>CM066203.1:1111232-2373222 GCA_033675215.1 Rhodiola kirilowii | reverse complement strand
TAATCTCAAAAAACTTAATTTGAAATATTCGATAATTGGATACTTATGTTGAAATGGGTGGTAGTTGGAGCGATGAAATTTTACTTTTGCAAGAAACTAAATAATTCTAAAAAAAATTAAATAATCAAATTTGCTAAACCCTAGTCCGAATCTCTGAAAACAAACTCTGCATCCAAACTCTCGCGAAGCCGGCGGCGATGAGTTTCGCTTCTCCTCCGGTCGCCCGCTCATGAATCTCAACCCAAAACCCTACCTGATCAATTCCTTACGCCACTCCAAATCCTCTCTCAGATCTTTAATCTCCATCTCCAATCCCCTCATGGCGCCTTCGGTAGCCGAAACCCTAGCCCAACAAGCGGATGATTCGCTCTGCGCAGATTCTGTGCCGGATGATCAGCTAGTGTCTGAATTGGTTCAGGAATCGATTTTATCTGTTTCTGGCTCGACGAGGCGGGAGCAGAGTGGTGGCGAGTCGAGGATTGAGCGGGCTTGGGCGCATTGGCGGAAGCTAGGGCAGCCGAAGTTGATTGTGGCGCCGATGGTGGATAGCTCGGAGCTGCCGTTTCGGATGTTGTGTAGAAAGTATGGAGCTGAAGCTGCATATACGCCGATGTTGCATGCTCGGATTTTTAGTGAAAGTGAGAAGTATAGGTCCGAGGAGTTCACCACTTGCAAGGTCTGTGTTTGATCATGTTGATGACTGATTGGGATTTCTGTATAATTTTTTGAATGTGATTTGGATATGTGTATTGATTGCAGGAGGACCGGCCATTGTTTGTTCAATTCTGCGCCAATGATCCGGATATTTTACTTGAGGCGGCGAAGAGGGTGGAGCCTTATTGTGACTATGTTGACCTGAATTTGGGGTAAGATTCCATCCTGCCTTGGAATATACGGAAAAGAAAATATTTTTGATTTAAGTACTTGTTTGATATCGCTTGACATATGCTAAAAGTGTGTGCATTTCAAATTTGAATCATTATCTTTACTTTGTATTAGTCTTGCAAGAGAAAGTGTGTTTTGAGGTAAAATCTGCGAAATACCCGAAATACTTGATCGATACCAGTTCGGAAGCTATGTGTCACGAAGTATCTAAATGGTAGGTGTAGATGAAAGCACCTAGTGCTCTAGTAGTGTGAATGAAGGTGTAATTTGTCATGCTATGGTTTTTGATTGACTTAAATCAGTATATGTACTGCGTTATACGGTGTAGGTGCCCTCAGCGTATAGCTAAACGAGGGAACTACGGAGCGTTCCTGATGGATAATCTTCCGGTAGTAAAATCCTTAGTAGAAAAGCTGGCGAACAACCTTATTGTTCCAGTATCATGCAAAATTCGTGTCTTTCCAAAGCTGGAGGACACAATCAAGTATGCTCGAATGCTTGAAGATGCTGGCTGTGCTCTATTAGCTGTTCATGGCCGGACCAGAGATCAGAAAGATCAAAGAAAAGTCAGAGCCGACTGGAAAATTATCAAGGCTGTCAGAGAATCAGTCAAAATTCCTGTCCTTGCTAATGGTAATGTGAGACACATGGAAGACGTCCATGACTGTCTACAAGAGACAGGTGTTGAAGGGGTTCTCTCGGCTGAAACTCTTCTTGAGAACCCTGCTGTTTTTGCTGGATACCGAACACCAGAATGGGCAAGCAATGAAGATAAAACTCTAGAGGCAAAACTAGACCAAGGAGATCTACTTATTGAATACTTGAAGCTCTGCGAAAAATACCCTGTGCCCTGGAGAATGATTCGTGCCCATGTTCACAAAATGCTAGGTGACTGGTTCAGCATTCACCCTGAAGTTAGAGAAGAACTAAATTCCCAACGGATACTGACATTCGAGTTTCTATATGGTCTGGTTGACAGGCTAAGAGAACTCGGTGTTCAAGTTCCTCTCTATGTGAAGGAAAATACGACCAACACTCCTTCCTCAGTTTGATCAGTTGAATCACATATCCTACAGTCTGTTTGTTTCAACTATGCTCAATGCATCAATAGCAAATACCAGAGCTCAGAGTTGCCTATGTAGGCCACAAGACACAAGTACTCCTTGAGTCGGCAAACTTGTTAAACCAACCATTCTTCCATGTTCCTTCCAGCTCATTTTTTGAGACAGATTTACAGCAATGGGAACTTGTTATATGCTATTCCTCAACTTGTATTGAAACTCATCCTCTGAGACAATTCCATTTTGTGATCTCTTGTTTTCCAACCAAACGAATCTACACAAACTATCTGCCAACTTTATATTTGTAACAACTGATATTGTTCATATCTTAATACTCGACCACGGTTGCATTGTTTAGAATATAAGTTAGCCAAACTGATTATAATAGTTTCTGACTTTTACTTTTCGATTTATGTGATAATTACCTGCTGTCAACAACTGGTATATTTCATTTAAGTCTTAAGATATACTTAGTAGTATAGTAATCAACAAGTCAGATTGATGCTGGTAGTAATCAATAAGCTACAACTCTACACCTTCACCTAAGCCTACTGGTCGTTGAACCCATTTAAAACTATAAACACTGGTTCCAATCAGATTAACACATTTAAAAATTCAATAAACACCTGTCTTCCTTACTTAAGGATTAAAATCATAAGCAACCATACTCTAATCTACAGAAAACGAAAAAGAAAAGCAACCCAAACAAATAAATTTTTGAGATTTTAGCCCTGAGTTGTCATTTTTCTGAAAAGTTACCAATAATATGATCTGACATGTCTTCTTTTCACTTCACAAAACCGTACTATATGTATCTGATGACTGACTGTACCATGGTCGGCAGTCTATGTCTAGCCATATACAGTAATTTTGAACAAACTTCTATCTACTTATACTTATTTCCTACTGTATTGATTTTTAACGATAAACTAAATTAATTTGATCCAAATCCAAAATATAGACAATATAAAGTAGTAAGTACATATTTCTGACATACAAGTTGATGGAAAAAGTCAAACGATGGTCAAGATCCAATTTTGGAAGTTGGATCCCAATGATGAAACTGGATAGGGTTTGGGGAGTACTTACATCAGTCAATGTTGCTGGTCAGAATGAGACAGACACTGTACACTTCTTTTTTATTACTCGTTTCTTTTTTTTTACTGTCGTGCAATGTCTGGTTATGGGTAATCTCGTCCCCTCCGCGTGCTTGCACAACACTTCATGCAGCTTTTGATTCCTTTTATATGACACTACCGTCTAGCTATAATTAGGGTTTTAAAAAGTTTACCACTTTTTGAAATGCAATTATTATTTTATTGTTGATTCAGCTTTCAATACGCTTTATGCAAATAATTGAATAATATGATGACGTTTTTCCGCCTTATCATGTCAGGGTTTAACTCATTTTATATAGGTGTGAAAAAATGTATGTTATCCCTTCCTACCGGTGATAAACAATCTTCTATTTTATGATTATAGAACAACACAGTTTACAATAGTTTTTTTTATTTGATAAAAAAAGAAAAAAAATGTATTTTTAAAATAGTTGAATTTCATTAGTTTGTATAGAATTTTATTTTTAAAATTTCATATTTTTAGTCAATTTTTTTTTTAAAAAATTAGCAAGAAAAGGCTAATAAATAATCTCGAACTAATTTTTTGCTTAAAAAAAACGTAACGTACGTCGATTGGTGGGGAGTCTATGCTATGGGTGCAATTTTTTTATGATAAATTTTTACATCTTATATAACTTATACATATTAATCATCACTCATATATATCTCAATTATATTTTTTTTTCCACGAGGGACGAAACCAATCATACACAAAAGTTGGAGAACAAAATCTCCGCGAGAGAGGAAAACACTCGTACACAAAAGTGATAAAAAAATATGTTATTTAAGAAATCGAACCTTTAACCTCTTGTCAATTAGCTAGAGTCAAGCCACTTGACTAATTCCCCTTATGCGAATCTATGTCTGTAATTAAATTGTCAATTTACAAACAAATATGGAATGTGGATGTTGTGGTTACGAAACAAGGTAGTAATTGTCAGTTGATACCGACAGCCAATGTCTTTGAGCATGGTTACTAAAAAAAAGAGTAACCCAAATGACCAAAATGCCTCCACTTGTTTATAAATCAAATTAAACTTTCAAACGTGAATCAGTAATACGAGTATTATATATAGCATTACTCCTTTGAAAACAAGCTTAATACGAGTATTACTTTTTCTATATTCTCAAAAGTTGTTATCCGTGGACCGTCGTGTGACTTGAGACTTGAGAGCGTGTCGACTCTCGTATTCTAGCTTTCAAATCCTACAAGGGCATTCGATAGTACAAAAAGAATAATGACTATTTAAAAAAAAGAATAATCACTATATCCAGTATCAATAACATACTATAAATATTCATTTTCGTGTAAAAATGTTAAAAACAAAACAAAATTTCAGAACCATCTAATTTTGAAACTTGTGTTATACCACTTGAATGTGACTGATCACGTCTCAACTCAATCCCCAAAAACGCAATGTAATGGTATTAACGGTCAAAAATCTAGGCTATGCGGGTTGCATAATCTTATCTATTTCGGGGGCTCCAAACCCTTGGCACGATGTGCGGAGGTCAAGGGTTTAGAACTCCCGACAGCTCTCTCTATTTTGAGACAGAAGTTATCCTTTTGACTCGCAAAAGGCTTTGGCGGATAGATTTTTGTTACGAAATGGCTAGATGTTGCTATTTATTTCATTTGTAATGGTCCCTTTCAGTTATAAGAAATTCATTCATTTCCAAAACGAATGAATTAATACATTTTCGTTAACACTTTTTGTCGAATTTTATAATTCTTCTATGAATACGGTGTAATTTTACGAATTTTTTTCCAACTAACTTTATTTTAAAGTAATTTTCGATTTCCCCAATTCGTTGAAAATTATACGTAATAGTATTTTTGATTTTTTCATAAATGTATTTGTCCGGCACGTTTACAGTTTGGGAAAAGTACAAAAAGGGCTCCGAACTACCACTCGATTCCAATTTGAGGTTCGTACTATCATATTTTCCAATTAAGGGGCAAGGGTCAAGATTAGGTACAAAGTTAAATTTTGGTACAAAATACAAAATTCGTCAAAATCATTTTATAATTCGTCAGTTTATTTTATAGTTCGTCAAAATTATTTTATAATTCGTCACTTTTCGAACCGAAAAATGAAAAGACGACATAGTTCGTCAGTTTCATTTTATAATTTGTCACCAAGCAAAATACCAAAAAATCAAGATTTAATCTCATCCATTCAAATCATAAGATTAAGGGCTATGATTAGTTTGTATTTTGTACCAAAAAATTAACTTTGCACCGGATCCTCACTCAAGGGCAAAATCAAAAAGTCTGTTAAAGTTAACGGATGGAGTTAACTCCGTTATGCAACTTCATTAGTCAAAGTACAATTAATTGTTTTTTTTTAAATTTAATCTATGTATTTCTCCTTGTATATATTTAACTTTTAGTTTTAGTATTCATCAAAAAAATTTTTTTTATAGTTTCATTATAATATTTTTATTTTCCTAAACTTTCTATATTTTTTTTCTATTATAATTAAATGTTTTTTCTCTTAAATTTTTGCGATATATCTCTCATTATATTCTTTTTTATATTCATTCTCTTATGAACACGAATCAAGAAACAAGAATTTAATTTTATTCATACGTGTTATATGGTGAATTGTCACACTATATAAAATTACAATATTATACTCACCCATCATGCATATAAGGGAAAGATTTTGAAAATTTTACAATATGAATCAAGAAATATATTTTTTTAATTTTTATTCATACATGTTATATGGTAAATTACGAAACCGTAAATTATTGATTTAAAAATAATACGCTTTTGTAGTACGAAATTTAAAGAAATTAAAAAATATTATAATAAAATTAAAAACCTAGAATGAGAAATATATAGATTAAATAAAAAAACATTTAATTATACTTTGACTGACGGAGTTAACTCCATCCGTTAACTTTAACGAATTTTTTGATTTTGCTCCCTTATTGAAAAATGTGATAGTTCGTACCTCATATTGAAATTGAATGGTAGTTCGAATCTTCTTTTTATAATTTTCCCTTATAGTTTTACTAAACCACGTACGTTCGAACTAAGTTTTGGCATTATGCGGAATTTTGAAATGCTCTTTTGAATTCGGTTTGCCTCTACATAGAACGTCGTTGAGTTTATACGAAATGATGCTTTTAGTAAAAAAAATCGTACTAAAAGCGTTAACCCAAACAATGCTTTTATTAAACGTGCTAAATGAAATGAAACTGCCTTTATAAATAATTTGAGAATATTTAACTCTCTTTTTGTTTTAAAGTTCAATCCATTCTAATGTTTTATAATAAAAAAAAAAATCCATTCTAATGTCATTGTTAGAGCTAACACTTATTGTATGTAGTAAGAAACTATATGCGAACCGACATAAAAGAGACACCAGGTTCTTCCAACATCCTAAAACACTGACACTCAATAAATTGGAAGTCTATAATTTATTTACCGATCTTAATGTATTCTGTATCATATTACTTTCAGTAGGCAATTATTTAGAAATTACAAATTGCTATGACATTATAATTATACTAAAGGAAATTTAAGACAACAATTTTTTCACATACTACAAAAATGTACAACGTAGTTGTTCAAACATCCTCACACATCTTGTGAAAATATACAACATGCATCGCTGAGTAAATTTAACACTTGCCACTTATATTTTTTTGCCCAAAAGTTTTTGAAAAAAAATAAAACGATAATGACTAGTTCCATCCACTAATTGCTTCCTTGACCTTGATTGACTTTCCAGTCGGCTTCAGCACCCAATAACAAAGATATCACTAGCTAGCTAGCTTTGTTCCCCACTCGACACGTCGCCATCAGATCCGTCCAGATCCGGAAACTTATTCAAATCGGGTCGTCTCGACCCGACTCCACCACCACTCACACCGCCGCTGGCCTGCGACGGCTCGTTATTTTTCTCTGTATTGCTTCTCATCCCGAGCTCAGCTGCATCGACTTCCGCGCCGACCGCAGTCGCCATGCGCCGTATCTCATCCGCCGACATCTCCACCGACACCCTCCCGACAAAATACTCGGGAAAATTCAGCTTCTCCGATCTTCCTCGGAGGTAAAATAAAGCCATATCGTGTGCTCTCGCCGCCGCTATAGCTGTTCTGTACGTCCCTAGCCAGATCCTCGACCGCTTCTTCGGCTCACGAATCTCCGCCACCCACTTACCCCATTTCCTCATCCTCACCCCGTTATACTCCCGACCCGGTCTCGGCCCGAACGCCGCCCTGTTACTCTGACTGCTGCTGCTGCTACTTCGACTCTTATCCTCCATTTTTCCCAGCGAAGCCAAACTCCTCCAAGCTCGGATCTTTTCTCAAAATCGCGATATGGGTAGTGAAGCAGGAGTGTTAGAGATAGAGAGTGGGAGATTAATATTGGACAAAGAGGAGTGAGTTTAGAGATAGAGAATGGGAGAGTGAGAATTTAAAGTTTAGAGAGAGTGAGAATTTAAGGGAGGGCGTGGAACCCGAAGGCGCCGACAGAGAGTCGTTCAGATCTCTCTCTCTCTCTCTCTTACTTACTCACTCACTTGCTTATACTCTTTATATTTATCTCTCTCTCTCTATCTATCTGAGTGGCTGTTGATGTCAAATGTGTGACGATGCCTGGTGGAGGGTGAGAAGGATCGCCAAAGAACAAAAAGTTGGCAGCAGCCAGCAGGCGTAGCGTAAAAAGAGAGAATTGTGTTGCGTGATCTGTGATGCTTGGAGACTGCTGATCTGTTCTGTTGTGTCTATGTGTTTGTCTCAACTGCATCGATCAGCACAGCACCTTTTTTTCTTTCTTGAAAAATATTACTAATAAAATTAATGTTTTTATTTTTAATAATTGATTCAATATCATTTATGTTAAAAATTTATAAATTCTTTTTTTAGGCAAAAAATTTATAAATTCAAAACTAGTCAGGAAAATGTTGTTGTAATTGCTACGCCTGAGATGAGCTCAACTGTACCAGCACTATGTGGCACACACTGTGGTACAGGTTGTTGCACAGATAGAATAATCGAAACGAAATGCAGAACAGTAAAAGACACAAAGCACTTGGTGACCCAGTTCGGCTCAATGTAGCCTACGTCTGGGGGACTTCTCCCAAGTCCAAGGAACAATTCACTATCACAGTATATAGTACAGATTGACGTTCGAACAGCCTTTCAAACTACTGATCCCCTATACTACTTTCCAAGTGAATTGGGTGATCTAACCTTCTATTAGATCCAAAGACTCCCGTCTTGATTGTCCAGACCTCCTCCCGAGGCTGATACAGTCGAACCTACCACAGCAGATTCTCCTGGCAGTGTTTGTCGTCTCTTGTGTGAGTCGAACAGCGAGCACAGAATTGTACAACGCAGCGACGACACCTCTTGAACTCTGAAAGTATTTATGCGCAGCAGCAATGTATGAGTTCAAGAAACAAAAGCAAGTTGCTTACCAACTTGCGGCCTCAATCCTTCTACGACAGCTCGAAGACTCGTAGCTTAGAATGATGAATTCCGCTCACTGATTGAAGGCTCCTCCACACGGCGTTTCTCTGGTTTTTCGTGTTTTTTCGGATAATGAACCGTGGTCTTCTTTATATAGCAGCCGTGCAAACTTGAAGAGCAAGAAACCCTAGATTTGATCTCCTAAAAACCCTAGATAAGATATGGAAATATTTCGGATGAGATCTGATCTTGATAAGCATATCTTTATCTCTAAAGA
Source organism: Rhodiola kirilowii (assembly GCA_033675215.1). Taxonomy (NCBI): domain Eukaryota; kingdom Viridiplantae; phylum Streptophyta; class Magnoliopsida; order Saxifragales; family Crassulaceae; genus Rhodiola; species Rhodiola kirilowii. The sequence goes on along the minus strand of CM066203.1, from coordinate 2,364,448 downwards.
ATCAGTTTTGATGATGTGGCGGTCGAGCAGATCTGATAGATATCTATCTTTCCGAAAAAATAGGTGTTGTGCTGATTTTTCGGAACTGACAGATAGATCTTGCACAGATGCTAGCACAGATCACTTTGACATCTTCTTGCACATATTTGTGTTTTGCCTAGATGGCACTTTATACCCCAACAATCTCCCCCTTGACATTTGAGGCAAAACACTTCTTCTGCATGACCTCTTTGTAACCAGTAGTATAATCCTGCACAGAAGATAGTTGCTAGCACAGTCACAGTCTCGCCTGAATACCTCTCAACACATATCGTTTGCAGCACACGTCATCACAGCGCAGCGTCCAATCCACAGCCACGCATCTCTACTCATGCAGATTCTCCCCCTTTTTGTCGCAAGTGGCAAGGGACCGTTGCAAAGACTACTGCTCCTTATATTCAGTATCAGTATTCTCTGGATCGTCACCAGATAGACCAGCATTCACCAATTCTTTCACCAAACTTTCTACACCAATCGGCACCCCAACAGGAACATCAGCAACACTAGATTGTTCAGCAACAGGCACAGAAGACGTACCTTTAGAATTCACTGAAGAAACCCCTTTGACTGGAGTCTTGGCCTGTCCATACTTCTTTTTCTCGATGTGTGATGTGCCGATCTGCGCAGTCTCCCCCTCAATGGTAGACTCCTTCCCCAATAAGTCTGGATCTTGACCAGTCGTCGGTAGTACCTTGGTGGAATCGACGGCCTTGTCAACAGCCTCCTTTTAAATCTCCGTCGGAATAATTTTTCAAGGAGCTTGCACAGTTTGATTTAACCACATAGCTCCCCCTTACTACATGGCACGTCAGCAACACTTATAAGAGTTCTGCTCAGCTGACTGCCCCTGGCGTCAAAGCCTTCTAGTTTTTCATGACACAAAGGCCAAGTGCAGACCTTAGTGTCTCAAACCTCTCAGCGTTCAACGGCTTTGTCAGAATATCCGCTAGCTGTTTCTCTGTTGGCATGTGGAACAGACTGATGAGTTTATCTTCAACTAGCTCTCTAATGAAGTGGTGTCTGATGTCAATGTGCTTTGTCCGCGAATGCTGTACTGGATCCTTAGATATGCTGTTTGTACTCATGTTGTCACAGTATAACGTCATGGTATTCTGCTCCAGCCCCACTTCCTTGAGCATCTGCTTCATCCAAAGAATTTGAGCACAACAGCTCCCCGCAGCCATATACTCCGCTTCAGTAGACGATAGTGAAATACTGTTCTGCTTCTTGCTAAACCAGGATACAAGGTTATTGCCCACGAAGAAGCATCCACCAGAAGTACTCTTTCTGTCCTCGATGTTACCAGCCCAGTCTGCGTCAGAGTATCCAACAATACAACCACTTGTGTCTCTAGTGTACCACAGACCATAATCAGCAGTACCACTTACATATTTGATGATCCTCTTCACCTGCAACAAGTGACTTTCCTTCGGATCTGCCTGATACCTGGCACAGACTCCCACTTCTTGACAAATATCTGGTCTGGAAGCAGTCAGGTATAGCAGACTCCCGATCATGCTTCTGTACAAGGTTTGGTCCACTGAAGCTCCTGCATCATCCTTGGTGATCTTCACATGTGTAGCAGCTGGAGTTCTCTTGTGGGTAGCTTTGTCCAGTCCAAATTTCTTCACTAGATTTCTCGCATACTTGGCCTGAGTCAAGAAAATCCCTTCCTTCGACTGTACAACCTGCAGCCCCAAGAAGTAATTCAATTCACCCACCATGCTCATTTGAAACTCGCTTTGCATCTGAGCCACGAACTCATCCACCATCTTTTGAGAATTAGAACCAAACACGATGTCATCGACGTAGATTTGAGCGATGATAAAGTGTTGATCATCCTTTTTCACGAACATCGTCTTGTCTGTTCCTCCTCGAGTGTATCCCATGCTCATGAGGTACCGCGTTAATCTTTCATACCAAGCTCTAGGGGCCTGCTTGAGTCCATATAAGGCCTTCTTTAGTTTGTAGACATGATCCGGGCAGTGTGGGTCTTCAAAACCTTTAGGCTGAGCCACGTACACTTCTTCAAATAGTAGACCGTTCAAGAAGGCACTCTTTACATCCATCTGGAACAGTTTGAACTTCAAGTAACAAGCGACTGCGAGGAGAAGTCGAATAGCTTCCAGGCGTGCAACAGGGGCGAAGGTCTCGTCAAAATCAATACCCTCTATCTGAGTGTATCCTTGAGCAACCAGCCTGGCTTTGTTTCTCGTAATGTTGCCACTTTCATCTGTTTTGCTCTTAAATATCCACTTTGTGCCAATGATATTTACTCCAATTGGGCGGGGAACTAGATCCCATACATCGTTGCGGGTGAATTCTCCCAACTCTTCTTGCATGGCAGTGATCCAATGATCATCTTTCAAGGCCTCCTTTACATTCTTTGGTTCCACCTTCGACAAATAGCAGCTATGATTAATCATCTCTCTGTAATTAACATGAGATTTACCTCTAGTCTTGATCTTGTCTTGAAGGTTCCCAATGATACTCGTGAGAGGATGATTCTTCTGGATTCTGCTTGATGGTTGTATGCTTGAGTCACCACTTCTTGATTGAGTTTGATTCACCTCACTTTCATCAGCATCTTGCATGTGTACGTCATTATTCTCTCGAGCTGAGTCTAACACAGTCTCAGGCACAACTTCATAATTCGCATCTGGTATATACTCTTGTACAGGCTGATGGAGTGTATCTTCAGAATCTTGCATATTTGTATCATCATGTTTCTCGGCTGAATTTGGCACCGTTTCAGGCACAATTTCGGAATTTGCATCTGGTACAGATCCTTGTATAGGCTTAGGACGAGTATACTGAGTCTCCATATCATCATCTGATTCTTGCCTTAGGTGTGAGTCCTTGGCATCATCGATTACAACATTGATTGACTCGATCACTATTCTGGTTCTCTTATTGTAGACACGATAGGCTCTGCTGTTTGGAGAATAACCCAGGAACAGTCCTTCATCACACCTCCTGTCCAGCTTCTGCCTTTGCTCCCTATCCGTCAGCACATAGCAAGTGCTACCAAACACGTGGAAGTGCTTGACTGTGGGCTTTCTTCCTTTCCAGAGCTCATAGCTGGTTTTGTCCATCCCTGGTCTAATCAGAACTCTGTTCAGGACGTAGGTAGCGGTTGACATAGCTTCGGCCCATAAGTGCAGAGGGACGTTCTTTGCATGTAGCATGACTCTTGCCATTTCTTGCACAGTTCGATTTCTCCGCTCAACTACTCCATTTTGTTGTGGTGTGATGGGAGATGAGAATTGATGTACAATACCTTGCTCATCACAGAACCGTGCAAACTTCTCATTCTCAAATTCCCTCCCATGATCACTTCGAATGGACAAAAGATTTTCTCCACGATCTCTTCTCTCATTGATCAGTAGTGTAGCAAGTTGTATAAAAGCTTGCACAGTCTCATATTTCTCACGCAGAAACATGATCCAAGAGTATCTGGTATAGTCATCTATACATACGAATGCGTACCTCTTTCGTCCGAGACTCTCCACCTGCATAGGTCCCATCAGGTCCATATGCAGTAGCTCCAGCGCACGTTTTGTGTAAACTTTATCCACCTTTTTGTGTACAGCTCGAGTCTGCTTTCCTGCTTGACAATCACCACAAATAATTTGCATATCACCTCTGATAACAGGAATACCTTCAATTAACTTCTCATTGGAGAGAAATTTCAGAGATCTGAAGTTGATGTGTCCCAACCGTTGATGCCAAAGATGTATTTCATCGCACCTACTCAGCATACAAGTAATTGCTGCTGGGGTTGTAGCACGGTTTAGGAGATAATAGTTGTTGCTTGCACGATCTCCTTCCATCACACATACTCCATGTTTGTCATAAACTTGACAGGATTCTCTTGTGAATTGAACTTGATTGCGGCCATCGCACAACTGGCTAATACTGATCAGATTGGCCTTTAATCCATCAACCCAATAGACATCATTTAGACGTGGCATACCTGGCACATTCAGTGTTCCCTTGGCTAGAACTCTTGCTCTTTTTCCGTCACCAAATGTCACATGGTGGCCGTCGATCGGTCTCAGATTGGTCAGGTATTCTCGAACTCCAGTCATGTGTCTTGAACAACCGCTGTCGAAGAACCAGCTCTCTTCATCCTCCTTGTCAGTTGAACTGTACGAGACACAGCAGTATTGATCATTCTTCGGTCTCCACACCATGCTGCTTCGTCTCCTTTGTGGTTCTTTGAACTGACTGTCACGTCTATAACGATAGCAATGACGCTTGATGTGTCCAGGCTTGCTGCAGTAGTAGCACACCCTAGTACGTTGCCATCTACTTTCTCTAGGGACACGAAACTGGTTGTAGGTTTCTCTGGCACAGACGAACTTATCCGATGTCTTGTATTTGTTGTCTTTAAGAATTGTGCCAATAGCTTGCACAAACTTCGTATCACCACCTTTCTTAGCACCAGTGAATCCAAGCCCTGTAGTATCTTTTATTTTCCTCTGCACAGATAGGATCTGGTCCAGATTCTTTGACCCTGTGTTCAGGCTGTTCAGGAGCTTCTTGATTGAACCCATCTCCTCCAAGAGCTTTGTCGATTCTTGTTTGTCTCCTTCAGCCTTCTGTTTCAGCTCTTTTACTTCTTTCTCCAGATTTTCTTTCTCCTGTGCAAGACTGCTGGCTTTGGATTCCAGTTCCTGCTTTTCCAGTTTCAAAGTGATAACTCCAGCATTAAGCCTTCGGTTGATGTCTACCAGCTCAGTCCATTTTGAGCACAATAGTGTGTATTTCTCAGCAATGCATTCATCAGTGATTTCTTCTTCATCACTATCTTCAGCTTCGTTCTCTTCCACCTCAGCTTCTTCTTTCTTGGCACGATCTTTGGAATTTGTCCTGGAACAATTTGTGATACAGTCTATCATGCCTGACAGAGCAACAAAGTTGCTTGTTTCTTCCTCCTCTGTGCTCTCCTCACTTTCATCATCACTCCAGCTGACATTCAGCGACTTCCCATTCTTCTTCTTCAGGGTGTTGGCACACTCTGCTTGTATGTGGCCAAAACCACCACATTCCCTGCACTTTATTCCTTTGGTCCGTCCGCTTTTGCCATTCTCTTTCTGGTCAGACTGTCTTTCCCACGGTTGAGAATCCGCTCTCCTGGTCTCTTGATATTTAGACTGATTCAGGCTGTTCTGACCAACATCCTTGCGATTGATCTTCTTCAATAGTTTATTGAAGTTCTTTGTGAGTAACGCCAGTTCCTCGCTTGCTCCATCGTCTAGCACAGTCTCAGCCTTTAAGCCTACAGATTTAACCTTGGATTCTGGAACAGTCAGGTGTTGCAGTTCATAGGTGCACAGATTTCCAATCAACTCTTTCCAGCTCATGGTCTTTGTATTGTTTGCCTCTTCTATAACGGTCACCTTCATAGTAAATCGTTTGGGCAGAGACCTCAGAATCTTTTGCACAACCTTCTCTTCGGGTAGAGCTTCACCAAGGGTAGAAGCCTCATTCACAATGTCACATACTCTGGCGTTAAAGTCCTTGATGGATTCATCCTCATGCATCTTTAGCTCCTCAAATCTGGATGTCAACATCTGAATTCTGGACTGTTTCACCTTGTCAGTTCCTTCAAAGTGAGTGGACAAGGTATCCCATGCCTCTTTTGCGCTTTCACAGTTCAGGATAAGTTTGAAAATTTGCTCATCTACCGCTGAGAAGATGGCATTGAGAGCTTTGGCATTCCCCATGGCGAGACGCTCCTCCTGTTCAGTCCATTCTGTTTCTGGTTTAGGTACAACCCTTCCTTGATCAGTTTCCAACAGAGGAGGTTCCCAGCCAGTTAGCACAGATCTCCACGCTTTCTCATCCACGTTCTTGATAAACGCCTTCATCCTGGCCTTCCAATAGCCATAATTATGCCCTTCTAACAGCACGGGGCGAGTAGTGCTTTGTCCTTCCTTGATGCTCATCTAAGAACAGTAGCTAGCTTCCCAAGAATCTACTCCGTATGTTGAGAACTTGCTTTGATACCAAATGTAATTGCTACGCCTGAGATGAGCTCAACTGTACCAGCACTATGTGGCACACACTGTGGTACAGGTTGTTGCACAGATAGAATAATCGAAACGAAATGCAGAACAGTAAAAGACACAAAGCACTTGGTGACCCAGTTCGGCTCAATGTAGCCTACGTCTGGGGGACTTCTCCCAAGTCCAAGGAACAATTCACTATCACAGTATATAGTACAGATTGACGTTCGAACAGCCTTTCAAACTACTGATCCCCTATACTACTTTCCAAGTGAATTGGGTGATCTAACCTTCTATTAGATCCAAAGACTCCCGTCTTGATTGTCCAGACCTCCTCCCGAGGCTGATACAGTCGAACCTACCACAGCAGATTCTCCTGGCAGTGTTTGTCGTCTCTTGTGTGAGTCGAACAGCGAGCACAGAATTGTACAACGCAGCGACGACACCTCTTGAACTCTGAAAGTATTTATGCGCAGCAGCAATGTATGAGTTCAAGAAACAAAAGCAAGTTGCTTACCAACTTGCGGCCTCAATCCTTCTACGACAGCTCGAAGACTCGTAGCTTAGAATGATGAATTCCGCTCACTGATTGAAGGCTCCTCCACACGGCGTTTCTCTGGTTTTTCGTGTTTTTTCGGATAATGAACCGTGGTCTTCTTTATATAGCAGCCGTGCAAACTTGAAGAGCAAGAAACCCTAGATTTGATCTCCTAAAAACCCTAGATAAGATATGGAAATATTTCGGATGAGATCTGATCTTGATAAGCATATCTTTATCTCTAAAGAATCAGTTTTGATGATGTGGCGGTCGAGCAGATCTGATAGATATCTATCTTTCCGAAAAAATAGGTGTTGTGCTGATTTTTCGGAACTGACAGATAGATCTTGCACAGATGCTAGCACAGATCACTTTGACATCTTCTTGCACATATTTGTGTTTTGCCTAGATGGCACTTTATACCCCAACAGTTGTAACTGAGAATCGGAGACAACTGGACTCCGATCGGAAGACGCGAAGCAATGAATCAAAATCGGAGACGAACGAATCGCACGAACAAATTTGGGAGAAAGCTATTTGATTTTCATTTAGTCGGAATTCAAAATTACAAGTGAAATGTGAACGAGGGAAAGGAATATGTACAAGACGAATACGACGACGTTTTCACCCAACGCAATACAACACGCAGATGACAAACGACGTCGCAGCCGAAACTGCCTTTCCCTCCTAAACACAGATGCCATGTAACAACCAAAATACTGAAGAGAAAATCCAGCATTAAAACTCCCAAGACCCCCCTTCAAGCTGCGGAGTGGAGGAAGTTGGACACTCCCAGCTTGCCACATAGAAAATGAAGTTGCTCACTTGCCAAAGCCTTGGTGAATAAGTCTGCCGGCTGTTCGTTTGTTGAAATGTAAACTGGTGTGATGAACTTGGATGTAACATGTGCACGGACAAGGTGGCAATCTAATTCAACATGTTTCGTGCGTTCATGAAACACAGGGTTATGCGCAATGTGCAACGCATCCTTGTTGTCACAGTGAAGCAGAATGGACTGCATAACAGGGACGCCCATGTCGGCAATTAGTCTGGCCAGCCAAACGAGTTCACAACACATTGCTGCCATTGACCTACACTCAGACTCAGCTGAAGATCGCGACACCATGAAGCGTTGTAATACTATGTGTTTCAAATCTATGTGATTCGAAGGCAAGATATTTGATCAAAAACAAATTATAAGACCGGTAAGTACCGGGTTGTCCAAGGAGCAAGTTTAAACTTATGCACTATTCGATTTCGTTCCGAAAAGTTTATCCTAATTACGAAGGGTTGGTTTTGATGTGATTGCTTGAGCAAATGCATGTAAACAATGTAAACAATCTAAGGAAACTAAAGATAGTGTCACTACCAAGGCAAAAGGTGTACTCTAGGGAACTACTTCACTCATGTGTGTTTTTAGACTCCAAGAATTCAATTTCATGCAAGAACAATCATGTTAGATGATTAGATTAAGGCGTGCTACTATTAAATCAAATTCAATCGCTAGATGTTTTTACTTGATTTAAGGAAGAAGCACCTCACACGTGAGCTTCAATCGCTAGATGTTGTTAGCTCACGTCCTACTCAAGGTTCTCAATCATCAACGCTAGTTGAATGATCAATATCCAATGAGCGGTTTAAGAACAAGCCTATCTCAATGCCAAAATGAGTCACGCTAGTGATCATCACTTAGCAAGGGTGAGTCTACTCTCATTCTAGAACTCTTAGTCTCGTTCGCTAGAACACTCAACTTCAAATTCATGTTTCTAGACCATTTAGGCATTTTATCAAACACTTGGTGGGCATAGAGTTGACATTTCATCCAAGTAGATTCACAATCATCCAAACATGTTATACTAACATTGATTCATTATAGATTAGGAGTATTAACACACATAAGATCCATAGGACCCTAGAATACAAAATACTACTCACAAATCATGTTCATAGACAAACACAAATTGTATTGAGTACATAGATGAAGATACAATGGAAGGAATGAACCAAATATCTTCAATCTTCAATGGATGATCCTCCTTGAAGCCTTGGTAGCTTGTTCTCTCTAGAATCCCTCAATATTTCGTGCTCTCAAGCCCTAACCGCCACCCCTTTAAAAACCTGATGTTGGTCTGAATTTATAGGCAAAATCTGCCTTCAGGGGCCGGCCGGTTCAGATCTTGTGGCTTTTACAGCCGGCCGATTCGGCTTGTGGCTGGCTACCTTTGGAGTCTCTGAGGTCCTGAGCCGCCCGGTTCAGATATAGGCATGTCCTTGAGCCGGCCGGCTCAAAACCTCAGTCCCCTTTCCTCTCTTCTTGGTCCCAACTCCAAGTTCAGCAAACTGGTCTGACTTCCTGTGGCCTTTTCAAGGTCTTCCCGTCCGGATTTGACCTTGGCGTCAACTAGAAAGTTATAGCCCTATGAGTGATCTTTCTAACAAGCTTTGAATCAACCATTTCGGACATCGTCTGAGATCTGTACGTCCAAAATAAGACAGCAAGGTCAGTTTGTCCTGTTTTGCCCGAAACACCATATTTTGCTCCGAAACTTCGGTTTTCTTTGAGAATTGATCTTTTTGAGCCCGAGGACCGTAGGATTGGTTTCTAACCTGAAATAGCAAGCAAGAGGGTCAAATGGCATCGAATTAGCACCGGGAATGGACCAAAACTCTTCGTAAATGGATATGTAAATGAGTCGAGAATTCGACTCATCACACCACCGGTTGTTTCTTTGTTTTCCACGAAATGACACAAGGTCCAAGTTTGACACAATGGCCGGTAATTGATTTCCTTGTCAACGGACAAGCTTCCCAATCAGCATCACTGAATGCTCGTAATACAAGGTCTAAATGAGCTGGAAAAAAATTCCCTGAGCAGGTGCTCCTTTGATGTACCTAAAAAGCCGGAGTGCTGCTGTCAGATGATCCTGAGTTGGGTTTTGCATGAACTGACTTAGTATATGTACCGGGTAGGCTAAATCTGGTCTAGTGATAGTCATGTAAATTAATTTGCCAACCAATCTTCTGTAGTGTAATGAATCCTGCAGAACAGGTGCCTTGGAAAGGCTCAAATTATGTTTCAAATGCATTGGAGTTTTTGCTGGCTTGCAATCAATAAGCTTGTATTCTTCCAACAGTTCCAGGGCATATTTCCTCTGGTTTAGAAAAATTCCATGTGAGGATCTTGCTATTTCCAACCCCAAAAAATATTTCAGAGGCCCTAAATCTTTGATCCGGAACTTTTGATGGATAAACAGCTTAACCTCCTGTATGAGAATCTCTGAATTCCCAGTGATGATAACATCATCAACATACACAAGTAAAATCAGAAAAACATCGCCTCTGGTGAGTGTAAATAATGAATAATCATTCAAGCTCGGATTAAAACCAAACTCAACCAGAGAAGCACTGAATTTTGCAAACCACTGTCGACTGGCTTGTTTTAGTTCATATATACTCTAGATCAGCTTGCAAACCTTTCCAGCAGCTCTGGCTTGCTTGTAAAACCCAAGAGGAAGTTTCATGTACACCTCTTCATCAAGTGTACCATGTAAGAAGGCATTGTCTACATCCAACTGATGCAGTGGCCACTTCCTAGCAGAAGCAATTGCTAAAAGACACCTTACTGTAGTCATTTTTGCAACCGGAGCAAATGTGTCATGGTAATCTAGGCCTTCTACCTGCGTAAATCCCCTAGCTACCATCCTGGCCTTATACCTCTCAATTGTGCCAACTGACAAATATTTTACCTTGTATATCCATTTACAATCAACCAAAGTTTTTTCTGGAGGCAAGTCAGCTGAAACCCATGTGTTATTTGTCTCAAGTGCCTTGATTTCCTTGTCCATAACTGCTACCCATTTGGGGTCTTTACTAGCTTGGGTAAAACAAGTGGGCTCTTTAACACTGGAAGTTTGTAGAGCAAAAACACTGTGTTGAGGAGTACACTTCTTATAATATAAAAACTGATCAATCTTGTGAGGAGAATTTTTTATAACTGTGTTGCAACTGTAATCTTTGAACCAAACAGGTGGCTTACGAGCCCTTGTAGACTTTCTCAAAATATTAACATCTGTGGGACTGGGACTATTTGTGGGAACTGTCACAGGGGCACTTGATACAGGGGGCTACCCTTTTCTTGAAGATCTGTTTCATCAGTCTCAAAACATTCTATGTCATCTGAATTAGTGGCATCAAAGAAAATTGGATCAGCATCTGAACTAATGTCTGCAACAAGGTCGTCATCATTGAAACTCAAGTCATCTGGAGCAAAAACAGGTATGGCTTGAGAATTACTGATGTCTGTCCTGAGGGAATGCCTCTTGTAAGGAAATACATTTTCTTTAAACACAACATCTCTGCTAACTATAAATTGATGAGTGGATATACAAAAAAGTTTGTATCCTTTTTAACCAACTGGATAGCCCAAAAAATGCATTCAACTGCTCTTGGATCAAATTTGTCTCTTGAACCAACATTTGTGCTAGCATAACAGGAGCAGCCAAAAACTTTCAAGTGAGACAGGTCAGGTTCTCTTCCAAACAACTTTTCCCAAGGACTTTTCCCTTGTAAAACAGGAGTAGGTAGCCTGTTTATGATGCGTGTGGCCGTTAATATGTTGTCTCCCCAAAAATGTTTAGGCAAATTAGCCTCAAACATAAGTGCTCTAGCTACCTCAAGTAAATGCATGTGCTTCCTTTCTGCCAATCCATTCTGTTGTGGAGTGTATGGACAACTACTTTGATGAACACACCCTTTGGATTTCAGAAATGAACTGAGTTTGTTGTTAAAAAATTCCCCACCATTATCTGATCTCAGAATTTTAATAGCCTTCCCAAACTGTGTTTGAGTCAAGTGAAAGAACTCAATGAGGATATCTGCAGTTTCTGACTTGTTCCGCATTAAAAAAGTCCAAACAGTTCTAGTAAAGTCATCAACCACTGTTAGAAAATACTGAAATCCCAACAAGGTGGGCACATGGAAGGGTCCCCAAACATCGTTATGTATTAATTCAAAAGAAGCAGCAGTACTGTGTTTGCTTACAGGAAATGATAGCTTGGTCCGTTTGGCCAAAGGACAAAGTAGAACAATTGTACTTAATGTTTTTACAATGCACACTTGGTGACTGATTCTTTAACAACTGACTTATGATATCTAAAGGGGCATGACCCAATCTGTTATGTCAAAGTTTAAACTCCTGAAACTGCCTTTCCACTGCAATATTGTTTGCTGCATCAACCATTTGTTCCTTATTCACTTGTTTGATGCTGTAAAGAGATCCCACAGGGCTACTAGTCTCTAAAATGATCTTGGCTTGATGGTCCTGAACAATGCAGTCATTATCAGTGAACACCACCTTACACTTTAAGTCTTTTACAAGTCTATATATTGAAATCAAATTCACTTGGAATTCTGGTACCAGCAATACATCATACAAAATCACTCCATTTTGTAGGTAACAATCTCCCTTATTTCTGATCTCAAAGCATTCACCATTAGGCAAAGTAACTCTATGGGCATCCTTTAAAATATGAACATTTCTCAATAATTTTTCATCAAAAGTAAAATGGCTTGTAGCACCACTATCTAGCAACCAATCACCATTAATCAAAAATTCTGGTTTGGAATTTGCTATACATGCCATGTGATTCTGAACATTTCCCTTGGCATTTGTTGTATTTCCTTTAAGCATGGCCAGAAGTTGCTCCATTTGTTCACTAGTAAACTGTTTGACAGCACTATCACTTCCATTCCCATCAGAATTAACTGTAGTAACAGCATTTGCTGAATATTTCCCTGCATTATTGTTATTAGCACTGTAGTTTGCATTTCTTCCATCATTTCTCCCATCATTCCTTCCATCATTTCTCCCTACTCTATAACTCTGTGGATACCCAATCAATTTGTAGCAATTTTCCTTTAGGTGACCAGTCATTTGGCAATGACTGAAGAAAAGTCTAGATCTACCTCTTCCTGCACCAAAACCTCCTCTATTGGTATCTCTCCCTCTGGTCTGGCCATTGTATTGCCTTACCAATCCTCCTGAACTGTTATTGGCCTGATTAGATTGCACTGCAAGAGCCGAACCCTCAACTTTACTAATTTGTCTTGCCTTCCTTGATGCCTCTTCTGATAAAGCCAGTCCATACACTGTGCTGAATTTTGGAACTTCACTCAATGCAAAAACATGAGTTCTCACTGAAGCATACTCATCATTCAATCCCATCAAGAACTTAATCACTCTATCACCTTTGCAATCCTCATCAACTTGCTTGCATCTAGGACAGTTATTAGCACTTACACACTTAGAATCCTTAAGAGCATCTAATTCTTGCCACAATGATTCTAATTTCCTCTTATACATAGCAACATACAAGTCACCCTGCACAAGATTTCCCAGTTCCCTCTGCAACTCAGATTTTCTGGCTAAATTAGTCCCTGCATAGCTAGACTCAAGTGTTTCCCAAGCAGTCGTCATAGCATCCTTAGCATGTAAAATTTCCCCTACTATTTTCTCAGATACAGAACATATAAGCCAAGACATTACTACATCATTACACCTTTGCCATTTTGCAGCCATATAAGCATCATCCGATTTCGGATATTTTCCTTCTATGAAAGATAACTTCGATCTACCAGATAGAGCGATTTCCATCTGTCTTTTCCAGCCAGCATAATTTTCCTGACCTATCAGGACTTTACTCACAATAGGATTTCCAGTTAACTCATTATTGTTAACAAAATAAGGATCCTCTCCAGCGCCTACAGCACCGTTGCCAACACCATACTGATTCACAACAATCGGACTACCAGTAATCGGACTCGAATCCGAACCAGAATCATTCATATTCACTCGGCACAATCAACCGATTAACGCAAGCAAAAATTAGGTCAAAATGAAGAGCGACGCACCTGGATCAAAGTTGCTCTGATACCATGAGAATCGGAGACGACTGGACTCCGATCGGAAGACGCGAAGCAATGAATCGAAATCGGAGACGAACGAATCGCACGAACAAATTTGGCAGAAAGCTATTTGATTTTCATTCAGTCGGAATTCAAAATTACAAGTGAAATGTGAACGAGGGAAAGGAATATGTACAGGATGAATACGACGACGTTTTCACCCAATGCAATACAACACGCAGATGACAAACGACGTCGCAGCAGAAACTGCCTTTCCCTCCTAAACACAGATGCCCTGTAACGACCAAAATACTGAAGAGAAAATCCAGCATTAAAACTCCCAAAAGTAACCTACCTATATGTTTCCAGCAAAATGATTATAGTTTTTAATTTTCCCAAACATGATTATTTTGACATGGGTAGTTATTTATTTATTTATTTTTTGATAAGGACATGGGTAGTTAATTTAGGGATAGTGTTTTTGCGAGTTTGAGGACATATGATGACGACGTTTGAGCTCATTTGGAGACCTTGGATTGGACCGACACCGACCCAACTTGTTTGGTTCTTTTTCGTACTCCAGTTTGTGATCAGCCACAATTGGATCAAAATAGATAGCAAATCTGCAAATATATAATACTAACCCTGGCCTAGCTTAAAACACGAAACGAACCTAACAAATTTAATAATTTATAATATATAAATGCATAATAACCCTAATCAAGGGCAGACACAGGAGAAGTGGGTTGAATAACGTTTTATCAATACATTTTTATAAATTTAAGTTTCAATAATAAATATTCAAATATATTAATGTTCTCTCAATAAAACCTATTACTTGACGCACCACCGACAATCAATTTTATTTTTAATTAATGAATTTTTACTTTTACCTTAAACATATATGATTTTCGGGAGATGATTATTCTTCTAATTCTCAGAAAAATTTGGTGTAGTGCATGCAATAAAATATTATAAGTGCTAAAATGATGTCTTCGTTATCATCAAGTAGGGCTTACATTTGACCAGTGTTATTAAAATCGGATCGATGATCGAACCGGTCAAGTCACTGGGTCAATGGGTCAGCAGTTCAACCAAGTCGAACCGGTTTGACCCGCACAAATTAAATAATATAAATAAAATATTTATATATGATATTATAATTTAACATATTTATGACTTGAATAAATATTAAATATTTATGATCGGATTACAATAACATACCATAACAAATTGTCAAATTTAGAAATTGATAAAGTACAAATCAATAATACAACAATAATAGAACAACAATAACAATTTTAGTCTTAATTTACAAGTCACAACAATAAGAGATTTCTAAGAATAATTGAATTTCTAGTTAAATTGATAATATGTAAAAATATTTATAGATTTGATAAATGAATATACATTAATGAAACAAATAATAAAACAAGAATCATGTTTAGCTTGGTGGAATGAGAGGGGATAATTATAGAGGAAGACTAGGTTCGAGTCTTATCCAAGTCAAAATAAATAAATATTTTTTCAGACCAAATCGAACCGATTAAACCGATCAAATCACCATTTTAATGCAAAATTGAGTCAATCAGCGGGTCAATCGGTTCATCTGGCCGGTTCAACCATCGGTTCAACCGGGTATTGACCGAGTTTTGACCGGTTTGATTGCAGAACGGTCTGATTACAGAACCGAACCGGTCCGATGACCGGTTCTCGGTCGAACCGGCCGATCCGGTTCGGTTTTAATAACACTGCATTTGACACTGGGTCAAAATGGCCATATGATAATCTTGATCATATCATTACTCTTATTATCCTACCTTGCCCCGTTCTTTACCTTGTACGTACCTTGCCCACTTATCCTTAGGCAGGATAAGGGTAACCGGAAAAAAATCATACTCAGCCCTTCGACCCTATCTCACCCTACCATTTTCGTTCGTTTTATAATTTTTTTTCTTCAAATTATGCTTCAATTTACCCTACCCAACTCTACCCTATGTTACCCTAATATTACTCAGTCCATGAGTACCCTACGAGTTTAGATAAATTGTTCTACACTATCATACATTGTTCATAGGATCAAGGATTAATGACATTACTTTACTCTTACCCCGCCCATTGCCAACCCTTATCACCAAATCACATTTATAAACCTTATAAAAAAAGATCGATATGTGTAAACCCTATAAATGATGGAAGCATGTATGATACGTTTTAATGCCATGCGTCCTTTAATTAGTCCCCAATCCCCCCCATGTTAGGGTTGCAAAAAAAAAATAGAGGCATTTTAACCTAATAATATATGTCCGAAAGGGATTTGACGCAACAATAAATACACCCTAACATTGATCATTGTTGTCGGCTTCTTATGCACGTCTCCATTGTACCTAAAATCTTAAATGTATTAGGCCATTGCATGCTAATGTTACAAATTTTAATTTGATTTATTTTGCAATTTGATTTATGAACATTAAAATTTCTTGAGATACGTATATGACTTTTACTTTTAAAATCAGTAATTACGTTTTTGCACTAATTTTAGTATAGTTTGTTAAATTAATGAATTTTAGTGTAATTATCTTTTATGATTTCTGAATGTGTATGGATATACTTATAATAAAAAAAAGAATGTGTATGGATATACTATATGCTAGTCGACTAGATATTCAAACAATTGTTTTACTGTATTCCAGACATTAACGTTTGGTGATGTTACTTGTGTGATTGTTCAGTGTGCAAACCGATGATCAGCCACAAGTTTTGTTTTTTGTTTTTTTGGTATCCCCTGGTGATCATCTCACATGGTGTGGACTTAATATAAGTACTACATGATCATCATTGTCAGGTACACTCGTGCTGAGGATTTAGTCCAGTGCTCAAAACCAATAATGGCATATATATAAGAAAGCCCGAAAATGACATGATATTATAGTTTCAATTCAACCAATGTTGTCTGCGTCTCCAAGTTTTTCCATAGTGACATTTTTTTTGATGAAGATTTCCATAGTGACATTTAATGATACATTCATTGAATTCTTCTACCTGCATTGTACTAATTTTTTTTAAATATATTTTGCGTACACTGAAAATAAAATATCCAATTGGATGAATGATACATGTAAAATGTGGATGACAAAACTGACCGACTAGATATTTTAAATAGTTGTACAGTAACCACGAGATGGACAGCTATAAAATCTGGTGCTGTTTTTCTTTAATTTCTTCTGAAATTGAATGACGTCAAACTATGGCTCTGTCCACTTTGATTTGATTTTTTGACTTATAAGTTAAGATAAGTTAATATCAATTGCTATCAGTTAAGATCAATTAAGATAAGTTAAGTTATTATCAGTTAAGTTAAATTCGATTGTTCCATCACCACCACAACCATGCGCAACCTGCCACCGCCACTCTCCACCGTCCACGGCCGCCAGCCTCCGCCGGTCAAGGTCAACGCCGGTCGCCGCCAGTCAACGCCGGTCGCCGCCGGTCAAGGCCAACACTGCCACCGGTCAACGGTGTCGGTCAACGACGACGGTCATCGGTAGTCAACGGCGTTGGTCGGCCGGTCAACGGCGGTTCCGGCGTAGTAATGGCCGGCAGTAGGAGGTCCGGTTGCGGAAGAAATATAACTTAACTTACCTTTATAAGTTAACATAAATTTCAATTAAGTTAATATAAGTTAAAATCAGTCACTATAAGTTAAGATCAATTAAGATAAGTTAAGATCAGTTAAGTTAAGTCAAATTTCAGTCAAAGTGGACGCACCCTATATTAAACCATATAGAGGAGTATTCTAATGAAGCAAGTGAGGCACGATTTCGGCCGTCCATTAATCCTCCGTGTTTTGTGAGCGCGCCACGTATCCCACTCAAATCCCACTCACAAGTCACAATAGTAGTGTGAACGCAACTAAGTGAGTGGTACACGTGGCTTCGCCACGTGCGATGGACGGCCGAGAATGTGTCTCACTGCCTCATTCTACCAACCATGCCTCAACCGAGTGCTCCTCAAACCCTATATATATCTATAAATTAACGTCATTTGCAATTAAGGCAAACAAAATGTGTATATATCGACCACTGAAATAGTTCTCACCTATAGAGATAGATCATGAAATAGTAATATACTCCTAGATTGCTGATGCTGACTAATCTGAAATAATCTCAATCCTAGGAATATGTCTAATTTCCAATCATGATGGTCAGTGTAGTGTACCAATTCCAAAATTAGCACAAAAGGTTAACCGTTAAGTACGTCAAATGGGTTAGGCTAGTTCCGAAACAGTCAAATGGAACAAGGCAAAGTTCAGAAACAGATCAAGTCACCTGTGGATTGACTTTTGACGTGCTGAATAACAATTACCTCAACTTGGATCTTCGTAACTGTGAATATGACTTGGTAGTTGTTATATATGCAACTGTTCACCAGCTCATGATGTGATGAACAAGCATTGAAGCTGTTTATTTACACATAAGCTGGTCCAGTGGAGAATTCATGCCTGTGGAATGCGGTCACTTCCATGTTCCATCTATTTGGTACTGACAAATATTGTATCTTCAGCAACAGAGTCAGGTAACCATAATGTCTCGACCAAAAGGCATCTTGTACCAAATATCAGCAATACGTACTTAGTTTGTCCATCAAATGCAAAGTGCACCCACATCAGGAGACCCACCCTCAGGACTATTAGTTGTTGCAGCTTTGAAAGTTCCGCTCTTTTTACCCTGCTTCTTATCCTTTCTGCTACTGCTGGTTTTTGCTCTAAAATACAAGATGCTTTTTAGTAAAGAGCAAAAATTATGCTAGCTATAAAAAAACAGACAGTTATATACTGAGCATCACAGGTTTGATGTCATTCTCATGTCTGTAATCTTGATCACGACTTGACTGGTTGATATCAACCAGTGTATCAATAATAACACATTTGAACCATCAACCATAATGGCTCACTAGGGACACACAACAAGTTTTTCAAGCAACTAAATTTTCAGCTTTTTATGCAGAGGAGAAGAAACTTTAGTAACATACATAGGAAACTGCATGGAGGGTTTCACAGTAGCTGTGCCACAACAAGACTTGTATTTCTTCTTGGAGCCACAGGGACATGCTTTATTTCTAGGTGTTTTCTGCAAAAATTGGTGGATAAGAAAAGTAGAAGTTGAGGCAGACATAACGTGAGCAGTAATGGGCTCTCAAATCAGACCTTGCATTCCTCTTCAATATCATTATTGCGAATGAGACCAGAACCGCTTAGGGACTTTTCTTTGTCAATACCACTATCACAACTCAAGAGAGGGTTGCCATGGACATTACCATCAGAAACCTCATGAGATGTATAATATCCAGACTGAAGTTCATCAGCTCCCTGCTCGGCTATCAGAAATTCTATTGCAGCATCAGTATCGCCACCTACTTGAAGTAACACCTGTTGTGCAATACAAACTTTAGGAAGAGTCCATCAATGTGACACATGCAAAGGAAAGTCATCTCACGTGATCAAGAGATGAAAGGATAAAACTTCAAAATGATTACCTGTCTGATTTTTTCTTCATTGGCACACCCACTTCCTGTCATGATCAATTTGATGGAACCTTCAGTGACAACATTGCTCCCATACCCCGCTCTAGATTTGCTGGGTGTTGCCTTTTCACGATTAGATGTCGCTGAAAGACCAGCATCAGCCTTTAATCACAAACTATAAGTCATAACACATTTAATAACATACAAGACAGGTGGCTTTTAAAAACTCAACCATATAACAATATTTGGAATGACTGAAAAACCTTAATTGATATGGGTCTAGCAGGCCCAGCACAGGTATCCTCTTTTAGCCTGACACTATTATAGTGCTCTCCATCGTGATATGATCTGCAAATAAACACAATTTTGTACTTTTCATATTAGGTTGCACGAAAACATAGTTGATCGATTACGAGCTTAAGTTGTTCGTGATAACACTATCGATAAAAGTTACAAACCCATCACCAGAAATGATAGAAGATACCATGTGACTAGCATAGCTTTATCATAATGAAGTGTTAAAGGAAAAGCGTAAAAGTCTAAGGATTTGCAAGGCCCATTTTGACCCATACAAGAAACATGTACATGATTAGCATACAAACCAGGGCCTTTGCGAGGACTCATGACTTATATAAATCAACACAGCAATTTAGGCTCTTAGATAACATGATGAGTAGAAAATAATTCCAAGCAAATGTCCAATGTTCATTAAAATTGAACTGTATGTCACTATAGCGATAAGTGTGACAAGTACCAAATGTAGTTCTTCATCTCTACTACTAATTGTAAAAGGACTCATGTAACAGTTTTCGATGAAGTTCCAGCAACTACATAAGGGAGTGATCGTGTTGAATTATGTCCTGCATCAAATTATGATAGCAGAGAAGCATTTACAAACTCATCTCTTAGTAGAATAAGATGTCCTAATCCCTATAGGATAGGAGATTCTAGTTCCGATATAAAGCTTGTCCGAGTAAATGGGAGAGGTAACTCAGAAAGACATAATTTCTTAGCCTTCTAAGTGCTAATTAATAAGATCCTCGTTTTGCCCGTGGTCGTATATCACCACCAGCAGACAACATAATTATCATATCTTATTTGTTATTCATGCATATGTTTTACCGTGTTATTTTAGCAGATGATAAGACATAAGAGACAATGCTTACTTACAAGTGAACCATGCGAGCTTCTGAATCATTGAAGTTGCGGATATACCAGCGAGGTGACATGCTCTGCATTATATTAGTGCAACAGGTCAATCAGGGATGAAGAATAGCTGAACATTAAAAAACTCCCCACAGTATGTTATAAGATGGTTTGCAGTTCCATTTTTCTTGAACTATCTCTGTTCTTGTATACTTCACAAGCAAGAACAATCGTTGTCAAATTGTGTGTAGACAAAAAGTTAGTCAGTGGTGTTTTTGTGTGTGGACAAAAGTTAGTCAGTGGTGTTTTGTGTGTGTCAGATAATTAGGAAAGCGCATATAGATGTGGAGGCATTACTCTGTGTATGCATATGTTACAGTGTGTTACAAGAGAGGCAGCTTGAATTTCCATATGACCAGCCCATGTACCGTCTTTTTCCATTGACCGACAGTAGGTTTCAAAGGGTACTTCATCTTCGATGAAGGGTTCAAACATTTCACGATTTTTCTGCAACACGAACACTACTTAAGATGGGGGGAAATGAGAAACAATGTACAGAATATATTTACAATCATAGAAAAGAAGATGTATAACCATGATACCCTCCAAAGTATTTTTTTCTTCAAACTGTTTGATTGTTATTAAATAATAAATGCTAGCAGCTTGCCATAATGTATTGGTCAAGTCAAAACAAACAAAATGGTGAATGAAAAAGCAAAAATGGTGAATCTTTTGGGGAGAACTACAAGAAAACCAATGTTGCATATGCTACTCGGGTGGTGTGTTTTAGCAATTCAGACAAAATTAGTAAAATATATAAATTTTCACAGTTTTGTTCTTAATATTCGGTCGTTAGTAATTCTCAAAACAGGTATAAACAATGGGTTTATAAATTACTAGAAGTCATTGGGGTAGGAAAAGGGAAAACCCATATTCCACTCATAATTATCAAATGCATCATCATGTCTGCAACGGATAGAAACGGCACAACGCCTGGGAAAACATGGAGTCATACCAATGAATGAGGGACGAGACTGGAAATTTAAAACTCTATTACTCTACTCCTGACTACTGTCTTAGTCCTGTGACGGATTAGTAATGAAACATAGGAAGACCCAGATTTAATAGATAGTACTGAATTAGTCATGTGCCACATCAATAGCACCCACCTCGATGAACTTGACTACCATGTCGCGATACTTTTGGTGTTCCTCCTCATCACCTTCCAACTGACCAGCCAACGCCCTGCCAAGTGTCAACAACAACACCCTTGAGTTGTTCCTTGACTGGCAATATAACATCTAAAATAAAATAAATACCTAATCAAACCCCTAACCTGAAGAAGCAATTACCGTCTGCAGTCACTTCAACAAATTTCAATCCCAATGCATCTAACTGCCCACGGAACTCTGTTATGTCTCCTTCTTTCCCTTTTTGTCTGGACTGTAATCCAAACGCACAATTTCAAAAACATTGCAAGATCACACGAGCAATACTCATACATATCACAACAGCATATCATTTATTGGTGCTAATAGCCTGATCCCATAATTAACCTAATTCCGATCATCGAAATTACTTTAATAACTTCCGATTAAAGACTCGACTGCTCGAATTCGTCAAAAGAGTAACAAAGGTTGATGCGATGCAATTTACGGCATGGAGCGAGAATGGAGAACTTACGCTTGGTTGCTTCTTCGTCTTTGATTTCTGATGCTTTTTCTGAACCATTTCTACTGACCGGTGATGACTCTGAGCTTCGTCGTCGCTTCCGCACGCGTGGACGTTCGCCGTCGATGTTGCTTGTAAAGCGGTTGAGTGCGGTGCGGCGATTCGAGCGTCTGATTGCGAAAGTGTTACTGGACTGGGCCTGGACAATTTGGGCCCATTAGGCAAAGGTCAACGAAGACTTACGGATTAGTGCGTCCAACTAAAATAGCTTGTCAAACGAATGGAAGAACTTGGATTCCATGGTATATCATATTCAAATGCTTAACTTTGTGCAACTATACAACTAAATTAAATCTAATAATAATAAAAAATTCATGTGATACTACATACCTATAAGCTTCTTTTTTTTGATACAGCAATGAGAAATACAATTCAGAAAGTAACAGAACATGAGTCACAGAACAACAACCGAGACTAAACATAAACGCTTAAACAAGCTATAAGCTAGCTAGTGGAATTGTTGATATGGCCACAACTTTTTTTTCTCTTCTAGTCAATTGTAATATGTTTCTAACTCGTGAATAGTTCCATGCTTTAATAAGGTGGCTCATTTACCCTTTTTATCTCGTCTCCATTACAACCTAGCACAATAAATATTTATCCGCTAACATGTTTTATTGAGTCGGTCAACTTATATGTCGTTTTCCACGGCAAATTGTATATTCAACAACAATTATATTGTTTACTTTAAAAATAATAATATTCTAATCATTAGTAATATGTCAAAACTCACTTTCTCACTCTCTTTTTTTTTATTATGCTTATTTAATTTTGATAATTTAAAATCTACCTCACGTTGCAACAAGAAAAGTTAATGTAGCTTTTAGTGTTGATGATAATAAAAACCCAGAGTTTATAAAACTAATAGAATAAAAATGTAAATTATTGAGATAATTATAATTATCATATGAAATTTAAAGAATATTGGTAGAATGAATAAAATTAAATAAATAAGTGGAAAAATACAACTGTCCGGAAGCAGCAATAATTAATAACTGTACTGCGGAATTCTGACACAAATGACTTCAGCTGAAAGCTGATGCTGAACCACGCCAACCCATAACCGACCCGATATCTCTCACCGTCATGTACTCACGTGAATCTCAATCAGCCCCGTATCGTATAAGATCCGAGCCGAGCCGAGCCGAGCCGGGACACCGTCTCCGTCGCTGTTGCTGCTCCCACCCAACTTCACTCTCTGACATCTCCCCCACTTCGCCTTTATCATCTTTCCAGTCCTTACTGGTTGCTTGTCGCTGATTCTTCTCTCTCCCTCACTCGCTTTCAGTTTTGCTCTTCTTCGTTTGGTTTCTGACTGTGCAATCGCACCGCATCGTTTGAGTACTTCCGCAGCAATCAGTTTCGTAGGTATAACTATTAAGTAGTGACTAGTGAGCAAGCGTGTTTGCCGCTGTCGGTGAATCGCGCTGCATTTTGATCGATGGTGAGAGTTGCTGATTCAAAATCCGGTTGGATTTTTCTTGTTACGGAATATTGAATTTGGTGAGTTATTGGATTTGTTGCTATTGGAAGTGATGGTTATTGTTGCAGGATTGATGGTTTAGTTGTTGTTAGAGTGGTTTGTGAAGGGATGGAGAGCAGCAACAAGGCGTGGAGTTGGAGGAAGAAGTCTGCTGAGAAGGCTGGTGATGTGCTCGACCAAAGGTCAAACTCAGCTTTGAATGAATCCGGTGATGAGGTAATTGAAGTGCATGCAGGTTAATTAGGATTTTTAGAAGATTTGTGTTTTGGGAAAAATATCGGATTCATGTGGACATTGATATTTCACATTGGTGTGAGTTCATGCTGGATTGGTACTCGCTTATTCTTGTGTATACTCAATATCATTAGCTACTGCTACATTGTAGTTTATGGAAATGGTATCGTCTTGTCCGTGAATCCATTCATGTGGTAATGTTTGGTTTCATTGGAGTAATTACTAATCAGAGACGTCTTCCTTAGGTGAATACTCTTTTGAAAGATAAAACTGCCCTGGAGAAGGAACTGCAGCATTTGAATGATAAGCTGTCATCGGCCCATATTGAAATTAGAGCCAGGGATGATCTTGTAAAGAGACATGCAAGGTTTGCTCAGGAAGCTATTGCAGGTGGTGTATGTTGGTAAATAGTTGTTTGCAGTATTGGATTGGTAGTGACGGCAGATCTGAATTTTACTGGTTTTGAATAATTTATAGGTTGGGAGAAGGCGGAATCTGAAGCTTTGTCAATCAAGGAAGCGTTGGATGTTGCATTACAGCAGTATAAAATTAGTGAAGAAAGATGTGATCATTTGGATGACGCATTAGGAGAATGTATGCAGCAGCTGCGTTTTGTTCGGGAACAACAGGAACAACGAATTCATGACGTTTTACTTAAAGCTACTGCTGAATTTGAGGGAACCGAGATGGTTTTGGAGGAAAAGTTGTCAGAAACCAGTAAAAGGATGAGTAGATTAGAGGTTGAAAATAGACGTTTAAATGAAGCTCTAATGATTAAAGACAAGATGATTCAGGAAATAAGAGAACTGATGAATCAAGTTGAGGCAGATTGCAACTTACTAAAGAAGAGGTTGGAGACAACTGAGAAGGATAACTATTCTTTGAAGTATGAGGTTCGAGTGCTTGAGAAAGAGCTTGAGATACGAAATGAGGAGAGGGAGTTTAATTGTCGTGCAGCTGATGCATCTCATAAGAAACAACTGGACTATGTTAAGAAACTCACAAAGCTGGAATCAGAGTGCCAGCGACTGCGCGTCCTAGTTCGAAAACGGCTGCCCGATGCAGTTGCTTTGGCGAAAATGAAAGATGAAGTTGTAATGTTGGAAAAGGACTCTGCTGAAAATAGACAGAGAAGAATGGTTGAGTTACTTGTTGATGACTCTCCAAACACTCCAATCCGACGGATCAATTCGCTGACAAAAGAGTTGTATAATTTAGAAGAAGAAAACAGCAACCTTAAGAAAACCATCAACTACAAGGTGAATGAGCTTCAAATGTCCCGGGTTATGTATGTTCGAGCAGCTTCCAGATTGTCACAAGTGGAGAATCTTCTAGAAGTATCATCAAAAGTGAAAGTTGCCGAGGATGTAGCAAGGAATGTCCTTCCATCTCAGGAACAAGCTATGTCAGTTTTATCTGACATTGGTAGCGATGACAAATTCAGTTATGCCGAATCATTGGTGTCTGCTTTAAATTCAGAGCAGGGACAACAAGGTGGAAATGGAACAAATATAGTTTCAATCAGGCCCAGTGGTATATCAGATATGAATCTGATGGATGATTTTCTTGAGATGGAAAAGTTAGCAGTGATATATGCTGATAATTTAGTCCACGAATCTCATATTTCTCCTGACGTAGTGAATGCCTCCAGCGGCCCAATAGATACAGAGTCAAATGGGCACTTGACTGAGTTGTCTGGTCCAGAGAACGTTCATATGTTTGATACTCGATCACCATCAATAGTACTGAATGAGTCTGTCAACACCAGCGATGATGCCACCCTCGCTGATATCCCATTTTGGCTTCGGGGAATATTAAAGCTCATCTTTGAGCAACAGCGCCTCACTCAAAGAAGCCATGTAGAATTACTTGGTGAAATACAAATGGTAATGCAAAACATGTTCACTACAAAGCCCAGTGAGCCTGTTGCTAAAATAAGATGCCCAAACCAATATGACTCCCCAAAATTCCTTCACGGGAGCAGCTCTAACCCGTGGCCTGATGTTTTATCAACTAGAGGCTCAAACGTGACAGTAACTAATGCAGAAACTTCAATGGTTGCAAAGAGCAGTCAACAGTTCCAGCTCAATCTTCTTAGTGATGCAATATGTAAAATGATAGAGCTTCTTGAAGGGATGAATTTAAAATCTCCTGGTGACGATGCTGCAGAATCATTCAACGGGAGTTTCTTGACTGACAAGAGTTCAGAAATTGATACAGGTTACATGGTTCGCGTGTTTCAATGGAAAACTAGTGAGCTTAGCCACATTGTTTTTAACTTAGTTCAAAGTTGCAATGATCTTCTGAGTGGAAAGGCTGACATTGAGAAGTATGTGGTTGCATTGACCTCTGCGTTTGATTGGATTATGAACCATTGCTTTTCAATTCAAGATGTTTCGAGCATGAGGGATGAAATCAAAAAGCATCTTGGGTGGGATGACACCAGAAGTGAATGTGAAACAGAAGTTGGCAGTAGTCACTTAATTGAAGTTAATAAAATTCGCTTTTCAAGAGATCAAGCTTCGCCGAACTTCAATGCTTTCAATGGCCGAAATGTTCTATTTGAAGACTCACCACGAGAAGGAAGCCAAATATTGAAAGGTGGGTTTTCGAATGCTGAATTAGCAAATAAGGATTTGGAATCAAAGCTTCAAGATGCCATTGATCAGTGTGAGAATCTACAACATGAACTTCTGATGTCCGAGAAATCTGTCATTAGCCTGCAAAAACAGCTGGAAACCCTGAAGGAATCCAAAAGGATGGCTGAGGATCAAACAGAAAAGCACATGTTTGCGAATGAAGAACTTCACTCACAACTTACAGAGGCTAGAGTTGATTTGAACGAGACATGCCAAAAGATCATCTCTCTTGAAGTTGAACTGGAAAACAAATCCGCTTACTGTGAAGATTTAGAAGCTACTTGTGTCGAACTACAGTTGCAGCTACAAAGGTTTGACACTCTATCAATATTAGAATAATTCAATTTTCTAGCACCATGAGCTAGTTAGTGTCCATTTCTCTCTTGCTCTTAGTTAACTCTTATCTCCAAATGAATGGCAGTATGGCGAAGAGGGAGCTCCCTGCTGATGCCATGAATGTTGAAAGGCAGCTGCAAAGGGTGACCAGTGTACTTTTACTACTCTCTTGTATTCAAAAGTTACTTCAGCGTTTTTTTCTTCTTCTTTCAGTTGTAATTATTTTGCTTCAGCTTCGTCTAGGAGACTAAACTTCCCTTCCACTATTGTATTCGGATATTTACTTTATTTTTTTTGTCAGTGGACTTTGCATCACTAATTGGCGTCCTAACCTTGCAGGATTGGGAATTTGCAGCAGCTTCTGAAAAGTTGGCTGAGTGTCAAGAAACAATCCTCAACTTAGGAAGGCAGTTGAAGACAATAGGTTCGCCTAGGGGAGCCTCTCTATTGGACAAGGCAATTGTTTCAACTCCAACAGTCCCTACAACCACATCTGTCAATGCAACTGCCCCGACTACTCCCATGAAAAAGACGTTGAACAGACAGAGAACCTCGCTACTCGAGAAAATGTTAGCAGAGGACAACGCCCATGCCAATGCCTTCGGCTCTCCCAAAACTAAGGAAATGACTATCACTTCCAGCATTGAGAATAGCATACATCCTGTTCCTCAGACCTCTATTATCCACGGCTCCATTACTACATTTGAACCACTCAAAAAGTGCGACAAGGAGACCATCCGCACCAACGACGAAGCTGCTGTAAAATCCTTAGTGGTGCTGCAAAACAAGAAGCGTGGAGGGTGGAGTCTATGGAGACGGTTATTCAGGCGGAAGAGAGGGATAAGTCGCAAAATGTCCCTCTCCAATGCCACCAATTAGTATTGAAGTTTTATATTTGGGTTTTAATGCAGGGGTTTGATTCTTAGTGTTCTGTGTTTGAGTGGAGGAGGGAATGGCTGTTTTGTTAGTTGGTTTATTTGTTGTTGAGGAAACGGCGTCGTTCTGCTCATATGTCAATCTGTTTTTGGTCAGAACAACGTCGTCCTTCTTCACCCTTATATTCCCTTCCTTCAGTCTTTCGTCTGTAACATTCACTTTACAAAATTAATCAAACCCTAGCTTTCCCATTTTCGCTCTCTCTCGATTTCTTCGTTTCCGCACTGTAATTGATTCAGTCGCCGATCAATTGGATCTCTGTCGAGTACGTTTCATATGGTATCAGAGCGAATTACGCTCCCGGTGATTTGATTCTTATCCTCCGATTGCTCAGTTCGAGTTTAATCTGTGTTGAAATGGAAAATGTGGATAGCTCGGGTTCAACTTTGAATCCGCAAGGTACGAGTTCTATTCTACAGTATCCTGCATCGGTTAATGTCATAGATGATCCGTATTATGTGCATCATAGTGAAATTTCTAGTAATCCGGTTGTAAGTAAGGTCCTAGTTGGACATGAGAATTATGGAACTTGGAAAAAGTCCATGGAAATAGCGTTGTCTGGACGTTCGAAGCTATCATTCATAAAAGGAATGTATCCAAAACCGTCAGAGCCTGTTATGGCAGCTCGCTGGCAAAGATGCAATGATGTAGTGATGTCTTGGTTAATAGGATCAGTATCGGATAAGGTTGTGGGAGAAATACTGCATGCTAAAGATGTCATGACTGCGTGGGAAATATTAGAGTCTAGTTATGCTGGTACAAACCTTGCTCGTAAATCTGATTTGCAGAGAGAACTTGAAAACTTTGTTCAGGGTGATCTGTCTGTTATGGCTTATAAAAGAAAGTTAGAATCACTTTGGCAAGAACTAGATGCCATTAAGACTGTTAAATGCACCAAGATTGGTGACTGCAGTTGTTGCAAACAGACTGAGGTTGATAAGCATGAGGATAGAGTGGTTAAGTTCCTTATGGGACTGAATGATTGCTATGCATCAGTCAGGACTCATGTATTTGCTTTAACTGAAGTACCTAAGTTCAGTACTGTCTATGGTCTGGCTTTACAAGAAGAATCATCTAGGCACATACGGAAATCTGGTAGTGTTGAGACATCAGCTCTGTTTGGCCAAAGTAACAGGGGAATTATTAATCAGGCAAATCAAGGTACACAGGCTAATCAGAATTCTGGGAATCAAAATTATAATAATCAGATGAGAGGAAGAGATGCTGGTAGAGGAGGCTTCAATAGATCTAGACCAAGGATGGTTTGTACTCACTGTCAAATGCCAGGACACCTCAAGGAGAATTGCTATAAGTTGATTGGATATCCTCAGAATTTCAAAGATAACAGATCTCCAAGGTCCAACCTCAACAACAAATCAAATGCTAATTCTGTTACTAATGCTACTGGTGGAGAATCTGTTTCTGTCTCTGATGCAGGGGACAAACAGTAGTTGCTGACCAATGCTCAATTGGAACAAATAGTGGCTATGCTTAGAGGAGGAGGACTTGTGGAGAAACAAGAAGTCAACAGCCACATGGCAAACCATGTTCATATGGCAGGTATTGCTAACTCTAGACCTGTTTTGAATATACCCGGTGACTGGTTGATTGACAGTGGGGCAACTAGCCATTTTGTTTGTGATGAGAAATTGTTGAAAAATGTCCATGAGTTGAAGGATGAACATAGGGTAACTTTACCTAATGGAGATTGTATCAATATCAAGCATAGTGGTAATTGTGTGTTGGGAAATGGCTTAAAACTTCAAGATGTTCTGATAGTGCCAGATTTTGAAGTCAATCTTATATCAGTATCTAGACTGGCTTCAGACAACAATTGCCAAGTGATTTTTACTGATGATAACTGTGTGGTACAGGACCAACACTCCAGAACAATCCTAGAGACTGGTAGACCTGTTGGAGGCCTTTATAGCACAGTAATGTCACAGAATGGTGCTGGGAAAGAGAATGCCTACAGTCTTAAAGTTAAGAAGATAGTGGCTGAAGCTGAACTTTGGCATAACAGACTGGGGCATGCTCCTTTTGATATTGTGTATCAGCTCTTGAAGAATAAAGAACCTAGTGTCAATTTGAAACATTTCAAATATCATTGTTCAGTTTGTCCTTTGGCCAAGCAAACAAAACTCTCATTTCCTTTGAGTATACATACTGCAGTTAATCCTTTTGAGTTACTTCACAGTGATTTATGGGGACCATTCCATGAACCTTGTTTGACAGGTGCCAAATATTTTTTAACAGTGGTAGATGATTACTCTAGGGCTGTTTGGACTTTTTTGGTGCAACAGAAATCAGATGTTCCTGAGGTAATCATGAATTTCTTTGCTATGATTAAGACACAATTTGGGAGAACAGTTAAGGTTTTCAGATCAGATAATGGAGGAGAGTTCTTCAATGAAAAGTTACAGAATTTCTTCCAAAAGCAGGGCTGCTTACAACAGAGCAGTTGTCCTCATACTCCCCAACAGAATGGCCTGGTAGAGAGGAAACACAGGCATATATTGGAAGTTGCCAGAGCACTCATGTTTGAGGCTGGTTTACCTAAAAAATTCTGGGGCAATAGTGTACTAACAGCTACACATATAATCAATAGACTTCCATCTCCTGTGTTGGATGGAAAGTGCCCATGGGAAATGTTGTTTAATGAGAAGCCCCATGTGGATCATTTACGGACTTTTGGATGTTTATGCTTGGTCAGTACTAATGCTTCAGCTAGAGACAAGTTTGAGCCCAGGGCTTTAGAGTGTATATTGCTGGGATATCCAGTTGGCCAGAAAGGTTATAAGTTGTTTTGTCTTGCAACTCAGAAAATCATTATTAGTAGGCATGTGGTTTTTAGGGAGGATGTCTTCCCTTACAAGAAGTCTGTTCAGTGCCTGGGAACAGAAACAGTGACACCAGTGCCTATCATCTTTTCTGATGAAGTTACTAATTCATTTAATGATGATGATTCCCAACTTCTTGGGAGTTTTGCTGATAATGAATTTTCTCAGGACAGTTTATCATTTGGGGAGTCATTATTTTCTGGTACCAGTCCTGACAATCAAATGAGTACAGACATTGTTTCAAGTCCCTTGGACATTTCTGACAACATTATATCTATTCCTGATGTGGTTGAATCTGGTCCTCCTTTGAGAAAATCAACAAGAACTCGTAAACCTCCACAGTGGACAAAGGACTACAATTGCAATACCGTTGTTCCCTATACATCACCACATCAGATTGACAAGTTTGTTTCTTATTCAAAGTGTGCTCCACACCACTCAGCATTTGCATTGCAGATCTCTCAGCTACAAGAACCTACCTCTTACACACAAGCCAGTAAGGATGTTAAATGGGTGGAAGCCATGAACAAAGAAATTAAAGCTCTTGAGGATAATCATACCTGGTCTTTGACTGATCTTCCAAGAGACAAGACACTAGTTGACTGTAAGTGGATTTATAAGATCAAATTCAATTCTGATGGTAGTGTGGAGAGATATAAGGCCAGACTGGTAGCTCGTGGGTTCACTCAATTAGAAGGGTTGGACTATCATGAAACGTTTGCGCCAGTTGCTAAAATGACGACGGTTAGATGTTTGCTTGCCATTGCTGCTGCCAAACAGTGGCCTTTGCATCAATTGGATGTTAATAATGCCTTCTTACATGGCAGTTTGGAAGAAGAAGTGTACATGAAACTACCTCCTGGGTTTTATAAGAAGGAAAAGGCAGCTGGAAAGGTTTGTAGACTGATGAAGAGTCTTTATGGTTTAAAACAAGCCAGCAGACAATGGTTTGCAAAATTCAGTGAAGCTTTGATTGCTTATGGTTTTCAGAACAGTCTTAATGATTATTCTCTGTTTACATTGTCCAAGGATGGTGATTTTCTGGTGTTACTGGTTTACGTAGATGATGTTATACTAACTGGAACTTCGGAGCAATTGATCAGTGATGTTAAGCTGTATATACATAACAAGTTTCAGATCAAAGATTTAGGCCATTTGAAATATTTTCTTGGCCTGGAAGTGGCTAGATCAACAACTGGAATTTTTCTTAACCAAAGAAAATATGCTTTGGAGCTTCTGGAAGAACATAACTTGTCTGACTCAAAACCTGCCAAGACACCCCTTGAGCTTAAGCATAAACTCAGTCTCTCCTCAGAACCTTTGATGTCTGATCCATTACATTACCGTCGATTGGTGGGCAAGCTTATCTACATGACATTTACACGTCCAGATTTGTCGTATCCTGTTCATATTCTAAGTCAGTTTATGCAACAGCCTACTACAGAACACCTTAGAGCTGCTCACAGAGTTCTCAGATACATTAAAGGAGCACCGGCTCAAGGCTTGTTCTTCTCTGCAACATCTGACCTTCAGTTACAGGCATTCTGCGACGCAGACTGGGCAGCATGCCCTGTTACTAGAAAATCTGTTACTGGTCATTGTGTATTGTTGGGACCAAGTGTTATTTCATGGAAAACTAAAAAGCAACAAGTTGTGTCAAGATCATCAGCGGAGTCTGAATACAGATCAATGGCAGCGGCAAGCTGTGAACTTATTTGGTTAGCCAGATTATTAGCTGATATGGGTCTTGTCATTGCTACACCTATTCCGTTGTATTGTGACAACAAGGCGGCCATTCATATAGCCCACAACCCTGTGTTTCACGAGAGAACTAAACACGTTGAGATTGACTGTCATTTGATCAGATCTCAAGTGGTTTCCAAGTTCATCCTTCCAGTCCATATATCTACAAATGAGCAGCCGGCGGACATGTTTACAAAGCCCCTTCCTTTTGATCATCTTCACCAACTGAGTATCAAGCTTGGAGTGTCTAATTTCCTCCACTCCAAGCTTGAGGGGGGTATTGAAGTTTTATATTTGGGTTTTAATGCAGGGGTTTGATTCTTAGTGTTCTGTGTTTGAGTGGAGGAGGGAATGGCTGTTTTGTTAGTTGGTTTATTTGTTGTTGAGGAAACGGCGTCGTTCTGCTCATATGTCAATCTGTTTTTGGTCAGAACGACGTCGTCCTTCTTCACCCTTATATTCCCTTCCTTCAGTCTTTCGTCTGTAACATTCACTTTACAAAATTAATCAAACCCTAGCTTTCCCATTTTCGCTCTCTCTCGATTTCTTCGTTTCCGCACTGTAATTGATTCAGTCGCCGATCAATTGGATCTCCGTCGAGTACGTTTCACAATTAGCACTGTGAGTTTTCCAAGAAAGATTAGACACTTGATTTGACAGGAAGAGTGAAACATTTTTGTGTATAACAACAGCCTCAATAAATCAGAAGTTGGTCTTCTATGATGGTGAAATTAGGAGAAAGTATTAAATTTGTGCAATCTTTTTCACCTAGCATGCATTTCTTTCAAAGACATAAAATTAGATAGGCATGCGCATAGCATTTTCTTACTCATGGCGTCATGGGGGTGCATATGCCTTAAATTCTTGGCAGGTCACCCACCAGCTCTACTACTAGTCTAGTCTAGGGCAGTTTTACAATTTCAAAACCAAGCCCGCTTCAAAATTCCAATCCCCTTCCCCCCCAATTCTTTTTTTAATACCCAATCTCTCTTACTTCTCACTTTTTCTCTCTTCATCCCCAATTTGGATTTCGCAATAAAAACCTGAACTTTCCTCTCTCTTACTCTCTCTCTAGGGTTATCCAATCCGACCCGCATTTTCCCGTCCGCTCAGCTTCCCCATTCTCGACCCACCTGCTCCCGCATGACGCCGACCGCTCCCTGACTGGCTTGACAAGCTTCGCTTGTCGCGATGGCCTCACATTTGTCGCCAGCTGGCTCCGGATCGGAGCCGCCAAGCGAGTTTCAGGTTAATAAAAAATTAATTTAGTTCACGTCAGCAATGTCGGTTCAAGATTATCCACTTTGTGATCGGCGTAGCTTGTTTGTTTAATTCTTAAGAGTTTTCCAGCTCGATGCAGCTGAATTTTTTTTTCTCTTTTTGGTTCATTTTCATATCACAACTTAGTGTGGTAAATGAAATAATTTATGATGTTTCAAAATCGAAAAGCTTTCCTCCGTCGTTGGTTGTTGTTTCTCTCTGACTTGTAGCAAAGCAAATGAATTGAAATTTTAGGCTTCATCGGTTAGGAAGTATAATTTGAGAGTTCTTGCTGGCTCTTAGTGAAGTTTTATGTATTTGAAAATTAGTTAATTCCTGTGAATGATAATGGGGCTGTCTTGATCGTCGCAGATAGTGCTATCCGGGGACATGGATCCAACTGTTATGGCGGTTATTGAAGCACTGAAGCAGCAGCTAACCATCAACCGGCACGCATTTGTAAAGGTGAAAATTGTTAATATTTGAGATTACCGAATGTTTGTACCATATATTGGTTTAAATTTTTTGTTGAATATTGCAGAAACGTGTTGCAGAAAACAGGAAAAAGATGACCAGTGTCACAAATTATTTGTTTGAGTTGTCTCAAAACAGGAGACAATTAACTTCATTTGACAACAATGCTAATTCGACTCTTTTGTCGAAGAGACAAAAAGAGGCCATTGACATGCACAATGGGGCTTTTGATTATGTGGATGATGTAGCATGTAGTTCACCGGTTGATTTGCCTACTCCTTCAGTCGTTCTTTTGGGTTCAGGAATTACAGTGAAAAGTTCAGTTTGCCCTATTAAACTACCAGAAGTGAAGCGACTCCCTCCCTATACAACATGGGTCTTCTTGGATAAGTGCGTACTACGTTTTGTTTTTTTAATTGAATTAGTTGAATCTGATATTCACTGACTGATTGTGAGTAATATTGAGCTATTTTTTATATTATGAAGTATGCTAATTCTTTCAAAATTAATGGAGCCATATTTTCGTATCTGATCAGAAATCAAAGAATGACTGAAGATCAGTCAGTTGTTGGCCGAAGAAGAATCTACTATGATCAGAATGGCGGTGAAGCTCTGATTTGCAGCGATAGTGAGGAGGAAGCAATAGAAGATGAAGAAGACAAAAGAGAATTTTTAGATTCTGAACAGTTCATTCTTCGGTTAGTGTTCATCACAACTTAAGGGATTATAGGGGGAGCTTTCTTTTAAAAGAATATCCAAGCCTAATGGACATCTAATACCTCCTGTTCTATCCGTGTACCAGTAAGACCATTGAAGAAGTTGGATTATCTGATGTTGTACTGGATTCATTAGCAAAATGTTTGTCTAGGAAACCTTCTGAAATAAAGGTACAAATCTTTACACATGTATGAATTTTCTTTGCTCGTTTGACAAAGATGTGAAACACCACCAATATCTTATGCAGGCAAAATTCGAGCTCCTGGTAAAGCAAAATGATGTGAAAAATGATTCAGATGCGCTAAGCCATTTTCTTGAGAAAGATCTTGAGGCTGCTCTTGATTCTTTTGACAACTTGTTTTGTCGTCGATGCCTGGTAAGAACCATTAATTGTTCATTTTCCAATGGCCATTCATTCTGAACCTTGTCATTGACTAATTTATTGTCCGTGGAGTCAGATTTTTGATTGTAAGCTACATGGATGTTCACAGGATCTCGTGCTTCCTGTAAGAAGATCTATTATAGTATTTATAAGTTCCTTCAAAAGTTTGTGGTGATTGACTAATCGCTTTTGCGTTTGTATTTCTCAATATTATAGCAGGAGAAACCAAATCCCTGGTCTCCTCCAGATGATGAAAATGCTCCTTGTGGTCCGCATTGTTATCGATTGGTAACGCATAATTTGTTTTGATCGATGTACAATGATTGAATTCCTTTGATATTTGAGGTGAGTAGCATCATTATGATTCATCTCAGGATCAGAAGCAAATTTGTGTTGATGAGGTGAGATTACTTCATGAAAGTAGTGATGGAAAGCGTGAACTATCTACAGGGGGTCAGAAGCGTAAGAAGAAGACTGGTTCCTCTGGCAGAGGAAAGAAACTTTGTCCAGATGAGGGTGTTTCTTTGTATGACAGAAATGTAACATGTAGCAGTGATTCAGAATATAAAACTGGACATGACACTAGTTCACTGCACATCCATTCTTCATTTTCCAAGTTGACAGTTACAGAAAATGTTGGGAATCATCCTGAAAACTCTGAATGGTTTCCTGAACCTGTTTTGCGTGGCAGTCAGAAAAGACAGAAGAAATTGGCTACATCTGATTCTGAATTGATAGGTAGTCAAGGCACTAGATCACGGGGTATAAAGCTCAGGTCTGATATACGGAAAGAAAATGAAAATGCTACGTCATCTTCACAGGAGAAAGGGTCTCCGTGTGCTGATGGATCAGCAGGGACGGACTTAGTATTGCAACAACGTGATGTATTGTTTCTGGGAAATACTCCTGAACTTCCATCCAGCAGATCAAGTATATACTCATGTCAAATGAGTAGCCAAGAAACTTCCAAGGGAGAAGATTTTACTGAAGAAAATGTCTCCAAGAGGGATGCAAGTAATAATGACTGTTGGCGAACAATTGAATTAAATCTTTTAGATAAAGGCATTGAGATTTTTGGCAGAAACAGGTCAGTCATTTTACACCTTCATGTGTGGTAGATGTTATTTTTGAGGCCTGCTAAAACTCACCAAATCCATACATGCATGAAATGCCAAAATCTTAGAAATTTTTCATCCTGAATGCTGAGGCAGTTTTAATTGATCAAGAATGGATTTAAATTCATCTTCTTTATGATTTTGATAATCCAATCATGTTCCTAATTAAACTGTTCTTGCATCTACAGCTGTCTGATTGCTAGGAATACTTTAAGTGGATTGAAAACATGCTCAGAAATATTTCAGTACATGAGAAGATCTGGAAGTGATTCATCCCTCCAGATGGAAGATGGTGCTATGATATTATCCGAAGGCCATTCCAAGGCCGACATAAATGATGTACCAAATGGTCACCTGATAAAACTTTATTGATCATTATTTTCCCCCCTCTTACTTAATTGTACTTCATCAATTGCTTTTAGGGAAATACAGTAAGAAGGAGATCAAAATTCTTACGTAGGAGGGGAAAAGTGCGTCGTCTGAAATATTCTGGAAAATCCGCTGCTTATCATTCTTATAGGAAACGTATTTCTGAAAGCAAAAATATGCCATGTCGGCAGTATAACCCATGCGGTTGTCTAACATCTTGTGGAAAAGACTGTTCCTGTCTTGTTAATGGCACATGTTGTGAAAAATACTGTGGGTAAGTCTCTTCTTTCTGTGTGATCATTAGGCTGGGATTGAAAACAACACCTCTAAGTTGTAAGGCCAACTCCTATCAGGTGTCCCAAGACTTGTAAGAACAGATTTCGAGGTTGTCACTGTGCAAAAAGTCAATGTCGAAGCCGTCAATGCCCTTGCTTTGCTGCAGACAGAGAATGTGATCCGGATATCTGTAGGAATTGCTGGGTCGGGTGAGTTCCCTGTTTTTGAGGTTCCTCGTATTCATAGAAAATATCAGTTCAACACTTCCAAAAAAAAAGAACTATAGAACAAATATCAACAACACAGTGTTACATATTGCATCAGATTAGAGGATATAATATTTCATGAAATGATGTCTTCTACTGGAGCTTATTGTCTCGCATAGTAGAATTTAGTGTCCTTTTGCAAGCAAAATAATACATTCATTCCTGAAGAAGTGTTTCTCTGATTGCTTTCATTGGACCCCTTCTATTTCGGCTTCGCTTTGCAGCTGTGGGGATGGCAGTCTTGGTACTCCTTATCAACGGGGTGACAATTATGAATGCCAGAACATGAAGCTTCTTCTGAAGCAACAACAGAGGGTAGAATATTTTTAATTCTCATTTCACTTGACATTCTGAAATACTTACAGTTTGAACTATTATTTCTGTACACTGAGCTTATTTGAAAGTTCTGATTTTTTTTTCTTCTTTCAAAAGTATTAACTAAAGTTGTTATTATTAGGTCTTACTTGGAAGATCCGACGTATCAGGCTGGGGTGCTTTCTTGAAGGTATTTAGCATTATCACACATTAACATCGTTGATGCGGCTTATTCACTGCTATGATGAAATGCTCACTAGTCGCTGTTACCATCTGTTTTTCAGAATACTGTTAGTAAGAATGAATTCTTAGGTGAATACACTGGAGAGCTAATTTCTCATAGGGAAGCTGACAAGCGTGGAAAGATTTACGATCGTGAAAATTCGTCATTTCTCTTCAACCTGAATGACCAGGCACGTCAATGAAGAGTTAAATCTATTAAATTATTGTTATCGCGCTCTGCTGCCTTACTGGTGCCACCCTCTACTGATCACAATGACGGTTTTGTGCAGTTTGTCCTTGATGCATTTCGCAAAGGCGACAAGTTGAAGTTTGCTAACCATTCCCCGACTCCGAATTGCTATGCTAAGGTAAACATGCGCAAAGAAGTTTCAACGATCGAGAGTCTTGAGACAAATTCATATCATTTAATCTCTTATCTCATTCTGCAAAAAATTTAAATTTTGAAAACTACATGCTGCAGGTCATGATGGTTGCAGGGGATCACAGGGTAGGAATTTTTGCAAAAGAGCGGATCATTTCTGGGGAGGAACTCTTCTATGACTATCGGTATGAGCCAGACAGAGCCCCTGCATGGGCAAGGAAACCCGAGACATCTGGCTCAAGAAAGGAGGATCTAACCCCTTCATGTGGCCGCGCAAAAAAGCTTGCTTAACTGACCATTCATTCCACATTCATTTTGGTTCTCAGCATTCTTTCTCAAGCTCAGGAAGCATCACTGCACCTATCCGAGCAGCTGAACGAAGGGAAAGACTAATACTTTATCCACTCTGACCACATTTTGGATGGCACCCCACAAATTATGTAGAGACTCTTCATATTGGCCTTACAGAAAGCTGGAGCTCTAAATTATGAAACTATGAGAAAGCTCAAATCTTGTAAACAAATACAGTACACATTCTGACAGAGTGAAACTGGATGCATTTCATCCCATTTTGATTATATAAAAAAAAAAGCTTGATGCAGATCCTACAATTCAAGAAGCTACAAATTCATCACAAAATGAGTTTTTTGATACCCAAATTTTGTAAATATTTGGAAAGAAAAATAAAATCTATTTTCGTAAAATCAATATCTGAGAAACATTCGTATCTAGAATGTGGTGATCGATTCAAATAAAACTGACACCTCCTCATCAAAACGACGCCGCATCAGCAGTAAACAGGTGAGAAACAAGGGGAGCATTTAATGCATAATCAAACACCAAAAAAAGTGAGTGACACCTTTTCTCTTCTTTTCTCACCGCTACTTCACTTTTGCGACCCATTTCTCTGATCTTCTTTTCTCACTCGAAGCCAAGCTCTGCATTTTGTCACCAACGCTTCGATGACCCATCTCACCAGCTGCAGAGCTACTCTTCCAATCACCTCCCACATCATTCCACTACTCATTTTCTTAACTCTCTTCAACTATGCATCAGCTTGCAACAACGGGAATTGCAAGGTTTGTTGTGTTCATAATTCAAAACCCACTTTGTATTTGTGATTTTGTTGATTAAGATCTGAGAAAGTTTCAATCTTTTGATCTGGGTTCGGACTAATTATTGTGACTCTAATTTGTGTTTGTGTGGAATTTTGCAGTTGCTGGAGTCGTGTGGAGCTGCTACTGACTGCGCTTCAGGACTGTATTGCGGGAATTGTGCTGCAGAGAACAGAAATCAGCCTGTTTGTATTAGAGGCCAGGCTCTCATACCCACCACAATTGTGAGCTCCTTCATAACTCCCCTTGTAGGACTTATTAGGGTTTGAATCCGTTTACATGATCTTTGTTTAGGTTAAAATTTTGATAATTCTGACTAAGGTCTAATTTATGGTAAAATGTGGTGATTTGCAGATTGGAGGGAAGCCTTTCAATAAGTACAGTTGGCTGATGACGCATAATGCTTTCTCCAATGCCAATGAGCCGCCACTACCTGGTGTTCAAAGGTTGACATTCTACAATCAGGAGGACTCTGTGGCTAACCAATTGAGGGTAACTTATTTGAATTTTTTTAATTTTTTGGGTTGTTCAATGAGTTATCAGCTGCATTTGATCACATCAAATTGGTATATGGTGAATTTTGGCACCTCGAGTTTCCTAGGTTTTGGGTTAGCTGGATGGATTATTGGCTTGTATAGTTTAAGCTTCTGATTGGAACGAAAACTTGAACTTGTAGGATCTTTATACCCAAATATGTGTACTAAGACATTGTGATTGCGTACATTGTTCCACAATGCCTCTTTTTGTGATTGCTAGGATTTGGAAGTTGAGGTTTTACTTTTTCTTTCAAGATTGCTTTCACCATAGTTTGGGGCTCAAATGTTTTGCACTTGAATAAAAATATATTTGATCTATATATATATATATTTTTTGGATAAGTCATGTCCAGATCTAATATGCGTTCTTTGATGGCCGCTGTCTAGAATGGAGTCAGGGGACTAATGTTGGATATGTACGACTTCGAGAACAACATATGGCTTTGTCATTCATTTCGCGGACAATGTTACAACTTCACCGCATTTGTAATTCCCTAACACTTCTTCACCAATTAGTCGGTCAAAAGCATTTTCCATTCTCTCATGCAATTTTAATGTTGGGTTCTTTTTTTTCTGCTATATTTTTCAGAATCCTGCCATTGACACCTTAAAAGACGTTGAAGCATTCTTGACTGAGAATCCCTCGGAGATTATAACTATCATAATAGAAGATTATGTGCATACTCCTAACGGTTTGACAAAGCTGTTTGCCGATGCTGGACTAGCCAAGTACTGGTTCCCTGTAAGTAAAATGCCGAAAAAGGGTGAAGATTGGCCTACGGTGTCAGAGATGGTGCAAGATAACCATCGGCTACTTGTATTCACGTCAGATTCCTCAAAGGAAGGCACCGAAGGAGTTGCATATCAATGGCGTTACATGTTGGAAAATGAACGTATGAATGACTCCCTATTGTATTTATAACCGTACTCGTTGCTGGTGAAGAAGAGAAAACATATCTAATACCTTGTTTTTCAGCTGGAGATCCGGGCGTGGTCAAAGGCTCATGCACAAATAGGAAACAATCAAAGCCATTGAATTCAAGAAGCTCCTCCATGTTCCTTCAAAATTACTTCACGACAATTCCTGCAGAAGCTCAGGCTTGCCAACAAAATTCAGCTCCACTTTCCGAGATGGTAGCTACTTGCTATAAAGCAGCGGGGAATGTGATGCCCACCTTTGTAGCCATCAACTATTACATGGTACCTCAATTACGTACGATCAAACTACTAAAATTCCCGGTGTTCTGTAAAGTGTACTTACACTAAAGTTTATTTTTTTTTACAGAGAAGTGACGGGGGAGGCGTTTTTGATACTCTCGATAGAATGAATGGACATACATTGTGCGGTTGCAGTACAATCACTGCCTGTCAGGTACAAGAGTGATAACTAAACATTTACTTAGAATTTTATATAATTTGATACATGCAATTATTTACTCACTATTTTATTTAGACTCCGTGATGTATTCTAGTCGATCAGGACTATCATAATGTATATCCTTCACCAAGTCCTTATACGGAAATTCTCTGTGTTGTTTCAGGAAACTGCTTCATATGGGTCGTGCAAGAACACAACAGTGACCAACCCCAGCCTAACTTCTCCAACCACACCAACAGCTGCCACAGGAAGCTTTTCTGGATCTGTGCAGGAGATTTCCGGATCTCCTACAATATTCCACTTCTTCAAACATAGCTCACTAATCCTGGCTCAGTTATTGCTCATAGGGTATGTACTGAACTCCATTATTTAGCAGATTCTATGATTCGTAAGAATACGTTTGCAGACAAATGCAGCATGGTATAGGATTTCAGATCATCGAAGGAATTCATATAGACCAAAAATTATATCTCAGCCTATTCGAAGGATGCATACTTTACAACAATATAGTTTAGGCAGCCTTCATCAGGTTTGTATTACGCATTACGGTTTGCTGAATGAGGTACATGTTATTGATATATAGACAGTTTCTTAAGTTAAATTATTTTGTTCAGGTTAGAGGCCAGATCTGGTGCAAAGTAAATTTTGATACAAAATACAAAAGTTGTCAAAATTATTTTATAATTTGTCAGTTTATTTTATAATTCGTCAAAATTCGAGCCGAAAATTGAAAAAGACGAGCCGAAAAATAAAAAGACGACATAATTCGTCATACACAAAAAACTCAAAAAATTAAGATTTAATCTCATCCATTCAATCATAAATTCAAGGGCTATGATTAGTTTGTATTTTAAACCAAAATATCAACTTTGTACCTGATTCTTTTCCATTCATGTTAAGCAAATTCTTTTGAAACAATTTTCAGACTTTCCTTTGTTTTTTGGGCCAGTCATTTTCACGAGGCAGCCCTTGTTTGGTGAGCCCAATACAATTATTACAGCCCAGTTAGACACCTCATAGCCTCTTAGGGCTCATAAGATTTTGAAAACTGTCTTATTTCCACAGCAAACAGCCTATCATAAGTCGACACGTCACTCTTTTGCTTCCCTCGGAAAAGAAGTTTTTCAGTTCCTTGCTTACTTCAGTGGTCAACTGACTCACATCTCCAATCAGCAAAATGCATCATAACCGTCCATTAGTCCATGTGGTGATTCAAAAAAGAGTCCATCAGATGTCTGACATCAATCGACGAGCGTGCATTTTGGTCTGACACACGACCGAACAGATACAAAGGCAGTAGTGAGCTTCACGTGATCCGTCAACAACACAAACACCAGCGACAACCCAATCATATGACGCCATGTCCACTGTCACCCAGGGATCCGTCACAGTCATCATCAAGCTCACTCACCATCACCAGTCACCCTTGATTTTAAACAAACCTCCGCATTTCATTTCCTCCACCGTAAACATTCAGAGCCGGAGCGATGTTAGACCATGGAGCTGCAGCTCCTTCACCGGCATTCTCCGATTCCGATGAGATGTCGGCATTTCTGCGCCAGATTCTTCTCAGGTCTGCTAATCAGTGTAACTCGCCCGCTTCTCAAACTCCCCACGTTGAACAAAACCCTAGTTTTCAGCTCCAGCCGGTATCCGAGCTTCCGATCAGTGAGCTGGAAGAGTACGATTGTCCAAGCGAGGTTTCCAACTTTAAAATTAATCCGAACATATTTCCATAAACTGGGAATTTAGGGATTCGAAGTTTGATTTATTGTGGCTTGTTGTTGTGATGAGTTACAGGCGGGGCTCGAGGCGCTGGTTGAGGAAGCTTCAAAACGACGCCGTTCATCCAAAAGGAGAAGAGCAGCAGATGTGCATAACATGTCCGAAAAGGTATTCGGCTTTCATTCATTTCTTTGTTTAATGCTTGAAAATGTTGCTGATTTTATGATGGTTGGTTTTGTTGATCAGAGAAGACGGAGCAGGATCAATGAGAAAATGAAGGCCTTGCAGGACTTGATCCCCAATTCCAACAAGGTTTTTTAGTATTAGTTGTTGTTTTCAACTGTGACTTGACACTGCTATGCTTTGTTTTGTTGTATGATGTTTATGGTTATGTTCTGTTTGACTGAGGTTTTGTGTCACAACAGACAGACAAGGCTTCCATGCTGGATGAAGCCATTGAGTACCTGAAGCAGCTTCAGCTGCAAGTACAGGTTTGCTCCCCGGTTCTTTGTGTTCATATACAATGCCAATGTTTGCTGAACTAGTTTCACTTGATGTCTTAAACTGACATGTTACATTTTTTGCTTGTAGCTTGTTAAGTTATAGTTTAGATTTAAACACTTGTGTTTGTCATTTTGTCCATGCACTTTCTAAGATATGTTTGTTTTAAATACATTAGTATTTTGATTAGAGGCACAGATTTGGAACTTGAACAGTTTTGTAATAACATGAAGCATTAGTGGCTTTTTGAAGTGAAATGTTACCAACTTGTGTTGCCTGATTGGCCTAACGTATAATTTG
Organism: Rhodiola kirilowii; assembly: GCA_033675215.1. NCBI lineage: Eukaryota > Viridiplantae > Streptophyta > Magnoliopsida > Saxifragales > Crassulaceae > Rhodiola > Rhodiola kirilowii. The sequence continues at coordinate 2,321,010 of CM066203.1, read as the reverse complement.
TGGATTGTGATGATCTGTGGCTGACTTATTTTCAGATGCTGACGCTGAGGAACCAACTGATCCTGCATCCAATGTGCCTGCCCAAATCATCAATGCTCGACGCATCAAATGTAAGTCCAGCGATGCATAAGCTGGATTCATCAAGCTTGGGGGACTTGTTCACGTTACACATGTCTTCGGATGTGAGTTTCATTTCATCCATATCTGCTGTTTACCGTAAACTCATGTTCGGATGCTAATTCATATTGCAATTACTCACTTCCAATCCCAGTAACAACATTACATGTCTCTGCAGCTCGTCTACAATTCTATGCAGATGAATCCACACTGAAGCAACCATGCAGAAACTTCTACGCGAGATTCAGGTCGCTGCACAGCTAATATAGTAACTTTTATCTGCCGGTGAACATTGGAATATTTTGTTTGAAAGACCTGAGCCTAACTTTAGCTTACGTACCGCAAATAAATATATATATGTATTCACATCGATCTAGTGTCGTATTTCACAACTTATTCCTGTTGTCCTTCACTGTTGAATTCACATCGACCTTTTTGACTTTGCTTCATTGGTATTCTCGTACCAGTTATTCAACAGCTACTCTGTTGGAATTAACTGCCTTGATGAAATGTTTGTTTTGTAAATTGAAGAGTGATATATCGCTATTACATTGTCTGCTGTCGCACGCCTCAGATAATATCACGAGAAATTGCATATGAATTTAAAGTAATTGCGTATTAGCCTTAATTTAGTTTAATTTATTCCACATTTATATATAAATAAATAAATAAATGGAGAATAACGATGATATTGAGAAGCTTGTTCGTTCTGGCAATAGCGCGTAACGACTCTCTGCTTGCTAAATTCGTCCACAAGCACTCGCCGTAGAATCTAAACAGATTCCCTCTCGTCGACTCCCTTCGACGCCGCTCGCCGCTATCTTCTCCTTCCAAATTTCCGATCATGAAAACCTAGTTTTCATTCTTTCTTTTGTGGAGCTTCAAATTTGGGGAGAGGAGAGGATTCGTCGGTTACATCACTGGTAGAATTGGAAAGTGGTTTGGTGTTTTCGAAATTCGAAGTTGTTGAAATGGACGAGAAGGCGAACGGACCGAAGCTGACGAAAGGAGCTCGGCCGATTATCGATGGGCCGACTAATCCGATGGTCACGCCGCTACTCACGGATCTGTACCAGTTCACTATGGCCTATGCTTACTGGAAGGCTGGAAAGCACGATGAACGAGCTGTGTTAGTCTATTTTACTCTGGATTTGTTGTTTGTTCTCTGGTGGTCCAGAATGTGCATGTGTTGTTGATGGCGGTGGTTGAATGGATAATAAGTGAATTGACGTGAAAAGTGACTAATAAACGAGAATTTTTCATTTCAGGTTTGATTTGTATTTTCGGAAGAATCCGTTTGGTGGTGAGTATACCATCTTTGCTGGACTGGAAGAATGCATAAGACTCATTGCCAATTATAAAATGACAGAAGAACAGATTGATTTCATCAGATCAGCTTTACCTGGTACTTGTGAGGTAAATTTTTATGGCTTTTAGTTCAGTGTTTTCTGTGGTTGGATTGTGAAGCATATATATTTATATTATGATGAGTGTTTAGTTTGTATCATGTCAGATTGTAAAATTTGGAATGATATCTATACCAATTTGACTGGAAAAAAAATGTTCGGTCCGAGTACCATGGAAAAGTTTTGTCTGAACTGAGACTTTTAGTTGTTAGTTTAAAATAGAACCAACGTGAGCTGCCATTATCTCATTATGTGTCTAAAATGTATTGGCTAGCATTGGTTTTGAATTAATCACACATGACAAGGATCGGATTGTTGCAATATAGCTGCTGATGTCTTTTACTATTACTTGTATTTTGAATATCATATGTAAAAATATAACGGTAAGAAAAAACATCTCCAAGTTCATTATCGTTGTATGTGATTGTGGTGAATAGTATCATTTCATTATATATTGTGCACCATAGTTGAAGATGTGTTTTTTCCCTTCACAATCTTTTATGTTATTGTTCATTGCTAATAGCACCCATCTAAAAACTGTTCATTATTATATATGCAGGAAGGGTTTTTCGATTATCTTAGAGGGATAGACTGCTCTCAGTTAGAAGTATATTCAATCTCTGAGGGAACAGTTGTTTTCCCCAAGGTGCCATTATTGATAATTGTTGGCCCAGTTGCTGTAAGTTCCAGTCCAGACCTCCTTTTGCTTTTCCTCCGCGTGTCTTTAGAATATTTATTTGGTGATGGGTAATGGTACTCTCCAATTCGGTGATCAATATTATTCGTCTTGGCAACTCTAAGTGTTTGTTATTGTGCTTGATTTATCCTCGTGAAAAGGGTCAGTGAATATGATACTACCCGAATTCATGTAAAAGTGGAATCAGTTGATAATTTTTAATAGAAGTTTCATCTGATGACAATCATGAGATCATGTAATTCATCTTTTTATCATTCAGGTGGTCCAATTACTAGAAACACCACTTGTGAATCTCGTGAACTTTGCATCACTGGTTACTACAAATGCCGCAAGACACAGATTTGTTGCTGGAAAGTCAAAAATGCTTCTGGAATTTGGCCTCCGACGGGCACAAGTAAGTTGCTCTCGTGATTTATGAAGTAAAGTTATCTCACCCTTTATGATTGAAAGGATTTCTGTAGGGGCCTGATGGGGGAATGAGTGCATCAAAGTATTGTTACATGGGTGGATTTGACGCAACAAGGTAATTGTCTGAGAGTTTCAGTTCTTAGATCTGACTTGATTTAAACCTCCTCACGGTAGGTAGATTTTTGCTTCTTTTGAGTGTCTTCAATAGATGATGAGAAACTTGTCATATGCTGCAATTTAAGATAACACTTGTGCATTTAATCTGGTATTTACCTCATCGGAAATGCATGATATAATTGGTTTAATGAACTTGTTGGTTTTTGTTACTCTTTGTTGCATTTACAGCAATGTAGCGGCTGGTCAGAAATTTGGGATACCGCTTCGTGGGACACATTCCCATGCATTTGTCAGCTCATTCACGGTGAGTTTACTGTCATCACGAAATAAATACTCTTTTCTGGCATTGTCCTATTCACGTCATTTAGGTAGATTGAAGGTTGATGTTGGTCGTTCACACTTCCTGTTCTAAAAATTTGAAAGCAATGTGTGCCATCACCATTTACTAACAAAAATAATACTTTTGATGGGAATATGAATAAAAAAAAGCAGGTGACTTCTTGGATGTGGTTTAGATGATAACATTTCTCAGAACTTGGGATGTGGCCTGCCTTTATGGATTTACTGAAGATGCAATCCTTAACATCCCAATTTTAACTAAGATATAATGGTGTGAAGCAGCATTTTATCCTCTACGGCCACTGTATTTAATGTTCAAGTTGTTCAATTCCGACCTATGCTGGCTTCAAATCCAAAATCTAATTATAATTATAGTTATGCTCAAGTGCTGAACCAATGATCGAATTTAGAAAGTTAAAAGTGTCTTTTACGAGTCGTACACTGTATTTTCATGAATATGTCCATTATTTAATTTGATCCTTTTCAATGCAGAGCCCTGACGAAATTATTGAGAAATCACTTCGAAGTTGTGACGGCTTGGCTACATGTGAGGATTTTGTTGGATTGGTTCAAGCCTCGCTAAACAAATTGCAGGTGTTGTTGATTAAGTTTTAGGATTATCTTTGGAACACTTCGCTCTTTGATCTTTTGTGGTGTTAATGTGTCCGACAAATTCCACTTCCTTGCTTATCGTAGTATGGATGCATTCGTAACCTTACCAAATTTTAATTGGTCTGGCAAACATTTTTTCATTGCACAAATTATTTAATCTAATTATACTTCAATTGATTTATACCAGTGGTCTCCCCCATTGCGTGGAGTATTTGGCGAGACCAATCAAAGTGAACTCGCGGCTTTCACTTCATATGCTCTGGCTTTTCCTAGTAGCTTCCTTGCTCTTGTGGACACATATGATGTAAGTAAACACAGCAAATTATTTTGGGAAAAAAAGAAGGGCCATATCTACATAGCTACTCTCTTTCGTGAACCATTTATGTTTTCATCATTGTTCAGCACTCACTTCATTGATACTATTAAAGATCTAGTATGAAGAAAATAAACTTCTAGTTGAGATCAGCATATGGACCTGTATTCGAATGTGATAGAGTCATGACTCATGATTGAAATAGCAATCTCAAGGAACCGCATAATCGGGGCCAGGCATTGAATGATAAAAAAATAAAACAGTACACAGTGAGTGTGATGAGAAACCTTCAACTAGATTGTAGGCGCATGCATAAGAAAAGCAAACACGCAACTTGCAGAAAAAATGGTCATCACATGGTTACTCTCCCTTGGCATTGACTTATTAATTGTAATTTCTCCTCGTGCTATTTTGTACGTTTCTTTCTTGTGTTATTTTGCATTTTCTACCATCAAATGTTGATTTTTTTTGTTATTCCTATTTAGTTTCCCTTTTTAATGAGCAGGTTACATAAGATCTTTTTTTGGATAAAATTGTGTTGCTGACACATTACATTATCTGTAATTAACTATATCAGGTCATGAGGAGTGGAATACCTAACTTCTGTGCCGTTGCTTTAGCGCTCAGTGAATTGGGGTACGAGTTGGTGAACTAAATTGATCATCTGTTGTTTATTTGTGAAATGAAGGAAATCTCTTTCGTTTTTTGTTTTTTCTCTTCCGTGTTTAAAACTTCAAATGACATATTGGCATTTCATATGGGACAGAGCTGAGGGTCTCAAAGATACATTAGATGAAACTGTTTGTGAAACATGTACAAGATTAAACACTAAAAATAGAAGTAACATGACCTGGTGTAATGATTTGACATTGAACTTGTCATGCATGTGAGGTTGGTAAATCTGCCAATTAAATTCTCTTTGACAAGTGCATCATTTTTACATACTGTATTTAAAACTCGATGGTTTATTGGATTAGTTAGCAAGATAAGTTTGAAGCAACGATTGTGTAGTTGATTTATCTTCTGTTGTGCTATCTGTGTTTTCAATATATGTTTGTTGAATGAGAGAATCCAATTAGCAGATGTAGTCTTATATGTAGGGAGCATTAGGATTTTCTTGGTGTTGTGCCCAACCCACTTGCATCAAGGTTTCTTGATTTGCTGAAAACTATCTAAATAAAATTTACAGGTATAAAGCAGGAGGTATCAGGTTGGACTCTGGTGACCTAGCATATTTATCTACAGAAGCTCGAAAGTTTTTCCATATCGTCGAAACGGAGTTCAATATCCCTGGTTTCGGGACGATGAGTATTACCGCGAGTAATGACCTCAATGAAGAAACCTTAGATGCATTAAACAAACAGGTTGTAGTTTATTTTGAATTTGATTGTTTTTTCTGTATGTAAAGCTTCGCATATATTTCCCTATGCTGTAAAACCAAATTCAGAGAGATGGTTTATTTGCATATTATTCCGCAATGCATGGTTCTGTTTTTTTCTCTCATAGCTGACACATACTTGTTTCTCTTGTTCTAATTACACAGGGGCATGAGGTTGATGCGTTTGGAATTGGAACTTATTTGGTCACTTGTTATGCTCAAGCAGCTTTAGGTTGTGTTTTCAAACTGGTGGAGATTAATAAGCAACCTCGTATCAAGCTGTCTGAAGATGTTTCAAAGGTACTTAAGCATTCCTCGCATGTAAGTTTTTTACTGGTGATCACTAAAGCTTGCTTGTTGCAGGTTTCTATACCTTGTAAAAAATGGTGTTATCGACTCTATGGAAAAGAAGGGTACCCCTTGGTTGACATAATGACCGGCGAAAATGAACCTGCACCAAAGGTAATTATGCCAGGACCTCATTCTAAAAGTATTGCAATCTGAGTGCAAAGTGTTGTGATGGATATTTGCTTTTATAGTCAAGTTCTATTTTAATATGACCGCAGGTTGGTGAGAGGCTTTTATGCCGACATCCTTTTAGTGAGTCCAAGAGGGCATATGTGGTTCCACAGCAGGTTGAGGAACTTCTAAAGTGTTACTGGCCAGGTAGTTCAGGTGAGAACTCTAATATAAAGAAATGAGTCATTGGTGAATAAATAGTTCCATAGTTTTGATATGTGCTCTTCCATTTCACATAATTCTCTTCATGTTGTTTTTCTGCAATTTCCAATTTGCATGCCTGTACATCCAGTCCAAAACTCATATACATCTTACTTTTGCTTCATGAAGGTAATACAAGAGAGGAATTGCCTCCCCTTAAGGTGATACGAGAGCGGTGCATTCAACAGCTTGAACTGATGAGACGAGACCACATGAGGAGATTAAATCCGACGCCTTACAAAGTAAAACCTATAAAAACTCTTGTTGTTCATTCCCCTTTCTCCTCAACTTTAAAACCTCATGTGCTCACGAATGGTAATATGGTGTTGGCTGGTGAGCAGGTCAGTGTTAGTGCAAAGCTCTACGACTTCATCCACTTCCTGTGGCTCAACGAGGCACCAGTCGGTGAGTTGCAATGAAATCCCCAACTTGTCAGAACATCCACTACGGTACAGATTGGGGGCACCGCATATGGTTTACGGGACATATGTTTATCCGCAATAATTCCCTGATATAAGAAAGTTCTCGCATAGTTTCTTCATCTTTTTATGCCTATTCAGAAAGTAAGCTTTTCTATTTTCTAGTAGTGAAAACTAACTCAATAAGCTAAACACTTTAGCACCCACATGAACCGTTCCATTGAAGTCCTAGTTGAATGTACAGGTCCCAGAAATGGCATCATTATTATCGCGTCATCGGTTACAAGTTTTGACCGTGAAAATATTTGTGTAAGACTACTTACAACAGGGTGTTGAAACAAAAATTCAACTGTTGAATTTTTACAATGATGAGTTGAAAATGGTTGTTGAATTTACTTGGATTAATTGGGTGTTGAAACAATTCAACTAGTTGAATCTGACACATTGCGTCTTTTGATTGGTTGTTGTGATTTTTAGCTTTTTATCCTCATCCTAATTATTTGTGGTCAATTATTGCATAGTAAATTAATTTTTTTTAATTTTTTTTATATACTAAAATTCATCATTTTTTATACTCTATAGATAGAGACTAGTTTCATTTGATTTGGACACAGAAAAAAATATTTCTTTTTATACTCTATAAATAAAGACTATTTTCAATAATTGGAAAGGTGTTGAATTTTATTAAACAAAACCATTGTAAAGCGTAAAGTTGAATGTTTTTTGAATTATTAGGTGGAAGCGAGAGAAAATGATGTGGAGTGTTGGGAAGTTAAAAGTTGAATAGTTGTTGAATGCTTAAACCATTGTGGATATTCTAACTTGAAAATCTAAGTCTCGTTGTTGTCCTGGTTTTATGGATCAACAATAACCCAGCTGTTCTTAGAACCTTACCTTTCATTCATGCTAAAAAACAATCTAATTTAATTCATGGTATTAAATATAGGGTGCGGTTCAAGTACAAACCGATTTATATATAAAAATTACAAATCGATTTTTAAGCTGACACGTGTCCCATTTAGTCGAAATCCAGAACAAACACACAGAGGGGTATTATAGTCATTCCACACGGAGGGGTTTGCATCTTATAATGTTATTTTCAATTTAGTTCAAGAGTTGTTCATGATCAGACTTAAACTTGGAAATGCTCAGACTTAAAAATTGAGAATAATCAGACTTAAAAATTAATAATAATCGAACTTAAAATTGAGAATGATCAGACTTAAAGAGAGAATGGTCAGACTTAAAAATTGGTAATAATCAAACTAAAAATTAAGAATGATCAGACTTAAAGAGAGAATGATCAGACTTAAAAATTGGTAATAATCAGACTTAAAATTGAGATGATCAGACTTAAAATAGATGATGATCAGACTTAAAACTGGTAACTAAAAGACTACAAATCGAGATGATCATACTAAAGAGAGAATGATCAGACTTAAAAATTGAGAATGATCAGACTTAAAAAGAGAATGATCAGACTTAAATAGAGAATGATCACACTTAATATTGGTAACCAAAAGACTACAAATTGAGAATGATCTGACTTAATATTGGTAACTAAAAGACTACAAATTGAGTATGTTCAGACTTAAAGAGAGAATGATCACACTTAAAATTGTTAACTAAAAGACTACAAATTGAGAATGATCAGACTTAAAGAGAGAATGATCAGACTTAAAATTGGTAACTAAAAGACTACAAATCGATAATGATCAAACTTATAGAGAAAATGATCACACTTAACATTGGTAACTAAAAGACTACAAATTGAGAATGATCAGACTTAAAACAGCAATGATCAGACTTAAAAACAACAATGATCAGACTTAAAACAAGCAATGATCAGACTTAAAACTAAAGAAGAATAAAACACGAATTTGACACTCTAGATGAAGGAATTCGCCTTGAAAACGTCGAGCTCATGGCGAAGCGGTGAGTTTTGTTCAGAATGTCGTTTCCACCCAAAAAAACACTAGGCTTTCATCAAATTCTGACACAGGCGCATAAACATCAAATTTTGCGTAAAATTCTTCGGATGTTCCAATTTCTACATGTAAGTCTGATCATTACTATCTTTAAGTCTGATCATTATCTATTTTAAGTCTGATCATCATCTATTTTAAGTCTGATCATCATCTATTTTAAGTCTGATTATTTATTTATTTTTAAGTCTGATCATCATCTATTTTAAGTCTGATCATCATCTATTTGATGGTTTGGGACGGTGGGAGGTTTGAGGAGGCGGGATGGGAGGTTTTAGGTGGTTGGTAGGGTGGTTGGGATGGGGGTATTGGTTCTGATGTGGGTTCAATGGTGGTGTTAGTATTTTCCTTTTTAGGGGTGGCTTCGACGATCCACCCTTGTGTCAGGGGACGTTAGGCGCGTCGTCGGTGCCTGTTTTGTAGCTGTTCGTATGTTTGTTTTTTCTCAATGTTCTTTTCCTATTTTTCTTATTTTTTTAGTTTCATTCGGCTGCACTTGTTGTATTATAGTTTGTCTGTCTTCGGTGGTCTGGTCACTTTCCTCGGCGTGAGGCGAAGTGGAGCATCTCACTGCTCCCGGCTAGTTAACTTGTCCTAGCTCTTAAGTCCTCTTTGATACCTTTTATAGAGTTTAGGTGGCGTGCTACCTTTGGCAGGAAGCTGGCTTCCGAAGATCACTTGTGTAGCCTTGCTTAGTGTTCATTGGAAATTTGGCCAGAGCTTCATTGTTGCTTCGAAGTTGACTGACGAGTCGCTTCTTCTGTTTGGTCAGTTTGGCATGGCTTGGACCGTGGCGCATTCTCGGGGAGAAGATAACTACGCAGCAGATGGATTGATTAACTTTGCTTGGATTACTATTCATATTTGGATGTTCTGTTCCAATTCCAGTTAGTCAATTATCTTTGATGTTGTTGTTATTCCTTTTCTTCAGATCTATCATCTATGTATGTCATTTTCTTATATAAAAAAAAGTTTTATAAGATCACGTTTGATTATTGGGACCAAAGAAATGTACTTTCCGCGTGCATATTCATTTTTATTATTAATAAATTCAAATCTTCATATTATAAATGTTGAAAAGAGTTGCATTTTTTTTCTGGAAACTGATACAATATGGGATCGTATCGTGGGAGCGGGCATATTCAATAAAAGGAGCATAACTTTTGATCCAACAGTTGGATCGGGCTGAAATTTGGACAGGAGCTCCGCAGGACAAAACGGGCTCATTAAACAAATCTTTAGATTCGTTTCCTTTATCGGATCTCTCGGATTCGCGATCCGAGTCAGTCTTCATGGACTTTTGGGCCTTTCTTTATTTTTCGGCAGTTTTTTGGGACCTTTTTGTAATTTTCTTTTTTTGTCTTATTTTCGTTGGTTAGGGTTAGTATTTAATCATATGATGGGATCGTGTAATCGGCAGTTTTTGGATAATTAAATCGTTTCTTATTTTGAGAATCCTTTGAGATTTCAAACGGAGTCTTTTCGTTTCCGTCATCTGTTCCAATCTCACAGTCGTTCGTGCATCAGAAACACAAATATCTAACTTCAAATCAAAATGAAATCCTTCATATAAAAAATCAAAATGAAAATCCAATCCAAAAAAATAATTAAATTAAATTGAAATCAGTCTCAGAATATCTTAATTTACGTAGAAAAACATCCACACCATGTCTCAAAACTTCCAAAACATTAGATAGACTATTAACGACGAAATGTAACATATTTACCGACGCAACTGTAATCTGGCAGACGGCAACCTAAGATAAGCCAAAAACATCCACATCGCGACAGCTTCATCTTCCTTCAAAACCCCACTGGCCCACTCTCCTTCACACCGCCATTAATCTCATCTTCCACTCTCTCTCGAATCCTTCACACACACATTTCCCAATGAAAAGATCACTCCTTTAATCAATTAGTGTTCCGAACCAAAAACCTAGCTTCCCCCAATGTCCGATCATGCCGGCGGTGGCAGGTCATCCATGAGTGACCAGCTCTCCAAACCCACATCCATCTTCGGCCTACGCTTATACGTCATCATCGGCGCCTCTGCCGGCGCCGTTTTCGTCCTAATCCTCTTCCTCATCTCCCTCTGGATCATCTCCAGACGCACCACCGTCAAGCCCAATCGCAAAGCCAAAGCTAAGCCCTATTCTTCCACTACACCCGCCGCTGCCGATTCGGGTATTCCAGCTGTGTGCAAAGAAATCCAAGTCGACCACCAGCCTAACCCGGTTCCGGATTCGCAGCAATTGTTGCTGCTGCAGCAACATCAGCAACCCGGTGAAGAAGAAAGTTCATGCCCGTCTGGATACAACCGAATTCAGATTGAGATTGGGAAAGATCATCGGATTTTCTACCCGGAGAAATGCTCATCGTCCACTCATGGGAGTGGGAATGAGAGCAAGAGTGGTGAGCATTTGGGGTGTGTGCCTCAGGTCTCTCATTTGGGGTGGGGACATTGGTACACTTTGAGGGAGCTTGAGGAAGCTACTAATGGATTGGCTGCTGAGAATGTGATTGGTAGTGGTGGTTATGGGATTGTTTATCATGGTGTTTTGCAGGATTGCTCACAGATTGCTGTCAAGAATTTGCTCAATAACAAGTAAAAATTACTCCTTTACTTCACTCTCAATTTTTTCTTCATTAATCTATTTTTACTCCTTTTTCGAAGAAAATGTCAGTTCTTTTTCTTCCATGTATTTAATTTTGATCTGTGGTTGATGTTGGTTTTGTTGATTGATTACTGTTTTTGCTATGGCCTCAAGTTGTCAGTTTGGTTGCTGTTTTACTAAACTATGCTGAAATATGTCACTAAAAATGGATTGGTTGCTGATGATTGTTCATTTGATTATAGGATTAGTCTATTTTTGTTTTACTCAGTGTTTCATAGTGGGAACTTGAGCTGGTGCGGGGTGTTTAGGTTTGATGTTGTTTGTTTCAGTCCCCTTGTTCGTTAGCACATGACTAGCTTCATGTGTTGCTGATTAAAATTTAAACGACAAGACTTTGGTTAAAAAAATTGAGCTTTGTTTTTATTTATTTTTGTCAAATTGGTGGATTGGTTCTGATGAGACAGGCTGATTCTGTGTGCTCTGATGGGGCAAGCTTATTTTGTGCTTCAGTTTCGTACGAAGCTTCTGTATTGTAATATTTATTTGTCTTCACTTTGTAAAGAATAGTGTTCCTTATAAAACAGTTTTTTTGTTAGGGGACAGGCGGAGAGGGAGTTTAAGGTGGAAGTGGAAGCCATCGGACGAGTTCAGCACAAGAATTTAGTGAGATTACTTGGCTATTGTGTTGAAGGGGCTCATAGGTGATGTTTCGTTAGTTGGATTATTTTAGTTAGCTTCTGAAATATTTCTAATAAGTTGGCAACAGTCTGATATTCTTTTTGATAGGAGCAACAGTCTGATATTTAAACAATGGTTTTATGCAGGATGCTTGTATATGAATACGTCAATAATGGCAACCTCGAGCAATGGCTTCATGGTGATGTCGGGCCTCGAAGTCCACTCACCTGGGAAATCCGAATGAAGATAATCCTCGGAACCGCAAGAGGGTATAATTGTTCGCTCACATTCAGTTCATCCCAACATCACAATATTGCACTTGTTTTGAAATGTTGTTGATGGTTGTTTGTTCCCGACCAAGGAGTGGGGCCAACTGTTTAAGTTAGCTGATTCGGTTATGTAGGTTGTCTTATCTTCACGAGGGACTTGAACCTAAAGTTATCCATCGGGATATCAAATCAAGCAACATATTACTAGACAGGCAGTGGAATGCTAAGGTGTCAGATTTTGGACTTGCGAAACTCCTTGGTTCTGATAGCAGTTACATTACTACTAGGGTCATGGGAACATTCGGGTATGTTTATGCTGAAATGGTGTTTTGCGTTTCATTACTAACCATCGTCAGTATCTGACTAGTACAACGTTTAAAAATTTCCTTGTCATAGGTATGTGGCCCCTGAATATGCGAGTACCGGTATGTTAAACGAAAGAAGCGACGTGTATAGTTTCGGCATTCTTATGATGGAACTTCTCACTGGGAGAAACCCTGTGGAATACGACCGGGCACCAGAAGAGGTTTGCAAGCTTGTTGGTGTTTGGTTTCGCTATTTCTATCTTTCAGCATCATCTTACCCACATTAAACAACATATCAGGTGAATCTTGTGGATTGGCTCAAGAAAATGGTAGCAAGTAGAAATGCGGAGGGTGTGTTGGATCCGAAGTTACCTGAGCTGCCTAATACAAGGGCGTTGAAGCGTACCTTACTAGTAGCATTAAGATGCGTTGATCCAAATGCTCAGAAGCGGCCCAAAATGGGACAAATTATTCATATGCTCGAAGCGGAAGACAGTTCCTTCAAAGATGTAAGTACCCAAAAATTTAAAAGCTTAAGAACGAAATTGTATGTCACAACTCAGAATGGATGCATATTGAACAATGTTTTCATTTGCTGATATAGACAACATAAAATAGCACTGATAATTTAAACAGATGCAAAATGCTCATAAACACTCCTACCAGTACGGCCCCACGCATGCGAGTTTTGTTGTGCTTCTTTTCTGTCCAATCGCTACTAATGCCCCATGCATGCAAGTTTTTGTTGTGCTTCTTTTCTGTCCAATATCTCGCTACTAATATCGCGAGTGTATTACCTTTTTTGTTGTTGTTGCAGGATCGCAGACCAAACATAGGAACTGGCCGAGAACTGAGTCTCAGTCTTCGAAATAGTCCAAACAAAGCATTGCTAGAAAAACAAGCTGCAGCTATATCAAGCAACAGTACAAGTAATAAAGATACCGATCATGGCAATGAGTAATAGTACAACAGATCAATAATTCAGACAAAGCAGCTATACGGACAGGTAGGATGATCTATTTGTAAGTCAAACACATTGGGGTTTTTTTCTTCTTCTTCCTCCTCCTTTTGTGCGGCGTGATCTCTCTCTATATATATATATATATATGCCAACGTTATTTACTTTTACTGGCAATTTTTTCAACTGCAAGTGTCCCTTGTCTTTTGTAGTGAATAGGTTATATAAGGATGAGTTGGATTTGTATCATATTATTGAATCTTAGGTGTATCTTTCATAAGAAGATGAATACATAAGTTGCAATGTGTTGCTTTTGTTATTATTGTTGCAACAATGTTTACCAAACTGCGTGAAACAAGGTGACATGTTCAATGACAACAGAACTGCCTTTTTTATTTTTTTTTATTTTTTTATCCTATTCTAATGGGGATTATTAGGTTTCAATCCTACCCTATGATGACTCAAACCCGGGATCTATTGGTTTCAGGTAGTGAGTGCCTATCACTAGGCCAACCTCACTTCGTAATAAGTGACTTATTTCACAAGGTGGGCATATTAACATGCTTTCATAATCCGATATAACTTCAAAAGTTTCCTTGGCACCAGTTAAACTGACATTACCTGCAAAAAAATAAAAAATAAGTCAGCATGAACACTGATCGAGGAGAAAACAAACACGTCTGCAGTTGTGATTCTATTCTATCAAAGGTGACTGGCAAGTTAAGAATTACTTATATGCTGAATACATCAATCTGAAATCTGAATTGAGGCCGGCTGCTACTGTTTGCTGGTTTTCAAGTTAAGAAATCAGTAGTAATCGTACTGTTTTTTTAAGCTGAATTTCTTTCCTTTTTTTTAATTTTAAAATTGTTTAACTGAATTTAATTTAACTGTATTGATTTTCATTTTATTTAATTTAATTATGTTGGACTTAATTTTTTTGTACTAAACTGAAATTTTAAAAAAAGATCGAATAACCGACACAACTCAAAGATAAAAGAACAAATTTTGCAATATAAACAATTTTTTCTAAATATATAAAAAAAACTTGTTACCAATTTTTCATATTGTAAATATAAACTAGAATCTTCTCTAAAACTATGGGCAAGTTGTCAACATTAAATATAATACAGTACTATTTATTTTTCTAAAAATCAAATAAATATATATATATATTTAGTAAATTACTTTTAAATTTAAAATGTATTGTACAAATTATCTGAATTCTTATAATGATACAATTAATTTCAATTAATTATGGATTGAAAAAGAAGGTTTAACTTAATTTATTATATTTAAAATGAGCATACAATTGGAAACTCGAACTTAAGCTAATTATACTTAATTTAATTCAACTTAATTTGACAGTATTAAACTTAATTTAATTGTACTAAATTTAACTTAACTATATTTAACTTAATTAAAAATATGAAATTTAAGTGCAACAGAAGAGCCCTTAGAGCATCCCACCATGATTAAAAAAACATATCATCATTCTCTCTCATCCATGAAATTTAAGTGCTTCGGAAAGAAAAACGAGCAGAAGATATGAAATTTAAGTACAACAGAAGAGCCCTTATTAGAGGCTAGAGCATCTCTCCATGAAGCCTACTTTGATCCACGAATGAATATACGTAAACCAGAAAGAAAAGCGAGCAGAAGATAAAGTAGAAGCACCAACATATTTAGTCAGCCAAAAGCAGTGAGCAACTGAGAAGTCTATTTCCCTATAAAAATAAATTCAAGCAAAAAATTCAGTTTTTCATTACTATTTTTTACTTTAGAAGTAATACTATTGTCATAAACCTTACATTAATACGAAATTTCTTTACTTGAATGAAAAAACACATAACCTGTGGGTTGAAGAGTGATGTTTCATTCTGAAAAATGTTGAAAGGATGATGCTTGGTTAGTAATCTTGAATTAGAATTTTCGTCATAAAAAAAGGATGATATTCCACACTCTGATGTTTTACTTTATGTCATAATTTTAATTGTCTCATGCTATTTGACGATTAGTATTTTGAGCACAAAAATAATTTATAAAATCGGTAGATACCGAGTCGTCCGAAATAACAAGTGTAAACTTATGTACTGTACTATGCAAGGGCGGACACATCCATAGGACAATGGGGGCACTTGCACCCAATCAATTTTCTAAAGTTCTCATTAATATAGGTTGAATTTAATTAATGCCCCAATTAATTTATATTCTTTGCCCCCAATCATTTTTATTTTTGGTGATATTAAACTGTCATTAATTTAGAAATATATTAAAGTAATATTCTTAAGCAAAATAAGCTTGACATAAATAAATCAAAATAAACATAACTTCAAGCCGATCAAACCTTGTAACCAAACAGATACTATCACAATTGAAATTAGAATTAGATTTCTAACTCTTAATTAAAGACTATAAATGTAACTTTCAATTTTTTCGGCGTCGTGCGGAGGGTTAGAGAGAAAAACAGGCGATGACAAGACAATTTGACAGGTGGTTTAAAATTGTTTATGGTTTTCTCAAGTAAAATAATTTTACTTTACATGTCCCAAAACCAGTATTCTTAAAATTATCCGCCTAATCTTCATAGGCCCCGCTTATAAGGTAAATTGCATGAATATGTGATTAATTTGAGATGTTGTTATTATAATTTAATAATTTTATTGTATACAATGTTTATTTTACAAATTTTAGAGAAATGAAATAAGAAGAAAATATCTGCTTAGAGAACCTTGTCAGTCGCGTGGTCATTCTTTTCACCAAAATTTGATAGGTAGTTCGTTCAGCCGATTTAATGTTGATTGGTTTGATCAGTATGGCAATTAGTTAGCTATAAAGTAAAGGGAGACGAAGCAATTGGGTTATGTTATGCTACTTATTTAAAAAAAAATTGGCAACGATGCATTTGTGACAAAGGTTCCTATAGTTGGAATAAGTTTAAAAAATTCATGGTCCGCCCCCCGTCCAAAAAAATTCCTGGGTCCGCCACTGGTACTATGTAAGGTTGTTTTTCTATTTATCCTAATCATAAACGGATGTTATATTTGGTTTTATAATCTATAATATACAAAAAAGAAAGAAAAGGGTTTAACATATTTCGAGAAGTATTTCGGGGATCTACTTCACTTATCCAATATTAGAATCAATTTATTAACTAAAATCAATTTATAAATATCCATAAAAAAGGAGAGGGGCTTCAAGTTGAAGTTAAAATGAAAATGGAATTACAGAGTTGTGCGAGTTGTCAGGTTTCCGACTTCCGGAGAAAGACGCTTCAGTTCCTATTATTAAAAAGAAGGGAAAAGTACAGGATGGTGCCTTGAACTATTCATGTTTTCCAATTGACAGTCCGAACTACTGATTTTTCCAATGAGGGGCAAATTCAAAAAAATATAACAATTTTACTAATTAAAGTTAACAGTGTTAAATGAAAACAAACTCTGTTAACCCTATTATATTTTTTTCTTACTATAATCTGTTTTTCTTTCTCAAAATTGCGACGAAGCTCCGCAAAAAAAATCGCGACGAACCTCCGCAAAAGAAAATCGCGACGAACCCTAGTCGCCGTTCGTCGTTCGTCGTTCGTCGTTCGTCGTACTACGGAAGACCATGGCATCGTGATAGAGACTCTGGCTCGATTCTCAGATTTCAAAACGTAGACGAAATCGAATCGATTGATTTCCGATTGGCTTTAGGTATTGCTTGATATGCTTTTAAATTCATGTGCGAATGGGAGGGTGTATGGCTATTGGATAATTAGACAAGTTCTTTTATAACAGCTTAAATCTGCTTTGCAAAACTTGCAGACATTTAGAACTGATTCTGCAGTACAGGCGCTGGTAGAACAATGGAAAAGAGGGTGAATTTTGAGATAAGGTATGGAGGTCAATTCACAGATTATTCTGATTTTCAATATGTGGGAGGTGAAAAAGAGCTATTGAAAGAAGTTGACCCGGATTATATTTCCATCATGGAGTTAAAAGATGTGGCTGTGAGTGCCGGCTATTCTGACGTGGCTGCAATATACTACAAGTTTCCAAAGACGAATTTGACGTTTCGACACAAATTAGTAACAGATCTTGACGTGAATGACATGGCAGATATGATGTATGATGGAGATTTAGTGGAGATATATGTTGAACACGAAGCATTAATTCAGGCTAGTGATGTAACTGCGTCTCAAGTTCTAGCCACTGACGACGATCAGAATACTGGACAAGCTGAAGGTAATATTGCGAAAATTAATCACGTGATTGATGAATGTGAAGCTGAGAATGTTGCTGAAGTTGTTATTGCAGCTGAAAATCTTGAGGCTTTCGACAATGTTTGCAACAATGGATCTTGCGATAAGCGTGATAAAATTGATGATGAACTAACTGATTTTTCTGATCCTGAAATGGAACAAGACAAGGAAGACTTATTTTGCGAGGAAGATGGGAAAATTGAACAGGCTAGAATCCACATTAGTAAGTCATTGAACGCAATATTTTCTACAAGCGCTTCACTGTGTGGGCAAATTGATGATGATGTCGACTACCCACCTTCAGATGATCTTATTTCTGATTTTAGCGAGGATGAACATGGTCAAATAGAATATCCCTTTTTTAATGAGAAGACAGATTTTGGAAAAAATATAACATTGGCTGTTGGAATGCAATTTCAAAGTAAAGAAGTGTTTAGAAGTGCGCTGAAAGAGTTCTCGATATGGAAAGGATTTGATTTTGACTACATCAACAATAAGAAGGATAGAATCAGTGCACAATGTACAACAGAGACATGTCCGTGGCGAATTCATGCATCACAGCAAGTTGATAAAAATGGAGATATTTGTTTTCAAATTAAATCAATGTGCCCGCATGATGCCTTGACTTGCGTTAGAGATTGCACGGGCTCACGGTTATCTTCTGAGTACTTGGCTGAATATTATTTGGAGGCTTTTAGAGACAATCCAAATTGGGATATAAAAGCTTTCAAGCTACATGTCAAACGAGAGTTTGCTGTTGAAGTTACGTATAAGAAATGTTGGAGAGCAAAGAAGAGAGCATTGACAATCATTGAAGGATCTGTTGGTGAACAATATAAGTTGCTCAAGGATTATTGTGCAGCTTTAAAACAGTTTAATCCTGGAAGCTCAGTGTATTTAACCACAAACGCCGGTCATTTTCAGCGTATATATATTTGTTTGGATGCTTGCAAACGAGGTTTTTTGACCGGGTGTAGACCAATTATAAGTTTGGATGCGTGTCATCTAAAAGGAGCATATAATGGTCAAATCCACTCAGCCATAGGGAGGGATGGAAATGATAATATGTTTCCAATTGCTTACGGGATTTGCGAATCTGAGAGCAAAGAAAGTTGGCTGTGGTTTTTAGAAAATTTATTAACCGATATCGGAAACTCAAGAGATAATGGTTGGTGTTTTATTTCGGATCAACAGAAGGTAACTCATTACTCATACATAAGTTTTTGGTTTTTCCATAATGATCTAGTTATTTTTAAAACTGAAGTTTTACATTTGTTTCCATATATAATTGTTTTACATTATACTATAACTTGATTCTTTTTATCAGATTTGGCTTCAAGATCGTGTACTTGTAGGATTTGGGACTTGACTGGAATTCCTTGCAGCCACGCTTGTGCAGCTATAAGACTTATGCGAGGAAATCCAGCAGATTATGTTCATCAATCTTACAGAAAATCTGAGTTCTTGAAAGCTTATGAATCATATATATCACCTATTCCTGGACCATCCGAATGGCCGCGGCAAGGAGGTGAAGATGTTTTACCTCCAACGTATAAAAGACAGGCGGGCAGACCAAGGCGTCGACGAATTAGGGAGGCTGATGAGCCTGCCAATCCAAATAGAAAACGAAAGGATGGCATTGTAATGACTTGCAGTCGTTGCGGGGAAAGAGGACACAATGCACGTCGATGTAAGGGTGATATAGCAGATCCGAAGAAAGCGGAAATAAGAAAAAAAGATGCAAAACGAGCAGCTAAAAATCGCTTAGAGAGAAAGACGACAACCACAAATGAATGCAACACAAACGCCGCCTCTAAAAAAATAAAGAAAGCTAATGTAAATATTCTTTTAGCTCTTTTATCTCTTTTATCTCATATATGTCCTGGATGTAACTGATTGCCTTTCTATCTTGATTGCAGGTGAGGAGGAAAAAAAACCAATACAGCCAATAGTTTTACGAGAAAGTCAGGTAATCTGAAATTGTCTTTATCATGTATGTAGTTGCTGGTTATTGGTTTAGACAACATTGTTATATGTTGTCTTTTACTCCAACAGTCTTTTTGCCATCTAAAATATGTTCTTATGTTGTCTTTTACTCCAACAGTCTTTTTGCCATCTAAAATATGTTCTTATGTTGCATCAACTACTTGTTTTATATAGGCTTCTATTAATGAGCAACCTTCACGAGACTGGCATACGGAGTACGACAACGTTGGAAATGCTGTGCCCTATGAAAGGCCAGTACCGAGCGGTCCTTCGCAAGTTCAAGTACTTGGAGGATTCGCTATGTTTACAAGGGCTGCTGACTGTTCAACATCCAATGGTGCTCAACGTTAGCGTGATATGCACGATATTATGCATGCTATAGTTTCTTATTTTGAATGAGCCTAACAAAAACCAAAATTTGTACCCTTTTATGGCTCTTTAGGTTTTGTTTTAGATCTGAACATGTCACAGGTAATTGTATGAGTCAACTTTTTGGTTGTAAAATATTGACAATCAGATGTAAATGTTTCTACTCTTTTAATGAACATCATTAATATTATTTTTTCAATTGAAACAACAAGCAGGTATACATTCAGAATAAATCAGGATTACATTGTTTTCCTTTGTAAGGACTAATGACCATCCTGATACAAAGAGGATCATGTCCTGTGATCGACTCAAGGACTTACACACTAGCAAATATTTAATTAACACTGTAAGTTACAACATCAGGAGAAACAGATGCGTTCTTCATTTCATCAAACATATGCCTGCCTTCTTCCATTTTACCAGCGCAACACAATCCATAAATGAGTGAATTATAAGTTCCATCATCTGGATTGATCCCGCTGTTCTTCATCTCATCAGGAGAAACCCCATGTTCTTTCATTTCATATAAGATACTTTTCACCTTATACACCAAAAATAAATAAGTGAATGATAAGCAAACAGGTCCAGAAAAATCCCCTTATTCCTCAACCCAGCCATCAGTTGCTCGGCTCGAACAATCAATCCATTTTCAACAAGACCCTCTATTACCACACTGTAACAAATCGAACTGATTCGAGAAACAATATCTGTACCAGCACCAGCAGCTAAACGACTAGCCTCCATCTTTTCACACAAACTAACCGCAACTTCCCAATCCCCCAAACTACACAGTCCTCCATTATCCACGTTCTGTCATTCCCATAACAACAAAACTCCTGCATTTTACACAATACCCCAAATGCCGCCTCAACCCTTTTCTCCAAACACATTCCTTTAATCAATGTGTTGAAAAGCACCACGGCAGGCTATAAACATATTTTCAGAAACAACCCCAGAGCCCCAAATCCATAACCAATACAACCAAGAACTTGTCTAATTATCCAATAGCCATACACCCTCCCATTCGCACATGAATTTAAAAGCATATCAAGCAATACCTAAACCCAATCGGAAATCAATCCATTCGATTTCGTCTACGTTTTGAAATCTGAGAATCGAGCCGGAGTCTCTATCTCGATGCCATGGTCTTCCGTAGTACGACGAACGACGAACGGCGACTAGGGTTCGTCGCGATTTTCTTTTGCGGAGGTTCGTCGCGATTTTTTTTGCGGAGCTTCGTCGCAATTTTGAGAAAGAAAAACAGATTATAGTAAGAAAAAAATTTAATAGGGTTAACAGAGTTTGTTTTGATTTAACACTGTTAACTTTAATTAGTAAAATTGTTATATTTTTTTGAATTTGCCCCTGATTGGAAAAATCATTAGTTCGGACTGTCAATTGGAAAACATGAATAGTTCAAGGCACCATCCTGTACTTTTCCCTAAAAAGAAAGTGGAATTAAAGTTAAAATGAAAAGTATCTATAACAAACAAGTTAAAATGAAAAAGAGGGAAAATTATAAATATGTGTCTTAAACTACCACCAGATAGGACTATTTTGGGTTCTAATTAGTAGGCAAGTTTTCGTATGCCTCAAGTAGATCAACTATGCCGAGGCTAAATGAAGTGACCAGTGGTGGCACTCCCCCGGCCAAAGGCGAATCTAGGAATTCAAAGTGATCCGGGATAGATTTTTTCGGTCGACCAAATAAGATAATAATCACCTTGATCGAAAGTAGGTAGCTTAATAGTTGTAGTCTAGTGGGAAATCAACTTAATATTGCTCAGCATGAGCAAGGTTTGATACCCAACAAAGAAAGCAAATACTTTTTTTATTTTTTGTTTCCAGATAAGGATGTTTGGCAGTTCGAATAAAACTAACACAACTTCTGATGCAATCCCACATCCAAACAGCACAGCAACCCCACATTCAAACATGCATCTTCACCTTCCTATGGTCTGGTGTCTGAATTTTTTCCCGGTAAAGTCTGAATTGGTTACATGTACTTAAATGTACAACTGCGAATCAGTTATGTGCAGTTTTATATGTAACCAATTCAGACTTAAATCAGTTATGGTGACTTTAGCTTGGTAAATGGACTCAAATCAGGTTGGTTACATGTACTTAAATCGATTCCAGTAAAGTCTGAATATTTTTTTGCGCTCAAATTTCTACCCAGGCTGCAGTCCATGCAGCCCACCCTCTAGATCCGCCCATGCCCCCGACACTCTAACAATCAACAACTAACACCTAACACCCAATCAACAAAAAAGATTAAACATTTATCCTAGATTTTTCAAATTTTCATCATAGATTTTTCAATTCATCAAATATATTTCACAACTTATTGCATTTTATTTTTGCATTAAACATTTATAACAAGATTTCATATGATTGCACCATTATTAAAACTATAAAAAGATTCCATATCCTTATAAGAGAGTTCATATCATTTCATAATTAATGATAACATTCAAGTTCAACTATTTAAGGAGGAGCTCTCTCATTTTCAATGATTATGGACCCTTCGGACCTTCAAATAGAATTTGTGAGATCGATGGTGAATTAGATCAAATTCAATATGAAATTAGGGAGAAATATGAACCGCTAAACTCACTCTTGGGATAGCGCAAAATATTTAATGATACTGAAATAAAAGAGGTTATCATTCCAACACCTAATCACCGTTTATATCATCGCATTAACATTTCATTAGGGCTTTTAAAATGTCAAAAGAATGACAAGGAGATTTAATAAGTTAAGATTGAGAGATATGCCTCCTTTTGCAATACATGTAAAATTCTATAAGAATAAAATGCTATTTTTCTCATTATATATGAATACATATGCAATACCTATCCACTACATATGCAATTCAAAACTTTTAACTAGGTGCCTTTGTCTTGGGGCTGATACTTGGAAAAGCTCTTCTACCTTTTTATCACTTAAAATGTATACATGTAACAAGTTTTTCATATTCATTGGATACATATGGATCACGGCCCCCTCAGCTTTGCTATAAAAGGAACAAGAACGAAGTGCATTCTTCATCCCCTCATCTCCTCTCAATCATCTCACTACAAGAACATAACGCAGTGATCTTTTATATTTCAGTATATTTATTCTCTTTGAGTGTTGTGATTTAATTTCTAGCTTATTTGTACGAGTGTATTTCCGTTCCAGAACAATAAATCAAGTTATTTTCTTCCTATACAGTCCACCAAATTAGTGAGAATTGTGTGCCACATTTAATGTGATCCTGATATGATTAATAATAATCCTACACTAAGCGTTTCAATATTCAAAGAATTACCTTTTAAGGGGTTTCGATGGGAACAGCTAACCCATATCACAATAGCAATTCCTCATGTCTACACTTGCACACGCAACATTACACTACTGGCATTATTTGACCTGACTTGTTTTCCACACAAAAAATATTTCATTGAGAAGTAGCATGCAGTAGTTTCGGGTCAGTTTTTTTGTTAATAAAATCAGATTTGATTTCAGTTTTTTCAATAGAGTGTAGAAGAACTATAGTATAATCACAATGCTTTACAAATTTGTGGGCATCCCAGTGTTCGCCATTTCGCTGCTTTCGGTTTCAGAAACGTACAAGCTCCTCTTCAGCATTCTGGGCAGAAGCTGTGCTCTGGTGACAAACCAGGTTTGATATATGCGTAGTATCTTTGTTAAAACTCTGATTCACCAGTAACTCAATCAAATCGCCCAAGTTATATGCTCAATTTCAATTATTCAATTTTAGGGCTCAATTACTCGATTTTAGGCGATTACTGAAAACCTAAAACTATGACAAGAGATTTACAAGCTATACTAGTTGTTCTCAAATACATGCGATAAAACTGGCATAAATCGAACATGTAGGTAAGCAATCCAGTTCTTGATGAATTTCCTGCATACATTAAAATCATGTTTAGCTGAATTAATTTTTTGTGTAAGGCTTGCTTTAAAAGGTTGTGTTCTGGAAATAGGTTTTATTAGCATTGACTGTGGAGCAGCGACAGACTACACAGATGAAAAAAGGGCCTGTTTTACCATATAGATGCTGGTTTTATTGATACTGGTATAAATCGCCAGATACCGTATAATGTAATGATACCAAGAGGGCAAGCAAGAACCCTAAGAAGTTTTTCCGAGGGTTAAAAGAACTGCTACACGATAAAACCAAAACAAGGGAAGGACAATGTGTATTTGATCAGAGCGACTTTTTTATATTGAAATTATGATGGCAAGAATCAACCTCCAACTTTTGACCTGTATATTGGGGCTAGGAGATGGTTCAGTATTACCCTATTCAGAAATGGAATCAGAAGAAGACTAGTAAGTGTTGAATATTGATACAAGTATGGCATGAATAGTCATGTCACACATCAACCAACCACTCATGACCATCTCCTGCAAAGACAAAAGTTACTGACCTAAGCAATGTCAGGATAAAATAGGTTCTTATCCTCACTTATTCGATGGATATCGGCTCCCTCAACTTTGCTATAAAAGGAACAAGAACGAAGTTCATTCTTCATCCCCTCAACTCCTCTCAATCATCTCACTACAAGACCATAAAGCAGTGTTCTTTTATCTTTCAGTATATTTATTCTCTTTGAGTGTTGTGAGTTATTACCTAATTTATTTGTATGAGTGTATTTTCGTTCCAGTACAATAAATCAAGTTATTTTCTTCCTATACAGTCCACCAATATTAGTGAAAATTGTGTGCCACATTTACTGTGATCCTGGTAATCCTCCGGTAAGTGTTTCAATATTCAAAGAATTAACTTTTAAGGGTTTCCGAAGGGAACAGCTAACCCATATCGCAATAGCAATTCCTCATGTCTACACTTGCACACGCAACATTACACTACGGGCATTATTTGACTTGACTTGTTTTCTACAAAAAAATATTTCATTGAGCAGTAACAGTAGTTTCGGTTCACAGTTTTTTTTGTTAACAAAATCAGATTTGAGTTCAGTTTTTTCAATAGAGTGAAGAAGAACTATAGTATAATCACAATGCTTTACAAATTGCAGTTGATTTGGGTTGTGGGCATCTCAGTGTTCTGCCATTTCGCTACTTTCGGTTTCAAAAATGTACAAGCTCCTCATCAGCATTCTGGGCAGAAGCAGTGCTCTGGTGACAAACCAAGTTTGATATATGCGTAGTATCTTTGTTAAAACTCTGATTCACCAGTAACTCAATCAAATCGCCCAAGTTATATGCTCAATTCCAATTATTCAGTTTTAGAAGTAATACTTGGGAAGTAACTTTCAGAAAATTGTCATAAACCTTACATTAATACAAAAATTCTTTACTTGAATGAAAAAACACATAACCTGTGGGTTGAAGCGTGATGTTTTATTCTGAAAAATGTTGAAAGGATGATGCTTGATTAGTAATCTTGAATTAGAATTTTTCGTCATCCAAAAAAGGATGATATTCCACACTCTAATATTTTATTTTATGTCATAATTTTAATACATTTTTATTTTATGTCATCCAAAAAGGATGATATTCCACACTCTGATATTCCACATGTAAAATTCTATAAGAATAAAATGCTATTTTTTTTCTCATTATTTATAAATACATATGCAATACATATGCACTACATATGCAATTCAAAACTTTTAACTAGGTGCCTTTGTCTTGGGACTGATACTTGGAAAAGCTCTTCTACCTTTTTATCACTTAAAATGTATACATCTAGCAAGTTTTTCATATTCATTGGATACATATGGTGCTTCTAAGCTTCAGAAATCAGAGTTTAGCTGGCATAAATCGAACATGTAGGTAAGCAATCCAGTTCTTGATGAATTTTCTACATACATTAAAATCATGTTTAGCTGAATCAGTTTTTTGTGTAAGGTTTGCTTTAAAAGGTTGTGTTCTGGAAATAGGTTTTATTAGCATTGACTGTGGAGCAGCGACAAACTACACAGATGGAAAAAAGTGGCCTGTTTTACCATATAGATGCTGATTTTATTGATACTGATATAAATCGCCAGATACCGTATAATGTA
Organism: Rhodiola kirilowii; assembly: GCA_033675215.1. Classification (NCBI taxonomy): domain Eukaryota; kingdom Viridiplantae; phylum Streptophyta; class Magnoliopsida; order Saxifragales; family Crassulaceae; genus Rhodiola; species Rhodiola kirilowii. The sequence goes on along the minus strand of CM066203.1, from coordinate 2,295,038 downwards.
AGGATACCAAGAAGACAAGCAAGAACCCTAAGAAGTTTTCCCGAGGGTTAAAAGAACTGCTACACGATAAAACCAAAACAAGGGAAGGATAATGTGTATTTGATCAGAGCGACTTTTTTATATGGAAATTATGATGGCAAGAATCAACCTCCAACTTTTGACCTGTATATTGGGGCTAGTACATGGTTCAGTATTACCCTATTCAGAAATGGAATCAGAAGAAGACTAGTAAGTGTTGAATATTGATACAATTATGGCATGAATAGTCATGTCACACATCAACCAACCACTCATGACCATCTCCTGCAAAGACAAAGTTACTGACCTAAGCAATGTGAGGATAAAATAGTTGCTTATTCCACACTCTAATATTTTATTTTATGTCATAATTTTAATACATTTTTATTTTATGTCATCCAAAAAGGATGATATTCCACACTCTCATATTCCACATGTAAAATTCTATAAGAATAAAATGCTATTTTTTTCTCATTATTTATAAATACATATGCAATACATATGCAATTCAAAACTTTTAACTTGGTGCCTTTGTCTTCTACATTTGTATCACTTAAAATGTATACATCTAGCAAGTTTTTCATATTCATTGGATACATATGGTGCTTCTAAGCTTCAGAAATCAGAAAAGATTGTAATGAAAATATATGGATATTTTTGTATAATAACAAGTTTTTATATAATTTTACCCGCTCAAAAATAATATAAGAAAACAATTAACACATTATTGGCCCCACACTCAAACAAATCTTATTCAAATATTTCATTTTATTTTACATTAAACCATTATGACAATATTTCATATGATTGCACAATTAATGAAAATATTAAAAGATTTCATATGATTTTACTATTAATGACGAGGGGGAGCTCTCTTATTTGAATTATTACGGATTAAAAAAGACTTCCTTAAATTAGTGACGAGCTAAAACAATTAAGATATGATATTAATGAACAATATGAATTGATCAATTCAATTCAAAGTGGTTTTACCAAGCATTGCTTGATGGTCGGGATGACCTTAGCCTTCTTCTATATGTAACCGATAATTATAGACGGGATGAGGAGTCAGAGGATGAATTGCAAGAGTAGGAGTAGGACGTGAATGAAAGTGAGGATGAGGGACAAAACGAAGAGAGATGATGCGGAGAAGACATGGATGTTGTTAGAGTAGTAGTTATAATAATTGCAATAGTAATAATATTGATAAAATAAAGGGAATCGTATAGTTTAGAGTGGTGAACTATTACCTAGTTCCATGTTGAATGAAATCTAAAAAAGGGCACGAACTAATATAGGGGAACTCTATTAATGGTATTAATAATCAGTTAACACCGTTAATCATACATTAAAATTTAAAATAAAAAATCTAAAAATCTAAAAATTACCAAAGAAATCTAAACAAAACCTAAAAAGTTACGAAAAATGATATAAAAATAAATATTTTAAATTTTAAGAAATTTACAAAATTAAAAAAAATATATATATATAGGGGGCGTTCTTTTGAGGACGCCTCTAAGTGTGAGGACGTAAGGACAACCAACCACAACGCGTCACGTGTGCAAGCAAAAAGTAGTGGGTTTTACTATTTAGACACGTGGCGCGCCCACAATGCACGGGGGTTAGATGGATGATGATCTAATGGATGAGATTTGTCCACACGACCTCACCAAATTTGAGTGTCCTCAAAAGAACACTCCTATATATATATATATTAAAATAAAAAAGTTTCAAAAAAGTTCTTAAATTTTAAAAATTTAAAGTATCCACAAATTTAGTAATTTACGAATAAAATTTTAAAAAAAATTAAAATTCTTTATAAATAAATAAAATTGGTAGTTTAATATCATTTACTTTACACTCTAAAATTTATGGATACTTTCAAAAAAAAATTTAAGAACTTTTCTGAAAATTTATATTTCACAATACCTTTTCTATTTTAAAATATTTTCAAACTCTCTCTATATCCCATCGAAAAAAAACTCTCTCTATATATTTTTAAAAGTTTTAAACTTTTATATTTTAAAAATAATTTATACTCTCTGTATATATTTAACAAGGTTTTTAAAAAAATTAGTTTTTTCAATTTAGTTTTCAAGTTTTTCTTAATTTTTTAGATTTTTTGGTAATTTTTGCATTTGTTAGATTTTTTACTTCACATTTTTATAACAGTGTCTCAGTTTTGAAAATTATTGGTAATTCGCGATCTTATTGAAATTTTTTTATAGTTTGACTTAAAAATTGGAACCACGTAATAGTTTTTTTTTGTTTCCTAAAATAAAAATATCTTAAAGCTTTAGTCCAACCGTGTTTCATGCGTGTTGGGCTCAATTCACAATACCAGAAAAGCCCAATGAACTAAAACAGAATATAAGCTAGTTAGTTTTATAGTTTTCAACGGGATCGATCATTTTTAAACGGAGCAAAACTGTTGAACCGAACACCTAATTTGGGGTATCTTTGGGCTGGCCCGAAGGCCACACAAATCATTTACAAGTTGGTTCAGCGATAATCAAACTGATAAAACTGAAAAATGAATTTGAAATGCCTTAACTGCAAAAAGTATAAAATAGGGTAAATTTGAGAGTTTTTTTTTGGTCCTGTTTCTCAAACTCAATCTCACTATTTTCCTGTCTGAAACTCAAATTTCAGTTTTGCCCTGTTTTTAAATAAATTGGGTTCCCTCAAACCGATTTCGATCATTTTGGAAAGGAACCGGTTTCTCCCAAACTGGTTTGTTGACTGTGCACATATTTGCTTCCACGTGGACCGAAATAAATGTAAATACGACCACATGTAAAACCGATTTACGGCAAATCGGTTGACTGGTCAACAAAAATTATTTTTTTATTAATTTAACGAATTATCACCCAATTCAACTAGTTATCACCCAAATTAAATAATTAACACCAAATTCAATACAAATATTTTAACTAATTAATATTCAAATCAACAATTCAACACAAATATTTCAACTAATTATGTTTGTGTTGAATTTGGTGTTAATTATTTGAATTGGGTGATAATTAATTGAATTGTTTGTGTTTTTTTTCCGATGGGAAATTGTTTGTGTTGAATTGGGTGGAATTGAGTGTTAATTAGTTGAAATGTTTGTGTTGATTTGTTAAATTGAGTGTTAATTAGTGAAAATGGTTTTGTTGAATTTGGTGTTAATTGTTTGAATTGAGTGATAATTAATTGAATTATTTGGATTGAATTGGGTTGTAATTAGTTAAATTTATAAAAAAATAATTGTTGTTGATCTGTCAAACTGGTTTGACCAGTCTAACAGATTTGACCAGTCTAATCGATTTGGCGAAAATCGATTTTACACGTGGTCACAATTATATTTATTTCGGTCCACGTATGACCAAATTATGTGCACAGTCAACCAATCGATTTGGGAGAAACTGATTTCTTTCGAAAATAAGCGAAACCCATTCCCTTCAAACCGATCTCTTAAAAAAACAGGGTAAAAGTGAAATTGGGTTTCAAAAACCGGGCAAAAAAAAAACCTCTAAATTTGACACAAAATTGAGCAGCTCATTCAGAAAAAAAATTCAATATTAAGTGAAAAATGCACTCATAAGCATTTTCATTAAGACAACCTTTATTAATCATAACAGAACGACGCCGTGTAAACCGCTGCCGCCATCGTTGCCTCCGAGACTGCAGAAAGATAAAGACAGTGTTCAGCGCCTGCATCGAGAGATGGCGGAGCAGCCTCTGACGTAGGGGCGAATGGGACCTCTAGCCCTATAACAGTTATGGGTATAATAAGACCTCCCCGACCTCGGCGGACACGGGACCCTGTTCGCCGACAGAGCGCCGTACGATATGTAGTATCTGGCTGCTCTCCAGAACAGAGATCTCCTCTCCCCTTCAACATCTCCATCTTCGAATTCTTCTTCCTCCGCTAGTGCCAGTTTCAAACCATCGTAAGCGGACGACATGCCGCCCGACCAGTCAACCGCGTCGGTTATAGAGAATTGGAGTCCTCCTCCGTCGTCTGTGGAGTTGAGGGCGAACTGAGTGGCGAGCACGAGGAGGAAGACAGCGAGCAGGGCTGTAGTGGGTTTTGGTAAAGATAGCATCTTTGTGGAGCTGAGAGTGTGCGAGGAGCGTGATGAGGTTAATTGGAGGAAATGGAGAAGGATGGAGAGCAGAGAGGTGAGTGAGATGATGAGGAGTGCTGTGCTGTGCTGTGCTGCTCTCTGCTGTTGGATCACATGCGTCGGTGTGAATCTGAAGTAATGGGAAATCGAGTGGTGGTGAGGCGATGGTTTGAAGAGAGACAGCTGTGAAGTGAAGACAATGAATGCTATATTGCTCTACCTCTTCGTCTTCTTTTGCTTCATCATTTAACGCCGTGTCTTTCTCTGCTTATCGTGCGCCGCACTGTACTCTCACTCTGCTCATGTCATGACCAGTTGTGATAACGTGCGCCAGGGAGGTGGTGGATAAGATTAGGTAAACTAGCGTCTAGTATCTTCTTACTTCGATTGAGCCGAACCGGAAAGTCAAGCACGGGTCTCGGGCCGCGTCGGTCGGGTTTTGTCAAACGGGGGAGACAAATGACCCGTGATTTGCTAATTTGTGTTTAAAAGAACGTAGGCATAGGCGCATAGCCATGGACTTGGATCGTACCCGACCCACAAACCTATCATCATCACAAATATATTTTACTCGTCGCATTAATTTATATTAAATTTATAATTTGATTTCAATTCAATTATTTTATAAGAACGTTCGTATTTTAAATATGCTAAATTAGTAGTTAGACTTTTTCTCGCTAAATAAGGTTGTCTTTTTGTAAAAGTATTTAAAACACTTTATTTTTCCTCGATTAAGTTTGATCGCATCATGCATAGTGGTCTAGCAGTCATATTTTTGGTCGAATAATCAAGAGGTCGACGGTTCGAAGTCCCTGCAGCGGCATGAGTTTGGGGCTTGTCCATTCCTTGCTTATCATAGTGAAATTTAATTATTTTTTTAAAAAAAAAATTTTAAGTTTGATCTAAGACTAACAAAGTAGTGATCTAATGGTGTCAATACCTGACTTGTAATTATAAAGAGTCGTCTATGAATCTTTGATGAGCTTTATCTCCCAATTATGTAGGCCGAGAACTCATTGAATCACATGATATCATATTTTAAATTGATAAGAATAAAGATTGAACTTGATCTTAACCTCTAGCTCGAAAAATGATGAACTCTTTTATCTAATCAACCTTGTTCTTGAATTGTCCAATGGTAGTGTTTACATATCTCCAACATCCATATTGTGTGGTTGGCTGGTTGGGCTTCCATGTATTTTTTTGTAAACTTCCAAAAAATGTACTCAACTTCCAACATTTAATAAGTCAATCCATGCTTGCTACCAAACAATACAGAAGTTTCTATTTATGTCGTCCATCATCGTCAAGCAGCTCAACCAGAAGGTTCATCAACATCTTCAATTCTCCTCATCTCTCATTGAATCTACCCAACAATATAGGGCAGCCGAGTAAGACACAGATAAATGCATGATGTTGCTAGCTAGGTCGATCATGATAACATTCATTTATGAGATCTCTCACACGCTATAGCCAGCTGCACCTTGCACCATCATGAAACCTCACCTTCAATGCCAATATTGCATAAACAAATTTGACCTTCTGCATTTTCCAGTTACATATTTGCATGTATGATAATCTTCTAGCTTGCTTCTTCTTCTTAATTACTCAGAATATATACTCAGTAGTCTCTGTTAGGGTTTTGCCCATACCTCTCTCTCTCTCTCTCATCCATGCAAACCCTAGCGTTTTTCCACTCTTATGTTTTTTTCACCAAAATTAAGATGTTTCACCTAAATGAAACACTGCTCCCATCTTCTGTCAAGGAATTAAATATTGCTGTGTCATCATAGATATACATACTTTAACTTGACCCAAATTTAGACCAGACAGATTGGAGCTGCAAGCAGTAAGCAACTCATTGGATTGAGCAGGGCTAGGTTCTGCAACTGAAGCATTGCTTAGCTAGTTAGACAAAAGAGAAGGTTTAAATGACCATTGATATCTATGTGAAGAGTGACTGAGTGAGCAAGTGAGAATATGATGATGTTAGATTATCAGAAATCTCATATCAGAATAAGCATGCAACGAGCAGCTTTGGACCACTTTAGTTTCCTGAATTAGGCCCTGTTACTTGACTTCTGCAACACAAATCATGCTTCACAATATGTGATGCTAATCATATTCAATGTGATCTCACTTCGGTTTCAATATTATGGGTCTGATCTGAACCTTCTAGTTTGGGAAGACGGTGAAAAAGTTAGCCTTGGTTTTCATCACATTCTCAGTTAACAATTTTTAGTAACTTGTGTAGTGACAAACGTCATAAATATTCACTTTGCTTTCTAGTTTTTCTTCTACTTGTACTCATTGTTTTTAAACAAGAGTCCGTTTTCCAGTTACCTTCATAGAAGTTCATTTTGTATTTCACCACCTTATTTGGAATCTCTATTTAAATACTTATCTTACATTTTTTGGGGTATAAATATCATAATCAAGTATATAAATTAAATTATTCTTCAAAAAAGAGAGTATATAAATTAAATTATAAAGTCATCAAGGTTAAGTTTATTTATTCTCAGTTCTCCAATTTAAATAATCTTATAACTTCATTGATCAGTTTTTGGTTTCGGTTCGAAAGAACTCTGCTGTTATTTGTGCTAGGGTTTTGGTTAACACTTCATTTGCATGAATCACATCATATGGAAAAGTGTGCCAAATGAAGTTCATCATGGAACCATGTCACATTTGATCGAGATAATGCAACAGTGTACAACACTTGGGTATATCAATTAAATTCATTGAATTAAATGGGTTTGTTTCTAGTTGTAGGTCCACAGCAAACATCTCAACAACTCTGACCACAACTTGACGGCGACTACTTTAACTAAATCTCCGGCACCGGCACTTTTTAAGTCCGGCGAAGACTTATCCAAGTCTGACAATTGTCATGTGACTTATGGGCTCTTTTTCAAACCTTTACCAAGTACGAAAAAAAAAACAATTGAATTCAATTCGATGCACAACATAAATTCAATTTACTGAAAGATAAGGTTTTTAGTTTTTGCTCCCCAAGTTCATGCATCTTTGCTTCAATAAGTGGATCAATCTTGGCCATCTAGGCCCCATTTTGACTCCATTTTAGCCGTTTATCACTCAAGTTTTTGGTGTCCTAGCTTTATGGGCGGTCTTCCAATTCATGGTCATAATGTATTTATTTTCAATAAATGATACAACATTTTGGGAATTTTTATGATTATTTACCTTTCAGTCCTCCGACTTACTATAGTATACAAACAGTCATAATGTTCTACACATTTACAAGGGGTGGTATTGAACATGTTCAAACTTGGGGTCCTATTGAACGGTTAAACGAACTTTGAGGACCATTTTGAAAATTGACCAATTCGAATACATTCCTATTGAAGATTTGGCTATATATATAAAGCCCTCCAAGTTGAGCTGCTCACTGTATCATATCATTGACCTCTGTGCTCTGTTTTCTCTCTGCTTTTGCTCTGTTTTCTCAACTTAACTACAAACCAAGTGCTCTGTTTCACTTTCATCAATGGACGCAAACATGGAGCTGATGATGATGGCGATGATGCAATCCGACAACCACCACCACATTGCCTCGCAAGCTCCAACCCATTTCCAAACCCACTTCCCTATCTCAAAATCCAACAATTCGATCCCATTTGACCCGACGTACGCCGCATTCCCCGAAATGACCAAATACGATAAACAAAACTCGATGGCTGCAATGCGGGAAATGATCTTCAGAATGGCAGCAATGCAGCCGGTCCAAATCGACCCAGAGACCATAAAGCCACCAAAGCGCAAGAACGTAAAGATTTCGAAAGACCCGCAAAGCGTGGCGGCGAGACACCGAAGGGAGAGGATAAGCGAGAAGATGAGGATCTTGCAGAGACTGGTGCCTGGCGGGACGAAGATGGACACGGCATCGATGCTGGATGAGGCGATTCATTATGTGAAATTCTTGAAGAAGCAAGTGCAGAGGCTGGAAAGGGGAGGTGGTGAGTTGTCCGGGATGGGGACGGCGGTGGGGTTCGAGGATTTTCCGGTGAGGATGGTGGATAGTCAGATGATGATGGGGTTGGGGTGTATGCAGCAGATGATGTGCTGAAGCAGTACAAGTTAATATTGGTGTTGTCGCGCTGCTTGGTGGTTTGTGTTATCTTTGCTTAATTAGTGTAAAAAAATGGATATGGAAATGTCATTTTAATCTCTTTTACGAAATAAAATTACTGAAAATCACTTTTAAGCCGTTTAAACTAAATATTGAAGGTCTTTTTTTTTATGGGTACAAGGGTTAGTAGTTAGCTGTGTTAGGTAGAACTTGAACTCTGGTCACCCGGAAACGCATGAAGAAGAGTCACCAGTGTGACACTTCACTTTGCCTAAATATTAAACGTCTTTTCAACAACAACAAATGGCTTATTTCAAATAGTTAATTAGAAAATAAATAGGCATTTTTTTATTTATTAATAGTTTGATATAGATCCGAGTGTGGACTACGGAGACATTAATAAAAAAGATTATTTCAAATACTAAATTGAGGTGGAGACAAATGTTGTAAAACATGTTTGATTACAAATTAGAGACATGATGAAATCTAGTCTCAATGATGAAGACCCCATTGATTAATAAGGATTTTTAAGATTATTTATGGACGGGGGCTCCTTCAACATGTCACTAGTCAATAGCATTTATATCATATTACATATATTGTAAATTCTCAAACAAAAACATTTTGTAGTGTACTAGTGTTTTGCTATTATTTTTTGTCTTTTTAAAAAATGAAAGGAATAGACAACTATGACTCGAATCGTACACATATTCTATCATTCTAGCCATATTCATCAGAAATCAATCTAAAAATAAAACCATATCTATCCGAGGAAACGCACTTCATTTAATCAGATTTTTTTTCTTCAAATGAATTCATCAAAATTTAACCTCACGACTTCAACAATGATATTCAAATCAGTTTTGAAACTTACAAGAACATTTTGTTTGGGAAGACTAAAACTCATAAGTATAATTGATATTTGTAAATTTGATACGCAATAAATATTGTAATACTTACCCACAATCAGAAATATACATTATAGTACTTGATTTTGATGTAATTAAATGGTCCATCAAATTGGATGTTATGTTGTTGGGTCGCATTATTTAATTCGGAAAGGGATGTATTAACATTGCTCCAAATTGGACATGGAATTGGGACCATATATTACATAGCATAATGTCCTACATTGTCCACTTATGATGGAGATTACACCTTCGTTCGTTTGTTTGTATTTGAAGAATATGCCTTGAGATCATAATAAATTGTAGAGTTGGGTTTTTGTACCGAAAACCGAAACCGAACCGATCGAAACCGAACCGAATTTCAATTTATCATACCGAACCCAGATTTATATCGGTTCGGTTTTGGTTTTCATTTTGAGAACCGACAAAAACCGATAAAACCCGACAAAACCGACAAACCAAACCGATAAAAACCGACAAAACCGACAAACCGAACCGACAAAACCGAACCGAAACCGACAAAAACCAACAATGTCAGTAAAACCAAACCGAACCGAAACCGAATGTCGGTTTACCGAAAAGTCGGTTCGGTTTCATTTTTCATTAAACCGAAATGTCGGTTCGGTTCGGTAATTTTCGGTTCGGTTCGGTTTTTGAACCGAACCCAGCACTAATAAATTAAACCAAAATAATGTTTTTTTACCCCTCAGGATTCGAACTCACGATCACTTAAGCATCAGAGATTTTATGTCTTAGCCCTTAACTAAAATAGTGTTGAAAGCGCAATCTAGTCCCAAACAACATATGACCCATATACATAATCTCCCTCGGATTCCAACATTAGGCCATTAGGGTCCCCGCAAGATTAGACCTCTCAATTCCATGTTTTGTACCAGTAGGAATTCATTTTAACAAAGTTCAACTGGAGATAAACAATTTGTAAGTCGATTGTTATACTCTCATATCGAATGTGGCTATTATTAAATACAATTGGTAACCCACCTTTGTCCAAGACTATCGTTTATACTTTTCGATGTCGGATAATATTTATCATATATGATCATCAGGGTATGACTTAGTAATGATAGATAATATCATAAAAATTAGGAAAAACGGCGAAGAGGGGGTATGAACTATCTCACCTATTGACAAATTACGATCAGAACTATACAAAATGACAATTAAGGAGCAATTGAGTGGTCGAATAGGAAATCAATATTTTTTGTGTACATGAAGCTTGAATCTGGATATATCTATTGATTATATTGATATTGTAGACAATTTGTGAATATATTTATTTTTTGTTCGACATATTATATTCAATTTTTTTTGATAAGGCTTATATTCAATAAATTGAAGCTAATAGGCAAGTGAAATAAATATGTTGCTTTCAAGCAAGCTTGGATCCCACAATGGGGCGGGGATGGGGAGGGGACACATTTTCAATGTATTTTCTTCTCTCTTTTTTTTGGAAACTTTTCCAAGTTCATTGCACAAATGTGTGTCATATTTATGACAATATCTATCCCTTGTGTGTGACAAAATCTGTGTGTAATCTATCATGTTCTATGAATATGGAACATATCAATGAAAGATTGACAATGACTTAAAATATAACCCAACATATATTCGGATATGAGGAGGCTTAAATCTCTATTTAATCTAACTGAATGAAAAATAAAAGTGACACTACATAGTACATATCATGTTTTATATTAGATTATTAAAAATAAAAACTATGCAAATCGAAATTATTTTCTAGTAACTCATCATGTTTTTCGAGGATACTATTTAAGATATTCCAAACATGAATTATTATATATAAGAGAAGTATTGTAATTATGAACAAAAGAAGTAAATGACAACCACTTTTCTAAAAAAATGTACGTTATTATTACGAGCGAAATGAGACATTCTTAGATATATAAATATATGACATGATTCCTGGGCCGGGTTTTAACCCTCAGTGTTTGGGCCAAATTGACTTACTGGAGGACTACTATGGCTTCCATTTTGCGATATTCAACATGACATTGACATCTCGCAAACATTAGATCAGTTTAATATTCATTTCAATAATTAATACAGTATTTGTTATATAAAAAAACTACTAATACGTGATAAGATATATCTGATGGTTAGCTGACCTCATGATCGTTTAACCAAATTTATAATGATTGTGAACAACTACCCATCTTCATTTCAATATTAACTCTAACTTCACTTTCATCTTAGAATATATTTAAATTGTTTTTCATATCGTTTTTCCACAACTATTAAATGCTTTGGGAGTTGAGTAACCAGAGGCGGATCTAGGGGCCTGAGTCCTGGCATCCTCTTGAATTTCGGTATATTTTTTTTTGGAAAAAAATATAGTACTTTTCAGAAAAATTTCCTATTTTGCTCAAAATTCGAAATTTGATTCCCTTTCTACTCAACTTCCAAATTACATTCTCAATTTACTCACGTTTTATAAGGCGCCGTTAGCAACGACGTCTTAATTTTAAGCCGCTCTCAAGGACAGCGGACTAAGCCTCGTTGTCATATTTAAACCGAAATCAAAATCTGATTGGGCAGAACTTGTCGACTATGCATAAACAGCTGTTTAGAACGGCGTCTATATTTTAGCCGCTTTCCGCAAAAGCGGCTTAATGTAATATAACCACTCAGAGGCTTCTCAGAGGCTTGACATGTTGACAGGGCTAAGCCGCTGTGAATAACGGCGGTTTAGAGTTTAGCCGCTGTTATCCACAGCGGTTTAATGGAATTTAACAACTCAGAGGCTTCTCAGAGGCTTGACATGTTGACAGGGCTAAACCGCTGTGAATAACGGCGTTTTAGGTTTTAGCCGCTGTTATCCACAGCGGTTTAATAGAATTTTACAACTCAGAGGCTTCTCAGAGTACGGGTATTGTACTCCAGATCCGTGAGGATCCGGTTACAATACTTAAGCCATTCAAATCTTCCTATAAAAGTTTATGGTAACTATACAGAAATCTTCCTAGTAACAAGCTAATATGAATATTATGCAGAGAAAGGGTCCCGATAAAGTAATTCTTATTGGAGTAACATATGGGGAAAGGGGGAGAATCGCCAGAGTACGGGTAAGAGCAAAATATCGGCAAGATGACACGAATGAGTGAAATTTCGGCAATAAAACATACTGAATATGAACAGAGGGTTATAGAACCTACAGCTCCAATCAAACTGAATTTCGGGGCTTCAAATTCTGAAGTTGATGTTCAATAAAACCCGAATGAAGGTTAGTAGTAGCCTATCCAATTTCAAAATTGTTTATACGAATTGGATTTTGAAGTTGATCTTCAGTTCTTTTATACAAACTGATTTTTGAAGTTGATGTTCAATAAAACCTACAGCTCTAATCAAAATTTCAGTTTGAGGGTTATAGAAGAATATGAACAGAGGAACTTACTGAATCAGCGCGAACGGAGTGGAGGGAACGAGCGGCGAGTGGCAGCGGACGAGCGGCGACTGGCAGCGATGTGGAGGCGAGGCGACGATCGACGTGCGAGCAATCGGTTTGGAACGAAACGGTAAGAATGATTCTGTAGTTGCCTTATTAGACCTAAGCCGCTGTTCAATACAGCGCCTTAATTTATAATGACAGGTCAACTCTGAGTCAGCATTGATTTTGGTTTAAATGTGACAACAGGGCTTAAACCGCTATCCTGTCGGCGCCTTATAAAACGTGAGTAAATTGGAAATGTAATTTGAAAGTTGAGAAGAAAAGGAAGCAAATTTCGAAATTTTAGCAAAATAGGAAATTTTTCTACTTTTCACAGGTCAAATTGGTTGTCCAAACCATCAATTTTGAGAGTTGAAATTCACAATAGTGTGTCGGCTTACGAAGCTGACAAAATATAGTAACAGGCAAGTACCAAAACATTCAAATAAATCGGCTTACGAAGTTGACAAAATTGCCACATCTTGAATTCCCCCAAATGTACCGACACACTAAATTACAAGATAAGTAATAAAGATTCTCATAGTATCTCACATTTCGTCTAAACTATTGTGAATTTCAACTCTCAAAACAGTGATACAAAAGTTAAAACGCAACAACTCACCTCAAAGTGAAACAAATCCAATTGAAAACATATACACATAAAGATACGTGAAAAAACACCATCCAACGGCCAAGATCGAACCAAAGAATCTAAAGATCAGCACACGATTAAGGCTGATCCACAGATTTTGCTGTTTCTATTTTCTTTCTGGTTGTGTTCAGATTCAGTTATATGCAGACATCTCGCATGGGGACCCCATCGCATGTGGAGCGTGTAATATTTAAATGAAAAATAAAATAAGCATATAAAACAGCTACACATAAATATGATATGATATGGATTGTGAATAGAGTTTTAGGTATCTCGTACTACTAGACCGCAGACAACAGTACTTGGGATTTAATTGCGCACGTGGCGAACGGTGAGTGGGTGGTCGGGGATGTGACAGAGTTGATAGTGCCATAGTGGTGGGCGACTGGGCGTGGCACAGGAGGTTTGCAACAGTCGGTGGGGCTTAAATTAATGACCGTTGAAATCGTTACACAGAAAATTTTGATGAGAAATCAATTATAAAAAATTCTTTTATATCGTTAAATAATAACTACGTCGTTTATTCTACTGCGTTTCTAAAAACAAATTAGTTTTGTAACTGACAATTTAAATAAAATTAATTATATTTATGCCCAGATTTAACAAATGATAGATGATTTTGAGCCCTGTCTTATGTACTATACTTTTTTGAAATGTTTTTTTAAGGATGATAAGTAGATTAGATGTCACTAATGTCACATTTTTGTGAAATAAAGGCAGACCCACAGCACGTGGGTATGGAGCTTTAAATATGACAATGATGGTTGTCGTTGTCCTTGTCTGGATATCCACTTGAACCGAACGTTCAAAGAAATCAGCTATTTGTAGAATTCATTTATACTTATTTCATCCAAATGGCTTGATAAATCGGTTACTCTGATTATTTATTTTTTGCATTTTTATTTTCATTAAGTTGTATGACTTGCTTAAAGAGTTAAAAGGAATTGACAACATGATGGGATTCAATTTCCGTGCCTGGGCATGTCATGCAAATATCTACAGTCAAATCAAATGAAAAAAAGTTAACGTTTGAATCGCACTTTCCCTATACAATTTCACAAAACGCGAGACTTGTTCATCATATGGTTGGCGCCTCGCTGTTCTACATTACACTGTTTCCGTTTCCGACTTCCGAGAGCGAGTGATGCTTCTCTTCGCACACGTGCATTCGCGTTCCCATTACTTGGTTCAAATTTATATAGAAGACAAAAAAAATAAAAATCTTGAGGGAAATGCAACATTGTGTTTTCTTCAATTCATATAAGGAAAAAGTATAAAAACATAAATTAAACTATCACCTCGTTTCAAATTAAGTCCCGAACTATTAAAATTTCAATTTAGTATTGAACTATTAACTCATTTCAAATCAAGGTCTAAACTATCAACAGTTTCAATTTAAGTACCGAACTATCAATTCTTTTCAATTCAAGTTCCGAAACATAAAATTATTATTGTTAATTTAACATTTGAATATAAAAAATAGTAATACAATATTATTATGTTATATATTTTTAATGATGAGTATTTTTAGTTTATTCATCGCTAATCGTTATAATAATTATTCATTTTAACAAATATTTTAATTGATATAAATATCTTTACTGGATTAAAAACTAATTATCTGTTAAATTCAAATAATTGAATTGAAACACACAACCCAAAATTACATGCATGTAAATTTTTTTCATTTGAGAATATTATGTAAGTTTTATTACTTAATTGATAAAATTAAAGATAAATATATTCATTTAGTTATTTATTCTGGTTAAAGATAACACATAATAGTTTATTTACTACGTATGTTACTTAATAAAACTAATTATCAAGAGAATAATTAAGGTTTTTGATTAGTATGTAGTTGAATTGAAAAGAATTGATAGTTCGGTACTTAAATTGAAATTGTTGATAGTTTAATACTTGATTTGAAATGAGATCATAGTTCAATACTTGAATTGAAATTTTTAATAGTTTCATGCTTGATTTGAAATGAGATGGTTCATGTAATATTTTTGTACTTATCCCTTTATATAAATATAGCAATTTCATTTTATTACTAAAATATAGTACATTTAATTAAAGATAATATAGCAATTTCATTTTATTACTAAAATATAGTACATTTATTTAAAGATATTTTGATTTATTGTTTAATACGTACATATTAATAGTATAAAGTATCTAACCAACTCGTTTCCCAATTACAGCAACACGCTTTTCGACGACGTTTCGCAACTTTCTGTTTCGGTAAAACAACCCCAAGGCCAAGGCCAAGGCCAAGGCCCAAGCCCTATACTCCATCTTTTTCGAAAATTTGAAAACCGTGTGAATACTAAAAATAATACTCCATCCAAGGTTTCCTGCGTGCCAAAAAAAGGTCCAGGGCTCTAGTGCTCGTGCTAACAAAAACTAACTTCTAATCCTAACATCCAATCAAAAAAATAATAATTATATTACATCTGTAGCACTATGTTTGTCCGTTTTCATTTTTTTTATTATCACCTAATTTTTATTCACTTTCATTTTAAACATCAAATCAACAATTAATTTCAATCAAGCATATTCCATAATCTCCATCTATTTTAATATGATTATTTGCTTGAAACTTTCAATTTTTATCAATTATAATTATTAATTGTAACTCAACATCATTTAATATAATCATAAATAAACAGTTTACTATTATTCTTTCTACTTAATTCTTGTGCAATTTGTTCTTTTGAACAAACATAGGGGGAAAATCGTTGAACGGAGGGAGTATCAAATTAAGATTACAGCGGTACTGACTCAACCAGTTTCCCGATCTTCTCCACCAGTTCCGGCGATAATTTCACCGCCGGCCTCGCCTCCTTCATCCTAAACTCAAACCCCAAAACCTCCGACACCTCCTCCGAGCTCCAGCCGGCCTTCCTCAACGAGTCCGAAAATCTATCCGCTTTCAGCAACAGAGCGTCGAACACCGCCTGGTGATCCAACATCACCACCTCTGTTTCAAACATGCCGGAACCAGAGACGTCAATGATTTCCGCAACGTCATCCTCCTGCCACCCGCCTTTTCTGAGAACAACCCCGAGCTGGTTTATATACTCGTCAATCCAAGTGGGTTTGCTTGATTCTATCAAAGGGACTGATTGTCGTTCTGGTGAAGATGATGAAGTCGAAGCTGCAGAGCAAGACGAGTTTCTCCGTCTCCGATTCACAGACGCCTCGCTCCAGAAATCAATCCACCTCGGCGTTCTCGTATCAAGACTCCTCCTTGATGCGTTCGACGATGAAGCTGACGAAGAAGAAGAAGGCGAGGATAATGATAACGAAGCGGCACCCACCTTGTCCGACGTGGATCTCTGTTTTCTCAGCGACTGTGGTTCAGGTGATCGAAACAGAGACTCGCACTCGAAGAAGTCACACAGATCAAATCCGCAGCAGAAAATCTTATTCTCATCGACGAAGAAGATTGGATTTCCAGCCAGAGAAGGAGTGCAAGGAATATAGCAGTGATTGAAGATCGGAACCAGAACCGGAGCTCTCTTCAACGCTGCTCTTGCGATCTTTAAAGCCTTGTCAGCCTCCGCCGGCCTCACTCCCCACGACTTCGACCACAATCCGTTTTTCAAGATCTGAACCGACGCCGCTGCGATCGGGAAATCCAGAGCGGGTTTCAAGCTGCTTCGGGCTCGCCAGTCAGGGAAGCCGGGGCCGATTGGTAATGCGGAGGAGAGAATGGCGCGGAGGTCTGGAGGGAAGAGGAAGTTGAACTCTGCTTCGAGCTTGGCGAACTCCGAGTCGGATAAGCCGGGAAGGACTTGGATGTTGGAGTTGCCGAGGTGGGCTCTGACATTTTCGGCTAGGGAGGTGAAGGATTGGAGGCCGTTGCGGGAACTGGTTGTCGGGGTTGTCGCAGCCGTGCACGGCGCTGATGCTCTGGCGGAGAGGCGGCGAAGGCCGGCTACGTGGGCTTTGTTTAAACCAGTCATTCTCCGGTCAACGTCCACCATCTCAATCTCTATTTCCGAAGCCAATTAGAATTTTCAGGGAGAGGGTAGCTGGGCGAATGTGTTGGCCGGAAGCAGAGCAGAGCTGAACAGAGTGTTAAAATGAACGATGAGAAGAGTAAATTTATATAAAGATGTACGTGGGACCTGCTTGTTTTCTACTGTAGTATTTAATTATATTTTTTAATATATTCGAATTACTTTGTTGATGAAAATGATCCTGTGGTTGTGTGATAAAGACTGGGAGGTGAAATCGGTAAAGTAGAAAATTACTTTTTGGTATCCCAAGTTTTGATATTTATGGATTCATAATGTTCACTGCACTGCAACGGTCTTTAATGGTTATGGCTGTCACTTTTCAGCTTTCACGATGGCGTCACAAACTGAACCGTGAAATAAAAAACCGATGCACGAGTCGACGGACTGGTTTAGCTGGTCCAAATACAGTCCTAAACCGATGCACAAGTCATCTAGCGCTCGTTTCGAGTCAGCAATTAAAACTATTCGACCGTTAACGAAAATTAACAACGGTAAACAAGTGGCTTATATAGACATTTTAAAACATTATCTAGATTCTAGACAATTGCTTCATTTTATAATAGGTATTCAGTTTTTTTTGTTTTTTAATTTAATAATTTTTGAATCGATTTGTACATATTCAATTCTATTAATTATATCACCGATCAAATTAAGTTAACCTTATAATAAAATTTATAAGGTTAACATGTTGCCTGCTAGCTCATGTTAAAGGGTGGAGGAAGTCATGTGTTCGACTCCCACCAACAACCAGCAAGGTTCCTAATTAAAGCAATTATGCTTGGGCCTTGAGAATGAGTTGGGGTGCATGCCTGCAGGCTTTGTTATAACCCGTTGGTTAACTTAGGCCCAACGTGGTTCTCTTAAGCGTATCCAGCGCTATATAAATTCAACAAAACTGCTCATATGGTTAACATGTTGCCTGCTAGCGCATGTTAAAGGGTGGAGGAAGTCAAGTGTTCGACTCCCACCAACAACCAGCAAGGTTCCTAATTAAAACAATTATGCTTGGGCCTTGAGAATGAGTTGGGGTGCATGCCTGCAGGCTTTGTTATAACCCGTTGGTTAACTTAGGCCCAACGTAGTTCTCTTAAGCGTATCCAGCGCTATATAAATTCAACACCCTTGTGTTTATTTTCCATATTTCTGCCACGTGGCTTGGTTGGTTGGCATTTGTTCTGGTTTTTGGAAATGAATTTTTGGAGCAGCATCTTACTCAATTATTTATGTTGTTTTTTCAGCTTTAAGTCTTCTATTTCACCTTGTTACCTTGTATCTGCTATATACACTTTATCAGCAACAAAAAATTGAAAATGAGGCAACAAGCCAAATAATATTTCTCTAATTTACCTAATATTTAAAATAAGACTATCCTGTAAATTATATAAGACAGCTAGGGTATCAAAATCAAGTCAATCAGATCCAAGGCTGGGGGATCCATTTTTCAACGACAATGAGAGAATGGTCATTTAATTGCTAGCATCTTCCGTAGATGTTGACTTAGATCATTTACGTAGTTTTCTTATGGGGAATTTCAAATAAATCCAAGTGTTATGTTTTTTTTTATTGAATCCAAGTGTTACTTAACTAGAACGTTGTACAAGATTGCATGTCGGGTGAGATAAGTCTTATTTAATTATGATTTATAGTAAATAGAAATATTCTAAAGTTATGTACTTTTTTTTGTGGATAGATGGGTACTTCTCAATATAAAATTAGTACATGTTGGCATATTATCTTAGTACTTTTGTATCAATCGAAGCGCAAGTTTTATATAAATACTTCTTCCCATTCAAAAATCAATGTTCGCATCGCACAATTTCAGAATTCCACCATCATCATTAAAGTTTTGAAATGGTGCACCTGCAAGGTAGTGCAATAGAAGAAAGTGGTGTGTGAACGTTGTAATATTTGCACTTCAATTTTATGTAATCGAAAGCAAGATATTTGGTCAAAAACAATTTGTAAGAACGGTAAGTACTGGGTTATCCAATGAGCAAGTGTAAACTTAAGATCACTATTCAATTTTACTCCAATTGTTGTGGAAAAGTGCTGTTATGATGTTGTTATGTTGATTAGAATGCCCAAAATTATCTTAGTCTATTGTACAAGTGCCTAGTTGAGGTATGCAGGTTTCTGGTTTTGTGCTCTAAGTCCTCATATGTGTGTTGAGCCAAATGCTCAAAATGGTGTCATCTGGGCGAAGCGGGATTGCTAAGTTTGGAGTCGAAATGAAGTGGCGTCGTTTGATCAAAGGAGAGAGTCTTCAGTTTAATGAAACGCTGACGTTTCGGAGAAGCGCGCAAGTCTGTTATGACCGTTACAAGCGAGCTGGACGACAGCGTTTCATCCCGAGTCCTGTGTCTTCGTACAAAAGAGCTGGCATTGGAGATTAGGGCTCAGTTCAGCATCTTGATTGCGAGAGAGCGATTCAGAGCAAATCGAGTGCGACGACCAAATTGACGAGCGATTTGTGAGCGACTGAATTCGAGTGGCTGTTCGAGGACCACAACGTGTCTCGGTTGCAGCAGCGTTAGCAGTTGAATGTCGGGGATTCTCCGCAGAGGCGCACAACCGGTTAGGGCGGCGCAGCTGGCTTCACTCGTCCGATTCTTCTCAGGGAAGTTCGCAACTTGTTGCTTGGATTGAAACAATGTATTGGGTTACAATTGATGTGTAATATTTGAGTGACACTAGGACTTGTTTATTTAGGCATTTGTGTACAAACTCTTTGGGCTAATAATCAATAAAGGGTAAGGTTTAACTAATTAGGGTTCTAAGAACTTGATTTGATCCTCCTACACCAATAAGTCTATTCCTTAAGCGATTGTTTGAATTGTTAATTATCGAATACCAAGTGAAAACAATGAAATGAAAAAGGGTATTTTCAAGAGTTAAAAAGCGTTCCTAGGATACTACGTCCCTCCTTGGTGTACTAGACTCTCGATAGACACAAATTCATGTAAGAGTAAGTAATGTAATGGTTAGATTAAGGCATGTGACTATTAAATCGAATTTTATCTCTCGATTACTTCTTTGATTTAAGGAAGAGGCACCTCGCACGTGAGCTTCAATCTCCCGATATTTTTAGCTCACGTCCAACTCAAGTTCCTCAATCATCAACGCTAGTTGAATGATCAATATCCAAGAGCGGTGAAGACCAAGCCTATCTCGAAGCTATGATGAGTCAGGCTAGTGAGCATCTCTCCCAACAAGGGTGAATCTACTTGCATTACCCTTAGTCTCATTCTCTCGAATACTTAACTTCGAGTTCATGTTTCTAAACCACCTAGACATTTTATCAAACACTTAGAGGGCATGGAGTTGACATTTGATCAAAGTAGATTCTCAACCGTGACAAAAGCTTCATTCAACATATATTCAATAGATAATAGAGTTCATACACCAAGGAGGTCTATAGGACTCCTAGAAACTAGAAGGACCACTCACTACTCATGTTCATAGACAAACAATAGTAGTGTTGTTACAAGGAAAATGATGATGACACAAAGAAGAGTAAGGAACTAGGATGAAGAATCCCCCTATATCCTTGGAGTGCTTCAACTTGATGTGATGATCTTCAAAAACCCTTGTCTTCTCTAAAAAAAACCCCAGATACCTGTGCCCCAAGCTCACCCTTTCTATTTATTACCGGAGTCAAAAATCTTGACTTTGCAATGAGATCGGGCAAGCAAAACTGAAGTCAGGCGAGTTCCGTGCAAGGGAAAAAGAAGAACCGGGCGATCGCGGCCAGGCTCGGGCGAGCCAAACTGGGTCGAGAACATTCATGGCGTCAAGGCTCGCGTGAGCTTCTCTGAGATCGGTCGAGCTAATGCCGGTCGTGCGAATGCATGAGGTTGAAACCCGGTCGAGCTTCTTCGAGCTCGGTTCTGTTTCACTTGAGCAGATGATGATGATGGCTGCGGGGTCCGGGCGAGCTAATGCTGGTCGTTGGATTGTTTGAGGTCGAGGCTCGATCGAGCTTTACTAAGCTCGGGATCGTTTTCCTTAAATCAACGTGGTCATGTCCCAAGGCTACGGAGCTTGGGCAAGCTTTCTTTCGCTCGGGCGAGCGAGCTTTTTTCTCTTTGCATGAAATATCCTCATTTTTGGCTCGAAGCTTCAATTTTCTGCGATAGTTGTTCTTCGCAAACCCGGGAACCGTAGACTCTGTTTCTCACCTGAAATAGCAAGTAAAAGGCCGGTTAAATGACATTGAAAGAGGCTTGGAGCGAATCAAAACATCTAGTAAAAGTGGAAGAATGATAGTCAAGAATTCGACTTATCAGTATGATCATCAAGAATTGAACCTCGGATTAAAATGTTTATTGATAAAACATCAACCATCGCAACACCACCTTAATAGAATAACATATGCCATCGAAATCTAATATTCTTAACTATATATGTATGGCATATCCTTGTTTAATTTTTATATAAAATAGTCTCATATTCATTCACCATTATCCATAAAGAATGTTAATTATTCATTACATATTTACATGTGATATGGGAGACCTATATAGTTCGTAAATTTCGTTTGATTAGTAGTATGAAAAACTTATTTAAATCTATGATATACATAGGGTCAATGCTCTTAAAATGTGGCCAAGATTTGATTGGAGTCAAATGTCCGTTTCTAAAATAAATAAGTGGAAATAAATACGTGGATCACTATAAATGCAACTGTATGCAGACCACATTGTCGTGGATGACAATACATGCATTACGGTTGCTTCCTTGTCTTCAAAAATCAAAATTGACACGATACATGTTTCCTTGAATCCTTGACAAGTCAAAATCTCACCAGAATTTGTGTTCCTAATCATAGAGCTACATTTCTAAATATGTAAATGAGTGGATATTATAATTAGTATTCACTCACTTTATTTAGTAACCATTTATCATTAGATCAAATGCATGCTTGGAATAAAATCAATGTTTGTAGGTTTACGAATCACACCTAATCACATTCGTCTCTTAAATAAGTAAACACAAATCCAACATTAATATCACCTCAACTGTTAAATAAGCATACAAAATTACACTTACTTATATTATAACCATTTAAATTAAGACGTATCAGATTTAATTTTACAACCATGTTACGATCAGCACGTTCGATAAAGTTTAATGTAACTCGGTTAGTCTAAGTTTAGTTAAATTCTTTTTAATCAGATACAATTTTTTTTTAATATTTTAACTATTACGAATTTAAGTTGTTGCAACCAATGCAATGAGTGACGGCCAAACTAGAAACTAGTTGCAATTGGTGAAAGAGGAATGTGAGGATCAAGAAGGTCCTCATTTTAGAGGTTACTTGAGCTTTAGGTAAGTCACAGTCCATGTTATTTTGGAGAGGGACATCAGGAGAAGCTTGTGAGTCACTATGTCACATAAAGCTATCATAAATTGGTTTTGAAGGAAGGTATGGAGAGTCCGTGTGACGTTCGAATCGGATCGGTTGGTTGATCAGGAATCAACTTTAGGAGATGATCAGAAGCAAGTGTTGTGGATCTAAAGGAGTGTGAATAAGGATGATGATGGAGGTGAGGAATGTGTACGTCTTTTAGATGGCGTGTATGCATTCATACATACAAAGGCAAAAGGAAGAGAAGAAGAATAAATGTGCAAGAAAAAGTGAAAGGTGAGAGCTACACGGACATCTTTTGATCTCTTTTTACCCTTTATATAAGTCCCAATCTATAAACTAGGAGTAAGATCTACACAACTCAAAATTTAATTTTTTTCAGTTCATTTTAGATTCATTGCAGTTTCAGTTAAGTGAAATACATCATCTAAGATATCTGTTTCAGAACTTAATTTGAGCTAAATGTCTAATTGTTTAACTTAAAAAAATTAAGTACTTACCTTAAGTCACCAAGTGAAGTTTTTCGATTCAATTTTCCTATCAAAATCTAAAAAATTTCAATTTGGAGTCCTTTTATATCGGTTTAGTTTTAGTATAGGTCTAAAGATCGCACTCCAAATTTTATTTATTAACATAAATTTTAAAATCTTGATTACATTAAGAAAAGAGGTAGCGATTACAAATCGAATTTTGTTGATCAAGACGTTTTTCTAAGTTAACCCGTAACTAAAAGTGAATGATAATACATTGAACGTGATTCGAAACTTAAATGTTGTGAGAAGTGAAACTATGTTTATTTATATATGGCCTTTTAAGAAAGAAGAATAGATGGTTTCATTTTATGTAAATAGTTACAATATACTTATATAAATTTTTTTTTGGATAGGGTTTTAATGTCAGAAGTTAGTATCTGTTAGAGCAAGGACTTGAATCCGAATGCTTTGAAACCGGGAGAAGTGCCTTTTTTATTGGGGTCACTCACTTCGTCCTAATACACTTATATAATTATTCCAAAAATAAGTTATATGAATATTTTGTTCCGTGTGGGACTGAATAGGATGATAGCTTGATTAGAGTGAAACCTTGACATGTCATGACGTGGCATAGACATGGAACCACGTATGACATGGCGGACATAACTATTTGAGCTTAAATATTGGGCCTGAATATGGGCCGATAGTTTTATGACGGTTCGTCATTTGGCATACCGGTTTCAGTTTTGGCCAGCTATCTGGCGTCCGTTGAGTGGCATTTTTTCCCTAAAAATAAAATAGAAAATATACAAGTGACAGGGAATGATGACGCGGGCCAGCTAATACCCTCTCCACGAATAAATTAATGACACGTCATCGAGACCCCACCGGCTAGACTCAGTCTCTCTTATATATAAAAACCATCGAAACCTGAAAAATCAGAAACTCGCAGCTCTTCAGGGTTTTCATTCGCCGCCGGCGACCCCTCCGGCAAAGACCGGGTCGGGAGGAACTACCATCTCTACCATGGCCGAGAATGAGTCGCTGGAAATCACAAGTCCACCCGCGCCGTCCATCCACAAGCAGAACTCAGATTCGCTTGATTTATATCGAGAGGAAGCGTGGCTAAGGAGGAAGGATAACCAGAGGAGGAAGGAAAGCCGGAGCTTGACGGAAGACGATCTCGATGAGCTGAAGGCGTGTATCGAGCTCGGGTTCGGATTCGAGATGAGCACGTCCGAAATTGATCGGCGTTTGTCTGATGCAATTCCGGCTTTGGAGCTTTACTACGCTGTTAACAAACAGTATCACGATGTCGTTTCAAGGTCGTCTAACTCGTCGGCGTCGTCGGCCACGTCTGATTGTGATTCTCCGCTATCTGTGGGCAGCCCCAGTTCCATCTTTGGTTCAGGTATCGAATCAATTCCCACTTAGTTTCCAATTTTTGCATAAAGATATCGTCTTATTCACGCATGCAAAGTGTTTGATAAAATGCTTCAGTAAATATATTTCGATCATATTTGATCTGATTGTTTGGTCCAATTTGAATGTGTAGGTGAGAATCCTCAAAAAATGAAGACGAGGCTGAGGCAATGGGCGCAGCTAGTGGCTTGTTCAATGCGACAGTCGCGCAGATGACTGGCTGGCTGACTGACTTCTCAGAATGAGCCCTAACTTGTTGCTAAATCATGTTTGTGATATGATATTATGGTGCATTGTTAATTTCTTCACCTCAAAGTTTGGTGACAATATTGAAATATTGTATCTGACCAAACCTAAACTGCACAACTGATAGGATCGCTGATTAGTGTTAGAACTAAACTAGAAACTGTAAGGAACCTAGTTTGAGCCTGCAGGTTCTGGAACGTAATACAGTGCAGCAGAAAAACTTCAAGTTTGTCTAAATATCTTTTTATTGATAAGTAGACTGTACAAAATACAACTATTCTGTACACATGCAATAGCTACAGCTACTACGATAACAATTTGGAAACTACTTACTGTAATACCAACCCTAGATCGATATTGTAGTTCCCGAACAAGCGTGCCGAAGGTACCAGTACCTGAGCTTGTCCAATCCAGATTTGTCGTCACCGCTATAACAGCCGAGCTCTCAAACTCACTAACTCTTTAGTATTTGCAGAACTCCAAGTGATGACAATGTCGTGATGTTCAGGCGCACTTGATTTCTTAATGTTTGGACGCACATATCTCTTTGGTTTGATATGTGTTTATAAGTGCTTCTGTCTTCAACGGTTATCTCCCATGATGTTCTCACATTCTGGTGTGACTCCACTCTTTGTGTTCTCCACGTGGTTTCAGTTGCCGAGATTTTCTCCCTGGGTTCCAGTCCGCAAATCTCGCAACTACCGAAGACTCGGTCCATTCAGCTCCACGAGCTGCAGTACTTCGCGATATGCTCTCAACCGCTTTGTGTGTACTTGTTCCACGATCTTCTCGAACTGATTGCAACGTCTACTTCTTTGACTTAGCTTGTTGACCACGCTCCGCGGGTTCCAGTACCTGACATGATGTCGTACGTTCTTGAACCTGCACACTTCACATAGAAGTTAAATAACTTGGTGTTGTCATCATCAACCCACTGAGGTACTAACAATTTCCCCCTTTGATGATGACAAACACCCTGAGCGAAAGCTTCAAAGTCAATTGGAAGTTTCAGAACCCGACTGCTACGTTCCCCCTCAGTCAAACAACAGAAAGACTTTCTCGAGGTCGAGGAACAGATACCTGACCAATTCCCCCTTAATGGGTTGCTACTAACACTTTCCCCCTTTTGGCATCATCAAATAAGGTTAGCTAATCCAATAATGTTAGCATAAGTAAGGTTAGTCAGCAAAGGTCAGCATGCAAATAATCATGAGAGTAACTTAAACTTCAGAATTAAAAGCAATGTTCAATGCAGTGCATGGGTCAGAATCAAAACAGAGATCATAGTTCAAGGAGGGGATATGATGTGGTTGGGATTGAAGGATAGGGCAAGGAGATGGCCGGTGCTGGTACTTGCATTCTCGCAATCAGGTTCTGGAACCTGTTCCCGACATCCTGCTCTTCAGATCAGCAATCCCTGCCTCAATAATCTTCTTAAGTCCACTGACTTCTTCTTCAATCATCCACTGACTAGTAGACATCTTCGCAACTTCAGATTTCAGATCTGCCAACATCTCTTTGATCTCAGCAGCACCTTTCTCACGCTTATTGAGTCTGGCATCGATATCCATGGTAGTATCAAGTGTGACTTCCATAGTATCATCCTCTTCTGGAACTTTACCAGGTCATACACTTTTTCAAGCTGATTGACCACCAAAAACTCTTCATCAATGCAAAACTCATCCATAACGATCTTGGGTTTCTCAACCGTCGCCATAACAGGAGGTTCAGGAACCTTCACCTTCTTTCCTTTCTTTGAAGAAGTCCTCTGCTTCTTTCCGGATCGAGGTGGTTGCTCCCTCCTCTTCACCACTGAAGCTTTCTTTTTATTTGAGGTCCTGCTCAATGGTTCTGGACTCTCATCTCCTCCAATGATTTTAACATCATCCAATTGTGAGAACGCTGAGGTTGAACTGATGAGTAGTGAGTACTAAAACTCTGATTTGAAAGCTAGGGTTTTCTCCCAAATTCACGCACTCATCAATATCATGAAAACTTCTCGTCTTCCACGTGTCAAGTCTTTCAATTTTCAAATTAAAGATCTTTACTCCAGGTCATATCTGAGCCCAATATCTGAACTGGTTCTGGAACCAAACTGAGTGAATGCAGTACCAATACCATGCCATAACCTTCTCAAGGGGTGTTGTGATGGATCGGCTTAACCGTAAGGGTCATTAGATTTGTAAACATCACAACGAAGCACTCAATATAGTCACACAATACATATGTACCTTTAGTCGCAGTAGTCCAGCATTAACAAAGGGTCATTGGACGTCTTCGACAAGGTGTGAGCTAAGGTGGCTGTGTACTCTTCCTTCATGGGGTTTAGTGGGGTGCAAAATCCGGAAGGTACAAAAGGCTTAAGAATGAAAGATCCCAAGCACAAGCAGAGAACACACAACCTTTAATTGAGAAGTAAAAGTATGCTAGCATGTTATCACACAAAGACTTCAGTGACGTTCCAATACTTTAGGCAACAATGGAGGATCAGGAACCTTATTCTAACCAATCATTGAGAAAAAGGTTAAGAGTACCTCATTTAGTAGAGATCAGGCCAAGCGCTATCCTCAGCCTCTCAAAAGGCTCTCTGTGTAAGGCCTTGGTAAAGATGTCCGCTACTTGGTCCTCGGTCCTACAAAACTCAATAGAGACTAAGCCCTTTTCGACACAATCCCTAATAAAGTGATGTCTAATTTCAATGTGTTTCATTTTACTATGATGTATCGGATTCTTAGCTACGCTAATTGCACTGGTGTTATCACAGTAATTAGACACATTATCAAATAATAGACCGAAATCACTTAGCTGGTTCTGTAACCACAGAAGTTGTGCACAGCACGCTGCTGCTGCCACATATTCCGCCTCTATTGTTGAGAGAGCTACCGAGTTTTGCTTTCTAGACCCCCATGAAACTAAGCACGAGCCAAGAAATTGAGCCATCCCAGATGTCGATTTCCTGTCTGCTCGATCTCCTGCATAGTCTGCGTCCGAGAAGCCTTCCAGTACCAGGGACTTGTCCCTAGGGTACCACAGCACTAAGTCCTTTGTCCCGTTCAAGTACCTCATAATCCGTTTGAAAGCCTTCACGTGAGCTTCCCTCGGATCAGCTTGATACCTGACACATTGACACACGCTGAACATTATATCAGGTCTAGAAGTTGTAAGGTACAGAAGTGAACCTATCATGCCCCTGTACTTAGTCTGGTCGGTGGGTGGTGAGTTCGTCTCTTTTGAAAGCGAGTCAGCTGGGGAGCTAGGTGTACTGACGGTTTTGGAACCATTCAACTCGTACTTCAGAAGAACTTCTTTCAAGTATTTCTGCTGATGAATCTGTGTCCCATCAGCTTCTTGCTGGATTTGTAGTCCCAAGAAGAAGGTGAGTTCTCCTACCATGCTCATCTCAAATTCGCTTTCCATGAGGTTCTGGAACTCCTTGACTAGTGTGTTCCTGGTTGAGCCAAACACTATGTCGTCGACGTACACTTGAACTACAAGAAGATGATTCTTAGTTCTGAGTAGAAACAACGTCTTATCCACAGTTCCACGCTCATATCCGTGCTTTATCAGAAAGTCGGACAATCTTTCGTACCATGCCCTTGGTGCCTGCTTAAGACCGTATAGTGCCTTGTCAAGTACATAAACCCAGTCGCTGTGTTGCTGGTTCTCGAACCCTGGAGTCTGTGAAACGTAAACCTCCTCCTTGAGGTTTCCATTCAGGAACGCCGTCTTCATGTCCATCTGATGAAGCTTGAATCCAAACTGAACAGAGTAGGCAATGAGAAGTCTAATGGCTTCTAACCGTGCCACTGGTGCGAAGGTCTCGTCATAGTCGATTCCTTCCTGCTGGTTGTAGCCTTTGACTACCAGCCGAGCCTTGTTCCGAACAACAGCTCCTTTCTCATCCCTCTTGTTCCTGAAGATCCATCTCGTTCCAATGATCTTCCTGTCCTTTGGCCGAGGTACTAGTCTCCACACCTTGTTTCTCTCAAACTGGTGAAGTTCCTCGTGCATGGCCTGAACCCAATCTAGATCCTTCAATGCCTCCTGAACCGTGCTAGGTTCCACAAGGGACACAAACGCTGTGAGGGTCCGTTCCCCCTGAACTGCTGCATAGCAATGGTAATCTGCAAGTCTGGTACTTGGTCGTCTGAACCTTTGATCTCTAGTCAAAGGTACGACGTCTCCCATTTCTTCCTGAATTCCTTCACCTTCTGATACTTGATCATCGTCATGATCAAACTGGTTGTTCTCCACGTCTGGATGTTGACCGCCATCAGGTACTTGGTTCACCTCAGGTTCTGAAATGTTATCATCAGACTCCTCGTTCATTATTCCATCTGCGTTCTGAGCAGGTTCCTCTAAGACATTCTCTGGTTCTACAACCTCTGGATCAACCTCTGGTTCTGCAACCTCACCGACTTCATCAATGATCGGATTAGCACGAGTTAGCACAAAGATCTCATCATCTGAGTCCTGTTGGTCAGGAACCTCCACTGATTTTTCTGCCATGTTTCCCTCATCGAAAACCACATGCACACTCTCTTCCACTTTCTGAGTCTTCTTGTTGTAGACCTTGTATGCCTTGCTATCTGAGGCATATCCCACGAACACACCCTCGTCACTCCTTGGGTCGAACTTGCCAAGCTGGTTCTTCCCGTTATCCTGAATGTAACACCTGCAGCCAAAAACTCTAAGATGTGCTATGTTAGGCCTTCTACCTTTAAGAAGCTCGTATGGCGTCTTGTTCAAAATAGATCTTAGATAAGCTCTATTGAGAACGTGACATGCTGCGTTCATGGCTTCTCCCCAAAAGCTCTTAGGAAGACCACTTTCTAGAAGCATTGTGCGCGTCATGTCCTGCAAGGTGCGATTCTTGCGTTCCACAACCCCGTTTTGCTGAGGGGTTCTAGGAGCTGAGAAGTTATGTTGCACACCATGTTTGGTACACCAGCTGATGAACTGCGAGTTCTCGAACTCAGTTCCGTGGTCGGTTCTAATACCTGCCAATTTCCGACTGTGGTTCCTTTCGGTAACCTTTACCCAAGTTTCAAACTCAGAGAAAACTTCAGTTTTGTTAGCAATGAAAATAACCCAGGTAAACCTAGAGTAATCATCTACTAAAACAAACACATATTTGTTACCTCCCCTGGTTGTAGTCCTCATGGGTCCACAAAGGTCCATATGAACCAGCTCTAAAGGTCGAGTAGTACTTACCACATTCTTGACTAGAAATGAGGTTCTTGTCTGTTTTCCTCTTGTACATGCGTCACACACATGTTTCAGACCTTCTGATACCTCGGGTAAACCACGAACCAACTCAAGTTTGTGCAACTTCTTCAGCAACCTCATGTTGACATGACCTAGTCGTCGGTGCCACAACACAGAGTTCCCGGTCCTTGACGCTAAGCAGAGGTACTCCTCCGGATTGAAACTCAGATCAGTGAGATAAACACCATCTTCAACAAAACTTTAAGGAGGATTCTACCTGTTGCAATGCACTTCACATAACAACTGTCATCCGTAAAAACAACTTTGTTTTTACCTTTGAGACACAACTGGTGAACACTTAACAAGTCATACTTCAAACCATGAACCAAACTAACCTTATCCACACTAATTTTTCTGTTTAATTTGATCATACCTTTTCCGAAGACCTTACATTTGCTCTTGTTAGCAAAGGTTACAGTACCTCCGGAATGGTGCTGAATAGAAGAGAACCATTTCACACTTCCGGTCATGTGCCCTGAGCACCCACTGTCGACCATCCATGGATGCTTTCCTCTCTTCTCCTGCAAAAATGAAATTAGTTCTTACGAACCCAAACCAGCTTAGCTGCCTTGGGTCAATGATTAGAACTGGATGAATTGCAGTTAGTATGAACATCATAAAGATAATTAGTGTTTGCAATGGGAACTTGATTCCCTCTGTTTGGTTTTCTTGGTTCTGAACCCTTCTTCTGAGTGCTGGGTTTTGGAACCTTCTTCAGTGAAGTTTGTCTGTCCGTCTGATGAGGTCTCTGAACCTTATTGTGAAGGGTTCTTCCTGGACATCTGTTCCACAAGTGTCCGATCTGACCAGAATGGTAACATATCTTCTCCTCTTTGAAATTTGTCTTCTCACGTTCAGCAACTTTCCTCTTTTGTTTACTGAAGTTGATGCCTTTCGAATCCTTATTTTTGGTGTACCGGTTCCAAATCTGAAATCCCTTACCATAGACTCTTGCATCATCATGAAGATCAACTTTCGGTCGAGGAGTGCTACGTGGCTCTCCAGCCTTCTGAGGTCGCTTCAGTATTGTCACCTCACCATAACCAAGTCCGGGTTTGGACTTCTTTCCCTTGGGAGCAGTTACCACCTTCTGCTTAACAGGTTCCTGAACCTGTGTCGTAGCAGTAGGTCTCTGAGCACTGGCAAGTTGTTTCTCCAATTTCTGAATTATGATTGCTTGCTGATGATTTTCCTCAAACATTTTACCAGCTTTGCCGTCTTGCTCAGCAATGATGTCTTTGAGCTCATCATTTACAGCAACCAATTTTCTAATGATATCTAACAGCCCTGAACGTGAATTAGTATTTGAAGAAACTGAATTCACAGAAGAAAGAGATACCTCAGAGTCAGAAGATCCTCCTACAGCCATAAGACATACATCGCCCTTTTCAGAGTTCTGATACTTGAGCTCCAGTTCAAGGTCACTGTCATCTGCAGAGTCATCTGCTCCTCCCCAAGCGCACATGGCCTTCTTGTCCTTAGGCTCGTCATCTTTGGGCTTGTTCTCCTTCTGAGACTCATCAGATTTCTTTTTGCGGCAGTCCTTCTGGAAGTGTCCTTTCTTCTTACAGTGGAAGCATTCATCCTTTTTGGTTAGGCTGCGCTTTGAAAACCTACGAGGTTCCTGAACCTCGCCACGTCTCTCTTTGGCAATTTGGAGCGCCTCTGTCAGTAGTGCTAGCTCTTCGTCAGATTTTGAAGAGAACTTTCCCTTTCCTTTTTCAGTAGACTCCTTGTCCTTCGAGTACTTCGACTTTTCACCCTTGCTGCCCAATGCGATCTGTCGAGAAACCTTCTGAGGTTCTCGATCCTTATCCAGCAGCATGTTGCTATCCAGTTTAGCAACCAGGTCTTCCAAGGTCAACTGTTTAGTGTGAGCCAAAGCTTGCATAGTCCTCACAATTTCGTTCCATTCTGGACTCAATCCGCGAAGGAACATGTGATTGATCTCCCATTGTTCATATCTCTTTTCAAGGTTTGCAAGGTTTGAGACGCAACCTTGAAAACGAGAGTGAAACTCATGAACTGTCTCGTTCTTGTCCTGCCTCAGGTTGAACAACTCGGTCTGAGCAGCAAGAACTCGGTTCTTCTTGACGTCCTCTGATCCCTCATAGATCCTCTTGAGTGTCAGCCAGATTTCCTTTGGGCATTTGAGGTGTGAAACTGATCGAGTGCATGTATAGTGTAAATATTCAAATAAGAATTCAAATACTTATGCTAAATCACGTTCTAATCAAAACAATTTGTAATGACTCGGGTGAACCCAAGGTCGAACCCAAAGGATAGGTGATTAAACTATTAGTGCTAATGATTTACTTAGGATGTCTAATGGATGGGGGGAATTTTCCTCTTAAGAGGTTGATAGCCAATATTTAACTATCAAAAGAGAGATGTGAATAACGAAAGGGTTTTAACAATCAATAAAAGATGATTAGGGATCTAGTCCTCCACTTAAACAATTATTGTGACGTTAAACTAGGACACCATTGATGAAATCACATGCACATGTTTAGAATATAGCCGTGTGGCATTAGTACTAAGCTCAACTCACGCTTCAACTTAGCACAAAGGGGCTACACCTCGCATAACACCTCACACTCACGCTTTATTGGCATTATAGAGTCTAATTATCTAGTCTCACACTCACGCTTTATTGACTAGGCAATCACACTCTTGTTAAGTTCAAGCTATTCTCATTAGGTTAAGAGTGTCATCCAACTAACACAAAATCCTAATGTTTCTTCATTTAGATCATTTGAAATCATGCTCTTCAACGCAAGTTACTTCAAACACGAAATCAAGCAAAGTTTCTCATTGAGGCATTTTCACAAACACCTTATGGGCAACTCTAATCATTAAGTTCAAATGAAGAAAAATCATGTGCAAATCATTCATCAATAGCATCCATAATGTTTATAATGTCACAAACATGTTTAGGGGATTCATAGATCCCCAATCAAGGGCACTACTCACTCATAGTGAGGTTACAATCAAAAGCATCCATGGAAGAGTATGTAAACATGAAGAAGATAAGTTTAGGAATCTAAAACCAAAGTAGGAATCCAAGAGGATGATGTTGGTCTTCTTCTCCTTCACTCAATCTCCTCGAAATTCGTGCTTGATCTCCTCCAAATCCGTGCAAAAAAAGTCCTCGAAAATCCCCCAAAAACTTTCTATTTATAGCCAAAGTTAGGGTTTTCCGGAACTGTACCCCAGTCGATCGACTGGCGTTGTGTGTTGGCCCGGTCGGTCGACTGGCTCTGCTTGATTTGCAGGCTCTCCTGTTTGTTCTGCGAGTCGATCGACTGGTGCTGAGAAGGATCCCAGTCGATCGACTGAGAAGGGCCAAATTGCAGGGCCTCCTGAAAGTTGAGCGAGTCGATCGACTGATGGTGAGTCGATCGACTGAGATAGGCTGATTTGCAGCATCTCCTGTTTCTTCTGGCGAGTCGATCGACTGGAGCAGGGGAGCTTCCCAGTCGATCGACTGGAGTGAATTTCTGCCAACTTTTGCTCAAATCTTCGAATTTTCCTCGTTTCTTCGTGCTAAGGTCCTGAGCTCAAAGTATGGTTATTCCAAGCCTGAAATACAAGGAGAGGGGTCAAATGGCATCGAAATAGCATCGGGAATGGACCAAAACTCTTCGTAAATGGGCATGTGAACGGGTCGAGAATTCGACTCATCAAACACTCCACACTTAGAGTTTGATCGTCCCGAGCAAACAATAAGAACAAGCCAGAGATAAACAATAGGAAAACTTTATTTCTAACTACTCTAACACATATATACACTCTAACTCCTTTTCGTAGGTGTGACGAATGCATTTAGCATATGCATTAAGCCTTTAAACCCCTAGGCTACCCTAGTGGACGAGTTATAGTCTCGTGAGAGTTTTCAGAAAAGGGAATACTCACAAATCCCAAGTGCACTTATCCCATGAGAAATGAATTTAAGAGTGTTTAACCAAGGCCATGATTTCTCAAAACAAATTCCTCACCCCACGCTAGGACTATCATCACAATACCATCAAAAGGACTTTCGAACCACTTTGAGTACCATTAAGGTTGTGCATTCAAGGTCATAAATACTAGAGCTATCAATCGTCTCATCCAAATGTCTATTCATTTTCAAGGTAATACAATAGAAGTTGAGCTTTTAGTTTGCACAAAAAGTGTCAATCGCTTGCCTATGCTAGCTAGGGCTAGTCCACGGGCTTGCGATATGGAACTCGTTCCCAAGTTTTAGGCGCTTAAGCCGTAATCCATAAAGGGAAGAGGAGCTCAACACGAGAGTTCTTAACAACCAAGTCATAAACCAAATGAAATACTCCCGTGCACGCACATGGATCGTCCAAAAGTCACTCCAACTAGCACACAAAACAAATGATGCACCCGCACAAGTGAATAATGATGGAAGGACATAGAGTCAAGCCTTAAGTGCCCCCTTTTTTTCTTCTTCTCTTTTTTTTTTCTTTTTTTGTAACCTTTGGCATACAAATGCTTTCGAGGGGGGACTTACCTCCCTAACCCCCGGCATTTGTACCCTTTTTCATCATTTTTTTATTATATATTTTTTTTTTTTTTTTTATAAATGGGGCTTCGCCCTCTTTTGACTCCACACTTAAGTCTTGACAATATGCCCAGTGTAAATATGGAATGTGCGGGACACAAACATAAGCAAGGCACAATGTAAGAGAACTCAAGTCACCAAGGAGCAACCAAAAGGTTTAAGTTTTTCATGAAGATTTTAAAAGGTGCTTGCTATAGCTTGATCCAAGGTATTTCAACGAAAATACTTAGAGAATTAGATAGACGAGAGATAGCAATGATATTGGTTTTCAAGAATACACATTCAATGGACTAGGTCGGTTCTAAGTTCAAAATCCGATAAATGTAGCAAATAGGCTAGGTGTGATTTATAGGAATCGGAATTGATAGTCACAAGCCTATGTGGTTAAAACTCTCTCATGTAGGGATAAGGTGCCGAAAATGCAAGTGTCCATCAAATATGATATGTAAAGCATGCAATCATGTGAACTATGCGCACAAACCACTCCACACTTGACTCAAGCTTAGTCCCTAAGCGCAAAGAATGATAAAATAAAGGTGAGGGCGCATAGAAACTCCCCTCGATTGTAGAGCCGATGATATACCCTATGGGAGTGAGAAATAACCTCTTGGTTGCAATTGTAGATAAAGACGGTGTTTTGGACAAGATAAGCATATGAAATATATATCCTGTAGAGTGAGCATCGTAAGTGGTAAGCACCGTCAATATCGTAATGAATAAGGTACACAACCAAAGGCAAGAAATGGGAATATAATCAAAAAGGCAAGCATCATCCAAAATTGCGCCAACAGGCGACTTAACATCCACGTACATGATCCAAATCAAGAAAGCACAGACAAAAGATGGAACAAAATGCAGAACAAGCTCAAGATGAAGCCTCGTCGTTGCCTGGGCTGGATACTCTGGCAGAGTCTCCAACACCTTCCTCGTTCTGAATCGTGGCACCGGTATAGTGCGAACTCTCTCCTCTAATGGGGTCCTCAAGCACAATCGTGCCCACAGTAAGCGGTGTGCTTGCCTCCTCGACTCTAGAAGCTGGCGCGGTAGGCAGTGGGGAGGCGCCACGAGGCATGGAAAACTCCGGAGCAGCAGGTGAAGCAACTGGGCCACCCGAACTTCTGACTAAAGACATGACTGTATCCCGGAGCCAATCCCACTCCTGACGAGATCTCTGCGCCTCAGCTCTCACAAAGTCATCAAGGCTAGCCAAACCAATCCTCAAATCGGCAATCTCAGCAGAGGTCCTCTGCCTCCACTCAGTCAGGTCATCTGTGGCAGGGGGCGGCCTCTCCACAGCAACATCAACGGGAGGCGGGTCCTCAGGGTGGAGCGGCTCCTCAGGGGTAGGGGCAGCAGGCTCGTCAGCTGGAGGAGGGGAACGGGCAGGAGAGGGAGAGAGGTTGGCTTGGCAGTAGAGGGGGAACTTCTGCTTGAAAGCCCTTCTCTTCGCAATAGCATCTGTCACATAGGTCTCCACATGAGGTGACGGGTCGTGGGTCCACGTCTTACCATCCCGCTTCACCATGTGCATGCTTTTCATCGTGGCGATGTCCAGCAAACTCCTAGCAGGGGTTCCACAGCCCGCGTGGTCAAAGGTGAAGTTACACCTTTGGGCTATCAGCGTGATCAAGGAGCCACCTCCCATCCCCTTGTTCCTCGTCTTCGGCTTCACCACCGTCTCAAACCGGTCGGCGAGATGGAGGCACCAATCCACAGTTCGCCCAAAATCCAAGGCGACCATGATGTCCATATCTGGGAGGGTGACTTTCCTAGCCCTCTCTGTCCTCGAGTTGATGCCGATAGCGATGACATGGTGAATAATCTTCCAAATAGGGTCGACTATCGTAGAAGAGTTATATGAAGAAATAAACCACTCATGCCTCCCTGAGATCCTCCTCCAAAGTTTGGCCTGGTCATGCTCAGAAATCACCGGGGGATCTGCCTCGGGCCGTGGAAAGCCAAGCCACTCTCGGATCGTACTCTCCCTGATCCGGAAATCTCTACCCCCTAGCACAAACTTCTAATAATAACCCCATTCGACATCCTCTCTCTCCTTCACCAACTCAAAAGAGCTAATGAACTCCTCTACTACCCTCTGGTAGGTGCCCGGATCATCATTAAATAGGAAAGATAAACCACATGAAGTGAGGCGTAATTGTACCTCAGCCGCGACGGCTTCGTCAATACCCCGAAGCAACTCCATATCGAGGTACAGTGTAGGGATGGCTATCTTCCTCTTCGAAGTAATGGTGGCGAGGTTGGTCCGGTGGGTCTCCTCTCTGAACTCCAAAGGCACTGCGAATGGGTATGGAACGGTCACGGGCATAGGTCCCTCATAAGGTCCGTCATGAACTACGGCCGGGACAATGGCGGTGGAAGGAGACGCCTCAGCAATGGGCGAGGGAACTCTGGGCACGGGAGGTGGTAGAGCTCTAGGGATAGGAGGAGCAGGGGCTTTTTTCTTTGGAGCCGGTTTCCTCGGTTGAGGCTTTTTCTTCTTGGGAGGAGGAGTGGGGGAGACCGGTGTAGCTTCCAATTCCTCATCGCTATCATCCCTCAACGAGGTCCTCAACTGTTTCCTTTTCCGAGAGATGAGAGGCATATCATCTCCTTCGGATTCATTGAACTCATCAATTTGATCGAGGATTGAGGGCTCGTGAGCGACCCCTTTTCCCTTATCTCTTGCACTAGAGGATGCTCCGGGTCGACCCATGGTGCACCTGAAACGGAAATCAAAACTGAATCGCACCAAAAACTGACAACAGCACTGAACTGCACCTCAGTCGATCGACTGGGCTGAAACTGATTTCCAGTCGATCGACTGGAATTCGAAAATTAGGGCAAGATTGGGGTTTTACCGGGGAGGGATTTTCTGCTCAAATCGATGGAGGGGTTTTGTTGGCGAGGCTATTCCGAGCAGAATGACGGTTGAAATGGGATGAATGAACGGCGGATGACGGAGATCGGCGGAGGAGAAGGTTTCCGGTCGGAAATCCGAAAATCGGGCCGGCTGGGTGGATTTGGCGGTGGTTCGAGCGGCGGTTGATGGCGGACGGCTTGCGAGATGATGGCGAGTCGATTGGGGTGGAGGGTCCGGCGAGATTTGGTGGAGGTCGGAAGTCGGATTGAGAAATTAGGGTTTGGTGATTTTTGGTTTCGGGTGTAATGAAAACGAAGAAGGACGAACTGGGTTTGATAGGCAATTCCCAGTCGATCGACTGGGTTATTTCTTGCCTCCAGTCGATCGACTGAGGAGGTTCAAATTACAGGACCTTCTGAGATAGCTTCCCAGTCGATCGACTGGGATATAACTTGCATCCAGTCGATCGACTGGATAAGCACAAAAAACATGAGCTTCTGGGATATTCAACCAGTCGATCGACTGAGATATAGCTCGATGCCAGTCGATCGACTGGGTCCGGAATTCTGCTTGAAATAATTTTTCTTTTTCCAACGATTCCCAACTCCACACTTAGACTTTTTACCCCAAATCAAGCATAGGCAGCACAAAAGTCGTACAAATTTAAGACTTCACCAAGAGGTAATTAGCATAAACATGCTTTATAACCAAACGCAAGCTAGAATCGTAGACTCCACACTTAGACACCACCATCACCAAGATAATTCATGTAAGCACTAAATTCACACCAAACACACCAAATCATGCATTTTGATCAAACAAACATCAAGTTCACATGCATAGTTCAATGAGCACATGCCAAACATATATATAGAACGAATTTGCGTAGATGGACAACTCACAAACCGGGCTACCTCCCGTTAGGGCCTAGTTTAATGTCTTGGCAAGACCGAGCCGAGGCTTTGGTATAAGGAGAAGCACACTAAGAGAAGTCCCGAGCGGGATCCCTTCTCTAGCGGCGATAGCATATAGGATTCAAGGGGGAGCTTCCAACATATTTTGGTCTCTGTGGTTGGCATGATAAATTTTGACTCTTTGCCCATTTGCCTTGAACAAACTCCCTTGATTCCCAATTAGCTCTAAGTGCCCATCTTGGAAAACTCTATGAATTTTGTACGGCCCGGACCACTTAGACTTGAACTTCCCGGGAAACAATTTATACCTTGAGTTGAACACCAAAACATTATCTCCTTCCGAGAACTCCTTCTTGGCAAGAAGTTTGTCGTGCCACTTCCGAGTTCTCTCCTTATATATTCTTGAACTCTCGTAGGAATCTAGCCTAATTTCTTCTAGCTCATTCAGTTGAAGGAGTCTTTTCTCTCCCGAAGCTTTTCTGTCGAAATTCAAATCTTGAATGGCCCACATGGCTTTGTACTCAAGCTCCACTGGGAGATGGCATGCCTTGCCATATACTAACCGGTAAGGGGACATACCAATCGGTGTCTTGAAGGCGGTTCTATATGCCCAAAGCGCATCGTCAAGCTTTAACGCCCAATCCTTCCTTGACTTACCAACTGTCTTTGTCAAGATATTTTTAATCTCTCGGTTTGATACCTCAACTTGACCATTTGCTTGGGGATGATATGGGGTGGAACACCTATGGAAAATCCCATATTTCTTAAGCATAGACTCAAATCCTCTTTCTTTGAAATGGGAGCCATTGTCGCTAATCACCGCCCTTGGCATTCCAAATCTTGGGAAGATAATTTTCTTGAACATCTTGATCACCACTTTCGCGTCACAAGAAGGGGAGGCGATCGCCTCAACCCATTTGGACACGTAGTCCACCGCTACAAGAATGAAAGAATTCCCTTGAGAAGACGGTAGGGGTCCCATGAAGTCCACTCCCCATACATCAAAAATCTCCACCTCTAAAATTCCCTTTTGAGGCATTTCATCCCTTCTAGCAATATTTCCCGTCCTTTGACACTCATTACAAGATTTGACGAATTCATACGTGTCCTTGAATATGTTGGGCCAATAAAATCCCGATTGAAGTACTTTAGAAGTGGTCTTCGAAGTCGAACCATGTCCACCATAAGAAGAGGAGTGACAACAATCTATAATCCCTTTTGCGTCTTCCTTGGTCACACACTTCCTATAAATCCCGTCGGCGCATAGCTTGTACAAGAACGGATCGTCCCAAAAGTACCTTGAAACGTCGTGCAAGAACTTCCTCCTTTGGTTATGATCGAGGTCATTAGGGAGAATGTCGCACGTCAAATAATTCACATAGTCCGCATACCATGGGGCTTCATCTTGGACACTTAGCAAATATTCCCCGAGAAAAGAGTCTCGTATAGGCATTGAGAACCATTTCGTGTCAAAATGCTCAATTCTCGAGAGATGATCCGCGACTACATTTTCTACCCCTTTCTTGTCTTTGATCTCAATATTGAACTCTTGCAGAAGAAGAACCCAACGAATAAGTCTCGGCTTTGCATCCTTCTTAGCCATCAAATACTTAATAGCCGCGTGATCCGTGTAGACGATCGTCTTGGACCCAACAAGATATGGGCGGAATTTTTCAAAGGCATACACCACGGCTAGCAACTCCTTCTCGGTTGTGGTGTAGTTCGATTGAGCATTATCAAGTACCTTGCTCACATAATAGACTACATGGAGTCTCTTATCCACTCTTTGTCCCAAAACGGCTCCAATAGCAAAGTCGCTTGCATCGCACATAAGTTCGAATGGAAGATCCCATTTGGGAGGTTGCACTATGGGTGCCGATACAAGAGCTTTCTTGAGCTTTTCAAATGCCTCTAAGCATCCTTCATCAAAGTCAAATTTCACATCATTGCATAGGAGATGAGTTAGCGGCTTGGCAATCTTTGAGAAGTCCTTAATAAATCTTCGGTAAAAACCGGCATGTCCTAGGAAACTTCTCACCCCTTTTTGATCTTTTGGTGGAGGTAGTTGCTCAATAACTTGCACTTTCGCCTTATCAACTTCCACACCCCGACTAGATATCAAATGCCCAAGTACAATTCCCTCTTGGACCATGAAGTGGCACTTTTCCCAATTAAGCACCAAACCCGTTTCAATGCACCTCGCAAGAACATGAGAAAGATTAGTCAAGCAATCATCAAAAGAAGTTCCGTGGATAGAGAAGTCATCCATGAAAACTTCCATGCATTTCTCAATGTAGTCACTAAAGATAGACATCATGCATCTTTGAAACGTTCCCGGTGCATTGCATAACCCAAAGGGCATGCGTCTAAAAGCAAAAGTTCCATAAGGACATATAAAAGTGGTTTTTCTTTGGTCATCCGGCAAAATGGGAATTTGATGAAATCCACTATAACCATCTAGGAAACAAAAGTACTTATGTCCCGCAAGTCTTTCAAGCATTTGATCGATAAAAGGAATGGGAAAGTGGTCTTTCTTAGTTGCTTTATTCAATTTCCTATAATCAATGCACATCCTCCATCCATTTACGGTCCTAGTGGGGACCAACTCTCCCTTATCATTTTGCACAACCGTAAGTCCTCCCTTTTTGGGGACGACATGGATGGGGCTCACCCATTCCGAATCCGGGACCGAGTAAATGATTCCCGCGTCTCTTAGCTTAGTGATTTCTTTAAAAACCACTTCGCTAAGATTAGGGTTCAATCTCCTTAGAAACTCCCTAGAAGGTTTTGCATTTTCATCCACATTTATCCTATGCATGCATAGCGAAGGGCTAATTCCCTTTAGATCATCAATTGAGTACCCCAAAGCCTTTTTATTGTTTTTCAAGACATGCAAAAGTTTGGACGTTTCATTTTCATTCAAGTTTGCACCAACAATGACCGGGTGCGTGGAATTAGGTCCAAGAAACTCATACCTTAGATTCGAAGGTAGAGGTTTTAACTCTCCTTCGAATTCCTTACTTTTGGCACTTGGTTTCCATCACCTTGACAAGCATCTAACAATTTTTCTTCGTCGGCCCAAGACAAGTCATATATTTCCTCATCTTCCATATCCAAAAGTGAGGAAAAATGCATACTAGAATCATCTAAGTCCATGACTTCACTTTCAAAAGATGTTAGCTCAAGACTTTCACAAGATATATCAAGCAAATTACATTCAAAAGACGATATGGGAGTTTTCATGGCATTTTTAAGAAAAAATTTCAACTTTTCATCCCCTATCTTCAATTCAATAGACCCTTCACCACATCTAATGACCGCTTCAACGGTATTAAGGAAAGGTCTACCAAGAATAACGGGCATTTCTTGCTCCACATCCATTTCTAGCACATAGAAGTCTACGGGAATAAAGAATTTACCAACTTTAATAGGCACATCCCTAAGAACTCCCCTAGGGGTTCTAGAACTTCTATCGGCTAGTTTCAATGATATGGTAGTAGGGTGGAGTTCTCCTACATCAATTTGCTCAAACAAAGAATAGGGAATTAAAGAAATGCTAGCTCCCAAATCGCACAAAGCCCTATCAATTTCAATCTTTCCTAAAGAGATAGGAATGGAAAATGAACCATTATCTTGCATTTTTTTAGGCATTCGACTTTGCACAATTGCACTACACTCCGCATTCAAAGCTATCATGCTAGATTCCTCAATTACCCTACGGTTTGACACAATATCCTTCAAAAATTTAGCATAGGTAGGGTTTTGAGTAATTACCTCATGGAAGGGAAGTGTGACGTACAACTTCTTCAACATCTCCACGAACCTTTGAAAGTGAGTATCAAGCTTACTTTTATTTAACCTTTGAGGGAAAGGAACCATTGGCACGTACTTCCTCATTAAAATCGGCTCCTCTTCCTTTTTCTCCTCCTCCGCGGGAGCTTGAGGTTCATCTTCTAAATTTTCCTTGGCCATTCCTCCTTCTTTGTCCTTGCCATCGGGACTAGATTTCCCTTGAGGGGTGGGTAAGACTTTCCCGCTCTTCAATGTGATGGCGTCCACATGTTCTATGGAGTTCACGTCCGGTTGAGAAGGAAGTTTCCCCATTTGCTTCAATGCCACGGCTTGTTGAGCCACTTGGTTCTCAAGCATCTTGTTATGGGCTTCCAATTGCTCCATTCTCTTGTTAGTCTCTTTTTGATTGTCTAGCATTTGAGCCATCATAGACATCATAGTATTATCTTGATTGTTGGAAGGAGCTTGTCTTTGTGAATTGGAGGGTCCTTGATCGTTCGTTTGAGTCTTGGCTTGATAAGGCCTTTGATAATTCCCTTGGTTGGAATATTGAGAGTTTTGGTTTGACCCTTGACCTTGAGTAGAATAAGAGGCTTGCCCTTGATTTTGGTTTGAGCCATATCCTTGTCTTTGATACGTCCCTTGATAATTGCCTTGCCCTTGAGGCTTAGGAGCAAAATTGGCCTCATTGGACGCTCTCCTTTGAGGAGGCTCATAATTCCTTGTTGTAGAATTAGGATTTGAAGCA
This sequence comes from Rhodiola kirilowii, assembly GCA_033675215.1. Lineage (NCBI taxonomy): Eukaryota > Viridiplantae > Streptophyta > Magnoliopsida > Saxifragales > Crassulaceae > Rhodiola > Rhodiola kirilowii. Next base: position 2,252,100 of record CM066203.1, on the reverse strand, counting down.
TAGTTCCTTTGTTGATTGACGTAGTGCGCTTCTTCATATCCATCATCATCATCTTCATATCTTCCTTCCGGGCAATTCTTGGTAGTGTGTCTCGTGCTAGCACACAAGAAGCAAACTTGTTGTGTCGGTATTTTCTCTCTCTCGGCTTTGGCTTTTGTCGCTTCAACACAATTTACCATACTAATCATGTTCTCCACCTTTTTTGTTAAGTCCGCCATTTGATCCTTTAGTGCACAATTTGAGGAGTCATCGCGTGGTTTACCCATTTTCTTGTGGTCTACCCCTTGGTAACGATCGGAATTCGTAGCTATCTTATCCACAATTTTAAACCCTTGGCTAGCCGGTAACTCCATGATAGCACCACCACTTGCCGTATCCAATTGATTTTTAGCTTCCTTGTTCATCCCCAAGTAGAAGTATCTCATAAGATCGGCTTTACGAAAGTTGTGATGAGGGCATTCCTTCAAATAATGCTTGAAGCGATCATAGGCTTGATGGAATAATTCATTATCTCTTTGGGAGAACGTCAATATGTAATCAATGAATTTCTTGGTCCTTGACGGTGGAAAGAACTTGTTCAAGAAGGAATTTGCTAGATGATCCCATGTTCGAAAGGTTCCCGGCTCTTGGTTTTGCAACCACTCCTTAGCGTCCCCATACAAAGAAGAAGGAAATAGCTTCAAGTAGACGTACTCCACGGGCACATTCCTTGGTTTATAGGTTCGGCAATACTCTTGGAAGTTGGCCAAGTGTGTGGAAGGGTTTCCTACTCCTTGATATTGGTCATGGGTGACCATATGGACTAAAGAAGACTTCACATCAAAGTCGAAAGCGTCTTCATCCGGGGGCATAATTGCCGAGCCATTCCCCTCAAGGGTGGGGGTCATGTAGTCTCCTACGGGTCTTTCATCCTCATCTTCTTCATCTTCCTCCTCATACCTATTGTTTCGGTTCTCTCTACGATGAACACGAGGATTCCGGATAGGACGTCTCTCATTCTCATTATAATTGTCATTTCTAGCTTGAGGATCCTCTACTTCTTCCCCATCAATTCTACGATTTTGAACATTTCCTTGAAGAACCGGACGGTTCCCATCTTCATTTTCCATAATAACTTCTTGTCTTTGATTTTGGATGATAGGTGGGGCAATAGGAACCAATGGAGGTAGAGGGTTCTTGCGAGGTCTACCTCTTCCCCTCTTAACGGTAGGTTGAGGAAGTCTTAAAGTACTTGAAGAAGAGCCGGTTGCTACGTGTTTCTTTCCTTCAAACCTTGTGTTCATTCAATTTCCTGCGAGAACAAAAGAAATTCTTAGCAATGAGCGGCAAAAGAGATAAACACAATCAAGCACAAAACAAGCAATGGTTATCAAGCAAAGAAAGGGTTGAACAAACTAAATAACCAACTAGCACCTAGTTAATTAACCTATCCCCGGCAACGGCGCCATTTGATCGAGTGCATGTATAGTGTAAATATTCAAATAAGAATTCAAATACTTATGCTAAATCACGTTCTAATCAAAACAATTTGTAATGACTCGGGTGAACCCAAGGTCGAACCCAAAGGATAGGTGATTAAACTATTAGTGCTAATGATTTACTTAGGATGTCTAATGGATGGGGGGAATTTTCCTCTTAAGAGGTTGATAGCCAATATTTAACTATCAAAAGAGAGATGTGAATAACGAAAGGGTTTTAACAATCAATAAAAGATGATTAGGGATCTAGTCCTCCACTTAAACAATTATTGTGACGTTAAACTAGGACACCATTGATGAAATCACATGCACATGTTTAGAATATAGCCGTGTGGCATTAGTACTAAGCTCAACTCACGCTTCAACTTAGCACAAAGGGGCTACACCTCGCATAACACCTCACACTCACGCTTTATTGGCATTATAGAGTCTAATTATCTAGTCTCACACTCACGCTTTATTGACTAGGCAATCACACTCTTGTTAAGTTCAAGCTATTCTCATTAGGTTAAGAGTGTCATCCAACTAACACAAAATCCTAATGTTTCTTCATTTAGATCATTTGAAATCATGCTCTTCAACGCAAGTTACTTCAAACACGAAATCAAGCAAAGTTTCTCATTGAGGCATTTTCACAAACACCTTATGGGCAACTCTAATCATTAAGTTCAAATGAAGAAAAATCATGTGCAAATCATTCATCAATAGCATCCATAATGTTTATAATGTCACAAACATGTTTAGGGGATTCATAGATCCCCAATCAAGGGCACTACTCACTCATAGTGAGGTTACAATCAAAAGCATCCATGGAAGAGTATGTAAACATGAAGAAGATAAGTTTAGGAATCTAAAACCAAAGTAGGAATCCAAGAGGATGATGTTGGTCTTCTTCTCCTTCACTCAATCTCCTCGAAATTCGTGCTTGATCTCCTCCAAATCCGTGCAAAAAAAGTCCTCGAAAATCCCCCAAAAACTTTCTATTTATAGCCAAAGTTAGGGTTTTCCGGAACTGTACCCCAGTCGATCGACTGGCGTTGTGTGTTGGCCCGGTCGGTCGACTGGCTCTGCTTGATTTGCAGGCTCTCCTGTTTGTTCTGCGAGTCGATCGACTGGTGCTGAGAAGGATCCCAGTCGATCGACTGAGAAGGGCCAAATTGCAGGGCCTCCTGAAAGTTGAGCGAGTCGATCGACTGATGGTGAGTCGATCGACTGAGATAGGCTGATTTGCAGCATCTCCTGTTTCTTCTGGCGAGTCGATCGACTGGAGCAGGGGAGCTTCCCAGTCGATCGACTGGAGTGAATTTCTGCCAACTTTTGCTCAAATCTTCGAATTTTCCTCGTTTCTTCGTGCTAAGGTCCTGAGCTCAAAGTATGGTTATTCCAAGCCTGAAATACAAGGAGAGGGGTCAAATGGCATCGAAATAGCATCGGGAATGGACCAAAACTCTTCGTAAATGGGCATGTGAACGGGTCGAGAATTCGACTCATCAGAAACCTTCTGCATGTCACCTGGTTCCAAAGCCGCGTGAAGAACCTTCATTGCTTTGGCAGTTTTTTCAATGCTTTTGAAGTCTTCCTTTGTGTGTGAAGCCCTCGGTTTTTCTTTTGTTGCATCGGTTGGATCCGAAATGATCTTTCGACCTTGCTCAACCACTTGCCATACTTCACCATCTGTGCCTAACACGTGAGCTTCGAACTTGACAACCCAGGTTGCGTACTCGTCGGGTTTCAACTTCGGGGGATTTGACAAGGAATCACCTGACATACCTGCAAACTAATCCAGATCTAGAACCTGTCGGCTCTGATACCAATTGATAGGATCGCTGATTAGTGTTAGAACTAAACTAGAAACTGTAAGGAACCTAGTTTGAGCCTGCAGGTTCTGGAACGTAATACAGTGCAGCAGAAAAACTTCAAGTTTGTCTAAATATCTTTTTATTGATAAGTAGACTGTACAAAATACAACTATTCTGTACACATGCAATAGCTACAGCTACTACGATAACAATTTGGAAACTACTTACTGTAATACCAACCCTAGATCGATATTGTAGTTCCCGAACAAGCGTGCCGAAGGTACCAGTACCTGAGCTTGTCCAATCCAGATTTGTCGTCACCGCTATAACAGCCGAGCTCTCAAACTCACTAACTCTTTAGTATTTGCAGAACTCCAAGTGATGACAATGTCGTGATGTTCAGGCGCACTTGATTTCTTAATGTTTGGACGCACATATCTCTTTGGTTTGATATGTGTTTATAAGTGCTTCTGTCTTCAACGGTTATCTCCCATGATGTTCTCACATTCTGGTGTGACTCCACTCTTTGTGTTCTCCACGTGGTTTCAGTTGCCGAGATTTTCTCCCTGGGTTCCAGTCCGCAAATCTCGCAACTACCGAAGACTCGGTCCATTCAGCTCCACGAGCTGCAGTACTTCGCGATATGCTCTCAACCGCTTTGTGTGTACTTGTTCCACGATCTTCTCGAACTGATTGCAACGTCTACTTCTTTGACTTAACTTGTTGACCACGCTCCGCGGGTTCCAGTACCTGACATGATGTCGTACGTTCTTGAACCTGCACACTTCACATAGAAGTTAAATAACTTGGTGTTGTCATCATCAGCCCACTAAGGTACATATATAAAAGCTACTAGTGCCCAGTCTTTTAAACATGCCTCAATATAAATTTAGAAAATGTTTAGAAATTAGATTTGGAAGCAAAAAGGAATAATTAAGAAAACACTTCAAAACATGTGTATCCAACCAACAAAAGTATTGTTTATATGTTCTGGTTTGTAAAGATATTGTATAAATATATCGTAACGCAGTGTATGTTATGTTTCCAAACAGTGAAAATTTACAGATATTATATGAAATAAAGATGTTTACCAATGATTTTAAGCGCCATTTTTTTTATTGTTGATAACAGTGAAAACTTATAATGAAAGCTTAATAAAAGTCGATGGAACAATTTCATGTTCAGCTCATTTGAATTATGATGAAGTTTTCAAATGTTGATCCTCTTAGTCGTTGCCTAAAAATAAACTTAAAACACACGACACATGATCAGTTGTTCAGCATTACGTACTTATTTCATTTTTTTGTTCAATTAAGTTCAACATAAGCTTAAAATCCTAATTCTATAAGTATTATTTTCTTTCATACACTCGTACTTCTTTAAATTCTTGAAAAAACAGAGAGTGGAAAAATCAACACATGCCGACATGCATGATAACAATAAAATTTCACGTATGAATATTGTAGAAAGATTAATCATAATAAACACCTATATTTCAAATTGAGAATTCCCGAATTTTTATAAAACAAATAATTTTTGGGTCCATTTTTACATTTAAGTTGATCAAAAAGGTGGATATTTACTCATATAAAATGAAAATGATTAGCAAGCAAGAAAATGAAATGGAGTTGTCTACGCATAAAATCATGTGTTGTAGGCTGTAGCTAGGGGTCGTCATTTGGACCGAAATAAGTCCTTGGGCGGTCCTAGTCCGACCCTAGCCCTACGTAAGCCTTATTATGGCTCGATTCTAGGGCGGTTCTGGACCGAAATAAGTCCTAGGGTCCTAGGGTCCTAGGGCGGTTCTGGACCGAAATAAGTCCTAGGGCGGTTATGGACCGAAATAAGTCCTAGGGTCGGGCTAGGGCTTCGATTATTCGACCCGGTCCGAAATACGAGCCCGATTTAAAATCGTATATTTATTGATTTATGGACGTTCTTCATATAAAAAGAATTTATTTTTTCACATACATTAAATCTCACATGTCCAAACTAGTAGTATTTACGTTTAAAGAGTTATTTGTCGATTAATTAGTCATTTATTTATGGCTGAAATTACCCCGAACCCGACCCTAGGCCGAAAAGCCATATGAAACGAAGGGCCGATAACGATTTTAGAGCTGACGAATTTTCTCAGGGCGCGGCCCGACCCGACCCTAATGTGTAAATGGTTAGGGTTATGATTCACCTAAAGCCCTATTCGGCCCGGCCCGACCCTTTGCCGACCCTAACTCTAGCTACCCATAAACTTGTGGTAGCTACCAACTTCATGCATGCGTGAACATGTAAAACATCTCCGAAGGATTTTCATGGCCACTCTCACGACATATCCTTGTGAGATTGTCTTTGGGGTCGGTGGATTAATTACGTTAACTAAATTTTCAACCACCAACAAAAGAAAAACCAAAAGTGAAAGCAAAGAAGAAATATACACTTCGTGCATCATTGAATTGTTCATTTTTTTAGTTTCTCATATATAATCATACTCACAAGTACTTCTCACAAGTTAAAAATCATATTTAAGCTGAACTAAACTTATATTAAAACTTCAAAACACTATCGGTTTGCACTGATATTTCGTTTCAAACAATCCATTAAAAGTAATGTCGTTTTGATTAATCATATTGAAGTTGAACAAAACTATATTAAAACTTCAAAATACTATTGGTTTTCACTCATATTTCGTTTAAAACAATCGATTGAAAGTAATGCCGTTTTGATTATTCATATTGAAGTTGAACTAAACTATATTAAAACTTCAAAACACTAACGGTTTTCACTCATATTTCGTTTACAACAATCAATTGAAAGTAAAATGTCGAATTGATTAATCATATTGTAATTAAATTACTTTCATTATCATGTTTATCAAACACAAATAAAACATACAGTAAAAATCCTAAATCCTTAAATGACATTATTTTTAGACTGTCAAACAATATAAAACGAAACCGTTTTTTTTTTTTTGCTTGGCATCGGTGAATCTCATTCCCATCAATTTATATGTATAAAATATAAAATTATATCTATTAGATATTACGTGTCAATGTGTGAATGATTAATAAATATCAAATTCAAAAAAAATAACGTACTCGATTGTCTAAAATGTGATCATCTCAATACTCAAATTGAGAAAGTAATCGATCCATTCTTCATCCACCAACTCCTTGAAAACATTTTCAAGCATTGAAAAGAAGGTTCCACTTTATAATAGAATATCTCCTAATATCAATGTCATTAAAATACTGCGTATGGTTGTTGGGTCCTTGTCACCATTGTACTCATCTTCATCATAACAAAATCTCTACACTTTCCTCCGGTCCGACCGAGTCAACACTAAAACAAGCCAACCTACCGGTCCAATTATCATATTTAGACGACTATATTTTTCAGCTGAAATTGAATCTAACGAATAATTTTTTTTGATCAAAATTAAAAGCTCTAAATGCCAGTTTGATTTGAGATTAACGCATAGCACTCGGTTTAACCAACTGGTTCAACTTCGGACAGACTACCGGTCTAATGTCAAAAACCGTGGCACACTGCGTCTAGATTCTAGAAGGACTGAATCATAATTTCTCATAGTTGTGGGCTGAAAAGAAATTGACTGGAATTTATTTTTTCGATATAAATTGACTGGAATTAAATAAAACGTGATTTCTATTTAATTTTTTTTGCGTTTTCTACAACTTTCTAGAAGTTTGCAGCACACATTTTCTCCACCGTCTTCTTCTTTATAAGCCTTCAAAAATCAACAAAATTGCAGAGAGAGAAAAACCAATCGGAATCAAACCAACACTACCGGCGAGTGTTTATGGATAGTTCGCCAATCCATGGAAGCAACTAGACGCAGTCCTTCGACAGTCCACTCGCGTTTCTTCCTTACTGGCTTCTACTGCTGGGATTGGGAATTTCTCTCCGCTCTGCTTCTCTTCAGCCGCGCTTAGCTCCGAATCCTCATTCAAGACGGAAATCTTCAATTTGTTGATATCCTCGTCCCGAAGATTCCGGAGACGGTTGTACAATACGTAGTGGAGTTAGGTTTTAATTTGAGGCTTTTTTTATAGCTACAATGGCGATGAGATCGGCTCCGGCGCCGTTTCTGACGAAGACGTTTCAGATGGTGGACGATCCGAGCTCGGATGATGTCATATCGTGGAACGAAGACGGCTCGACTTTCGTTGTCTGGAAAACTGCCGAGTTCGCTAAGGATTTGCTGCCTAAGTATTTCAAGCACAACAACTTCTCCAGTTTCGTCCGGCAGCTCAACACTTACGTACGTTTTTTCTGCATCCTTTCCGTTTCTTTTCACCAGCTTTGATTTTCCCGAGTATTTATTTCTGCATTCATATACAATCTAAATCTGTTTTAGTCTTAGAAGTTTATAGCATAATCTGCATGATCTGTTGCAGTATTTCTGGAATATTCTTTCCAGAAATGAAGATGAGGTAGTCATCATCAATTGTATAGAGGTTTTGTTTTCTAGCATTTGCATCTGCTTGGCGTTTTATGATAATAATTAAAGCGACTCCGATCCGCCGAGCGCCTAGACAATGTGGAGATGGAAAATTTTGTGATTGGGGCAACTCACGAAATCAGCTTAGCTAGTTTTATTAAAATTCACAATTTTCAGGTTCACCTGGGTTCTTGGGTACTATTACTTGACGAAAGTAAAATGTTTCTAACCGCAGTTGATCAATTCTTGTTGGAGTTGTAGAACTTAGGATACAAGTTTCCTTATGTTGGGTTTGAGAAACTGACCATAGATCAAAATAGATGACTTGTCGTTGCATTAAATTGAAATATCTAAGGGAGGAGTGGTAGGTTGTGGGTTGGGTTCATCATCGGAATTGACTAGTGACCAAATTTTGTTGATCGAGTCTTTATCTATTGTCTTAAGGGACACTTTTGTCTCTGAGGGGGTAGGTAAGGATTGTTGTTAGGGGCGTGCAACGTCTGCGTTTTGAGTCTTAGGTGTGATATTGAAGCTTGGAGAATGTATGGCGAGCATGTGATTGGAGAAAATGGGTAGAGGAGCTTGTGGAGTACTTTAGGTGGTTAACTTAATGTTGCCATGATCCTATTCCTATATCACTACACATGTTCTGTGTCTTGATTGGCCAATTTATGTGTAATTTTTTATGTAGGCTGCGACTAAACTGTTGCTTCTAGAATCGTTTGCTGGCTTAGTTGCGTGTTGTATTATTTGCCATGGAAGTAGATAATTCACGTGCACATATTGGTAGATGGCCTGAGTCTAGAATGAGGAATTGGCTTGGACTTTAAACATTAGAAGTTGTTTCAAATGGAAATAACTTTGTCGATTGACTTGTCCATCTCGAAACAAATCAAAACACAAAATACAAAATGGCTGCATATGGTTTGACTCTGACTGGGCTTACATCTGCATGTGCCTATAGGTTGGGTATGCCAATAATGTCAGGTTAGACAATTACTAATTTTGGGCCAAAAGATAAAATTATAAAAATGAGCTTAATATTCTGCAAAGGGACTGTTTCGTGTACTCAAAGTTCTTGAATTTCATTTTCACCATTCCTAATTGAGATATTTGAAGTTAAATCTGCATTGGATCTTGAATATTCTAAAGCAGCGTGTGCTCACACTAACAATTGAGATAAATCTTGTTGTACTTTATTATAGGGATTCAAGAAGAATGTGCCTGATAGATGGGAATTTGCGAATGACCATTTCAAGAAAGGGCAGTCAGAGCTCCTAACTGATATCCGTCGCCGCAAGGCAGTTGTGGCATCCCAGGCTGCAGAAAAAGCTGCAGGTGGATCTTCCCCAAGTAACTCGGGTGAAGATTTGGGATCCACCTCAACCTCATCCCCTGGTTCAAAGAACCAGGGGTCTGTGGAAGAGATTGTAATACAATTCACTGGCTTATCGGATGAGAACGAGAAACTGAAAAAGGACAATGAGAAGCTGAATTCAGAGCTAGCACGCAGTAAAAAGCAGTGTGAGGAGTTGGTTAGTTTCATGGCCAAGTATATGAAAGTAGGGGTGGAAGAAATTGATGGGATCATGAAGCAGCAAGGAACAACTGTATCCAGCAGCGATGAGCCCAAGACAATTGTAGCCATCAGTGATGATGAAGACAAAGAAGAATTCCTGAATGAGGAAACGGTAGGTGAAGAAAATAATACCAAGGCTGACAGCTTAAAGCTGTTTGGTGTATGGTTGAAAGGAGAAAAAGAGATGAAGAAAAAACGTTGTCACGAGGAGGAAATTTTAGTGTCCCACACGGATAACCTGATTCCAGAAAACAGCAGCAAGAAAATGAAGAATGTTGAATTTGACGGCTCCTCCTGGATGAAGATAAGATGTCCGCAGTGACCAGTGAGACACAAGGGGTCTCAACTCAGGAACCAGCCATCCCATGTAGCCTGTATATCTTATCTATGAACATCCATTTACATATATACATGTATTTGCTCAGATTAAGGTTTTGTAACAAGGACACCAAAACCTTTTAAAACGGACTTGGACAATTATAATAGCCCGACGGATCAGTCCGGTCCGATCTGTATTTCTATTAGGGTAGTGTTTGAACATATATTTTAGTCCGACAGGCTTATAGGCCCGCTTTAAATTAAATCTTAATTTTTATTATGTTTAACTTTGAAATAAAATAGTAAATTAATCAATATGTCATGAAGAAGTATTTTGATGTAGCTAAACATGTTCTTAAACAGTGTCTTATATCACATATATGATTTGAAATTGTAGTATTTTTATTCAAGATATTCAAGGAAATCAAAACGTATATGTATATAATTGTAAAGGATTGGCCCGATGGATTACCCGGCCCAGTAAATATAGCGGACTTCGGCAATATTTTTGAGCCCAAATTGATTGAGCGGATTTTGCCAGACCTGTATGAATGAATTCTAAAATATAGAATAGTCCGACCCATATCCGGATTGGTACAGACCTACTTGGATATTTATTACTAATGCTGTCTGAATTAGTGTATTGGGTAGAAGATAGAGAGTCCAACCAAAGATGCTGGATCTGATCTGTCACTTTTACCAGTTGTGAAAATGTTGTGCAAGATGACCAAGATCATTTATGGAACAGGGCTCGAGTCACCATCACCATACAAGCCCACACCGAGTACACAAAATACTCATCATAAAAAAACAACTATTGTTGGATCCGAATCTATGCTGAATGGAATATATGTGCACTTTTTATTCCTGATTTCCTTTATAGGAGTAACATATATATCCATTCCAAAATACTGTAAAGCTTCAATCCCAAAAAAAAAAAAAAAAACTGTGAAGCTTTAATCTATCCACTCATCCACCCTGTCAGCTCCGTCACTTGCCACGTGTCCAGTTGTAGGAAGCCTAGAATGTTCCATCAGAATCTTCTACCACGTTGTCTGATTTCTGATCTCTAGCTTGTTCAGAAAACCAAGCCAACTGATTCAATCCATTTCATTCACCAATCACGCGACGCTGTCCATTCCTCAACCTGCCACGTGTTTAGTGTCTGTTGGTGACGTCCGAGGCACCACGACACTACCACGTGTCTTGAATTACCTAACTTTTCCCTACTTCCGCATGCTGCCACGTGTTCACCAAATTCGGACACAAATTGAGTAATGTCCACGTGGTGTCTTCTCATTAACTAACTTTAACTCTTTGCTGCACAGGTGGATGCCACGTGTCAAGGTACGGAAACTGTATAAAGTACTCCTATCCCCGAGTGGTTTCCATTTCAGGACCATTTCCTAAAGTGGATGGAAGAAATACAAGGGCTCACTTTTCTAAACCGAAAGTGTCTGATATTACAAAATCACCCCATGAGTATGAAGACATTCGAAAACGGCCCACCGATCGAGCCTTTATTTACAAATACGTCCCTCTCTGTTTCTAAAAACGACGAGCTCTCTTCCATGGTCTCCGCCCTTACACACGTCATCTCCGGCGAAACTCCGCCGCATACGATGACACAAAACCCTCAGAAGGAGGAGTGGAACGTCATCTCGCTTCCGTACACCGGCGCGTGTTCGAGGTGTAACATAAATGGCTGTTTAGGGTGCGACTACTTCCCGGCGGAGAAGCAGAGCTCCGACGTCACCGGCAGAGTGGTGGGTAACAAGAAGAAGTACAAAGTGAAGAAGAATTACAGGGGAGTGAGGCAGAGGCCGTGGGGGAAGTGGGCAGCGGAGATAAGAGATCCGAGGAGGGCTGCGAGGGTGTGGTTAGGGACGTTTGAGACGTCGGAGGCGGCGGCGAGGGCGTACGACAGAGCTGCGATTGAGTTCCGTGGAAACAGAGCGAAGCTGAATTTTCCTATGGCGGATTACGGCGGGATGAAAACAGATGAAGGAAGCAGCAGCGGAGGTAAAGAAGTGTGATGGCGAGTCCGTAGAAGCTTCTAGAAGAAGACGTTGTGATGGAGGAACGTTGGACAGTGACGCGACATAGCCTTTCCTCAGCCGTTGGATTTAACAAGATGACGGCGGTAGTTTTTGAATGAAATAAGAGAATAGGAGTGTTGTTTTGATTTTTGATCTGTTTTTTGTTGTTTGCCATGAGTGTGTTTGTGTTTTCAGTGTTAGGAGATTTTAATAAAATTGAGATTCCGGAATTTTTTTCTCTTCATCTGGACATCTACGCACAGCCAAATATCTGAATAACATTACACAGATTTTGGGAGTCAAAACTATTCTATCCATTTTGGTATTCCAAGTATATATATTATCTATTCCTGACAAATGAATCGCTCTAGAAAACTGCAATCCAATTCATGAAGTAGATTGATTCCCCATTGAGCCATGAAATTGGAACTCCAGTGCAGAAAAAAAAAAATGGAATGTCTACTGAACAGTTACTTCGGATATGCCTGTTGTTGAGTTAGCTGGCTGTTTAGGCACATAGATTTGTTTAATCTTGGACGAATGGGAACCTTTTCCCATGCCTGAGTACTGGTTCCTGGTATCATGGCCAGTTCTGTGGTGAGGCCACTTGCTGCCTGGACCGTTCATATGTGAAAAGCTACCTTCTCTGTGATGGTTGTATCATTCCGGCTGGCTGTGCCAGATGAAATGGCACATTTTTTCGATGATGATACTGGCTTTTCATAGCAGAGTTAATATTCTGTCTGCTACCTCCATTTTCAAAGCCACCTGTCTTGCCAGCATCAGTGTCACCGCTTTTGGAGGCAGTTTTTTAAGTTTGAGGGGTCATAAGGAGCAGAGCTTGATGGCTGAACTGAGCCCAATCCAGCCTGGGGTTGGGATGCCAGGGCACTGCTAGTTGCGGGATAGACACCAGTATTAGTTCGAGAATCTGGAACCATGTTGATGAGTGTGGGACTTGGAGCCACTGGCATCAAGCAGTCTGGCCGCAGCTGATGCGGATGGGCAACATGTGACCACTTAGCTGAGCCAGACATGTCAGTTACCTGCAAAGAACAGTCAAAGCGTAGGAGTTGGTCAAAACATACTAACAGGTTTAGGTCACTGCATTTGCCATTCCTCGGCCTTAATTCATACTACAATGAGCCAGAGCCATATTTTAAGTCAAACTTGCAATAATAATTACCTGGTGGAAAGGAGAGACACCAGACATAGCTGGAGGAGGACCTGGAACAAGATGCTGGATGGGAGCAGTCATGCGATGAGGAACATGCTGCCCCGAATTCATATCCATGTTAACATTTTCCCCATCGTGGAAGATGTTGGATTGTGTTTCCAGTCAGGTTGTTGCTGCCCGGGTGGTATGTAAGTTGTGCCCATGAAACTCAGACCTACTTGTCCAAATCTTCCAACAGGTGCAAATTGATTGTAGACAAACATATGCGGAGAACCTTGAGCACTGGGAATCCCTCCCGGTTGACTAATGAATGGGGCAGAAAATCCAGTCGGATGTCTGCAAAAGGAATTAGAGCCCCCGAGAAGTTTTGCTGCCATGGTCCGAGTGGGCCGGACACTGTTGTGTTGTTTTTCTGTATTAGTGTTTGGGATCCAGCAGCGTGGTCCAAAAGCCAAGATGGGGCCTCCTACCATTTCATTGCATTCATTTCATAGAAAGGAAAATGTGAAGGATTTTCTCAGGGGGAAGTGGGAAATCATATGGTTTGAGGCATTTTGAGGGCCCTGTAGAGGCTTCCATAGAGAGATTGGGGACATTTCAACAGATAGATCTGCTGGAAGAGGGTCACTAAGAGATTCTTCAGTTCTTGACTGATTTGTATAATTCTGATCGTTGTTTATCTTCATACCTGAAGATTGAATAAGCAAGGATGAATGAGTTAGTTATTAATTATTATTCAAGGAATTGTAATAAATTCAGATATGAATAGAAATCACTAATACAAAACAGCAGTACCTTCATCAGTGCCCCGTTCAAAAAACATTTGGGAGTCTGAAACACTGTGACTTGCCCTGGTCCCCAATTTATCATCAGATGTAATATGCTTAGAAATGTGTCCCCGTGGGTGCACATCAGCGCCACCTATATTACTAGTATCCCTGTGGTCGCTTGAAAGTTCCTAACAAGATAGCTTGCTTTAATTTTTGATTCAGACCATCTTTCTGTTTGTGTATATGACCCGACCCTGCTGACTGTGAAGTATGCAATGATGGAAAATCCTCAGCACTCAAAATTGCAACTTTATCCACCGGTGTAAAAGCTTTGGACTGAGACTGAGAATCAGCCGTACTGCCTGATCTGGCAGGATGCATATAAATATCTCCACTTTTGCTTGCTGCATCAACACTAGACAAAGTTCCACCAACAACAAGGAATGGTGTTTCACATTTCAGTGCTATTTTCCTTTTCCTGCAGAACAATTGCTGCTGGCTTTGTCCAACCCACCCCAGCTGAAGATGACTCAAACCATTTCCAGCGGACCCACTACCAGCACCAGATGAATCAAATTTCTCATGCTCTCTCCTCATCGATGGCAAATTCACGGGGGATGGAATGGAACAGAAAGCTTCTGCCCAATCTTTTGGGAACTTCGGGGCCTAGACAAAACCACCATTCCTCCTCCACCACCAGCTTGACCTCATGATCTAACCCTGCTCGCTCCATAAGAGCTCGAATTACTTGGACCAGACAATTTCCCATACGATATATTCAAATTCACAGGTACAATTCTGTTCCCTGCACCATAATTGGCCATGTAATTTCGTCACGTCCCACAATTTCACAAACTCACACTATACAATTACAATCCCTACTCACAAATCAAAACACCAATCCAGATATCCTCCACATTATTCTACCTCCTCAATCCTCCACACAACCAAAATAAATTATCAATAAACCACAACTGAATATCTCTTACTCTTTCTTGTTATATATATCCCTCTCAAGTCCCAACCTGATCAAACAGCAAAACACATATTATATCATCAAAGCAGACACATTTTCAATCAATCCAAAGTCCAAAACCAGAATCTCCCACCCAAGCACAAATCAAATCTCAAAATCCTCAAATAAAAAAACGTTTCAGCGGCGATTATAAATCAGTCATAGAGTTACCTGGATCAACTTGTGAGCAGTGGGACGGACGAGTGATGAGCCTCCGGCGAAGCCCTAATTAGAAATTATTATTTTTTTTAATTTGATTATTTGGGGAGTGCCGAAATAAAACGAGACACCGATCGAGGGAAGGTGGTCAGCCGTCAGTACCTTCTAAGTTTCTGTTAATCAACTTCGGCACCCTTAAGTTTCTATATAAAGCAATTTGACCCAAAAAAGTTACGCGGGTTACAGTTACACTTATCGAGTTTCATAAGTTCCGCTTACATCCAAATAGGAAAAAAGAGAATATATTTCGTTCAAATTTGCATTTCTCAGGTCCTTCTTCGCGCTCGTATTTCACTTTTGAGTTGTTTGTGTTTTCAGGATTTGTTCTCAATGAATGAATTTGGAATTTGGTGTAATTTTAACCTTCAACTTTAAATTTGCACGTTAATGTGGATTGATAGATGTATCGTAGTGGTAAGTTGATAAACTTATTGACTTATTCTCTTTGTTGAGTATTCAGATTAGTAATTAAAGTTTCAATCTTTATCCAGCTTGTGTAGGGTTTTGCTGGTTTGGAATTTTTGATACGGAGTTGGGGACTTTTGGCTATTGAAAGGTTCCAGCGTGACAAGTGAATTCATCAGCAATGAATTCGTAAAAAAGCTTGAAATCCACCAAGAAAGTTTGGAATCCACCAAAGAACAAAGATTAGGGTTTAATGATATGATAAAAGATAATAAACAAAAACCCTAAGGTGAGTTTAAATAGGAAAACATAAAACAAAATTAGGAAACAAAATAAACAGAAAATCTAAAAGATAATAACATGCTGATTCGGCCTGCGTTTGTTAGCCCGTTTCCACTCGAAATAAGGTATTACGGCGAATTTCTGGACACCAAACGCCAAATACCGATTTTCCGGCAGTGCCGTTCTTACGCGCCATTTGATCTTCAACCTGCACTACTATCTGCCCTGCATCAGTTCACTTTCAGGGATAAAATTGGAGGATAACATGATAATGGAAAAGTAGTAGTAGCTTGTTGGTCTGATGATGAGCACAAGGAGAGTTGAAATAGTCTATAAAGCGTTTGATTGGCTTTGGGTTGATAGGAAAATGGCGCACCTTCCTGCCATAGTTCCATTACTTTACCATGTAGCAGTTTTCAGCGGTTGTATAATTTTGTCAAGTACCATGTTCTCATCATTCACTACCTCTAGTGTTGGATGGAGTGATCCGTTTCCAATACTTTGTTGCTAGATAATGCTTGGTTTGTTGTTTTCGTAGGATATAACTTATGAGTAGATGTTGATTCTAGGAAACAGATTGCGGAGTACTTGTTTAATTGATCATTGTGCTGGATGCATTGATTTAAATCATTCAAGTGATGCTTTCTAACTCTTGTCAGATGACTTTCCGAGCAAATTTACGTACATATGATTGTGGTTAGGGGTCAACATTCAGCCCTAGGGCTCGAAAGCCCTACACAAAGCCCTATGACCTACGAGCCCTAGGGCCGGCCCTGCCCTATGTTGAAGCCCTTGAGCCCTGAGCCCTGAAGGCTTAAGGTTGAACATAAATCATGATTTTCAAGCCCTGTTCGACCCTCGAGCCCGACCTAACTCTGACCTAATTAAGCCCTGCCCTGTCCGCCCTAAAAAAGCCCGACCTAATTGTGACCTAATAATGTTCTACTCGGTTCGACCTAAAAAAGCCGATCGTCAAAGCCCTCCTATATTTTATCTACTATAAATTAACTAATACTTCCGATTCAAATACATCAACTAATACTTCCGGTTTGAATATGTATCTGGAATTGGCTGTAGTGGAGGTTCAAGATGAAACTTCATTTGATATTTTGTCATGGTGGAAAGCTAATGAAACACTGTATCCCATTCTATCTCATATGGCTAGAGATTTATTGAGTGTGCCTGCCTCCACTGTTGCCACCGAAGCTACGTTTTCTGCTGGAGGAAGAATTGTCTCAGAAAAAAGAGCTTCATTGAGTCCGAATACAATTGAGGCACTGGTTTGTCTCAAAGATTGGTCCCTAGCTAGTGCAAGAAATCAAAAAGCAGCGGAAGAAGAGGAGCTTGCGGAAGAATTAAACAATTTGAAGGCAGCAAGACCTGATTGGTTACAAGAGGAGGAAAATGCATCTCAATTAGTTAACTGTGACAAGATATGAGTTGATAGCGACAAAAAAACCTGACTGGGCAGTAGTGTTTTTTGTACATGCTTGGTTGTTGCCTTGTTGGTTTACTACCCAAGTACGCCTTTGTAGTTTTTTGAATAGGCGGAAGTTGAAGATGTAGAATATTTTGCGCCTTTGTAACTTTTTGAATATGATCAAGTTGATAAATAATTATTTTAAATCCGGCCCTAAAGTTCGGCCCTAAAATTAAGGGCCGTTCGATTCGGGCCTAAAAGCCCTTTCAATGTTCGGCCCTAAGGCCGGCCCTAGGGTCAACATTTTTAACCAAGCCCGGCCCTGCCCGACACTATTTATTTTGAAAGCCCTCCAAAAATAGTATTTATTCGGCCCTAAGCCCTTTCAGTAATGGCAGGGCCGGCCCTGCCCTGCCCATTGTCGACCCCTAATTGTGGTCAGTTAGAAGGGTAATTCACTCAGTTTACTCCTCGGCGTGATGGGGATACATTAGGTTGAACGTTAGTGAAGTTTCTTTAACATGAAGGAATGTATCAAGAGTCTTAGGTTTGTGTATAACTTCGGGTTTCTGAAATTTTCAACACTTTATCATCTGCAGGCTATCAATTACGAGCTTCTCAAAACCAACACCTGCAGCATGTTGGCAGTGAGACTCGAACACGAGATGCTCATCCCCTTTAACAAGGATTTGGTAGATCATTGTCAACCATTAAACTGTCCATTTCCATGGGCTTGGCCTAAAGGGCAGCGCCCCATGAATGAATTTGGTCTCGAGACAACATCCATGATGGATTTGGGTGTATGGCCTGCACTACAAATTTTGCATTTTTTTCCGTCTCAAAATTCCGTCACTAAAACGTCACCAGAAACGCAGACGGAAAATGTTTCGTTATTTTTTCGGCAAAATTCCGTCAACAAAAAAAATATCGTTGTATTTCCGTCAACAATATTCCGTCAACAATATTCCGTCAACAATATTCCGCAACCATTTTTAATTATTTTTTTAAAACAGACCATTTAACAGCGTTTTTCCATAAAAGCGCTGTTAAATGTGGACTTTAGACAGCGTTTGGTTACAAGCGCTGTCTTATGTCTATTTTTAATCTTTTTTAAAACAGACCATTTAACAGCGCTTTTATGGAAAAGCGCTGTTAAATGTGGACTTTAGACAACGTTTGGTTACAAGCGCTGTCTTATGTCTATTTTAGACAGCGCTTGTAACCAAACGCTGTCTAAAGTCCACATTTAACAGCGCTTTTCCATAAAAGCGCTGTTAAATGGTCTGTTTTAAAAAATAATTAAAAATGGTTGCGGAATATTGTTGACGGAAATACAACAACATTTTTTTTGTTGACGGAATTTTGCCGAAAAAATAACGAAACATTTTCCGTCTGCAAAATTTTGAGTGCATGTTCATCAATTGATTCAATTCGTTGTTCATTCGGAATATATTTTTTATTAAAAAAATACTTTGTTGCTTAATCAAATATATTTATTGGTTCCTAAACTAATTTGAAAAACTGAATTTTATTCGATTCACTCCCTAAAACGTCATTACTATAATTTTTCAATTTAACCCAATTTGCTAGCTGATCATACAATTGATGGCTTAGTAGATCTATCATGATAATACTGATCATATCACAATGTAACATGGGAACTCTCATACATATGTTCATCTGTGTCAGCAAACAAGCTTCAGAATATATACAGGTAACTTTTGTGGTGAATACTACAAAGCAAAATTACTGTAAAATGTTGTAAAAGTCGAAGATTGGGCGTGAGAGGCAACTAGTCCTGATTAAATTACTTGCACCATGTACAAAAAGGTTGGTGACTAGTCCTAATTAAATACAGATTAATTATTCTGAAGCTTCGGAAAATATCTCGTTATTGTTTCGGCAAAATTCCGTCAACAAAAAAAATATCGTTGTATTTCCGTCAACAATATTCCGTCAACAATATTCCGCAACCATTTTTAATTATTTTTTAAAACAGACCATTTAACAGCGCTTTTCCATAAAAGCGCTGTTAAATGTGGACTTTAGACAGCGTTTGATTACAAGCGCTGTCTTATGTCCATTTTTAATCTTTTTTAAAACAGACCATTTAACAGCGCTTTTCCATAAAAGCGCTGTTAAATGTGGACTTTAGACAGCGCTTTTATGGAAAAGCGCTGTTAAATGGTCTGTTTTAAAAAAGATTAAAAATGGCTGCGTCTGGTTAGTTTTAAAAATGATTAAAAATGGTGAGCGGGATTGATGGAAAAATGACTGAATATTGATGGAAAATTGTCATTTAATCTGAGCGGGATTTCAGACGTTTGGACAAATTTTTTGCTTAACGCGGGATTTCGGACGTTTTAAAAAATGTTAATTGAAGTGCGTGACTGCCACTCATTTAAGTATGTGCTGCCTTCTCTACTTTTAGTGAGATTGGAGTTGATTTAACTGCAAGCAGTGGTTCCTGTTCAAAGGGCTTCTCGTTAGCTTTTGAGGTTGCTGCTAGGAGTAAGAAGCGGATCACCAGACATGTTTTCGAGGTTGCTGCTAGGAGTAAGAAGTTGTTATGTGCAGAGACTGAGATTCAGCAGGATGAGCATAAGAAGAAAATACTTCTGATGACCACACTCTCCAGTCCAGTCTACAGTCCTCTCATCGTCAAAAATTTGCTCAGCAGACCAGCCATTAGAATTATCTTGCTCACACTGAGGAACATATGAACCTGTATTTTATTATCAGTACATTTATTATTAATTAAAAATATGTTGTGTATTTTAACTATCGTTCTGTATTTATTATTAATGCATTTACTTTTGAAATCTGTCTTTTAAAATTAAAAATGCAAAAAAATTAAATTATAAATGCATTTACTATTAAAAATGCCCCCAATTAATATTTATATTTGTAAAGACTATATTGGTGACGGAATTGTGTTGGAATAATGACGGAAATTTGATGACGGAATTTGGCGGGAATTGAGATGGAAAATATTGGTGACGGAATTTTGTGGGAATTGAGATGGAAAATATTGGTGACGGAATTTTGTGGGAATTTAGATGGAACATATGGGTGACGGAATTTTGTGGGAATAAGGAAGGAAAATTTAGATGACGGAATTTTGTGGGAATTTAGACGGAGAATAACTACGGAAAGAGGCCGGACTTGTGACGGAATTTTGGGTGACGGAAATTAGACGGAATAGTGACGTAACAATGACGGAATTATACGACGAAATGATGACGGAAAAGTTTTACCGTCGGGAAAATTTCAGTCATCGACTTCGTTGCAGGATTGGTGACGGAAATTCAACTTTTTCCGTCACCATTCCGTCATTATTCCGATAATTTATTGATGTCAGAAATTTTTGCAAAATTAGTAGTGCTGCAGGCCTGATACGGGTTCTGAGGCAGCGTCCCTGAAACATGAGTTGGTCTCTAGACTGTATCAGCTTAATTCTTAGAAGTGTCCATAGCTAATAGTGGCTAAAGAGGGCAAAGCTGCTGATGCTAAAATGGGGGATTGTTGAGCTCTTGACCATGTTGACTCGCTCCATCAAATATTACAGCATTCAATTGAATGCAGCTTGAGAGCTAGATATTATTAAACCCCACTTGGTTCTAAAGGAAGCTTCCTTTTACACAGTTCTCAAAGGCAGCAACTTGAAGTACTTCACATATACTTACTAGTTAATCTGATTCTCATATATTACAGCAGTAGTCCAAGCTGTCAAGCAAATCCAATTTCAGATATCACATGTGAGCTTCCTTAGATGCCTACTTACCGAATTCTGGACTCAGATTGTAATCCCATTTTGCCAAGTTTTTAAAGATGGAGCCTGGGATGTTGATTGGTGTGTAATAAGATATGTTTGTATGAAGAATAAGAAAATGAGATTTTCAACTGGAAACATGTTTCATGTACATGCAAAAACTTGTTGAAGAAACAACAACTTCCAAGAAATATGAGAAGCACTTGACTGAACACATCAAATTGGATTTGAAAACAACATTTGTCCTACAATGGAATCAGCTAACAACATCAACAACCCAAAACTAATGTCTCCCCCACAATACAAGTACTCTACAAAACCCATCTGTACTTCCTCCTCCTCCCTATATCCCCAACTCCACATCCCTGCTGCTTGAGCATCCATCACTCACCATTTCCTGGTAACACAAAAAAGAAAGCACCAAATCAGACACCAACATTAAAGAAGGAACTTTACTGATGAAAACTGTGTAAAGCCCCAAAATGTGATGTGGGTTGTACCTGAGATGTCTTGTTATAAAGTGGGTCAAGGTCAAATTGGCCATGGCTCTTAGGCTGATGACCTACTGTTCCATCAGTCTTCTCAGGCTTCTTAGATCCAATGTGAGATCTCCTCAGCCCCAAAAACCCCTTCCACCTATTCCCAGAGCTCTTTGGAGGCTTTGAGAAAGATGCAGCAGTAGAAGAAGATGATGATGTTGATGTTGAGATTTCATTATCCTCATGACCAGTCAGTAGCTCATCTCTCAATGTAGTTCCACCACCACCACCACTTGATGCTACTCCTCTAGCTTTACTGTTTGAGTATTTATAAGGGAGGAGCTTCCCCTTGCTGAAAAGCTCATCAGCACAGATCATGTCAGCAGACACCAAGCCATGATTTGAGACTGAGAATTCAAAATCTGAAGAAGGTGGTGGAAGGGAAGGTGGAGGAGGTCTTGTAGCTGAGTTGGTGAAGTTGTGAGACTCAACAAAGTCATATGAGAAGGAGATTCTTGGTGATGAATTGTACATTTCCAAACATGCCATATAGAGCAAGAGATGAACAGTTTCAAACCTTTTGGACGGCTTGTGAGGATTTTGAGTGAGGTTGATGTAGGGTGTTGTGTGTGTATTTATATTAGAGGAAATGGTCAGCAAAGAGTTTGAATTTTAATGTTAGATTTTGGAGGTTGTTTTTAATGTTTTTTGTCTCATTAGCCAACCATTTTACCTACTGATTTTAATTAACATTTATTTACTCCTTAGATAGAGGGACAAATCTAACTGTATAGTTATTATTAATTTTAAGTCGTACAAGCTACTTTATAGAGACGAATTTTTTCATCAAAATAATGAATACTCCATTAGAGTACATATTAAGTATATCATAGTATCCATGGTTCCAATTTAATAAGTACTATTTACTAGTAATGTTTTTCTAGGTGCGCCATCGTCTAAAAATGATTGGCAAATGATGAAAATTGAAAAATTGGTTTTTAAACTTCACCTTGTTAAATTGGAATTATTTATAACAAAAATGGAATTTTTTTTTTGAAGTTTCTAATAATTAATTAATTACAACTTAAAAGGTAAGCTATTCTCTCTACATGCTAAAAATGATTTGTGAGCTTGAATTTCGTTTACATGCTATAAACTAAAAGCATGGCATTCAGCCAAACACGTAAACAAAACCTTCTGAACACAAAACCCAAGTTAGAAATTTGCATTGACTCTTTTGGTTTTTGATCGTTTTGACTTGTAAATAATTGGCATTAAATTATGTGTGTAGTCTTTTAGATTTAAAGTGACGTTCTTTTTATTTAGTTTATTTAACTTTTTATCATCATATGTGAATCCTAAATTAACTTTAGCTAATTTATTTTTATGGATCACATATATATAGATTCAATCCTTTAAAGGAATAGACACCCATATATATATATAAGTAACTAATTCAATTTATATTTATCGTGTGATCATGGTATGCTAGCTTATATATATATATATATATCATAATTTTCCTCTTTAATTAAAGAAGAATAAATTTGTATATTAATTATGAAGAGAATCTACAGCTAAAATAGTTATTAACTTCACGACGGATCGATCTTATACCGTCTTTGCATGGACACAAAGAAGCTTCATTCATATATGTGAAGCTCTCAAGATCTAAACTCCAACCTTGTCCTTTGCATGGACTGAAACGTTTGAAGATTTTGGTGGAATTAGGGTTGTGCCCTTAGTGGGATACATAGGGTCACTGTTGCATTGGACTGTATGGAAATCACGTGGTGGCACGTGCATTTGTGGGGACTTTGTTGATGCTACACTGCACTCTCCTACATCCACGTCCGGTCCACCCTTCCTGGAAAATGAGCTGTTTTTCTTTACTCTGTTTGATAAGACACTGAAAGTACGAATGTACCGACTAGTACACCATTTCTGGTAACAATTTTCTACTATCGCCTGTATATAAAATTAAATTCTCCTTGCTTAAAGCATCCCCACTATCACTAAAATATATATATATATATATATATCATCTAATTTTCTCATCCACTTATCTCTCATTTAGTCGGCCATGGACATCTCACTTATGACAAAATATAAAGTTCATCATCACTCTCTCTTATTTCTACATAAATACAAGCATATAAATATCATATCTCTATTTACGGGTCTTCCAAAATTATGAATATTGGTGATTATTTTATTTTTTAATATTTTGTAATTTTTAAGATATAATCGTTACAAAATCTGGATTTAAGCTGATAAACATAAAGTTCTGACGCATGACAGATGTCGCATTAAGATTGGTTCAATTCTCATGACCAAAACTAAAAAAGATCATGAGATGATCAAATTTTGGTTTGGTCATGAGATGATCTTTTCTATGACTAGAAAAAAATCATGATGGGAGTGCATGATTTTTTCAATCACCTCACATGACTCTTTTTCATGACCCAAAAGATCATGGTGGGGTCTGGGGATGTTCTTATATTGTTTTCTTAAAAATGTTTCGTTTAGGGTGATGACATCATGTTCGATTTTTTTTAACGATACCAATTTCTTTGGTTGGCTTTCATTACTTCTATTTTGCTCATTGATGACTTGATGACAATGATGAACTTCTACAACTGCGTGCTACAAACGTTGCAACTTGCACCTAAATTTCAGGTATCAAACATATTGATAAGAAGAGACATTGGAACATGCATGCTTCTCTCTTTAACATTATGAATTAGTAGTACTTCAATGGACAAGAGATGTAACATTTTTTAGGTGTCTTATGTACTAGCATAACACATGAGGTCATTTCATCAACATAGAAATTTGTATATTTATTGTAACATTTGGAATGGTGTGTGGTCAATGCAATGCCTTCATAGGAAACTGCACGTAGAGAATCAGGAAAGCTAAATGTGTCAGAGACTTTATGCAGAAGTTATATCGTGTTGTGTTTTGGTGTTCTGAGACACAGTTGGCACCCCAAATAGGCATATGACACTTGGCTCATTCGTTCATCTTCTCACACCATTGAAGACCGGTCAAAAAAAACAGACCACAAAACAGAACCAACAATAATGTCCGCCTCCCAACTTCAAGTACAAAAACACATACATTTTTGGGATGTGTGTAAGTGAAGACCTAACCAAGTATGTAGTGTAGTTCAATGCATCATTGACCATGACCATGACCATGACCTTGACCAAAACAACATTATCAACAACATATTAATCAAACAATGAATGAATATGGATATGTTATCTTTGGAGCTCGAAAACTATCTTGTGGGTATTTTGATGTGCATTGTTATACTTACACATATCTTCAAAAGGGTATTGAGAAAATTGTAAAAGAGGTAGTAGTTTAGCGGTTTGATCAAGAAATTGAATGTTCAAAATTTTAAAGAATGCATTTTATTATATGAGGATGAGTGGTGTTCATTGGTGATAAATACTACTATACGAGATGTTGCATTTGAAGTTATTTTAGTTATGGTATCAT
Organism: Rhodiola kirilowii; assembly: GCA_033675215.1. NCBI lineage: Eukaryota > Viridiplantae > Streptophyta > Magnoliopsida > Saxifragales > Crassulaceae > Rhodiola > Rhodiola kirilowii. The sequence continues at coordinate 2,227,382 of CM066203.1, read as the reverse complement.
TTTGGATCAAAGCAATTATTTGAATATATCATTGTGGTATAGTATTTTTTTTTTTGATTAAGAGATTTTGTCCTTGGGGTGATTCGAACCCGAGACCTTTGATTTCAGGTGGTGAGTGCCTACCACCAGCCACCAGGTCAATTCACTTTGATCGTGGGTATAGTATAATTAAAAACATTAGTTATTATGAATCACTTGAGAATAGGACACTTCTAGAGTTAAAAGCACATTGCACAACAGCAATAAAAACAAGAACCAAACAAGCAACAATAATGCTCTTGACTCGTGAACCAATGTAGCAACTACTACTACTAACTAAGAGTTAGGACACATTTGGGTATCATGTGAGATTGGGAAAGTAGGGTTAGGGTTTACAGTAGGCCGCTTAGTTTTTTGACTCTCACACAAGCCTCTGTGTTTTGGTCTCCACTTTTGCAGGCAAACACCTGTTTAATATAACTCCAAACTTTGACTAAATAGATCTTCTGAAACCCAATCAACAGTTAGCTTTATGAAGATTATTGTTATACTAATTACTAGTACCATTTAAAAGGTGATGGATAATAATTTGGGTATTTTTTTAATTAGATGATTCTGAGCATAGCTCCATTCCCCAAGTTAGATCCAAACATGGGAACTCATCTATTGAGTCTTAACCATCATCAAAAAAAAAAAATCTATCGAGTCTTAACATTTTCAAATTTATAGAATTCTCTAGAGTTGCATTTTCATTTTGAAGTTCAAGTTAATTGAATAACCACACATAAAAAAAATTGTAAAAACATAAACTTAAGCCGAAAGAAAATTATTATCAACTAAATTAATTTTGAAGATGGAAGTAGCGTTTGTCAAATTGTGCCCTTAAAAATACTCCTTAATAATTATGTTAAATTTTTTTTTTATAAAACTGAAGTCTTAAATAGCCTTATTTATTGTAGCTAGCTTGCAAATGAAATGTTTGTTTATGTTTGGAGGAAGGTTCCAACCATTTCCCTCCCCCGACACTTGCTCCAATGCAAATTAAATTGATTAGGTTGAGAATGAAGCTGCAAGCGTAACGCATATCATTTATTTTATACAATGTATTATATAATCAAGAAGATAAGACAATATTTTTCATATAGAAAAAATGACATCTACAACTACAACAATGACACTTAGAACGGTGGCGTTTTTTTAGGTAATGAACAAGATTTATGACAATTGAATGATGTTTGAAGCCCATCAGGCCTGTTTGTTCTTTCTTATTTGATACTTAGTGCCGGCCCGTATATTGTAATGGGCCTATTCTTTCTAAAGCCCCGACAAATACCCAGATGGATCACAGTCCAGTTAAAACTCAGGTTAGCAGCTTTTGCGGACATGTTGCAATAGTAAGAAAACGCCAAAATTTGAAAGGAAGATTCCCGTCAACTTGAATATTCCTTGAATACGGCATATTCTTTATCAAATCCTGCATATGGCATAGCAGTCCATGTCAGAGGCACGAGATTCTAACTGAAACATGCGTTTAGCCCCTAATCACCCGACACGTATCTCACTTCTTAGGACCTACTGTATATAATACTGTATATCACACTTTGTAGTTGTACAGCGAAAACGATCCTTTTCCAAAGCGTTATCAAATATCAATCATTTGATCGAGTAGTTGCATGTTGTTGTTGGCTTGTTCATTAATCTTTATGATGTAACACTTTAGTAGGGGTAAGTATTTGACCATAGGGTTAAAATGCCTTAGAGTCACCATTACTCTGTCCTATCTTCCTATTCTGCTCACAAAGTCTAAGGCAGGGTAAGAGTCACGAAAAAATAGACAATACCCTGCCCTCCTACCCTAACATCATACACTGCCCTCCTACCCTATCATATTCTGTCTTACCCAACTATTTTCATTCATATTATGAATTTTTTCTCTTCAAAATATGCTTAAATTTGCCCTAATTGACCTTACCCTAGCCGATCCGATCCGACCCTATCCTACCCTAATATTAGTTACCCTGCACAAGAGTACCCTACGGACTTAAAAAAATTACTTTACCCTGTCCTGTACTGTTCATAGGGTCAAGAAAAAATGATCTTACCCTGCCCATTAAAGTAACGATACCATGTCCATTGCCGACTCCTACACTTTAGTGTCTCTTATTTATCGATAATGTGTTTAGTTTCTTTTTTCTTTCAGTTACATCTTTGTAATCGCTATTGATATTATGCAAAACCAAATTTTAATACAATCAGAAAAGAAAAAAAACATTAATTTCGGTACTAATTTACGAAGACAAAATACGTAACTAAAACCATTGGAATTTTTTGTTCTAATTTTGATCTCTATTCATAATTCACCGCTTCAACGGGACCCACTCATAACGGCCTTCAGCCAGCGGCACGTCATTCACCACATCATAATTGTACCTGAAATTTCCAAAATTCACAGAAATCATTCAATCTCAAAATTCCACTCTTTTTAACGGATTTTTTAATAAAAAAATTACATAGAAACTCCGCACAATTGATTTTCAGTTTCGACTTACTTCTGGATGAAGCGTTGCTGGATTCGGTTTTCCACGGCCGCAAAGAAGTCCTCCAGCTCCGCCTCTGACGGCATCCTCCCTGCAGACCCGCCTTGCAAATTACTCCTTGTATTGGCTGGTGCGCTTGTTTTACTCATCTTCCATTCACTAGCCTCTCTTCTGAAAACCCTAAAATTTTTGGAAATTAATTTTGTTCGATCAGAAAATTTGAGATACAAAATTGAGAATTGCAGATACGCAAGAAATTAAATACAAACCTTATCGCCTCTCCGAATTCAGTTTCCGTTGATTTTTCATCATCGGCAAAAAAAACCTCAACAACGCTCTCACCCTGCGTGACAGCAAGATCGTCAATCAACGATCAGCTCCAGAATTTATTACTCTTAGATTTCTTTTTTGTTTTCGAAACGCATCAAGCAATCAAAGCAGAATTAAAGTCGTTCAAAAAGAAACTGATGAACGTTGGAAGAAAAAAAAACTGGCTGAGATTTACACACCTCAAAATTTAAGTACTTCGTTTCAGCGTCCTGCTCGCAGGAAGACGTTAAGCTTTGATCGGAGCTCAAGCTGCTCCAGATTGAGTTATGGTCTCCATTTTTACCCGAACTGCAGCTCTCCGACGCTTCTACTTCTTCTGTTTCACCCGGTGACGAATCCGATCGCTGCGATTCCCCTTCATCGGCGTCGATTCTCCTCCTCTTCGACCTCCCTGCTCTATCGGACGCGTCCATGGCAGGATTTCAGTAGTCAAACACCTCTCAAAATATCCGGCTGCAAACGGCTCACGGATCGGCTCCGATTATATGCTTAGCAAGTCGATGCTCTGTTTTTTGCACGTGGATGAAAAAGGAAGGAGAGAGAATGAGAGACGGATAGGAATTCCGTTTTCAACGGTTCAGAATGGGGGATAATAAGTGTCGCGCGAACTCCGTTATGCGACGTTAGCGTCGTTTGGAATTTGACGTCGCCGTAACGTGGATCGAGTCGTTTGGATCTTCTAGTTTACTGGCTCATTGAACGAATAGTTAGGAAACACGTGGACGAAGAGTGTTCACTACCGGAATGAAATGTAAAGGTTTGGGTACTGGATTAAAATAATTACGATTCGGTCCTTGCAGTTAGGAATTTGTAACGAGTCAAGAGCCATAAGTATTTTGGGTGTGTGATGAAAAGCCATAAGTATATTTGAAAGGGCCATTAAAGGCAGTGTTGGTACGGAGAACGTTTTAGAGTCCAGGCCTAAGATTTTAGAGTGGACTATAAAAACCATTTATGGGCCGGCCCAGACAGACTTTCTCAAAATCCCAATTTTTCGCTTGCTGAGCCCTTCACATTTACAGTAATTCGTAAATTTCTTGAGAATGGAATTTGAAATTATTAAGCTGAGACCGTGAGACAGACGTCTAATCACAAACTGAAAACCCTAATCCCAAACTATAATCACCAACTTACATGAAAGGAATCCAAGTTGACTTATCACATATGTATCACTTAACACTAGATAGCTTTTTATGAGACTTGTTGAATCGACATCATAGAATGAGTACTGCTACATGGAAAAATGATTCGGTGTAAAAGATATATTTTATAAACAAACTAAATTACAGTCATTGATTTGCTTATTTGGACGGATGCGATTAAATCTCGTTTATGGTTAATATTCTTGGTGACGAATTATAAATTATTCGTGATGAACTATGTCGTACTTTTAGTTTTTCGGCGACGAATTATAACTCAGTTTTGACGAACTTTATATTTTGCACATGATCTTTACTCTTGCTAAATAAATTAATTCTAATAATCGTTTATCAAAAAAAAATTCTAATAATCTAATTGCTAATTAATTATAAAAGTATGATTGAAACAATTCTAATAGCCAACAAGGGGTGTGGTTTAGTTGAAGAATTCCAACTTTGCAATCACAAGGTTGAGGATTCGAACCCCACCGGCAAGATAGACGTGTCATATCTTGCAACAGTAAAGGTGCCCAAAGTGGCCTGAGCTTTAAGTGTCGAAGAATGTACCGATGATAGTAAATGTGTCGAACCTGGTCTGCGCTGCAGAAACGGAGAAATATATGAGATGATTTCGAATCCGACCGAGATGACTTGCTAGAGCTTCAAATATCAATATATATGTACTATATGATAAGGTGTCATATGCATAGTAATATTCGATTTGTTGTACTCCATTATTAAAAAAAGATTAAAACAATTCTAATAAATTGAATTTCGAGGAAAGTAAATACTTATATAAAATTAAAAAAAAATCCGCATAACTCTTAGATTTGATTTTTTTCCTCCCTAAACTGTAAAGATAGTTTCATATTTATGACTTTATTAAGGCTTAGGGCATATGCACTCATAACTTGGAAATGTTAGGAGAGAACTTCCTCACCTAGCATTTCTTCCAAACAAAGCACAAAAAAGATAGGAAGTTCTCTCACACATACTCAAAGAGCATTTGTGAGAGAACTTTCTACCTTTTTTTTGTGTCTTGTTTGGAAGAAATGCTAGGTGAGGAAGTTCTCCCCTATCATTTCCCAAGTCATGGATGCATATGCCCTTATAGTAAAGCATATGCACATAGCAGTATATGCATATTATTATAATTTCAAATCGAATCAAAATACCTTCTTCCAAAATATAATATATTAATGAATTTCTTTGCAGAAAGCGTCTAGCAGTTCTAATTTTGATAAAATGACGGACGATCTGACAGTTCAAACATCCTTATATGCACTTGAAGTTGTCTACTTCCGACTTAATAGTAAATTTTTTTAAACAAATTTATCTTTTTAATAAAACAATAAGAAAATTAGGAGGCATTTATATCGTAATGTTTTTATCTTCTTTTTTTATATGAGTAATTATTTTATCTTGAAGCTTACAACATACCAAAAAAGTGCATTATCATAACATGTACGTTACGCAAACGGACATAAGTTGATGATACCCATGATGAGATGGACCCGAAAGTTCGCACTTTTGTCCTCATATTTAATAAATTTGCTTAGATTAAATTCATATTCAGATAATAATTTCCTTGTGTTTGCAAATGATTCATTATTAAATTTTGTAACTAGGATTTATGAAACAAACACTATCATATATTTGATCAATTTATCAGTGGACCGTCAAATACAATGATAAATAAAATTCGTTTTAAAAATATTTTGCAAGACGTTATCAAAAAACAATTGCAAGAGATCAAAAAGAAGTTAATATACAAATTCTTTTGCATTTGATGTCCCGCTGATCAAATCAGCATGAATTTATAGCACAATTAATCCCCCTGAATATAAAATGTAATCAGTAATCTAATAATCTAATAATCTCATAACCGACATGTTCAACTTCAATATCTTGTGTACATCTTCTTTTTTTTTTTTTTGATGGAGCTAGAATTGGTTAGGTTAGTATCTGTTCTTTTGCGGAAATGAGGACTTGAACCCTAGCTTCTTAAGAGCGTAGGAGGGAATGGCGCCACTGCGCCAAACCACTTTGCCTCATATCTTGTGTACATCTTGATTTTGATTATTGGTGATACATGCACGGATTTCGCCATCTAAAAATAGCATTAAATCATATATAAAAATCTGTTATGATTCTTATCATTCATTCATTCTATAATTTATGCAACAATTTCTATTTTATTTCTTGAATATTTACATTTAATTTTGTATTGGAGAAGATGAAAAAACTAGAGTCAAAGTACAACGTTGACTTGACTATACACGCTCCCAGGTTTACACGACACTCCAAAGGTTGCCCACTTCTAACCCTCGTTTAAGAAAATCCTCAAATTCTCCATCTTCATCGCAATCGCACCCCAAGAGCGAATCTATCCGACTGTACACCACTTAACCTTCAATCTCATTATAAAAAAAATGTACTTTTCTTTTTTATATTATTTTCTGCAAATCACAAATTCCCAATTTTTATTCATAATCTTGAAAGTAATCCAGAGGGAGAATCGAAACACAAAACCCCAAGTCTTACTAAAAGTTAATAATGGCTTCGTGTCAACCGAGGCAGACCGACTCAGCAGGGAGATATCAACTTTCTCCAAGAACAAGAACCCGGCAGCGGCAGCATCTGGATCAGTAGCAGCTGACTGAGTTTACTAGAAGGCTTTGTGTATTGCGAAGATTGAAACTTTGAAGTGGAAATTGCACAAAGTTTGAAGCTTTTCTTGGCTGGGTGATAATGGGGGAAGATCTTTTTTTCCTCAACAAGGTAGGGCTGGTCGGTTCCTGTAGCTTGATTTTCAATTTCTGAAGATTGAAGAGTTGGGGAGTTCACTAATTCTTAGTTTTTGTTTTGCTTCTAGATGTGGTGGTAAAGTGTTGTTCTTTGACATGTCTGATGTTTCGTAGTGTTTTGTTGGTGGATTGGTATGTTGAGGTACTGAGTGGCATTGGGTTGGGGGGCTAATTTGTTGTGAATTTTTGGTTTCTGGGCTGGGCTTGAAGTTGTTGGCGTAAGCAATTTTGTTTGATTGATCTTCTGTGGCTGGATTGGAGAAGTGTTTTGATGGATTCAGGGCATGTGCTTTTTGTGATTTTGTACTTGGGGTATTTGCTTGCTGTGATGGTGAATGTATGCCATATGTGACATTGTATGGAAGTGAAAAAAAAAAACCCCAATTCGCTATGAATTTACCATTGAAGTGTCTGATTTGGCTCATAGTTTTTTCTATGGGCGCATCATGAGATAGTTCAATACTCTCAGTACCACTTGTTGCGGACTCTTGAGTTTGTGACACCAACTCAAAATTAGATCTTCTTTTACCAGTTGACATCACTTGTGCATAGGCTTTTAGCTTATTATTAATGTCGACCCACTTCTACTTGCTTAGAGCTAAACATATCAGCATCTTCTGTTTATGGAACTGATCGTTTCACATTGTTTCTTGTGGATCAACAGGGCATCCTGACTGTAAAGATCCCGAAGAGTTCGACTTTGTTGTTGAGAACCATGGTGCTACTATTTGCTATGGCATGTGGTGTCTACATGTGTACCATATGCCTAAGGCAGATAAGCAGTGAAAATGAGACTAGGATCGAGGATATCCAAGTCATTCAGATGCCTTCATCAAAAGATTGCGCGGATCTATCTGGACATCCCTTCTCCCATTATCCGAAACCTGAAACTTTCAACAGGTAATGTAGTGTAGAAATCTAGTTTCTTTTAAAGTTTTGTTTGTCTGAATCGACAGAAGATAACATATTTCGGTCTTTGGTAACGCAGAGCTGAGTGCTCATGCAACCCTGTAAGATTCTTTGCCATTATATCAATGCAAAGATCTGGCAGTGGTTGGTTTGAAACACTTTTAAACAGCCATGTTAATGTGAGTTCAAATGGAGAAATTTTTAGTCCTATTACAAGAAGGGACAATGCATCCGCAATTTTGAGAACGTTGGATACGGTTTACAACTTGGACTTGCTTACAAGTGCTTCCAAAAATGAATGCACCGCTGCAGTTGGTTTCAAATGGATGCTTAATCAGGTGCGTGAATCTTCAATTCCTGCTTTAAGCCCCTCGTATGATCTTTCCACGGCCACTTTTCAAGTTGTAGCTAGGACGAATGCAATTATTTCTTCGTTCTAGAAAAAAAAATGTCAATGAAATTCAAAGCTCTTGATGCTTTTATCTGACTTGAGGCCAATATATCTCTTTGATGTTAATAGCTGAATACGTTGGCGTTGTTAAATGTTTACCACACACAAGTCTTCCCTGTACCTATAAAAATTGACCAAATATTTAGATCAGTTGATGACTGTACAGAATATGAATTTTAATTAGATCAGTTAGGATTGAGTAGGCGTCAATAGTCTTTGATGTCGAACAGTATAATGACTTCAAATACAAATTAGGTAATTATTTCGTCCATTCTGTATTACAAATTGAGTAGGTAGAATAAAACTAAAGTTTTAGTTTGTATGTTATCATCCAGTACCTCAAAGGCTTGACTTTTGCGCAAAATAAATAGTCGCTTTTCTGTTTACATCACAAAAATATTGAATTGCGATGAGTGTTAATAAGTTTGAGTTCAAGTAAGTCCAAACTCACAGCCACTTCACATTGAAATAACAACTCACGATTAATGCAGGGATTAATGGACTACCATGGCGACATTGCTGAGTATTTTAATCGCAGGGGAGTTTCTGTGATTTTTCTCTTCCGCAGAAATTTGCTGAGACGGTTGGTTTCAGTGCTAGCTAACTCCTATGATCGTTACGCTAAGCTGTTAAATGGAACCCACAAATCTCATGTGCATACAATAGAAGAGGTGCTGATAATTGATGACTCTATCCACATCGTGTTTTGTACATTACGTATTTACGTTACCTCTTATTTTTCCACTGAATTAACTTGTTATTTTTGACCTGTTCCAGGCGCAGGCACTGTCAAATTACAAGCCCGTAATTAATTCTGTATCATTAGTCTCTGATCTGCGTCAAATGCAAGTCTCAGCTAGTAAAGCCGTGGAATACTTCAACACCACTAGACATACGATCGTCTACTACGAAGATCTAATAACTAACCGCACCGTAAGTTCTTTTAATGTCCAGTCGCATACGCCATGAATTACTAAAGAATTATGCCTTTTGTAACTGTTGCTTTTGTTTTGTGTAGAAATTACTAGAGGTGCAGAAATTTTTATGGCTGCCTAAAACTGATCTCACCAGTCGTCAAGTAAAAATACACAAAGGACCGTTGTCCGATCATGTAAAAAACTGGGATGAGGTCAACAAGACGCTGAAGGGAACACCTTACAAGAGCTTCCTCCTCGCTGACTATTAGCCATTGCTGCCGTGTAAATATCAACACTAGTCTAGGCAATCGATAGTTGCCTCGACCCTCGACCGTCTGAAGCCTGTGTATAAGCACTGATGTAATCTCTAGTTGGATCTGTGCCAAAATGGCCATTGTTCAAATCTCTTTTTGCCTCAATTTGTCCCTCACTTTTACATTTTTTGGTCCATGCAATTTAAAAATGTTAATTTTTATCCCACAGATAAAACAGTATATCCTAGATTACCTTTAAAAAAAATTCTAAAATCATTTTGATCAAATAATTTTTTTGACAAATGTCTCCATGGAAGGATTATAGTGTTGTTTAAGTACAGCTTCACGAATAGTGCTACGGTGGGGTTTGAACACAAAACCTTGCAATACAAACTTTGCATATTGCAAAGCAAGTGTTCAATTAGTTTATCCATCACCTTGTTAGCTGTCCTAAAAATAACTACTTCCACCTCTGACTATTATTTTTCCCAATTCTCTATACTTCTCTATAAAATTCTCTTTCTTGTATTGGTCTCTAAGATCATTTGATCAAATACAAATTTTGAAGAAAGTCTCCATAGGTTCTTGGTATAGCATCAAGGTTTAGCCCGCTCCTTTTGTTGTTCCTTGTCATTTTTGCCGCCTCGTCAATGTCTCCAATCTCCTCTCTGAGCACATGATCCAAACTCCACCCTTTACGTGTCACTCTTTCAAGAAATTATTGGAGCTTTTTTTTTTACTTGGCATAAACTGGGGCGCTCATATGCCATTTTAAAGCAATTTTTGATGCTGAATTTGACGAATAAAAAGTTCAAATATAGATATTTATGATTTATTATTTTAGTGGGTCTGAGTACAAAAATAAATAAAGAAAATATATTAGTAACATATTAGCTGTTATTTAACGCGTATTAAGAAATAGGAAATAAAAATATTAGCTGTTATTTAACGCAAATCACGAATTAGGAAATAAATTAGCCGTTAGATATGAGATGTTTCCTTTCCTAACGCGTTTATTAGCTTATAATTAACGATATAAGTCGTAAGAACAAATTCCAAAGTTAATTTCATCTTCTTCTGCGAGCGTTCGTTCGATTTAACGAAAGCGGTCGTCGCAGCTCTTCCAGGCGGTACGTTCTTCTGTTTGTTCGTCTACACTTTTCAATTCGGCGACTCTTGAGGCGGTTGCTACTCCATGTGAGTGAGTGTCGATCTCCTTAACTTCCAATGAAGCCTCATCTCTGTGTCACTGTATAATATATTCTCAAATTTCCAATTTGCATGTTCATCCGGTGAGATCTCTGTCTACTTTTCTTGCATCCCAGATTGTTTAGGATTCTTTTTTTTTTAGCCCTAGAATTTCAATCCCAACAACTGTTTGGTTTCATTCACATGTTCATCCTTTTGTCATCTCTGCTACTTACATTTTGATTTGCCTTCTTTTTCTTCTCCACCTATATCTTCTTTTTTCTGGGTTTCTCCTGATTTCTCCAAACAATACCTTTAAAAATCTTATTTACTTTGTGGCTGTTAGTTTTAAAACATCCATTCATATTTACAGGTTTTCTTTTGATATATTATCCAACAACTCCTTTTAAAAAAACAATTTCAATCAATTTTGGTTTACAAGACTCTATCCTTTTCGAGGCGTTGGGCTATATAAAATCTTTCTGTATGCCTGTGAAAGTGCAAAAATATGTTTTGTTGGGTACATCGTCTTAGATTTGAGTAGAATGTGGTATTAGTTTCATTTAGCAGTGCATTGGGGTTACCAATGTTCCTTCCAAATTGAAACGAGTATCCCATTCTATATATTTCAGCTTGGCAGTGCATCGCGGAAGTAAGATGTTCCTGTCAATTCTGAATATCTCATGTCTTAGACTTTTCCCACACTACATATTGATGCCACTTTCCTGTCTTTGAACATAGGCACCTTATACAGATCCGCTACTTTTGAAGTTTAGTTATATGATGTCTATTGTTGGTATATGAAAGTGCAAAAATATGTTTTGTTGGGTACATCGTCTTAGATTTGAGTGGAATGTGGTATTAGTTTCATTTAGCAGTGCATTGCGGTTACCAATGTTCCTTCCAAATTGAAACGAGTATCCCATTCTATATATTTCAGCTTGGCAGTGCATCGCGGAAGTAAGATGTTCCTGTCAATTCTGAATATCTCATGTCTTAGACTTTTCCCACACTACATATTGAAGCCACTTTCCTGTCTTTGAACATAGGCATCCTAGATTGTTATCTTTATGTATATGATTCTTCTTTTTTTAGCCCTGGAATTTCAATCCCAACAACTGTTTGGTTTCATTCACCTGTTCATCATTTGTTCATCTCTGCTACTTACATTTTGATTTGCCTTCTTTTTCGTCTCCGCCTCTATTTTCTTTTCCTGGGTATCTCCTGATTTCTCCAAACATTACTTTTACAAATCATATATACTTTTGTGGCTGTTAGTTTTAAAACTTCCATTCATATTTACAAGTTTTCTTTTGATATATTATCCAACAACTCCTTTTAAAAAACAATTTCAATCAATTTTGGTTTACAAGACTCTATCCTTTTCGTGGCGTTGGGCTATATATAATCTTTCTGATGCCTGTGAAAGTGCAAAAATATGTTTTGTTGGGTACATCGTCTTAGATTTGAGTGGAATGTGGTATTAGTTTCATTTAGCAATGCATTGGGGTTACCAATGTTCCTTCCAAATTGAAACGAGTATCCCATTCTATATATTTCAGCTTGGCAGTGCATCGCGGAAGTAAGATGTTCCTGTCAATTCTGAATATCTCATGTCTTAAGACTTTTCCCACACTACATATTGAAACCACTTTCCTGTCTTTGATCATAGGGCACCTTATACAGATCCGCTACTTTTGAAGTTTAGTTATATGAAAGTGCAAAAATATATTTTGTTGGGTACATCGTCTTAGATTTGAGTGGAATGTGGTATTAGTTTCATTTAGCAGTGCATTGCGGTTACCAATGTTCCTTCCAAATTGAAATGAGTCTCCCATTCTATATATATTTCAGTTTGGCAGTGCATCGCGGAAGTAAGATGTTCCTGTCAAATTTGAATGTCTCATTTTTCAGACTTTTCCCACACTACATATTGAAGTAACTTTCCTATCTCCGCACATAGGCACCTCATAAAGGCCATTTTCTTCTGTTGGATTATTACTCTTCCCTCCTGTAACGTTTTCTTTTTATCTCTGCTAACTGCTATTAAAGGGTTTGTGTGTTTTTTCTTTTGTCTTCCTACTTTCCATCTGATCTAATCCATCTTCTCGCCGCACTAATCTTTCTTTTAAACTACAGAGTTTAAAAGTTTGGCACTTTTGTGAGAAAATGTTTTTGTTTTGCTAGACAGGTTTTCCTGCAAAGGATAAAATAGTCAGGAATTTGAAGCTGGGTAGTTGTTTTAGGACTCAGAAAGGTCGCAAATTGATCTTAACATTCTGCCTGTTTCATAGGACATCTATGGAGTCACTCACTTTTCAGATTTATGGTTTCCTGTCTCTGCTCTTACTTAGGTCGGATTCAAACACACAATAAAACTGTTTACACTCTTAACAGAGCCCAAGCTTGGCCAGGAACTTACTTGATGAATTTTACTTATAGACTGCATAGTTTGCTCCGAGGCCTGCATTTGTTATTTAGATAGCTTTGATTAATTTATTGTTGAGTTTGTTATATTGTAGTGCAATGCCTAACAGTTTTTTTTGGAGTTCTGGAAGTACTGGTCCTCTTGTTATAGTGCTACAGGTGCCTTTGCAATTCCTGCTTCATCTTAAAGCTTAATTTTTGGCTTGGAATTCCACTGACAATTTCTTTGTATATTTCAGTTCATGAAAATTTCTCGCCTTTTCTATGGAAAGGTTGCAACAGAATGGATTCGATTTAAGACAGCAATCAGAAGTCACCTGGACATTGTGATTGGTTGGAAAGTCTCTTTGGTAGCTTCATTTCTTCTACTTTCTTGACCAGAGGTTTATGTGTTTGTATGACAATTAGTTCTCATCGAAGGACGAGAAAGTTCCATTTTGCAGGTTCTTGGAGGTGGCTATCAGCACGTCTGAATAGCACCAGTACATCAATGGTCCGTGACTGCGATATTGGACAATTAGAAGGATCAGCAGAATGGTCTTACCGCTTGGCCGTATGCTCTTTGCTTCTTATATTCAAATTTTGCATTTTGAAAATCTACTTGATATGAATATACCTATTTTACTCAAAGTTTCACTTGTGTTCTATCAGATACGTCAACGACATGTCCTGAATGCCGACAAAGGCTTACCATGATAGTAAAGAGGTTAAAGCGATGATAAATCTTAGTATTTTACAGCACTGGCCCAAAGCTTCTTAAGTTCAATTAACAAGTTATATCTATTTTCACCTTCTTTGATGAACTTTTCTTATGCTTTACTTGTCATTTGATCTTCTTAAGTTTCTCAGGTACATTTACCGAATTCATGGAGAGATTTCCAGTCACGAAGATACATTAATTTGTATCCATTATGCTGTTATTGTGACCGACCCTGTTTTTACATCTCCATTCATTTTGTGGATTATGTCCAACATGTAGTTTCATCTCTTCAATTTATTTAGGCATTTTGATTTTGGCTGATGCTTTGATGCGATTTGTTTTGCAGGAAGATCGTTTATCTCTATTCAACGCCTCACGCTTGTAAGTGCTTCTTAAATATTACGTCTTTGATTAGTTTGTGTTCTTTGAGATGCATTTGATAGTGTCACATGATCAGTAACGAGATGTTCAAGATCATTTGTAATTGCCTTTGGCTTTGAAAAATAAGTATTAAAAAGACAAACCAGGTAACTTATACCAACGAGCACAGTGATGGCTTGTTTTTTATTTGGTCAAGCACTGCTCAAAGTTATCCCATCTAATGTTGTTCGCTTCTTATGCTTAGAAACAAAAGATGGTTTCAACGTCACGCAACAATTTTATGATGCAGGATGGAAAGGGGGAGAGATAAGCACAATGGATGTTGATGGCCGGCTTCATCTTCGATGTATCCTTTTGTATCGGAATCAGAGTATTGGTGACGGCTTGTATTTTAGTTATGCTTGTTATATATTTTCTAGAAGTGTTTTTGTCCAGTATCGAGTGCAAGCAGCTGAAGTAGAGTTTATTAAGAGTGCTTGATTGTGAAGGTACGTCTGATTTCGTTTGTCTAAAACGCCGGTATCTGCTATTTAAATTAGGGCAAAATCAAATTGGGTTCTGACGATAGAAGAGCCTGATTCGCCCCTTTGGCCTGATTTTCGAGTTCTGCAAAGGCGATCGATCCTCGCAACTCGTGATCTCTCTCTGCTCTTACATTCCATCTTGGTTTCTTTCATTTCTATTAATGATTCCGGATCTTATTTTTTGTCATGCAGGATGAATTCCTGCTCTCCTGAATTCTTTTGTTCCTTCTTGCATATTTAACCACCTCCTTGTGCATAAAGGCAATTCTCTTCTGTTTGATTATTATTCTGATTGTTGTCACCTCCTTATGCATAAAGACCATGCTCTTCTGTTGGATTATTATTCTGATTGTTGTTACAGGATTTTTGGGTTGGATGCTTAGACGCACAGATTTGGGTTTCCTCAAGATCGGTTGTATCTTTGTGTGGATTTTTTTTAATCTTGGTACATTATTATGCTAGTAAGTGGATTCTTCTATCTTTGATTACTTTGCATACTCTGAGATGCCTTTGATAGTGTCAGGTCATTAATACACAACTTAGTTCTATTAAAATAGCAAATAAACTGTGATTCTTTGTCTTTTCTAAGTTCAAACAGGACATGATGTCATCTTTAAGTGTTTAAAATTCTAATGCATGCATGTCTCTCTCTCTAACTGATATCAGCAGCAACAAAAAACAGTTTCAGGTCTCATCCAAAAATTCGGTTCAAAGAGTTTTTTTATGAGGTTTTTGGTAGCCCATTTGACAATTCCTCATGTTATTTCTTTTTTTTTAAATCTCTGCTAACTGCTACTTAAAGGGTTTGTGTGTTTCTTTCCTGCTTTCCATCTGATATAATCCATCTTCCCGCCGCACTAATCTTTATTCAAAATGAAAATTTCTAACGGGATCAGAGTTCAATAGTTGGGCACTTTCGAGACAAAATGTTTTTGTTTTGCTAGACACGATTTTCTACAAGGGAGAAATGAGTCAGACTATTTATTTTACTTTAAAGTTGGGCACTTTCCTTTCTTTGCACATAGGCACCCTATAAAGATCCGTTACTTTAAAAGTTTAGTTGTATGATGTCTAGTGTTGTCGTGTGGGTACATGAAAGTGAAAAAAATATGTTTTGTTGGGTACTTGGTCTTTGATTTGAGTAGGATGTGGTATTAGTTTCATTTGGCAGTGCGCTGGGGTACCAATGTTCTTGCCAAACTGAAACGACGAGTTACCCATTCTATATATTTCAGTTTTGCAGTGCATCGCGGAAGTAAGATGTTCCTGTCAAATTTGAATATCTCATGTCTTAGACTTTTCCCACACTACATATTGAAATATCTTTCCTGTCTTTGCACATGGCATAAGCATCTTAAAAATCCATTACTTTTATAGTTTAGTTATATGATGTCTAGTGTGGGTACATGAAAGTGAAAAAAATATGTTTTGTTGGGTACATGGTCTTTGATTTGAGTAGGATGTGGTATTAGTTTCTTTTGGCAGTGCGCTGGGGTACCAATGTTCTTGCCAAACTGAAACGAGTTACCCATTCTATATATATATTTCAGTTTGGCAGTGCATCGCGGAAGTAAGATGTTCCTGTCAATTCTGAATATCTCATGTCTTAAGACTTTTCCCACACTACATATTGAAACCACTTTCCTGTCGTTGAACATAGGCACCTTATACAGATCCGCTACTTTGGAAGTTTAGTTATATGATGTCTATTGTTGGTATATGAAAGTGCAAAAATATGTTTTGTTGGGTACATCGTCTTAGATTTGAGTGGAATGTGGTATTAGTTTCATTTAGCAATGCATTGCGGTTACCAATGTTCCTTTCCTTCCAAATTGAAACGAGTCTCCCATTCTATATATTTCAGTTTGGCAGTGCATCGCGGAAGTAAGATGTTCCTGTCAAATCTGAATGTCTCATTTTTCAAACTTTTCCCACACTACATATTGAAATAACTTTCCTATCTCCGCACATAGGCACCTCATAAAGGCCATTTTCTTCTGTTGGATTGTTACTCTTCCCTCCTGTTACTTTTTCTTTTTATCTCTGCTAACTGCTATTAAAGGGTTTGTGTGTTTTTTTCTTTTGTCTTCTTGCTTTCCATCTGATCTAATCCATCTTCCCGCCGCACTAATCTTTCTTTTAAACTAATCTTCAGAGTTTAAAAGTTCGGCACTTTTGTGAGAAAATGTTTTTGTTTTGCTAGACAGGTTTTCCTGCAAAGGGTAAAATAGTCAGGAATTTGAAGCTGGGTAGTTGTTTTAGGACTCAGAAAGGTCGCAAATTGATCTTAACATACTGCCTGTTTCATAGGACATCTATGGAGTCACTCACTTTTCAGATTTATGGTTTCCTGTCTCTGCTCTTACTTAGGTCGAATTCGAACACACAATAAAACTGTTTACACTCTTAACAGAGCCCAAGCTTGGCCAGGAACTTACGTGATGAATTTTAATTATAGACTGCATAGTTTGCTCCGAGGCCTGCATTTGTTATTTAGATAGCTTTGATTAATTTGTTGTTGAGTTTGTTATATTGTAGTGCAATGCCTAACAGTTTTTTTTGGAGTTCTGGAAGTACTGGTCCTCTTGTTATAGTGCTACAGGTGCCTTTGCAATTCCTGCTTCATCTTAAAGCTTAATTTTTGGCTTGGAATTCCACTGACAATTTCTTTGTATATTTCAGTTCATGAAAATTTCTCGCCTTTTCTATGGAAAGGTTGCAACAGAATTGATTCGATTTAAGACAGCAATCAGAAGTCACCTGGACATTGTGATTGGTTGGAAAGTCTCTTTGGTAGCTTCATTTCTTCTACTTTCTTGACCAGAGGTTTATGTGTTTGTATGCCAATTAGTTCTCATCGAGGGACTAGAAAGTTCCATTTTGCAGGTACTGAAGGTGGCTATCAGCACGTCTGAATAGCACCAGGACATCAATGGTCCGTGTCTGCGATATTGGACAGTTAGAATTAGAACGATCATCAGAAGGGTCTTACTGCTTGGCTATATGCTCTTTGCTTCTTATACTAAAATTTTGCATTTTGAAAATCTACTTGATATGTATATACCTATTTTACTCAAGTTTCACTTGTGTTCTATCAGATACGTCACCAATCATGTCCTGAATGCCGACAAAGGCTTTTCATGCTGTTAAAGAGGTTAAAGCGATGATAAATCTTAGTATTTTGCAGCACTGGCCCAAAGCTTCTTAAGTTTAATTAGCAAGTTATATCTATTTTTACCTTCTTTAATGAACGTTTCTTATGGTTTACCTGTCATTTGATCTTCTTAAGTTTCTCAGGTACATTTACCAAAATCATGGAGAGATTTCCTGTCACGATTCACGAAGATAGATCAATTTGCATCCTTTATGCCGTTATTGTGTCCGACCCTGTTTTTACATCTCCATTCATTTCCTTCCCTTAGGTCATTGTCCTCCCAAGTTCTTTGTATCTGTTTTTCATGTGCAACTCTTTTCATATGTGGAAGCAGATCAGCTACCTAACCGGCGTGGATTTTTACTCATGTTACATTATTATGCTATAGTAAGTGATTCTTATATCTTTGACTACTTTGCATTCTCTTGGCTGCCCTTGACAATGTCAAGTAGTCATTATCACGATGTTGAAAGAGAATTTGTATTGCCACTGGCATTGTATATATAAGATGTGTAAAGCTGACTTTCTAACCAGGTTCTTCACATTATGGCATGTTGGTTAATTGGTAATCCCTTCTTAAGATGCCACATTTACTTTTGATGCTTCTTGTCTTGCATTTCTCGTTTTGAAAACTCATTCTTCAATCCTTCAACAGTATTAGTTTGAGCTCTCTTGTCATTATTTTTTGTACTACTTATTTGATAGGATCCTTCTTTTTGGTGATTACAGTGTGGGAGAGTGAAGAAGAACTCCGTGTAGTCCATCTCCAATTAATATACTGAGTTGCTTTTAGAATTGAGAAATGAAAAAATGTGGTTGGAACTTTTGATATATTCTTGAAGATGATTTCAATTTGAGGATTTTGTCCAACATGTAGTTTCATCACTTCAATATATTTAGGCACTTCGGTTTTGGCTGATGCTTGATGCGATCTGTTTTGCAGGAAGATCGTTTATCTATTTAATGCCTTGTGACATTATTATGCTTGTTTGTTATTTGGTCAATCATTGCTTAAAGCTAACCCATCTAATGTTGTTTGCTACTTTGCTTCTGATGCTTAAAAATAAGAAATGGTTTCAAATTTCAACGTTAGCTAGCAGTTGTATGATGTTGAAATTTGGATGCTGGATGCAAATGGAAAGGGGGAGACTCAGAGAAGCACAATGAATGTTGACGGTCAGCTTCTATATATCCTTTGTATCGGGATCGGACTATCTTCTATGTATCCTTTGTATCGGAATAGGACTATCTGTTACCTCTTGTATCATGCTTCTTATATTTTTTTTATCTTTTATAATGGTAATTGACCTTTTAGCAATAATCAGCATAGCGTTTATTTTCTTCCTATGGTTCCTAAAAGTGCTTTTGCCCAGTGCAAGCAGTTGAAATAGAGTTCTTGATTGTGAAGCTAAGTGGGTATGTCCTATTTTCCATGCCATCTCATTGTTTTGCAATTGTTTCAGAGCTATCTTTTCAGATTGAATCAGTTTGTTGGTTTTTGTGGCAGTTATTAGATTCAAATTATGAAGTTTTGTAAATTGGTAGGACTGGACGCGGAAACTGGAATCATGTGTTGTGATTGTGGCTTGAAGATATCTAACCGTGATGTTGGTTTTTGTGGCAGTGCATCAGGTTTGTTAGTTTTTGTGGCAGTTAGTTTCTGTGACGTTGCAGTACTATATATGTAGGTGGTGTCAAACCATATAAGTTTTTGTAGAAAGAGGCCTGGAGCTGATCAATACGGTAATGGTGAAACATGAAGTTCCGAACTTTTTAATGCTCTAAGAATTGTTGTTTGTTATAGCAGTGAGATGTGTTTCTCAAGAAATTTAGAAACTGGATTCTGAGTTGTTATATATTCTGTTATGTGATTAGTTTAACAAGTAGTTGTTTTTGGTGATTGAATTCTTATTCCGACTGCAGTTGGTTTTTGTTCTTTTTTGCATATTTAGCCACCTCCTTAATCCTTATGCTTATTGGCCTTTCTCTTATTTTTGATTTTTGTTCTTACCGGACAAACTTGAGTAAGAGAAAAATATGCTTGCCTCTTGTTGAGTTGTGTTCTCAATATCAGTTTTGTTCTGGCTAGTGGCGACAAGATTTGCCTAATGCAGAATGATAATAATGAGGGTTCTTGATAAGTTGAATGTCACTTGTTTATCAGTGAGGGGGATTTTGATAGGTATGCTTATATATATATTATCTATCTTCATTTTAAATGTCTGACCCGAGTCCCTGACTAATCAAGTTAACAATGAGGCAGTTGGGTGTTTTGGATACTGAATAGTTACTGCTGGAACTGGGTCATTAATTGCAGCTGACGATATGTTATACTGCGTTTAATTAGGTGACGTATTATCACTAGTAGTGATCTTTATTTCTATGCGCTCAATGTTTTTTATATTTGTTTACAGAAAAAAAAAATATATATATTAAGCTGATAGTACCTCTACTTCTTTCAGCCCTTGGTCCTATCACAATGGTGGATATTGGCCAACACTTCTAAGGCAGGTAAGTGATCCGGCCGCGCATCATTTTTTTTTCCTGTAAAGAAAAGAATAGACCTCGCTGAAAAGGCGCTGAGTAGAGGCTGCCGCCAATATTATTATTATTTTATCACAAGCAGGATTCCATGCCATCAATTTTCATCTTTCTCTCTCTTCTTTTCAGTTTTTTGCCCTTTGCAAATATTTCTCGCATCTCTGCGGCTTTATCATCTTCGTCGACATCTTTGAATTGCACTCTTACTATAGGTGAGTGTCAATTTCCTTCATGAAAATATCCTCCTTGTCGAGTTACATCTTCTAATTCAGTTTGTTGAAGTACAAGAAAATAGCTGGATGTCAATGATTCTGCGATCTTTTGACTGAGTCAAGTGATCCTCCTGCCTTTCTCTTCTACAATGCCTTCACCACGTTCGCTCTCAATGCTGCTGACATCTTTTTCATGGAAATTGATCTATGCCTACTCTTCTGACATTCCAACTTGTTATTTTATTTTCTGTTAATGGTTACTAACTTTTCTTTCTTCATCTCGCTTTAAGAATTCCTGGATTATGTCTCCTTCCCCGCCCTTGAATTTCAATCCCAATCTGTTGGCATTCAAGTATGACTATTTTGCTTCATTCACTTGTCTATCCTTTCTTTGCTGTCTTTTCTACTTCCTCTTGCTGGGTATTTCCTTCTTTATGGGGTTCTCCTTTATTTCTTCTGGCTTTTTTTTGTTCCTTCTTGGCTCTTGCATATTTAACCACCTTATACATTAAGGCTATTTTCTTCTGTTGGATTATGATTCTTATACTTGACAAACTTAAGGAAAGGAGGGAGTTTTCGGTTCGATGCTTATCCTAAAAAGCGGCAGAAAGATGTGGATTGCCTCTTGTTGAGTTTTGTTCTCAAGATCAGTGGTATCTTTGTGTGGGATTTCACGTCCCTCTCTTTTTTCGTAATGTGACTGAATTTTCGCATTGGCCTACCACCAGCATATTGGTATCTGATTAGCTTGGCTTTTAGGTTCGCTTGTTAACACTTAGACTAAATGAACATATTTGAATCAAAAAAAGAAGAAGACTAAATGCACATATTGAAACACTCGAGGCTATATCTACAGAACAAATGGGACTTTATATATGGTTTTAATTCTTGATGATTTGTTTGTTTGTTCGTCTCATGAGGGCATATATTTATTAACCAAGCTATTCTTATGAACTCTAGGAGGTGATTGAGCATATGTTGAGGATGCAGTTACTTGATAGAGGTTGAAGCAAAATTCCATTATATGTATTGCTCTGCCGGGCTTAACCAAGTTGGTTGGGCAAGCACAAATAAGATCTAAGTGCTTTATGCTATTGCGAACTAAGAAATGGGAAAATGTAGTCGGCAACAATGATGGTATACAGACTTTTGATGAATCAAATTCCAAGTTTATGCACATTTGTGGATTTCTATGCATCATGTTACTTTGTCACTTCAATGTATTTGGACACTTTAATTCTGATTGTTGCTGGTGACTTGTCTTGCAGGAATATTAGCTATCTAATTGACGTGGATTTTTAATCTTGTGACATTATTATGATAGTAAGTGATCCTTCTCTTATATCTTTTACTACTTTGCATACTCTGCCGTTGATAGTGTCAGGTCATCAACTAGATGTTCAAGAGAATTTGTAATTACCTGTGGAATTGTAAAATTACAATGTGAAAAAGATAAATCATTTAAATCAGGATCACAGTATTGACAGTTGGATGTTGGTTAATTAGTCATCAATGCTTAAAGATACCACGTCCTTTTTTGATTACATGTCCTTAAATAATAAGAAATGGTTACACGTCCAAGAGCTATTATGATTTTGATGACATAAAATGAATTGCATTGATGTTTCAAAATTTTGCCGTCCCTGACTATGTTTGCAGGCTGACTGTCTGAATGTGGAATAGATAGATCAAAATATGTTCATTTTGTGAAAGTTAATGTTTCTTGCTTAGAAATTTAATGATAATATAATCTTGTGATGGAAAGAGTTCTTTTGAAAATGGAAAAAAAATTCTAGAATAATGAAAGGGATCTCTTTTGTAGCTTTGGATTTGGGATTGTGATGGAAAGATTTATTCAGAAAGGGGGATTAGCAAAATTCTGGAATAATGAAAGATAAATGGCAAAATTCAAGAATAATGAGGGACCACTTTTGTCGCTTTAGACTTGGGATTGTGATGGAAAGAAATATTGAGAAAAGGGAAATGGCAAAATTCTAGAATAATAAGGGATCTCTTTTGTCGCTGTAGACTTGGGATTGTGATGGAAAGAATTATTCAGAAAAGAGAAT
The DNA here is from genome assembly GCA_033675215.1 of Rhodiola kirilowii. Taxonomy (NCBI): domain Eukaryota; kingdom Viridiplantae; phylum Streptophyta; class Magnoliopsida; order Saxifragales; family Crassulaceae; genus Rhodiola; species Rhodiola kirilowii. The sequence goes on along the minus strand of CM066203.1, from coordinate 2,204,863 downwards.
TGGCAAAATTCTAGAATAATGAAAGGGAATTGGCAAAAAAATATTTAGAATAATGAAAGGGACCTCTTTTGTGGCTTTAGAATTGGGATTGTGATCGAAATAGTTAGGGGTGGGCGAAAAGACCGAAAAAACCGAACCCGGCCCGAACCGAACCGAAAAAAAACCCGAACGGGCCGGTTCTTCTCGTATCAAAAACCGAACCGAAAAAAACCCGAACCGAATGGTTCGGTTCGGTCTCGGGTTTGCTTTTTTCTCGGACCGAAAGCCCGAACCGAATCGAAAATATGTGTTTTCTGTCAATTTACAGAACCCGGCCCGAACCGAACTCGGACCGAACCGAACCGAAAATTGAATTTACATAAAAAGACCGAAAAAATACCGAAAAAGATCAAAAAACCCGAAAAAGACCGGAAAAAAATTGGAAAATCGCAAAAAAGGACCGAACCGACCCGAACCGAAAAGGACCGAACCGAAAAAGCTCGAAAACCCGAACCGAAAAGACTGAATCGAAAAAGACCGAACCGGCCCGAAACCCGAATTTTCGGGCTTTGGTCGGTTTTCAATTTTAGAAGGATCGAACCTGAACCGAACCGAATTTTTGGGTTTCGGTTTGGTTTTCACAAAAAACCGGCCCGAACCGACCCGAGCCCAGCCCTAGAAATAGTTACTCAGAAAAGGGAATTGGCAAAAAAAAATCTAGAATAATGAAAGGGACATCTTTTGTGGCTTTAGACATGAGAATGTGATCGAAAGAGTTCTTTTGAAAAGGGAATTGGTAAAAAAAATCTAGATTAATGAAAGTGAATTGGCAAACAAATTTAGAATAATGAAGGGAATATGCAAAAACATTTAGGAAAGAGAACTATCCACAAGCTTGGGACTGGGCTTGTACCCTGTTGGAACAAAACGGCAAAAACCTCACTGATTTGCTTTCAGCTTTATCTGTAACATGGAATATTTGACAAGGGCCTTTTTAGTTTTGCTTTTACACTTGGGATTGTGATGGAAAGAGGTTTTTTCAGAAAAGGGAATCGACAAAACTCTAGAAAAAATGAAAGAGAATTGGAAAAATTCTAGAATAATGAAAGGGAAGTGAAAGGTGTCAGAGATATATTTGGGTAGTTATATTAGAATATTCATCAAAATATTTAATTATTATCTGATGTATATATTTGATATTATATGTATCTCCATGTGCTGTATATAAAGGCTGTTTGACCTTCTATCAATTATATCATTCGTTCTTCTATCTAACATGGTATCACAGCCGAGGTTCTTCTTTTTCTGAGGTGATCTTCTTGATTTTGTTCAGGCGGTGGTGTGCGGTGACTAGCACACCACCTCCCACCCAAAACCGCTTCCGCAATTACCGTATTTTTTCGTAGTACAATAATCCGGCTCATCATTCCTTCCTTCCAACACCACCGGTTCGAATCGATTTGTTTCTGGTGTGTTACAATCCCAGTTTGCTTTTTCATCAAATCTGCCCCGATCCAGATCCATTCCATTTGGCTTCATGAGTTGCTCTCATCCATATCAGCAACAAGATGCGAATGGTCCTTTTCCGTTTCAGTTCGGAAGGATTTCGAGGAATGGTCCTTTTCCGTTTCAGTTCGGAAGGATTTCGAGTGGGACAGATGTGGGTATGTCACATTACAAGAGAAAAGGCGGCTGGAGCTTCTTTTCAAAGAGAAAGAGATGACACTAGGGTTTGAGTAACTTTTTTATCTTTATTTTTTTTAAACAGAAAAGAAAGAGCGACATAAGGTAAAAAGGAAAAGAAGGTCAAAGATGGATGGGTTCGGAATATTAAAATACTGCTGGTTTGACTGTTATAGAAATTTGATTTTGGTTTCGGCCCTCGACCGATGTTTTCCGGTCTCGATGATGTTTTTTTGTCTCTACTCCACCGATATTTTCCGGTGTGTCTTCGATCGATGCTTTCCGATCTCTTTTGACCGATGTTTTCTGTCTCTTCCCGAACGATCAATCGGCTTCTCAACATCAACACTTGCACATGAGGTTTCTTTGATCCAGCTCGTTCATATTCACCATAGAATTTTGATAGCTTCTTTAAAGGTGTAGCCTTTGATACAACACTACTTTTGTCATTCCAAACTCATTGTGGTTAACCACCATCAGTTTGATGAGGAAGCGTGTTAGAGATATATTTGGTTAGTTACGTTAGAATATACATCAGAATATTTAATTATTATATGATGTATATATTTGATATTATATGTATCTCCATGTGCCGTATATAAAGGCTGTTTGACCTTCTATCAATAATATCATTCGTTCTTCTATTTAACTAAAGGGACCTCTTTTTCGCTTTAGATATGGGATTGTGATGTCAATGACTCAATATGAACCAAGCCGAATTTGAAACACATTTTTGTGACGAGTGTACGATGATCTCCTCGATTCTTAAAAAAAAAAAGACATATCGTCCGTGCCTTATGATGTTTAGTCTTGCGGACTATATGTTTAATGATTATGATGAGGTTCGCGGATCGAGTTTTTTTTTTTTTTGCTAGGATGAAGTGGGTCAGGCCCAGGAAAGCCACATACTAATGTTGCTTCTGTAACGTTTGGAACATGGGCCGAAACTCGAAGATGGGCCAAGAATCGTGCAGAGCTTAATGGACATCCGCCCAAGTAAAATTGTGCCCAGGCAGTCATTCACTTGGTCCGACTCACTGGACTAACAGGAGGGGCTTAATTATATTATACTCTCACATTTTTTTAATATTTATATATATCCTTATTTGGAAAATATAAAAAGAAACAATTTTGAAATTACTAAATGGAAAGAACAAGGACTTGAAAGTACTAAAATTTTGTACTATTTATTCATAGAAATATTTAAGATGACATGTATATATTTACAACTACACTTTTTATGGAAATTAAAACGGCCTACACATATATATTTATTACAAACTCAAAGCTAGCTAGTATAGTCAATATTGTCCTATTATAAGATTATTTCTTAATCTTAGGACAATTTCCATTTTGCATGTGGTCTTGCTTCAAGCATTTGTTAACAAATGCTCTTCCACATTTATTACTTTGAAACTTAGCCTCTTTGTGGCTTGATTTTTGATGATTTAGAAGTGCTTTGTGATTTTGTTTATCACTATTGCAAATATTGCATCGCCCCCCTTGATGATCAACTCTTTGACCATTTTTATCAAAGTTTAATGAAGCCATGATTTGAAAGCTTTATCTCACCTCCTTTTATATAAGGAAGGGAGTCTCCATCCCTTAATTAATGAAATCATATGAAATATTTAAGAATAAAAAGTAATATTTTTTAATTTATCTGAAATCTTTTGAAATAAAATGTAAATATATAACTAGAAAAAGGATTCGGTGCAAAGTTAATTTTTTGGTACAAAATACTAACTAATCACAGCCATTGATCTTGTGATTTGAATGGATGATATTAAATCTTGATTTTTTGGTGTTTTTCTTGGTGACGAATTATAAAATGAAACTGACGAACTATGTCGTCTTTCATTTTTCGGCTCGAAAAGTGACGAACTATAAAATAATTTTGACGAACTATAAAATAAACTGACGAATTATAAAATTATTTTGGCGAATTTTGTATTTTGTACCAAAATTTGACTTTGTACTGGATATTGATACTATGTAGTAACTAATTATGAAATCTTTTAGAATAAAGTATATCTGAGATGAGTAATTATGACCAAGAAACTATTTTTGTAAGAAAAAAAAGAGAGCCGTCTCAAGGGAATTGAAACGACGCTAGCAGCAGGGGATCCATTGGAGCAAGGATGGTCAAAATACTCTCATACAGATCACTCAACGGTCAGGATGGTCCACAACAATACTATGGTCTGCAGGTCTGGTCACTGTTCTCTTTTGTTATATTCTGAAAGGGCATCAAAACTAAATTGGGAGGCCAGCTTTGTGAGCATCTCCTTGCATGGGACATAACTCAGAGCTTTTATAAAACTGGGTAACATGGCGCTTTGGAGGAAAATAAATTAAAAAACCTCAGTGCATGCATCATTAAAGGAATCCCTCATTCTGTGGAATTTTATTGTTATATGACAACTGATCGGTTTGGAGCTTTTATCTATAAATACAGCTACCATAATTAGAGTGGAAGAACACACACAATCTCAGCAAAACCAAGCAGTACTGTCTTGTCCTTGATCTCTCTAGTTTGTTAGGTCTCTTATTTGAAATGGCCATAGCAAACAGCTTGCTTGTTGCTGCTTGTATTTTGCTTATGTTTGTCTCCACAGCAATTCATATTTCTGAGGGTAGACATCTAAACTTTAGAGAGAGAAAGGATGCCCATGCAGACAGCTTCAGACCAACAGATCCTGGCCACAGCCCTGGTGCCGGCCACAGCTTGCAGCTGCAGATTAGCAGTGCACAAATGGTGAAAGATGCAAGAAGCAGTTCTCATGCAAAGAGCAGTACATACAAATCAGTGGACAGTGATCAAGTGGTACCTGAAGCACCAAGTCCTGTTGTAAATCATACTGATCAACGACAACCCACTAGAGGCGTGGATGACTTTCAACCCACAAATCCAGGCCACAGTCCTGGAGCCGGCCATTGATCTATTCAACATAAGGAGTGCATAAAACGCAAAAGCTATTAATTAGATGGAGAACGTACTGCATGTTCATATGGAACTACTAGGATCAACTATTTGTATGTAACTATGTAAATGAATTTCTTAAACACTGAGATCTTGTACAAATAATTGGATTTCTCGTCGAGTAAACATGTATTTATTTCATTACTTTTTACAGGAAAACTAAATCAACCGAGAATATTCTAGTAAGCGAATATACGTGCAGAAGTCCTAAATCTAGGTTTGGGTTTTTTTTAATCGAACCCTAAATTTAGGTTTGGGATTTTCCCATCAAACCCTACATGCAGGTTTGGGGTTTTCCATCAACCCTAAACCCTCATCTTTGAAATTGAGTTCTTCTTTCTACACTTTCAGTAATTATAAACAATTGGGTAACTTTCTGTACAATTAGTAATTTGTGGTGGACTAAAGGCTGCGCTAGACTTCCAAAGTTTCTGGAGCCAACTACAGGCTGTCCTTTTTGAATTCCCTTTCCAGAGAGAGAGAGAGAGAGAGAGAGAGAGAGAGAGAGAGAGAGAGAGAGAGAGAGAGAGAGAGAGAGAGAGAGAGAGAGAGAGAGAGAGAGAGAGAGAGAGAGAGAGAGAGAGAGAGAGAGAGAGAGAGAGAGAGAGAGAGAGAGAGAGAGAGAGAGAGAGAGAGAGAGAGAGAGAGAGAGAGAGAGAGAGAGAAGTCACAAACTTCTGCATAGAACGTTCTTGTGTGTATACGATACTAATTAATAAGTCACAAAGGAGCTTGACGCCTTGACTGCTTGAGAGACCGGTTTCCATAGTGATTATTGTATGATTATGATTTTAGGATTTAATTAGGGTTTGTGCGGTTGATGATCAAGGAAAATGCACTGCTGCTTACTTAATGGTCTAAATGACCCTCACACATAAAAAAAACCATTTTAATCATCATATAATAGTAATCGCGTGCTTTTTTAAAATTAGTACATACTGAAAATTTAAAGTCGAACTTTTCCCATTAAAATTCTTCAGAAATAAATATTCAATTGAGGCTACTACAACCGCTGAAATTTGGTCATATATATTTCTTTTAATATGCATGTAAACCACCGGCCATTACGTACTGATCTCACACTACACTCCACTAGCAAGAAACCCTGTTGAGTTGTGCTCAACTAAAAATACTCGCACTCTAAACATACTCGGTACTTATTGCTGCTAGCTAGGCTGCGCAAGAAATAAGGAGGCATAAAACAACTTCAGCAATAATCCGACGAAAACTATTAGCAATACTCTCTCTCTACAAAACAGTACGTGCTCTTACAAGGCTAATAAATTTTACACAGAACATCTTCTAACTCAAAGCTTATACACTGATCTGATATTTAATTATGGTCAATGGAAACACCCTACATTTCTTCTTTTTACCATTCATATAGCAAATTAGCAATACACATTACCGAAAAATATAATCGATGGTTAAGTGAAGAGTCTACGTACCCCACAAAATAAATACTAACACAAAAATCTCCACTCTCCGAAGAATCTTGCTTTAGCAACAAAATTAATCATTCAAGTCAAGTTAACGGCTTACACATGCAAAAGATACACACCTATGGCTTAATGGCTATAATCAAAGTATTCACCAGGACAGATAATGTGCCTCACTTGCATTTGTCGACTAAAAGAGTTTTAGACGTACATTAGCCATTATACTATATACATCTTTAAGTGGAAAAGTACACATAGGGTATCCTACATTTTTAGGAGCACGGCGATGGTGGGAGCTTAATTTTCATAATCTATACTCAGGTCTTGTGTCTTTGGTGTTTTTAATACACATTCAGAAACGAAGGCATTGTTTCAGGACAATGAAAGGTCAATGGAACCACCATGCATGTGTGGACTTCGGTGCTTTTCAATTTTCTAGTCATACCACTTCGAATCTTTAATATAGCAATGCAGATCATTAGTATTTTCTGAAAGACGTAGTCTTTGGCATATATTGTACGTTTTTACAGGCCGGCATCCAATAATGAATGCAACAGGGCAGTTTTTACACATTTTACTATCACCTTGCCGGAGGTACGGTTCTCTCTTGACAGTGAACTGATAAACCTAGGTAAAAAACCAATCGGTTTAATAAGTAGTCTAGTTGTATAAGGAGCGCACTTAATTATCAAAAGGCAAGTTTAGCATGCATGGATTCTTGATATAGAGATGTAGCTAGCATTGACTACTTACAGAGATGGCCAAAATGATTAACCCTAAATATGAAGGCATTATTATTGTATTGTTTATCAATAAGACAGTGTAGACTGCCATTATAAATGCGACAGAAGACAGGAGAGGCAACCACCATAATATAGTTCGCGTCTTTCAAACTCTCTCTCTCCTTCCTCTGTCCTTGTACTTGGGATAATATTAGTTCTTTGACTATGGCAAAGGTTAAATCCACCATTATCTATGTCCTTCTACTTGTGGTCATAACTTGTCAAGAAAGAACATTTTCCGAAGGACGCTTTCTGAGATCAATGGATAAAGTGGATCACAAGAAAAGATCAGGAACAAGAGAGGAGCAGGATATTGACTCAATGCCAGAAGATCATACTTATGTGGTCAAGACAGATGCAGTTCACAAGGATGACCATGAAACCCAATTGGATGGGGGCAAGTACAATGTGGAAGACGAACAACAACCGGGTCACAGCCCCGGTGTCGGACATCCTTTTGTACCATCTGAAGATCACGCAGCTGTTGGTACCTCCATCATGGAAAATAAACGTAATGCAGGAGGAAAGCCAAGTGATTATAGCCCAGGAGTAGGTCATTCTTTTGTACATTATGATAAAAATGTCATACCCGAATCAGTCGAAAACAGTGGTCCTAACGAGAAGCATCACATTCAAGAAGAAGAAACACAAGCAGGGCCAGGCGCTGGCCATTCTGATGAGCATACCACAACAGATAAACAGTTCAAAGAAGAGCAATTGAGAATTGAGAGCCACAGCCCAGGTGTTGGGCATTCTATTCAGCAGAAACATACAGAACCAAGAGCAAGAAAATAACAGCTGCTGTTTTAGACTCCATGCACAAAATCATATCAGTAAATTGTTATTAGTCAGTTAGGCAGTCATATAGCTTATGTAAGTTCATGCATTTGTAATTTCTCTTGGCTAAAGCTTGTGTTGTGTAAATATTATTAATAATGCATTCATTTAGTGGAATGAAGTGTGAGTTGTGACTACCGGAATTTGAGGTTTAGGGTTTATATTGACATTTAGTAAGTGTTTTCTAATTCTAATTAATTAAGAAAGCTCCACAAACAATATGTGACTGTGAAAGTGTAGCTGCACACTAGCTGTAAGATGATCATCTAGCTTACCAACATGCATCAAAATTTCTGAAGTTCAAATATATAACAGAGAGCAAAAAGTCACATAAAACAATGCCATAATTTAAAAAAAACACATAAAGATGTTCTCACTTGGCGCGGAGAGACATTGGCTAATAGTCAATCCCTATTAAAATACACACATCTAGTTTCATGCCACCATCTCATAATCAAAACATCACTTTCTAGGGCAACGCATGAACAAACGACTTTACCTAATTGAGGCTTGAAACACAACAAACTGCAAATGAAAGGTAGTGCATGCACTCACTAAACACTAAATCGAAGCACGACAAAAAAAATAAGTAAAATAGGCTCACTTTTGTTTTATGTAATCTTTTTCTTTCTCTATTTCGTCATCTCCACATTTTTATAAAAACGATTCCCCTTGGTGCATTTCAATCATTTGCTAACGGAAGCAGCCTGTCGTCTATACTTTCTCAAGCTTCTTTTCGCTATAAAAAGTACCGCCGCCCCACACTCTGTGGCAGCCATTGTCCGCCAACTCCCCTAACTTGAGGAAATTCATGACATAAAACCTAGACCTTTGGGGATCATAAAATTCTCTGGAGATATGCTGGATCTCAGGAGATGATTTTGTAAAACAGATGCTGCATGCATTGCAATGTTGAATTTCAAAAATGTGGAATTCGACAAAATTTTCATGGTCTGGGAGTGACTGATGAATCCAAACAAAGTTGCTGAAATGAAACAAAATATGATATATCAACTAAAACTCACTCCAGTATAAGTGGGTTTTTGTTTGATATTTAAAACCCTAGCTAGGCTGTCTGCTTGCTCAACTTGACTTTTTCAAAATGCTCAAAATGAACATGCATGGAGGGCCACCACGCATATACTAGCAGAACCTACTTATATAATCACCAGTGTAAAGAGAAAATATGGATCCATTAACTCGCTCGTGGGCACCGATACTTAAGCTTAAAGTCTTTACACATATAAAATCACTTCTTTTTAAGTTCTTTAACTATTTATTATTGTGAAATATAGAGTAATAATTCCTGTTTATATAATTCAGGGATACACTTTAGGTCCCAGCTCATAACACATTCCTCAATCATCACGGTGAGTGATTACTTTTGAAGCCCTAGCTAACATTTGTTCGACACATTATTATAAAATTGCATGGTGTCTCTTAAACAAGTACTAGGACTTTTTACCAACAATAAATTGAATCGAATCTCTCGGTGATTGTTCTCTTTGTTCTAATTAGTTGGGATCTATAAATTGTTAATTAAAGATCACACTCACACACTACAACAAAGAGAAAAAAAGTGTATGTACACTACACTTTTGTCGAGATTCAAAATGACAACCTTTAAAAAAATTATTCATTTTTTTGTACCGTAATCATAATTTCAGCAAGCATCTCAAATGCTTCATTGTCGTAAATATTATGTTTACAGCTGTGATGTTTATACGATTCCTTGTTGATTCTCTTGAAAAAAAATGGCGCGGACACTTTAGAAAGATTCCTTTTATCTACTTACAGATATTTTAACAAAAAAGCAAAGGAAAAAGAGTTAAAAAGGTCTCATGATTAAGAAAAGAATATCGCATTATAGATACGATAGAACTAAGAAAAAAGAAAATCGAGAATTTGATGGTGTATATAAAATGCCTTGTAATGAATGGTTGTCCTTAGTTAGGTCAACTTTTTTCTCTGCCGAAATTGTCAATTGTATTAAGCTAATTTATTTTTTCTTCCAAAAGCCAAGGACTTAAATACACACTTGACACTACTTCTCCATGAATATAGGCTATAGCTCTTTAGTTTTTATTTTTATTTTGTCTCTAAGACTGCTCAATGAACCGAAAATAAAGGCGAGAAATAGAATAGTGATAATTTCATGGACCACAATAATGAATTATTGCGAATTAATAATTACTAGAGAGGTTACATTAATATTGTTAGGGCTTTTTATCAACAAAAAAATATTGTTAAGGCTTAGTAACAAAAAAATATTCTTATAAGAGCATCCCCACCATGATCTTTTTTTATCATAGAAAAGTATCATGAGACATGATCAAAAAAAACTTACACCCTCACCATGATCTTCTTTTATCATAGTTTTGATCATCCCATGATTTTTTGTAAAAAAGATCATCTCATGATCAAAAAAATGGATTTGATCATGAGCCGTGAACCAATCGCAATGCGACATGTGTCCTGTGTAAGAAACAGTACAATTTTTATTTTGATCTTGCAACGAATATATCTTCTAAATTACAAAGTAAAAAAATCAAAATAAATACCAATATTTGTAATTTTTTAAGCTCTATAAAACGAGATACTCTTTGATATATTTTTATTAATCTTAATATTTATGAGCTATAATTTATGTATGATGAGAGAGGCTGATGATAAACTTTTTTTTGATCATGAGTGAGGTGCATTTGATTGATTTGGTCATGGGGGATGATTAGATGAGAGAGAAAAAGGATGAGAGAGATGGATGGCATGTCATGGTTTTTTTTATCATATGGTGGGGATGCTCTAAGATGCGAAAATCATACCAATGACTAAATTGTTACTATATCAAACTAACCCTACATTCGCAAAACTTTTATGATGCTGAAAATGCAAGTTTAATCTGGGGAAGAACAGTGCAATGTGTGGTGTGAACGAAAAGAGTGAAGGGCAGAAGGGATTGGGAACAAGAAGAATATATGGACAACCAGGAATTATAGGCATGGGAGGCAGAGATTAAGCTTGCGTAAATCTAAATATGCAAACCGTTCCTTTTATATTTACATAGAATCTTCCAACTATTGAGGAATAAATAGACCCTTCATCTCAATTTCACATGCATGCTTCTATATAAATACTACTATTTATTTAGTGTCCTTGAATTTCAGTGTATCTCCTACTCCAAATCGACGTCCCAAAACTCAGTTCTCATCTAGTCCTTATCGAGTATGAAGATGATGGCTATGCTCCTGATTTTTAATGTAATAACAGTCATTCGCGTCGAAGGGATCAGAAATATGAAACTTGAGTCAATTACTGAAGTAAGATCAGGCCAACATAAGGAGATATTCGAAGCATCATCGGTAAAGAGTGGCGAGACCTTGGTTAACAGTATGAATACGATAGAGAGGCAATTAGGAGATAGGGAGACTCGTTTGGTGGATGCTTTTCGACCAACGGAACCGGGGCATAGCCCCGGAGCTGGGCACGCAATCCACGATTGAAGTCTCATATTTCGGTGGCAAAGAGAACATATGTTATTTGAAATCGATACATATATATAGTTTCTCCTTAGCTTAGCTGCAATATGTATCTTTTTCATTTGTCAACATGTTATAATTCATAATCTGAGAATTTGGGCATTGGTTCGGAGGAGGAGAGGAAGAAATGATAGTCTTAGAATAGAATACACGGAATCTCTTGTTTCGCTGAGTGGAAATCCGGACCAGGTCCAAACTGAGAGTTGAGAACATTTTTTTTTAACGAAGAAACAACATCGTTGTGGACTGTGGCTGTGGCAGGAGTTTATCAAAGGCAAAATTGGTAATAATCAGACTTAAAATTAAGAATGATCAGACTTAAAGAGAGAATGATCAAACTTAAAAATTGTCAATGATCAGACTTAAAATTGAGAATGATCAGACTTAAAGAGACATTGATCAGACTTAAAACTGGTAACTAAAAGACTTAAAATTGAGAATGATCAGACTTAAAGAGAGAATGGTCAGACTTAAAAATTGGTAATAATCAAACTTAAAATCAAGAATGATCATACTTAAAGAGAGAATGATCAGACTTAAAAATTGTTAATGATCAGACTTAAAAAAATAGCAATGATCAGACTTAAAGAGAGAATGATCAGACTTAAAACTGGTAACTAAAAGACTACAAATTGAGAATGATCAGACTTAAAGAGAGAATGATCAGACTTAAAAATTGGTAATAATCAAACTTAAAATCAAGAATGATCATACTTAAAGAGAGAATGATCATACTTAAAAATTGTTAATGATCAGACTTAAAATTGAGAATGATCAGACTTAAAGATGGTTATGATCAGACTTAATAATAGACAATGATCAGACTTAATATTGATAATGATCAGACTTAAAATTGACAATGATCAGACTTAAAATTGATAATGATCAGACTTAAATAGATAGTGAATCAGACTTAATAATAGACAATGATCAGACTTAAAATTAACAATGATCAGACTTAAAATTGACAATGATCAGACTTAGAATTGATAATGATCAGACTTAAATAGACAATGATCAGACTTAATAATAGACAATGATCAGACTTAATAATAAACAATGATCAGACTTATTATTGATAATGATCAGACTTAAAATTGACAATGATCAGACTTAAAATTGATAATGATCAGCCTTAGAATTGATAATGATCAGACTTAAATAGACAATGATCAGACTTAATAATAGACAATGATCAGACTTAATAATAGACAACGATCAAACTTAATATTGATAATGATCAGACTTAAAACTGGTAACTAAAAGACTACAAATTGAGAATGATCAGACTTAAAGCGAGAATTATCAGACTTAAAAATTGTAGCAAATTTTACTGTAGCAAAAGTCAAATTTTACTGTAGCAAAAGTCACATTTTATTCCAAATGATCAGACTTAAAAACGTACTGTAGCAAAAGTCACATTTTACTGTAGCAAGAGTCAAATTTTATTCCAAATGATCAGACTTAACGCATGTTGGTCAGACTTAAAAACGTACTGTAACGAAAGTCGAATTTTACTGGAACAAAATTTAGGACGATTATACCCCTCCTATCTTTTATGTATTTTTAAATAAGTCCGCGTGTGTTTTTTTATTTACAAAAAGAACCCCGAACGGAATAAATTTTGATTGATCGATTTTTACACGTGTCAATTTTTTTATGGGTTTGTAATTTTTATTTATAATTTTGGTTTGTATTTGATCCAATTCCTTTAAATAAATTATTTGTATTGTTTTAAATTATCAATTACAAGAACTTACCTTTATTTTTCTTAATAGTGTAAATCACATTCAAAATTCTGTTTTATAGTCAATTTACTGTTTCTCTTAATATATGAAAAATATAATAAAATGCAGGAAACTACAAGGCTAATTAAAGAAAAGGAATTGAAAATCATAATGATGAGACAAACTTCTAAGAAGAATAGTCCATCAAATGAGATAGCAACTGAATACGTCCTCTTCTACAAATCTACATCCATATCTGTTCTTGCCTTTTTTTGTACAGTAATTAGCAACTCAAATGTACTGGGAATGCAATCGATCAATCTTTCTTTGAACAACACGCTATAAGGACATCAAAGGAAATGCTAACATCAGTATACAGATTACAAATCTATGCAACATCTCTGTGAGAAAAAAATGATGGCAACATTTTTCGCTTTCCTTGCTGTAAATCTCTACTGCGAATACACAGCTACTAGTGATAGTCAGGTCCAAATAATTAGACTATGAACAAGAAAATCAGGCTAAATACTTAAGTTGATAGCACGCTCAGATAAAACGTATGGAACATAAAACATTACACACACTCACTCCCTGAGAACTACACCTCGAAATGCATATATATCAACCGAATGGGGATGCAACAGGGACAGGTCCTGCAAGTGCATCGGACCTTTTAATGCTTCCCATGCCACAGATAATGCAGCCCGGGGCATTGACTGCAGAAAATTTGGCACCACAGAGATCACAAACATCGTATCCTATGGTGGACAGACGACTCAATGTGGCGGAGCAAAACTGGGAAGGATCTTCCATCGGATCAATGGATTTATTTGTTAGACCCCTTTGGACACACATGTCTACCAAACTTCTCAATTCGTCTTGCTTCCCTGGAGGTGCTTTTGATAGAAGAAGCTCCAGCATTTGTTTTGAGTAAGCATAGTTCTGTACCTCCATGTTTCGTTTAATAGCTGTCCGCACACAGCTTATTCTGTGCTTGGCCAGCAATGGTAGGGAGCCCAGATGGCGGGATAATCTTGCCATCTCATCTTTTGCACTGATTGCATTTGCACCTTGGACCTTTTGGAGCCGTCCGATTTCCTACGATAAATATGCATAATAAGTCAGCTACAACAGAAAAGTTTAATAAAACTGAGTTTTTTGTTGTTGATGGAAACGTTTAATAACACTGAGTTGGCAGATGATGTGAGGTAGTAAATATATTACCACATAGAAAACTACATTCTTTCAAAACATTTAGGATATCATATTTGTCAGGACGATAGAATCAGAATGTGAATAGAAATCATACCCGGAGGAGCGTTACTGCAGTTTTGTACTGAGCACAGATGGTGGCTTGAGCTTTAATATCCGCTCCACGAGATTGGTCCTTAGCCAGAGCCAGAAAAGCTTCATCAAAACATGATAATGCATCTGAAAGTTGGTTCTGCTCTAGGTGGGAAAGTCCAGTCTTAAAACATACTGATGCAGGAGCTCCTCGGGGAACCTGTAAAGAGGTATCAAGAACCAGTTAGAAGTTTCACATCACTAAGCATGTGAAATTCAAAATTTGCACTGAATGGGCTCGACGACTAAACTCAAAGCATTGCAGGTGCCTCATACCTAAATCGATGCAGGCATACGCATATATAGCAAGGAGGATTAAATAAGTTTGAAAATAACAATAAACTGTACTGTGATATGCAAGGATATTTTTACCTGTCCTGGACGTGCAGTGGTTGGAGGGGAAGCAGGCTGAGCAGGATTCCCAGCAGCAGCACTATTAGGCACACCTAGTACACTGAGATCAAGAGGCTGTGAGGACATAGGCATTTGTGTTGTCTGAACTTGAGACGGGGATAAGTTGGAAATCTTCCCCATGGGCTGTGGCGGGACACCACCACCAGGGAGTCCAACAGACTCAAATTGACTAGCAGGTTGCTGAGGGGCTTGAGGGGGAACACCACCATCTGGTAGCCCAATATCTACCTGAGGTGTGCTTGCTTGATTTACTGGTCCTTGATTGTCAGCTGTTTGCAAGTTTTGGCCCATTTTCGAAATATAAGTACCAGGAGGGCGCAGAGTGGCAGCAACCTTTAGGGATGGAATTGTGTTCTGGAAGAAATCTTCCGGGATAGGCCCGACAGTAACTCCAACACCCTTGACACCAGGTGGAGGTGGTAACAGTGGAGCAGGAGGTGCTGGCCTGATGGTCGCAAAAGGGTCGGAAGCACTAGGAGCCATCCCAGATACACTTGTTGTAGGAGTAGAAGTGGGTAGAAATGAGGCAAGATCTTGAGTGGCCGGGGTCATGGACTTGGTTCTACTCATAGGGGGGCCTAGACCATCACCAATTTTGAACTGCTTCGTGGCTTCTTTTATTTTATCCACATCTACAGATGAAGATGCTGGCTTATTGCGTATTCTGATATGTAGTTTTTTTGATTTTGAATTCCCCTCTTCGTCACTGCTGCTGCCATCAGTAGGGCCATACAAGGATTTTTTAAATTCTTCTTCAGCTTTAGCCTGTTCGTCTGCAACACTTGAACCACCGCCAGTTTGTTGCATGAGGGTTTCAAGACCCATCAATGGCTCTACCTTAGCACCAGTGGACGGTAGATCCTTGGACTTGTTAGATGGGATTTTGGTTAAAGAAGACTGCATACCGTTAACATTGACATCACCTCCAGCAGGTGACAAAGCTTTCACTAAACTATCTTCTCTTACTTCTACGACATTGCCTCTACCTTTAACCGAACCGAGATATACACCAATGTGGTCTGCCATAATTGATGGGATTGCACCTTCGTCAGTTCTCATGTATGGTGTCACCTCTGCAGCCAATTCCCACTGTGGTATGGCTTTCAAATTGGTTGGAGTCTTGATTTCCCAATTACCACCACCCCATTCAGGACCTTTTGGAATCATACTTTCTGCAGCAAAATTGGCAAAAATGCCTTGTGTCCATCCAGTGGACCGGACTCTCAAAATCCTCTCACAATACCGTCTCAATTCTGAATCTGCACCCTCTTCCTCTAATTTTTGGGCGAGGCGCCTCATTGCACTCGGATTAAGGTGGCATATTAGCAGGTCCAGCATGCTTTCATAATCCGATATAACTTCAAAAGTCTCTTTAGCACTGTCAAACTGACCATACCTGCAAAGAACATTTTGTTCAACTGTTAAAGATCTGGTATAATCATTTGGAATGAGTTAGCAAAACCATGTGGAAAAAGTGTTCTGCAGTTGTGATTCTATCAAGGTGACTGGTCACATAGCATAAAAAGTGCACCCGCCTTATGTCCTCGAACTTCATAAATTACATTGGTATACACCAGTCAAACATAATTTGAATAGAACAATAAGAACAAATGCTGTTTGCTACTACTTTCTGGTTTCAAGTTATGCAATCAGTAGATATCACACTACTTCTAGCACTCTCAATTAGTAGGGCACACCGGCAGGTTTTATTATGCCCCAAGTAGATTCACTGTGCATTTGACTGCTTTCAGTGCTCAGTTAATGATAGCAGTAAAAATCAGCAAACTCAATCTGGTGTGAAATATAAATGCAAGATCAGTCAATTTCTCACTTTATGCATGCATATCCAAGCTGACGAAACCGATGGAACAAATGAGAGGTCGGAGGACACTTTGGATAATCTCTTGAACGAAGGAACTCATCCTTAAGGACAGACAAAGCTGTAGAGAAACGAAGAGCTTTGATTGCATAGATACCCCTCAAGACCTAAAATTATTTCCGTAGGTTCAGATACAACTTACAAGATTAACATAGAGCATATTATTAATGATCCATTAGATTCCCAAATCACCTGAGTAAACTGAGGCCCAGACTGCGACAATGATACAGCAAGATCTCCACAAACGGGTGACCCTTTGGCGAGAATATCGAGAGACCTTGGTGTGACACGTAAACTGTCAAACCTGTAAGAAAATAAGACATAATGATCACATCTTGAGTTGATTTCACTTGATAACACCACGATATGATATACTCCAGTTTTTCCCCTAAAGTATAACCTTACAGTGAAAAAGTGAATCGCAGCATGATTAAGCTCACACAAAAAAAATGATGGGAAGATGATTACCGAGATGTTATCTGGTACAGTACTTCAGACAGATCAATCTTTTGCTCAAAATGTTGCTGCATAGTGGCAAACCCAATTAAAAGCGGTTCAAGAAGCCCAACAAGACAGCTCTTTATTTCGACTCCCTTCTTTTGCCTAGGATTTATGTCTGTTGGATTAGCGAGCAACAACCGGTCGTTCAAAGCACCAACCAATACTGCATATCACAATGCAGTTCCTTGTTAAAAGTTATACAGAGCATTTGTGGGCAAACCTGTTTTTTTTTTTTGCAATTACCATTTGCTAACAATTCTGAAATAATAAACAGATAAAACCCAACTAAGAAAACAAAAAATTACCTGCACTGGACATGCTGATCGAAAGAATGGTCCTTACAGTTCCATCCCATCCAAGAATGCTGATAGCTGAAGCAGTTGAAAATAAAAGAGCAGGCCCAACCCATAAAAGGGATCTAAAGTAAACTTAAGTTAAGGGTTCAACATTTGATTAAACAATTATAAAAATAAAATTTGATATAAATTTATTTGAAAGGATATTGAAGGTAGCCCTTTATCGAATTTTGTGCTACTACTAGCCAGAATATCTAAATCTGCTGAAACAATCATAACCCTCTGAGTGGTCAACACTCCAGCGACACGGCCTCTTAAAGTCTCTTGCCAGTGAACCTGAAACGAAGATAAACAATATGATTTCTAATATGCTCTTTCCGATCGATACAATTAGCTTGATAATCAGAGTACTTCAAGTTTTTCAAAACCAAACTTGCAAGTTGAAAACGGAGGTGAGGACAAATGCATTCAAGCAATGCAGTGATTTAGTTCATTCCAATCCAGAGCTTATTGTTCATAAGGATTTGGGAGAATTCTCGGCCTTTTTTCTCACAAAAAAGATCACATGATCCAGTGTCAAAACATCTATGCCAATACCATGGCATCCTACACACCACTTCCACAAAGCACCCTGCAGGTGATGCTATTGAAGAAAACGATGCATACCCTTGCAAAGAATGTCGGTTATCTAATAAACTGATTTCTTTTCCACTTTTCAGTTTATACACAAAATGGAAGGATAATTGAAGAGACAAATATCATCTACCCCTCGGAGGTGTACATTACCTGGAGCACAGTTTCGTTCATTTTTAACTTAATTGACCTTTTCTGATCCGTTTTTGTGGAAATAGAATGTCCATCTGAAATTGAAATGCGAGATCCTTGGACAAGCTTTGCCAACCGAATTTGTTTCCCATGACAAGCAAACATCAACGTGGACTCTACGATCGCAAGGCAGCGAAATGTTAGTTATGGATCAAAATAAAGACTGAAAACATCGGACCAAATAGAACTCTACTTCACCTAATGGAGTAGAAAAAATACAATCCACTTCATCTTCAAACATGAACTGTATAGGGCCTTTGATCGAATTAGGCGCAACATTGGTAGATTGACTCTGTTCAACGACTTCGTCCAGTTTTTTCTCAGTGTCCTCTAAGGCCAGCCCCGGTAGTATATACATAGCCAAGCCAGTCTTATCCTCATCAAGTATTACAAACTGATTCTCATTGGGGCCAATAAATGCTGCGTCGCGGCCTAGAGCACTCAAATAATATTTGAAAAGGTGAGGAATATAAGCTATCAATTTGCACTCAATACACACACATGAAATAGACGAAATTGAGCCATTGATAGAACCTTTGATTGTACTTGCTTTGCTATTAGCTGACTGATGATCAGTGTTTTCCCAGTATAGCACCACCTCATTAGCAGAACCACTAAACTCATAAACAACAAGAAATATATGTCGCTTCTTACTGTATACTATACACTTTGGGTTGTATTCAACATTTCCGGGAATCTGAAAGAGCAGAAGACGATAATTATGGCTGCCCTTATTTAAAAAATACATACGTACCACAAACGCCAACAGAATATTCTTCCAATACAAAAACATGACTTTATCATTACCGATGTGTAAAGCTTCTTGTAAGTTGCAATGATTTTTCATTCAAAAAAAATTGAAGAAATTCAACTCCAAATGAAATGGCTGTAAAGCTTCTTGTGTAAAGCTGTACAAAAACATGACTTTATCATTACCGATGTGTAAAGCTTCTTGTAAGTGCTTTCTGCTCCTGAGCAAAGATTGTAAGCCACAAGGTTGAGGCCATCAATATAGAAAGCTCGGACAGGATAATGAAGAACTCGATTTTCTTTATTGAAGAAGTTCAACTCCAAATGAAATGGCTGTTAATGTATAGATAAGTCAGTGAAAGATATGCATGAGTAGCATCAACAGATGGAAGAACACGTTAGTGCAAAACATATACGGTCGACAAGACACTAATCAGTATATACCTGGCAAACAGGAATATCTTTGAGGTGATGTTTTGCATCTAGGACAGTGATAAGAGGTAACCGCGATATTGGTGCATTTTTCGAATGACCTTCCATGAAATGCTGTAAAAATATGGTCAGAACACCAAACAACAATGAAAACCTGGTGCACGAACGCATAAAAGTGCACTACTTTAAATGACAAAACACTAATTACTTCTTTAGTCAAGTGATTTTGTCAGGGATTTAGCACCATGATTTTTCCTGAATGTTTGTCCATAAATTTGTCCACAAACTGTTGTGATGTTTGGTCAAATTATTATGGAGTGTGCTTTAACATCTCTAGTCTTTATTTAAAACACACGCGGAAGAGAATATCAAAATACTATACTTAGTTGAGTGCAGTGTCAAAAGTCAAAAATTGAGGTCAAATGTTAGATAAGCTTAAGAATCTGACAGATATATCATAAACTGCGGTTTCCTAGAATGATGCGGGATTATAATTCACTGGCCAGCATTTCAGGCACATTTTTGGGCAGCACTATGCTCTAATGTCATAAAGATTGAGTGAAACTGTGGGACGTAGCTTACACTGTATAAAAACGCCTTCCGCGCAATGTCCGCAATGGTAAGTTGACCGTGTCTGCCAATAAGTAACCTTAAACATTAGCAGCAAAGAACTTTGATAAACAAACTGAACACTGGTTCTCTGGATTGTTTTATGTTTTACGAGTTACAAACATTATAACTATCCAGTAAATTTTGACCAAATTTGGTCAGAGGGGGAAACGACTCCTCCAAAGCATTTAACAAGAGTTACCCCGTCAACTAACAAAACTCGTTAAAAATTACTCAGTCTAAGAACTAGAGATCAACTGACATAGCTTGCTTCATTCTGTTACCAGACCACTATCTTCTGAGCATTACTATCTTGTGTATATATCTCCATTCATCAGTGAGACACTACACTGTTGAAGACAAGGAAGCAAAATATCTCACCCTTTTAGATGATGCTCTTGTAATTGTGCTTGAAGTTGATGTTCAGCTAAAATTCCCGAGGAACCCAATGCTGCAAGCTTTTCCTTTAGGACAGATGCTGAAGAGTACCACCACATACCATGAGAGTCAAGTATATAGTATGGAAATTGCAAGTACCGACTGTGAATAATAAGTAATTCATGAGCCATGGTCTAACATGGTAAAATTGTGGAATGTTTCAATACCAATGTCAACGAAACAGTTGATGTTGCAAGTGTTCTAAATTTGCTGATCGTAACATAATGCATGTGGAACATTGTTTACCACTTTGTACTGATCCAACACCGTTTACCACTTCTTTTTTTTCCGAAGTTGACACCGATTCAAATATACATGTTCAATATAAAATTGAATCACCTGATGATCCCCTTGCACTTTGCAGAACAGCAAATAACTGCCGTCTCCCTTCTCTAGTGAAAGAGGCTCTGTTTTTCAAATTTTCACTGCCGGATACATTCTGTAAATTTATGAAAATGTGTTTAGACTACTGCAACAACTCTAACTATTGTACATAAATGAGCAGTAGATGATGCGACTATTGCACAGAACTGTAAACAATAATGCTGCCAAATTCAGACGAGGGTGGGCTTCTATAGCCTTTATTCGTGGTAGGGGATAGACAGCTTCTCCCCCCTGCTGAGACAAAATGTTGGGAATGTCGATGGATTCAATTGCTGCAAACAAATTCAATAATCGTCAAAGGCCAGTCACACAAAATATGGCCAACGATGAGTATTATTAAGGACACTAGATACGTATCTAACAATCAATTGATTAAAGCTCCACTTCTACAACTAAGTGTGACATCATGCAACATTTGACCTTCTGCATCGTTCCGATGTGGACTTTAGAAAGTTCTAGTTCTGTATTCAACATCTAGCAGTATTACCATACAAAATCTCCCAACCTCCTTCACAAAAAGATAATCATCACTGCTAATATCCAGGATACTCAATACATATGACTGTGGTACTGGTCCATTGGATTACATTTCACAGAACTCAGACACATAGTATGTATTGTGTAAATAGAAAAAGTTCACTTCACTCAAAAGTTAGGACACAACAGCAAACAAATACATATTTCTAGATTACATACTGAGAGCATAAAATTATGCATGTGAACATGTGGCACTTGTTTACCAGCAGGCTCAAAAAAATTGGCTTGCACAGGAGGCCTGTTAGGATTGATTACCGCCCGTGTTTTCCAAACTTGAAGAGTCCCATCCTTCGAGAGAGTAACAAGTGACCGAATCAGGGGGAGCCATGAAACAGATGTTATTGGCTGAGATCCCACTTGTGTACTGAAACAGAAATTTGACAGCCATTAATTTTCTTTATACATCTCAAATTATAATTTTTAATATAACTGTATGTAACAACTTGATGAGCAGAATCTTTGGGATACAGAACTTAACAGCTATCTACTTTAAAACTAAGGGTACAACTTGGAAACAAAAATAGTTGTAATATCAAATATGTATACCAACAGAAAAAAAAAACTCTAAGACATAAATACCATGTAACAATCTTTGGAGGGAAAGGCAATGAATAATATAAATTACCCATTAATATTTTTAAATCAACCGAACGAGCACAGAAATCTAATACGTATCCGGATTATAAGATATATGTAATCACCAGAAAAAGAAACATACATTCCTATCATGGTCGGTCTCTCTGTTGACACATCCCATGCAAGAAGTGTACCACGTCTATCACCAATAAAAATATATTCCAATGTTGGGTGAAAGGCAAAAGCACCAGCACCAATGAGCTTAATAGTATTATCAACTGCGATGTTTTATAATAAGGAATGATCACATTAGTGAACAGTATCTGACTAACAAGATCCAGCAGTTAGTAGGTTAGAATTACACTACTCTTACGTTGTAAAGTGTAATGAACTGCATAGGTTTGGATATTGTACGCACGAACCAGGCCATCTGCATAGGCTACATACTGGTAAGGAAAAAGAAAATAAAACTATATGTTAGCAAACATCTGACTTAAACAGAGAGTGCAAAACAACAAGATCAATGTCGTAACCCGATTACCCCTACAGTAGAAGCATGTGGCTCTTACCAAGATAGGCAATCGAGGATGGCACGCAAGATTTACCACTGGCTTCTTAAGATCTGTCTTTATTTTCGTTGGTACCCTTCCTCCTTCGACAGTGCCAACAACTTCATGCATACAGAAGAGTAAGAATGGGTATCATCATAAATACTATCACCGTGGAACTTTATTGTATATATGTTAATGCATTGAAGAGCAGACACTACAACTAAAAGACAGTACTACAGACCTGTTACGCTCATTCTTTTATGAAAGCCAAAGAACACTACAGGTTGAAGAGGAGTTAGTGCAAGATGCACTTCTGTATCAGACGAAATGTGTTCTGTCTTCTTTTCAGGGGAATGCAGAACGCATGTTTGTTCAGTGTCAAAATCGCAGGACCTGATTGTGCAGTCCTGCCAGAAAAGGGAAAAGTCAAAGGAACTTTTCCTTTCTGCCAACTGCTTACACTTTAACTATAAAAGTAACTTAGCACCGTATAATTCACATAAATCAATGACAATTGACAAATGGCCCCGAGTAAAATCATTTTTTCTCAGTAAGATACTACGCTATAAGCATGAGTTCTAAAGGACCTTGCACTGACAAAAATGATTATGGTATGTTACACAGAAGCAAGTTAATTGAATGTTGTACCAACCTCAAGTATAGCAATAACAGCATGACCGCTTGTAGGACTATATGCCATACGAACAACAGGAGAACCGATTTCGATGCATGAGATCTTGCTTCCGGTCAATGCATCGAATTCTGCATATAAAAAAGTTTAACTAGATGCAAGGACATCATCACTAGAACAAAAGCTTTCTAAATGGCAAGTCTTCCAAGCATGATACAACAAAGAACCTTGGAGTTGTGAAATTGTCTTTGCACATGAGCTTAAACTCAACATCAAAAAGCTACCTAAAGCCTCCGAACACAAACTATCACTAATTCGAGTACAATTTCCAGCAATCCTACATACCTACATCAGCAATCACATATAAAAGCATAGATACTTGACCAAACATATCTGAAGTGAAACACTCTGAAACCTAATTAATCATATTCTATTCTAAAACCATTGCAAATTTCTGCAATACATCAAAAACTAACAATCAAGATAAAAACCAAAATAAGAGGCAAGACTCCAACCTATGAGGTACGTCCCTACAGCAGCGGCAATTAGGGATTGAGTTGGATGAAATGCAGCTGCATGAGGCTGCAAAGGTTTCCCACTTCTGCCTACATGCCGCAGATCCAGATGCTGCACTGTGGTCCACTCCATTGATCTTGCTCAAATTTTAAATCCTGCAAATCCCATCGACGCGATTAATCAAGCAATTATCAAGCACTCCGTCAAACCAAATTACACAACTATCAAATCATGGAAAATGACACCTTAAAAGATGTTCAATTCAGATCCACGGCTGATTCCAACAAGGAAACAAAAAAGGCGAAGGTGACGATGCGATCCTACCTACTGTGATCAACTAAGCGCGTAGTTTCATCTGAGGAGAAAATCACCGGCGAGACTGATATCGGACGTTTGGACAAAGACGAGGAGCATTGGCCGGACTGAGATTGGTTTTCTTTCTTCTTCTTCTTTTTTCAATCGAATCCCAATTATTATTTGGGCCCGTAAAGTTGGGCTTGAACCCATCGCTTTTTGTGCTTTTTCATATCATATCTTTAATGTTTATTGGGCCTCTCCCACTATGTTGACCTTGATATGAAAGAAGAATAGCAAGTTTACTTCATATAATTGTTATAGTGCGGTTCAGGTAAAAATTACGATTATATATGAAAACTAAAATTGGATTTCAAGCTGATCCGTGTTCAATTTCGTCGAAATCTCGGATATAACACGGAAAAGCATTATAGTCATTCCACATATCCCGAATTTCATTTCCGACTTATTTAGTCAAATTCAGACTTAACTTTGTCAAAGTTAAGTCTGAATTTGACAAAATAAGTTTGAAATTGTCAAATTCAGACTTAACTTTGTTAAAAGTTAATTCTAAATTTTTTTAGAACGATTATACCTCGCAAGTCGCATCTGTTATGTATTTTAAAATAAGTTTGTTTTAATTTTTTTATTTCCAACAAAAATAATTAAATGTGATTTTTATATGATTGGTCGAGACCCGAGAGTGCCATTTTTAGATGGTTTATAATTTTTATATTAAAATGTGATTTTTATTTAATCCAAAACCTAATTGTTACTACTCTATAAAACATGCTTCATTTAATAATTAACCCTCCGTTTGTATTACTGGAAATTGGATGAAAGAAAATAGAATAGAAAGTAGATGGAAAAGGAAAACGGGTTTCCATTGAAAACTGGGAGGAAATTTTTGTCTTGTATGCTATTGTGTTTGTTTTCATTTGACTGAACAAACACATTTTGAACAAATTGGTTCCCTTCGTACCCAATTTGATTCTAGAATAGAAGGATAATCAATAATAAATTTAAGGAATGATACTAGAATTCAATAGAAATTATCATCTACTTTTTTTCTGAGACAATCAAGTGAACACACCTCAATAGATGCATACATTTTGGGCATATAGGTTATTGGATGAAATTCATCCTATCAACATCAAAATTCCAATTGGACGAAATGAAGTTTATCCGGTTTGTGATGGTTCTAGGATGGATAAACACTGGCAAAATGGTCCTGCAAGGGAAGCTAGAAAAAGATTTGAAAAAAATGTGCATTGTATGGTCCTTCAATGCCAATGAATGGAATTAGATCTCATGGGTCCATCCCAACCCAATCTATCCATCTACTAATCATTTTTAGTTCAATGAACACCACACGATCAGTATCCGTCAAGGAGTAGCTCAAATTGATAGAATCCGAACTATGGAGAAGCTTCGTTTGGTTTTTATTCTTAGTGTCGAATAGAACGAACATCTTAGATTTAAGGTTCAGGGTTTGTGATTCATTATTTAATTGTGCAATATCAGCGTTTGACGAAATTATTAAAACTTTTTCGGTAACTTAATTTGAATAATTAATTGGTTTCGGCTCTGGTTTTGATTCTTTATAAGAATATTAATGAGAAAGTGAAGGTGTCTCCTATGGTCCCGGCCCCAAGTTCTCAATGATTGATAATAAGTCGTGTGGGTTCGATTCAATAAATTATCGCCAGAAGGATTCTTATTTCTTCTTCTACATTTTCTTGGCTAGAAAAGGATCTTGAAAAGGAATTGCCTTACTGGAAAGTTAGTTGCTTCCATCAATAATAGGTCGTTCATCATATGATTAAGGATCTTACACTCTAACCAGATTTTGTTAAATAATCACAAAGAGATTCAGATTCTTCACCGCAGTCCAAAATGACCGTGTTTAGTGTTTTCGTTTTCAAAATGATGCAAGTGTTTCCCAGCTCAGATGCTAAATGAGGTATGCTTATTGTGGCCTATGCCATAAAGAGAAACCCTGCGTGTAAGGAAATTCACCTTATGAAGTATTCATCACTTCAAATCTTATCGATAATTTCAATTTTAACCTATTCAAACAGGAAAGTCTATTTGATGTTTGACTTTGACCATGGTCAACAATACTTCACACAATGTGTTCTATACTGAAAATCGATGTGGTCTGATCTGGATCATGAACTTTTTGTGGCGAGTTTGAGGTTGTTATATGCATGTCAGACACTTAAATGATGTTTTGTTAGAAGAACATGATCATAAAATGGTGGCCTATCGAATGCCAGCAAATTGGATATTTCTTGCTGTTTGGGAGACATCCATGTGAATCAATCTCTCACTGGGAGTAAAATTCCGGATTCTAATTGAGAATCGATCGTTACAAATTTTGGAGACACTTAAATTTAGTGCTCCCTTGCTCATTAGTATTGATCGTCTTTTTATAATTCAGAATAATTTGATTTAAAAAATATTAAATGAAATCAACACGCTCAATATAAAATTGATAGTCGAATTCATATCCGGTGCAGCCAAGATAAAAACATCGAGTTGAAAACGACGTAGTTTCAATAAAATAATATCAAAACTATGTCGTTTCATTAGTATAATCCCTAAATTGATAATTGAATCATTTTCAAAACTATGCAGTTTTAACTTAAAACTACGTTGTTTTGACATAAAACACGAAAGCTACACCACTTTCTTAAATTGTTGTTTTTAGTTTGGATGCGCGTGATCTCATTCCGAGTATAACAAAGTAAATAGTCCATTCATTTCATTTTGTATATTTGCATGTTGTTTAGACTTTAGAGCTTAGAAAATATGAGGACCGAAAAATAATTTAGAAGCAAACGAACATACTCCTATTTTGAGCCTTAGCTCAGTGGAGCGGCTCCCGGTGGACCCTTGAGGCATCCCGGTTCGAAACCTCATAAAAACTAACAAATACTAACAACAATTAATACAAGCCAATCAAATAATAATAATAATAATGTGATTTACATCTCATACATTTTAAACATTATACAGATGTATCTTTCACACATTGCATGAGAACTTCATTGGATACATATCAATATATTGACTCTTGGAGCACAGGCCACTATTTGACATCAACCCATAATCGATACTTGATTTGCGTCCACTGAAGCACACGCCATAAAACATCTCTTAACTTGAAACCACGAGCGTCATCTTGAAAATTCGCCATCTCCACGCGCATCAATGGAAGGAAGAGACGAAACACCTCCACGAGCGTCCATGAAAGGAAGAGACGAAATAACACCAGCAACACGTACACAAGGGACGAACAACACTTCCGCGAGGAAGAACAACACGTCCACGCCGTGGTGGACGAAAAACACTTCACCACAAAAGTGAAGAAAATTATGATATTCAAGGGAACCGAGCCTTTAAACTATTGACATAATGTCAATGGTACAAGCCACTCGACTAAATTTTTTTTCACGAAATAATGATAAATTATTTGTAAATAATAAAATGCGAAAGAAGAACTTAACCACAAGGTCAGACCTTTGTTGGTTATTTGAAATTTCCTAATTAATTTGGGATTAATGGAAAATGAATCTTATTTATTTATTAAAAGATTGAAAAATAAATTGTGGAGGATGGCCCACTAATCATCATTAACGGAATAAAATTTGGTGTAGCCAAGCCATTTACAGTAAATTGAGTAAACAATGCAGTTTAATGTGTTTTAAGACAAAATTACGTAGTTTTAAACAGAAATTGGATAGTTTGAAAAAAAAAGTTTAGTTATTAATTTACAAATTATATTAATAAAATGACATAATTTTAATATGGGTGCGGTTCAGGTACAAACCTGTTTATAAATAAAAACTACAAACCGATTATTAAGCCGACACGTGTCCAATTTTAGTCAAAATCCCGGACAAAACACGGAGGGGAATAATAGTCATTCCACACGGATGGGTATAAAACCTAATAATGTTATTTTCAATTTAGTCCAAAAGTTGTTAATGATCAGACTTAAAAACTTAATGATCAGACTTAAAAATAGCCAATGATCAGACTAAAAATACTTAATGATCAGACTTAAAAATACACAATGATCAGACATAAAAAACTTAATGACCAGACTTAAAATACTTAATTATCAGACTTAAAATAGATAATGATCAGACTTAAAAAACTTAATAATCAGACTTAAATGACTGAATGATCATACTTAAAAATAGACAATACTCAGACTTAAAAAGACCTAATGATCAGACTTAAAATAGATAACGATCGGACTTAAAACCAGCAATGATCAGACTTAAAAGGCTTAATGATCGGACTTAAAATAGATAATAATCAGACTTAAAATAGATAATGATCATACTTAAAAATAGACAATGATCAGACTTAAAAAGACATAATGATCAGACTTAAAATAGATAACGATCAGACTTAAAACCAGCAATGATCAGACTTAAAAGACTTGATGATCAGACTTAAAATAGATAATAAACAGACTTAAAATAGATAATGATCATACTTAAAAAACTTAATGACCAGACTTAAAATACTTAATTATCAGACTTAAAATAGATAATGATAAGACTTAAAAGACTTAATGATCAGACTTAAATGACTGAATGATCATACTTAAAAATAGACAATGATCAAACTTAAAAAACTTAATGACCAGACTTAAAAATACTTAATTATCAGACTTAAAAAAGATAATGATCAGACTTAAAAGACTTAATGATCAGACTTAAATGACTGAATGATCATACTTAAAAATAGACAATGATCAGACTTAAAAAGACCTAATGATCAGACTTAAAAAAGATAACGATCAGACTTAAAACCAGCAATGATCAGACTTAAAAGGCTTAATGATCAGACTTAAAATAGATAATGATCATACTTAAAAATAGACAATGATCATACTTAAAAATAGACAATGATCAGACTTAAAAAGACCTAATGATCAGACTTAAAATAGATAACGATCAGACTTAAAAGACTTAATGATCAGACTTAAAATAGATAATAAACAGACTTAAAATAGATAATGATCATACTTAAAAATAGACAATGATCAGACTTAAAAAGACCTAATGATCAGACTTAAAATAGATAACGATCAGACTTAAAAACAAGCAATAATTAGACTTAAAAGACGTAATGATCAGACTTAAAATAGATAATAAATAGACTTAAAATACTTAATTATCAGACTTAAATCAAGTAACGATCAGACTTACAAAGCAATGATCAGACTTAAAACTAAAGAGGATTAAAACGCGAATTTGACCCTACAGATGATCGAATTTGCCTTAAAAATGCCAAGCTCACTGCCTAGCTGTGAGTCTTGCTCAGAACGTCGTTTCCACCAAAAAACACTAGCCTTTCATCAAATTCTGACACAGGCGCATAAATATCAATTTTTAGAATCGTACTGTAGCAAATTTTAAAATTTTACGCAAAACGATCAGACTTAACGCATGATCATCATTACCATCTTTAAGTCTGATCATTACCATCTTTAAGTCTGATCATTACCATCTTTAAGTCTGATCATTACCATTTTTAAATCTGATCATTACCATTTTTAAGTCTGATCATTACCATCTTTAAGTCGGATCATTACTGGTTTAAGTCTGATCATTAATGGTTTAAGTCTAATCATTATTTTTTTAAGTCTGTTCATTGTTTTTTTAAGTCTGATCATTGTTTTTTTAAGTCCGGTCATTAATGGTTTAAGTCTAATCGTTACTGGTTTAAGTCTCATCATTATTTTTTTAAGTTTGATCATTGTTTTTTAAGTCTGATCATTGTTCTTTTTAAGCTTGTCATTACTGGTTTAAGTCTGATCATTGTTTTTTAAGTTTGATCGTTACAGGTTTAAGTCTCATCATTATTTTTTTAAGTCTGATCATTGTTTTTTTAAGTATGGTCATTACTTGTTTAAGTCTGATCATTGTTTTTTTAAGTCTGATCATTACTGTAGCAATTTTTGGAAGATTATACCCCTAATATCTTTTATGTATTTTTAAATGCATCCGCGTGTGTTATTTTTATTTACAAAAAGTACCCCGAACTCGAAAAACTATGATTAATCAATTTTTAGGCGTGGCATTATTTTTATGAATTTGTAATTTTTATTTATAATTATAATTTATATTTGATCCATTACCTTTTACTATTACTTTATTAAAATTACGTTTTCGTATGGCTGGAAATAACCGGGATGCACGCAATATATGAATCCCATAAGAACGGACAAGGAATGCCTTCTCGTAAATCCATTCAATTTCTCCACTGTACTTTTCCGCTCTCTCATTTTTTTTTCTCCGGCTGCCGTTACGATGCGCAGCATGGCCAGCTCATCCTCATCCAAAGGCATAGCCGCCGTCGTCGGCGTCGGCCCGAACCTAGGCCGCTCCATCGCCCGCAAATTCGCTCACGAAGGCTACATCGTCGCCATTCTCGCCTCCGACCTCGGTACTCCACTACTCTACTCTACTCTATTCTCTCACACTCATCCGATTAGACTTCTCTTTCCATTGCTTCCTTCGTTTGCGATTCGATCGTGTATCAGGATAGCCACTGATGACGGTGGATTTTGTTTGATTTTTTTTGCAGGGAGGCTTTCGAGATTCGCGGACGAAATAGCGCGGGAGGAGAAAGGGCAGGTGTTTGCCATCAGGATCGACTGCTCAGATTCGAGAAGCGTCCGCGAAGCTTTTGAAGGAGTGTTGTCCCTCGGTTTCGTTGAAGTCCTCGTCTACAATGCCTATTCATCCTCCAGCTGCAATCCGACCAGCTTCTTTGATATCCGCGTCCAGTCCTTTGAGAAATCCCTCGCGGTCTCCTCCGTCGGGGCCTTCCACTGCGCTCAGCAGGTATCCAAATTACACATACATATATGCATAGAAATAGAAATATAATTTTTGTGTTCCTTCATTCTGCAAATTCCTCAGATTCTCCTCATCCACAGTATCTTTTTAAATTTGAAATGTTTGGGGATTTTCTATTGCACGAAATTGGGATGATCATTAATTTTGATTTGATTGACTTTGTTGATTAATGTAGGTTTTACCAGGAATGGTGGAGAAAGGGAAAGGGACGATACTGTTCACAGGATGCGCTGCCTCTCTGAACGGAGCTGCTGGATACTCTGAACTATGTAGGTTGTCGTAGGTATACTTAACCATTAGTAAAGTTTATCCATCTGCTGTTGGAAATTGTTTGGTAGTTGTGGAAATTGTCAGAAGCTTTAGATTCCTCTACATTCACATTCATCATTGATGTTAAAAGGTGGGCTGCTTTGGTGTTTTCGTAGGCTGTGGGAAGTTTGCATTGAGAGCTTTGTCCCAGTGTCTGGCTAGAGAGTTTCAGCCAATGGGTGTACATGTTGCGCATGTTCTCATAGATGGTGTCATTGGACCGCCCAGGTAATGTAATCTACCTTTTTTTTTCTTTTCCATATCCATGATTCCTTGTTGATGTATATGTGCATATAACTGGCCCATATACGTACACGCAGGAGATTAGCAAACTTGTATTAAGATTTAAGAGATTCATGTGAAATAGAATGATATAAACTCTGGTAGGTCGTCTCTTATCAAAAAAAAAAAAAAAAACTCTGGTAGGTCGTCTTTTATAGTGGATCCAAAATTATTTATTACCAACGTTCTGTATTTATCCCAAATAGACAAATTCAGTATGTCCTTCATCCACAATAGAGTTTAAGTATTGGAAATGGGTAATGGGCCTACACTAAGTGTGTTCTCTTTAGTTCCCATTAGCCGACTTAAGTTAGTTAAGTAAGTTTTTCTCTATTCAATTCAATTCAGCTAAATTTGATCTTCAAAGAATACACTTGCACTATACTGTATGGTTTAAGGAGTGGTAGCTACCCTCATTATCCAAATGTCAAGGTGATCGATATAGCATATGAACTTAGTCTAGTTTGGATATGCATGGTAATCAAATTGTTAATCAGCGTTTAATATGCCAACCTGAGATCTTTAGAATATTCTATTTACATCCATGCAATTTATTTTTTCTTGACCTTAATGTTTTCAGAGCATACAGGAGGGAAATGGGCAATTTGTACTACCTTATTTTTTTTAATATACTAAAATTTACCTCTAACATACACATTCACTTCACCTTCTGATATTTATAAAAATTGTACTTACTCCAGTTTTAATATTCCAAAATGTATAACTTTAGGATGGTAACTTTTACCCATCTTTTCCCTCTGCGGATTTTTTTTTTTGGATTGGTGACTACAGAAAAGCATCATATAGTTATCAGCTTATGTTCACTTCTTTAGTGCATAACAGTTAAACAAGAGCCTACATTGGTGTTATTTGTTTATCTTGCCCTTTGACACTTAAAAGATTCAGAAAAAACATTAAAATTTGCTTATTTACAGAGGCGGAGCTGCATCTTCAACTGGAAGATCATGGCTGACGTCCCCGCCCTCACCTAGTGCTGGGGAGCAACTGCATCGGCAGCATAGTATATTGGGATCAGGGGATCATGGGTCTCTAGAAGCAACAGCATCAACAGGCGGAGGAGGAATTATGATGGACCCAGATGCGCTGGCCCAGACGTACTGGCACCTTCACATTCAGGACCGAAACGGATGGACCCAGGAAATTGACCTCCGTCCCTCTCCTCCTCCTCCTCCTCCGTCATTCATTATTCCATCTTCTTCCGCTACAACCAGATTATTCTAAACTCCAACCACTCTAGCAGCATCAATGTCTCGTCATATTTATATCATCACCTCATCCCTGCAGCTCCTCAGTCGTTTTTGTTTACTAATCGTCACCTCAAAGAGTCTTATCAGGTACCTCAACATCTGATTCCCAGTCATGCCCACTGTCCAAAGTAACTGGAATCAATTGAAGAACTCCTATTGGTTAAACCTCAAAAGGAAAACAGAGAAGGCATAAAGATGGGAAAGCTTGCATAACATGTATGTATAAACTAGCCTTTAGCTCAAGTCAATTCCCTACTATGTGTAGGGTATGGTGGCATAAAATTCTATATTTGCAGCTAAAGCTTCCATTCAATTCAATGTATGTATGGCATGCTATTTTTAGTCTCCTACAGGCTGTTCCGTGCCTTCAACATCTTGCATGTTACTTAGTACCTAGTAGTACAAACATCACATGGGATTGAATCAAGTCTAGTCAAGCAGTGGGGACGAGACAATAAATGATGATGATTGGCCTTGTTGATGACCTAAATTATTAACTGTCTTAACCGACACGCTTCATTGTTGATAATCATTACTGACGGTGACCGCACAATCAAATCATTGGTGTCCAGAACACTGAAGATAGGCAGCAAATGTGAAGTTACACAAATGCTCTAAAACAAATTGATCAAGAACAGCTCAATTTAATCAAGATACATAAATAGACTAGCTAGCAGCAGAGATGCTTCTTGGCGTAGAACTGGAATTTGTCACCCTCATCAAGCCAAAGGCAACTTCACATCTGAAATAGCTACGTGTTAGATGAGCTCAACTGTATCAGCAAGGTGTAGCACAGATTGTGATACAGTTGTCTGCACAGACTAAGATAAACAAAATAAAATGCAGAACAGTAAAGACGACGCAAAACACTTGGTGACCCAGTTCGGCTCAATGTAGCCTACGTCTGGGAGACTTCTCCCAAGTCCAAGGAACAATTCACTATCACAGTATATAGTACAAATTGACGTTTGAACAGCCTTCCAAACTACTGATACACCTATACTACTTTTCGAGTGAATTGTGTGATCTAAGCTTTCCTTAGATCCAGAGACTCCCGTCTGTTCAACCAGACCTCCTCCCGAGACTGATCTAATCGAAACTATCTCGTAGACTCCTCTAATGTGGTTGGTCGTCTTTCGTGTAAGTCAATCTGCAAGTCCAGCGTGGTACAATGCAGCGACGACACCTTCTTGAACTCTGGAAGTAGTTGAGTGTAGCAACAATGTATGAGTTCAAGTAACAAGAGCAAGTGGCTTACCAGCTTGCGGCTTCAATCCTTCTATTATGGCTTGACGACTTGAAGCGAATTCAGCTCGCAGATTGAAGCTCCTCCACACGGCGTCTCTCAAGTGTTGCTTACTGAAAAGGAAGACCCAACCTCCTTTATATAGCCGTGTGGTTTGAAGATCAAAACAAACCCTAGATTTGATCTCCTAATCCGAATCTGAGATATGGATAATTGTTGTTGCGTATTTAAACTGAATCCACATCTCTTTATCTCTTAAGAGGCGGGTTAATGATGTGGCGGTCGAGCAGAGCCGAAAATCTAGGAGTAATGCAGATTTTTCAGAACTGAAAGATATGTCTTGCACAGATTCTAGCACAGATTATCTTTGTGTTCTTGCACAGATTTTTGGTTTGCCTAGATGGCACTTTATACTCCAACAATCTCCCCCTTGACATTTGAGGCAACACACTTCTTCTGCATGACCTGTTTTTAGCCAGTAGTTGCATCTTGCACAGACACTCAAGATTAGTTCTAAGCTAGCACAGATAGATGATAGTAGCTAGCACAGTCTCGCCCGAATACTTCTCAACACAAATCATTCATTTGCAGCACACATCATCACAGCCCAGCGTCCCATCCACAGCCACGCATCTCTACTCATGCAGATTCTCCCCCTTTTTGTCGCAAGTGGCAAGGGACCTTTGCACATACTACTCTTCATATTCAGTATCCTGGAGCACGCTGAATTTTCATTCCTGACCCAATGTGTTTCACTCACTGCTTCAATTTTGCGATATGAGGGTGTTCGTCTGGACCATCACTTTTCTCAGTAGGCATAGATTGCTGATCAGTTGGCTTCTCCAAGATAGGTTCAGAAGCTAGCACAGATTCTTCCACTAATTTATCAGACTCTTCTGTAGACGATGCATTCTCAGGGACGTACTCTGCATCTGAATCTTTGCTTGCTTTTTGAGCCTCCACAGGACTAATTTTCTGCTCTGACTCAGATTCCTTAACCGAGTCACTTTCTCCTTGCTCATCTTCGAATCTAGTCACCTCATCGATGTTGTCGTCTTTCTCCCCAGACCGATCAGCCTCATCCTTACACCTAGAGTCATCACATGCAGACTCACCAACTGTCTGATCTTTAGCAGGTGCTGGCACAGATGCCTCCACAATAGGCGCAGAGTGCTCCTTGTTCTGCTCAACATCCTGCTCAGTCTGCTCAGCCTCCCCTTAGCAGCCTTAGCCTCTCTCACTTGCTGCTCTTTCACCAGGTTAGCCATCAATTCTGCTTGAATTTGTGACTCCAAATCTGCAACAAAAATTGAACCACCTCTGACCACTACTTGGTCCCCACCTATACTGTCCGCCACTTTCTTCTTCACCAATTCTTTCACCAAACTTTTTCTACCAATCGGCACCCCAACAGGAACATCAGCAACACTAGATTGTTCAGCAACATGCTCAAAAGACGTACCTTTAGGTTTCACTGAAGAAACTCTTTTGACTGGAGTCTTGGCCTGTCCATACTTCTTCTTCCCGATGTGTGATGTGTCGATCTACGCAGTCTCCCCCTCAATGGTAGACTCCTTCTCCAATAAGACTGGATCTTGACCAGTCGCCGGTAGCATCTTGCTGGAATCGACGGCCTTGTCAACAGCCTCCTTTTGAATCTCCGTCGGAATAACTTTTCAAGGAGCTTGCACAGTTTGATTTAAACACATAGCTCCCCCTTACTACCTGGCACGTCAGCACATATAAGAGTTTTGCTCAGCTGACTGCCCTTGGCATCAAAGTCTTCTATTTTTTATGACACAAAGGCCAAGTGCGGACCTTAGTGTCTCAAACCTCTTAGCGTCCAACGGCTTTGTCAGAATAACCGCTAGTTGTTTCTATGTTGGCATGTGGAACAGACCGATGATTTTATCTTCAACTAGTTCTCTAATGAAGTGGTGTCTGATGTCAATATGCTTTGTCCGCGAATGTTGTACTGGATCCTTAGCAATGCTGATTGCACTCATGTTTGATAGCTCTAGAATACATGCATTTTAGGCGACCTTTACGCTTACTGTTTCGGTCATTCCTTTACGATTTCACCTGCTATTTGATGCCTTGTGGTTCATTTCAGGCCCATTTCAGAGATTTAGCTGAGAACACAAGTGAATAGTGATTTCGGAGCAAACCGAGCCTTCTCGAGCGATAAGTGAGCAAAACAGAAGTCGGAACAAATTCATCTCAAAATCATGCGAACGCATGATATCAATTCATGCGCTCGCATGACCCCGACCAGACGCATGAAGAAAGAATGCGATCACACAACCAAAGGACCATGCGATCGCACAAACATATCATGCGATCGCACGATGCAGACCAGTCGCATGAGATATTGATGCGATCGCATAAGAGACCATGCGAGCTCACCTGAAGATCAACCTTCTCTAAGACCATGTGAACGCATGATTCCATATCATGCGAGCGCATGACACAAACCAGTCGCATAAGAAACTCATGCGACCGCACGTTCCAGGCCAAGATCGCACAAGCTTCAACCTTTAGACATCGTGCGAACGCATGAATTTACATCATGCGAACGCATGATGTCGTAAAACAGCATGTTTTCTGACTTACTATAAAAGGAAATTAGGGTTTTTTTTGGCGGTGTGTTGTTTTTCTGGGATTTTTCTGGGGATTTGAAGAGAAGGAAGCTTGGAGAAGAAGCAAGAATTTTACATCATCATCAACAACTCGGATCGTGGATCGTCCTTCATCATTATTCCTCCATATTGGTTCTAGAATCCTAAACCCAACTTTGTTCATGTTTTTCTACTCATCTACTATTGATATGGGTTGTAATCTCACCATGAGTGAGTAGTGATATTGGTTGGGGTTCTATGAACCCCTAGGCATGTTTGTGACGTTTTGAATACCATGAATACAATTGATGAATGAATTTTACACACGATTCTTCTTCGTTTAATCTTAATGTTTTTGGATTACCTATGACATGTTTTTTTGACAAGTCCGAAATAGGGATTCTAGTTGATTTCATGCTTGACGTAGCTAACCCCTGAAAAGTATGATTTCAAAGAAACTAAACGAAGGAGCATTAGGATTTTAGTGTTACATGGCGATGCTTTAATCTTAATGAGAATGGCTTGAATTTAATAAGTGCATGATTTATCTAGCGAATAAAGCGCGAGTGTGAGGCTAGATAAATAATGCGCTATAGCACCAATAAAGCGCGAGTGTGAGGTGCTATGCGAGGTGTAACCTCTTGGTGCTAGGTTGTAGCGCGAGTTGAACCTAGTATTAACGTTACATGGCTAAATTCTATATGTGTATGTTCGAATTCATCAATGGTGTTCTAATTTGCCGTCACAATAATTGTCTAGGAGGGGATTAGAACCCTAGTCATCTTTAATTGATTGTTTACCTATTTCATCGACTAAATCTCTTTCTAGGATAGTAAATCATTTTGCTACCGACCTTTTTTGAGGATCAAACCCCCCCAAACCATAGACATCTTAGATTTAATCGTTAGCACTAATTAGTTTAATCACGTATCTTTTGGGTACGACCTTGGGTTTCCCAAGTCAAAATATAAATGTTTTGATTAACCGTGTTTGGCATAAGTATTTGATAATTCTTATCGAATATTTACACTGAATTACAATCGATCAAATGGCGCCGTTGCCGAGGATAGGTTAATTAACTATTGTGCTATTAGATTATCTAGCTTGTTTACTTTTCTCTTTTCCTTAGCCATTGCTTGTGTTGAGATTGACCTTGTCTATTTCTCTTGCCGCTCATTGCTAAGAATTTTCTTCGTTCTTGCAGGCACTTGAATGATCACAAGATTTCAAGGAAAGAAACACGTAGCAATTGGTTCTTCTTCAGATACTTCTCAACCACCCGTTAAGAGAGGGAGAGGTAGACCTCGCAAGAATCCAGTAGCTCCTATTCCGGCTATTGCTCCTGTTATTCCACCAGCTTTCCAAGGGCCTAGACCTCGCCCACCTCCACTTTTAGACCCGCTACCTTATTTGCCACCGGGGTTTAGAATGGAGGACGATCTTGAAAACCGCAATTTGCCACCAAGAGACAACCGTAATCGTAGAGTCGATGGAGATGAGGTCGAAAATCCCCTTGCTAGAGAAGAGGGTAATAATGATAGACGAAACCGTAGGGACCCTCCTCCCCCTCGAAATCACAATCGAAACAATAGATACGAGGAAGAGGAGGATGAAGACGAGGATGAAAGACCCGTAGGGGACTATATGATTCCCACACTTAGAGGAAACGGCTCGGTTATTCAACCCCTAGAGGAAGATGCCTTTGACTTCGACGTTAAGTCGTCCCTAATACACATGATCACAAATGACCAATTTCAAGGTCAAGGGAACCCCTCCACTCACCTAGCCAACTTCCAAGAGAACTGTCGGATGTATAAACCGAGGAACGTGCCGTTGGAGAATGTATATCTCAAGCTATTCCCGTCGTCTTTATATGGGGATGCTAAAGAATGGTTGCAAAACCATGACCCGGGCACTTTCCGTACTTGGGAGCATTTGGCAAACGCTTTTCTCAACAAGTTCTTCCCTCCGTCCAGAACCAAGAAATACCAAGACTTGGTTCTTACATTTTCTCAGAGGGATAGCGAGCTTTTCCACCAAGCGTATGACCGGTTCAAGCATTATTTGAGGGAGTGCCCTCATCACAATTTCAAACCGGAAGACTTGATGCGGTATTTCTACTTGGGCATGAGTAAAGAGGCCAAAAACCAAATGGACACGGCTAGCGGAGGGGCTATTATGGGTTTAACGGCATCCAGAGGTTTCGGAATCGTGGACAAAATCTCCTCAAACTCCGATAAATATCAAGGGGTAGACCACAAAAAAATGGCCAAGTCTAGAGACGACACCTCAAATTCTGAATTAAAGAGAGAAGTGGCCGACTTGTCTAAGAGAATGGAGAGTATGTTCAGTATGGTGAACTCTGTTGAAGCGACAAAGGCTAAAGCTGAAAAAGAAAGAGTCTCAGCGCAACAATCTTGTTTTTTGTGTTCTAGCACAAGACACTCTACCAAAAATTGTCCCGAAGGTAAATATGACGAAGATGATGATGGCTATGAGGAGGCGCATTTTGTAAACCAACAAAGAAGCTACAATCAAAATGTGAATCCCACCTCGAGGAAGCTCAAAGAAGCTCCACAAAAGAGGATGTATAATGACTCTAATTTCGCCCCTAGACCTCAAGGGCAAGGAAACTATCAAGGAAACTATCAAGGAAACTACCAAGGGAGCAATCAAAGGCAAGGATATAATTCTAGCTCTAATCAAAATCAAGGGCAAGGCTCATTCTCAAACCAAGGGCAGAATTCATATTCCAATCAAGGCCAAGGTTCAAATCAAAATTCTCAGAATTTTCAAGGGAATCACCAAAGTCAAAAGCCATATCAAGGTAAAGCTCATATGAATGAGCAAGGAAATTCTTCCTCTAGCTCTCAAGAAAGCTCCATGATGTCTATGATGGCACAAATGATGGAGGATAACAAAGAAAGCAAAGAGAGCACTAGAAGAATGGAGGCCAAATTGAATGAATTAGCGGGCGAGAACAAAAGACTATCCAAAGAGATTACCCAATTGAAGCAAATAGGGAAACTTCCCTCACAATCGGATGTGAGTTATGTTGAGCATGTTGATGCAATTACACTGAAGAGTGGGAAGGTGCTAACTACCCCTCAAGAGAAGCCTAGCTCGAATGGTAAGGAAGTGGAAGGAGAAACCTCCAAGGAGAATTCGGAAAGTGAGCCTCAAGCTCCAATAGAAAAGGAGAAGGAGCATGAAGAGCCACCCTTAACAAGGAAATATGTGCCCATGGTGCCTTTCCCGCAAAGACTCAACAAGAGCAAGCTTGATGCTCATTTCCAAAGATTCGTGGAGATGCTTAAAAAGCTATATGTGACGCTCCCCTTCCACGAGGTAATCACACAAAACCCTACTTATGCTAAATTTTTAAAAGATATTGTGTCAAATCGTAGGGTAATTGAAGAGTCTAGCATGGTAGCTTTAAATGCCGAATGTAGTGCAATTGTACAAAGCCGCATGCCTAGAAAAATGCAAGACCAAGGGTCGTTCTCTATTCCTATATCCATAGGCAAAATTGATATTGATAGGGCTTTATGTGATCTTGGTGCTAGTATTTCTTTGATTCCATATTCTTTATATGAAAAAATTGACATGGGTGAGCTTCATCCTACTACTATTTCATTGAAACTAGCCGATAGGAGCTCTAGGGTGGCTAATGGAGTCCTAAGGGATGTGCCTATAAAAGTTGGGAAATTTTTCATCCCCGTGGACTTCTATGTCTTAGATATGGATAGTGAACAGGAGACGCCCGTCATTCTAGGAAGACCTTTTCTAAATACCGTTGAAGCGGTTATCAAATGTGGTGAAGGGTCAATTGAGTTGAAAATAGGGAATGAAAAACTGAAATTTTTTCTGAAAAATGCTATGAAAGCCCCTACTTCATCATTTGAGTGCAATATGCTTGATATTTCTTGTGAAACTTTCGGGCTAACATCTTTTGAAAGTGAAGTTATGGAGTTAGACAACTCTAGTACGCTATTTGCATCTTTGATGAATATGGAGGATGAAAATGTGGGTGATCTTACCCTAGATGAATATGAGCAAAAGCCGAATGAGCATGAGATCAAGGAAGACCCGGTGCCAAGAGGTAAGGAATTCGAAGGAGAGTTAAAACCTCTACCTTCGAATCTAAGGTATGAATTTCTTGGACCCAATGCTACATTTCCTGTCATAATTGGTGCTACATTGAATGAGGATGATACATCAAAGCTTGTGAATGTGTTAAAAGCCAATAAAAAGGCCCTAGGTTATTCTATCGATGATATAACGGGGATTAGCCCTTCTCTTTGCATGCATAGAATTAGTCTAGAGGAGGATGTGAAACCGTCTAGGGAAATGTTGAGGAGGTTGCATCCTAAGCTAAGTGAAGTAGTTTTCAAAGAAATCACCAAGCTTAAAGATGCCGGCATTATTTACTCCGTTCCGGACTCGGAATGGGTAAGCCCCATCCATTGCGTCCCAAAGAAGGGAGGACTCACGGTCGTAAAAAATGATAAGGGGGAACTAGTCCCTACGAGAACCGTGAATGGGTGGAGAATGTGTATAGATTATCGAAAATTGAATAAGGCAACTAAAAAGGATCACTTCCCTATCCCGTTCATTGATCAAATGTTGGAAAGGCTAGCGGGGCATGATTATTTCTGTTTCTTGGATGGTTATAGTGGTTTTTATCAAATACCCATATTGCCTAATGATCAAAACAAAACCACTTTCACATGCCCATATGGAACATTTGCATTTAGACGTATGCCTTTTGGGTTGTGTAATGCACCAGGAACTTTTCAACGCTGCATGATGTCTATCTTTAGCGATTATATTGAAAAGTGTATTGAAGTTTTCATGGACGATTTTTCTATCCATGGATCCTCTTTTGATGACTGTTTGACTAATCTGTCTAACGTTCTTGCTAGGTGCATAGAGACAAATTTGGT
This sequence comes from Rhodiola kirilowii, assembly GCA_033675215.1. Taxonomy (NCBI): domain Eukaryota; kingdom Viridiplantae; phylum Streptophyta; class Magnoliopsida; order Saxifragales; family Crassulaceae; genus Rhodiola; species Rhodiola kirilowii. The sequence goes on along the minus strand of CM066203.1, from coordinate 2,163,364 downwards.
TCTCAACTGGGAGAAATGCCATTTTATGGTGCAAGAAGGTATCGTGCTAGGGCATTTGGTTTCTAAACGAGGAGTCGAGGTTGATAAGGCAAAAATTTAGGTTATCGAGCAACTTCCTCCACCAAAGAACCAAAAGGGGATAAGAAGCTTTCTAGGGCACGCCGATTTCTACCGGCGATTTATTAAGGATTTCTCGAAAATCGCAAGGCCGTTGACCCATCTTCTGTGCAATGATGTCGAGTTCAACTTTGATGAAGGGTGTTTCGAGGCTTTCGAAAAGTTAAAGAAGAACCTTGTATCGGCACCCATTGTGCAAGCACCGAATTGGGATCTCCCTTTTGAATTAATGTGCGATGCAAGTGATTACGCCATTGGGGCAGTCTTGGGACAACGAGTAGAGAAGAAGTTGCACGTCATATACTACGTGAGCAAGGTGCTTGATAGTGCTCAGATGAACTACACTACCACAGAGAAAGAGCTATTAGCGGTAGTCTATGCATTCGAAAAATTCAGGCCCTACCTTGTGGCAACGAAGACTATCGTCTATACCGACCATGCCGCCATAAAGTATTTGATGGCGAAGAAAGATGCCAAGCCGAGGCTTATCAGATGGGTTCTCCTCCTACCAGAATTTGATATTGAAATTCGGGACAAGAAAGGGGTAGAGAATGTAGTGGCGGATCACCTTTCGAGAGTAGAGCTTTATGACTCGAAATGGTTCTCAGCGCCGATCCAAGACTCCTTCGTTGGAGAATATTTGATGAGTGCCGAAGGTGATGCTCCGTGGTATGCTGATTTCGTGAACTATCTTACTTGCAATATTATTCCCGAAGGTCTCAGCTATAATCAAAAGAGCAAGTTTCTGCACGATGTTGTAAGATACTACTGGGATGAGCCTTTTCTCTACAAGCTATGCTCGGATGGAATTTACAGAACTTGTGTACCCAAGGAGGATTTCAAGGAAATCATGACCTGTTGCCATTCCTCCTCCTATGGTGGTCATGGTTCGGCCTCGAAGACCACTGCAAAAATCCTTCAGTCCGGTTTCTATTGGCTGAGTATGTTCAAGGACACTTATGAGTTTGTCAAATCTTGCAATGAGTGCCAACGCATGGGCAATATAGCCAGAAGAGAAGAGATGCCTCAAAAAGGCATATTGGAGGTGGAAATCTTCGACGTATGGGGAGTTGACTACATAGGCCCCCTACCCTCATCTCACGGGAATTCTTTTATCCTAGTAGCGGTGGACTACGTGTCCAAATGGGTTGAGGCTATTGCTTCCCCTTCTAACGACGCTAAAGTGGTAATAAAGATGTTCAATAGGATAATCTTCCCAAGGTTCGGTGTTCCTAGAGCGGTGATCAGTGATAACGGCTCTCATTTCAAGGAAAAGAGATTTGAGTCCATGCTAAGGAAGCGCGGGATTTATCATAGATGTTCAACTCCATATCACCCACAAGCTAATGGTCAAGTCGAGGTGTCTAACCGAGAAATCAAGAACATATTGACCAAGACAGTGGGGAAGTCTGGTAAAGACTGGGCATTAAAGCTTGATGATGCGCTTTGGGCGTATAGAACTGCTTTTAAGACACCAATTGGGATGTCACCCTATAGGCTAGTATATGGCAAATCATGCCCTCTTTTTGTGGAGCTCGAGTATAAGGCCATGTGGGCGGTAAAGGAGCTGAATTTTGACACAAAAGCCTCAGGTGAAAAGAGACTCCTACAACTCAATGAGTTGGACAAAATTCGACTGGACTCTTACGAGAGTTCAAGGATCTATAAGGAGAAGACTCGTAGGTGGCATGAAGAGCTTATCACGAAGAAACAATTCTTTGTAGGAGACAAGGTCTTATTGTTCAACTCGAGGTACAAACTATTTCCTGGGAAATTCAAGTCTAGGTGGTTCGGGCCTTACAAAATTCACAAAGTCTTCGATGATGGCCACCTAGAGCTAGAAGATAACCAAGGGACTGTTTTCAAAGCTAATGGGCAAAGAGTAAAAATCTATCATGCCGCTGAAGGAGACAAGGATCTATTGGAAGCACCCTCGTGAATTCTAAACCGCTGGAGGAGGGATCCCGCTTGGGACTTCTCTTAGTGTGCTTCTTATCCCACGACAAGGGGACTCGGCTCCGTCTTCGCCAAGACGTTAAACTAGGCTAGTAAGTATTGCCTCCATGATCTTTAAAATGCTTTAGTTGAGTGAGGTTTTGCTTATTTCAGTAAAGGGTGTTTTGCATGAGTGAAACTGCAAGTAGAGATGTATGTGTGCAAATGCCTATTCTTGGTTGCTAATGTGGGATTAGATTCCGTCCATGAGGGTGTGCTTGGTGAAATTGATGTTTTGATAGAGTATAAGTGTGGGGTTTTATAAACCCATTGCATAAATGTTGACGAACGATTAGGATTGGCCTAGAAACTCGTACCAGGAATTCCATGCGTTCGCATGACTATTTCACACTTCTGTTTTTTCGTCATGCGTTCGCACAACAAAATGATGCGTCTGTTCCAAATCATGCGTTCGCATGAAATTCGATCATGCGTTCACACATAAAGCCTCAATTCAATTCCGCCAAGAACGCATGAATTTAATGCGCTCGCATAAAAATATCATGCGTCTGTAAACATAGTGCGTTCGCACACCTAATAATCATGCGTTCGCATGACCTATTTAGATCCCTTAGCAAATCATCAGACCATGCGATCGCATGAACCAGTCATGCGAACGCATGACCTGCTCGGGTATATAAACGATTTTCAGATTTCAGTTTTTCACCGAAACCCTAAATTGCCCAAATCGATTTCCACCGTTCTCAGCCAAATTCACGCCGTTTCTCCGCCAATTCGAAGCCGCCCAAGCCTTGTCCGATCATCCCTAAGCCTCCCCCATCAAATTCATCCGTCAATTCATCCCCCAAGTCGCCCAAATCCGAAAATCCCCATTCTAAGCTCGAAATCCCCAACACCTCCGAAAATCCTTCAATTCCCTCCTAAAATTGTCAACTATGGTTAGAAAGAACGTCCCCTCATCCTCCCAACAACCTTCGAACCAATTGGTGGTCGTGAATCCACCAATTTCGAAAGCGCCGAAATCAAAGACGGGACGAAAAATTGAAGTGCTACACGTAAAATCCACGCAATCGGGCCAACACTACGGCCGTTCCTCTTTTGAGTATGTTAGGCACATCATGGCACCCATTTCGGCTAGCAAAGCCGATGGGGACTTAGACAAGGATTCCCCTCCACCCTCGCCCCAGTGCAACGACAAAACCGACAAATTCAACAAGGCCAAGCCCTACGAGTTCGAAAGGCAACTCCAATTCTGTTACGCAAAGGACGCTGAACTGCACACTGCCCTCACAAAAAAAGGTAAATGGCCTATTCCCTTGCTTTTCCCGGTTGTCGGTGACTTAGGGCAATTAGAGGTTTTAGACGATCTCAAGGAGTTAGTAGTGCAGAGCGGTATGAACTTTGTATTTAGGGAAGATCCCGGTTCTTACCATGAGGCAACAATGGAGTTTATTAGCTCGTTTAGTCCAATGCATGCGCCCATTATGGATGGCAGTGATGGGAAGGCGGGGAAAATTGTGGCTTGGAGGTTTTCTTTAGGAAATCTTAGGTGGGAGGTCAAGTCGGAGGTCCTTTGTGATTGGTTAAGGGTACCTAGAGATGGGGAGATTCCCGAAGTTGTGGATGAGGAGATTAAAGATTTTTGGAAGAGGATATCAGGGTGTGACTACACCAACGATGGCCAGCATAAGTCCACAAGCATTAGAGTTCATAAGTGGAATGTCATTCACAAGCTCTTGGGAGGCATTATTTTTGTCCGTACTGACTATGGGAGGATAGTGAGCAGAATGGAGTTAGCTATTAAGTCGATGATGGAGAAGGGAAAGAAAGTCGATTGGTTGTGGTGCATATCTAATGGAATTCAAGGATATCAGTCCTTGACTTTGAAAATAGGGAATGAAAAACTGAAATTTTTTCTGAAAAATGCTATGAAAGCCCCTACTTCATCATTTGAGTGCAATATGCTTGATATTTCTTGTGAAACTTTCGGGCTAACATCTTTTGAAAGTGAAGTTATGGAGTTAGACAACTCTAGTACGCTATTTGCATCTTTGATGAATATGGAGGATGAAAATGTGGGTGATCTTACCCTAGATGAATATGAGCAAAAGCCGAATGAGCATGAGATCAAGGAAGACCCGGTGCCAAGAGGTAAGGAATTCGAAGGAGAGTTAAAACCTCTACCTTCGAATCTAAGGTATGAATTTCTTGGACCCAATGCTACATTTCCTGTCATAATTGGTGCTACATTGAATGAGGATGATACATCAAAGCTTGTGAATGTGTTAAAAGCCAATAAAAAGGCCCTAGGTTATTCTATCGATGATATAACGGGGATTAGCCCTTCTCTTTGCATGCATAGAATTAGTCTAGAGGAGGATGTGAAACCGTCTAGGGAAATGTTGAGGAGGTTGCATCCTAAGCTAAGTGAAGTAGTTTTCAAAGAAATCACCAAGCTTAAAGATGCCGGCATTATTTACTCCGTTCCGGACTCGGAATGGGTAAGCCCCATCCATTGCGTCCCAAAGAAGGGAGGACTCACGGTCGTAAAAAATGATAAGGGGGAACTAGTCCCTACGAGAACCGTGAATGGGTGGAGAATGTGTATAGATTATCGAAAATTGAATAAGGCAACTAAAAAGGATCACTTCCCTATCCCGTTCATTGATCAAATGTTGGAAAGGCTAGCGGGGCATGATTATTTCTGTTTCTTGGATGGTTATAGTGGTTTTTATCAAATACCCATATTGCCTAATGATCAAAACAAAACCACTTTCACATGCCCATATGGAACATTTGCATTTAGACGTATGCCTTTTGGGTTGTGTAATGCACCAGGAACTTTTCAACGCTGCATGATGTCTATCTTTAGCGATTATATTGAAAAGTGTATTGAAGTTTTCATGGACGATTTTTCTATCCATGGATCCTCTTTTGATGACTGTTTGACTAATCTGTCTAACGTTCTTGCTAGGTGCATAGAGACAAATTTGGTTCTCAACTGGGAGAAATGCCATTTTATGGTGCAAGAAGGTATCGTGCTAGGGCATTTGGTTTCTAAACGAGGAGTCGAGGTTGATAAGGCAAAAATTTAGGTTATCGAGCAACTTCCTCCACCAAAGAACCAAAAGGGGATAAGAAGCTTTCTAGGGCACGCCGATTTCTACCGGCGATTTATTAAGGATTTCTCGAAAATCGCAAGGCCGTTGACCCATCTTCTGTGCAATGATGTCGAGTTCAACTTTGATGAAGGGTGTTTCGAGGCTTTCGAAAAGTTAAAGAAGAACCTTGTATCGGCACCCATTGTGCAAGCACCGAATTGGGATCTCCCTTTTGAATTAATGTGCGATGCAAGTGATTACGCCATTGGGGCAGTCTTGGGACAACGAGTAGAGAAGAAGTTGCACGTCATATACTACGTGAGCAAGGTGCTTGATAGTGCTCAGATGAACTACACTACCACAGAGAAAGAGCTATTAGCGGTAGTCTATGCATTCGAAAAATTCAGGCCCTACCTTGTGGCAACGAAGACTATCGTCTATACCGACCATGCCGCCATAAAGTAGTTGATGGCGAAGAAAGATGCCAAGCCGAGTCTTATCAGATGGGTTCTCCTCCTACAAGAATTTGATATTGAAATTCGGGACAAGAAAGGGGTAGAGAATGTAGTGGCGGATCACCTTTCGAGAGTAGAGCTTTATGACTCAAAATGGTTCTCAGCGCCGATCCAAGACTCCTTCGTTGGAGAATATTTGATGAGTGCCGAAGGTGATGCTTCGTGGTATGCTGATTTCGTGAACTATCTTACTTGCAATATTATTCCCGAAGGTCTCAGCTATAATCAAAAGAGCAAGTTTCTGCACGATGTTGTAAGATACTACTGGGATGAGCCTTTTCTCTACAAGCTATGCTCGGATGGAATTTACAGAACTTGTGTACCCAAGGAGGATTTCAAGGAAATCATGACCTGTTGCCATTCTTCCTCCTATGGTGGTCATGGTTCGGCCTCGAAGACCACTGCAAAAATCCTTCAGACCGGTTTCTATTGGCCGAGTATGTTCAAGGACACTTATGAGTTTGTCAAATCTTGCAATGAGTGCCAACGCATGGGCAATATAGCCAGAAGAGAAGAGATGCCTCAAAAAGGCATATTGGAGGTGGAAATCTTCGACGTATGGGGAGTTGACTACATAGGCCCCCTACCCTCATCTCACGGGAATTCTTTTATCCTAGTAGCGGTGGACTACGTGTCCAAATGGGTTGAGGCTATCGCTTCCCCTTCTAACGACGCTAAAGTGGTAATAAAGATGTTCAATAGGATAATCTTCCCAAGGTTCGGTGTTCCTAGAGCGGTGATCAGTGATAACGGCTCTCATTTCATGGAAAAGAGATTTGAGTCCATGCTAAGGAAGCATGGGATTTATCATAGATGTTCAACTCCCTATCACCCACAAGCTAATGGTCAAGTCGAGGTGTCTAACCGAGAAATCAAGAACATATTGACCAAGACAGTGGGGAAGTCTGGTAAAGACTGGGCATTAAAGCTTGATGATGCGCTTTGGGCGTATAGAACTGCTTTTAAGACACCAATTGGGATGTCACCCTATAGGCTAGTATATGGCAAATCATGCCATCTTCCTGTGGAGCTCGAGTATAAGGCCATGTGGGCGGTAAAGGAGCTGAATTTTGACACAAAAGCCTCAGGTGAAAAGAGACTCCTACAACTCAATGAGTTGGACGAAATTCGACTGGACTCTTACGAGAGTTCAAGGATCTATAAGGAGAAGACTCGTAGGTGGCATGACAAGCTTATCACGAAGAAACAATTCTTTGTAGGAGACAAGGTCTTATTGTTCAACTCGAGGTACAAACTATTTCCTGGGAAATTCAAGTCTAGGTGGTTCGGGCCTTACAAAATTCACAAAGTCTTCGATGATGGCCACCTAGAGCTAGAAGATAACCAAGGGACTGTTTTCAAAGCTAATGGGCAAAGAGTAAAAATCTATCATGCCGCTGAAGGAGACAAGGATCTATTGGAAGCACCCTCGTGAATTCTAAACCGCTGGAGGAGGGATCCCGCTTGGGACTTCTCTTAGTGTGCTTCTTATCCCACGACAAGGGGACTCGGCTCCGTCTTCGCCAAGACGTTAAACTAGGCTAGTAAGTATTGCCTCCATGATCTTTAAAATGCTTTAGTTGAGTGAGGTTTTGCTTATTTCAGTAAAGGGTGTTTTGCATGAGTGAAACTGCAAGTAGAGATGTATGTGTGCAAATGCCTATTCTTGGTTGCTAATGTGGGATTAGATTCCGTCCATGAGGGTGTGCTTGGTGAAATTGATGTTTTGATAGAGTATAAGTGTGGGGTTTTCGAAACCCATTGCATAAATGTTGACGAACGATTAGGATTGGCCTAGAAACTCGTACCAGGAATTCCATGCGTTCGCATGACTATTTCACACTTCTGTTTTTCGTCATGCGTTCGCACAACAAAATGATGCGTCTGTTCCAAATCATGCGTTCGCATGAAATTCGATCATGCGTTCGCACATAAAGCCTCAATTCAATTCCGCCAAGAACGCATGAATTTAATGCGCTCGCATAAAAATATCATGCGTCTGTAAACATAGTGCGTTCGCACACCTAATAATCATGCGTTCGCATGACCTATTTAGATCCCTTAGCAAATCATCAGACCATGCGATCGCATGAACCAGTCATGCGAACGCATGACCTGCTCGGGTATATAAACGATTTTCAGATTTCAGTTTTTCACCGAAACCCTAAATTGCCCAAATCGATTTCCGCCGTTCTCAGCCAAATTCACGCCGTTTCTCCGCCAATTCGAAGCCGCCCAAGCCTTGTCCGATCATCCCTAAGCCTCCCCCATCAAATTCATCCGTCAATTCATTCCCCAAGTCGCCCAAATCAGAAAATCCCCATTCTAAGCTCAAAATCCCCAACACCTCCGAAAATCCTTCAATTCCCTCCCAAAATTGTCAACTATGGTTAGAAAGAACGTCCCCTCATCCTCCCAACAACCTTCGAACCAATTGGTGGTCGTGAATCCACCAATTTCGAAAGCGCCGAAATCAAAGACGGGACGAAAAATTGAAGTGCTACACGTAAAATCCACGCAATCGGGCCAACACTACGGCCGTTCCTCTTTTGAGTATGTTAGGCACATCATGGCACCCATTTCGGCTAGCAAAGCCGATGGGGACTTAGACAAGGATTCCCCTCCACCCTCGCCCCAGCGCAACGACAAAACCGACAAATTCAACAAGGCCAAGCCCTACGAGTTCGAAAGGCAACTCCAATTCTGTTACGCAAAGGACGCTGAACTGCACACTGCCCTCACAAACAAAGGTAAATGGCATATTCCCTTGCTTTTCCCGGTTGTCGGTGACTTAGGGCAATTAGAGGTTTTAGACGATCTCAAGGAGTTAGTAGTGCAGAGCGGTATGAACTTTGTATTTAGGGAAGATCCCGGTTCTTACCATGAGGCAACAATGGAGTTTATTAGCTCGTTTAGTCCAATGCATGCGCCCATTATGGATGGCAGTGATGGGAAGGCGGGGAAAATTGTGGCTTGGAGGTTTTCTTTAGGAAATCTTAGGTGGGAGGTCAAGTCGGAGGTCCTTTGTGATTGGTTAAGGGTACCTAGAGATGGGGAGATTCCCGAAGTTGTGGATGAGGACATTAAAGATTTTTGGAAGAGGATATCAGGGTGTGACTACACCAACGATGGCCAGCATAAGTCCACAAGCATTAGAGTTCATAAGTGGAATGTCATTCACAAGCTCTTAGGAGGCATTATTTTTGTCCGTACTGACTATGGGAGGATAGTGAGCAGAATGGAGTTAGCTATTATGTCGATGATGGAGAAGGGAAAGAAAGTCGATTGGTTGTGGTGCATATCTAATGGAATTCAAGGATATCAGTCCTTGACTTCAAAGAACAAAGGGCTCGGCGGTGGTTCGTTTGTGACGTGGATCGCAAGAAAGCTAAACATCACATTCGGGGAAAGGGAGGGCGACAAACAGGCACTTGGATTGAAGAAGATGCGTTATAGGCGCATCTTGGGCAAAGGTTTGAGATGGGCAAACGATGGGAAAGAACCTGAGACTGCAGCCGAGGACGAGGAGCTGAATATTGATGAAGAGATTGATGGGTATGTAGACCCTAGGGCGCCGTCCTCCTCCCGCTCCGTGCCCCCCTCGTGACTTTTCTGACCCGGGACTTGTATCGCTTATTTCTCGGTTTGAGAGCTTGGCTAGAGAGCAGCGCGACCACAATGCTTATGTCTCGCGGCATTTCCAGTGGCAAGAGCAGCACGCCCACTGGAATGAGAGGACTCTGCTCAAGATGCGCCTATAACGCATCGGTCCACCTCCACTTCCACCCATGGATCCCGCAGAAGACCTGACAGCTGGCCTCTCTGACTTTGACGGCAGTATATGATCGACATTTCTATATGCCTCATGTGTTTTGTTCCCTATGACTTTTAGTTGATACATTTTGGATCATTTTATGTTGCTTCTCGATGCAACTACTTCTGATGACTATTTTGTAATTCGTTTTATGCCTATGATGCGTTTTGAAGTTTTTATGATCGTCGTGTTTCAAATAGATGCATTTAAAAACAGGTTTTCTATGCTCGCATAACATTCATGCGTTCGCATGAAATTGTTATGCGACTGCCCATAATCATGCGTTCGCATGTACCTATTTCGTGCGATCGCACGACTGGTCCCAAAGAAAAATCTATGCGCTCGCATGATAATTTCATGCGACTGTCTTCGAGCATGCGAGCGCACAGATAAATCATGCGATCGCACGATACTTCAACATGCAAAATTTTGGGCATTTTTGTGATTAAGATTGGATTGGTTTGCATAATTTTGGCATGTTCGCGATACTGATTTCCCCTACCTCGTGTGCTTAATACTCTCACTTTCAGTTCATGCCTAATGGAACAACACGGAAAATCATGCGTCGCCCCTTTGGAGCAAAACCAATTCGGATTGCAACCAACATCTCTTTCTTCGATAATGGCTACCTCCAAACGAGAGAAGTTTCTCTTAACTCTCTCTCCGTATTTCATTCTATTCATTGCTTAGGGACTAAGCAATTGCTAAGTGTGGGGTGGGCTATAATTGACATGTCTTGTCTATATGAGATGTTTGTGTCTATTTGATATGCTCATTTATTCGAAATCTTATCAACTTTTGTCTAAGGGCGAACATTTGCACTACACACAATTCATCCAAAAATTTTAAAATATTAATGAAAACAAAAAGTCTAGGCAAGGCTACAATTTTCGAAAAACTTCATCTTTAAATTCAACTAGTCGTGCATGATTTCACTTGATTGATCCTTTAGATGACTAATGGATTGGATTGTTGATTTTCATTCTTGAGGATCAAAGCATCTACTAGCATTTCTTTATCATTTATTCTAAGCTTTTTCTCGTTGAGACTAAAGAGTTGATCTTTGAAAGCATAAAATCGAAAAAAAATATAATTTTAAAACTCTTGCATGCCATGACTGCCTTTAGGTGACCTTAGTGACCTTGTTTGTCTTGTGAATTTGTCTTGTTGGTTTGTCATGCTCCATTTTTCACACTTAGCCCTTTGTCAAAGTTCTAAGTGTGGGGTCAAAAGAGGGCAAGAAAGAAAAAAAAAGAAGGAAAAAATAGAAAGAAAAAAAGTGTGAAATAAGCCCCAAATCCCTTCCTTATGATCGATCACCATTAGGAAGAACTTTAAAGAAGTATGTGCTAAGTGCCGAGGGTTAGGAAGGTAAGTTCCCCCTCGAAAGTGCTTAGTACGGCTTCTACCCCCTTTAATGTTTCAATTAGACTTGACAATCGGCTATTCCGCCATTCTCTAGCATGAAAACCGACAAAACAATTGATACTTCCTAGCAAGAATTCACTAAGGGACGAACCTCGTATTCTTTTATACTTAGGCATGATATGACTTGCAAGTGTATACAAAAAATGTAATGTTGGAACTCCTCTTCTCTTATGACTAAGTGACCTTTGCGTCCTAGGCTTGAGAATGAGTTCAAAGCCCATAAGCCAATGGACTAGCCTTCTTGCTAGCATTTGTGAGTGATCCAACAAGATTTCTTTGCAATTATTAGATCATTTTCTTGAAGTCGCTAATATAGAAGATGACTAGAATCCTTGATTAAAGAGTTATTAGTCTTTGCTTTGATTTGCTTGAATGTCCTAATTCATGAATTTCCATAAGGATTCGAAGAGGACTCATGTAGTGATTGAAATGCACATATCTAGTTGAATACACTATGAACTTCATGAAAAATTCCTTGCCTAGTACTTTGAAAATTGTGAGCTAAAAATGTCTATTTGGATGATTGTTCTCTTTGTGGGATTTGTGAGTATTCCCGTGTCTGAAAACTCTCAGGAGACTACAACTCCTCCACTAGGGTAGCCTAGGGGTTTAAAGGCTTGGTGCATTCGTTAAATGCACTCGTGTCACCTACGAAAGTGGTTTATCATTAGTAGCTTTTACTTTTTAGTATTTTGTCCGGCTTTAGAGTCCATATGGAGTTCTTTTTGGACAGATCCCTAGTAGTTGAAATTGCAATATTGTTGATGATCTATATGACTAGTTTGCTCGGGACGATCTAACGATAAGTGTGGGGTGATTTGATAGCTCTAGAATACATGCATTTTAGGCGACCTTTACGCTTACTATTTCGGTCATTCCTTTACGATTTCACCTGCTATTTGATGCCTTGTGGTTCATTTCAGGCCCATTTCAGAGATTTAGCTGAGAACACAAGTGAACAGTGATTTCGGAGCAAACCGAGCCTTCTCGAGCGATAAGTGAGCAAAACAGAAGTCGGAACAAATTCATCTCAAAATCATGCGAACGCATGATATCAATTCATGCGCTCGCATGACCCCGACCAGACGCATGAAGAAAGAATGCGATCGCACAACCAAAGGACCATGCGATCGCACAAACATATCATGCGATCGCACGATGCAGACCAGTCGCATGAGATATTGATGCGATCGCATAAGAGACCATGCGAGCTCACCTGAAGATCAACCTTCTCTAAGACCATGCGAACGCATGATTCCATATCATGCGAGCGCATGACACAAACCAGTCGCATAAGAAACTCATGCGACCGCACGTTCCAGGCCAAGATCGCACAAGCTTCGACCTTTAGACATCGTGCGAACGCATGAATTTACATCATGCGAACGCATGATGTCGTAAAACAGCATGTTTTCTGACTTACTATAAAAGGAAATTGGGGTTTTTTTTTGGCGGTGTGTTGTTTTTCTGGGATTTTTCTGGGGATTTGAAGAGAAGGAAGCTTGGAGAAGAAGCAAGAATTTTACATCATCATCAACAACTCGGATCGTGGATCGTCCTTCATCATTATTCCTCCATATTGGTTCTAGAATCCTAAACCCAACTTTGTTCATGTTTTTCTACTCATCTACTATTGATATGGGTTGTAATCTCACCATGAGTGAGTAGTGATATTGGTTGGGGTTCTATGAACCCCTAGGCATGTTTGTGACGTTTTGAATACCATGAATACAATTAATGAATGAATTTTACACACGATTCTTCTTCGTTTAATCTTAATGTTTTTGGATTACCTATGACATGTTTTTTTGACAAGTCCGAAATAGGGATTCTAGTTGATTTCATGCTTGACGTAGCTAACCCCTGAAAAGTATGATTTCAAAGAAACTAAACGAAGGAGCATTAGGATTTTAGTGTTACATGGCGATGCTTTAATCTTAATGAGAATGGCTTGAATTTAATAAGTGCATAATTTATCTAGCCAATAAAGCGCGAGTGTGAGGCTAGATAAATAATGCGCTATAGCACCAATAAAGCGCGAGTGTGAGGTGCTATGCGAGGTGTAACCTCTTGGTGCTAGGTTGTAGCGCGAGTTGAACCTAGTATTAACGTTACATGGCTAAATTCTATATGTGTATGTTCGAATTCATCAATGGTGTTCTAATTTGCCGTCACAATAATTGTCTAGGAGGGGATTAGAACCCTAGTCATCTTTAATTGATTGTTTACCTATTTCATCGACTAAATCTCTTTCTAGGATAGTAAATCATTTTGCTACCGACCTTTTTTTGAGGATCAAACCCCCCCCCAAACCGTAGACATCTTAGATTTAATCGTTAGCACTAATTAGTTTAATCACCTATCTTTTGGGTACGACCTTGGGTTTCCCAAGTCAAAATATAAATGTTTTGATTAACCGTGTTTGGCATAAGTATTTGATAATTCTTATCGAATATTTACACTGAATTACAATCGATCAATGTTGTCACAGTATAATGTCATGGTGTCCTGATCCAGTCCCACTTCCTTGAGCATCTGCTTCATCCAAAGCATTTGAGCACAACAGCTCCCTGCAGCCATATACTCTGCTTTAGTAGATGACAGTGAAATAGTGTTCTGCTTCTTACTAAACCAAGATACTAGGTTATTGCCCACGAAGAAGCATCCACCAGAAGTACTCTTTCTGTCCTCAATATTGCCAGTCCAGTCTGCATCTGAGTATCTAACAATACAACCACTTGTATCTCTAGTGTACCACAAACCATAATCAGTAGTACCACTTACATATTTGATGATCCTCTTCACCTGTAACAAGTGACTTTCCTTTGGATCGGCCTGATACCTGGCACAGACTCCCACAGCTTGACATATATCTGGTCTGGTCGCAGTCAGGTATTGCAAGCTCCCAATCATGCTTCTGTACAGGGTCTGGTCCACTGAAGCTCCTGCATCATCCTTAGTGATCTTCATATGTGTAGCAGCTGGAGTTCTCTTGTGGGTAGCCTTTTCCAGTCCAAACTTTTTCACTAGATTTCTAGTATACTTGGCCTGAGTCAAGAAAATCCCTTCCTTCGACTGTACAACCTGCAGCCTCAAGAAGTAGTTCATTTCACCCACCATGCTCATTTTAAACTCGCTTTGCATCTGGGCCACGAACTCATCCACCATCTTCTGAGAGTTAGATCCAAACACAATGTCATCGACGTAAATCTGAGTAATAATAAAGTGTTTGTTATCCTTTTTCACGAACATAGTCTTGTCTATTCCTCCTCGAGTGTACCCCATGCTCATGAGGAATTGTGTCAACCTTACATACCAAGCTCTAGGGGCTTGCTTTGGTCCATACAACGCCTTCTTCAGTTTGTAAACATGATCTGGATAATGTGGGTCCTCAAATCTATTAGGCTGTGTCACGTACACTTCCTCGCAAAGTAGACCGTTCAAGAAGGCACTCTTCACGTCCATCTGGAACAGTTTGAACTTTAGGTATCATGCCACTGCAAGTAGAAGATGAATAGCTTCCAAGCGGGCGAATGTCTCGTCAAAGTCGATCCCCTCTATCTGAGTGTACCCTTGAGCAACCAGCCTGGCTTTGTTTCTCGTCATGTTGCCACTTTCATCAGTCTTGTTTTTGAATATCCACTTTGTTCCAATGATATTGACTCCACTTGGACGAGGAACAAGATCTCATACATTGTTACGAGTGAATTCTCCCAACTCCTCTTGCATAGCAGTGATCCAATGGTCATCTTGCAAGTCTTCCTTCACATTCTTTGGTTCCACCTTTGATAGATAGCAGCTCTGGTTAATTATATCTCTGTAATTAACATGAGGTTTACCGCTAGTTCTGATTTTGTCGTGAGGGTTTCCAATGATACTGGACAGAGGATGATTCTTCTGGATTCTGCTAGAAGGTTGCAAGCTGGTTTCACCACCTCCTGATTGAGTTTGATTCACCTCACTTCATCAGCATCTTGTATGTGTACGTCATTATCCTCATGGGCCGAGTCTAACACAGTTTCAGGCACAACTTCAGAATTTGCATCTGGTACATACTCTTGCACAGGCTTAGGGCAAGTATCTTCGGTATCTCGCATATGTACATCATCATCCTTCTCGGCCGAATCTAACACAGTTTCAGGCACAATCTCAGAATTTGCATCTGGTACAGATCCTTGCGCAGGCTTAGGACGAGTATCCTGAGTTTCCATATCATCATCTGGCTCCTTCCTCAGAAGAGAATCCTTGGCATCGTCGATCACCACATTGATTGACTCAACCACTATTCTAGTTTTCTTATTATAAACACGATAAGCTCTACTATTTGAAGAATAACCCAGGAACAGTCCTTCATCACACTTCCTGTCCAGCTTCTACCTTTGCTCCCTATCAGTCAGAATATAGCAAGTACTTCCAAAGACATGAAAGTGCTTAACAGTAGGCTTTCTTCCTTTCCATAGCTCATAGCTAGTCTTGTCCATCCCTGGTCGAATCAAGACTCTGTTCAGGACGTAGGTAGCAGTTAACATAGCCTCAGCCCACAAATTCAAGGGGACGTTCTTCGCATGCAACATAACTCTCGTCATCTCTTGTACAGTTCGATTTCTCCGCTCTACTACTCCATTCTGTTGCGATGTGATAGGAGAAGAGAATTGGTGAACAACGCCTTGCTCATCACAGAACTGTGCAAACTTCTCATTCTCAAACTCCCTCCCATGGTCACTTCGTATGGACAAAAGATTTTCTCCTCGATCTCTCCTTTCATTAATCAGGCAGGTAGCAAGCTGTACAAAGGCATGCACAGCTTCGGACTTCTCGCGCAAGAACATGATCCAAGAGTATCTGGTGTAGTCATCTATACATACGAACGCATACCTCATACGCCCAATACTCTCCACCTGCATTGGTCCCATCAGATCCATATGCAGTAGCTCAAGAGGACGCTTGGTGTAGGTTCTGTCCACTTTCTTGTGCGCTGCTCGAGTCTGCTTTCCGGCTTGACAATCACCACAAATAATTTTCATATCTCCTCTAATATTAGGAATACCTTTAAGCAACCTCTCGTTGGCCAAGAATTTCAAAGATCTGAAATTTATGTGTCCCAAGCGTTGATGTCATAGATGCACTTCATCGGACCTGCTCAACATACAGGTAATTGCTGCTGGGTTACAGCACGGCTGAGGAGATAGCAGTTGTTACTTGCACGGTCTCCTTCCATCACGCATACTCCATGCTTGTCATAGACTTGGCGGGAATTTCTTGTGAATTGAACTTGATTACGACCATTGCACAGCTGGCTAATGCTGAGTAGATTAGCCTTTAATCCGTCAACCCAATAGACATCATCAAGATGGGGCATGCCTGGTACATTCAGTGTTCCTTTTGCTAGAACTCTTGCTCTTATCCCGTCACCGAATGTCACATGTTGGCCGTCAATGGGTCTCAGATTAGTCAGGTTTTCTCGGACTCCGGTCATGTGCCTTGAACAGCCGCTGTCAAAGAACCAGCCGTCTTCATCTTCCTTGTCAGTTGAACTGTATGAGACACAGCAGTGTTGGTCACTCTTTGGTCTCCACACCATTCTGTCTTGTCTCCTTGCCGGTACTTTGGACTGGTTGTTGCGTCTATAACGATAGCAATGACGTTTGATGTGCCCAGGTTTGCCGCAGTAATAACACACCCTAGCACGTGGCCCTCCTGCATCTCCCGGGACACGGTGCTGGTTGTCACGGTCTCTGGCATCAATCCACTTGTGCTTGTTGTCTTTAGGAACTGTGCCACTAGCTTTCACAAACTTTGTATCATTACTTTTCTTCTCACCTGTGAATCCAAGCCCTGTAGTATCTCTTATTCTCTTCTGTACAGACAAGATCCGGTTCAAGTCTTTGGATCTGGTGTTCAGCCTATTCAAGAGTTTTTTGATTGAACTCATCTCCTCCAAGAGCTTCTTTGATTCTTGTTTATCTCCTTCAGCCTTTTGTTTCAGCTCTTTTACTTCTTTCTCCAGATTCTCGTTTTTCTGTGCAAGGATACTGCTTTGGATTCCAGTTCATGTTTTTCCAGCTTCAATGTGATAACACCTGCATTCAGCCTTCTGTTAATGTCTACCAGCTCAGTCCACTTCAAGAGTAATAGTGCATATTTCTCAGCGATGCACTCAGCAGTAATTTCTTCTTCATCACTTTCTTCAGCATCACTCTCATCCACCTCGACTTCTTTGTTCTTGGCATAGTCTGTGTCACCGGTGCTGGTACAGTTTGTGGCACAGTGTATCATACTTGTCAGAGCAACAAAGTTGCTTGTTTCTTCCTCCTCTGTACTGTCTTCAGTCTCATCATCACTCCAGCTGACATTCGGGGACTTACCATTCTTCTTTTTCAGGGTGTTGGCACGCTTCGCTTGTATGTGGCCAAATCCTCCGCATTCCCTACACTTGATTCCTCTGGTTCATCCACCTTTGCCATTTTCCTTCTGGTCAGACTATTTCTCTCGTGGCTGGAAATTCACTTTCCAGGTGTCTTGATTCTTAAATTGATTCAGACTGTTCTGGCCTGGGCTCTTACGGTTGATCTTTTTCAGTAGTTTATTGAAGTTCTTTGTGAGTAACGCCAGTTCCTCATTCACTCCATCGGTGGATTCATCATTTGCCACAGTCTCAGTCTTTAAGCCTACAGATTTGACTTTGGGTACTGGTACAGTCAAATGTTGCAGTTCATAGGTACACAAATTTCCAATCAGTTCTTTCCATCCCATGGTCTTCACATTGTTTGCTTCTTCTATCGCGGTCACCTTCATGGCAAATCGTTTAGGCAAGGACCTAAGGATCTTCCGCACAACCTTCTCTTCGGGTAGAGCTTCTCCAAGGGTGGATGCCTCATTCACGAGGTCACAAACCTTGGCATTGAAATCTTTGATGGTTTCATCCTCATGCATTTTTAGCTCCTCAAATATGGATGTCAGCATTTGAATCCTGGACTGTTTCACCTTGTCAGTTCCTTCAAAGTGGGTGGACAGGGTGTCCCATGCCTCCTTTGCGCTTTCACAGTTCAGGATGAGTTTGAAAATCTGCTCGTCTACCGCAGAGAAGATGGCATTTAGGGCTTTAGCATTCCCCATGGCGAGACGCTCTTCTGGTTCGGTCCATTCTGTCTCTGGTTTAGGTACAATCCTTCCTTCATTTGTTGCCAACATGGGAGGATTCCACCCAGTTAGAATAGACCTCCATGCTTTCTCATCCACGTTCTTGATAAACGTCTTCATCCTGGCCTTCCAGTAGCCATAATTGTGTCCTTCTAACAGCACAGGGCAAGTAGTGCTTTATCCTTCTTTGATGCTCATCTCAGAACAGTAGCTAGCTTCCCAAGATTCTACTCCGTATGTTGAGAACCAGCTCTTGATACCAATTGAAATAGCTACGCGTTAGATGAGCTCAACTGTATCAGCAAGGTGTAGCACAGATTGTGATACAGTTGCCTGCACATACTAAGATAAACGAAATAAAATGCAGAACAGTAAATACGACGCAAATCACTTGGTGACTTAGTTTGGCTCAATGTAGCCTACGTCTGGGGGACTTCTCCCAAGTCCAAGGAACAATTCACTATCACAGTATATAATACAGATTGACGTTTGAACAGCCTTCCAAACTACTGATACACCTATACTACTTTTCGAGTGAATTGTGTGATCTAAGCTTTTCTTAGATCCAGAGACTCCCGTCTGTTCAACCAGACCTCCTCCCGAGACTGATCTAATCGAATCTATCTCGTAGACTCCTCTGATGTGGTTGGTCGTCTTTCGTGTAAGTCGATCTGCAAGTCCAGCGTGGTACAATGCAGCGACGACACCTTCTTGAACTCTGGAAGTAGTTGAGTGTAGCAACAATGTATGAGTTCAAGTAACAAGAGCAAGTGGCTTACCAGCTTGCGGCTTCAATCCTTCTATTATGGCTTGACGACTTGAAGTGGATTCAGCTCGCAGATTGAAGCTCCTCCACACGGCGTCTCTCAAGTGTTGCTTACTGAAAAGGAAGACCCAGCCTCTTTTATATAGCCGTGTGGTTTGAAGATCAAAACAAACCCTAGATTTGATCTCCTAACCCGAATCTGAGATATGGATAATTGTTGTTGCGTATTTAAACTGAATCCACATCTCTTTATCTCTTAAGAGGCGGTTTGATGATGTGGCGATCGAGCAGAGCCGAAAATCTAGGAGTAATGCAGATTTTTCGAAACTGAAAGATATGTCTTGCACAGATGCTAGCACAGATTATCTGTGTGTTCTTGCACAGCTTTTTGTTTTGCCTAGATGACACTTTATACTTCAACAACATCAAAAAGCAAGAGGCTATCACCAACAAATCCAATAGAAAAATGAAACATTAGTCATCCAAAGCACATTACATAAGACCTTTTTTTTTGCTAAAAACAATCAGGCTGTTTATCAAAGTCACTTGGTGTGCAAAATCTTCAATTTATAACGGTGTACCATACATATTGAGAAGAGAAATTCTGCATGAGTAGCATTCAGGAGTGATACATTTGTAACTCTTTCTTTTGCTTTGTTGTTGTTGAAAATGAATCCTGCAAACAAAAAATCTCTATCAGCTGACATTAGGTGAGGATATAAATGATAGGTCTTCAATGTGATAAACGAACAGTGTAGTAGCAGTAGTACCTTTTACATTGCTAAATTAGACACATATTTAGTTTCAAAAATCAAAACCAGAGTGTTCAGTATGTGATTTTAAAATTTGTATGATCCAAGATAGAGAGAGCATCCTGCATTTTAAAACATAAATTACTCTTAGAAAAAGCTATTAATAATGGGAAGTAAAAGAAGTTAGGCGAATGCTTTTGTACCAGACAGCTTAAGTTCTAATTAAACATTCTCGAGAAGGCTTTCTTCTCTCTGTCACGCCTATCAGCGATCTGAAACCAACCTTTGGATCGTCAGTAATTTATAGCAACCCACGAGATGAAGGACTAAGAAATGAGAGAAACATGTCAAGACTTAGAGGGCTGTGTTAAGCATTACCTTCTTCTGTGCAGCAGCAAGTTCTCTTTTTATTCCAGCTGATAGCAAAAACACAACAAACACCGATCAATAGCTTATTCGAACACGTAGCAGATATAGTTCTAACCAGTCTAAGAATGTTAATGGTATCAAAGTCGGTTGAAATTGTGCTTAATGGTAGGTTCTAGTTCACATGCTCTCGAGACTTTAATGAATGGAAATGCCTGACCATATACACTTGAACCATGTGAGACCAAACAGAAGTGCGCTTATAGAATGAGCAAGCCAGAAACATGTCTTACCATTATTTGGTTCCAGATCATGTGCCTTTTTAAGGCTTTCAGCAGCAGCATCAATGTCATTGAGCGCCATATATGCCTGGCGGTGAGCAGGAACACAAGTTAGTGAGAAAGCGCTGTTGACAACTTGTGCAAAAATTATGTAAATGGTAGCAGATCAGTGCTGCAATCGAATCAACAAACAAGAAATAACAAAACATAGTTTCATATAAACTCACGATTAGAAAGTAAAACATGGATGTCACGATCCTTAAGAACGCAGCTGAAGATCGGGTGAAGTTCAGGAGGAAACAGATTTTGCAAAGTAAAAGATATAAAAAATGGAAAATGTCTTATTGACATCTAACTCCACCTGGCCTTGGCGAAACAAAGCTTTCACATTATCTTCACCTTCACGCATTGCGAAGTCTGTGTCTAACAATGCTCCGTGTATATCCCCTAGTTTCAGTTTGCATGCCTGAAGTACAAATACATATGAATACTTTCTTGAGAAATTTGAACATATATAAAAGAAAGTGTCACGGAGTTTTTTTATTGATAAGTCATGGAGCTATATGTATTTAAAACGGTTGTCCTCCAGAAAACAATCAACTTGAATGACATAAATAGAATCCATGAGGAAATATTAGGCACGCCGCACGCCAGAAGTCAAATTGCGTCACGGTTAAGGGAGAAAAGCTTACAGAGCTGTTTGTGAATATTTGAGATTTTGTTTTCCTCAAAGCTGAACTTTTTTCTGCATAAAGATAGAATGAGCGAATCAGTTAACTGATGGCATGGCATAAGGAATTTTGATTGCAAACCATAAACGGACTATAATGAAGTAAATTTTCATGGTATATTTGTTAAAATAAAAAAGAAAGAGGAACAAAAAAAGAATTAAAGAGGAGAATCTAAAGATATCATTGTAGTCAAGAAGTGCACCTTCATCGATCTCATCCTTCTCCCAACATATATCCAAGTATCGCAAAGCTTTACGGTATTTTCTAAGCGCCATCTTATAATCTTGTTTCTGCATAAGTGAGTGGTGCGAGTAATATATCACAAACGGCAAAAATATAACAAAATTTTCACATGAAAAAAAATAGAGAAGAGAGTAGGTAAATCTTCAGCGAGTTCAGAGGGTACTAAGAAGATACGAAGACAACAACAGACGCCCATCATTACCTTAAACTGCTCGTTACCCGAAGCTTTAATGGAGTCTACAGCCTCCATCCACCACAAAATATTTTCTGGCTTGACATCAAGGTCAACCGGCCAGTCTGGATAAGTGTCTCCATCTTTGAAGAAGTCAGACGTTCCATCCTCAGCGCCCTCGGGAATTTCTCCACAGTCTGCAATAATGACATCAACAGCGGGACAGTCACCTTCCCCTAAGGGAACATGCTCAATGGAACGTATAATGCCTATGCCCTTTATCACCTTTCCAAACACTACATGCTTTCCATCTAGGTGCGAGGTACGAGTGGTCGTGATAAAGAACTGCGATCCATTGGTGTTAGGACCCGAGTTAGCCATTGACAACATTCCTTTTCGTTCATGCTTTAGCTCAAAGTTCTCATCATCAAACTTCAATCCATATATCGATTCCCCACCAGTCCCGTTTCTAGCGGATATATCTCCTCCTTGTAACATGAAACCTTTTATAACATGGTGAAAACACGAACCCTGTCATCAACATCGACACTGTCAGAGTAGTTCAGTTACAAAACACTAGTACATGCCTAACAAAAAAAATTACAAATCTTTGGAAGCCACCCACGCTTCAACTCCTGAAAGCCACAAATACGGATCTCTATTCTCCACACTGTCTTTTACGAGTATAAACTTAACATTGTGAATACATTTTATATTTGGAAGCTTTCGGGGGAATAGGGTTGCCACAAAGTACCATTTTGAAATTTCAATCCGAAAGAACCCTAATCCTTAATGTATGCTTATGCTAATATGCTCAACAGTGAAGAAAGAGAAGACCTCCAACACGAACAGAGACGCCTAGCACAAACTACTCGACACAACAGCACAAGGGCAGCCTTCTCATAGCAAACAGAAATACTTCAAACTGGTAACCAACTTTGCATAACACACCAATATGTAAACAAAACCAGTCTATCCAAAATTGTTGCTCATAAAAATCCAATCTTTCAGTAAAACTCAAAAACAGACATCCATCAAACAAATAGAGGACAGACCAATAAGTTAATAACATGTCATACAATCACATACAGAAAATCATTATGCAAAGTGAAGATAGATGTGACCTTGTAATGGAGAGGAACACCAGTGTGAGGCCCAATGCCTTTCTCTCCAGTACAAAGCGCCCTAAAGTTCTCAGCCGTTTTAGGGACAACATCACTGTACAGCTCCACCACTATCCTCCCTTCAAGCTCCCCTCCAATACTAATATCCATATAGCACCTAGGGTTCACCATCTCTTACAAACCGTAACAGCAATCCGCGTGAAATGGCTAGAAATCAAATACCCAGATCCTATTTTTCAAAAAAAGTTGAAATCTTTTAGTGTATCAGATGGTGATAAGTGGTTGACTCCAGTAGTGCACCTGGTAGTAGAGTGCCTCTTAAAGAGAAAGCAAATGGTGAGAAGTGACAAGTTGCTTTTTAGCTTGCTTCTGGATAATTTTATTTAAAAGGAAAATAGATAAAGAAGATGGCCAGTGTGAATGTTGTCACCGGAATGGAAAGTTTAGCCTGCCAAATATTAACTGTCAAATATAGAAATGTTCCCTCAGTCCCCCATCTTTCTTTTACTTTTCTCTTCTTTTCTTTTTGTTTTCTTGTAGGGGGGTCCTGCTTGTGAGAAGTCTCTTCAAAACAGACCCATTAAAATATCTAGGTATTTTTTTTCTGTCACATTACTCCCTCTGTCCCTATTTGTTTGTCCACTTTCCTTTTTTGGTGTCCCCTAATGTTTGTCCACTTTCCTTTTATATACATAACTCAATAATCAAATCAATCTTCTCTTTCCTACCAAAAAAATTATTTTAATTAAGAAAATTGTACTTTCCTCCACTTTCTCTCTCTTATTATCATTTATTTACTGTACGGGACCCACATTCACATACACTCTCCTCCACTTTTTCTCTATCATTGTCCTTTATTTGCTTTTCTTAATTCCCGTGTCCATTGTCCTTTTGGACAAACAAATGGGGACGGAGGGAGTATTTTTTAAGAATGTTTGGTATACATAGATATGAAGATATGAAGATATGAAGATATGAAGATATGAAGATATGAAGATATGAAGATATGAAGATATGAAGATATGAAGATATGAAGATATGAAGATATGAAAGAGCGTTCAAATGAAAATTCCTTTAAATTTTGAAAAGTTGAGATTTCAATCTTCACCTTCCAAAATGCATTTTCGAAGATGCATTTTGGTGGTGACACATGTCCGCAATATGCATTTAATGCAAAGTCAAAACTACCTTTTTTGATTTTGTTTTTTTGAACATGTGTCACACGCAGATTCAAAAATGCATCATGATCTAATGGTGATATTTGATTTCTCAAGTTCTCGAATTTTTAAGGATTTTCAACCGAGCGCTTCTCAGAAGATATCACACTCAGCTGAATTTTCTTTTCTGTAAGTTAACAAAAGAACCCAAGAACTGGCCGAGAGTAGTCCTATTTGGCATCCTAGTGTTTACCGGACTAATCAAGATTTCATTGTTTTTAAGTACTTGTCGTCACTTATGAGGATTTGATCTTTCTCATGACAGATATTTTTACCTCTCGTGTGCTAAAAACACTGCTAGTCGCGTTGGAAATGTCATTAGCTTTGATTATCTGTATAAGAAGCCACATAGAATGGGTGACACATAGCTTAGTTCTCTTTGTTGGAACCCTTTGGTTTTGATGATTACAAACACTTAACTAATGTGGTATTTAAGTGTGCAGAAATCCATGAAGATATCCAATTAAGAATACATGCAGATTGATTGATGATTAAAGCAATCACTTATGGCAGAATTAATCACATATTGATTGCTGATTTTTTTTTGATGTGTGATTGATTGCTGATTGAAGCAATTACTTATGGCAGATTTACTTAAGGTTTGATTGCTGATTGAAGACAAATTGGAAAGCAATTAAAGAGCCGAATTAATTGCTGATTGAAGACAAATTAGAAAGCAATTGAAGAGCCGGTTGAATTGAAAAGCTATTAAGGAATGAATTCAAATACGGAAAGGCCGAATTTATGTGGGAAGCCATTAAGGAATGGATTTACTACAGACATGAAGAGGCCAATTAATGTGTGAAGCATTGAGAAAGGAATTCATTACAAATATGAAGAGGCCAAATTAATGTGGAATTAATTACGAATCTGGAGAGGTTTGACAAGTTCAACGGCATGACTACTTGGACTATGAGATCAAGCTTATACTCTATATAAGGAGGAAGAAATCTCAGAATAAGCTGGTGAGATTGAGCAGAAAAGCGACGGCATCAGAAGTAGATCGCTGCTGGTTTTAGAGAGATAAGCTCTTGCATACGAGGAGCAGCACCGCCGGCATTACACTCACTGAGGCGTGGCGTTCTCTTGGGAAGAACGGAGCGACTGCATTCCTGGAACAAGGTTGCTAAAATCGCACACATGGAGGTTTGAGAAACAAAACGATTACTTTGTCGGATTGAGTAGAGGTCATCAAATAGAGTCTCGATAGTAAACCTAGTTTGTAAATCCTACAAGTATATCGGAATATAAAGTAATCGGTTTCGAAAATCCTTTCAGTGGAATCTGAAAGGTAGTGTGGTTTTCACCTTATCATTGTTGTGATAAGGTTTCCACTATATATCTGTGTGTAGTATTTTCAGTCGTTATTTTCCTGCATAATTATTTCTGCTGCTATCTGACCATCAGACGGAAAAGCACTTCGTGACTTCCGTCTGACAGACTGCTAACACTAACGATCCAACACTCTTATATTCCATTTGATCAAACCAAGTAGACAGATTGAGTCATAGAACTGGATACGCAAAGCACTGTTTGTTCTATGCACTATCAACCGAGCTAAGATTGATATATTATGTTTGTGTTCCACCGAGATAAGTTGAGGATTATCTCTCCATCTGCAACTATATATACCCTTATGCCTTAAGCCGCAGGCAATGTTCACTACTTGTTGGATCGTTACTGTTAGAAATCTGTCAGACGGAAGTCACAGAGTGTGTTTCCGTCTGATGGTCAGATAGCAGCGGAAATATTTTGCAAGAAAATAATGACGAAAGTAAATACGCACTTATGTAGAGTGGAAAACTTTATCACAATAGTGATAAAGTAAAAACCACTACCTTTCAGATTGCTCTGAAAGGATTTGCGAACTGATTACCCTTTATTCCGATGTACTTGCAGAGTTTACAAAATAGATCTTATAACTCGACTCTATTTTGATGACTACTGCTCAATCCGATAGGGTGAATCTGTTCGAGCTTCTCGCCTCCGTGCGTTTTCTTTCTCAGCAAACCTTTGCTTCAATGCCGTAGCTTTTTCTCTCAAATCTCTCCAAAAGCACGCACCATTGTTTCTCTATTTGTTTCTCCTTATAGCTTGTTAGCTATCTTTCTCGTCCAAGCCCAATAAGCCTTTTGATTCGCTTTCCAATTGTAACAGGCTTGTAATAAATTCCTTCCTTAATATCTTTGCAATCAATCCCATATGAATATTGCCTTTCCATATTTGAAGTCTTTCGGAATCAGCCTGCTCTTCAAATATTTTCTTAATCAACAATTTACCTGCCTCTTAATTGCTTTCCAATCAGCAATTATTCGGCTCCTTGATTGCTTTCCAAATTGGCTTCTTCGGTTCCTTAATTGCTTTCCTTTTTGGCATAAATCAGCAATTAATTCTTTGAGTAAATCTGCTATTTGTGCTTGCTTCAATCAGCAATTAAATCTGTCCTTAATTGCTTTCTTTATCAATTCAAACGGCTCTTCATCAGCATTTACTCTTCTTTGCAATCAGCAATTTACTTCTCCAATAAGCATTTATGTCCCTGATTAACTCTGCCGATTTGACTGCTTGTAATTGCTTCAATCTGCAATTGTTCTTATTTGATTTCTGCACACTAAATGACATATTAGATAAGTGTTTGTCATTATCAAAACCTAAGGGTTTCAACAAATTCCCCCTTTTTGATGATGACAAACACTTCTTCAAAAGATAAGAAATCCATGACAAGTATACCACACTATCACAATTCCATCAGATAGATATGCAATCAATTTCAGTTATTCAATCAGACAGATTCAGCAGACAAATCTACGATCGCTTAACAGTTCCCCCTTAGATGGACATCCAGTTTGATTTTCAGTAGTGAATTCCCCCTCAAGGAATGCACTCATTGTCTCTTCCCCCTTTTGGCATCATCAAAAAGAATGCAATCAAAGACATCCATGTGATGGAAAGAAACTGCATACTTCATCAATAAAGGGCAAAAGTGCCCCGGAGGGAACACACACAACATACTGAAAATTTAAATACTACCAGGCAGACACTGAGCATGACAACGAAAGAAAAGTCATCAAAAATAGGTAGTAGATATGGTGGGGATGGAAGGAAAGGGGCAACCATGAGACAGATCCAGAGTTAACTGCGGAACACGGTCTTCAACTGGTCAACCACCTTAGTTGCGATAAGTATCAACTGACTATTCAACTCCTTCAGCCCTTCCTTGATTTGAATTCAGTGCCCCGGATTCACATCTGCAGAATCCTCAGCTCCCTTCGGCAGATCTGGCAATGTTTCAAGAATATCAACCTTGCTCCTCAAGTCCTTCACCCAGTCAACTTCTGACTGATAGATGCCAAGATTCCGTCTTTGCTTCTCTTCTTTATACTATGAGAATCTAGAAATTTTTTTTTTTTTTTTTTTTTGAGATTCCAATCGGCATCCTCAAATCTCGCAAGATTTACTTTTTGACTTCCAAAAGAACTGCACATTTAAATCTCCTTCCAAATCTGGAGTTAGGCAATAGTTAAGCCGCCACGTGCAACTCCAAAATTTTGAATTCACTCCACAGTTTTCTGCCACATGGCCATCTGTGGGTATTTAAAACCCTAATTGCTCCAGCTTGTTCAAATATCGAGACCTTGCTGTTTTTCCATGCCATAAAGACCATCAGCCATCAAGTCCGAAGCGACTTAGTGATGATGACTGTGCTACAAACGCAGCTTTTTCTTTTCACCATACGGGTCATTCTAATCGTCATCAAGTATCATCTTTAACTTCTTTTCTTGATGGCAGCCGCTAACCCTCCAAAACGGCACTTACTAACACTTCATCTGATTGAACCAGCCACAATCCATCTGATGGAACCAGTCTGAACCAATGCTGAGTTAACCCCGATTCCGTCTCATGGTTTTCACAAGGTTTGGGTGTGGTGTGGTAGGTTTACCCAAGTGGTACAATAAAACACCACACAACCAAGAAATAAGAGTTCACCGAATCATGACAAAGCAATTTTATGTAGTGTGGAGAAGACCAAGAAAATAATTTTACCATCAACGGGCTAAACATTTATTCTCCACACATAATAGGCTAGGGTTAGTCTTAGAGTACTTCCTTGGCTTATATTGTGGGTTCAAATTTGGAAGTCTCTTTTGGGCCACAAAGAAAAATGTGTCATGCTCATGATATTTGCTAGCTAGTAATCTCATTTAACATGCATGCAGTGGTGACCTCATAGAGCAACTTTCACACAGTTATTAACTACATACGCAGTATCTTCATACACGGCAATCTATCATGCAGACTAGTCTAGCCAATCATCGAGGGAATTCAACATAGAGTACTGACTATGCGAGGGAAGTCATACCTAGTTCAAGCCTTAGCTTCTCGTAGGGTTCCCTGTGTAATGCTTTCGTAAAAATGTCCGCGATTTGCTCCTCAGTCCTACAGTATTCCATGGCAATGGTTCCTTTCTCTACACAGTCACGTAAAAAGTGATATCGAATTTCGATGTGTTTAGTGCGTGAAAACTGTACCGGATTTTTCAAAATATTGATGGCGCTGGTATTATCACATAGAATTGAAACGCATTCAAGAGTAACGCCATAATCACTTAGCTGTTGTTTTATCCATAGCAATTGTGCGCAGCAAGCAGCAGCTGCGATATATTCTGCCTCAGCAGTGGATAATGCAATAGAAGACTGTTTCTTGGATCCCCACGAGATCAAACATGGTCCAAGAAACTGCGCCATTCCTGAGGTGGACTTCCTGTCTGTTCTGCATCCTGCATAGTCAGCATCTGTGTAAGCCGTCAGACGTAAGTCTCCTCCCGTCGGATAGAATAGGCATAAGTCGTCTGTCCCTTTCAGGTATCTCAAGATTCTTTTCACGGCTTTGACATGTGTCTCTCTAGGATCTGCCTGGAATCTAGCACATAGACATACACTGAATAAGATGTCAGGTCTGCTAGCTGTAAGATATAAGAGTGAACCTATCATCCCCCTGTATAGAGTCGGATCCACTTGGAGGGATGACTCGTCCTTTGCTAGCGTGTCATTTGGAGACATGGGTGTGGCACATGTTTTCGCGGAATCCATCCCAAACTTCTTCAGAATTTCTTTTATGTACTTCTGCTGATGGATCCGAGTTCCATCTTCCCCTTGTGCTACTTGAAGTCCTAGAAAGTACTTCAATTCCCCCACCATGCTCATCTCGAATTCGCTTGACATCAGATCTGTGAATTTTTTGACAAGTCTAGGGTTAGATGAACCAAAGATAATATCATCAACATATACCTGAACCACTAGAGTGTCAGTCCCTTCCTTCAGAAGGAAGAGAGTTTTGTCCACTTCCCCCCTGACATATCCGTGTGACAGAAGGAACAGAGAGAGTCTCTCATACCAAGCGCGGGGTGCTTGCTTCAGTCCGTATAAAGCCTTGTCCAGTACGTAGACATGATTGGGATAGCTTTTATCCTCAAATCCTGGAGTTTGGCTTACATATACTTCCTCCTTTAGTATTCCATTCAGAAATGCCGTCTTGACGTCCATCTGTTGCAAGGTGAAACCATGGTAGGTTGAATAAGCTATAAGCAGTCTGATTGCCTCTAACCTTGCAACTGGAGCGAATGTCTCATCATAGTCAATTCCTTCTTGTTGGTTGTATCCTTTGACTACTAGACGGGCTTTGTTCCTTATGACGGTTCCCTTATCGTCCAACTTGTTTCTGAAGACCCATTTTGTTCCGATCACGTTCTTATCTTTAGGTGTCGGAACTAGACGCCACACTTTGTTCCTCTCGAATTGGTGCAGTTCCTCTTGCATGGCATTGACCCATTCTGGGTCTTTAAGAGCTTCCGCAGTCGTCTTTGGTTCTGCAAGAGAGACAAAAGAGGCAAATCCACAAAATTGACATAAACTATTAAGGTTTACCTCTTGCTGAGAGGTGTAGCATTGGTAGTCTCCCAGTCTGTCTGGCCGACGAGTCTGTCGTCCATAGCGAGTGGTTCTTACTTCCCCCTCAGGGTTTGCAGGGATGGGTTCAGTAGTCATCTCTTCCTCCCCAGGGATTTCAGCGTTAACAGTCACCTCAGGGACATGCTGGACCTGTCCATCTGCTGGAACTTGTATTTCAGCAATCTCCGTTTGATTCCCTGGAGGTGCATTGTTCAATTGGTGGACTTCCGTGGGAGGGATGTCGTTATTTGGTGATGGTGGTTCCCAATCAGGATCTGATTCATCTACGAACTGGAGTTCTCCAGCGTCTCGCATGGCTGTAGTTGAGGAATCCTTTATCTTTTGACCGGCCATTTCCGTCTCGTCGAATCTCACATGAACGCTTTCCTCAACTTGTTCTAGCCTTAGGTTAAAGACTTTGTAGGCTTTGCTGTGACTAGAGTATCCAACGAAGACTCCTTCATCACTTCTAGCATCAAACTTTCCCAGGTTCTCCTTGCCATTGTTGTGGACGAAACACCTGCATCCAAATATCTTCAAGTGGGAAATATTAGGTTTTCTTCCACGTAATAATTCATATGGAGTTTTCCCTATCATGGATCGCAGTGATGCTCTGTTTAGGATATAACTCGCGGCATAGACTGCTTCCGCCCAAAAGCCTTTTGGAACTCCACTAGCAATTAGCATGGTACGTGACATGTCCTCCAGGGTTCTATTCTTTCGTTCAACAACACCATTCTATTGTGGTGTTCGTGGGGCGGAAAAGTTGTGATCGATGCCTTTTTCCCTGCATAATGAGAGAAACTGCGAGTTCCGAAACTCAGTTCCGTTATCAGTACGAATAGATGTTAACCTGCGATTTAACTTATTTTCTAACAATTTCAACCAAGCTTCAAATTCGCAGAATGTATGATCTTTGGTGTGTAGGAATAAGGTCCATGTGTACCTGGAGTAGTCATCAACTATGACAAGGATATACCTGTTTCCTCCACGGCTAGTGACGTTTACAGGTCCACACAAGTCCATGTGAACCATGTCCAATGGTGCAGAGGTGCTCACAGTTTGCTTTGATGTGAATGATGTCCGTGTCTGCTTCCCTGTGACACATGCACTACATACCTGTGCTGATGCACTTTCCATCTTGGGTAAACCAACCACCAATTCCTTCTGATGGAGTTTATGCAGTAGTTTCACGCTTGCATGTCCAAACCTCCTATGCCAGAGGATGGTGTTTTCAGCAATGCTTACCAGGCACAGTTCCTCTTCTGGGACAAATTCTGGGTCGACAATGTAAATTTCGTTCACACGGATTCCTCTTAGGACTGTCTTCCCTGTCTCATTGCTTCTTACAAAACAATCATTAGAATTGAATGTAACACGATTTTTGCCATATTGACATAACTGAGACACACTTAGTAGATTGTATTTCAAGTTTTCTACTAGACTAACCTGTTTGATTCGGATGGTATCCGAAATTCTTACCTCTCCTATTGCAGTCACATTTCCCTTGCTTTTGTTTCCGAAGATTATGCTATCTCCGGAAGTTTTGTGGAGTGAGTCGAACCATTCTGGATTTCCCGTCATATGTCTTGAGCATCCGCTGTCCAAGTACCAGGGATGGGACCTCACTCCATTCTGCAAAAGAAAGATCAGTTTTTACGAACCCAGACAAGCTTGGGCTTACTGGGTTTAGGAACATGCACAAAGTAAGATGATAAATATGCATCATGGTTAGTCAGGTCAATCTTTCGCCTTGGTGTATTCCTTGGTCTACCGAAGATGGCTGAATCATGGTGCGGACGGAAGTGATCGCTTCTGTTTTTCTCCCTGTAGGTGTTGACTTTCCTCCAATGGACGTCATTTGAGGGACGTCTTTTAGCATTCATCCAGCGGCTATTCCTCTCATCTATTTCCCTTAGTCTTAGGCATTCAGCTCTGTAGTGTCCAGACTGCCCACAGTTCCAGCAGATTCTATGGCATAGAAGATTGACGTACTTGCTTCTGCCGGGTGGAACTGTCGTCTTTGCCTTTCTAGCATGGAAGTCTCTCTTTGAGGGCTTATGACTCTGATTCATATTCATCCAGATTTTATAGCCTTTTGGAGCCTTGTAGGGGACAGAGTCCTTGTCGTGGATATTGAATTCCTTCTGTGACCTGTCTTCCCTCTCTGTCCGTCTGATGGTTTGTGGTCGTCTTTCCTGGCGAGAACATTCTCCTTGTTCTGTCATCTTTCCATTTCCTTTTTCAGCTTTCTCTTCAGCTTCATAGCCTAGCCCTGGGCAGACGAACTTTTTCTTGAAGTCCGTCTTTACTTCCTCTACCCTTTTTGCTTCCATCTCACGGAGCCAATTCTCCTTCTTTGTGGTATCCTCGAGTCTTAGACTTTGCACTGTCTGGAGTAGTTCTTCATTATCTCGTCTGAGATGGTTCAGTTCATCAGTTAACTCTTCAATCTTGGCTTGGAGGTCCGTTAGCTCACTGTTTCCTAGGGTCATCTGTCTTAGACCATTGCTGAGCTCACTGACCTCTTCCTTTCTTTCCTCACATGTATGACATATGCACACGTGTTCTGCCTTCTCCTTTTCAAGACGCATGGCCTTGGTTGACCAGAGGCGGTTTTCTGCGATGTCATCACGATGATCTTGTTGCATTTCTTCAATTCTGTCCTTAAGCTCTTGGTTTCTTGCCAGAACTTTAGCAATTGTTTCTGCAAGATCAGATTCAGAGAATACTTTATCAACAAAGGTGTTATCGTCTATTACCTCATTATTTGAGGAGTGAGCCATTAAGCAAGCATCCTTTGTGTTGATTCCATCATCACTGCCTTCATCCGAGTCTCCCCATACAGCAAACATGGCATGAGCTTGTTTGGGGGCGGATTCTTCTCCTTTCTGGGCAGGTGGCTCTCCTTTCTTCTTACTATAGCAGTCTTTAGAAAGATGCCCCTTCTTCTGGCAGTGATAGCATGATCTGTCTTCCTGCTGCCCTGGGTTTCTTCCATTTTCACTTGAAGCAGCATCCTGGTTCCCTTTGGAGGAATTACCAGTATCTCGGTTCCTTCTGAAGGAATTACCTCGATTTTCTTCTGTTTTGGAGTTCCGTCCTCTGCCAAAGTTGGCTCTAGTGAGGGCTCTTGTTAGTAGAGCTATTTCGTCCTCCTCTTCATTTGATGACTCGGTTGCTTGTGCAAGGGCTTTTTCAACTTTTAATGCGATGGCCTGAGACTTATCAGACTGTCTCCTGGCCATCTTCCTCTCTACGATTCCAGCTTGACTTTGTAAATTTGCTACTAGTTCTTCCAGTGTGGTTTCTTTGATTCCTCTCTGAGCCTGCAATGCCAAGGTTACATGATCCCATTTAGAATTTAGGGCTTGCATGAATTGATGGGTGATTTTCCACTCGGGTAGCTTCTCATCAAGATAATCTAGTTGTCCGATTATGACTTGGAATCTAGTGTAGAAGTCTTCCAAGGACTCATCTTTCTTCTGCATAACCGTCTCATAGTCTTTGGTAGCGGCTAGGATCCGGTTCCTTTTGATATCTTGGTTTCCTCCATACAGTCTTACCAGTCCATCATACATGTCCTTGGCGGTCTTGTACATTGCCACTTTGATTTGATCTCCAGGTGAGAGTGCCATGTAAAGGACTTTCTTTGCTCGGGCGTTCTTTTCCAAAACCTTGTAGTCCTCATCAGTGTATTTTTCCTTGGCTTTTTCCACTGGTTTAGCGGGGTCGGTTCTGTCTAGTGGAATTGGAAGTGGTCCTGTCTCGAATATCCACCAGAGCTGTCCGTCCAGAGAGCAGACATGGGCTTCAAATTGATCCTTCCACCAGTCGAATTGTCCAGGTTTTAGTAGCGGTGGTTTCCAGAAGGAATCATGAATCGACATGTTTTTCCTGCAAAGCTAACAGATAAATCTAGAGCACTCGGCTCTGATACCACGTGTTAGATCGTTACTGTTAGAAATCTGTCAGACGGAAGTCACAGAGTGTGTTTCCGTCTGATGGTCAGATAGCAGCGGAAATATTTTGCAAGAAAATAATGACGAAAGTAAATACGCACTTATGTAGAGTGGAAAACTTTATCACAATAGTGATAAAGTAAAAACCACTACCTTTCAGATTGCTCTGAAAGGATTTGCGAACTGATTACCCTTTATTCCGATGTACTTGCAGAGTTTACAAAATAGATCTTATAACTCGACTCTATTTTGATGACTACTGCTCAATCCGATAGGGTGAATCTGTTCGAGCTTCTCGCCTCCGTGCGTTTTCTTTCTCAGCAAACCTTTGCTTCAATGCCGTAGCTTTTTCTCTCAAATCTCTCCAAAAGCACGCACCATTGTTTCTCTATTTGTTTCTCCTTATAGCTTGTTAGCTATCTTTCTCGTCCAAGCCCAATAAGCCTTTTGATTCGCTTTCCAATTGTAACAGGCTTGTAATAAATTCCTTCCTTAATATCTTTGCAATCAATCCCATATGAATATTGCCTTTCCATATTTGAAGTCTTTCGGAATCAGCCTGCTCTTCAAATATTTTCTTAATCAACAATTTACCTGCCTCTTAATTGCTTTCCAATCAGCAATTATTCGGCTCCTTGATTGCTTTCCAAATTGGCTTCTTCGGTTCCTTAATTGCTTTCCTTTTTGGCATAAATCAGCAATTAATTCTTTGAGTAAATCTGCTATTTGTGCTTGCTTCAATCAGCAATTAAATCTGTCCTTAATTGCTTTCTTTATCAATTCAAACGGCTCTTCATCAGCATTTACTCTTCTTTGCAATCAGCAATTTACTTCTCCAATAAGCATTTATGTCCCTGATTAACTCTGCCGATTTGACTGCTTGTAATTGCTTCAATCTGCAATTGTTCTTATTTGATTTCTGCACACTAAATGACATATTAGATAAGTGTTTGTCATTATCAAAACCTAAGGGTTTCAACACTACTAGTCATCAAAATTCTACATCTACATATACCACATAAGAAACCATGAGTAACAGATTTGAAACAAAATTGATTTGCTATAACGGATATAATTTGAATTTTTTTTTTGGGAAAAGTACAAAAGGTATCGAATTACCATCCGTTTCTAACTTTTTGTCCGAACTATTACAATTTCCAAAATAGGTTCGAACTATATAGAATTTTTCCAAATTTTTGTCCGAACTATTAAAATTTTCAAAATAGGTGCGAACTATATAGAATTTTTCCCAATTTTTGTCCGAACTATTAAAATTTTCAAAATAGGTGCGAACTATATAGAATTTTCTAACTTTTTGTCCGAACCATTAAAATTTCAAAAATGGTTGTGAAGTATATAGAATTTTTCCAACTGTAAAACATAAAATTATTATCAAAATATTTCCAAATGTGCCCTTTCAATTTGACTGCCTTCCCAAATGGGTATAATTTTTCGCAATTTCTGCACCTGTTTAATTCATCAAATATCGTTACTCGGGATGTAGATTTATCTAGAATGTTGTTTAGGAGAAGTCACGCATATGTCATCAGGAGATGCACAATCATTTGTAATAATCTCAATGAAGTTGTATCAGTCAAGTTCATCAGAATTTGAAATATTCATTTGTCTGCTTATTAGATGACTAAACTTTATATTTGGTTTCGAGTTACTCACTCGACCCATATGAGTTCGGTTCCTCTAATCTTATTTGCTCGTTCGTAGATGATAGTAATGCATACTATTGTGTTAAGAGTGGATATTAAAAATTCCAGTATAGAATTCCGTTAAAATATTTAGGTTTTACCCATTTAGGAAAAATTAAATATAGTTTGCACTCATTTTATGAATTTTAATAGTTCGAACAAAAAATTGAAAACTTGCATTAGTTTCAATACCTTCTTTTTTTCTTTTTTCTTTTTTTGTACTTTTCCTTTTTTTCCCCTTCAAGCTAAAGTATTTAGTTGACATCCCTGCATTGGGGGACAGCAATCCCTTCTCGAACATACGTCTCTAGCTAGTAGCTATTATATGTGTAACTGTAACCTGAAAAACTGATCAGTAAGTACATTTTGAAAATGCAAGCCTATGTAGAGCGATCCAGTCGTGGAAATGGAGATGAATATAAGCAATGCAGTCATCAATCCCTGGTGTTATTCGAAGTAGTGAAAAGAACACTGAACCGTATGGTATTCACAAGCAGACCAGGTCAATATTCAAAGTGGAACCTTTATTTAATTAGGCTGAGAAACATATAACTGTGTTTAAGATATGTCCTAGCTCCATAGAAAAAAAAAAGATATGTCCTAGCTGCTTCAGACAATGTGATGCAGATATGTGAAGAAGTCAGTCATATTTATAGAGTTTTTTTCTTTCTTTTCGATAGACATATTTATAGAGTTTGGAAGTGGCAAATTTACGTTTGAAACAGGTGACATTGTTAGGTATTGGTTGGTTGTGGGGATAATTACAAAAAGGAGTTATTGTATTGTAATGGACTGAAGGCTGTTCAGTTTAGTGTGTAAGTTTGAAAATTTTGGATACTTGGAATTTCAACACAAGACGAAGATAGAAGACTTTAAAGCCAGCCATCACAAACACAACTAGAGACTAGATTAAAACTTGAGGACATTTTTTTCATCGAAGCAAATGACTGAAATCAAGCTAGACTTAAAACAAAAGAATTACATTTAATTTTTAAAAAAAATAACTTTTGAAACTAAAATGAATTATAATATTTCTTGAAAATTCAATACTGAATGATTTAAAAGTACTGGACTGGATGGAACATAAGTAGTCTGATAGAGAAAGATTGAAGAGATACAGTTTGTATAAAAAGGAGTGATGGTTTCGTGCTGATGGTGTCTAATCATCGGAACAGAAGACGAACCGGAAGCAGCTAGCCCAGCAGTCGTAGCAGCAAGAACAACTGCATAAGAACAAAAACAGAGCAAATGAGAATGAGCGAGTGAATGAAATAAAGAAAGAAAGAAAAAGATTACCATTCGTCGATGATCTTGTTTTTTTGCTCGTCTTCTTCCGGTTCTGGTAGGTCTTTCGCGATCGATTGGCTCTGTGGCGGCTCCATTCTCTTCTCTTATCCTTCTCCCTTTTTTGTCACTCACTACTCTAATTATGTAATTTGATTTGATTTTGAATTATGATCGATATTGATATGGAAAGTAATCGATCAACGTACACTCAAATTAGGTTATTTGGGGTTGTCTAACTTATTTTTATATATATGAAAGATGCGTCCTCTAATTTGACTCTCGTTTCGTGTTTCGCGCATGTGGAATGTTCTGGCACAAATTATGATGCCAATTGAAACAGGCCAAACCTGTGCATGTGCTAATAAGTAAATCAACCTATCAAAACATCTTTATAACTCGGGCATTCTCAATCTCAACAATGGAGCAAGAGCAACTTGCTTCAATTCAATGCTTTTAGAGTAAAACTTGGGAACATCATGAAACGAGCTTTTTCTCATTTTGAATCACTCTGCTTATTTTCTTTACACCAAAAATTGGTATCAAAAGGGGGCAAAAAAATAACAGAGATGTGAAAAGATAAATGGGTTGCTATTCTCTAATATGTACACCATTTGGATTCGGATCGTCATGTATTCAAAATGTGTTACTCTTACTCTCCACCTTCATTCAAAAACAACGCCCTGATGTGCTCTGTACACAACAAAATCTCTCCTCTCCTCTTCCCTTGTACTTTATCGATCGCAGCAAAGTTCTGTTCGCCAATTTAAAATCCGATCAAGTGTCTTGCTGATGCTGTCTGCGTTCAGTTCACTACTCACTACCACCTTTTCTGTTTCGACCATACTTCAGTCTACGAGAGCTGTAAGGAATGGTAGTTATTTCCTCCCCCACCATTGTTAACAAGGCTGGGGAGGAGAAGTTCAGTGCTGAGACGGAATAAGCTCCGACCTGAGCAGGGGAGGAGATAAGCCAGGAATGGTGCCAAGTGTGGAACTTGGAGTTAGTAACATCATGTCAGAGCGCTGCTGGCAGCCAATCCCACTGGATATAATGAGCTATTCATAAAGCTGAAATGAAAATTACAAAAATTACCATATTACAAAATCAAATCCCGAGAGGCATATCAAAAAGATCAAAGCAACGAACAAAGAATATATAACCTAAGGCCTTAGCTTTTTACCTCTCTTGCACTTTTAGAGGTTTTGCTTGTGCTCGTGATGAAAAACCTGGCAACCGATCATGATTGTAATTACACGATGCTTCTGAACTAATACCTCTATCCTGTAGAAAAGTATGACTGATGTTGTTGACATGTAGGATATTAGCAACTCATAATGACAGTAAAATTTGGCATTTTCTAAAATACCTTTATCTTCATCCCATTAAGCCCGTTGATGCAAGACTGGACGTCCTGTTGCGAGTTTCTTAAGAACGGATGTTCTAAAAGGGCATTTGCTGTAGGTCTTTCAGCTGGATTCCTACGG
Source organism: Rhodiola kirilowii (assembly GCA_033675215.1). Classification (NCBI taxonomy): domain Eukaryota; kingdom Viridiplantae; phylum Streptophyta; class Magnoliopsida; order Saxifragales; family Crassulaceae; genus Rhodiola; species Rhodiola kirilowii. The sequence continues at coordinate 2,125,257 of CM066203.1, read as the reverse complement.
AAGCAGCATTGCAAAAAATCCTTGCCTTCAGGTGACAAGGTTTTTGGTATCTGTGGGGTTTCTCTCATGACCTTGAACATAGCTGCAGCCTGCATTAAAAGAAACAAGTACAAACTTCAACAAATGGGATAAGCAGTGCAGAAGATACCAGTATGGCTTAACTCAATCAAAACTATTCTTGCCATGGAGTGGGAACACGCTATCGTAGCAAAATACAAATACTAGAGGGCAGTGGTAAACATCCAACAGAGGATTACATGATAACGTCACAAGTAAATCTTGGAAAGGTAAACACCAAAGAAAGAGTAACACATTTTGTTGTTGAAGACATCTAAATTAAAGACAACTATCAGGTCACACGAAGTCAGAACTGAGAAAACGACAGTTTCATAATGAATGGACATGTGAGGCTGTATTGATGGCAATGAATATTAGGCGTGTACTGCGTACCCCTTCGTATTCACTCCAGGGAGGTTTCCCATTGAGCATTTCTATAATTGTACAGCCCAAACTCCATACATCTACAGCACAAGCTAAATCAGGTTTCATATCCTTCTGCATCACTGACTGCATGAGCTGCATAATAAAGGGGTGATGTCAAAACAGAGCAATTCACAATGTAGCGTTTCTAAGGTTTATGTGTTAACACCACAAACCTCTGGGGCCATCCAGTATGGACTTCCCTTCAATGAAAGATGAGCTGCTTGTCCAGTGAGCTAAAGAACAGGATCAAAAAGTACGTCAGCATTTACATGTAAGAGGAGAAGGCCCAGCTACTCCATTAAACAGAACTGCATGCTACTCATTTCTATTTTTTGTTCTTCTTTAATGAACTCCACACATATGAAAGACAATGTTCAAGAAACCGAATCGGTGTATCTCTCTATTGGTATTGCAGAGAAGAACTATTTCTTAAGAGGATGTGCAACTTACATGCTTTGCCATGCCAAAATCTGCCAGTTTCACGACTCCGGCAGAATCAACAAGTAAATTAGCTCCTTTGATGTCCCTGCAAATGATGACTTATACTCACAGTTACTAAGATTGAACTTCACCTCAATTCAATCTAAAAACATAATAGTTTTCAAACTTTGTAAAAGTAAGATGCATAACACAAAAGTTATGACAGTCAAATTCCTTATGGATTGCGAACGTGAGATACTATAGCATCACATAAAAATATGTGCAGTGCTTGCCTGTGTACAGTTTTTTTTCCGTGCAAATATGCTAGGCCCGAAAGGATGTGACGTGTGAAGTTGCGGACAACAGCTTCAGTAATAGCTCCACAATGATCACGGATGTACTTACTAATAGCTCCAGGATGTACATATTCCAGAAAAATGTATAGTTTATCGTCGACCTGTTCATAGCACGTTGGAGTCAACATAGTCACATTTTAGATAACATCGTATACAGGAAGTGTAGAGATTCTAGATACACACGATTTGGCTGCCATAATACTGGACAATGTTTGGATGCTGAAGTTGACTGAGCAATTTTATCTCCTGCAACCGTGAATCAAGAAAGTTCAGCAAGAGCACTACAAAGATACATTAATAGAGAATTGGTACATGTATATTCATCGAGATTAACATTTTCTGAGCAAATAATCGTAGCCATTTAGTGAATATGATGTTTAGGCTCTGTACCAAATAACCACGGACTAGATATTGTAAATCTATAATACGACGCTAAACACTTGCCTGCTCCAACTGCTTCATGCACTCCGCAGATTTTGGATCATCAGGGATTAATTCCACTTCCTTCATAGCACATAGAGCTCCAGTTTGGCTTTTTGCATAAGCAAAAAAGAGGGACAGTGATGGGTATCAGTATCCGGTGTAGCCCACATGATAGCAGAGAAAGAAAACATAAATGAAACTACATACAGATTGGTTGCCACATATACACTGCCAAAGGTACCGCGCCCAATGAGCTTTCCTTTCTGCCAATTATTTGTCGACAAGTACTCTGGCCTGATAGGAACTTGAGGTACAGGGGATGATGGTGCAGATAATGGAGCTGATGGTGCAGGTAAAGGAGCTGATGGCGATGACGGTGTAGGCAGAGGCACAGATGATGAGGAAGAAGCTCCTGGAGGAAGAGGTAGGGGGTGAACATTGGCGTAATTGCTAGCTTGAGATGACACTGAAGCATCAGCAAATGCCTTTATAGTAATGGGAGATACAGCTCTGCTTGAGTTTCTGCGATCGTACTGAGTGCTTCTTGCATTTGAAATCTGATGATTGTAACTACCACGAATGTGAGAACTGTCCGGACTATACTTAGTCTTATCGGGAGAAATTGGTGAAGGAAGCCCTGTATATCCGTTCGAAAATGGCATCTCTGGGGCTGACCATATCTGGTTTTTCTGAGGATTTGCGTGATAAGATGCAAACATTTCCCCTGTACTTCTCCTTGACGGACTTAGAGAAGGACTAGCATACGGACTGGATGGAGCACTCCTACAAGGAAGACTGAATCTGTTGGATTCCACATCCACAAATTCAAGATTTTGTGGTGCCTTGCGGCTTGGTTGTCTAGAATTTCGCTCTCTTCTACAATGGGTGCCCTGATTAAGCCTGAAAAGTGTAAGCAATAAAGTTAACTACTCACAAAAATTCATACGTGTGAATAGAAAAGGAAACAAATCCTCCAATCCAATGCATCTCAGTACTATCAGAATGTCCAACCAATCAGCAAAATATCAGATATTAACAACAACATTATGATTTGTGATAAAGCATTACACATCAGGCACTGAACATTGAGAAAAGAAATTGAGTAGCCTGCAGGCTGCAACATAATGCAATCAATCTCCAGAGCAGACTCCACTCAGCTGGATAGAACAACCATATGAGGATCAAGCAAAAAGAAGTTCTACAAAGACTCACCTTACGATATTGAGATCCGTATTTCTCCCACTTTCCGTCAGCCTGCTCGACGACTCTTTCTGCGAAGTAAGACAACTGGACGCGGAATACCCATCTCTCTGCAACAGCGACGACAGCTCCGGCAACGGCAGTGGCTGTGGCTGTGGCTCCGGTATCAACGACGAGCCTCTGGAGTTCGTAATCGAGGGCGAGGAAGACAAAGCAATCTTATTATGAAACCGTTCGCAGTTCGACAAACGCGGCATTTCGGAATCCGGCGACACGGAGACAACACCAGCAATGTCGGCCTCGCGGAGATGCCTCAGCTTCCTCTGCCTCTCGAGCCGCCTCGCGGACAAATCTGCCTGAGAGTTCTTACTATCGTCTGGATGGTTGGGAAGAGGCTGGATGGATTTAGAGGCGGAGATTAAGGATGGAGGAGAGCAGGAAATGAGAGCGTTTCTGGACCACCACGGCATGGTATGGTTTCAGATCACGGTACGCTTTTGGGCGGGGAAAGTAGACGGTAGAAAATTCGTGATGATGATTCAGCCATTGGATTGGTGAATTGAGGATTGAAATTGAAACCCTAGAAAGCGGTTAGAGGAAGATGGAGCTGGAGATTTGTGAGAGGAAGCGGTTTCGGTTGCATCGTCGTCCTCGTCCTCTTCGCTGTATGACGCGTATTCATTCATTCATTCATTCATTGTTTGTTTTTCTTGTTTTCTTTTTTTCCATTAAAAACGTTAAGCAACTGTTCAATCTGTAACATATGACTCCGATTCCAGACAAAAATAATGACCAACACACTATTGATGCACAAAAATAAGAATTAGCCAAAAACACACTGAGAGAAGAACAACAGTTTATTTACATGTTACTTATTTTTTACAGTGATATATTCTATGAAGATAAATAATAAATAAATGTTATATTAATTAATGCATAAAGAAATTATTGTAAATCTTTGAATTTTTGGGCAATACTAGTCCTAAATATTAAAGGCAAGTTGAATACTTGAATCGCCCAACGCATCACGTGGCCTGTTGACATTTTTGGTGATGATTTGAATTCTAACCAAAGGAGAGTTATTAGCTTGGTGTGACATGTGCACTGTTGGATCTAAAAGAATGAGGTTTATAATTATTTAGATTAACCAAGCATTGCATGTAATTTAGTTTTTAATCACGACGGGGTTGACTTCAGTTTTTTTTATCACCATGGCCATGGCGACCCCATTTCCTCACCTCAGCTAAAGACTAAACTTCTCAACCAATCAGGGCAAAAATATGGAAAAATTCAAAGGGAAAATACCTTGCCAATGGATTTTACACTGAAGTCGAGTACTATGTTTGGAATGATGTGAAACCATTCAGCTGTGGACAACTACCAGGAAGTACTTTTGAGTTTTGAGCAGAACCAATCAAGTGCAAGAATTCAAGTTTATTTATCCAATGGTGCTAACCTGATAGTTCTTCCTGATGAGATTCTATGTGAGCACACTGTAAAGTGATCACGGATTAGCACGTTTTGTGCTTTCCAACTCCTTAGGGACTGTAGCTTGTTCGGTGCTACCAGGTTTGGTTGGAACGATCTTAACAACAGGCATAACCTCATTTCGACTGATAAGCTTCAAAGAGGGATGCACTGTGATGTCTTGCATGAGTATCTTGTCACCAATATCTAGACTACTGATGTCGACTTCAATTTTTGAAGGAATATGCTCAGCCGGGCAAATGTATTTAAGAGTGGGTCTTGCCTTGTTCAAGTATCCACCTGTTGCAAAGATGCTTATTCAATCAGTTACGTTTGTCAAGAAAACAGGATATACAATACAACTAGACAAATTAAACATATCTATAACATGATGTCACTCGAAAATTGAGAAATTGATAGATGAAAGAAAACTAGACATTGTCCAAAAAAAACATAGTTGAAAAAGTATCAACTTCGCTTCACCACATTAACCTTACCGAGTATACAACTACTCGTTCTGAAATGTGTATTTCAAAGAAATGTGTTGAAAAGGAAAAGACTCAAAAGAGAGTAGTCGATATTAGAAGTTTCAGCAATAATAATAAAAAAAAAGATTCCTTTATCTCCCACTAAAATTTCAGGGATTGAAAATAACCATGCATAAGGTTATACAACAGCAAGGACCCAGCTTTTCATGGAGCACATCTTTAGACAAGAGCACTATAACTTGACTATTTTACATCATAAATTTTGTTGAGCAGATGATAGCAAAAAGTCATGTGTACAATGATAATTGACAGTGGACCATGGAAGAAATGCAAAGCTTAAGAGAATTTACTCACAATTAGTAAACAAGATACCATCAAAAATAAAGTCTGGAAACGATGTTACAGTTTGAATACGAAAAAATAAATCAATGACGGACATATTAGCGGAAAAATGATGGAGCATGAGATCGTAACAAAATGACATGTTGTTGCCAAAACACCACAGAGCCTGATATATTCCTATCGATTTACCTAATTTAATATGAAAGTCCTGATCATTTTCTGCTTCAATCGATGTGAACCAGCAACATTTTTTTGCTTTCATTTGCGGACAAGAATGAAATCATTTGACACCATATTTCTATTGGCATCTAAATTTAGTTACTAACCTTTCTTGAGCCCAGGACAAGCATCTTCCCCTTTGATCACAACAGGCACATCAACCTTCACCTCTGAGCCATCATCAGCCCAAGCAAACACCAAATTCAGTATTTTCCCAGTCTCCTTATCCTTGTGAATCTACACAACAACAGCAACAACAAATACATCATCCCTCATCAAGTACAAAAATATTAGAAGTCACACTCGACACTGAGGCATAAAAGCTCTACGAACCTTAACAGGAACAACATTTCCAGACTCAACCAACACAGACGATCCAGCTCCGGCCCTAATTTGCAACGGAAACCTAGTAGCGTAAAAGAACTCATCAGACTCGACTGACTTCATAATCGCCCGAATCTGCTTCCTCTCCGTCGTCAACAACCGCTTCCGCTCCACCGATCTGACCACGCCGTCGTTTCCGACGGAAAAGCTCTCGGAGAAGACGACGGCCGGTATCCTTCCTTGAGCTCTGTCCCGGGCGGAGACTCTGCTCCCGGAACACTCCCTTGGAATCGCTTGGATCGTGTGGTAGGCGGACGTGGATGAATTGTGGCTGCGGTTCTGCAAACCGGCTCGGACGCCGGCGCTGGCGGCTCGCCACCATTGAACCATTTTGGAAGATTGGAGAGGATGGTGGCTGAGAGGGTTCCGGTGAAGACTAAGGTTTAGGTGTTGGGCTTGTCGTTATTGGGCCAAAGGGCCCAGACTTGTCATCTGACTGGACTTTCTTTGGTTATATTAGTAATATTAAACTTGAATTTAATATACAAAGCTAAACTAGAAATCCTATATCATTTAATTTTGCATGCACTAAAGAAAATGGTACGAGCTATTTTTCCACAACTAGCTAAAACTGGCTGATTTGGTTAGAGTACAAAACGGCGTCGTTCGTGTTGTAACTTCCTGGCACGTAGGGATATTGATTAGGAATGGTGCGTGTCGCTTTCCGATGCCTCGTGCAAGGCAGGGCCAGGAGGCGAGAGTAAATTCATTAAGCAATCAATAAACGGAAAAAATTTCCAAATTAAGCAAAATTCGAATTTGCTTTTTAATTGTACACATTCTTTAAATATCAAACCTAACATGTCGGCAGCGTGCGCCTCATAAGGCTTGTGTTGATTTATAGGTAAGGCTTGGGTATAAGGACAACAAGGCGTTGTCCAGTAGCGGATTCAGAGCTTCGTTTGAGGGGTCTCAAATTTTTTCCCCGAAGGATATCGGATTCGGCAAAAAAAAAGGATCGCTAATGATACGGCGATTTTTTTTCGAACAACAAGGTCCACTAATGATCAGCCAATCTTTTGAAGCTCATAAAGGTGTCATCCGATGTCCATTAAAGATGATCTACATATGGTTCGAAAGCTAATTGAATGTTCTATAAGTTTCATGTTTAACTCAAGATGAAATTTGGAGGTTAAGCTGATAAAAATAGCGACCAAATATAGATGATTAATTGAAATTTGCCGAAATTGAGGGAGTCTGAGCCAATCTTCTAAAGCTTATAGAGCCGTCATCCGGTGTACGTTGAAGATGATCCATATATATATAGAAATCTAATTGAATGTTCTACAACTTTCATGTTTACTTAAAGATGAAATTTGGCGGTTAAGCTGATAAAAACAGTCACCAGAGATGGATGATTGAATGAAATTAGCCGAAATCGAGGGGGTTCCAAGTCAACCTTCGAAAGCTCATAGAAGCGTCATCCGGTGTCCGTTTAAGATGTTTTTTATATGGATGGAAAGCTAATTGAATGTTCTATAATTTTTATGTTTACTCCAAGATGAAATTCAGAAGTTAAGCTCACAAAAATAGTGACCGAAGATAGATGTTTGATCAAATTTTTCAAAAAATAATATATAATCTTATATGTAATTTTTTTAAGGAAATTCGAGAGGGTCCTGCACCCCCCTAACACTGCCACTGGCGCCGTCCAAGGATCAAAAGTCTGTTAAATTCGACTTGCGCGATGAGGATGATGAAGATGATTATAGCGAAGATGAGGATTATACTGATGATGAATATTACACTGATGAAGATGGAGAGGATGAGGTTGGTCTTAAGCACCCTCTGCCTAAGATGATGCCTTTTGTGAATGGTAAGGGTCACGGACAGGGTCATGGTCAAGGGATGAATGGTATGAATATGATGATGATGAATGATAAGATGGGCGGCAAAGGAGGAGGAGGGAACGCTGCTGATATGAAGTCAAAGTTGAGGCACACACATTTGAGAGGATTAATTTGAGCCTTGTGAGGGTTGATTTACGAGGCATTTACATCTCCACAGCGCTCTTCTCATCGGACAGCAAGCGGCAGCGGCTTGTGTTGGTTTACGAGCTGATGAGTAATGGCCTAATGGGAGCCTGCTGCAGGACGCTTTGCTGCATCGGAAGCCGCCGGATATGATGCTGTGGAAAGGTAGGTTTGATATTTAGGCGCGGTGGGGAAGAGCGCTTTAGACTTATTATGCAATTATTGTTCAGCCTTTATTATATCTTAAAATTTGACATTAGGTATTAGGCGCTGTTGCTAGGGCGCTTAATATCTTAGGCGTCCTTTAGCAACAGGCCGTAAGTGAAAGTATGTATTTTGAAAATTGAATTTGAAAAGTGTGTACAATTAGAAAGTAAATTCGAATTTAAGCTTAATTTGAAAATTTTTTCCAATAAACGAGTACCAAATTAAAAGTATCACAAATGACTAAAATGCCCTCAATATGCATACTCGACCGTGAACCCTGATAAACAATAAAAGCACTTGTGTTAATCACACCTCTTATTTCCCCATCACATAAAACGAATAAGGGTGGATTAATATCTCTTTTAGTTTATTTTAAAAAAATAAAGGATAGAAAGAGAATAAAATTTTGTATTTGCTTTCTTACAAAATTTATAATTGAAAATTTGACAACATTCCATCAGAAAAATATTTTTAGAATTGATTTTTGTTTCATTAATCTCCATTGAAAATTTCAAGATTTAATTGAAGCAAAAATATTTTAAGATGTTTTTTTTTGATGAAAAATATTTTAAGATGTTGAATATCAGTTTGTGGAGCATATCAACCAAATGCTTATCCCAAATAACAAATTTGATACAGTCAAAGTTCAAGATTGATCTCTTGATGCTGATTGAATTGAATTGGTTATCATTACTTAAAATAGTTTTACTTAGTGGTCTCAGGTAAAACTTAATAACTGAAAATTTTTCATTATACCAAAATAGGTCATGTAAAATACGAAATTAAAATTCATCAAACGTTAAAGAAGATATATTCAAACTTTTACATTACCGTTCTAATTCAAAAATATGACCCATTGGAAAAGAGTTCAAAACTATCATAATTTTATAAATTTTTATTTCAACCTGCTAAATAATGTAGATTATAATTTTGAATTGATATAAAAATGAATATTGTCTATAAGAAATCAATTTAAATTTTTATAAGTTAAGATTCTCTCCTCTTTGTCTTGGCCACAAATTAAATAACCCAAAAATAGCCATCGAGGGCATTTTCGTCATCGGAATTTGTCACCATGTCAACACTGAAAATCAATTAATTCATCCTCATTCCTCAGGGACAAATAGGTAAGTCAGACTACACCGCACAGTCAGAAACCAGCAGATACCAGAGACACATAATTCCGAATCCAACGCTCTGAAATCAATTTCATTAAATCAACGTCTGAGATCGCTTTACTGAGTACTATTTTTATTATTATTGGAACTGAGTACTATTTAAACCAACACGTCCACGTTATCGCTCTTCTTCGTCTGCAAATTTTCTCTCTCAATCTTCATTTAATTTTAAATGAATATTTTCCTTCTTCTTCGTCAGTCGGGATCGTAGAAGATCTGACCGATCGATCTCGCTCTGCCACTGCAGCCTCTGGTTCGAAAAGATCAGTTTCCGACGATCGGAGGGACGACGTAGTTCGTTTTTCATCATCGCCGTAGTCGTCATCGTCATTTTGTACGAAGCCTAGCCTTTTGCGTACCATGGTTTTCAGTTTCTCGTTTCGTTTAGTTGATGTGGAAACGGCGGTTTGATTCTTCCGTGAGGCTTAAGAGAAAGAGGAAAGGTGTTCGCGTGATTTCGACGACTTTCGGTTCAGATCCTGACGTTCTTCGTGACGGAGAGGATCCACCAGCACCTGTTTGGTGATCCGACAACGGCGTTTTCTACTCTTACATAATAATCTCCGTTTTCCATTCTGGTGAGAAACTGTAAACATACGTAAGCGGTTTTCGTCTTCGGATATCTATTTCTAGGTTTTATGTTCCATTTTCGGTTGTTTTGTCTTTTAAGTTATTTTCGTCGCTGTGGTTTTGAGGACCGATTAATGATGAGGAGAAGAAAGATCTGGAGGTTGTCGTTCATGATCTCTTAGATGCCAATGGCTTCGATCGGTTGCGCGGAATACTTGTGTAGTGCCTGTGATTTAATTTTGTGTTCCGGTTATGATTTGAGATTGAAATGCGTGGAAGTTTACCGTATTTAATAAGTGACTTGTTTAAATTTTTCTTGCTTCTTAAACACGCATTTGTCGCTGGGGTGTACTGTACTGAGAAGATGAACGTCGCTGTCTACAGCAAGCAGCTTTTAATGACCACTTGGTTTTTATAAACTGGTTAATGAAAGTCATTACTCTGATCATGTTTGTGCGTGTTGTGATATAATTACACATGATATGTTGATCAGCTGTTGACGAATTGAGTCATACCATTAATTTTTACCTTTTTGCGTTGAATTGCTGCTGTATGTTGCAGTTATTGGGCTTGCACAAGAACATGTCATCCAACTCCCCATGCGCGGCTTGCAAGTTTCAGAGAAGAAAATGCACCCCGGAATGTATTTTTGCGCCTTACTTCCCACCTGAGAACCCTCAAAAGTTTATCAATGTGCATAAGGTCTTTGGAGGTAGCAATGTTTCTAAGATTTTGAGTGATATTAACCCAGCCCAGAGAGAAGATGCTGCTAAATCTCTGGCTTATGAGGCTGAGGCTCGGTTGCGGGATCCCATCTATGGCTGTGTGGGTTTTATCTCTTACCTTCAACAGAAGCTTAAGCAAATCCACGTTGATCTGGAGAATGCCAAAAAGGAACTGGCTACGTATATAGGACCGTCTGCTATGCAACCAACTTACCTGCAACATGCCTATGGGCAAATGGTCTATCAGCAACAAATGATGGGTCATCCTTCGGCTGCGCTTCCATATACTAATCTGATCGGTGCTCCGTTGGCATACAGTGATGGGTCTTCTCAACAGCTTGTTATCTGTGATCAGCAGCAGCCACAAATGATGGGCGGTGGTAATCCTTCCTCTTCTGCTTCAGCGCTTCCTTATACTAGTTTGATGCCGTCCATGATCGGTGCGGGGGCTTCAGCTCAGCCAGTGTTGATTTGTGAACAACAGCAGCAACATGGAGTGGATCCACAACAATATGGAGCTGTGGCTACAACGGGACAGCATGAATTAATAAGGAATTACGCCTTGCAGCAGCAGCAACAGCAGGACTACCTTGTGTACAAGAGTAGTGATCAATACGAGACAGGTGGTGGGCAGATAGTGGGGCCTGGGTTTATTCAGATGGCTGCTGATGAGACTGGCGGTGGGCCTTCTCTTGCCTTGGGTGTGAACTATGATAATCCGTACACTACTCATATTCAGCAGCAACAGCAACATGATAATGTGCATCATGCTCTACAGGCTCAGCTCGTACTGCAATCCCAACAGCACCATCCGGAACAGGTGTTGCAGACACAGCTGCATCAGCAGACACACCATAAAGCTGATAGTGATGAAGGTAGAAGCACAGCAGACCCATCCTGCTAAAATTGCCGCTGCATGGCGCCGTGGTGCGTTTAATTTTTAGGTATCTCTCTCTCTCCTCCATCTATAGGTTACCCTACTTTCTGCTTCTTCTTCTTTTTTTTTTTTGTGTTGTTGGATTCCATGCATGTGCTTACTTGACTCACGAATACTAGTATATTTATTAACATTAATGTTATCAATATATATAAATCAGTAATGAAATATTAGTAGGATTTTAGAGGTTGCCTCACATCTCAAACAAAATGTAAGTCTCCAACATCGCGCTTGATTACGAACCCAGTAATTGAAACTCTATTTACCTGGTTAAATTATAAGGTATTTTACATGCATATATTAGCATGTGGTTTAAAGTCAGACATATCAGCCTGCTGTCTACAGACCTTAAAACATACTGTATTATAAACATATGAAATGTACGCACATCTTGCTTGTTTGCTGGAATTGAGAGTGACTTTAGACTTTGTGATCAATTGATCAAAATCTTTGTGTAGTTGCTTTTGTCAAGTCTAACAGTTGTGGCATGTATTACTATTAGGTGTACGAAATTTGACAAAAATTTAGTCAACCTAGAATAGTGATAATTGCATCGCGGTAAGTATACATGCATGTATTTGTATAAGTAATGTTTCTGGTCACAAATCCATTGGTAGGTCACACTTCAAGATATAAAGTGAGAACGCGATTCTTGCCTACCAAATTATCTGCTATAATAGTCCATGGTTAGATACCAAAGTCCTAGGACAACCAATAGTCAACTCTAAGTTTGATAAGCTAACCATCTCTCACTAACATTTATTTGATGCTAAATTAAACAAAATCGTTTTATGGTTGGGGAGGGTTGTCTTTTGTTAAGATATAACTCACAATCTGGATGATGGCCTCTGGTTATATGCACGGTCAACAATTTACTTTTCTTTTGTAGATTTAGAGAAAACATTTTATTGAAAGATCTTAGACGACGTTGTATACGTTCATATTGGCATGGTGTGTGAGCAAATTATTGTTTTAGGTTTTATTGTATTCATACGGAAATATATATATATATATATATATATATTCCTTTCTTGATAGTTGTGAAGGTTAAAAATTAACAAGTCAACCAACCACATATACTGTGTCATATTTTATTTGACAATTGGGTATGATATGAGCTGGGTACTCGCGCGTACTGCAACTGCTTTATATTTATGTTTGGAACCTGATGATGGTAATTTAATTTATGGATATGATTATTTCTCATTTGATGTACGTAATAATGCTTCAAATTAGCTGTATTTGGAAGCTGATTAGGTTTTAATTGTCATATGGTACAGAGATGACTGCGGACACACCTGGGCACGTCTATATACAATTAAGTTCATGGCCAGATGGTGGGGGCGTGGGATCACTGCTTGCAGATTTAGATCAGCAGCAAACTTGATAGGAGCGAAACACGGAATCCATGCATTCATGGTAAGAAGCTATAGCTAGAGCATTGAGAGCTTCTTCTTCTTTCTAGCTCTAGTTTGGTAGAAAGTAATTATTATTGTAGTCATTGGGATTTGGGATGGTATCAACCTATTAGTTTAGTTGAGTTTAAGACAATTTTATAACAGATATATATAGCTAGCTAGCTAGCCGGCTTTATGGAAACAAAATAATTATTCTTTAGGGCAACTAATGATTCAGAGTTTAAAAAATAATGAATATGTTGACCGTTGAGATGTGGCAACTGATCGGCCCTGGCCCACTGTTAACTTCTTTTATATGCGCCCACTGCTCAAAACAAAATACTTTTGCTGTTAGTGAAAGTTCCAGATTTGTTAAATCCAGTCAATTAACAGTGTATGTAGTCAAATATATAAGTAACATCTTACTCTTACTGCGCGTATTAAAGATACACGTGCTTTGAGACTTGTTACTTTTGCAAAGGGATAGAAATCCAAAAGGAGCACATTTCACTCGATATCAGTTCAACTCAAATTAGTACGTGCGGTACATTGATTACTCCGAATCTGAGGACGCTTGAGAGTGAGGATCTAAAGTCCCTATCAACTTGGTTAGTGTCTCTCCCATCTCCTCCAACTCCTCTCTTCCATACCCCCAACTCCTCACCAACTCACTCCCCAGCGCACCATGGCCTAACCCAAATCTCTTCAGATTTGACAGTCTGCTCTCCAGGAAAGGCAATATGGCGCTGGTTGAGCGTAGTCTTGCTGCCATGGGGATTGAACTAACATCCAGCGATCCCCTTGACGACGACCCTGATATTGGAGTGTCTAGTAGTTCGCCATACTGTCCAATACGGTCACTAAATATAGAAGGAAATGGCAGGGGAATCGGGAGAGGACAGTGGGTCACAGATATATGGGAGAAAAATGGTGTTGTCAATGCATTTTTATAATATGAGTTCACAGCATCCTCTACTTCTGAAGCCAAAGCATACCGACCTGCTGAAAATCAAAATGTCTATCAGATGCGTGAACCAAGTCTTAGCTAGCAGCTTGTGTGACAAGCAAATTTCTTTTCCCAAAACATATGATTATCTGACAAGCTATACCTGAATTACGGACTCCATGAATTGATGTATGTTCTAATGCATATAAGTCTTCTGTGTCATCGTCTACCTGGGGTGTCAAACACTGCCAGTTATCTAGCAGCGACTGTTTTTCTAGTTTCCCTGGGCATCAAAAACCATGTCACAAAAGTCAACAAGGGCCACAGAGTAATTAGTACTTGAATAATGAACTGGACGGAAAAATAGAAGTACATGTTACCATTCACTGAGGCCACTGGCATGGCTGCATCCATTGTAGCCACCATATTTTGCCTTCCTTGGCAAGCCAGCATTTGAATCACCCCATTGATGTCCACAGCGCCAGAGAAACAAGGTGAGTTCGTAGAAGGCCCCTGTTCTTCAAATCGAAACGGGAGACTAATAGCATGGAGTGCAGCGGCATAGACTGCGCTATTGTGGTATGCCTTCTCATTGTTCACTCGAATGTATGAAAAAGCTTTACCTGCGGATGAAGTTGCAAACTATAAATGATACCAAACGGGATCGCCATGAACAAATAATAACTAAACACCCAATCTGTATAGTTGAGGAACTCCTAAGAAGAAATAACTTAAGAGGATATATGTAATACAGTTAACATCCATTAAGATAAGGAAAACAAATGACAGAAATTACTTGGATGTGATAATGCTCACACCTATATTGAAGGTTGGTACGCCAAGGGGCACAATCAGTTTACAAAACTGTGATAATCTTGCAAATGAAATAGATTCATGAAGATCTCTGGAGACCACTCTTTTGAGAGATAACGATTGGTCAGTTGAGTTATTGCCTTTAACTCTGTAAAGCAAAACAGGTGTGTTTGAGTACTCATCGGCCATGTGTTCCAGGAAATCAGCTGAGAGACCAGAAAAGCATCCAGAGTCGTCAACAAGGAATTGAATACCCTGTCAAAAATACTTCAGCTTCAGTAATAACAAGAACAATGGGCATAGTGGAATGGAAACGTGGATGAGATCATAAGCAAAAGGAAAACCAAATAACTAGTACAACAAAAGGTACGCACCGCCTCTTCGATATGTGGTGTATAAGAACATATACACAAACTGAAAGCAATAAATACGCATGCCTTTGCATATTTTGAAGCAACAATCTTACCTGAATATGATCACATTCTTCTATGAAAAAACGGAGCCTCTCATTTATGTCTTCTTCTCTATCACCAGAATAGGCATCCCTTCCAAAACCAGTATGGTCAGATTCTTGGGCATCCACCCATAGACCATTTATTTCATACAGGCTCCGGGGATGATAATGCACTTTTGAGAAATCAGTCCAATATTCAACATTTTTTTCTAAAGAACTAACAATTTCACTGTCCTCAATTTCCTGGTTAGAGTGGTCAACTGCACTCACAGTACCATCCCCAACACCCTCTTCTTCATACAAACTCCGCAAGAATAAGTTCTTTTTACGTGGCTCAGATATGTGGGTGGAGACATTACCACTCCTGTCAAATGGTTTATAGATGTAAGCAAGCACAATTGAAAATTTCAAATCAAAAAGAAGTTTCCAGGCACAAACAAGATATGCAGAAAGATGATTGACAAACCCTAACACAGATAAGTACGAGAAGTGCAATAATGATATTTCAAACAACACTGCTATTTCAAAATATTAAGTCCTTCATCTATACGTAGCTGGCCATATAATTTACAGTTAAAACCTATGAAGTTGATTCCAGGCACAATAGATAAAGCAAATCACAGAATTCTGCTTACAGATTTTGCATGCTACTTGCTACATATTCAAGTTAATTTCCAACATAATGTCCTTTGAGACAAATGTACGTACCATGTCGGAACGGAAGTTGCTGTACTTGAATCGTTGCTGTACAAAGTACCACGTGAGTTCATGGTTCCCAGAGAACCTAAAGCATTGACTTCCGCACTCAGCATTATGTGAAAAGAATATTAAAAATGTCTGTTTGATGGGAAAAGAGATAAATGTCTCATCACTATATTTACATCTATACTGATTGTCAGGGAAAGAAAATTAAATTAAATCAGTACAAATGGAGATCACAATGCACGTTTGAATATGCTGACGTAACTGGATGAGTACCTTGAAAACCAACTGAAACCAGGCGAGGTGTATACGTTAGAATACCCTACATAAAAAGTTTTACCCCACTATAAATTATATGTCAAGATCCAGAAACTGGAAAGATGTTTGTTTAATATAAGCTGGCATTGACAAATGCAATCCAAATAAAAGTTTGACAGACGTGACTACGGAAAATCAATCTAGTACACTGATTAATATCAGCTATTGGAGATAGAAATTACCTGGTGTGTTTCACCAGAACGATATAGGACATCCATATTGACATGTTGATTTTTGAAAACAGGATCACTCTTTGGATCTCCAGCAAGTCCAAGCAATTCATCCTGCACAATTGACGCAAAGGGATAACATAAATATTGAATATTTAGTCATAAAAATAAAAATACAAGATACAACATTCTCAAGGAATTGATTTACTTAAGAAACTACTGACCAAACAAAAATTAAGCATCCACAGTTTAGAAGAATCAAAAGGTTGCAAATTTTATAGTTACTACATACTAGCCGATAAGCAATCAATCCACAAGAAGAGAAACAAGTACAATGTAACATATACCTGAAAGTTCCAAAAATGAGACCCAACAAAATTGGCAAACCCTCCTACTTGGATTGTTACAATCTCCCTCATACTGACCCCTCCACCGAAACTCCACAAGTTACCTGATGAATAAGTGTTATAATCACACATATTGTTTGCAATGAACAAAGTACGACCTTTTGTAGCTTCACAAGTATATAAACCTAAAAAAATATATATATAATTTATAAATAGTATACAGATTGTACTTGTAAACTAAATTCATAGTCAAATATTAACTTAATTCTGTAAAATATAGCATCTGATTTTATCAGGTACACTTTACCTGTATCAAAAAAGTGACCTTTGAGCCAGCTCTGACCGAACAGATTCTGCTTCAAGCGACTCTTGAGTGCTGTAATTTCGGAGAGGTTTCTGCCGTGCGGGGAAGCTTTAGCGCCGTTCCGTGACCTGTGCCGAGCTACAAAATGCTGCTCCGTCGCAGAGATTGAACTGGAGAAGACCGTGTTTGGTTTGCGGGCTTGGCCTCAACATTTGGGCCTTGATTTATTTCTGGGCCTGGCCAGATATTATAAAAATATTTTTTTAATTTGTTCGTAGGATTTCGTATTTCTAAACGCCGAACATCTCAAATATTGTTTAGTTTTCTAAAAAAAATTCTTTGACTTACTATTTGCAATATGTTCCAAAGATAATTAAATTACAAATTAAAATAGTTCGAAAATTTATTTTTTATATAAATTGCCCTAATTTATTAAATCTAATTTTATAAGTACTTAGTTCTAAATTATTTTATAATACTTTCATATGGATTGAACATGTATAGAAATAATTTTGAGATGGCATGCTCCACCCACAAGGCGACAAACTTTAATATATTGATTAATGAAACCTTTTGGGTTAATTATAATAGTTTTTAGGTCCTTCATTGTGATATTTTTATATTAGGATCAATGCAATCCAAGCTTGTAATTTGATTTGCTAATAATTATTTTAATGAGTGTCTGACGTATATATGCTGGAATATGAAAATGAATATGCATGAATGAGTGAATGGATTTGGATGGATAATCCTATTATAATATCTTCTACTTTTTTTGATAAGAATCCTATTATAATATCTAAATATAATATAATATTGATATGAAGTTAGGAAGGTTGAATATGATGGCTACGTCACCAATGATGTTTATAGTGGTCACAAAAAAGATTATTATCTAGTATCTTTTAACCTGATTTGATGATATATAGTGTGAATTAATTTTGAATATCTTTTAACCTGATCCGATTTAATGATATATAGGAAGGGGTCAAGATCAGGTACAAAGTCAAATTTTGGTATAAAATATAAAATTCATCAAAATTATTTTATAATTCGTCAGTTTATTTTATAGTTCGTTAGTTTCATTTTATAATTTGTCACAAAAAATACCAAAAAATTAAGATTTAAGCTCATCCATTCAAATCACAAGATCAAGGGCTATGATTAGTTTGTATTTTGTACCAAAAAATTAACTTTGCACCGAATCATTTTCCATATAGAAAGAACATAGTTCACAAGAATCAAACACTTAAATTTAGGTTTTAACAAGGATAACAAAACCTGATATGATTTAATGATATATAGAAAGAACATAGTTCACAAAATCAAACACTTAAATTAAGGTCTAAACAAGGATAACGAATAAAACTGGTTTTAAAAAAGGAAAATAAACAACTCAAGTTTTTATACTAAATTTTTTATAATTATATGAAATGACCCAAAATTGAGATTTTTGTAAATATTTTTTATAAACGAGCTCATTGCAAATTTTTTGATAAACATAAACAAATTTTAGCACTAATAGTTCACTATATAATGGGTTATGAAATCATATTTAAACTTTTCTTATTGAATAAATATTTAGCATCAAATTCGTTCATAATACTCTCTCCATACAACCAACCTTCATATATATATATAACAAGTTTACAACACTCATTTATCAAAAAACTTGCGCCTTAGAATATGTATAAAGACTCCTGCAACTCACTTATTATATCATATGTCAACACCCAATGCTTCAAAAAGTACATGCAGCATTCACACAATGTGTATAAAGACTCCTGCAACTCACCATCTTCCCCAAAAAATTCATGGATCATTGTAAATGATGATCCACAGCTAGGAAGCCACATCCGACTTATTCATGCATGACTCGAATCATTTAACAAGCGGGCAAGCAAGGCCTGAAGATGACACGGTCTCGCCAGCTATGGCCCTCTGTTTCCTCCTCTTCATCCTCTTCATGCATGGTGTTGTTGGATTTGGATGTACTGGATTTACCGGAAGCAACTGATCGGTCTAGAGGTCCTTGTGGAGATTTTGATTGAGATTTGCTGTTGAGTTTGGAAAGGATGTCGTCTTGGCTTGCAGTAGGAACGGTTGATGTGGGCGAGAATGGGCAGGGGGCTTTACGGATGTGGAGTCTATATTTCTGCGCGAGTAACGATGCAGGAGTAAATTGACCCATCATTGTAAGATAAGTGGCTGAAATAAAATTCTATGAGAATTGCAGTACCTGCAAATGGCTTTTCACTTCATCATTTGTGAGGCCCTCTACCCGCATGATATCCCTGATCTGCTTGGGTGTAGCAACTGCAGCAAATGTAAATGAAATAAATCTTATAACGTTTAGCCATTTGGATATTAATGACAACGCCTAGTATTTTCATCTGCGCGCTCATCCCATAAGGACTCTCAAGAAAACAAATTGAGTTGCTAAACGTAAAGAAACCAACCTATAAGAAATCAACTGAGCATTTCAATCTTGAAATGATTTTAGTTTTGGTTTTCAAAAAACATGAACCAATTGTCGTTCATAAGTGTTCTACTCCTATAGTACATTCGCTTCATTTATTAAAACTTGAATACTCAATCAAACCCATTCAAAAAATAAAATGAATACCTTCAGACCCTCCCAGTTGCTTTAAAGCATCAACAAACATCCTGTGAAGCTCTGGCGACCAACACCGCCTTTGTTTCCTGCAAACTGGTTGCAATGCTGGCTGCTGAGGTGTTTTCTTCTGCACCTTCAACTCATTAATTACAGTCTTCCCACTATTCAACACGACATTTTCAGCACACGGTCGGTCCAATTCCACAACCGGAACAACCACTGGTTGCAACAGCAAAAGCTTATCATCGGAGCTTCCATTAGGAACACTTTCTTCTCCGATCATCTGCAACAATAAAAAAAGTTTATGACTTTGAATTCCAACTTTATAACTGATTTGTTTAATTATGTAATTGCAATTTAGGACAAGAATATCTGAGATTTTAGTTCTAGTTACCGATTTGTGATGAGGAGAATCATTTGCATGATGATTCCATAGCTGGGCAGAGCTCATCCAGTTCTTCATATCATCAACACCATTTTCTAAATTCAGTCCTTTAACTTCACCCAAATTACAATCGACAGCCTCTCTACTCTTCCTCAACTCCTCCCCGAATCTCTCAACAGCTAAAAAAACACACAACAAAATTAAAAAAATCAACTTAAACCAAAATCCAAAAACACCCCGGAAGAATCTAAAAACACAATCAGATTATCGAAAAACGCCGCCGCGGACGTTTCACGCACCATCGTTCAACAACTCGAGACAAAGCGGGAGCTCGCGCCTGAAAGCTTCGATCTTCCGCCTCTCGGCCTCGAGGCCATCAACGTAGTCGGCGAGCCGACGACGCGAGGAGTCGTCATCGTTGATCGGAGGAGGGAATTTGGGAGTGAGGAAATCCAGGGTGGTCGGGTTCGGATCCATTTTCTGGTTCGGGCGATGAGATGAAGAATTGAGGTTTGGGTTGAGGAGTGAGATTCGATTGGGCGATGGAATTGGATAGATAGAATACGCGAGGATTCGAGAAGGTGGAGGAGAGATGGAAAAGCTGATTTATAGTCGGGGAAGAGGAAATCGAGTCGCCGCGTATAGAGGCGACTCGGACATGACTCGGATTAAAATAATATTTTTTGTTTCTCGAAAATGGAATCTTGCTTGATTCGCTCCGCTGTCTTGACTTGAACCGTAAGATTTATTTAATGTGGGCGTGTTTTATCTATGTTAATTTGTATAATAATTTGTGGAGGAGCGCTCAAATGAGAATTCTATATTTTTTCGAAATTTTAAGACCTTAATCTTCACCTTCCAAAATGCAAGATGCATTTTGGTGGTGATACGTGTCCTATGTGAATTTTCTAAGATGCATTTAATGCAAAGTCAAAGCCACCGTGTTTTACTTTACTTTTTGGACATGTGTCACATGCAGATTCAAAGATGCATCATGATCCAATTGTGAGATTTTGGGTCTCAAGTTCTCAAATTTTTAAGGATTCTCAATCGAGCGCTCCCCATGTAGCTAAATTTTCCTTATATTACTATTAAAAGAAAAATTTCCTTATATTTTTTCAGTATTTTATTCATCAGCTTATAAAAACTGGACATTTTTAGAATAACGCTATTAAAAATTAAATGTGTCTAGAGTATTACAAATTAAACAAATAATTAATATTTAATATGAAAAAAGATTCGGTGCAAATGATATATTTGTAAAACATACAAACCAATATAGTCCTTGATTTGATCATTTGAACGGATGAAATTAAATTCCGACGACGAATTAGTACAAACCATGAAACAATGTCGTACTTTCTCGGCGATGAATTATAATCCTCATTTTTACGAACTGTGCATTTTGTACCAAAATATGTTTTGGCCTTTGAACCTGATCTTTACTCTATTTAGGTCATTTCCACTTTGACTCTATTTTGTGTTGTCTAAGATAAAATAAGTTACTTTCAACATACCATCATCATCGTACCATCATACCATCATCATCATACCACCACCACCATCATCAACATATCATACCATACCATCATCATATCATACCATACCATCATCATACCACCATACCATCATCATACCACCATACCATCATCATATCATACCATACCATCATCATATTACTATTCATCACCATCATCTCATCATCATCATATTACTATTCATCATCATAGTATCATCATCATCATCATGCCATCATCATCATAATATTCATCATCATAGTACTATTCATCACCATCATCACAATTATCACCATCAACAGTATATTACTATTCATCATCGTCTTACTATTCATCACGACCATCATCATCAATATATTACTATTCATCATCGTATATTACTATTCATCAACATAATACTATTTGTCATTATATTACTATTCATCACCATCATCACAACCATCATCATATTACTATTCATCACCATCATCACAACTAGAATATTACAATTCACCATCATATTACTATTCATCAGTCAATATAAGTTTTGGTTACTATTCATCTGTCACTATAAGTTACTTTCAGTTGCTATAAGTTACTTTCAGTCACTATAAGTTACTTTCAGTTAAGATAAGACACTATAAGTTAGAGACAAAATGGACAGGCCCTTAATATAACAAATTTGAGATTTCACACTAATCACTGATTGGATGCGTGAATTAAAAACTCTTAATATTTACTCTCAGATTTATTTTGTCATACTTAATTTACTTTTACGTTTGCATGGTTCATTAAGTTTACTTTGGAAATTTAAAATTGTAAATAGTTATGATCACGTAAAATTAAATCATCTATTTTGAATCTTTGTCAAACATGGTATTTATTTCTTTCTGGATATTGACAACATAGGCCAAACACTAATTTGAAAATCACCTCAGATAGCTCCAACACACACTCGTTATGAAATAATTTCATGAGAGTTGAAAAAAAATAGAAAACGCTTGTGTTATATATCGTTACCGTAGATTGGGGTCAACATTTGACCCTATAGTCAAAATTCTCATAGGATATTGACGGATGCACAGTCGTCGTGTGCAAAAGTCAATAATACATTTATAAGTTCGCTACTCGCGACTTCACTACTGGGTAGCAAGTGGTAAGTAGGGGTCGAACCCAAGAGAATTAGGGGGATAGTTGCTCTTTGATGAGTGTACTGAAAGGGAGCGTGATTTTTGGTGGATTGAGGTTTTAGCGATGAAAGGTGAGTGGTTGGTTGTTGATTTTAGTCTTAGTACAGAAAAGTAAGTGGGTTGGTTGGGATTTTAGTGCGGAAAAGTAAATGACAGAAAAGTAAAGTACAGAAAGTAATTGATTAAAGGAAAGACTTACAGTGAGTGGTTGCGTGAAGGACAAGTCTTGCGGATAGTAAGCGGTTGATATTGCAGTTGATATTGAGGAAGTAAGAGTTAAGGAAAGTATTCGGCTTCAGGGGCCTTGTATCATAGTCTGTTTATCATTGACCTTTAATGATCCTACTAAGTATTCAAAAGTGTATCAAGGCCATTCCAAGCACTCGATTTGCCACACTGTCTAGTCCATTCCAAGACATAGAACACTTGTTCTATTTAGACTAATACCCCATTCCAAGGTATATTAGCCTGTGTGCATCCATTTGATCAATCATTCCCGATCAACCAAATGGTGTTTAAAAGAGGTCAAACTTCTCAGATAAGCTTTGTCATTCCGAGCATCCACTTATCCGAGTATGTTTACGAACCCCACGGAAGAGTTTTGCCATTCCAAGCATCCACTCAACCTTGGAAGTTCTAACCTAATATATGGCACATAGAACAAGTTTTGAACACAAGAGGCACTAAGAATATGTTCTAAAATATTTTATGACACAAGTACACCCCTTCAACCGAATGAAGGGTTTAGCTACGAATATCCATAGAGGTGGATACCAGAGCTAAGTACTCGAGGGTTTTTGAAAGACAGTAAGTAAAGGAGAATACTCAAGAACCAACAGGAGTAAACTCAAGAACTACTAGAATACTCAAGAATCAACAGGAGTATTATAGATTTAAAACAAGTGTTTACAAGAGTAGTGCCCAAAATCTAGAGAGAAGCTATAGCTTTGTGATGGATGATGTTTTGAAATGAGGATGATATTACAAAGGGAAGGAGATGTCTTATTTATAGGCTAAGGGAGGGCATGGATGTGGATGAGAAGAAGCCACTTGTCACAAGGGAAGAGGAGGAAGCAAAAGCCATCGGGTGATGTCATCTTCTCATCTAGCCGCCCCCCATGTGGTGGCATGCAAGGAGAGGAGGAGAGGAGGATGGGAGGAGGAAGCCGCCGGCTAGGTGGCATGAGAGGAGAGGATGTGAGTTTTGTGATCTCATCCACAAAAGCCATCGGTCCTTTCAGCTCCGGTCTGACTCTGGTTGCTCTTCGGTTGGACTTGTTTTGAGTGATTTCACGTTAGGATCATGAAAGTTGTACAGTCGGAATCTGGTTGTGTCCTGGAGTGACTTGCAATCCATTTTCAGCTTAAAAACTCCTCCTTAGCCTGTATTCTCTCTAGACTTCAAAATACCCTGTAGATAAATATCGGAACTAACAAGCAAAAGTTAAATAGACAAAGAGTCTAATTTGGTGGGTTTAACTGTGTTTATGATTCATACAATTATGGTCCATCAGATCACTCTTACCTTGCCCGATCAGTACCTTATCCTATCCTATCCTCATGCACTAATGTTCCCTGCTCACGAACCTAAGGCATGGTAAAGGATCACAAAAAAATACGCCTGCCCTACTATCCTATCATTTTATCATGCCCTCCTACCCTATCACACCCTGTCTTACCCTACCATTTTCAGTCATATTATAATTTTTTCCTCAAATTATGCTTAAATTCACCTTACCCGGTCATACTCCCTACCTTACCCCTAATTTTACCCTGCCCATGGGTACCCCGCGAATATTAAAAAAACTGCCCTTACCCTCCCATACATTGTTTATTGGGGGAAGAAAAAATGATCTTACCCTATCCATTAGGATAAGGATAACCCTTACCCTGCCATTGCCGACCGCTAATTGTAGATATGTTACTAAATCTAAATGAGATATTATATTTATTTTATTTTCTATATATTTTATAAGGGGAGCGTTCGGTTAAAAATTCTCTTGTAATCTAAAAACATGAACACTCAAATCTGATCATTTGATCAAGATATATCTTCGAATGTGCATCTAATACGTATCCCACAATCAAGTAAAATGGCATAGATATCCTTCTTGGATAAATGCCAATTATATATACGCTATGAAAAAGGATCCGGTGCAAATGACATATTTTTGTAAAAAAATATAAACCAATGACAGCCATTGAATTGACCATTTGGACGGATGAAATTAAATCTGTATTAAATCCATTTATGGTTAATTTTTCGGCGACGAATTATAAAATATTTTTGACGAAGTACTATGTCGTATTTTTAGTTTTCGGCGACGAATTATAAACCAGTCATGACGAACTTTATATTTTGCAATATGATCTTTCCTCTATATATATATATAGAGGAGCGCTCAAATGTTACCCCCTCTTTAGAGTGTTATGTGTTACTTCAGTCTTAGTCACACGTCCAAACCCCTCCGTGCTTTGTGGGTGCGTCACGTGTCCCACTACCAAAATCTTGCACTATTCAAAAAGCAAATACTATTCCTACACTATTCCTGCACATTCAACCAATCAGATTCAAGATAACACATAACACTCTAAGAGTTTATAACATTTGAGTGCCCCATATATATATATATAATATAGGGGGCGTTCAAATGTTATGTGTTCTTATTGTGTTATGTGTTACATGATTTTGCACATTTGGATCTTTTGATCTAAAGGTCCAGATTCCATTTTGCACTTTTGTCTTTCAGGTAAAAGACAAAAGTGCAAGATGACAAACAACTTTGCCTATTTTTGACTTTTTGACTTTCATTTTACACCTTTTGATCTAAAGGCTGAGATTGATGTAACACATAACACAATAAAATGGGTGTAACATTTGAACACTCCTCTATATATATACACTATGGGGCGCGCTCAAATGAGAACCAGAACCAGAACCTAGGAACCAATCTCATCCGGGATGAGATTCATCCAAGCATCCAGAAGACGCCACCTCACAAAGCACGGACCCATTTAGGCATGTGAGTGGAGGAGTTGTTGAATAGGAGAGGTGGCGCGTTCTGATTGATTGGAGGGTTCTCATTTAAGCACTACTCTATACACTATTGTGTCATCGGTAGGTATTACCTTTTCTCATATAGATGTGACTAGATTAGTATATAATGTAAAATACAAGCTATCTGATCGGCTCTTAAAATTGAACCAATGTCGTCCAATTAGACAGGCCACAAGGATCATATGAGATACTCTAAAGGAAAATTTCCATTTCACTATCAATCGTGAGTAAAAGAACGCTCCGTATAAGTTCCTGAAAATGTTTGCGAACCAAAGAAAATTTGAGTCATTATCATTTGACGCATGCAGATTGATTTTTTAGCAACAACACTTATGGACTATTGGATTGGTTGTCCATTTACGGTTGAGAATGGGATTGAGATAAGGATTATAAATGCTCGACAGCAAACACCTCATTATCATCCATTTCTCGACAGCAAACACCTCATTATCATCCATTTCTAGGGGTGTAAACGAGCCGAGCCAAGCCGAGTATCAGATTGTTCGTGTTCGGCTCGTTAAAAATTTGACGAGTTCGAGCCGAGTATTTTCGAGCATTAAAAATATGTGTTTGAGCTCGGCTCGTTTAATTTTTTACGAGTTCGTGCTGAGCACGAGCTTTATACGAGTATTTTAATTGAAATAATTTAATGCAATAATTTATTGTTAACGAGCTTTAACCGAGCTTTTTACGAGTATTTAACGAGCTTCAATCGCACTTTCACTAAAAAAATATTTAAAAATATATAAAATTATCTTAATCGAGCTCATTAACGAGCTTCAAACAATATAAGTAAGTTTTAATCGAGTATTTAAACGAGCACATAAACGAGCTGTTCGCGAACATAAACCTTTATAAAGTTTTAATCATATTTCTTGGATTTAATGGGTAAAAAAGTAGTTAAAATAACTCGAATAAAGGTATTTATAATATAACGTGTAAACCTTTATAATAGTATTGATATTGCTCAACTTTTGTCTATTTGTACATGAAAAATCAATTTGTCATCATTGCAAATAAACATTACACGTATTCTGCGCCTGAATTAATAATACGAATATCTGAGTGTTATTCATACTTGTGTGAGAAGTATTCATACAACTACTCGTAAAAAGCAATGCAAATGATCATCAAAAAAAAATTATTGAAAATTGCGTGAACTCACAATATACTTAAATATCTCAAGATTCTCATGGTGTTCATTTTTGTTGATTCCTACACGCTAAAAGATAATCTGAAAGCAAAAAAGCAAGCATAAAGTTAAAGTTAGATTGAGTTTGAGATTTTTTTTTTTGGATATGAGATTGAGATTTTCTACCATCTTTTGAAGGTGAACGTGTAGAAAAGAGTGGCTGACCGCTGATGATGAATAAAATTGTTTAGATGCGACTAACTTTAGGTTGCTTGTTCACCTATTTGTTTCTCTTAAAGTATATATGATTCCTACAATTAAAAAAAAAGTATATATGATTCCTTATTTGGGAATCACATTATTGTTAATGGCTTATTTTGGTGCTAATAAATGCATTTGTTTGGTTCTCAATATCATGTTTCTGATTCAATGTGATATTCCAAGATGATCGCACACACTATGAATTCATGCCACAACCGAGTCAAACAAATTTCAAAGTTCGAGCTCTTACACATATTGCATTCATCGACTAACATCTTGGGTTAGATGATCAAGAAGTTGTTCGTTTATAATTGTTCCACTCTAAGAAAGAAATTTATATTCAAACATTTCTTAAGAGAAGTATCGAATTAAAAGGCATGTTGACCTTTATAAAAGAAATCGAGTATTGACTTCAATATAATGGTCTTAAATAAATTGCACACATAATTATTATTCTTCTACTTATTTTATTACTATAAATTATCAATAAAATTGAACGACAACGACTCCTCGCGTACAACACGATACCAATGGCGGGTCCCACGCGACCCTACAAATTGAAATTTTAGAACCTTATTATTATAGTTACCCATCGGCATAGCCTCTTTTAACGTGTCCCTCTTCTAATATTTGTCTTTACTCTCATCAATGAAGTTCGTAAACTGAACTCTTAATTCAATACTTTTATTTATTTGGATTTTTAGGTTCGAAATCTGTAGCAG
This sequence comes from Rhodiola kirilowii, assembly GCA_033675215.1. Lineage (NCBI taxonomy): Eukaryota > Viridiplantae > Streptophyta > Magnoliopsida > Saxifragales > Crassulaceae > Rhodiola > Rhodiola kirilowii. The sequence continues at coordinate 2,097,573 of CM066203.1, read as the reverse complement.
TAGACTTCAATTTAAGTCTCCATCAAAGCGTTACTTCACTGGACTTTAAGATTCCGTTTAATCCATGAAAAAGTTAAAGAATGGAAATATAAGAAAGTAAAGTTTTATGTTTGATTTATCATGGAAAATATAAATAATTTATAGAATAATTTATTTTTTTCAGATATTTACGAAAAACTCATTTTCCAACTTATTTCCTATTGTCCTGCCATAAAAAAAAAAAATTTAAGATCCAAACAGAGTAGCCCAGCAATGAATTTTTGGGCAAAATACAAAGGGAAAAAAAAAAGTAAAACCAAAAGTTGATAATAAAAAAAATTATATATGTTTGTCATTTGTTAAAATTGATTTAACTTCACATTAACTTTTCAAATTTTTTTTTTAACTTCACATTAAAGTAGGACTAGGATAAACGTAGCACTTTGGCACTGACTCTGGTGGTGGATGCTGTACTAAAGTGAGTATACAGCCAATTTTGGAGCTACGGTCCATGTTGGAGTTTGGACGATGGTAAGGATCTCGACACGTGCATGAAAGGAATCGTGTAAATTCAAGGATTCTCCATTTTATTTCTGAATTTCCAAAACACAACTAAAGTAGTGTTGATTAATGGCGAAATGTTGTAATTTTGGACTTCAATGGTCCCATACTCGTCTGATATTTCTATATTTTATTTGATTATATTGCATTTTTGAGCAAATGTTTTATCCCATGTTATACCAACTGTTGATATTGGGCCTAACTCACCTCCAAAAGGCACCGATACTTGACACACCCCCGCAGCCCACAACAAATGGGCTATGGGCAACATATGCCCGGGCACCGCCTCAAACCATTGGTCTAGGGGTGGCTCTGATACCATGTTGATATTGGGCCTAACTCACCTCCAAAAGGCACCTTGTGAAGGGAGGATTGCCACTAAGTTATAAACCCATGAGACCAACTCACCCTAGCCAATGTGGGATACTTGACACCAACCAATCAAATAACATAGAATGGCACAAATTTCAAGATTTTATTTTTGTGTGGATTCTCTTATTATCTTATAGGAATACATCACATGCATGCTTGGAATATATTAAAGTTGGGAATCTTGTTTTACACTGGATTAAAGTAGCATACAATAATCCTATCAAAAAAAAGAAAGAAAGTAGTATACAATAATCAAAAGCAGTGGATGGTGATAAATAAATACATTTAGATAACTTGTCTCCAACTTTGTTGCCTAAAGAATTTGTGCAAGATACCAATAGATATTTTGTGTTTGGAAACCACCTTACCTTGTCTATATAGATGTCATTACTCATTTGGATTATCAATCATGATTCAACATTTGTTTCCAAAGTGCGAATCGAATGGTCTACAACTAAATTGGTCCCCCTTTCGTTATTCGTATTGAAAAGTTGCGCGACAATTGTTCAGAGTTGAGCTATCAATTATCCAATAATCAGTTTTTCAAGTTGCAGAAACAATTTCTGAAGAAATACACCTGAACCTGATCACTTGTTCAAATAATAAATTAGCTGCAGGGAGACTAGGACTACCAAGGACAAATTAAGTAGCTACTTGGTACAAAAGATAGCTGCAAAGGCAAAAGTGGCTCAAGATTTTCCAGTTGTATGAGTATGAAAAGGTATTTAATTTAAGGGTTTAAGAGCTGAAATTAGAAAGTAAGTTGAAATGTGGTGTGCAAAACTCCCACTTAACTTCGGGTTGATGCAGCATCCATGTACATGTAAAGTGTGTAACTCACCGCTCTACTTTAGTCAGATGTGCAGTTAAGAGTTTCGAGACAGTGAAGCCATGAAATGAGTCGACCTTGAAGAGTTCTTTCAGCTTCTCATCACAGCTTATTTGTCTCTTGTCCGAAGGGTCCTTCAAGTAAAATATGAAAATGTCAAATGTGGCTTTATTATGAACAGGATAGCAAGATATGTAAGCTGCATAGATCAAACAGTACATTGAAAGCTTAATCATCTTACCTGTACTTATACCTATATATTTAAAATTAAATTAAAAAAATGAAAAGAGAAGGCAACAAGTCTAAGACGATTGATCATTAGCTAATTGTCTACACAAAGAATGCTGGGTGACTAACCAAAATCATATATCTCATTTCCAACTACAATTCACACATGCATTTTTATCACTTTTATAACACATCTTACATCAAAATTTACAACAAAAAAAAGATTCAGTGCCGACACATTCTTTAGGCGAAAGATAAACCAGAAACAACATGCTTCAGAGGCAAATAATGGCAATGCATATATGATAAGAATAGTTGAATAAATAATTCACAGTAATCTAACCAGAATGTTCTTTTCTGAAACTTATGCCACGGTAATGAATGATAATAGTAACTTTTGAATAGATTAGCAGGATATCCAGGCAATATTATAAGATAAGCAGACACCTGGAGAGAATTTTCTTTAATGTAAGCCCAAATTCTCTTCACAACTTCTGACCGCGGTAATTCACTTTCACCTGTTCCAAGAAACTTCGCTAGAGCATCAGACAGCTTCAGAGGAGCTAGAAAACCTGAATTTCCTTTCGGTCGCTTTCCCTTACTCTCTGGCACTTCTTCGTCCTCGTCTATCAAAAATATCTAATTTAAAGTCTATGACCACGTCATATATTGACAAGAAATATGCCAAAACTGAAATGATTTTTTTAAATCAAAAATAGATGTTGAACTTCTAGAAACCTGAAGTCCCCCTTTTCCGTCTATCTTTTCGTTTTGGCTCTTCTTCCTCTTCATCTTCCTCCACTTCTTCAACAACAAAATTGAACAAGCTATTTTAGCAGATGGCTATTATCTAATCACGGAAATATCTGAATACACTAGCTATATTAACAAATGAAATCAACCAAGCCACGAATATAAATAAACGATTTTAAAGGAGTGCTGCTTGCATACACCACAGAATAGCCACCATAAACATACTGAGGGGTTCTTTTAGAGACTCAAACCCGGCCAATAAGAATTGAATGATAAAATATTCTAAACCAGCCTATATACAAATACAACTGCATAAATATGTTACCTTCCTCGCCCTCTTTCTTTGGCTTCTTCTCATTTGGTGTACGTTTTACTGGAGTTGCTGTATCATGAAACATGCCCCAATTAAAGGAAGACAGTAAACAGCGAGAGTTAAAAACTGCATACCTACAAATTCAAGACATAGTACCGAGATAGTTTTAGTAAAGACTCAGTAATGCCTTACCTGAACTAAAAACCATCAATTTATATGAAATTATAAACTGAAGCGTGGGAATGATGGCCATTAACCTTAAATTACATTTTGATGTCCTATATACAAAGCACATAGCCACGCTACATCGCAATAACAACAGAAATAAAACCTAACTTAAAGGCCTTCGATGGTCAACATCTTGTCTGAAAGAACTGATTAGCAACCAAAACTTGATACCCAACAAAATAGGTCAAAAGGAGTTCGTGAGCCCGTAAAGGATGAAAGTTAATCTCTTACTAACTTTTACTAGCAAATATATTCAGTCCACAATGCACATCAAATCCATGACAATACCCATATGTACAGAGAATAACAAGGAGACAAACCTTACAACTACTTATATGGTATATACCAGAGAGAATCGGTGAAATGAGTAATTGTATTGCTTTAGTATAAACTGACTCCAAGCAAATCCTGACATGACATGGTGCGAACAAGTTAATGCATATTCATACACATACTGAAAACAATCCCTACCTTCGCCTGACTCCAGTGGCCATATATGCTTTGCCAAAACTTTATTCATTTGGAACATGTTGATACAATCAACTTTAAAGAGCTCTCGCAATTTTTCGTCACATAATATGTTTCTTTTGTTGCTTGGGTCTTGCAGATTTTTCTCTTTGATGTAGGACCATAGAAGTTTTACAACCTACAACACCAAAATACGTTGATAAAGACAAAACATCATAAATTGAAGAACTTAGAGAATATGTGACTGCTTACCTCTGTCCGGGCCATTTCACTTGTCCCAGTAAATTCCTGCAGCTGCGGGGAAAGGCTACAAACTTTGCAAAAGCCTCCCCCTCCCTTTCTCTTAACATCTGACTTGATTTTCTTAGACCTGATAAGTAGATTGAATACTGATTCGGTCAATGCTCTTTTACAAAGGACCCGAACAGCAGTTCAAACAGACCATTAGACTAGACAGGCAACATTCCAATAACATAAATAAACAAACAACTCTTAGTCTCTGTTCTCAGAAACGGAACATGTAGCAAGGCTCTAAGTGATCACATGGTTTTCATATGGAACGAAAAGAGATAATCTTCATCCAAATTAGATTACTTTGATCAATCTCATCATATGCTACTGCCAAGTGCTACGACAGGGACGCATAGATAACAATATAGCATCACCATTAGTTATTTGATGAATCATCTACCAGAAAACAAAGGCTTGCTGAAAGACCTAAATGCAGCTACTCCACAATCACACTGTGAAAATACAACTATATCAATAAAGGTCGGAGGTACTGCGATCACCATGATAAGACCAGCCAAGAACTAACTACCGAATTACTGATACTTCACCTCAATGTCCTAAAACCATGAAAATCCGCAACTGGAAAAAAAATCTCTACTTTTGTAGTTTAAGCAACAACCCACTTCATTAACCCCAGTCTTTACAAACTTACAAGAAAGCACAATCCCTTTTTTTTTTAGAACCAAATGTCAATTTTCTTTAAAACATACAAGAAACATTCCAATTTAATCTTTATCCAACAACAAATTTCCACCAAACTGTCACAAATCTTACACCAATGCATGTGGATTAATTAAACACTTGACAGCACTCAGATTCACTAACCCTAATTTCAAACTAAACGCAAACGATTAGAAACTCATAACTCACCTTCTCTTTCTTGTTTTGTATCCATTACTACATTCCTCCTCCGCTTCCGCTTCCGCTTCTTCTTCGTCGCCACTCTCACAACCTTCTCCATTCACTTCAACCTCTCCCTCTTCCTCCACCTCCTCCTCCTTTACATTCTCCACCACCTGACTCTGCAAAAACAAATCCACCTGTTCCCTTACGAACGCCTTCTTGTCCGACAAATCAATCCCCAAATCCTCCTCTAACCTCCTCCGCACTATCGTCGTCGTCGTCGTGTTCAAGTCCGATATCTTCAGAAACTCCCGCAGTCGCGCTACAATCTCCTCGTCCGATACCATCCCGACGGCGCCGATTGAGAGAGAATCTTCAGCTGTGTCCGAGGCAGATTGGTAACGTCCGAGGAAACGCGAAGAGGTTGGACTCGAGAGACGATTGAGGGTATTTTGGTCATTTAAATTATGAGGGTTAGTAAACTGCCAGGCCGTTGATTTTTATTTAAATTAGCCCCACGTATTCTTATAGATTTGCATTTTCAGCTTTGTATTATACGTCCCAATATTTTGACCCCAAAATATATTATATTGGCCAATGCATCTTTGATCAATATACCAATTTTCTTGAGGTGCAATGAACTTTTCTGTTAAAAAAAATAAAGTTGAAGAAGCTCACACGCTATGCGTTGAGCTTGCTTTCCTTCAAAGGCAAGCAAAGAACCCTAACCACAATTAATAAAGAAAAAAATGTAAACCTACTTTTTTCTCTCTTTTTCTTCTCGTAAAAGTAATATTAAATATATTATTCAACAATTAAGATATTTCAAATGGCGAAGTGAGTGGCTCGGTGGGGCACTCCTTCAGTGACTTAGAAATCCCGGGTTCAAGATCCTATCTAACAAATACTAACTTAACATTAACACTCAATCAAAAAACAAAATTTGTATAAATTCAAAAAACAGTAAATATTTACTATTAGGGCTTATTCTTTTAGCAGATATTATGATCTTTTTCTACTTATAAAAATAGAAATCACTGCAATAAGTGTATATACTATATTAGTATTCCCCAATTACTAAGATGACGCTTATAACAAAAAAAAGGGAAAAGTTCAAATTGATTACCTGAACTATCATCCTATTTCAACATAAGTACCGAACTATCAATTTTTTCAAATTAAGTACTTTGGGGTGAAATTATAATTAAAAAAAGTTATAACTTAAACGCCGTAAATCTTTTGACGTTTTAATTTTAACCTAGCGATGTAAAGCCAGCTGCGTTCGGTGTAAAATTGTAAACGATAATCAATCGTCGACCGAAGGAGAGAACAGGCGAATGTATGACGCAAACGAGAGAAACAATCGGGAGTTGCAGCCCGAAAGAATTGATGACATTGATAGGGACACGCCTGCGGAAGGTTCAGGTAAGTTTATATGTGTATCATCCGTGGGTAAAGGGCGTTCTTCTGGAATTGAAGATTATCAAGTGAAGGACGGTGATATTATGCTGCTTTAGATGTTGTATCTGAGTGTGTAGTTGGTTGGTTGTTGATTATGTACATATTTTTCTATTTTCAAAGTTATTGCACAGGTCAGAATTATTTGAACATGTGAGTAGTTGATCTAATATTTATTTTCTTCAAGTAATGGTTTTTGTGTTTTATTGGCGAGGCATTGGAATTTGGAGGAGCTTGAATGATGGTTGGAGGTTTGTGAGGATGGTGGATGCCTGGATGAGAGAAAAATTCTGATTTTTAACTTAAAAATTGGAGATTTCCAGATTGATGATTAGTTTTGGAGATGATGATTCTAATTTCTATATGTGGATTTAGGGTGTGGGGAGTGGGGTGGCAATAATTGGTTGTGGATGGCACTGTGCTATCATGCTGTGGATATCATTTGTAGTGAAAACCCTGGTTTTGGGGGGGGGGGGGGGGATAAAAGCCTAGTTTACATGATTCTTTGATAAAAACCTGATATCCTATGTAGTGAAAAACCTGGTTAGCATTAGCAGATTTAGATGATTTTTTTTGATAGAGCTGGCTTTGCAGGTTTCGTATTTGCCGAAGACTTTCTGGTGAAGATATCAAAATTGATGAGTGGCTCTATATAAAAGAACCAGATTGAAGATATCAAGATTGATGAGTGGCTACATTTGTAGGAAGCTTGATATCAAGATTGATGAGTGGCTCCATTTGTAGGAAGCTTGTTCTGATATATGAGAAAAATATGCTTCACTCATTTGAGTGCAAATGCAAGTGTTATGATGACGGGTAGTTTTATTTTTTCTTTCACCGAAACAAAATTGTAACAGATGCAGGTTGTAATAGATGCAGGAATGTATACAAAATAATGATTTTGTTACAAAATCTGAATATACAAAAAAATATAGAAATATTACTTGGTTCCATTTAATCCATGAAAGCTCAGAATTACCAAACAAGTTCAACCAAAAGGGAAATTGTTTGCGTTACAAGAGATTCATGTCCAACTAAAAAAATGTCAAATTCATGTTCAACATCAATCTAAATATTCATTGCTAATCATCAGGAGCACGCAAATTATTTTTTTCTGCACTTGAAGAAGTGGCAAAACTTGCAGCAGAAATTGGCCTCATAAACATGCCTTGTCCCATGAAAATAGGCCCTGCACGCTGATCACCCTTATGTGTGTTGTCATTGTCACTAACATCATATGCATTGCTCCATTGTCTCACAGCAGGTCCTTGAATTACATCCTGTCAATTGAAATTTTATTGTAATGTTTATTTGTATAGAAGTAATGAATCAATTATCAAGACTAGAAAATCTAGCAGACACCGTCATCTAAGTAGCAACAAACAATAACATGAAGTTTGTATTTCAAGTAGTGACCTGCCATAAAATAACAACAAACAACAACATTTACGTAATAACCTGGCTCTCACGAATATTGACATGAGTGTTGATCTTCACTTTGTTTCTTAGCTGCAAAATGCATATAAAAGATAATTAACATATATTTCAATGACATGATGAAAATCGATAAATGTATTATGAGAATAACCTTTGGCTTTGTAGGTCGTGGGTCATGTGGTTGTGATTGTTCTTTCTTCTTTCTTCGGTTTCGAATAGCCCTTTCTTTATCCTTGATTCCAATAGCAGCTGCATTTGAATCAATGACTTGTGATGTACATCTTCTAGAATTGTGTCCAAGATTACGACATCTAGAGCATTTGATTTGAGTGCCCATTTTTCTTATTCGGTGTGGGTTGCGAGGTTCTTCAACTGACCTAATTCTTTTTTTCCGAGGTCTGCCTTGTTGTCTTCTAAATACAGGGGGTAACACAACATCTCCATCTGCATGTGGCCACTCATTTGGTTCGGGAATGGGCAGTATAACAACATCATATATTTTCATATATGTTTCCTTCTTATAAGAATGATGAATATAATCGTCGGGATTTCTTTTTATATGAAAAGCTGCAGCACAAGCATGGACACAAGGAATGCCAGTTAAGTTCCACATATTACACGAGCATGAAAATCGATCCAAAGAAACCATATGACCATCCCAGCCACTGTGTGCCACTTGAAAACTATCTGTCCCATTCCAATTAACAATGTATTGTAATGCTTTTTTCTTGTTATCCACTAGCTTTGATAAAATTCTTGGCATTATTTCATTTGGGTAGTTCACTGATCCCGAATGCTTTTCTTGGAATCTTTTCATGAGCAACAATCTAATTGTCTCTAAGCATGTTATAATCGGTTGATCTCTTGCATCTCTAATGTAAGCATTGAAACACTCTGAAATATTACTGCAGAGACAATCACACTTTGAGAAGTTTCTAAATCACACTTTAAAGCAGCATAACTACAAAAATCAAATTTAAGGCAGCATAACTAAAAAAATCCCTTTTTTACCTTTTGTTGATCAGAAATGAAGCACCATCCATGTTCCTTTGGCATCCCAATATCTAATAAAAGACTTTCTATAAACCAAGTCCATGTGTCTTTTGTCTCCGCTTCACAAATAGCCCAAGCAATAGGAAACATATTATCATTACCATCTCGACCAACAGCCGAATGTATTTGTCCACTATAGTGCCCTTTCAAATGACAAGAGTCTAAACTGATAATTGGTCTGCATTTAGCTAAGAACTCTCGCTTGCACGCATCTAAACAAAAATAAACTCTTTGAAACATACCATCATTAGTTTTTAACACAACTGTTGAACCAGGATTCCATTTTAAGATTGCAGCACAATATTGTCTTAATATTTTGAATTGCTCACCGACTCCCCCTTCTAAAATTTGCAGAGCTTCATGCCTAGCTCTAAAACACTTCATACGGTGCACATTCACTTTCAAATCATCCTTCACATGTGCATGGAAAGCCTGATCATTCCATTTAGTATTTTTTCTGAATGCATCCAAGTAGTACTCTGTTAAAAACTTAACAGTGACCTTAGAATTGTCAAATACATGTGGACAATATTGGAGATGAGGCACCAATATCTTGATCATAAAACTTCTATTTTCATATCCATCTTTGTACCACGAAGCATAAACCCTCCAAGGACATGCTTGATTTCTACAATGAGCAGCCACCTTTTCTAAACCGTTAGTTACATAATAAAAGTCAAATCCCTTCATCACGGCATAATATCTCAATGCTTTATTGAAGACTTGTTTATTTCTGAATTGTAGACTCGTTAACAGCTCAATATCCTTACAAAATTCAGTAGTCTCATTGAAATATGGATATTTATTTGAACAAAGTGACTGTTCATCATCACTAGAATCCTGAGGAAGCCGAAACAGATCTGCTGCAATTTCCTCATCTTCGAATGCATCATCAACTTTATTATTTGTTACATCTCCTGCCAACTCATTCAAAGACTCCTCTAAATACTTTCTCAGTTGATTCATATCATTCTCATCTTGACGGAACAAATCATTTTTATCTAATGCCAGGTCTGTATCAGAAAAGTCTGTCAAAGGCTCACTAACATCACTATCCGCTGCATTTTCATCATCTTTATCCGCAATAACAACCCCATCATAAACAAGCTGCCCAGCTGTATAGTTAGGCGTTACTGTTTCCTCATTTTTCTGATTTGTATCGATGGTGTTGTCCATATCATGACCTGCATTCAACTCTTTATCAACATCAACCACTATGTCCATACCGACCCTTTCAATATCACCGTCCTTCACTTGATAATCTTCAATTCCAGAAGAACGCCCTTTACCCACGGATGATACACATATAAACTTACCTGAACCTTCCGCAGGCGTGTCCTTATCAATGTCATCAATTCTTTCGGGCTGCAACTCCCGATTGTTTCTCCCGATTGATTATCGTTTACAATTTTACACCGAACGCAGCTGGCTTTAGATCGCTAGGTTAAAATTAAAACGTCAAAAGACTTACGGCGTTTAAGTTATAACTTTTTTTAATTATAATTTCACCCCAAAGTACTTAATTTGAAAAAATTGATAGTTCAGTACTTATGTTGAAATAGGATGATAGTTCAGGTAATCAATTTGAAAAAATTACTAAGATGACGGATTGTTCTCAATTACAACGCGTAGTATTTATTGGGCTGACTTGGGAGCCCATTAATGTGAACTGAATGACAAATCGGCCCAAACACGCAACCATCATTCACTACGTGAGCTTAAATTGTTAATAATTTAATTAAATGTCTAAAGAAGTAGTAGAAGAACACCAACGACAATCTTTGAAGACAAATGGCAAAAACGAGGTGCTGTATTTTGTTTTTTTGATAAACGAGGTGTTGTATTTTATTTAAATGAAACAGATGCAAGAGTATATCTCACCTTCTGCTGCACATAACAACACGCGAGCAAAACGACACGTTTATCAACCCGACAATCACATACCTCCCGATGTTCAATCCAGCCAATCAAATCGCACATCTTTTCCACAAACGGCGTCGTTTAGACTTTGGTACCGCATAGTCAACTTTCAGACTTCAGTCGTCGCTTTCCATTTATTTATTTTTTTCATTCCTCGGTTACATCAAGCAATACCTTCACAGCTTCACTCTATCCATCCTAATCGCCATCGGCTTCAAGATCGATTTTCGAAACTCGCCTTGATCGTCAACCGGTTCTAATTCGGCTTTGGTGCCCTCAATTGACCATTTTGGCTGAGCTGACGCGAGAGTGACTGAGAGTTTGTGCGAATTTGGTGAATCAAATTAGGATTTGGATTGCAGAAATGGATAGGACATGCCGATCATGCAGGACAGTGATCGGTTCGACTTTGTGAGGGATATCGAATCTCGGGGTTGCGAGGTTGATGAGGGATACGACCACCAACGAGCTCGTGGCAGTGCAGTACATCGTCAGAGGCGAAATGGTTAGGAATTTCATTTTGGGAAAATGATAAGGAGGGGTACAAATTATCATTCATTGACAAATCACGGTCTGAACTATGAAAATTGACAATTAAGGGTAATTTCAAAATATTTTACTCCCCATATAACACATAACTGACGAAATATCACTTCGTCAATTAATAAAGTTAACTAAATGAATGAATTGAAAAAGTCTTATTGCATTAAATTATGAAATTGATAATTAAAATATTTTAAAATTGTCCTTCATTGTCAATTTTCATAGTTTGGACCATGATTTATCAATTAGTGATAGTTCATACCCATTTTTAACATTTTCCCTTTCATTTTTTATTCCAAGATTATTTTCTTTTGGGAAAAAGGCGCGATTTTTTTTTCAATCTTGGTACTATTCATAATTATTTCGGAACGGAGTGTTACAAATTATTTCTAACGTTACATATAGATGAAAATATTCAAAGAGGAATAATCAGTCACGTGTCTCTAAGGCATCCCAATATACTCAGATTCAAGGAGGTTATGATAACATTTTTCATTACTACTTTCGATCGTGAGAAGGGTTGATCACATTGACATATATCGTATGGACTTTGGCAGCTCATATTAACACCTACTCATCAGTTATGGAATATGCTTCAGGTGGAGATCTATTTTCACGCATATTAAATACTGGTCGCTTCAGCGAGGATGATGTTTAACTGTCACTTACTTTGTCTTCTTCTGTGTAGGGACTATTCATTCATTAATTTACATTGTGATTAAATATTCGTCGCAGGATAATGATTTATTGACCCTTAGGGTTACCAACCCTGTATATGTGGCATATGAGGTGGCGTCTGTGTGACAGATGATTTATTAAACTCTAATAAATATGTATCATCCCAATGAATATAGATGATTGTTGCACCTTTTGGCATTTTATACATTATCATACCAACTAAAAGTACTTTCTTATTATTTAATAATTATGGCTAATTCTAAATTTTGGATTAATTTTTTTTCTTCAAATTTTGAAATATATATCATCATAAATTTAAAAATATAAAATCTGATATTTAATTATATCATCATAAATTTTAAAATATAAAATCTGATATTTATTTAGTTGCACGTCAACTTTTCAAACATGGAGATTTGTTCAACGTTATAATTGCAAGTATGATCTTATCCGGTGCTTAAAAATAGGTATTTGTTTGTTATCATCAACAGGTTTGTTGTAAATTCATTTTTTTTACTTTTTTTATTGACTTGGGCATGTTCAGATTGTACAATAAATTAGTAAGTTAGTATGATGACTGTGTTTTATGCTTCTGCAAATAACATTGCATTTGTAAAAAGAAAAATAACATGCTGCATTGTCTTTTACTATGTTAGTAACTATTGGAGATATATTAGGATTTTGTTATCAACCTAATTGGATTTTGTTATATATGTATAACGAATACATCGTTTTGTAATTAACTATTAGAAATAACATGTGCAAATCAAGCTTCAACAGAAAATTCATAAATGGAATCTATTGGATTTTGTTAAATATGCATAACAGATAATTTATTTTCCATGGTCTAAACTTAAAACATTATACATTCAAGAAAAATCCAGTAGTTGCATATAATTGATAATTCCATATCCCAGTGGCTACAATTTGTAACCATCAGTATTCAAAAGAAATAACATATATACATGCAAGTGGAGTTCAATATCTTAACATAGAGCAAATGGAAAAAAAGAGAGGAAAAAAGCCAGTGGCTAACTGGCTGGTAATACAGCTCTTCGGCTGTCAAATATTCTTTGTCTTCAATTATGAAGAAAGCGAGAATCGGAAGATCGCCGGAGCTGAACGAAAAGTCGCCTGAAAGAATGGCGTGAAAATTGTTCTTCGCTCTTATTCATCTGCAGTGAGACGCTGCTGTTTTATACAGAACAAAAAAATACAAACTGACCCCTTTTGTTTTCCCTATTACAACTGGAACACAAACTAAATTACAAATAGACCCAAACACAAAACGCTGTCGTACAAAGTAACACTCAGACTCAGTTTCGTGCTACACAGAAACGCAGCCGTTTTGTTTAAACTCAATACATATCCAGGCAGGAACATGCAGGCCAAAGTTGATCGTCCTGCCATGTTCAAGCTCCAATAAATTAACAACTAAAAAGTAGATTAAAGTATTGGAATTGGATAGATTGTTGTTCATGTTTCTAATTGAAGTATTATATGTAAAACTTCAAATTTTTTTTACTCGTAAAACTCCAGGTTGAACATAGTAATATGATGAACTGTGACTCTGTGAGATTGTTCTTCGTTCCATAAAACAAAGCCTTGTTAGCACTTGGGAACCATCAATCTTTGGTTCGAGTGCAACAACAACCATAATTAAATAATTAGAAAGTATGCATAAAAAAATTAATTAGAAAGTGCTTGTTTTAGTTGGTTTAATAGTATTAAATACCTCCCATCAAAAAAAAAAAATAGTATTAAATACCAAAAGGTGCAACAACTATCTATATTCATTGGGATATTAAATATTGATTAGAGTTTAATGAGTCATCTACCACATGGATGTCATGTCATCTTCCACATATACAGGGCTATGGGTCAATGAATCATTGTCCTTGGTCGCTTTTACAACTCATATCATGAATTAGCTATTGCCACGCCAAGGTAGTTAAAACTCCTTTATTTTTGCTTTTCTACTTAATGACGAGATTTTACAACCTTTCATTGATATAGCAAATTTGTACTATGGTTCTCATTTAATGTACATTTTTATACCATCACTGGTCGCATCCACCTCTGTATACCAAGCAATTGCAATGTTTGCCTTTATCTATATGTATCAACGGGAACATTCTGATAGTTCTCCTCGACTCAGTTTTATTGTTTACCAGAGTCATTAATTATACTTGGACGCTTGGCATATTTGATTGAGTTTACGATTCATCTCAATTGTTTTCTTTTCTCTCTCAGTCTTCAGTATAATTGCTTACACAACCAAGGTCTTGCAGAGAGGAACGCGGACTATATGTGCAGCTGAGCTCACATCACATGTTATTTTACCAAATTTCATTGTTAGCTTTGGCACTTTTGTATTGTTCCAGGAGGTCTGTCTTCGTTGTGGTCTCGGTGTCTAGTAGTGTTTGTGTAGAAGCCAGGCGTTTGTATCCAAAAAAAAAAAAATTAAGTCAAGTTCATTTCAATTAATATAAGTTAAATTTAGTTAAATTAAGTACCTAAATTAGTTCTATTCGTCAAAAGAACAGCCTTTATTACGAGTTTAAAACATTGTACTTTCTCATCAAAAAATAAAACATTGTACTTTTTTGCTTTACAAACCTCCCTGACTTATAAAATGAATCATGCTTGTAAATGAGGATGTAGACAATGGAAAAAAAGTTTGTGGAGTGGACAAAATAATTTCAAAATGATGTTTAAATAATTAACTTTAGTATTATCACGAGTTTGTTTACTAATTTAGAAAAAAGACATGTTAACATTTTGTTTGTGTGTTCATATGGAAATGTTCAAATTTACTTTTATGTATTTTTAATAATTTCAACTTATAATAAATTAAATTAAAATGATGTCTTGGTTGAGGCGTTGTCTACTTCGATCCTAAAAAATATACCAACCCGTCAATAAAAAAAAGAAGCAAAATTGCAGTGAAAATGTGGGCCCAAACATTACTTTACTACATATTTTGATCTTATCCATATCCAAGACTGTACGATCTCTTAATTTATAACCTATTGAAGTGTCCTTCCCTGCTTAAATCAAAGCTCATAAAAATAAAATTTGCAAATTTGTTGGTTAAGGAGTTCGTCATATATTTTTATATTTCGGTTCGAATCCTTAGAGTGGATATGTTCTTCCACCCTCGTGGAGGTATCTTGCAAACGTTAAAGGTACCCAAGATGGACTTAGCTAGGTTAGATACGTGGATTCATAATAAAGATGTCAAACCTGATCTGCACTTCAAAAATAAAAAAAATATATGTATACTAGATAATAAGATTACAGTCATATTATGTATTTTGAGTGTTATAACTTATACCCCTTATAAAAAAAACTCATAAAAATGAAAAGGTTGCGAAGATGTGGGCCATCTGCACGAAAAAAAATCAGATGTGAATAGTCAATTTGTTGCTTCGTCATTGGCCTCAGATTATTTAAAACTTAATTAAATGCTTTAAAAAGTAGTAGAAGAACATCGAAGCTATAAATATTAAATACCAAACAACACGCGTACAAAACGACACGTTAATCAACCCACCAGTCACATACCTCCGATTCCCAATCCAGCCAATCAAATCGCACTCCCTCACCTGCCAACGGCGTCGTTTAGTAACGCTTTTTTCAACTTAATAGTCGTCACTTTCCATTTTTATCCATTCCTCGATTTCATCAATCAATACCTTCACCTTCACTCCATCAATCCGTCGCCGAATCTGGCTTCAAGATCGATTTTTGAACCACACCCGGATCATCGACCAGTCCAAATTCGGCTCTGGAGACCTCAAATTGAGCAGTTGACTTAGCTGCCGGCGAGTGAGTTTCTGCGAATGTGGTGAAATTAGGGCTTGGATTGCAGAAATGGATAGGATGGTTGGGCCAGGGATGGACATGCCGATCATGCACGACAGTGATCGGTTCGACTTCGTGAGGGATATCGGAGCTGGGAATTTTGGTATTGCGAGGTTGATGAGGGATAAGGTCACCAAAGAGCTCGTGGCAGTGAAGTACATCGTCAGAGGCGAAATGGTAAGTAGCTTCTAAATTTCATTTTTGGTTCCAAGTTAGCTGGGAAAAGGGCCGATTTTTTTCTTCAATTTGTGGGCTATTTTTAGACTTTTAGTAAGAAAGCCCTTTCCGAATTCGTTGTTATGCTTGCTGCCTGCTGGCGTGGTTTGGTTCCTACTGGTTACATAGTTAGTTTGTGGTAGTTTTTAATGAATCTTATGACGGCATGTCGATGCTTGGAGATGTGCAATGAGATTGACTGGTTTGTCTTAGTAATTTTGTAGAGAACTCGGCACTTCATTTTATTTTTGGTTTTAATGTAACAGAATGATACATATTATTTCTAACCTCTATGAACTTTGTTGTGTTCCAGATAGATGAAAATGTTCAAAGAGAAATAATCAATCACAGGTCTCTAAGGCACCCCAATATTGTCAGATTCAAGGAGGTTATGATCATGTTTTGGATTACTACTTTCTTCCATCCTTCGACCGTGAGAAGAGTTGAACACATTTGACATATCATATGGACTTTTACAGGTCATCTTAACGCCTACTCATCTGGCCATCGTTATGGAATATGCTTCAGGTGGAGAGCTGTTTTCACGCATATCAAATGCTGGCCGCTTCAGCGAGGACGAGGTTCAGGACTCTCTTACATGTCTTCTTTAGTTTAGGGATTATGTATTCATAATATCATACGAGATTAACTGTCTAGTGTCTACATTGCAGGCTCGCTTTTTCTTCCAACAACTTATATCAGGAGTTAGCTATTGTCATGCCATGGTAGTTGAACTCCCTTATTTCAGCTTTTTTGTTTATACATTTTGTATGTGCAAATGATGATGAGTCTTTATCATTGATATAGCAAATCTGTCACCGCGACTTAAAGTTGGAAAACACTCTGCTGGACGGGAGTGATGCTCCTCGTTTGAAGATTTGTGATTTTGGATACTCCAAGGTTTGTACTATGGTTCTCCATTTATGCACATTTTTATACCATCGTCCATCACTGGCCGGATCCACCTTTGCCTACCAAGCACATCCATTTTTTTAATATTTTCCTTTTTCTTTGTATTAGCTGCAACTCTGTAGTTCTCCTCACCTGAGTTTTATTGTTTACTACGCTTGGTGTATTTGATTGTATTTACGATTCATCCTCAGTTAATTTCTCTCTCAGTCTGCAGTGCTTCATTCACAACCAAAGTCTACAGTTGGAACTCCTGCATATATAGCACCAGAAGTACTGCTTAGGCAAGAATACGATGGCAAGGTAGACAGATTGTGCATTTTTTTGTTTGTTGCATCATTCATGTCATTTACTTCGTCGATCACTTGCTTTCAAGAGTATCGCGATTTCGTGCATTTGCTGAAATATTGAAGTCAAATTCACTGAACTTTTCACCTTGTTGCCCAGATTGCAGATGTTTGGTCTTGTGGGGTAACCCTTTATGTCATGCTGGTGGGTGCATACCCTTTCGAGGACCCTGATGAGCCAAAGGATGTACGAAAGACTATACAAGTATGTGATATTTTCATCGCAGCATTGATGTTTCTTAGTGCGTCGCCTTTTTTGTTTTGTTTTGATGGGACTCTGATATCTGTTGCAGAGAATTCTTCAAGTCCAATATTTGGTTCCCGAATCTATCCAAATCTCAGACGAATGTCGTCAGTTGATCTCAAGAATTTTCATTGCCGACCCATCAGCTGTAAGTTAGTAAACTGACATGGAAACCACTTTTATACGTAAGGTTGGGCACTTGTTCTTAGTACGAGGTCTAATTGTTTCTTTTTCATAATTTCCTGCAGAGAATTACAATCCCTGAAATCAAGAATCTGAACTGGTTTCAGAAGAATCTCCCTACCGATCTGATGGACGAAAATATGACTTGTAACCAGTTTGATGAGGCTGACCAGCCAATGCAGAGTCTTGACAAAATTATGCAAATCATTTCCGAGGCCACCATACCGGCTGTTGGAGTTCACGGCTTCAATCAGTTTGTGACAGACTGCTTGGACATGGATGATTACATGGATGACGACTTGGACACTGATTCCGACCTGGATGTGGATAGCAGTGGCGAAATTGTCTACGCAATGCTCTGAACAGAAACATAAGTTTTTTGACAGACACTTATCTCAATGCCCACAACCTGAATACTGAAACTGTTCCTGGGCCGCAACAGGTTGTAGTTGTACATATGTTTTGTGCTGCCATTCTGAAACTCTTTGCTTGTATTTTGTGTAACATCTTATATCCTAATAACATACCTTCAGTGTTTTAATGATATAAATTCAGCAGGGTACCAAATTTGAGACTGTTAGACTATTAAGTTCAGACAAATAGTACAGTTTTGTTTTGAAGAGTAATCCTATAAAATAAGAGCAATGAAAGCTGAAGTGAGGAGTGCTGGACTTCCTACAGTGGAAATGAAACTACACATGAAGCCAATTTAAGTTGATGTCCTTCTTGTGCACATTCAAGTTCAGATTTTCGAGATGCGGCTCAAAAAGCTTCCACAAATCAGCTGTATCCCCATCGCAATGCACTGATTTCAAATTCTTAAGATCCATCACTGAGAACGGCAAGTCTGTCAAATTTGAGCAATGACTCATAACAAGTGTTTGCAGATTCGGTAACAAACCAAACTGTTCAGGTAGTTGTTCCAAGCTATGACATTCAGATATGTCAAGTAATCTCAACTTCTGGAGGTGGCAAATTGAGTCGGGAAGTTCCAACAGCTCTATACAGTTATGGAGTCTCAGTACCTCCAAATTCAAGAGGTCACCTAATCGGTCAGGCAAACTAGACAGCTTATGGCAGTTTGTGACACTGAGCTTTTGAAGGGATAAGATATCACAAATTCCAGAAGGCAAGTCAACCAAGTCACTGCAGTAACTTATTTCCACCTCCTTAAGTGATGGCAGCCTTTCAGAGATATGTATGCTGCAATTCCTTAAAGCCTCACCAATGTCACACATGATAAACGACAGCTTCGTCAAGCTATTCATATGCATATCGTTGAGATCTAGACAACGGAAGGATATTCGCTCAAATCGAATCCTCCGCAAACTGGGCAAGGATCCAATTATTTGAAGATTGTTTATCTCAGCCGGATAGAGACCGTAATTTGTGATGCTCAACACCTTCAGTTTACTCATCCTCTTCATGAAGTTTGGCAATGTGTATGACCTCGTCCTTATATTAAGTATTAATACCTCGGCATTTGGAAGTTGAAAGTCACTCCAATTTGAGGTAAACTGCTCATCTGCAAGCAAGATCCTAAACAAAGTTAAATTCAACGCCTATACTGTTGACTTTCTAAACCTTAATACATAGAAAAGGAAAAATATTTCAGATACATACCAGTAGTGATAGACACGAGGCAAGCACTGCTGGGCTGATTTATAATTCTCCAAAGGTCTATCGGAATGACATTTTTATTTATATCGATGATTATTCTAGCTCTATCTTCAACTCTGCCCCGGTTGCTCTCATGGATAGCTAGCTGTCTGAGAAGATCATGCTGTGTGACGAAGCTCTCAAAACAAAAGCTGCCAGCTTCACCCGGGTCTTCCCTAAGAAATGCCTAATCATTATATACTCAACTGGAGACACTTGCCAGAACTGCCATACTATACTATACCAATGAAAACATTATAGAACAGACATACCTAGTGACTAATGTGTTGACCAGATTTCGATCAGAGAGCTGACAAACATTTTCAAGGGCGTATATACTTTCATCTTCCATACCCAAGTCCATTGGTACGTGAACATCATCTTGCATATACGATTCCGTTGCCAAGTCTTCAGGTGGACATTGCTTGTGCATTTCAACTGATACATCAATCAGAGTAGCAACAGGAATATTGACATCCTCTGGAAATGATGCGAGATTTAAAAAGCACTCCCTTTGAGAAACTTTCAAGTCATCAACACTATGTCGTAGCTGCCTGAGTACGACTTCCTCAGTGTCAAAAATCGTTTGACCTTTAGACATTTCAATTACCCTTTTCTGCCACACAACCCATGGCTGCCCATTTAATGTTTTGCCGACCACTGTCAGTGCTATTGGAGACCCATAGCAACTTCTTATTATCTGCAGTTCATTAAAACACGCAATTAAGGTTATCAGCTGCATCTAGATACATTTAAAATGTAATCAGAACACGTACCACAGTACCAGGGTTCAAGAAATTCTCACATGAATGAAACTATCAAGTAATATTATTCCTCTGAATATCATAAGATGTCCAACAGCAAATAACAGATGGCAATTCCAATTAATCTAATTAATCAAAAAAAATTCCAAAGGATTAATATGAATTTACAATGATATATTGATTGCATCAAACAAACTCATTAGTCATTATACATTTTATCATTCTCACGGCGAACATATATCAGGATACAAACCTTATCCAGAATATCCGCATCAGGCAAAGGATCATTTGGATGGAATGCTGATTTACAGAAGAGTTCCTTGGCATCTTCATTGTTCAATAATTTCAGCTTATATAGAGACCGAAATCTTCGAAGTTCGAATCTGGAAGTTACCAAAATCTTCAAGTTTGGTACTTCAGATGAGAATCTATCAATAAGATGTTCTGACCCTGACCACAAATCATCAAGCACTACCAGTTTCGGTGAATCAACTTCCATATACATCGTCTTCAAGTAGTCAAGTGCTGCCTCATTGGGTACTTTTGATATGGTGAGAAAGAAAATGTTGTCGCCAAATTTACCTGAATACAAACAGAACTTAAGGATTGCGCTACGCTAAAAGCCCTTTTTATACACAATATCTCAGTTAATATATCTGTGTTTCACCCCAAAAATGATTCTTTAGTTTACGAACACAAACTTCTATAGGTGGGAAACAATGAAATCACAACAACTACTTGATGTTTTAAAGCATTTGCATACTAACTGATAAATTGAAATGTGGAAAGAGTTAAGTATTTACCTTTAATTTCTGGGTCATGGCATAGTGTTTTAGCAAGAGTGGTCTTTCCGCTTCCACCAGGACCACATAAAACAAGCACTGTCTCCGTATCCTTTTTTAGTTTCGTCTTCAATTCTCTTAGAGGCACTTCCAATCCTACTGTAAATGGCGGAGGTTTCTTGGGGGCATAAGAAAAAGGTATCCCAAATCCATTTTCATTCGCACTACTCCGTCCAATGCTTAAATATGTGTCGAAATTTCTACTCAATTCATTCGTGGTAATTGCGGTTCTCATAACAGTTGTGCTGATATGTAACGATAGATCCACGTTGCAAAAGCGGAGAATTGAATGATCCAATTTCTGGAGATCTTTGGAGAACTTTGCCTTCAAGTAGATGTTCAAACGATGCACTTTTGAACACTTTTCAACAAGGTCCTTGCCTTTGTTCAACGATCTAATGAACTCCTCAATCTCAGGATATCGACCAAGTTTCCTATATAACTCCTCTAGTTCCTCGCATATTGGAGTCAAAGATACGAGATTTGATTCAAGATGTTCCAGTCGTGATTTGAAAGCACCTGCTCTCTTTTTAAAATGAATTATGGCTTTCAGTAGTTCTCCGGCCACTGCTCCTAGAACGGCCCCTCCAATTAATGCGCTTGCCATCAATAGCAATCTTCAACCCCTGAATATCAATTGTAAAAAAAAATCAAATCACCAAATCAGCCACATATGACAAGCTTCAGTTCTCTTCCGTAGCTCCCTCATAAACAGTAACATTTCAACCTTTTTAGTCTCTTATATTATATCATCAGTTCAACTTGAAATCAGAAGATAAGATACCAAATTCAATAAGCACACGATCAGAATCCAACAATCAAATACCATGAAGTTCACACATCAATAAATCGACCACACAACCAAATTCTTTGCCAAAACCTGCTTCACGAATTTCACATCCAGCACAAAAACCAGGAAGCCTCACCTCACCTCACCTCTTGCTTCCTCCAAAGCTTGAAATCTGAAAATGCAGAAATAACAGTTTCGAAAACGAATTGTACCCTTGCACCAGCAGAAAATGACGACTTTCAAGCTCAAGTGACTTTTTAGTGAATAAAGTTGAATTTGATGACGGTAGCCGAATATATGACGACGCGGAGCTTGACTTGAGTGCGATGACAGAGTGCTGAGCTTTGCAGCTTCCACGAAGCTTCTG
Organism: Rhodiola kirilowii; assembly: GCA_033675215.1. NCBI lineage: Eukaryota > Viridiplantae > Streptophyta > Magnoliopsida > Saxifragales > Crassulaceae > Rhodiola > Rhodiola kirilowii. The sequence continues at coordinate 2,075,431 of CM066203.1, read as the reverse complement.
ACTTCTGAGTGAAGTCTTGGTATTCACAGTTCACACAGTAATCGTTTCATTAAATAATAAAAACAAAATTAATGTATTTAACGCGTACGCGTATGGCCTTCGACTATTTAAGAATAAATTGTATGGACTTGATTTTCTTCAAGTGTTTTTAAGACATTGCAGTATAAAGATTAAATATTTGGCTTAATGGTGATGCTGTTTTTCTAAGTACGAATATGGAGTGCAACATATGTATATTTAGCTTCTTTAAAAATAAAAATAAAATATCGAACCATCAAATTCCTGGTCATTCAAACAAGATTATGACCTTCAGACCACTAATATAAGCGATAGCAGAGCAGGATTCTCACAGGTGTAGAATTAACTATTTATGAAGCCAATTTAAATTGTTGTCTTTCTTTGGCACCTTCACGTTCAGATTCCTCAGAGCTATCTTCAAATGTTTACATAAATAAGTCGTGTTCTTGTCACACTGCACCAATCTGAGATTCACCAGATCCATAACAGAGTTTGGCAAGTCTTGGAAATCTGAACATCCACTCATGAGGAGTGTTTCCAGACATTTTAACTGACCGATGTCCTCAGGTAACTGATCCAAGCTACAACAGTCCGATATGTCAAGTAATTTCAGTTTCTGAAGATGCCTGATTGAATTAGGCAATTCCAAGAGCTTTGTACATGTATGAAGCCGCAATGTTTCCAACTCGGTGAGGTTTTTCAACTCATCTGGCAATAACGATAACTTATGACAATTAGTGAGACTGAGCCTTTTAAGGTGTGGAATATCACAAATTCCAGGTGGCAAGACTGACAAGTCACTGCAGTAATTGATGTCAATTTCTTCAAGAGATGGCAGCATTTCAAAGAGCTGTACGCTGTGATTCCTTATAGCTTGTCCAATCTCACACATAACAAATGAAACCTTCTTCAAATTCTGGAAACACATACCACTGTGACCAAGAGAAGAGAAAGATAAACGCTCGAAACGAATTCTCTTTAAACTAGGCAAGGTCCCAAGTATTTGAAGATTTCTCAACTTGGTTGGAAAGAGACCATAGTTGGTAATAATCAACACCTTCAGGTTATGCATCTTCCTTATGAAGTCTGGTAATCCGTATACCTTTGATGTCAAGTTTAGTATCAAAACCTCAGCTTTAGGCAGTTGCATATCCATCCACTTTGAGGTAAACGTCTCATCTTCACAAGACATCCATAATAACACATTAGCATAAGACTGCTTGCTAGTTTTGCACGGCTGAGAAAGAGTCACTCTTGAAACTCATAGATTATTTCATAGAAGAACATATACCAAATAAATAGACAGAAGCCTCTCATTATCATAATATCATCAAACCGTTCACCTATCAAATACTCATGCACATCTGATTTTGGGTCGTCCTAACATGTGGAACACACTTAAAACATCAAATGATTATGAACTACCACATCCTTATATTACAACTCCACAGACTTTATATGTTAAAATTAGGATTTTCAAAAGCATTTTTTTTGCTTTTTTAATTACCCTATTAATAGTTAATATACATTGAGGAGTCGAGGCTCGTTAAGAAACTCAAAGAACAAAGATCTGGTATTGATTATGACTACAGCATAAAGATTATTTTAAGATCATCTTAACATCACATAGGCAAACATTGGAAGATTCATATACCTGTTGTGATGGACACGAGGCGAGCAGAGCTGGATTTATTTTCAAGTGATCGAAAATTCATAGGAACATCATTTCCAGTTATATCAATGAATAATCTTGATCTCTTTTTAACTGGTGCCTTGTTGTTCTCAAAGATAGCCAGTTGTCTGAGGAGGTCATGCTGAGTAACAAAGTGTTCGTTACAGAAGCCATCCACTTTGCTTGCATCTTCCCTGTTCAACAAACAAACATCTCATTAAGAGAGGCTGCAGCTGCAGATGCCAACACCACCATCAAAGAAACCATCTAATAAGAGCTCATCGGTCTAAATATACCTTGTAGTTATCATTTCAACCAGGTTCCGCATGTGGAGCTGAAAAAGATTTTTTAAAGCATGAATGCCATGTTCATCTTCCTTGTACAGCTCCCGTGAAATATCAACAAGTGCAGCAGCTGGGATTCTCATGTCTTCAGGAAATGCACCAAGATCCAGAAAGCTCTGTTTCAGAAATGAATCCATGTCGTAAAGGCTCATGCTTAGACAGTTGAGAACCACTTTTTCAGAGTCGAGAAATGTTTGGCCTTTTTCCATTTCAGCTACCCGTGTTTGCCAAATGGTCCAGTGTTGTCCCTTTAGAGATCTGCCTACCACCGTGAGGGCTAAAGGCGACCCATTACAGATTTTCACTATCTGCATTAGTTTATACACAGATTAGGTGCCTTAAAAACGTATTCTTCTAAGCAGTCAATAGGACATATTCTTAAAGCTTATATGTATATTGTAAGATTACTAAACTGTGTGACGAATTCTATGTTAATAAGTAAATCCTAAAGGAAGACTTGTGTATATGAACTGCTGAACTGCACTTCTATCCCTGCTCTGGCAGACTTATATAGTAATATCTAAAAGGGACGGGGAGAGGGCACCCCATTTCCTTGCCTTTTCTGACTTCTTATTCTACTTCCACACTACACATTGTGAGATAATGTGTAAGTGAACTGATACTCTGTGATATCACTCTAATGTTAGGCAGATAGAAAAGCAAACCTTGTTCACAAGATCTTCATCTGGTATATCACCGGAATCGTTTTCAAAGGAAACTGCATGCCAAAAAAGTTTCTTCGCATCTTCCACATTTAGCAATTTCATCTGATATCTATGGTGAAATCTGGGAAGTGCAAATCTAGACGTAACCAAAATCTTTAGGTCTGAGATATCTTTTGAGAAGTCGTCAATGATGCCATCTGATTCTAACCAGACATCATCCAGTATCACTAACTTTGACTTTGAATCAACTGGCTTACAGATTGTTTTCAACTGATTGAGTTCCAACTTATTGGGCATGTTTGAGACTGTGAGAAAATATATGTTCTCTCCAAATATACCTGAAAAAAAGAAATAAAAGTGTAGAATCTTTTCAAATATTTGTTCATGAACTATAATAGACAATATGATTTTTTACTGTTGTAATCAACAAAACCACAAAACTGGACCCAAGTGAAGTATAAAAATGGTTTGAACCAAATCCCAAAAAGACAGTATCTTTGAAGCACTAAAAGAAGGTCGAACTAGGCATTTACCTTTAATGTCGGTGTCTGCGCATAATTTTTTTACAAGAGTGGACTTTCCGCATCCGCCATGACCACATACGACTAGCACTTTCACCTCATTGTCCAGCAATTTCATCTTCAACTCTTGTAAAGGTATTTCCAACCCAAATGTATGTGTCGGCGGTTTGTCCAGTCCACAGGAAACTGATAATCCAAGCCCATTTTCATTCGCATTAATTCTTCCAATGTTGATACATTCGTCAAACCTTTTACTCAAATGTTTCGTTTCAGCCAAGGTTTCCAAAGTAATTCTCTTCGTCTGGATCGGTAATTGAGTTTTACAATAGTCGTATATTGACTTATTCAGTTTCGAAAGATGTTTCGAGTACTCATATCTGCTATAAAAGTTCCAAAATCCTACTTGTTAACACTTCTTAACCAGTATTGTGCCTTCCTCTAAAAGTGCAGCAAAATCCTCATACTCCTTACCAGGATTAAGCCCCTCTAACAACTCTTCAATACGCTCTATTTCTGGTTTCAACGATGTGATCGTCTTTTCAATACTTTTCAAAAGTGTCTTGAACTCTCCAGCAGTGGTTGTTACATCACTAATCTCATCACACAACCTTCCAACCAATTTTCCCACCACAGCCCCTTCAATTAATCCCGCCATTGATCTTATACCTTCAGCACCCCTAATTCCACACCATAAACAAGATTAAAAAAAGGGTTAATTACAAAAAGACTACCTGGACTATCACGTCGTTTCAAATCGCGGCCTGGACTATTTCAATTTTCATTTTAGTGTTTTTGGACTAAATTGCAAAAAAATAAATGCCACATTTATTATTATTTTATTTAAAAACAAATGTTACATCTAATTTAATATTGTCTAACAAGCCAAACCACCTGTTTACAAAATAATTTGACAAAAACCGTTACTTTATTTTTTTTGCAATTAAGTCCAAAAACACTAAAATGAAAATCGGAATAGTCCAGGCTGCAAACGACATGATAGTCCAGGTAACCTTTTTGTAATTAACCCTTAAAAAAATCATCCAAATCCACAAGTAAGTATTACTTCATGTTTGTCTCTCTTCTCACTCCACATACAACCAATCGAGGTCACAAAGCAACCTTAAATTCTCAGTAATTGACAAATAAATCTAACAAATCTGTATGCAATACTCTTAAATAAATGCAAAATTACATAACAGTAAATCCACAAAAAGTAAATGAGAAAATCAAAGATGGCAGATCGACTTTCGAGTTCAAAATCATACCGTCAAGCAAATTCCCCTAACCTTATCGAAGCTAGCGAACTTGGAGACTTTCGGCTTCGAAATCGGTAATTTGTAAATATGCAGCTGAAACCTGCATTATCTGAACACAAGACCAGGGCGATCGATTCTATAAGAAACACGCGGCGCAGCTGATAGTGACTAGTGTAGAATTTGGTCGTTGAATGCCATCATTCGACGTCACACCAATTGCTGTATTCTGAATTGCGCGAGATGCTTCTGAGCTGTTTCGTTTTCTTCTGCATCCGTCATCTGAAGCTACTGTACTGGTCTTAAATTCTTAATGCGTAAGCTACAAGTCAACTCGTTTTTTGTATTATGCATCCACAGAACCACAGCAATAAACAATAATAGAAAGATTTTGTTGCTTATTCCTCTCATGCAATAAGTGAGCAAAAAAAAGAGCAAAAGACAATGCTTAATAGGTGAACAATAATGGAGAAAGTATGTGATAGGAAAGCAATAAATGGACCCATATATATTTATAAAGAAAAACAAAAGGAAATTACATTTTGTTGGTTTTGAAAGAACTAAAAAATCAGAAATGTCATAAAATGAATGTTAGATGGAAAAAATAGAAAAATCAGAAAAATCAGAAAAATTAAAGAATCTTGGGACAAATAAAATAAAATAGTAGAAGTGATAATTTCGGATAATTGATTGGTTATGAGTTTAACTTTTTGCTCTTTGCTCTCTTGTGAGTATAAGTGCTAATATAAGTGATAATTTTGGATAATTTCAGAAATTATGAGTATAATTTCGGATAAAATATATAGGGCAAAGAGCCAGTTTTGCTCATTGCTTTTAACTCTGCTTGCTACATGTCTTTTATGAGAAAATATTATTTTTACTTATTGCTCATTGCTCCCTTATTGCAGATGCGCTTAGGCGAATCTTTTTTTCACGCTAAAATTGATGAAGGAAGATTTTGATACATGCGGTCATTGTAAACAAATAATAAAAGAAAAGTATGCAATCTACAGGGTTAATTTTAGGCATGCCATGTTTTGAGTTTCGTATTTCACAAATGCCATAGGTTTGAGTTTTATTTCACCCATGCCATACCTTTCATTTTTTTGGTGATGTGTATGCTGACTGGGATAAAAATGGGCCACATGGACCATAAATTTGATGATGTGGCAATAAAGTGGAAAAAATTAATATAAAAATTCAAAAAATTTATAAAAAAACAATTTTTAATAAAAGGAATATAAATTATTTGATAAATAAAAATTAGAAATTTTTATAAAAATTAAACACAAAATGAAAAATATTTTTAATTTTTTTTTGCAAATTTCCCCTACAATTTTTTTTAAAAGGTAAGACTTCGACAATACTAGATGGTTGAATAAAAATAGTTTAATCATTTGATGTGAATCTCAAATTTTTTTACATAATACCCTTATATTGTTCAAACTAGATAGGAACAATAATTAATATTTTCTTTATTTGTAGGGGAAGTTTGCATAATGACCTGGATACAAATTAATAAACTAAAATAAAAATTCAAAAACTCAAAAAATTTATAAAAATATAATTTTTAATAAAAATGAATAAAAATTATTTGATAAATAAAAATTAGAAACTTTACAAAATTTTAAACACAAAATGAAAAATATTTTTCATTTTTTTTGTAAATTTCCCCTACAAATAAATTTTTATTTGGACATATTCCTTTTTAAACATCAAATTTAAACATATTCCTTTTTATTAAAAATTGTATTTTTATAAATTTTTTGAGTTTTTGAATTTTTATAATTTCTAATTTTCCATTCCATTCCATTTTATTAATTTTTATAAAAATTTCTAATTTTATTTATCAAATAATTTATATTCCTTTTATTAAAAATTGTTTTTTATAAATTTTTTGAATTTTTATATTAATTTTTTTCCACTTTATTGCCACATCATCACATTTATGGTCCATGTAGCCCATTTTTATCCCAATCAGCATACACATCACTAAAAAAATGAAAGATATGGCATGGGCGAAATAAAACTCAAACCTATGACATTTATGAAATAAGAAACTCAAAACATGGCATGCCTAAAATTAATCCCAGTTCAATAATACACAACTTAACGGACAAAGTTAAATAGTTAAATACTTGAAGGAACAATGTAAAAAAAACAAACGCCGTAAACCACTACTATAGGCGCGAAACGACGCGCGCAGGTAAACACTCAACTGCTCACCGGAGACGAAAATTACGACGACGTTGCCGGCGATGAACTTGAAATTCCATCAACTCGATCCGGTAATCTCTCCCGACGTCCTTGCTCTCTTTTTCCCACAATTTTGCACTATGTGGCTATTTTTCAGGAAAAGGGCCCCAAATCCTCGCTTCGCGGATACGAAACCCTAAGTCACGGCATTTCTCTCTCCTCTCAGATTCGATCTGGAAGTACGATAAATCACCGAGTAGTGTTACGTGTAATTTCAATTTTGAGTCAGGAGCTGGTGTTCGATCCGTTATGGGCTCCGTCGATTGAGCTTCCTCGTCGCCGACAGATCCAGGTATATTTTACACTCGCATTGCGTTTGATGCGTTTCGATTGGATATTCGTTTCTGTAGTTTAGAATTTGGAGCGAGTTGGGCAAAACTAGGGTTTTGTTTTTATTTTTATTTTAGTATTTTTATTTATTTTTTTATTATTGGAAGGGGGAGTGAAGAAGGAGAAAGGTGATTGGTTAGTTTGGTGCTTGAAGTACGCCGCAAAAGAACTTATGTTGGGTCACCACTTGGGAGTCTGCTCTGGAATGTGTATTTTCTTATATAAGGGGATCATGATGAAGATCTGCCATTGCATTGTGACTGTACATTGGTGCATTTTGTTCGGCGGGATATCAAGCTGCTGCTGCTCTCTCCCGGAGTTTAGAAGTCAGGTAGTTTTTTGTAGCTAATCGTTGATCTAAAATGTTGATATTGTCTGACCATATAAATAAGATTGGAACTGTTTTGTTTGTCCCACAAAACTTGATTGTGAAGTTGTAATGACTGTTTAAGAAAGCATATTTCTTTCAGAATTGAACTGGTATATTATAACTTCATGACAGTTAGTTAGGCGTACAGAAAGCTCAATTGTATTGAGTTTTGCAGACGATGCTATTAGTCTGGCTGTATTTATATAATTATCTTGAGCTTTGCAGATATGTTTTATTCCTTAATCTTGCATGGTTGTACTTCTAAAAATGTGCTCATTTTGTTGTTTGCAACAGTATATAGAGGGCAATAAAACCAGAACTTAGTATGAAAAGCCATGCCATATTCGCAGCATACGTTATTGGCATCACAGTGGCATGCTTGAGTGTTACTAGTAGAGCGGAGGACCCGTACATATACCATACATGGACAATTACTTATGGGCAAATGTATCCACTTGGTGTTCCTCAACAGGTCCGGTTGCTCTTCCGCTTGTTTTTATTGTTATAGTTTCTCAAGCAACTCCACTTTGAAAGTCTTAGGAAGAGTGTCACTCTGTTTCTTGCTGGTATAGTATTTTGATTCAAATGAACATTTGACCTATGTTGCTTTCCTTGGGGTTTTATAGGGAATCCTTATCAATGGACAGTTTCCTGGGCCTACAATTGAAGCTGTTACTAATGACAATGTAATTGTTAATGTTATTAACAAGCTAGATGAACCTTTCCTTATCACATGGTGAGTATTGCTCTTTCTTCTTTATCATTCATCCACTCATTATACAGTTTGTTATGCCACTCAAAATGTTTAACCCGACTAGTGATATGATGGCTATTAAGTATTAACACGAGCTTCTACATGTTTGAATATATCCAGGAATGGAATAAAGCAAAGAAAGACTAGTTGGCAAGATGGAGTGCTTGGAACAAATTGCCCCATTGCTGCAAATTCAAACTGGACCTACAAGTTTCAAGTTAAAGATCAGATTGGAACTTTCTCATACTTCCCCTCAATTTCGATGCATCGAGCTTCGGGAGCTTTTGGGGGTTTTAATATTGCGCAGAGGTCTGTCATATCAATTCCATATCCTACACCCGCTGGTGAATTCACCCTGCTTGTTGGAGATTGGTACAAGCTTGACCACAAGGTCACGATACACCTTTAACCTTTCCATGTGACAGAAGCCTAACATTCGGACAAGGAAATCCATGCTCTGAGTAGATTACTAAAACTGGCGAGGTTTGATAGTAACACTCAGTTAATGTGTTTTTTTTCTTCAGGAATTACGGAAAAGATTGGACACTGGTCTTAATCTTCCTCCCCCAAATGGTATCCTAATTAACGGGCTTCTGAAATCTTCTACCTTCGCTGGAGAAAAAGGTCAATGTTTGTTTTATTATGCGCACTCAAGGACCATTTCTTTGTTAATGGTTCCAAACTTGTTTGGTTGTTTAGGCACCTCACACCTAACTAGCCATCCGTTGATCTCTCTCTCAGGGAAAACGTATAAATTCAGAGTTTCAAATGTGGGCATCACAACTACTCTCAATTTTAGGATACAAGGCCATGTATTAAAGCTTATTGAAGTTGAGGGAACGCATACCTTACCACTATTGTACGAGTCCATGGACATTCATGTAGGGCAGTCTGCTACGTTTTTGGTCACTTTACAAGCAACGCCTAAAGACTACTTCATTGTTGCCTCATCTCGCTTCTTAAAGCCCTTTAGAACTGGTACTGGAATTCTTCACTATAGTGGTTCTAAAACACCAGCCTCTATGCCGTTGCCTGCTGAACCAAGAGGTCAACTTCACTGGTCAATGCTGCAGGCAAGGACCATAAGGTGCGCGTTAATTTAAGTCTCCGCAAATTTGCCATTAGAAATAGCTCTTTCTCTTGCATTCTAACATAAATTTCTGCTTCTTGTGCTAAGAATGGACTTGGAAGCAAATGCAGCTAGGCCAAACCCTCAAGGGTCATTTCGCTATGGGACCATTCCAGTTTCAAGGACCCTTATATTAGCTAATACCGAAGCTAAGATTGCTGGCAAGCGTAGATATGCTGTTAATGGAATATCCTACGTGAACCCAACTACACCTCTGAAACTTGCAGATTGGTTCAATATTGCCGGTGTATTTGACTTGAATACCTTCAAAGACAGGCCTAGTACTGGTCCTGCAGTTTTTGGGACCTCTGTTTTAGGGACTGCCCTTCATGACTTTGTGGAAATAATCTTCCAAAACAATGAGGCGACCATCCAGTCTTGGCATCTTGATGGCTCCTCGTTCTTTGTTGTTGGGTATGACTCATCTCTTAGTAGTATAATAAACTTCAGGGGTCACTCAATTGTATTTGATAAGGTCATACTGACAAAATATCTGAACATTCACTTCATCATAAGCTTAAAACATGTCTTTGGCTTATTTGTGTCAACAGATTGGGGTCTGGAAAATGGACTCCAGCTAAGAGGAAGGGCTACAATCTCAGTGACGCTATATACAGACACACTATTCAGGTTTGAAGAAAGAGTTGTGCAATGACATTAATATGAAACTAAAATAACTTTGGACATAATTTTCTGTCAATGTTATATGAGATACCTTATTGTATCTGGGCTATCTGCTTATTCAGGTCTACCCGGCATCCTGGAGCGCCATCATGGTGTCATTGGACAACAAAGGGATGTGGAACCTGAGATCAGCGATCTGGTCGAGGAGGTATCTGGGACAAGAACTGTACATTCGAGTTTGGAACAATGAGCACAGTCTGTATACCGAGTATGACATCCCAGAAAATGCTTTGCGCTGCGGCAAGGCGAAGCTCGCATAGAAGTAATTTAAAGGAATAACATACACCATATACACATACGTTCACTATTTGATTTTCCATATTGTTACCATTATCATTATTGTCACACATCTTAATTTTTAAGAAGTGAAGTCATTATTATTCCTAATAATAAAAAATACAAGCCTGAATCTTCGTTTTACCTCAAGATCAGGCATTAGGACCAATAAACACACACTAATTAAATACCCTATTTATTTCATGAACTAAATTTGATTTAATCAATTAAAAAGCTGCAAATGGAATCATCATTTTCACACCTAGCTAATCACTGGTAAAAGTAAAATGTGAGGAAAAGGGAAAAGGAATCCAAAGAAGATAATAAAATCTTTTTCAGTCTCTCTGCTGTGTTTCACTATATTCTCTACCTCTGCTTCCACAACAACATCTCACTTGCCCCACTTATAACACTCTCTCTATCGATGATCAGCCGCGGCCGCCGCACCTCTCCTCTACCGCCACACCACCTTGACAAATAGACACGTATTTGTTTTATATGTCAAAAACAAAAATCCATTCCGAGATTATCTCATAGTAGGATTCATTAAATCTGTGTCATCCAAGGAGAAGATAATGTTTAATTTGTTGCTTGACATCCACCACAGGTAACGACAAGGATGAATTATATGTTAAACCACATGAATTATTGTAATGACAGTTGAGACAGACTCACTTAATAACAATTCGAATTCGAGAATCATTATCCCATTTTCAGTATTATAGGGGGGCTAAAAGCAGTCCATAAGTACACAACATAAGCAAAAACTCCACACACATATAGTAAGCTAAGATGTTTCTCTCTCTCTCTCCCCCATATGAACCCTAATTACCACATTCAGATAATACTACACAAACTTAACATGAATCTAATCTAGTAATAACTAATTAAACTGAAATACAAGAGACACAACATACATATAGAAATAAAAGCTAGCTAGTAGTGGAGAAAAGCAGTAATGCATAATTTAACTACTTCATTAAAAAGAGCATTGATCCCCATGGCCATTAGCTGCTGCTGGTATATTATTATCATTTGTCCATGTTGAATAACCGGCCGGGATGCTCCACAGCCCGGAGTCGCTTCCTCCGCACGCTGTCAACGGTAGTGGTGACGACTCAAGTGCAGCAGGTCTTGTAGAGGTAGCAGGGGAAGAAGAAGGTGCAGAAACCGACCCATTTCCCAAAAGCACATGAGCATCATTGTGCTTATTATTACCTCCTCCACTACTATATGAGTTTGTGTTATTACTATTGGTAGACAACTTCAGCCTTTGGTACAATTCTTGGATTCCGGAGTTTTGAACAACTCCACCAGCAAGCTGCTGCCCTACTTGCTGATGCTGAGTAATTAGGGTTTGGTTAACGTTACTGTTTCTCAAGAAACTACTGCAAGGATAATCTAGAACTCCGGATAATGGAGCTGTTTGGCCACTGAGCAGATTCAGTGGAGTAAACTCATGACCTGCAGCTTGGTTGGAGCTCTGAAGAGTTGAAGAAGAAATAAGGTGACTTTGAGGGCCAGGGTTAGTGTTTTGATGATGAGCTGTTCTGAGAAAGGCCAAAAGGTGAGAGGTTTGTGGTTGGGGAGGTGATGGCCACAATACAGGATGGTGCAGTGACGACGATGATTCTTGTGGATCTAATGACCCAATATTACCTAGACCAGTTTTCAACAATAATATATCAGCTGATGAGGAATAAGAAGAAGCTTTAGGTTTACCGCCAGTACTGAATGATTTGGATGCATTGGTGAATGAGGTTTTGTTTTTACGGCAGCCTCCACCGATGGGGACATTCCTGAGTGCACCACCTTTAGTCCAGTACCTTCTACATGTTTTGCAAAAGTGGCGAGGCTGAGTTAGGTTGTAATTGTTGTAGTAGCAGAACTTTGTATTGGAGGAATCACATCTAGGACATCGCAAATTCTGCTCTAAGTTAGAAGACTTGTTGTTGTCATTATTATTGCAGCTGTTGTCATTAGGCCGGTTTTTTGTAGCTGCGGCTGTCATGGCTTCTGCAATGATTCCACCATTGTTACTGTTATTAAAAAGGGTTTTTCTCTGATCTCCACTAATACCTGAGTATGCAGATGAGGTTGTTGTTGATGATGATCCACCAAACAATAGCTCTTGAATCATTTTCTTGCTTCTGCTTCGAACTATATCCCTTTTGTTATATGACTGGAATAATCTGCTTTTGCTGATCTCTAGCAAGAGATCAAAAGAAGCAATTATATTAGCAGGTGGTGATGTGTGAGGAAGTGAGTAGTCTTTTGCTGATCCAGTTGGAGAAATTTGAAAGGATTAGGAAAGTGAGTTTTGGTTTTTAGTGTTGTCACACAAAAACATCTGTATGTAGTATATGTGAATCATGAAGATGGAGATATAAAGGGGGAGAGTGGAAAATAGAGAGATCAGAGGGTAGAAGAACCAACACTGTGTGGAGTTTGAGATAACGGAAGGGTATTTTGGGGAACACCCTGTTTGAAACAAAGGGATGTGTGTGGCTGCTGCCACATATATATATGTTAAATATTACTATGAGAAACTCACTCACTTCTTTTTACATATCAAAACTAGGTCTGGGCTCGGGCCGGTTCGGGCCCAAAATTTCCAAAAATCGATCCGAAATTCGAATTTTCGGTTTGGTTCGGGTTCGGGCTTTTTAAAACACCAACCCGAGCAAAACCCGATTTTCGGGCTTCGGGCCGGGTTCGGGCTTTCGGGCCAAATTCGGGCCAAAATTCAGACCAAATTTCGGGCCAAAATTCGGGCCAAAATTCGGGCCAAAATTCGGGCCGACGAAAAATATGGTTTTTGTAATTAGATTTCTGTTAGTTTTGTTTTGTCCCTGTTTCTGTTTTGGTACCAAAAAGACAAATACAAACACAGAAAAAGTTACAAAACATTACACAATTCAAACTTGAAAAACAATCAAAATATGCTAACAAGCAGAAGCAACCACATTCAACATTCAAGGATGATCTGTCCAGTGAGGAGTGATGACCAAAACATGCTCACTGAGGACCATTACTATTAATGGTGTTTGACCTCAAAAACGCCATCTTCTATTCTCCTGCATGATAAAATTGGAGTATTACACATGTTGGTGACTATTCAAAATCAATTGAAGTAAATATCAATATGACCATCTAGATGCACAAATGATATCTTCAAAGTTCAAACAGTTTTGAAGCTCAGTGCCTCAGTCCAATTAAAAACCATATGAATTGAACAATAGTTTCTGGCAGCTATAACCCATACTTCAGACAATATATAGTCAAATCCAGCCTCAAACAGCAAACAAAAATCCAGCCTCAAACAGCAAACAAAAATGAATCCAATCCAAGTATGTAGAAATTTCCGAATCAGACACACCTTTGACGTGAAAATAACTACGGAGTACGGACTATTCAACACTGATTTAACAATATATATATATATATATGCACACTACTAGTACTAGTAAGCTAGGCACAACTGAAATCAAAAGAATGAAATCAAAAGATGGTGACCGGGTGACCGCACAACTGAAATCAAAAGAATGATTCATGTAAGTATGAAACGGCAAACGGTGAGAAATTCTGAAATTAGAAGAATGAGTGAATGATTACAAATTTACAATGAAATCAGAAGAATCAGAATTCAGAAGAATGAGTGAATGAAAGGCTGGCGTCGGAGGTTACCTGGCGTCGGAGGTTAGATGTCGGAGGCGCGTCAGATGCGACGACGGAGGCTCGGATGCGTCACGGGGAGGCTGGCGACGAAGGAGGCTCGCGTCGAGGTGCTCGCGTCGGATGCGGCTGGCGTCGGATTAGGCTCGCGTCGCGTAGAGCAGCAGAAGGGCTGGCGTCGAAGGAGGCTCAGATGTCGGATGCGTCGCGAGGAAAACAATAATGTGGATTGATTGTGGGATTAGGGTTTTTTTTAATTAGGAATTAGGATTACACGTGGCCAGTAAAATTTCGGGCTTTCGGGCTTTCGGTCTTTCGGGCTTTCGGGCTTTCGGGCTATTTTCGGGCTTTCGGTCCTTGGTAAAATACAGACCGAGACCGAACCGAACTGGTCCAATCGGTTCGGTCTTTTTTCGGGCTTTTTTCGGTCCCAAATTTTCGGGCTTTTTCGGTTCGGTTCGGTTCGGGCTTCGGTTTTTCGGGTTTTTTCGCCCAGGCCTAATCAAAACAATTGATTATTTCTGAACAATTAGAGTTTTTTTTATGGGGTTTACATATATTGTACAAGACTATTGAAATTCTCAAGCTAATCTAGTACATTTAAATCCATTGAAGCACAAGCCTTGTGGCGTCTTTGACTCATCCACTTTCGAAAGCAAATCTTCGAGCAGTTGCCTTGCTCACGTCGAAGCCTTCTCATGCACCGTGTCGAAGGCGAAGCCATCTCGGGCAGGAGGGAAGCACCTCCGGTGAAGGGAGGGAAGCACTTGATGGGAATGGCGCATTATGGGAAGATTGAACTCATGACCAATTGGTTAATTACAAAATCAATGGTTGAACCAATCCAACTACAACCCCACATGCGACTAATTGGAGTTTTCAACAAATGAGACTTTATATGAATCTGGTCTTTTCTTGGTTGGAGGAAAAGATATATTTAGGATCTTGAATCCGGAGATCTCAGCATGCCTTTGGCTTTGTATGATAAGAGTTAAATATCTGATTGGCTAATTAAACATCCACATTAATCATTCACTGATGCAAAAAATGGGGTCAGTACTAACACCTAACCCCAAATTGTGTCTCTCAACAAGCACCTACCAATTTGTTGCTCGAACTGAATTTTCAAAGCTGAGAAGCATGTGTTTTCACTAATCATGACTTTTTTTTGATAAGGCACTAATCATGACTTGAAACCAACAAACAAACAAACAACAGTATAGCAGTGTCTTGAATAAGTCTTGTGAAAGACCAGTTGCCTCGAACCCTAAGCTACACAATTCCTAATCAAACAACGCCCTGATTCAAACGTCGTCCTTCAGCAATACCATCATCGATGATGGTATTGCTGAAGGACGACATTTCACATAGATCATTTAATGATTCTCGTAGCTATGTATACCATATGAGTTATTAGTTCACTTGTCAAAAAGTACTGTTAGTGAGATGAATTAATTGAAAGTTCGAAAAATTCACCTAGGGGAAAGAATAATATGTTTGTTGAACATTTAAAGATAGAATGTAAGCAATTTCAATGCTTCATGGCCTACATGTGGATCATGTTGTGGATAAAATTAAATTATCATAATATGGAAGATTATTGTTATAAGATGGAGCCAATCAGTTTGATCAATTAGTAGTATAATAATGCAACTAAAACAGTCCTATGTAATCTTGTACCTTGTCCTTATTAAGTGTTTGTCTTATTATGCTAATACACAAGAAACACTAGATTGCCAAATTCCATCATTTAAGTTTCCACAAGTTAGTTGAAACTGCAAGATCAATCATTATTCATCACTTTCCAAAATCCTTCCACCTACAATTGGATGCAGATGTTGATAGTTGTTTTTGGTGGAGCATCATATATATAGTTGTTTCTTCTTCTAACAGGAATAAATTTTTTTTATTGAGTCGTTACTAACAGGATTTATAGTAATTTAATCACGGTAAACCTATGATGCTCGGTATTCAAAATTTTGCCTTTTTTATTTTATCCTTGATTGGAAAAATTGATAGTTTGGATCTTCAATTGGAAATGACGGATAGTTCGGGGCACCAATGTGTACTTATTCCTTAAAAATAACGTATAAAAAAAATACTAAACGCTAAATTAACAAGAACATATGTAAAACATACATATTGAAATGAAATGATAGGCGGTGAAGACAAAGATACATACAAGCTATGAAAATATAAGGGCATGCATAAAGGTTTATTAGCTTTCGTTTATTAGTTGATCTCCTAATTAAATTTCCCAACACTGTTAAATTTCTCAACACTGTTATCAATGGATCTGATTGACGATTCAGACCTCTTAAATACATATATATATGAGTGTTCAAATGAGGCAAGTGAGGCACGATCTCAGCCATCCATCAATCCTCGTGCATTGTGGGCGCGCCACCTGGCAAATAGTAAACCTACTACCAAAATCATGCACTATTCAAAAAGCAAAAAGCAAAATACTATTCCTGTATTATTCCCTGCCACATCAACACAATGAGTGGCTCATATTGTGCCTCACGTGCCTCATTCTACCAATCTTGCCTCAACCGAACGCTCCCATATATATATATATATATATATATATATATATATATATATATATATATAGAGGAGCGCTCAAATGTTATGGCCAAATTAATGTGTTATGTGTTACGGAGCTTCTGATTGGTTATTGAAAATCAAGGAACCAATCAGAAGCGAGGAACACCGTAACTACGGTGCACCCTCACCCATAAACCCCCCGTGCTTGTGAGGTGCACCATAAGAACCGTGTTCCTCGCCTCTGATTGGTTCCTTGTTTTTCATCAACCAATCAGAACACCGTAACACATAACACATTAGTAAGACATAACATTTGAGCGCGCCCCTATATATATATATATATATATATATATATATGAGCTAATAATCTGGAGTTAGTCCTATCCATATAGGCAGTTAGCTACCAAAGTAAAAGACATTAAAATTTTGATAAAAAAAGGCAGTTAGCTACAGGTTCAAATCACAATCACGCAACCACCAAAAATCTCACTTGTCAATTATACACAGCATCTATAGCTTTTGGTATTCAATTTAGACAAAGATTCTCTCCATAATTTCTTTTCACCAAAACTTATAGCTATGTGTTGTCCTTGTAACGACACTGTGTGATTCAAAAAAAGAAGAAGGAAAAAGCCAAGCACTAAAGCTCTGATCAGCTCTGCTTGTATGTCGACACTGTGTTATTAGCCACCTGACCGCGCGTGCCATCCGCTGCGCCAGACACTGACGTGGATCTGGCCCGAAATGACTACTCATCATCAAAAACAATTGCATATATATATATATATATATATATATATATATATATATATATATATATTTTTTGTTTTCATTGAATTGCACGCAAATGACTGAGTGAGAAAGGAATAGTAAGCAACGTTACGTTGGAGTGTGTTGCTGGTCTTTGTTAGACACTGCTGTGGTGGTGTGTGTTTTTCTGGTCCCGATAAGTGATATTTTGTGTTGCCTGCATGCAGCGCAGAAAAACGATCGAGTTTAAAGTTGAGGCTCATTGTCCCAAAACATGTCCATGTTTCTTAACCATCAATCTTTTGAGGATATGTAGAGAGATGAATACATACGGGCACTTAAATAAATAAAAATACATACGGGGCATTTAGTAAAGTAAAGTACATGAATTTACTACAATACATGCTTTGTGTACTTTATTAACTTAATTAATTAAGAAGCTAATATATACTTTAATTAATTGAAAGTGTATTTGGACTACTGCTCTCATTCATCATCACCCATATCCATCCAACCGCGTGATGGAGCAGCCATGGAGAGTGTGTGTTAGGGTTTCAATATAATTTAATTTTTATTTTGCAGAGAAGGACACACAGTACAAAATATGATGCATTATCATTAACAATATGGGGGACATATATATTATGGAAGAAGAATTAATATGATGATGAAATGACATGGCATGCAAGAATGGAATGGATATAATTCCCAAAATGCCCCCACATTCTTTCATGGGACTCCTCACTACTTGTGTCCCCCCGCTTTCTAGGAGTTTGTCACTCTTAGAGTGGGATAATATGTTGATGGTGAATATGCGACGGCCATGGTACGTACCTCATTTTCTCTCATCCAAGGTTGTTAGAATCGAGTTTTTATTTTGATTCGTTTTGCTAGGTAGAATCGGAACGTAAAATCGAATCGTAAAATCGCCGAGTTTATCTTTTATTAAAATAATATTAAATATATTTTTAAAACACTATAAAAATATAAATGAATCAAATTTCAACTTTATAATTTAATTATAAGGATAAACATGTTAAAGATTTTTAACAATCAATTTTTTTTAAAAATAACTTTTATATAATTTTATCAATTTTTTTTCATATTTTAACGATTTTACCCGATTTTACAACAGTGAAATCGTGCTACAGTATGATTTTACCCCAAAACGATTTTACATGCGATTTGACTCGAAATGTACTTCTAGAATCGTAAAATCGTACGATTTCACGATTTAAATCGCGATTTTGACAACCTTGCTCTCATCTGTTAAATTAACCAAGTAGGGTTTACTGTTTTCTAGCGTTCTTGATTAAAGATCAAACATTGATCATTTCATCTTTTTAATTATGACTTTCTATTGAATATATGTGGTTCTATTTGATGCAACTATGTAATACCATTTATATGTAAACACAGTGTTCATGAATAGTGTCATTTAAACTTCTACCATATTTTATTAATTGTAATTCACCTCTATTCATTTCCTGTTAAAATTCGATCAAATTGAATCTTATTCCGATTGGATTCATAAGACTGAACTACTGATAGGATTCGACCCAATTAAATTTTATAAAATCTCAAATTTGAAGTACTCTTAGTGCTAGAATTCAATATGTAGATGACCGACACCTTTTTTCTATCTTGATAATATCTAATAAATGAACATAAGTATATCTCAACATCCAATTGTAACGATATACACATTACTAGGGGTGACCATGATCCGTCCCGACCAGGTGACCCATCACAATCCAGTTGAAATTTGAACGATTATGAATCCGGCCCGATACTAAATAATTTGGGTTCGGGTTAGTCATCGGGTTACCCATCCCTATTGATATCCAATAAATTATGATCTAATAACTCTTATAGTTAAATTTTAAAATAAAAATATTTTAGAAAGGACTTCAACGACCTGAGTTTAATCTTAGAATGAGTGATATCAACAGTGTTATAAGTCTACTTGATATTAGAATGGACTTCGAACTGATACTTTTGAGGCTATTTTGTTTAACCTACTTGATATTTATATTATAAGTTTATTTTTGTGACGGGTATAGGTTATCATATACGACCTTTTCAATATTTAGTCGGGTTCGGGTTAAACTAAGTGACCCGATCATTATTTCGGATCGGATTATGAACGAACCAAACCCGTCACACGATCACCCCTCCACATTACTTGTAATAAAAAGCAGGCCGGTTGAGTAACCGCAGAAACAGTTTGATTGTAATTCAAAGATAGGGGCCTGGATTTGGTAGTACCCACCAAACTCGATCCAATGAAGACAATTCAGTTCAATCTAGCAAAAGGATAGTACACGTAGAAAGCTGAAAGCATGATAAATACTGTAGAACAAGTAAAGGACATCAATATTCCCCAGCCCATCATGTCTGTCTGTTTACAGAACATAGACACATGCATGTGCCTTTGATTCTCTTCTCATTGCAGATAAAGAAAGTAAGATGTAGCAAAAAAACAGTGAATGAATGAATATAACGTGAGTGCTGAATCAGAGATATCAGGATGAAGAATGATGATGAACAGAGCAGAGCAGAGACAATTTTCCTTAATGACACAATCCCACGCTCTCGCCTCAAGCTCTTGATCCAACCAATTTATTAACCAGTTTATGAATTCAGTTGCTGATCTTCATATCAGAACCCCAGATCAATAGAGTAATACATGTTTGAAGGGGAAAATCATACCTTCTTTTTAAAAAAAAATACAAGGAACCATATATGACATTTTATGGTAACTTAATTATGTGGGATCCTCAATGTCAAGGTTCCATCTAAAATCATACTTTCTGCTCTGGCAAACCATCTAAGTTGAGATCCTTTGGCCTCTGCATAACCCTGTTACATGATTATGTTCTCTTGGCTCGGTCCATGATATAATGTGCAGCCTCTGAATTGCTCATTTATAGTTTTGATTTCGATGGTTTTGGCAATATCTCTAGCTCTGTCCAAGTCCTGAGAGAACCGCCCCTTTGTTATTGACCATTTGACCTCTCTTGAGCATAACCGGACTGCTAGTGTCCCCCAAAAAAAAAAAAAAAAGAAGAAGAAGATATATTCGGTGTTCAAATTTGCGAGATATAAAATAAGAGTGATTTGAAATTGGCTAAACAGCAAAAGTTTCTTAAAAACATCATTGAGAGTTAGCATACAAGGTTATTCCGAATTCCCATACTCAAAGTTAATATATCGATTGAAAAACGATATAACTTATTTACAAAACAAAGTATCTTTTAAAGTATGTTATTTAAACTTAACATTTTCGTTTGATAAATAAATCTACATCTATCAGTTGTATCTTTGATCTGTTACCTCAGGACCTTTAGTTGGAACATTTTGCATATGTGATCAGTCAAGAGGCAGGTGCTTCACAGAAGAAGCTAATATGGATCACTTAAATTCCATGGAGCAGTAACAGAAATAATTGATAATGGAGATCATACAGGAAAATGCATATGATCGCCACTGCAACACGTTTCTTCTAAGAGCTGCTGCAATCAACTGTCCATAAAATGTCAGAGCATAGTGTGACTGCCGAGCGAACCTTGTAAACATCGCATCTATTAGTAACTGTTGAACTTTGTGTAAAAGAAGTGTGA
Source organism: Rhodiola kirilowii (assembly GCA_033675215.1). Taxonomy (NCBI): domain Eukaryota; kingdom Viridiplantae; phylum Streptophyta; class Magnoliopsida; order Saxifragales; family Crassulaceae; genus Rhodiola; species Rhodiola kirilowii. Next base: position 2,054,561 of record CM066203.1, on the reverse strand, counting down.
AGAAAATGGTGGTGCGCCACAATTTGAGACCCAATTTAAGAGTGGAGAACACCTTAAATTCATTGATTAAAAATTGGATTAAAATACCTAGCAATGAGAGGTATGAAATCGAATGAAGAATTGTCAAAATCAGATTGATATCGAATGAGAAATCGATGCCCAAAGTAGGACAAAAATACATGTTTATGTGATGATGGTAGGAATGGATGGGTAGATGGATTTCACTTAAGTGAAAACCAATTGTCCCACATTGGAACATTATGAGGGAGATTATATGTTTATATATAATCCTAGTTTCTCATATGGTAAGATTATTAAGCTACACTCTCTCATAATGCCTACGCCCCCGTCTAGGGGTGCAAATCATGGGCTTGGTAGTGTATTTTGCTGCAATACTTCCAACAGTAACAACTACTACTAGCCCTAGAACCTAAATAGATTTCCATGATGAGGATGTTAATATGGATCAGTGGAATAAAAAAGGATCCAACAAAATCAAACAAACAAGTCCGCAAACAGATACCAAAATGCCAATTAACTGAAAACATCTGCTAGCCAAAATACAAAACTCAAACCAATCCAAAGTAGCCCCTGAATTTAGGGCTAAATACACTAGGAGGCATATTTAATTTGCGTCAAAAACCTCAACAGACGGGGCTACAACACCTAAACAAAACTAAAGTCTTTGGCATGAAAGCTGGTAATTTTAATTATTTATTGGCTTCGAATCGTAATTTGTATGAGCATGAAGTGTTATTGCTCATATCAAAAATGACAAATTCATCAATAAAGATGCGCAACAAAGACTAAGAAAAAGAAAACCTGTAGAATGCGCGGAAGGCGAGTGCTTTTTGAGAGGCCGGGAAACTGGCCGTTTTGGAAACCTTAGAGCATCCCCCAGTCCCCACCATGTTTTTTTTGAGCATCAAAAGTGAGCATCAAAAGTGAGCATGGGAGATGATCATAAAAATCATGCATCCCCACCATATTTTTTTTTGAGCATCAAAAAAGCATCACATGGTTTTTTATGAAAATGAGCATCTCATGCTCTTTTTTATGGTTTGAGCATGAGAATTGGGCCAATCGCAACGCGACACGTGTCATGTGTAAGAAACAGTACAGTTTTTATTTTGATCTTGCAACGAATATATCTTCTAAATTACAAATTAAAAAAAATCAAAATAGATACCAATATTCATAATTTTTTGAGCTCTATAAAACGAGATACACTTTGATATATTTTTATTAATCTTAACATTTATGAGCTATAATTTATGTAGTGATGAGAGAGATTGATGATAAACTTTTTTTTGGATCATGGTGGGGGTGCATGTGATTGAAAAAACCATGAGGGATGATTAGATGAGAGAGAAAAAGGCTGAGAGAGATGGATGGCATGATTTTTTTGATCATGGTGGGAATGCTCTTAGTATGAACAAGAAGGATGAAGAATGTTTCTGCAACAGTCCATTCACCATTTCGTTGTCGTTGCTAAAGATTTCTTTTTCTTCTAATATTTTTGAGGATTTATTTGCAATTCTTTTTTAAGTTACAAACATGACAAAACCTCTACAATCAGATAATCATTGGGTTTGGGGTGACATAATCATACAAATGACGCCACAATTCAAAATTTAATCTAACATAAGTGATGATACTCCATACCGATCGGTTACATTAAAAGTCCAAACAAAGTCTTTCACTGACCCCACTACAACTTAACATTACACCAATCACATTTTTTAACAGATTTGAAGATTAAAAAAAAAAAACTAAGACAACCCAAAATAACAAAGTTTCTAGCTTGATAGTACTATTTATTTTAGCCTATTCCCCGGTGTAGATATAGCCAGCTCCGGCCATCCAAAGCAATCCGAACCCGCCACAAATCCACCATTCTCGCCACCCTCGAGCTGCCACGTGGCCCCACCAACGCTCCCACCGCCTTCAACCACCGCAGCGCTGCTGTGACTTCCTCCGTATCCGACATCACCGAAAGCCCATCCACCCTTCCCGAGCCCAAACGATGTATCCTCGACCAGACCAGACCCGAGACCAAGCCCGAATCCGCCACCCAAAGCCCAAACTCCCGGCCCATGATTACCCGTCAGCAACGAAGTGAATCCACCACCACCCACGGCGCCATACCCGGCGGCGGACGGCAGGAAAACCGGCGTCGAGTTGAGAAACTCGTGGGAAGAAGAGGACGACGAGGGAGTCACCACACCGGAGGAAGAAGCTGAGTTGTAAGAAGCGGAGGTCCGGCAACGCTTGGCGCTCTTCCTTGAGCCGCCACCAATGGGGATGTCGCGGAGAGTGCCGCCGTGAGTCCAGTAGCGACGGCAGGATTTGCAGAAGTGACGAGGCTGGGAGAAGTTGTAGTTGTTATAGTAGCAGAATTTGGTGTTTGTCGAGTGGCAGCGGGGGCATGGAAGTTGCTCTTGTTGCGTTTGATCCGCCGCCAACTTGGGTTTCACCACCGCGCACACGCTGGATTTCTCCATCATCATCTCGACCACTATTTTCAAATCTGAATCTCACCAACTTCAAAAGTCTACTTTTCGTATCTGGGTCTAGAGGTTTATCCGATTTTGAGTGTGAAAGATGCGATCTTTCTTCTCTATAATTTTTTTAAAATATGTGGCTCGACAGTGGTGGAGAGTGAGAAAGGAGAGAGAAGGGTTTAAATAGAGAAGTTTGAGTTAGGAAGTCGAGATGTGATGAAAGGATGAATAAAATTCAGTTGGCTCGAGAGGGGTTGGTCGGCTGTGTTGGATTGGGCTGCTCTGCTGCAGCAGTTGCCTGCCGCTGTTGCTATTCTTATCACAGTTGCAGCAGAGAGAGAAATTTGAAAGAAAGAGTATTATAATTTTGGACTTATTAGGTCTGAGTGTCAGTGTGTATTCATTTATTGAACTGTGCTGTAATAAATATACTATTAAATCTAAGATTTTGATGCAGTAAATGAACCAGCGGATGTTTTATTGGAGCTGGAAGGTGGCGAAGGGGAAATGATGATATGGATTTTTTTTGAGGGGTAGAATTGTAATTTGGGGATTTGAGGTGGAAGGGGAGAAATTGAGGGGAGAGACAAAATGATGGGGATGTCGGGTAGGCGTGGGGAGCAATAATTGTTGGGATTAGGTCCTCTGATTTCGGACTAGGAAAAAAATGCCACCCAACATCATCGGCTCTCGGTTCAGGATGGAGTATACTGTAGTGTAGACATGGCCAGCCGTACCATCTCTCTCCGCTCTTCACGCTTCATACTTCATCATCTCTTAAGTCTTGTCAAGCTATGTACCATCATATATTTTGAAGCTATCATTAGGTCATGGCCATTCATCGTTCAACTCCAATTGCCATTCAATTGTGCAAATTTCTGAAGTTACCCAAGTTTGAGTAGTATAAAAAAATCAAGGTAAATTACCAAATATATTGATTTTTTTTATGGGGATTACAAATAAATTGATTCAGAATATATAAAAAACGGATCAAATACAAATCAAATTTATAAATAAAAATTAAAAATTTAATAAAATATTATCAAGTATCTATCTCGATCAATCGGAATTTGGGGTGTTTTTTGTAAATAAAAAAAATTAAAACGGACATATTTGAAAATACATAACAGATGCGAGGGTATAATCGTTCTTAAAAATTGCTACATTAATAGTTTAAGTCTACTCATTTCTGTTTTAAGTCTGATCATTGCTACAGTAATAGTTTAAGTCTGATAAATTTGGGACAAACTTGAACCCGACCTGGGGTTAGGGTTAACCTTCGGGTTATCAGATCCCATAAGTGTTTATACAAAATTATATTTTACTAATTATAAGTTAGTCTTCTCCATGTAGTCTCGAACGATACACTCAACTCTAACATATCAATTATTTTATCACTAATATATATTTAAAATAGAAGTTACACTAAAACTAGCTCGTGACTGCCTACCGAAAAACAAAACTATATCATAATCTTCCTTATATTTTGCATGTGATTTGCATAAATACAATTTTCTAAAGTATATGGTTAAGTTTAAGTGCATAAAATTGACACATTTATCATTTAGGGTCCGGTTCGGATTATTCGGTCACGATTTTGGGTCAAGTTAGAGTTCAACTAAGTGACCCGGTCACTTTTCGGATCGGCTTAAGGGACCATTTAAATCCGTCCCAATCTGTCGCACACTCAGTCACTCACCCCTATATGTAACATTCTATTTATCATACCATCAACTATAATAACCATGTAACTAAAGTTTTCGACATATACAGTTATACATCAATTTGTATATGTGACATCATATTCATAAATTTTCAACTTTTACATTCTCAAAAATTCAGTTTTGGAAATGAAGTGTACATAAATTTCTAGAAAAATTCATAAAATTTAAAAAAAAAAGTCTAATACGTATATAATTTGAAATCAGTGGTAGTTTAAGTCATATTTATGTAATTTAACCTCATTTTATATCAATATATTTGTTTGATATAAAACGAACAAAATTCAAATTGTGATTAATTTATGTGAGTGAGGCAGCAGAAGCAGGAGCCGCGTGCTGTTTCAATAACAACACATGTCAATCAGTCACAGACACCAACACCAATAGTTCTGTTGGTCAGGGATCACGCGCAGGTCTCTCAAGTCGCCATCTCTGGTCCGCACCGCATCTGACCCTTTATTCCCCATCCCCCAACCACTACTCTACACTACCGCCAGCTGATGCAGCCGTACAAAGAGCCACCTTTGACTCCTCTGCCCAGACAATATAATTTTATTCCATACAAAATTATTTCTGACAAAATTGCCTGCTGCTGCTGCTGCTGCTGCTGGATATGCAGATAGAGTGTTGCAGATGTTGTCTGAGATATTTAATTTTTGAATTTATTTATTAGGGGGGTTGTTTGTTGTTTCCTAGTTTGGCTGGTCTAAAGTCCTCTGCTACATTCTTCCACTTTTTGTCGTTTTGCGCTTGGAAGGTTGCCGTTGCCTGATTCGATAAAGTGATGCATTTGGGATTGACGTCGTTTTTGTTTTCTTTGTTTGGGATTCGATAAAGTTGGGGAGTTGATCAGTAATTGTTGGATTTTGTTTCTATATTAAATACCAAACAACTCCTTGTTAAAGTATCATTTCTAGCACATATAGCTACACAATTTTGTACTAATTAAATTATATGTCAAACAATTTTTTTGAAATGTTTTACAGACTGAAAATATATTGTACACATCTTTCTATTTTTGAAGTGTAGGTCTGGTTAGGGGTCAACATTCAGACCTAGGGTTCGAAAGCCCTGCACAAAGCCCTATGACCTACGAGTCCTAGGGCCGGCCCTGCCCTATGTTGAAGCCCTTGAGCCCCGAGCTCTAAAGGCTTAAGGTTGAACATAAATCATGATTTTCAAGCCCTGTTCGGCCCTCGAGCCCGACCTAACTCTGACCTAATTAAGCCCTGCCCTGTCTGCCCTAAAAAAGCCTGACCTAATTGTGACCTAATAATGTTCTACTCGGTTCAACCTAAAAAAGCCCGATCGTCAAAGCCCTAATATATTTTATCTACTATAAATTAAGTCAATTTTTTTTTGAAATATACACTTAGACTCTATGAGATATGCAACTGCTTAAGAGGGCTAGGCTGAATTCAAATACATCAACTAATACTTCCGATTTGAACATGTATCTGGAATTGGCTGTAGTGGAGGTTCAAGATGAAACTTCATTTGATATTTTGTCATGGTTTTTTTGGATCATTGAATGCATCAGGGAGATTTTGTCATGGTTCAAGATCAAACTTCATTTGATATTCCGATTTTCCGATTTTTTTTTGTACATGCTTGGTTGTTGCCTTGTTGGTTTACTACCCAAGTACGCCTTTGTAATTTTTTGAATAGGCGGAAGTTGAAGATGTAGAATATTTTGCGCCTTTGTAACTTTTTGAATATGATCAAGTTGATAAATAAATATTTTAAACCCGGCCCTAAAGTTCAGCCCAAAAATTGAGGGCCGTTCGGTTCGGCCCTAAAAGCCCTTTCAATATTCGGCCCTAAGGCCGGCCCTAGGGTCAACATTTTTAACCAAGCCCGGCCCTGCCCGACCCTAATTATTTTGAAAGCCCTCCAAAAATGGTATTTGTTCGGCCCTAAGCCCTTTCAGTAAGGGCAGGGCAGGGCCGGCCCTGCCCTGCCCTTTTGTCGACCCCTAGGTCTAGTTCGATATTTTTATTATAAATTCGCACATTCACGAGGGATGTAGGAATCATCCACGCTCGAGGCGGGACTATGAAGACGGAAATGAAGAAGGAAAAGTAAGAAAATCTCACAAAATTGTGACGAAAATTAGTGATCCCCAGGATTCGAATACGGGGTGCAAAAATTTATGATGGATTCCTTAACCAACAAACCACCACCCACGTTGGCTAAACATATTTGCAATGTTTTATATTCTTGTTTTAGAAATTCGGTAATATTAAAACATCAAAACAAACTCTTATCAAAAAAATAAAAAAACATCAAAACAAACTGGGTTTCCAAATTTACACAACTTTGGGCTAGCCCAACTAGTTTGAACAAATAGGACAAGTTATACTTTTTTCCTTTAAATCTCCATTGATTGTATTACAAAATGATTTGTAATAAGTCCATATATAAACAAGTACGTATCAATCGTATAACAAAATACATATGAAAGAGAGATTACGAACAAGGTACCAAACAAATGAATTTTCCATAGTGAAACAATCAAAGATCGCGAAGTTGGCGAAGATTCATCGGGGAAATGACTCTGCTGTCTCCATCTAGCAACTGCTTGGCGATGATGAGGTTCGCAGCTTGGCTGGGATGGTATGGATCCCAGAACACATATTTGTCGCGATCTTCGCACATCGTAGAAGTCGGTCCACATGGGATGATCCCTTGATACTGCCCTCCGTTTCCGCAGCAGGCTTTGCTCGACGTTTTAAACCCTTCAATCATCACAACAAAGATTAAAAACGGAATGAGTTCAGGTGCACCAGAAAACATCTGTTTAATAAGGCGGCGTAGTTTTGTGTATTTTAAGTCGAGACTAGTAGTTATGAAAATTGTTCAATTTTTAATTTAGGGTTATTCTAATGGAACGTCGTAGTTTTAATACTATTATTTTATCAAAAATACGTAGTTTTGTATAGTTTAAGTTAAAACTGCATAGTTTTTAAAATGGTTCAATTTTCAATTTAGAGTTTTTCTACTTGAACGACGTAGTTTTGCTATTATTTTCTCAAAACTACGTCGTTTTCAAATCATTGTTTTTGATTTGACTGCACGGGATAGAAATCCATCAAAAAATTTATGGCACTTTCATATACTTAGGAATTAAATATCATGTCACGTTGTGTTTAATTACCGTAAATTCTGATACCAAAATTCAATATAAATTTTCATTCCGAGGAGATACTGACCGTATTTTGCGTAGTTGGTGATGACATCCATGACCAGATTGTAAACATTGGCATGAACAAAAGTGGCTCCTGGTAAATTCTCATTCAGCTGGGTTACTAGGTCCTTCAGCCTAGCATTGTACTGGAGAGCAAGCTTGTTTGGAAGATCAACACACTGGTTCTGTTCAAGCTGGTTTATAGTCTTCTGATACGGGATGCAACCAATCGGTCCAACGTTTCCAATCACAAACTTTCTTGCATCCAGAGTGTAAAGTCTCTGCCAGTTCACAAATTAAATATGATTACGGTTAGTTACTTTTCAATATATCTCAACTAGTAGTGTAACATTGAAACTAAGAAAGGGAGATTTTTGTTAAGATGGTACGGTGAGTTGGGCTCTGAAATGGCTGATCATGTCGTCGACGAAGCCGTCTGGTGTTTGCGAAATCCTGGCTCCGGTGGAAATGACAGGGAGAAGATAATTGTTGAGAAAGTCGTTTGATCCAACTGTGATGGAGAAGATTGATCTCTTCATGACATAGTCCCTAGCTTTTGATGCACCCATGATTCTATCGATTCGCTTCCTAGTAATGTTGAAGTAATCAATTTGAATATCCATGGACAGCCTGTTCACCTGGTGCAGCATCACAAGTGATAGATTTAGTAAATAGAGATGTCAAACCCCTAAACCCAAAAAAAAAAAGAGTTGGAAATGTGTAGATAGAAAATGAACTAAAGATCGAACATACGAATATACTTCCGGTGGCATTCATGATTCCTCCTCCTCCGGACGCATAATTTACTCCGTGTAGAATTTGTTGATCAGTAACATTTGGGTCCAAAAATGGCGCTGCGAAGTTTGGTTGTCCCAGTTGTTCACCTAGAAACAGCAAGGAGAGAGATTGAGCAACATGAGACATTTTACGGTAAGAGTTTTGGGTTTATCCAATCCTTATCGTTTTTCTCTTTAATTAAAAAAAACACCACTGATATAAATGAATGAAGTCTTAAGTCTTACCAATAATATCGCCTATGGTTTTTCCATTGGTGTAACGGCCAGTAGGGTTGCCACCGGAAGCCTTGAAATCGATACCATTAGGCTTGATATCAGCCTTGGACAACGTTGAAAGATAGTTGTTATTCCCCGCATCAACTAACGAGTCTCCGAAGATAAAAGATGCTCCTAGATCTTGACCATCTTCGGCCACAAATGTGCCCACACTACTCAGAAACACAAGTAGAATCAAAATCATAGCATGATGGGAAGTAGCAGATGCACCCATCTTCATTATCAAATGATCAACAAAGAGTAGAATGAGAATGAGGTTGTGGGTTTTTGTTTCATGCTTTCGAAGACTATATAGGGTTCAAATATTGATCTAAAGAAGGCCTTAGTTAGCTCACCAATGGAGGAAAATCAATGGCGTACGTGCATGGTTGAGACTTAATTCCAGGTAATTAACAGTAGAATGTTTATATCTATAAATAAATAAAACACTAAAATGTTTATATGATACTTTTGATGCGCTTATTTGGTTTGACATGTGAGGAGGAAGTCATTGTGATGAAGATGATTTTTGTGTGTCTCGAGTTGGTAGGTCATCAAGATTTGGTGTAATGTTTTAACGTTTGACATGTTTGGCCTTGGACCTATGATTATGAAGCTCTCTGTTTTTATGAAATTTTACATTTGAGTAAATAAATTAACAACATATATGTAGTTAGGTGTGATGTTAGGTTACACGGATTGGAAAATGGACAATGATTATCGAGGTCTATAGTTTACTTGCGTTCCTATCCCTATTGATCATCAATATGTTGTTATGTTCTCATTGACGAGGTCCAATTGAATATTAAGATAGTTGTACCAAATTAATTCAATGTTGGAAAATGGAAATCAAGCTCTAGCTTCTTAAAGGTTATTTATATGGATTTAAAATAAGTGCTGCGAATCAAATTCATACGGGCTTGAGTTCAACACTAATGGGCTCAGCTCAGGTAAGTTCTGAATAAACATGTCCATTAGAACGTGTCAACGGTCCATAGGCCAAGTGAGTTAAGTTAACGGTCAACAGGCCCATTAGGTTCTTTGAAGTTTGAAGTTGAGAGTTGAAATTTAGTTCTAGCTCATTGCTTTAATAGGATTAGGTTTTTTTATATATTATTATTGTAATAGGATGAGGTTTGATTAGGGATGGGTGTGATGAATTTCTCTTTTTAAAGATCTAATTAAGGATGCTGTTAAATTTTATATAAAAAAAAGGAAGTATCTGAAAAATCCGAAATTAATTATTAAACATATTTCATCTCAAATCGTATTCATTAGAGGAAGCTTACTGATGTGCTCTCATTAGAATTCGAATTCATGACTATGACAACACTTATCACTGTTCTTATCACTTGACTACGCTCCAAATGAACTATTATGGCTGAAACTTGGTGATGCAATGAGGTTCTAATCGGGGCACGTTAATTGGGTTGAAAAAAATTAGTATCCGCAATCATGTATTAAGATATATTGTTAAAGTTTAATTTAGACTCTGATAATTTTAATATTCTATCTGGAATGGCTCCTCAAACCCCCAAAAAAAAAACTTTTTTATGTGGCATTTTTTGTGTGTTGCTTATGGTATGAGTGATATTTGACAATGTCAATAGAAGAAGAGGACCCTCCATAGCCACTGCAACTCCATTATCAACAAAGTTACATACACTACACTACTCTATCAAAAGTCACACCTCACTAAAATTCAAATGGGATGACACCAAATTCATCTACTACTATTTATTTTTGGAGGAGTGACCCAACCTCATTCCTTCTCCCTCCCACAGTCATCTTTTTTTTTAAGACGTACAAACTTTTCAACTTTATGAGTAACACTTTTCAATGTATACTGAAAACATGTTATGGGGTTATTTTGGATACGACTTTTACTGTATGGGCCATCTCAGGATGAACCCCAAATTTCAAATTTGGTACACTGTTCTGGTCTAACTGCATCAACTCACCTCTGTCTCAGCTCTTAGGTCAACCAGGCATCCAAATCTAGCTCAGCTAAATAGTCTTTGTATAGAGTTACACAGCTAAACACACACTCAGTTTGACTTCTTCTTCTTCTTTTTGGGTTCAATTCAAAACATATGAAAAAATAATTTTCCATGGAAAAAGTTTACATTTGACGTTTCTTTTTCATGACAAATGTACCATACGATTATTTAATTTTTGAAAATATAGTTGATGGCCGAGTTGGTCTGCATACAATTGATCTGAGCAAAGTCCTGATTCAAATTTTTACTAAACACTTTCAAAAAGAATAAAACTATTAAGCATTCGATAGAATAATGTTACCTTTTAATAGAGTGTAATTACACTTGATTGTCCCTGTTTACAGACTATTAAATCAATCATTATATGTCAAATCTTTTTTAAAAGATAATTTTAATTTTATATATTTAGCAAGAAATGTAATCATGTAACATGATGGGGTAGGACGTAGGAGATGAGAAGTGAATTGCAATAAATGACAAATGCAACATAATAAGCACTTTGAGACAATATGGACCAACAAGAAAAGTTTACTAGTAGGACTAGTCACTAGTACTATACTAAGCACTTTTTTGTTGAAGAAGTTGACAATAATATTATGAGATCAAATTTATACCCAAAGTTGCCTTTTTTTTCATCCACCTTTGTCCTTTCACATTTAATTTTAGAATCTTATGCAACTCTAGAAAAAACACTAGCAATAACCTTTTAGCTTAGTAGTTACAATTCAGCTTATGAATTTATTAAAATAAGAAAATCTTAAGATGATAATTTTGATTTTTTTTTTTCTAAAAAAAAAATTGGACAGGTAAGTACAAGACACTTTTGTATGACTTCTAATTCAAAATTATCATAGGCATCTTTGCTTATAGAAAATCTTTGGTATCACTTATGTAAATCCAAATTATAGGTCAACAGCAACATCGTTGATCTTTGAATCAACAACATTGTTTTCTCCCAATAAAAAAAACAACATTGTTTTCTGAACCTTCAAAAAAAAAAAGAAAGAGACTGGCTATAATTTAATTTCATGTTTTTTATATTCATTGGAACTGAAGTTGGTCCAAGCACATTGAGTTGAATTTTTCACATAGTACAAATAAATTGTTTATCACGAGTAGGCTCTCAGTTTCTATAAATTCAAACAGGTGACAAGGATTTGTGGATTAGTAAAATTATTGATTTCAAAGTCTCATTTTGTTATGAAAAATATTTAATTTTGAGGAAGATGACAGTGTGGAGACACAAAAGGCTAAGCATATATAACCCTGCCCGAGGTTGGACACAAAACAAATTTGACTTTGAAAAATGGTTAAACAAAAGCACAAACACTTTGTTTTATAGTAGTAGTAGTACATATTATTATTATTACTATTGGATTTATCATGTCAACCCTCAAGTTATGAATTGGTCAGAAAATTACTAATATGATATAATTTCATTTTATATTGATTCTTCGATCTCTTATTAATTTTCCCTCTGTCACGCTTATTTGAAATAATTTAACATGTTAAATTTTTGTTATGATGTATGAGAAATGAGACTATGAATCATCATTATTCCTAATAAAACACACTTCGAAAAAGGAGCTGAAAATAAATAATAAAAAACTTAACTATTAATGATGATGAGATGTAATTATATAAATTTAGAATATAATTATTAATATGATTTTGTAAAAGCTACAATTGTGATACAGCACAAAATATTATTTAAAAGACGTTAAATAAAGAACTCTTTTGGTACATGTAATCCAGAAAAGTAGTGTCACTCAGGTTATTGATTCGGATTTATTTATCGGTAAGAGGATAATGGCTATATTTACGTTCAAAAATACAAAATGTTACGTATTAACTTAAATAATATACATGGGACCCACACACGATAATCCAATAATTAGTTTGTAAAAATAAATTAAACACATAGCTGATAGCTGCGTACAGCAAAGCAGCAGCTCAAATTAAACAATTAAATATTTAAAAATAATACGTAATAATCAGAAATTGTATTTGGAGAAAGTCAATGGCCTTTCTCCCATTTCCAGCTTCTTTATCTCTGAAAATAGGGACGAAGAGAGAGAGAAACACACCTAACAGCAACAACAAGGGCGAAGCGCAGCTCATCACACACTCTCGCATCATCGAATTTTTCTTCTCGCCCGGCCGCCGACTCCGACCCTTTTACGGTCTGACCACACCAGCTTAGCCGCACCTCGAATCGACGAGAAATATCGTTTCTTGTCTCACGCCCCTCGCCATTCTCCCCTTGTCGCGGATCTGGCGTCGACTGTTCCTCTCTTGTCGTTTTCAGATCTGTGATTCCTTCTCCTCCTGCTGCATTTCTGGAGCTTAAGGGTTCCGGTTTGTGGTTTGTTAGTTTCGTGATTTGCTGGATTTCTAGGGTTTGGGCTTGTGTTTGACTCTGGGATTGTTGGTGTCTGAGGTTGGATTGTTGGCTTTTTGTTACTGGATGTGTTTGAGGAGGTTGATGTGGGCTCGACTTGGGGAGATTAGTGGTTGATTTTTGTGGGTTGTGATGTGAGCCTGTCTGTTGTTGAATTGGGGGAAGATAGGGTTTTTCTTTGCAGTTGATCTGTTGATGTGGATGATTGCTGTACGTAGTTATTTGTCTTTCAGTTTGTACAAGATTGTTGGAGGATCTACCTGACGATTCTGTCCCTTTAAAATCAATTTTTTTTTTTATCTGGAAGAAAAGAGGCAGCTTTAATGCATATCTCACTTTGGAAACCTTTGTCTCATTGTGCTGCACTGATCTTGGACAAAAAGGGGAGGAGGAGAGATGGATCTGAACTTGGAGATGACTCAAAAAGGAGCTCATCTGTGCAGAGGAAGTTGCAGGAGAATAAGCTCAGGGAAGCACTAGAGGAAGCATCTGAGGATGGGTTGCTTGTTAAATCTCAAAATGATGAAAGTGAGGTTGCTGTATATCAAGATGATGGGCTGGGGAGATCAAGGTCTTTGGCTAGACTCAATGTCCAGCGTGATTTCCTTAGAGCCACTGCTATGGCTGCGGAGCGGATATTTGAGTCCGAGGAGTCTATTCCTAGCCTCAACGAGGCTTTCACTAAGTTCTTGAATATGTATCCTAAGTATCAGTCTTCTGAGAAGATCGATCATCTTAGGGCCGATGAGTATTGCCATTTATCGCCTAAGGTGTGCCTTGATTATTGTGGATTTGGGCTATTCTCGTATCTTCAGACAATTCATTACTGGGATTCATGTACATTTAGCTTGAGTGAAATAACTGCGAATTTGAGCAATCATGCTTTGTATGGAGGAGCTGATAAAGGGACGGTTGAGCATGATATAAAGACACGGATAATGGATTACTTGAACATTCCTGAGAACGAATATGGTTTGGTATTTACCGTGAGTAGGGGATCTGCATTCAAGTTGTTGGCTGAATCGTATCCATTTCATACCAACAAGAAGCTGTTGACAATGTTTGATCATGAAAGCGAATCTGTGAATATGATGTCTCAATGTGCTAAACAAAAAGGAGCAAAAGTCAACAGTGCCTGGTTCAAGTGGCCAACTCTCAAGCTTTGCTCAACTGATCTTAGAAAGCAAATTTCTAATAAGAAACGGAGGAAGAATTCATCCACTGGCTTGTTCGTCTTTCCTGTTCAGTCCAGAGTTACTGGGGCTAAATACTCGTACCAGTGGATGGCGTTGGCTCAGCAGAATAACTGGCATGTATTACTTGATGCGGGATCATTGGGTCCCAAGGATATGGACTCACTAGGGCTGTCATTGTTTCGCCCTGATTTCATTGTTACTTCATTCTACAGGGTGTTCGGCCATGACCCGACTGGATTTGGATGTCTGCTTATCAAGAAATCTGTTATGGCAAGTCTTCACAATCAACCAGGGGGAGCTGGGTCCGGAATTGTGAAAATAACCCCTGTTTATCCATCTTATCTTAGTGATTCTGCGGATAATTTGGCTGGAATTGATGATGATGAATTTGGAGAGAATGGTGATGTCACTTTTGAGAGTGTTAAAGCGTCACAAATGCCTGCCTTTTCGGGTGCTTATACTTCTGATCAGGTGAGGAATGTGTTCGAGACTGAGCTGGACCCAGATAATAGTTCTGACAGAGACGGGACTAGCACCATTTTTGAGGAGACTGAAAGTGTTTCAGTGGGCGAAGTTATGAGGAGTCCAGTATTCAGTGAAGATGAGTCGTCGGACAATTCATTGTGGATTGATTTGGGTCAAAGTCCATTGGGATCTGACGCCAGTCAGAATGGTAAATTGAAACTTACGTCACCAACTCCACCACACTGGTTTACTAGTAGAAAGAATAAGAATTCCCCTAAACCGATGTCTAAGGTCTCCAGCAGTCCAATCTACTTGGATAAATTTTCAGGGTCACATGACGACAGGCATGTTATTTCCTTTGATGCTGCCATTCGCAACGTTTCACAAGAGTTGGAGCACACCAGAGATATTCCTGAAGAAGAACCATATACGGAGTCAAATCACGTCCATGAGATTGAAGAGGAGCCAGAAACCGCAAACCCTTCCCATATTTCTGATGCCAACGGATCCTATGTCACCAATCCAAGTATTATTTCTCACCGTAGCACTGAGAATGGATCAACATCTGAAATTTTCTCAGAGACCAAAGAGAGTGCCATCAGAAGGGAGACAGAAGGGGAGTTCAGATTGTTGGGAAGCAGAGAAGGAAAGAAGATTGGCGGTAGTAGGTTTTTTGGCGTGGAAGAGAATGACCATTCGAGTAGGGGAAGGAGAGTGTCATTTAGCACCGAGGAGAATCACAGAGATCGCCTGAGCAGTACTGTGGAGGCAGGTGAACTGTCTGCACCAAGCCTGGACGATGAAGAATATTACAGTGACGAAGATTATGCTGATGGACAAGATTGGGATAGGAGAGAGCCTGAGATCTCATGCCGGCATCTAGATCATATTAACTTGCTGGGTCTCAACAAAACTACTTCCAGGCTGCGTTTTCTAATTAACTGGCTCGTGACATCATTCCTGCAATTAAGACTGCCTGCAAATGAAGGCAGCAATCTGCATCTTGTTCAGATTTATGGTCCTAAGATCAAATACGAAAGGGGTGCAGCAGTGGCATTCAATTTAAGAAGCCGAGATAGAGGCTTAATAAATCCAGAGATCATTCAAAAGCTTGCTGAGAGAGAAGGCATCAACCTTGGCATTGGATTCCTTAGTCATATTCGAATATTGGAGAACTCAAAGCAGCAAAGAGGATCTTTGAATCTTGAAGACACAACGTTGTGTAGGCCAATGGAAAATGGCAGACAGAGTGGCAAAACTAAGTTTGTTAGAGTTGAAGTGGTCACTGCCTCTCTTGGCTTCCTTACTAACTTCTCAGATGTCTACAAGCTATGGGCTTTTGTTGCTAAATTTCTTAATCCATCATTCATAAAAGAGGGTGGCAGCGGTCTTCCAACAGTTGATGAAGGTTCAGAAACGTAAATAATCAAGTTCAAGTTTTTGTGCTCACACTCAGCTCGTCAAAGAAAGGCACATTGCTCGCAGATCCAAGAGTAGGCATATGCAGCGTGGAGACTACATTTTTGCTGGGTATTTCTCTATATCTGAATTCCTTCTATGGCAGTTGAATTATTTATTTAGTTCATGCTTTGTGTTGGCCTTTTGTTTTGCTTTCCGTCCTTTGCTGAAACTCTGGAAAAGAATCTGTATTGGTATTCTTCAGCTCATGGAATGAAATTTCAGCATATTTTATACTGCTGTAAACCCCCTACTAATTTTATTGATGCGGAATTGCTTGTGTTTTTTAGGTCGACTTTGATTAAGAATATTAGAGATGCAAGATGCTCTGAAATTATTGAGGATTGGTGGGAGGAGGATTGGTGATTAATCAAAGAAAAGTAAAGGCGAAAAATGATTAGCTTTGGGCCACAATCCACCTCATTCCCATTGAATTTTGCTTGCAAGTTTTTTTTGTCTTAACATTCAAACATTCCCCTTAAATTTTCAACATGTGATTTTGGTGTCCATGTTGACAAAGAAAGTGGTCCATCTCTATTGACAAGAGGAGTTGTTGGTGAGGCATTGACATGGCCACTAACCAACCTAGCTTTACTTTGTTTGATTTGATGTTGGTGGATGAGAACATATGATGAAGACACTTTTTAGAGTAGTGGACAAGTAGTTAGATTTGTTGTTTTGAGATTCTGAACTGTTTTGTCTTCTTTTTTGACATTTTGTTGTCAATGTTTGTGGGTGAACTTTTTTTCTTCCTTTTTGTGACAATTTATGTCTTGTTTTTCATTGACAAACTTGGCTCAACATGAAAGGCTCCAAAATCATTTGGTCTATATTGTTGACTTGTATTTGTTTACCGGAGACGAAGGAGAAGGTTGTGATTTTGTAGGTGTAAATTGATGCCGATTGCTTTCAAACACGATCAAACTGGCTGACATTTGTGTCAATAAGGCTGTCAATAGAAGAAGACACAAGTGAGGTCACCTAAAATACTGCAATGTGGAAATAGTGCAATGTTACAAGTTGAGATTTTGTTACAAGTTCAGCAGAGCTCTCTGGACTCTGCTATAGATGGTTATGTATTTTTTTGAATGAATTTGAGCCCCTGGCCTCAATTAAATTTGTACTAGTCTCAAAAGTTGAAATTATCAGAAAAGTACTCCTTCAATAAGATGAATAAAACTACTTGGCATGGAGATTTTGTTACTTGGAAACTGCAACGGTTTGTAACATTTAATGAGAGGAAGCTAAAAGGTTGCAATTTGGAAATGCTGCTGGCCTGGTTAAGCAACCACAAAGCTGCTGCATTGGGAAGGCTTCAGAAGATAACCATCTTGTGCTTGCTGATTATAAAAGGTCATCTTAAGAATCCATGTATGTTTTTCTGTTTTTGAACTTCTGCAGATAAATCCAAGCATGACTCAGAAGAACAACTGCTTCTTCAAAGTCATGATTGGCAATTTCACCAAGACAATAGTAAGTATGAGCTCTATTTTACGTGTTGTTTTTGTTGTTTCCTCTTAATTAATTTTGTTATTTTTTCTTATTACAGCGCATTCCGCCACTGTTTGTAACAGAATTTTCAGGACAGTTTCCACAGGAAATAATGCTGAGTTGCGGAGAGGTGCGTCTTTGGAGGATCCATGTGGTGAAGGGTGATCAGGGCTACTTGTACTTTGATTTGGGTTGGAGTGTTTTTGTGCAAGATAATGGACTGGAGCTTGGTGACTTCTTGGTTTTTAGATACACTGAGAAGCTGAGATTTGATGTGGAGATATTTGAACCGAGTGGATGCTTGAAGGAGATCACTGTGGGTCGGCCAAGGTCTAGTCAATGTGTTCGAAACCGGGACTCCTCTGACTCTGACTCTGAACCTGGCTCTGGTGGTGGTTTAAAAGGTAGTTGTATTGAATCTAGCTTGAACACCAAATTCTGTTATCTATTTAGAATTCAACTAGTCGTTTCACACTTTTGTGTTTGAAATTTGATGCGTTGAGTTTCTTTAGCTAAATTAGATTTTCAACAGGATGTATGCGCTCTGGACCGGTGCCTAAGCCAGTGTTAGGATTGGCTGCAGTACAGGCTACCAAAGGCACCTCAGTTTCGAAGACGCACTCCCAACAGCTTGCATCGATGCCAAGGACATATAAGTCTGTGTCAGTGAAGGACAGCAGTGTAATGAAGGGATCAGAAACTCCCAATGCGATGCCTAAGCCAGTGTCAGGATTGGCTGCAGTACAGGCTACCAAAGGCACCTCTGTTTCGAAGACGCACTCCGAACAGCTTGCATCGATGCCAAGGACACATAAGTCTGTGTCAGTGAAGGAAAGCAGTGTAATGAAGGGATCAGAAACTCCCAATGCAATGCCTAAGCCAGTGTCAGGATTGGCTGCAGTAGAAGCTACCAAAGGCACCTCAGTTTCAAAGAAGCACTCTGAACAGCTCCCTTCGATGCCAAGGACACATAAGTCTGTGTCAGTGAAGGACGGCAGTGTAATGAAGGTATCAAAAACGCCCAATGCGATGCCTATGCCAGTGTCAGGATTGGCTGCAGAACAGGCTACCAAAGGAACCTCAGTTTCAAAAACGCACTCCGAACAGCCCCCTTTGATGCCAAAGACACATAAGTCAGTGTCAGTGAAGGACAGCAGTGTAATGAAGGGATCAGAAACTCCCAATGCGATGCCTAAGCCAGTGTCAGGATTGGCTGCAGTACGGGCTACCAAAGGCACCTCAGTTTCGAATAAGCACTCCGAACAGCTTAAATCAATGCCAAGGACACAAAAATCTGTGTTAGTAAAGGACAGCAGTGTAATGAAGGGGTCAGAAATTCGAAACGCGACTCCATTAGTAAATGAATCTTCAGGATCACTGCTAAAAAAGCGCAGCAGGATTTCATCCGAAGCTACGAGTATGCAGAAAAAGGCTATAAAGGTGGAGGTGGTGGAGGAGAAGGATGCTGTTGAAGAAGTGCAGCCACCAAAGTTCAAGACAAAAATTGCTCCGGTCTCGAGCTCTGCAGCAGGTAACAACAAGGAACCCAGCGAAGAGGAGGTGTCAGTAAAGGACAGCAGTGTAATGAAGGGTCCCAATGCGACTCAATTCGAAAAAGTATCTTCAGGATCAATGTCTAAAAAGCGCAGCAGGATTTCATCTGAAGCTATAGTGCGCAAGATAAGGCTCCAAAAGTGGAGGTGGAGGAGGAAGATTCTGTTGAAAGGGTGGATCCACCAAAGTTCAAGACAAAAGTTGCTCCTGTCTAGAGCTCTGCAGCAGCCAGAAGGTAACAAGGAACCCAGCGAAGAGGAGGTGTCAGTAAAGGACATCAGAGTAATGAAGGGATCAGAAACACCCAATGTATCTTCAGGATCACTGCTTAATAAGCGCAGCAGGATTTCATCTGATGCTACAAATGTGCAGAAAAAGGCTCCAAAGCTGGAAGAGGAGGATTCTGTTGAAAAAGTGCAGCCACCAAAGATCAAAACAAAAGTTGCTCCGGCCTCGATCAGGCGGAGTGTTAAAGTGGAGAGCTCTGCAGCAGGTTACAAGGAACCCAGTGAAAATGAGATGTATGAAACAGTGGTGGACTTTTTGATGGAAGACGATCCTTGTGCTTTAAGCGTATCGAATATTTTGAGGAAACTTGGTACTCACTTCGGTGTGAATCTTCGGCATCGAAGGGCGGAGGTTGAAAGCATAGTTGATAAATTCGTTTTCGTGTCTGATGATGATGGGTAAGTGAAAAAAATAAGAGAGGCTCAAACTATTGATCTGAAACTCCCAAATGTAGGAGTTTTCAGGTTTTGTTTCACGTAGAATCTATCTGGAATATGAAATTTGACATGACCCTTTGGCCTTGTATTTGAATCTGTCTTGGTTTGACTATCACGAAAACATGGTAATGAAGCAAATACATACACCAATCTCTATGGATAAATTGTTTGAATAATTTGTCTCACGAAGGCATTGCATATCTGCAGAGAGGACAATATGAACTAATTCTAAGCCAAGTCTGAATACACATAGTGTGAAACTCATGCTTGCATGTCATACGTGAGAACCCTGACTCTTCATATTCTTCATCCATGCAAATCATGCAATAACACAATAATGCTACTTCACCTTGCTGCTCAACCTTCTCCAAGCTCGCAATAGCCGCCTCACTCGCAGGCACCATCTTTGCCCCATACTCGTCCATCGACTGACTCACCGCGTCATCTCGTCGCGAACGTGATGTCACGAGGTTCGTAGACCACCGTTCCATTGTTCTCAAAATCTCTACTGCCCGTTCAAAATCGCCCTCTGCTTCCTCAGGCCATGCCCGTGATTCATACACTCCCAAGTCCAAGTAATACCACCCACTAGGAACAAACTCTAGAAACATCCGAAACACTTCAGTAACATGTTCCTCCTCAACACCTGATGCCTCAAAACCTGATGCCTCAAAGATGTTCATAACCACCCTCTGATCACTCTCGTAGCGACCGTACCCAACCATGACTTCTGACACCATGTATTGCTTCAGCTTAGCAATCATCATCGCATGACACTCATGTGGGACACCTATCTGCCCAAGACACTCGCTTAACTCTAAGACATCGACATCGTACTGCGCCTCGTCAAGATTAACATAACAAAGCCCCACGCCGCTAACCGGCACAACCGCTCCAGCCGATGCCAATGTTTTCCAAAGACGCATATTCACTATAGTTAACCGGTCTTCGTCGTCTTCTCCAGAATCTCTCGTCATGCTTTCCGAAACAGTGAACGTGTAATGGTAGCTGCTCGCCATGAATCTTTTCAGGTGACTTAATAAGCGTTATGTTTATATAGAACACTAAATTTTTTTATTTTGAATAATTAGAAATTTCTAGATCAGATTATTATTATTATTATCTTTTGATAGTCGAGATGTTTAGAAATAAATTATTTCTAAATTAATACGAATTTCAGTAACAAAGAAATTTAATCCCTTAATATATACAGTAAATCCAACTAGCTAGATACGTATGATCAATGCCGATATATAAAATATCTTTAACAGAAAGCGTGATGCCGTCACGTCATAGAAAGTTAATTGTCCATTCTTCTAAGTTCTAGTAGATTATATAGAAGAAAAACTCAATCAACTCTAATTCTAGAGTGTTAAAATTTGATGAAAAAATAAGATATAAATCAATTATACTAGAATTTGGTTTTATTATTTTGTAGCTTGAATACATTAGGTTGAGATTTAATTACAATTTAACTATTATACTTAATGCTTAAAATTTTATCAATTAATCTTTTTCTTTGGACATCATTTTTCTTACAATTTGTGAGTATTATCCTCTTCCTTTTCCTTTCATTCTTTTTTCATTATGCCTCGCGCGTGGATGCTTCCTACATCTCTCGTGTATGATTTCTTCTTCATATCTCGCGCGCGATGCTTCCTCCGGTCGTCAAGATGGACGTGTCGTGTCTTACAACGGTAAAGGTGCCCAAGGTGGCCTTAGCTCCAAGTGTCGGGAATGTACCGATGATGATTTGGGGTAGATGTGCGATCCATGCATGGTTAAGGTGCCGAACCCAGCCTGCGTTTCAGAAGTAGAGAAATGTACCTATAATTTCGGATCCGATCAAGATACCCTACTAGAGCTTCAGATATCAATATATATATATATATGTATTATATGACAATATGTCATATGCATTGTATTATTACTAGTTAGTTAGTGTACCCATTATCAAAAAAAAAGTTAATTATTTAAGACTATGGATGATTCAATGGTTATTTTCGAAGGTGAAGATGGTCGTTTTTTCTGTAAAGAGTTTGGCGATAAATCCTTTCAAGACATGGAAGAATTGATAAAATTTGCTAAGGATAAAGGACGGTTATGCCCTTGAGGACGAACCATGTTTTCCAACAGAGGAACCTGAAAAAGATTCTGAAGTTCTAGGAGTGACTCATATTAGTACTAATGAGCCTTATGACCAGGTCGATTCAGTCGATCCTTCCCCAATGACAAGAACACGTCATCAGAAGAAAAAAAAGGGTCTCGGTCCTCAGCTCGTTCGTGCCACCAAACAAAAAGACTCAAACTTCGTTTGGTCTTGATTTCTTGTATTTTGTTGCTGTTTTTCCTTTTCAATAAATAAAATCGGAAGTTAAAAAAAATGAACGAAATTATATACTCTTCCCTACATCAATCAAATTATAATGTACATTACACGACAGATCAAATTGTCAACTTGTATTTGACACAGATTATCGTAGTTTCTTGCGCACGTCCGACGACACAAACATCGACGGGGCAGGACGCCCCCTTCAAATCTTCACGGCTTGACTTTCAGAACTCTCATCACGTCGTCAACCTGCACTCCAATTGCAATTTGCAGCCATGTCTACTCAACCTTTATCCGGAAAATCCTCCACCCAACCTTCGGTAATCTCCTCCAAAATCCCCTTCCGTACTCGTAAAATCAGAAAGATCGAATCTGGTTCAAAGGCTGAAGTTTTGTCTGTGTGCAGCCACGGATCCGATCATAAAGCCCCAATTTTGAAATTACCCGATCAGGAAGAAACCCTAATTTTGACCAAACTCGATGTGGAAAAAACCCTAACTTTGACCAAACCTGACGAGGAAGAACATTCAAGGAAGCCTATAAATCTTACCAGCGGTGTGAAATTGACGTCACTGATCAGGGCTTTATCTACTGACGGAGAAATCGAGTGCTCGCTTCAACATCTACGCGATTCGGATCCGCTTCTCCGCTCAGTAATCGACGCATTTCAGCCGCCGACTTTCGACTCATCCAGTTCGCCGTTCCTCGCATTGACCAAGTCCATCATCTATCAGCAACTCTCCACCAAAGCCGGAAAATGCATCTGTAGGCACTAAAAGTTTAAGGACCAAATAAAGATTATTTAAAGTATAAATGGGCTGGTCCACAAAGGATATTTGGGTCAAAGCTACAAGTTCGGTCCATGAGTTAAACTCAGCCCAAAGTACGGGCCCAATCTCAAGCCCACTAGTGAACTCTATAAATAGAGTACTTCACTTCACAAAGAAGGACACTCGGAAATTTGAGAAGAAAGCACATAGAAGAGTGCTCTCGAAAGAAGTGTCAGCCGCCAGCAACCGACAAGTACGTGCCGTCTGCCCAAGCATCCCAACGCCGTCTGCTAGAGCATCCAACCGCGACGCAGACACGTGAGACCAAGTCCCCGCGACCCTCACTCCGCAACGCAGACACGTGAGACCAAGTCCCCGCGACCCTCACTCCGCAACGCAGACACGTGAGACCAAGTCCCCGCGACCCTCACTCCGCAACGCAGACACGTGAGACCAAGTCCCCGCGACCCTCACTCCGCAACGTAGACACGTGAGACCAAGTCCCCGCGACCCTCACTCCGCAACGCAGACACGTGAGACCAAGTCCCCGCGACCCTCACTCCGCAACGCAGACACGTGAGACCAAGTCCCCGCGACCCTCACTCCGCTACGCACGTGAGATCAAGTCATCAAGACCCTCACTACACAAGACACGTTGCGCTACGCCTTCATCCACACACATCAAGCTGAGTAGACCAAAGCAAGCAATACAGTAGAATCAGAGGAGCATTTGAGATTACGAACACAACTTCCGCTCTCAAGCATTAAATCATTTGTAAAACATTATTTTGTATTCAATACGAAATATTGTGGCGTTACAAATTTTGGTGAACCCGACGTGAAAATCTCTACCTCTCATCCCTACGCTAAAGCTAAGATGTCTGCTCAGCCTACCAGTCTACAAACTCCCAAGAAGACTTACGCCGCAACTATAGCTCAACCAACCAGCATCTGCACAAGAGGAATGACTCAGAGGATGGCTGTCAATGCCGTTGCTGCAAGCCTACGAGCTTCTCAAGTGCCAAGGAGGGAACGCACATATACCGTTGCTTCCATCATGGCTGCAGCTACGGCAGTGATTGCCTCCAACTCCGCACGACACAAGGGAAGTGTGAAAGCTGACGAAACACCCTCACCAAAAGCGAAGGTGGCTCTGCCAAAACAAGCCGAGACACCCAAACCATGTGTAACTTCTGTCATGACCATAGGCACCAAGACCATGGAGGAGCAGATGCAAGAACTAAGAGAGATGCTCGAGCTAGTCCTGAAAGACAACCAGGAGAAAAACAAAAAGCTTGAAGAACTCCAGAAAGAGGTGGCTGGGCTCGGGAAACGAAAGGTTGAAGAAGCCAATCTGACGGCAGAAGTTGATGACACTAATAATATGATCCCTGTAGAAACCAACAGGAACAGAGGTGTTGCGTGCAACGAAGACCAACTTCAAGTGCTGATAACCAACGCAGTCAAGAGCCAGCTAAGTGGAGATTCTTCTGGTGGTGCACGCTGTGCCAAACCCTACAGCAAGAGGATAGATGGTCTGCGCATGCCACAGGGATATCAGCCCCCCAAACTCCAACAGTTTGACGGAAAAGGAAGTCCAAAGCAACATGTTGCCCACTTCATAGAAACGTGTAACAACGCAGGAACTGAAGGGGATCTGCTGGTCAAACAATTTGTGCGGTCTCTAAAGGGCATTGCTTTCGATTGGTACACTAACTTGGAGGCAGAGTCTATTGACAGCTGGAGTCAGATGGAGGACGAGTTCTTCAACCGATTCTATAGCACCAGAAGGGTTGTCAGTATGAGTGAACTGATGAATACAAAACAATGGGAAGAGGAACCTGTGGTTGACTATATCAACCGCTGGCGTTCATTGTGCCTTGAATGCAAAGATTGCATCAGCGAGACGTCAGCTATAGAGATGTGCATCGGTGGAATGAACTGGGATTTGCTATACATCCTTAAAGGTATCAAACCTAGGACTTTTCAAGAGTTAGCCACACGCGCACACGACATGGAAATCACCGTGAAAGGACATGGAAGGAATCACGTATCCTCGTCAAAGGCATCATCAACTTACCAGAACCAAATCACTGCAGATGAAATCAAAAACAATAACGAGGAAGACATAACGGAGTATGATATAACAACATCCTACCACGTAACAGCCGAAGAAGTTCCAAATGAAGTCGAAAAAGTAGAGGCTGATCAAGCTCCGGAGGTACTCGAAGACGGCGGACAATCAACTGTTGATGACTTGAAAGAGGTGAATCTCGGAACCACCGAAAATCCACGTCCAATATACGTTAGCACCCTACTAACCGAAGAAGAAGAAGAACAGTACCTCAAATTATTGGCAGAATACAAAGACATTTTCACTTGGAAATACACAGAAATGTCGGGGCTTAATCCAAAGATAGCTTTGCACCGTCTAGCGATCAAAAGGGGGGTCGGACCAAAGAAGCAGTCCCAACGGCGATTTAGGCCAGAGTTGGTTCCTGAAATTAAGAAAGAAGTTAATAAGCTCATCGACGCAGATTTCATTCATGAAGTTAAATATCCGACGTGGATAGCCAACATTGTTCCAGTGAGGAAGAAGAATGGGTAGCTGCGAGTGTGCGTGGACTTTCGAGATCTCAACGAAGCATGTCCAAAGGATGACTTCCCCATACCAGCTACGGAGCTCATGATAAATGCAACAACTGGACATGAAGCTCTCTCCTTCATGGATTCCACGACTGAGCACAACCAGATACACATGGCGCCTGAAGACCAAGATGCTACAGCATTCCGAACTCTGAAGGGGATCTTCTGCTACAAAGTCATGCCTTTTGGCCTAAAAAATGCGGGAGCCACATATCAGCCTGCGATACAAAAGATTTTCGAGGACATGATGCATAAAACGATAAAATGTTACGTCGATGATGTGGTGGTCAAGTCAAAAGCTAGGAGTGGCCATGTCCAAGATCTTCGTACGGTTTTCGAAAGACTCCGAAAGTGCCAGCTCAAAATGAATCCACTCAAATGTGCGCATGCCGTCACATCGGGCAAATTCCTTGGCTTCGTAGTCACACACAGGGGCATCGAAATAGACCAGACAAAAATCAAAGTTATTCAAGAAATGCCCGAGCCAAAAAGCTTGAAAGATCCACGCGGATTGCAAGCACAACAAAGCTTACAATGCTACCAGGCCAGACTTTCACGTGCATTCAATAAGAAAGTGCATCCCCGCCCCTTTCAAAAAGGAGACTTGGTTCTAGCGGTAAGAAGGTCAATCATCACCTCGCACAAGACGGGAAGCAAGTTTAAAGAGAAGTGGGACGGTCCCTACGTGGTGCAAGAAGCTTACACGAATGGGGCATACAAGATCGTGGATCAAGAAGGATTACGCGTCGGACCAATCAATGGAAAGTTCTTAAAACGCTACTACTCCTAAAGCTACAGATCGACACTCCTGGCCCGCAAGAGTATAAACTGTGAACGGCTAAAAAAAAATGAACTACGTTGACTTGATCTTGCGAAGTGTCACACACGTGACTTTGTAAGTACGTAGGTAGCTTGAGTAAAAAAAATTATTCAAGTGCAGTCTCAAAAAAAAACAAAGTAGTCTGACGGTTCTAATGCATAGCCGCCTGGATGGCCTTCTTGCATTGATCCAACTCACGCTTCACCTTCACCAAGTCGTCAGAGCTCGCTCAAAAAGTTCTCAATTCATCTAACTTCTGTTGAAATGCACAAACGTTCGACTCGGCCGCAGCAATCGCATCCACTTGTCGGCTTTGTTTGTGTCTTATGCTCTCTGCCTCATCGTGCAAAGCTCGTAATTTGGCTTTAGCTTCCTCTATTGCCTGCGCCACTACTTCTCCTTGTCTCTCCAAACTCTTGCTAGTTTGGAGAGCACCCTTGTAAGTCACTCGAGCAGAACATAGACTGCCCTCAACCGCAGAAATCTCACAGGCATGACGGGCAGAGTTGCTAACAACACCCTGCTGGACTACAAGGAGTTTGGCAACGCTCTTTACATACGCATCAACGACCGCTTGAAGAATGGAGGTGTCATCACCAACATTTTGAAGACTAGCAAGGAAGTGGATAACACGCGCTGCTACATCGGTGACTTCTGCGTAGGGAGCTTCCGTTAGGTTCTGAAGGAGAACCCTCACGAGCTGGTCAGTCATCTTGACAGTTTGGCATGAGGAAGGTGAAGCAGTGACAGCCCCAGCGCTTGGTACTTTGTTGCCCTGCGACCGCCCGGAGAAAGATGAGGCATCGGAGACCTGTTGGCTATGTCGTCCCGACCGTATAGAGCTCTGTCCTCCATTATCGACAAGTGTCTCATCCGCGGCATCACCAGTTGGCACTGGGACAACGACCCTCTGAACCTCTTCAGCGGCAGAACCAGAATCTTCTCCTCCGAGTCCAAGAAGAGCACCATTGCGCCTGCCTTCTTTTGGTAGAGACTTGTATCGCAAGGTGAGTTCGTCACGAAATGAAACGACTACGTCGAAGAAATTAAGACAAGTAAGGAATTCCCAGGAGATTGGAGGAGTCACAAACGGTCTCACTTAAAAACCAATCTCCTTAGACTCGTAAGTCTTGGTGACAGAATCCTCAAAAGCTTATTTTTCTTGACACAATGAATTCAAAGTGTGAAACTACCCCCGAGGAATAGCAGTCTTACGCAAAGAAGGATAGCGGGTTGGTCTGTCAACAACAAGCCAAAGTACCGTCAACAACAGCGCATCAACGTCAGAGCGGTAAAATCGGCAACCACAGATAGAAGAGGGCCCGGTAAAAAAAACATTATTTTGAAGTCAAAGCTGGGCTGCAAAAAAAAAAAAATTTGCTCAATAGGCGTACAAAAAAAAACATTATTTTGAAGTGTCAAACCTCAAGCCCAAGACACGGGGTAATCACAATACTTCGGCACTGAAGAACGGGCAATGAAAGTTTTAGTAAATATTTCCACTGATAATATTTACACTGAAGACGTGCTGTACAAAATATTGTGAGGCACAATTTCGAAGCTTGGCTGCTGAATGTTGGCTGCTTCTGTACAATTATCTATCACTTTGACGGAAAGTAAGCATATTGGAGCATGCAAACAAGAGAAGAGCACCTGTGGTATTAAAAACAGAATGTAGCTATGCGAATGATGGCAATGGATGCGTAGAAATATTTTAAAAAAAAGCGAGTGAGGCTTTCGGTTTTGGGATGGCTTGAACTCTCGACTTGAGGCTCTATTTATAGAGAGGATTAGGGCTGGCCGATTCCTAAAGATTATGCCCAAGGATTATCAAAACAAGTAGATTTAGGAAAGATTTCCTAATCTCATCTAACCGACTCTGCTTTATCTTCAAGCTAACTTAGTTGGCAAGTCATTCTAGAAGATTCCAGAACCGCCACGCACGGATTTACTGTTCATGGCCCAAAATACTATTCATCCCGGAATTACTATTCACGGCCGGAAAATACTGTTCATCCCAGAAGTTACTGTTCACGTTTCTGACATGAATTTGGCACCAACAGTCACCAATGCTTAGGCTTCTCCCAGATGACAAACTCAAAAAAAAAAAATACGTGGAAGCTCTTACGACAAGTTTGACATTCACAAAAGATCTCAAGTCAACCGTCAAGTCGGAGAATGACATGGTGACAAAAAAAATTATGTGGAGGCTCTTACGACAAATTCGACATTCACAAAAATCTCAAGTCAACCGTCAAGTTGGAGAACAACATGATGACTCAAAAAAAATTACGTGGAAGCTCTTACGACAAGTTCGACATCCACAGGACTCTCAAGTCAATCACTCACGATCACGTCGCGCTGAGACACTCAAATTGTGTCGCACAACATGATCATGAGGGGGCAATTTGTAGGCACTAAAAGTTTAAGGACCAAATAAAGATTATTTAAAGTATAAATGGGCTGGTCCACAAAGGATATTTGGGTCAAAGCTACAAGTCCGGTCCATGAGTTAAACTCAGCCCAAAGCACGGGCCCAATCTCAAGCCCACTAGTGAACTCTATAAATAGAGTACTTCACTTCACAAAGAAGGACACTCGGAAATTTGAGAAGAAAGCACATAGAAGAGTGCTCTCGAAAGAAGTGTCAGCCGCCAGCAACCGACAAGTACGTGCCGTCTGCCCAAGCATCCCAACGCCGTCTGCTAGAGCATCCAACCGCGACGCAGACACGTGAGACCAAGTCCCCGCGACCCTCACTCCGCAACGCAGACACGTGAGACCAAGTCCCCGCGACCCTCACTCCGCAACGCAGACACGTGAGACCAAGTCCCCGCGACCCTCACTCCGCAACGCAGACACGTGAGACCAAGTCCCCGCGACCCTCACTCCGCAACGTAGACACGTGAGACCAAGTCCCCGCGACCCTCACTCCGCAACGCATACACGTGAGACCAAGTCCCCGCGACCCTCACTCCGCAACGCAGACACGTGAGACCAAGTCCCCGCGACCCTCACTCCGCTACGCACGTGAGATCAAGTCATCAAGACCCTCACTACACAAGACACGTTGCGCTACGCCTTCATCCACACACATCAAGCTGAGTAGACCAAAGCAAGCAATACAGTAGAATCAGAGGAGCATTTGAGATTACGAACACAACTTCCGCTCTCAAGCATTAAATCATTTGTAAAACATTATTTTGTATTCAATACGAAATATTGTGACGTTACAGCATCTACACACGCTTCATCTCGCTTTTTGAATCAGAAGTCGATGTCAATTCCCAAACTGTTCTATCCATGTCTGCTCAGAAGCTCAGAGATATCGGGATATCTGGACGTAAAGCGAGCTATATCCATGATTTGGCGAACAAGTACGAGGATGGGAGCTTGTCAGATGAGATGATTTTGGAAATGGATGATGAGAGGATGCTTGAGAGGTTGACAATGGTGAAGGGAATAGGGCAGTGGACTGTGCATATATGTTTATGATTTTTTCGCTGCATAGGCCTGATGTGCTTCCCGTTGGGGATTTGGGAGTGAGAAAAGGAGTTAAGATGTTGTACAAGCTGAATGGATTGCCGGATGCTATGTTGATGGAGAATATGTGTAAGAAGTGGAAGTCCTATAGGCAGTGGTGGATCCAGGACTCGACCGATGGGGGGGCGAACTTTGTGATGGGGTCCCAAAATTTTTTTTTTTTGATGAATAAGGCTATAGGTTGTATTCGGAAATTTTTTCCTATATATATATTCCTTATGTTTGATGATATAAGTTATTTTCTAGTAAAATATCAAAGTTTGAATTCATATAAAGTTCATTACCGATCTAACTTTGAGAGGTCATAGAAGACACGTCGATTACCCTATAAGATCGAGATATATATCATTGGGGAGATAATTTGACGGCCTACAACTCTTCAATTGATATCAAGATATCAATCAGACGTTTAAGCAACCAAAAATATAAATAAAGTAAGAACGCATAACAAGTGTACATAGTCAATCACATGCAACCTTAACAACTTTAACATATAACAGGTAGACTGAGCACCACTTGAGAAATCAATCACCTTGCGCATGAAGCTGACAATAAGGGCTACAACTTCTATACTTACATCTAGGCACAAGTCTAATGTTAAGGTGACTGAAAACTAAGTCGAAACATGACATATGTTTGAAGTCCGCTAATGATTAGCCAACTTTTTGAAGCTCATAAAGACATCATCCGGTGTCCGTTGAAGATGATCTATGTATTGATAGAAAGCTAATTGAATTTTCTATAACTTTCATGTTTAATGCAAGATGAATTTCGGAGGTTAAGCTGATAAAAACAACGATCAAAGATAGACAATTAGTTGAAATTTGCCGAAATTGGGGGGATTCGAGCCAATCTTCTGAAGCTCATAAAGGCATCATCTGGTGTCCGTTGAACATGATCTATATATGTATAGAAAGCTAACAGAATGTTCTATAACTTTCATGTTTACTTAAAGATGAAATTTGAGGTTAAGCTATTAAAAACAGTGACCAAAACTAGATGTTTGATTGAAGTTTGCCGAAATCAAGGGGGTCCGAGCCAACTTTCGGAAGCTCATAGAGGCGTCATGCATTGTCCGTTGAAGATGATCTATATATGGATATAAAGCTAATTGAATGTTCTATAACTTTCATGTTTAATCCGAAATGAAATTAGAAGGTTAATCTTAGCAAAATAGCAACCGAAATCGTTTGTCTCGTTTCTAATCTAACTCTAACTACTAACAATTGTATCAAAAAAAAATTTGATGTGGGGTCGGCCGCCCCACCCACCCTTCCATCCGCCACTGCCTATAGGTCGGTTGGGTCGTGGTTCATGTGGAGATTTGTAGAGGCAAAGAGAGTTCTTGCACCTCAATGATTTAGTAGCTCGTTAAGATGTTGTGTTTCCGGTTGGGCTTTTCCCTAATGAAGTCAATTAATGCATTTTTCTGAAGGATGGCTTATTCCTATAGTTTGAGTATATGGTGGCTGAGAATACCCACAGTGGCATTTTTAAAGTGTCATTCAGTGTTAAACAAGAAATGCAGTTACAGAACACCCGCATCGGGATTTCTGAAGGATGGCTTATTCGTATTCATGGTTACTGATCTTATTGTTCATTGTGCACTTGTAATACGCGTCTTTCGTGCAGTATGGAAGCCAAGCATCAGTTATTTGGAATGGGGCTGTGCTTCTAAGTAGTTGTAAGTTCAGGAACTGATGCCGTTGCGTTTTTTTTTTCAGCACTAGAATATTTTTGTATCTGGGCATTTGGCTTCGCTAGTTTTATGTGTGCTAAGAGCAGCTCCACTGTCATGTTGAAAAGCTTCCTTACAAAGTTTCCTTTATATTACAATAGCACGACCCTAAACAAATTACCTATTTAGTATTTCCATGGTAAAGAAAATTAAGTTATATGTCGTGTCAAATGCTCTATTAATAAATCATCCAGTTATGATAATATTTATAATTCATAATTTTAGTTCAGGCGCGCCCATTTTTTTAACAATTCATTCGCATGATGTATTTGAAGCTTTGAATTAGTAGAGCATAATAAACACTATATTGTTTATGATTATG
The DNA here is from genome assembly GCA_033675215.1 of Rhodiola kirilowii. Taxonomy (NCBI): domain Eukaryota; kingdom Viridiplantae; phylum Streptophyta; class Magnoliopsida; order Saxifragales; family Crassulaceae; genus Rhodiola; species Rhodiola kirilowii. The sequence goes on along the minus strand of CM066203.1, from coordinate 2,022,636 downwards.
TCAAAGAATTGTTTTGCTGAAACCATTATTATATATGGTCATGGTAATTTACAAAATTATAATAGATAACAAAGTACATTTATAAAATTCAATAAAACGTACACTTATGAATTTCAGTTAGTTTTGATTAATTAATGAAATTCCATTAATGATGGATAAAGCTTAAATCTCCAAACCTTCATAATTTACCTGACGTTAAAAACAGTTCAATTATTGCTAAAGAGAAAAAACAGCTTCATGTCACCCATATAAATTGACATTGAAGCAATTCTCTTAATCATTAAAAACAAATAGCATTTTCTTGCATAAACATCATCATGGCAAACATTTCTCACTTGCTTGCTCTTCTGTTTGCTGCTTTGATGATTTCAGCACCCCGATTCGTATCCGCAGATTCATCGCCTATAGAGGATGATCCGTTGGCAGACGCTCCCACAATCGACTTTGAATTAGCTCCATTCCATCCACCCCAATAATTTGAGCCAGATGTTGCACTTGCCCCCACTGATTCCGACTTTCCTGGCTTTTCATCCAAGAACAAACTTACCGAGTTTTTGTTGAAGTGCCAAGAAGTAGCTAACCTTGACTCCAACTGTGGGATTGACTACCATGCATCTGTGTTCCGCCGGGACCTGAAACCAACCAGGTCATGCTGCAGGAAATTGGTGGCACAAGGAAAGGTGTGCCATGATTTGGTTACTAGGTACATTCTTCGGTACGGCGGGTTCAATTATAACCGTGAGAAATCCTTAGAACGCAGCGAGCATGTGTGGAAGCATTGTACTCTAGTTGTTCATAATTAAGCTGGCTCATAATTAAAAAAATAATACATTTCAATTTATACCCAGAGGTAAGCCATTGAAGTTGAATCTGACTTGGTTTGACTACAATGAAAACATGTTTTGAAGCAAATACATACATCAACGGATAAATTTTTTCGATAATACATCTCAGGTAAGCATTATAAATCTGCAGAGAGGACAATATGAACTAATTCTAAGCCAAGTCTGAATACACATAGTATGAAACTCATGCTTGCATGGCATGCGTGAGAACCCTGACTCTTCATATTCTTCATCCATGCAAATCATGCAATAACACAATAATGCTACTTCACCTTGCTGCTCAACCTTCTCCAAGCTCGCAATAGCCGCCTCACTCGCAGGCACCATCTTTGCCCCATACTCTTCCATCGACTGACTCACTACGTCATCATCTCGTAGCGAACGCTCTACTGTCACGTTGTTCGTAGACCGTTCGAATATAACTCTCAAAATCTCCACTGCCTGTGCAATATCTCCCTCGGCTGCTTCCTCAGGCCATGCCCATGACTCATACACTCCCAAGTCCATGTAATACCACACCCTAGGACTAAACTCTACAAACCTCGGAAACACTTCATTAATATCCGATGCGTCATAGATGTCCATCACCACCATCTCACTCTCATAGCGTCGTCGACCGTCAGCGTTGACTTCTGACTCTATATATCGAATCAGCTCAGCAATCATTCTTGCATGACACTCCTGTGGGACACCTATCTGCCCAAGACAATTGCTTAACTCTTTTACATCGTTCTCTGCCGCCGGATTAACATAACAACACTCTATGACGTTAACTAGCAGCTCAACCGCTGGAGCCGATGACTCATCCTCCAATTTTTTCCAGAGATGCATCTTCACTGTGGTAAACAGGTCTTCCTCGTCTTCTACCATATTACTTTCGTAAACACCAAACGTGTAATGGTACCTCGCCATCTATCTAAAAACTGCTGCTGCTAGTTTTTCTTTTCTTCTTTTTTTTCCTTGTCAAGAGAGATGACTTATAGCGTTATATTTATATATAGAACGCTTAATTTAATTATTATTTTCAATAATTAGAAATTTCAAGATAAGACTATTATTTAGAAATTGTTTCTAAATTAAGTTACGAATTTTAGTAACAAGAAATTTAATCCCTGAGTAAACAGTATATCGAACTATATATCGAAATTTAATCCCTGAGTAAACAGTATATCGAACTATAAACAGTAAACAAGAAATTTAACGCGTTAATAATCAATGCCAATATATATATAAAATATCTTCAACAGAGTTCATATTATACGAGTTTCTAAGACTAATAATATTTTGCATTAGACAATGGAACGAGTAAAAAGAAAGCGTGATGCTGCCGTGATTTTAGAGAAAGATAATTATGTTAAACCCTAAATAATTCAAAAAATATATATTATGAGCCAGACAAAAGACAAAAATAACCCTAAACTTATTAGCCCATCTAAAGACAAAATTCCCCTAAACTCTTATACAACAAACTAGACTGCAAATGAGTGATTTTATAGAAATTAATTTTGTATGTAATTGTCTACAAAGAGTTTAATTAATTTGTCTAAATCACTTAATCTAGTAGATTATAGTTGAAAAAACTCAATCAACTCTAACTTTTATTTTATTTTTTGATTGGGAACTCTAACTTTTAATTGATTAAAAAACAAATTGATGATTTATACTAGAATTTGATTATGTTTTTTTTAGCTTGAATACATAAGAAGAGTAATTAAAGGGGTTCATTAAATATGCCGTCAATTTAAAATAAAAATCATCAATTTATTTTTCGTCTAATCCCAAATTATAATTTTGAAATGGTTGTGACCGTGATTTGTAAAACATTGAGATATATTTTTTTTTTGATGGAAAAAATTGAGATATTTGAAGATAGCCTCAAAGGCTAGCTCTTTTTATATCAGGAATGCATTGTATACCGGCAGAGAGGACAAGATGAACTAATTCTAAGCCAAGTCTCAATACACATCGTGTGGAATTCATGTTTGCACGGCATACGCGAAAACAACCTTAACTCTTCATCTCCATCTTCATCTTCATCCATGCAAATCATGCAACACAATAATGCTACTTCACCTTGTTGCTCATCAATCTTTTCCAAGCTCGCAATAGCCGCCTCACTCGCAGGGATCATCTTTGCCCCATACTCTTCCATCGACTGACTCACTGCGTAATCTCGTCGCGAACGCTCTGCTGTCACGTTGTTCGTAGACCGTTCCAATGTTCTCAAAATCTCTACTGCCCGTTCAAAATCTCCCTCAGCTTCCTCAGGCCATGCCCATGACTCATACACTCCCGAGTCCACGTAATACCACCCACTAGGAACAAACTCTAGAAACCTCCAAAACACTTCAGTAACATATTGTTCCTCCGCGACTCTAGCCGCAAGACTCGAATCCTCATAGATGTTCATCATGACCACCGTCTCACTCTCGTAGCGACGCCGACCGTCAACAACGATGACTTGTGACTCGATGTATTGCATCAGCTTAGCAATCATCCTCGCATGGCATTCCCGTGGGACACCTATCTGCCTAAGGCACTCGCTTAAATCTTTTACATCGTTCTGTGCCGCCGCCTCCAAATGAACATAGCAACACTCTATGCTGCCAACCAGCTCAACAGATGATGATGACTCATCCAATTTTTTCCAGAGATCCATCTTCACTGTGGTTAACCGGCCCTCGTCGTCGTCTTCTCCCGATTCTCTCATCATCATGCTTTCGAAAACATCAAACGTGTAATGGTAGCTGCTCGCCATGATCAATCTAAAACGGCTCGTACACTTCTTCTTCTTTTTTCAGGATTGAGGGAGATGACTTTGCGTTATATTTATAGAACATGACTAAATTTTATCTTTTTAATAATTTAGAAATTTTTAGATAAGATTATTATTTAGAAATTATTTCTTTCTAAATACGAATTTGACTAATAAGAAATTTAAATCCAACTAGATACAATCAATTAGTGCGAATATATAAAATTTATTTAACAGAGTTCATATTCTATGAGTTTCTATAATTTATAATATTTTGCATTAGACAAATGAGACTTTTGAGTAAAAAAGAAAGCGTGATTTGAAGAAAGATAATGATATTGTTCCCAAAATAATTCAAAAATATTTAGAGCATGCTTATGAGTTATGAACCCGCCAAAAGACAAAAATACCCCTAGACTTACTATCCCATCAAAAACAAAGTATCTCTAAATGCTTAGCTCATCAAATATTTAACTTTTATAAATTTATTCATTTGCCTATAAGAATTTAATTTGTTAAATAAATTCTTATTTTAATTTTATATGATATATGATATGTACAAGTTAATCCAATAATAAGTAATAACTAAATTAAAACAATCCGATACGTAATATAAAATCCCATACCATTCCAAAATAATCACACACAAAATTGGTCATGTTTCATTGTTGGACTCGGATCAATATCGTTTTATTATTTTTCGATAACCAAAACGACAATGTATTGATCAAAACGATGCCGTTTTCAACTCGCATCAAATTGATGAGCTACATTTGATCTTTTTCCTTCATTTTTAAGTTTGTTTTAGAAATATTGTAGAATGGTTAAAAGAAAAGAAAACAAATTACAAACATAATTTGTATAGAAACAAGCTCACAAGGCTTAATTTCAGCAAAATGAGAAGCTGTTACTGGCGCTAAAAGAAGCCCTTTGTCCATTCCCATTTCCGGAAGACTTGATACTCTCCCCTCTCTCAATCTTCACCTCCTCCGGCGGAGATTGCTCCGATATGCTCCACATTTTCACCGACTTGTCCAAGCTCCCACTGTACAATATCCACCTCATATCAGCATCCTCATCCGAGCTTTTATCCACCTCAGCCGCCAGGCATTTCACCGGCCCCGAATGCCCCGATAAAACAGACAGCCATAGATGATCATTCCCCAATCTTCGCCACACGCATATCCCCATATCTGCTGAGCCACTGAACACCAAGCTCCCAGCTGCTGCTAGGCATAAAACAGCCAGTTTATGGCCTCGTAGCGTCCCACCATATCGCAAATGTCGATTGACTTCCCAGAAATTCACTAGCCCGTCGGAGGAGCCACCGTAGATGATGGTGGATTCTGGTGAGTTTAGTGTGAGGGCTGTGATGGCACAGTCTTGATGGAGGAGTGTTTGTGAGTAGAAATGCTTTGTGCCTTTTCCTTGCATCTCACGTCTCCATACCTTGATGCTCCCGTCAGCTGATCCGGTGAAGACTAGGCCGTTTACTCCAGCTACGACCGCGTTGATCACGTCGTCGTGGGCTTTGATTGTTTCCACGCATTTGAAGTCTGAGATTTTCCATACCTTGATTGTTCTGTCCCATGACACTGAGTAGAGCAATGTGTTATCTTCGTTGAACGAAAGCGATGAAATCGCGTCTGTGTGTTTGCTGTTCTGGCTCGATTTGATTGAGTTTTTGATGCAAGATTTGATGGTTGGTAATGTGCCTACTCTTTTATGTAACTTGGGATTCTTGTCTGAAATCTTCCAGACACGGATTTTACCGTCTTGATGACCGGTGAAGATGTTATCTTCAGCGATCAATATGGCCTTGACCAGGCCACTATTTGATTTAAAGCCTGAAAACTCCATCTGATTTTTCCAGATTCTGATGTTCTTGCTCTCTGAGCCGGTGTAGAGCAGCCCGTTGGCGGTGGCCATGGAGTAGATATGGCCATCTTCACGGACTAATGAGCCCATGAGTCTGTTTTGGTGATGGTTCTTGGGACCAATTTCTGGTTGTGGTGGGGAGGAGGAGGCGTGGTGGTGCGACCATGGCGAGTGTGAAGGGTCATGATGGACGCCTTCGGATGTGGGGTTGATGGAATGGTCGTAGTCGTCGTCCAGGTCGAAGCTGTTCTTTAATCGACCAAAGCGCTGATCGTTGTTGTCATCGTTGAATATGCGGTTGGCTCTCGGGCTCTTCATTTTTGCGACATCTACAAGGGAACAGGATGACCGAAGAGGTGATGAAGAGTTGAAGGTGGCGTTGGGGAAATAGATGGAACCGAAATGAAACAGAGGAATGGTAAATTTAGCAATGCAGAGGAAAAACAGAGGTGGGAAATTCGGATGACGTTATGCCTGTGGGCTTTTTCTGGCCAGTAACTGAAAATAACAACCTCAAATTCGGCGGCATATACCTAACCAACGTTTGAAACGATGCCGTTTAACTTGCTACTAACAATCAAAACAACAAAGTACTTAACAAATTATAATTGATAAGGTGAAATGCATGTTCTGCTACTATTACAGAACGGTGTGACAATCTGGTATAGTTCTGTTTTCTAGGGCTTATTTGAGCAGGCCAGATGAATACATGAGGCGGAGGGCTTTGCTGGAGTTGTTGAGGACTGCATTCGACCTTGGAACCTGCATTTTCCTCTTCTTCAAAAAGTCTAGACCATTTTGCAGGCATGGGGGAGGCGGCAAATTGTTTAAGATTATAGCGTTTGTCCTGGACGAAACAATCATATTACTTAGGAAATTATAACTTCCAATATAATTTAGTTTAGACTAGATTTGGGAGTGTACTGACCCATCTGTTTTTGCTCTTTTCTTTTTTGCTAGGCGCTTTTTCTCTTCATTATAATCCTCTTCTGAGTCTGACGAGAAGGTTTGCCTGATTTTAAATATTTGACGGTAAATAAATAAAGAAAGTATCAAGCAAATGTGGAACCCAACATGGAATAGGGAAACGGGCAGAGAGGAGAAGACCTACTTTTCTCGTGCAGCTAGATGATCAATAATATCTTTTGGAAGCATCCCCTTGTTATGATGAGGCTCTTCTTCTTCTTCATCCTCTTCTTCTTCATCCTGGATTACGACTTCAGCTGGTGAAGGTTTGGGTGTCTTATTTTCTGACCATTTCTTGCGACGCTCTTTTCCTTCTCGTTTAAGCCTGCGATGAACTTTATTTTTAGTTATAGCTATAGTTTCTTTCAGTATTCTCTACGACACTTGACTATCACCAGATAAGTCTATATGTTAAGGTTTGACTTTCAAGAACATCACTACATACACTCAAATACACACCCTGGAGATTTGAAGTGATTTCTATCCAAGCTGTTTGACTCTATCAGGGAGCACACTTTGCTAGAATTGAACTGCTATCAATATTCGAGTAATATCAGAAAGAAAATACTCCATTCAAGATCCAGCAAGCATGTATACTCTTAAGTGATTTCAAGAAATGCAGGTGACTTTTAAGCAACTGAATTTTTTCCACTAAAACTCTTATTTCCACAAATCAACCCTAACAGTCACAGGTGTTCAAGTGGATAAGATACCATACCATGCACTAATTCCACACATAAGTCATCACTGCAATGATTACGATTTCAATTAGTGCTATGGTATGACGTGCAACTGCTTAATATTCACCTAGTTAAATTAAAGCTGCCTCCCAACAGCATAAAATATATTATGGTCGAAACAAACTACATCCCGCAACACCTACATCTAAAGGTTTCTTTTAAATTAAGATATAATGGGGCAGGTGTTTATGAATGCTACAAACTTATTAGGTCGCTTGTAAACCCTTTAACCAATGACCAGATCTACTTAAACTAATAACTGCTCAGGAGATTAACACTATAGAAATGCGGTAGCTCCATGAACAATGGACGTAAACTGCCAACTCAGTACCAATTTTTCTCAAACCTAACTGAAAAACACACCAATTCTACAGATTTTATACGAGCCTAATGCTTTAACCTGACAACAAATCACCCATACGTTTCAATCAAATTCTTTGAGCTCGAAACAAAGCAAAACTTAAATAATAAACCTTATTTTCAAAAAGCCACAGAGTTACAATAAACAGAACAAATTGGCCAAGAAAACACTGCACACCTTTCTTTATTCTCCTTCTGTATCTTTCTGATTCCTTGCTCTAATTGCAAACCCTACACAAACAAAAACGAATACATAATCAAGTTTGCACAAACGATGTTAGTAGAATGAATCTGTCAGAAAAAAATAAGTGACTGAAATCGGGAAATTAAGCGGAAAAGAATAAAGTAAACCTCCTCTTTGGTGAATTCTTCGGGAGCGTCGGAATCGGAGGCTTCTCGGTCGGGCATTTTGGCAAGGAAACTTGCTAGGGTTTTAGCTTCTGCTTGTCGCTGATGGAGGTGTGATTTGTTAATGAATGCAGGCATAGTAAATTGGACTGGCTTGACTCCCTGCAGATAAAGATGGGCCTGATGGGAAGGAAAGCCCGTTAGGCATAAATGATAAAATTAAAATGTGTTAGCGTAAAACGGCATAGTTTTAGATAATATTGACGAGGGATATGGTAATATATTTATTGAATATTTAAATATTTTTTAAAATTATTATGCATGTCCCATTGCCCAAAATTAATTCTACAGTACTTATTTTTATTAAAGTACCTAAAACTAAAGTGTACCAAATCATCTTTTTTTTTCCTGATTCACGAAGAAATTAAAACTAAATCCGATATGTGAAATTGTTGAAGAAAAAGTGGTAAAGCTCTGAAATTAGAGTGGATTTTTTTCGATTGGAAAGAATTTAGAGTGCATTGAATAGAAAAGTATTAAATTATAATACTCTAGAACGGTTCACCATATAATTCTAGATTTTTAGCTAAAATTGAATCTGACAGTTGGTCTCTAAAAAAAAAGTATACACATTAATTACACTCCAAAACATATCTGCACTTGGGTGGCGTTGGTGGCGGCGAGTGGAGGGGCTGGGGAGGTGGCTTGTATATACTTGTACATAGATGTGGGTTGTCTGTTTTGGAGCCGGCGGGGTTGCCTCCATGTGGAAAGCTGGGCGGTGGTGGAGGGCAGAGGTTTCGGCTCGTCTCGGCCAGGTGGTTCTCGGCATCCTTGGGGCGGAGGTTGGCTGTTTCTCTCACTTCGGCTCTCGGTTTTTGGAGGTGCGTCGGGGCGGTGGCTCTGCAGTGAGTTGCTGGCTTTGGTGGAGGTGTTTCCGCCGGTGTTGGCAGATGGTGGGGCTGCTGCTGCGTTCGGTGCTGCCGGTGGCTTGGGCTGGAGGTGGGCTTGTTTCAGGGGCGGATCTACTATTAAGCTAACCCGGCAATAGCCCGGTAACATTTCAAAGCCCATATTAGTGTTGAATTTTAGATTTGGTGGGCTGGGACTGGACATCCAGACACCACCCGGGCTACGCTGGGCAAAGCCCATGACGCTCCCCAACATATTGGGCTGCCTGCAGGCATATGCACCCCAACCATGAACAAGGCCCAACTGCACATGTGGGGGCAACTAAGGCCCAAAGCCCAACATGGCATTAATTGTGGGAAATCCTTGCAGGTTGTTGGTGGGGGGAATTGAACTCCTACCACAAGTTGGTACATGTGTTAAAGGGTGAGGGTTCAATCCCCACCAACAACCTGCAAGGATTAATTCCCAATTTGTCATGCCATGTGTTTGGGCCTTAGTTGCCCCCACATGTGCAGTTGGGCCTTGTTCATGGTTGGGGTGCATATGCCTGCAGGCAGTCCAATATGTTGGGGCGCGTCTGGTTAACTTGGCCCAGCGTTGTCCCGGGTGGTGAACTGGATGTCCAGCCCCAGCCCACCAAAGTTAACCTTCAACATAAAGTGCACTTTATGTTGAAGGTTGACTTTAAGTGGGGCTGGGCTTGGACATCCAGACCACCCACCCGGGCAACGCCTGGGCCAAGTTAGCCAGACGCGCCCCAACATAGCCAACCAAGGGCAGCCTGCAGGCATACACTCCAACCATGAACAAGGCCCAAGAGCACATGTGTGGGCTTGGACATCCAAACACATGGCCCATGAATAATTGGGAAACCTTGCAGGTTGTTGGTGGGGATTGAACCCTCACCCTTTAACATGTGCATGTAAGCAACATGTTAACCATGTGAGCTGCAGCTCATATGGTTAACATGTCACCTTATGGTGCATGTTAAAGGGTGAGGTTGGGAGTTCAATTCCCCCCACCAACAACCTGCAAGGATTTCCCACAATTAATGCCATGTTGGGCTTTGGGCCTTAGTTGCCCCCACATGTGCAGTTGGGCCTTGTTCATGGTTGGGGTGCATATGCCTGGAGGCAGCCCAATATGTTGGGGAGCGTCATGGGCTTTGCCCAGCGTAGCCCGGGTGGTGTCTGGATGTCCAGTCCCAGCCCACCAAATCTAAAATTCAACAATTAGTAAAAAGAAATTAGCCCGGTAAAAATTTAGAGAGAAAGTTCTCGTAACCTCCGAACTCAGTTTGCTCTCAAAAACTTCAATCGCTTTGCTCCGCCGCTCGCATTTCATCCGACTGCAAGTAAGTATATCTCTCGCCTCAACCTCAACAACTAGCAGGCGCAGTAGGATTGGAGTGAGGATTTTTTTGAATCTGATTGTTTGGAGATTTGTGGTGGAAGATTGTGAATGACGACGAAGGAAGGGTTTTGAGGACTGGGAGTTATGCGATTGCGTCTTCGGTTAATTTTTAGGTTTCAATTTCCATCGCCTATCTGGTCAGTTGGTTTGGGGTTTCGGATTTGGTTTATGTGATTGAGAATTGGAGGTCAGTTGAATTCTGATTTTGTTTTAGGGTGCTAAACACTAGTCCAATTTTGTTGGATTTTATGTAAAGACATTTTCATAGTTTTGAAAGCATTTTGTCTCTCAATCTTGTAGTTCTGTCGAAGGTCGAGTTATTAGACGGATAAAGTATCAGCTTGGTGGATTTTGTTTGCTGTGATTGAAATTTGAAACAGAGAAGTAGAATCACAGGATTTGCATCAATTGCAGAAGTAAAAAAATCTGTTGAATTTCAATAAGATATCCTGTTCCTAAAGCTCTTACCTCTTAGTGCCTACCTTTGAATTCTGGTACCCTGTCCTTGTCGATCCAATTTATACAGATCAAGTAAGTTGACCTCAAGTCATTAGTTCTTGTCTTCTAAACTCTCTTGACTACCTCTCTGCAAATTCAAAGTTTGACATGGGTAGAACATGGTGTATTCTTTATCACAGTACTCAAAAGATTGGTCCATCTTATAGAGAAGTAATTGATGTGGTAATCAACTTTGAACAGGCCATTCAGTTTGGGAGAAAGCTTGCTAGTCAATTCTTCATTCTGCACGTGTTTGAGTAAGTCCTTCGCATTGATGACTTTTTTTCCCGCTCACCTAGTTTTTAAACCCTAGATCCGCCACTGGGCCTTGTTTCGAAGGTGGAGCTGCTGATGGTGTGGCCGGCGTTTGCTAGCGGTTGTCGGTTTTAGATGTAGGTTCCTTATGTTAGTTTAGTTTAGTTTTCGATTAGTTGAATAAGTGGTTGTTCTCAGTCGGCTTTCGGACTGAGTTTGGTAATTCTCAGCCACTTGCGGACTGAGTTACGACCCCTTCTTTTTTTAGTTGTCCTATTCCCCCGGCTTATGGCCAGGGGTTTTAGAGCCTGCTGAAAAGGTTGCTAGGCCATGCTCTTGAGTATGAACTCGCAACCTTTGATAGCTTTCATGACGAGATTGGGTGGCCCTTGTAGGCCTGGACTTACGTACCGACTTGAGTCACTGCTTAGTCAGTGTCCAATTTTTGTACAACTTTTACCCATAAAAAAAACATATCTGCACAGAATATAAATAACAAAAGTATGCAAATCATCATCAAAGACAAAATGTATACACACTCCAAAACATATCTGTTAACATGGTGGTGGTTGAATTGATTGAGCATCTTGTCTTATATATTACGAGTCAATGGTTCAAACCCCACCAAAAACATATTATCTTTCGATTATTGGATGTGTCATTAGTCCCATTTTTGATGTGAACTTGTAATAATCCCGCCTAGGCCTGGACGTAAGTTATATCTTGCAGGGTTAGTGATTGTGTTATAGTCATGGATTTTCATTCCGAAATGATGAAGTTTAGAGTTGCACTTCAGTAGTGATAAATGGTGCCGAAAGAGGGGCAGATTGACAGAGATATCTGATGAAACTTGCGCTTCAGTGGTGTATATAGTATATATGATGTCAAGAGACTTAGATGTATCGGTGGAGGTGTCTCACGAGACCGCACTTGTACTGAATCAATTGTATCCACCAATCAAAAAGAAAGAAAGACAAAATGTATGCATGTGCAGGTCTATGGAGTTCAAAAGATTTTATACCAAATGTATGTACGTTGTGTTAGGTTTAAACAGATGAAAAATAATCCAAATTGTTCGGATTTATAAGAATGAAACTTCGTCGTATAAAGACCGTATGAAAGTAATACACCTTCAATATTTTAGTAACGATTCGACCATTAACCACTACTAATTACCATATATAGACAGAGCCCAATAAATCGTATATTTAATACGTTGAACCTCTCTGCCTCATATATATAAGTAAAATCTATGTACATGCACACCTTAAATATATATAGTTCAAATTTTTATTTCTCAGCATGGAGATGAACTCATCCAATTTGATAGTCTGCTTCATCTTCGCTTCAATCCTGGTTTCCATGATCGGTACGTAATATGATTGTTTATTGATTCAATGTTTTTGTCTCGTTATTTATCAGTCCTGAATATGATCATGATGGAGGAATGTGTGGTACGTGCAGATAGTAAGAACCTTCATGCTGTGGAGGCTGCCGGAGATATCATCAACAACAACAATGGTGGCATTAACACCAAGCAAATGAATAATTGTTTACCTCATGAATATCGGTTGCCTGGAGAATGCCGAATTGAATATTGCATTTCATGGTGTAAAGGGGAAGGAGGTAGAATCATCGCAGCATCCATCGACTGCAAAACTAAGCCTTGGAATTGCCGTTGTATGGTCTGCAATTAAAAAACTTAGATATTCTTCATACATTATACCAATGGTACATAATTTACCGATCCAATTTATCGAATCAAATTTACCGAATCATTATTTTTATTCCAATTACCCACTCGAATTTACCAACATTATTCGGTAAAACGTTAAATTTGGTAAATTATCGGAATGTACACAATTTACCCGAGTTTTGGAATATTTTAAAAAAATCATTTTATTTGTAATTGATAGACATAGACTAATCTTATAGAACAAAAAAATTACATAAAATTCGAACGATTCAACATCAAAGAGTTTTTTTATTTTTGTTTGTGAACATCAAAGAGTTTGATCCACCAAAAGTTCATTACAAAAGTTATTTAGTACCGAATCAAAATAGGTAATTAAGCTACAACTTGAATATTTAGATAATTAGATATTTTGTAGAATTAGTACGCATGTCGCATTGACCAAAATTAATTATATTTATTTTATTAAAGTACCTAACACTTAATTGTATTAAATCTTTTTTTTTCCTGATTCACGAGTAAGTCCTATATGTGAACTTGAAGGAAACGTGATAAATCTCTGGATTTAGAGTGCATTGAATATATCCTATCAAAAAAAAGTGCATTGAATATAAAAGTATTAAATTATCTTACTCTAAAACGGTTCACCTTATGACTCTAGATTTTTATATAAAATTGAATTGACAGTTGGTCTCTAAGAAAAATATATACACTCCAAAACCGACCTGCACCGAATATGAGTAACAAAATTAGTATTAAACCATAAATAAAATGTATCCATGTGCAGGTCCAGTGAGTTCAGAAGATTTTATACCAAATGAATGATATGTACATGTAACAGACTGATACGAACCGAAGTATCGCTCCGGGAATTGCTGAAGAATTGGTAGAAGAAATAGCAAGATTTGGGTTAAGGGTAGAAGATGAGAATCGGGAGAGAAGAGTCGAGAAGAGGAAATTGGTTATTTTCATTCATGTGTTGCCTTCTCATCTGCGTTTACACATGATATATACTAAAGAGGTTTCAACCAATTACAAGTGCACCCCTAAAATTTCACAATATCCCCATACGTAACACAGACTTATTGTAGTAGGTAAAAAATTAATCTATTATCTGATTTCTTCTCCTCTGGTTCTTCTGTCCTCCCCAACACACCTTTACACCTAATTCCGGCAATACACACCCTCACAGTGCAGGTTGATTAGATTGAATGATGAACAAGGATCGATCGTTTGGGTTTATATTTAGAATGAAACTTACTTTTTATAAAGACCGTACAAAAGTAACTTACCTCTCCCATTTGAGTAATTATTCACTCACTACTAATTACCTTTATTCAAGAGCCTAATTAATCTTATATTTATGGCGTTGAACCCATGGATCAGTCTATGTATATAAGTAAAATATACGTACTGTACATGCACACCCTAAAGCAGTAGTTTTAAATTTTAATTCTCTGAACATGAAGATGAACTCATGTTTAATAGTCTGCTTCATCTTCGCTTCAATCCTCGTTTCGATAATCGGTAATATGACTCGTACTTATTTATTCATTAGTCTGGAATATTGATCATGATGATGGAATGACGCAGCGGAAAAATCGGATAAACGAATTCACCAGCAATGAATTCGTGATAGCCTGGAATCCACCAGGAAAACTTGGAATCCACCAAGAAATCTCAGAATCCACCGAGAAAGTTTTGGAATCCACCAAAAACGAAAAAATCAAAGGTTTTATTGAAAGAAAATAAGATACATAACTGAAACCCTAAGGTGGGTTTAAATAGGAAAATATAAAAACCTAACTAGGAAAAGAAAACTAAACCTAATTAGGAAAGGAAAGCTAAAAGATAATGATAGGCTGCCTAAAAAGATAATGCTTCCTAAAAGATAAGGATGCCTAAAAAAGATAATGCTGCCTTAAAAACTAAAACAACGAATTAAAGCTGAAATATTAATTCGGAGCCCTAAACGCTCCTACATCAGTCTCCTCCACTTCAAAAGAACTCGACCCCGAGTTCTCTTCTAAATATAGGACCTCATCCACTTTGAATGGACCATGCTTGCGAGGCTGTATCACATCATCACCTATCTTTAAAACTTTGACCATCCTGCACTTGTAAGCCACTGTATCAGTCTCCTCCACCTCTGAAGAACTCGACCCCGGGTTCTCTTCAGGACATAAAGCCCCTAACTTTGCTCGAACTGCCTCCTTAACATCAACAATCTTCTCCACATCAGCACTAAACTCCTGCTAACTGTGCTTCATCACTAGGAAATTGGACTATTTACTTGGCTGCCTGTCAAAACTCAAACTAGGAGTCATCGCGATCTTATGCTTTTCCCACGTAAACATCATCACATTGTCCCGTCCTCTATAAGTGACGTCAAGATCATACTGCCAAGGACGCCCCAGTAATACATGGCAAACATCCATATCAAGAACATCACATGGCACCTCTTCTCGATAATGCTTCCCAATAGAGATAGGAACTTTGCAGGTCCGTGTGACACGAACTTGGGAGCCTTTGCTGACCCAACCAAGTGCATAGGGCTTCTCGTGCGACTCCATTGGCAGCTTCAAGTGATCCACCAGCTTCTGAGATATCAGATTCTACGCGCTCCCATTGTCTACAATCAGATTGCAAACCTTATTCAGAATGGAACAATGAGATTTGAAAAGATTCTTACGCTGCCCCTCATCCGGCATGGTCAAAAGAACCCTCTGCAGCACAATATTCACTGCCTCCGTTGACTCTTCCTCCGCGAACTCAACGCCTTCATATTCATCCTCCTCATCTGGTTCATAAGACTCTCCCTCCTCCAGGATGGCTACTGTTCTCCGGGTCGGGCACACATTCGACTTGTGTCCTAGCCCACCACATCGATAACACTTGTCTCCACTTGGTTTGGTGCTTTCTGAGCTGCTCCCCGATTTGGCTGGGGGCCTGCGGAATTACCATTGCTAGGGCCAGTAATACTCTTATTCCCTGCGCATGGCTCCTTCACCATCACATTCTTCCCTTTATCATCACCGATTTCCGCAGCTCCCTGAGGGGGAAATCTATGAAAAGGCTGGAAATTCCGAGGGGCTCTCTCCATCGCTTCTGCCTTCAGCGCTATTGATGAGCAATTATTTGCATGATCTTTGATGTATAAATCCATACACTTTTGAGCTTGATTCTCATATAATATTACGCAGATTTGATGGTTTTACTTAGTGTTTCAGTGACAAATCTATTTGGGAAGTAAAAAGCAAAAATCGACCAAATTCCCTTGTACGCACGATCGGCCATCCGACCTGATACGATCGGCCATCTGACCTGATATGCTCGGCCACCCGCGCCCGGCCAGCCGATCTCCCAAGCTTGTACCCACGCCCGGCTGCCCGACCTCTCCTTTGAATCCATGTCCATCCTAGGCCATATTTGCAATAAATGTTGAAGTCGGCTCAAGTGAAATTAATTCCATCGAACAGTGTGAGAGTTTCATCGGGACGCAAAGAGGCTATTGGAGATTGAAAAGTTTGCATCGTAAACATGGAGAAAAAGTTATTGCAACAACACTATAGAAGGAGCGAAAATCATCAGTAAAGAGATCGGAAATCAGAAAACCTAATCGAAGGAACAGGCGATAACAACATTCACGCAGAAGAAGTTCAACATCAGGGGTTTTCTTAACCTTTTCTTGTACTTCTATTTTTATTTACCTGTTGTCATGCATCAGCTCACCATGAGTGAGTAGTCCGCTTATTGGGATCCAATGGATCCCCAGAAACATCTGAAGTTGTAACACATGTCTTTTTATATGATTGCTGTTTTATTTCTTTACATCAGATATGAATAGTTCAATTCGTGCATCCTGTATTTGGTATTTTGCAAGATATCAATAATGTTTGTATGAGGATTGTTCGTATCTATTGTCTGTGTTTGCAGTAGCATGTCACAGTAGGTTTACATAATTGCATGATAGGCGAGAAGCGAAAGTTGAGTCTATGCATGTAATGAGATAAAATCTGATAGGCGAGAAGCGAAAGTTGAGTCTTGATGATTTGTGTATCTAGTTTTGTTATTATGCGAGAAGCGAAAGTTGAGCATGTGATAAAGCAAATGACCTAGGGAAATATTTCACTATCGTATATTAAGATCTACTGTTAGGCGAGAAGCGAAAGTTGAGTCTGCAGTAACTTTGTGTTATAATCTGTTTGTTTTTGGGGAGTCATTGATTCCCAATGTTTCATCAATTTAACAGACGACCCAACAAATCGTATGCAACAACAAATCTTTAGTTCTTGTTAGTTCATTTCGTTGTTTATTTTATTCATTCTACTGCACTTTTCTTTTATTTCAAACCCCCCATTTCAGTACTGATATAAACAACTATTTACAGAAAGTAGCAAACTAGTTCCCTGTGGATTCGACCTGAGTCACACTCAGATTAATTGTTTGATCTGTGTTGCATTACAATCACTACATTTACAACCGATCAAAATGGCGCCGTTGCCGGGGATCTAGTCATTTGTTTATTTTCTGTTATTATTTTTGTTTGTTATATTAGTACATCATCTGTTTAGTACTCGCTTTTAATCTTTCCTTTGTCTGTTGATGCAAACCAGAAGCAAGACGAAGAGAGAAAGGAAAGCTAAAGGAAAGATGGAGAACCATCACAACAATCTGGTGAACGTTGCTGTTCAGCAGAGAGAACCTACTGTCGCAGACTTCATTATACCATCAACCCATACTCAAGGAAATCCCATCCAGATGCCTGAAGGAGGAAATATCGAATGGAGGTCCGGCCTGATACAGATGATAACTAGTAATGCCTACAATGGGATGACTGGTAATGCTCATCATCACCTGGATCAATTCAAGGATTTCTGTGCGACATACAAGCCAACAAATGTGGACTTGGAAACGATGTACCTTTGTCTCTTCCATTTGTCACTAAAGGACAGAGCCAAGGAATGGCTCAAGAACCATCCGTCAAACACCTTCACCACATGGAACCAGCTATCCAGTGCATTTATGATGCAGTTCTTCCCACCAGCAAAGACTAAAGAGTTGAGAGAAGCAATCAGCAAATTTACTCAAAAGATGTGCGAGGATTTTCATGAGGCTTATGAAAGATTCAAACGATTACTGTGGGAGTGCCCACATCATGGAAACTCAGCTTGGCAGTTGCTGTATTTCTTCTACAATGGAATGGATAAGGAAGCCCGACATCTGATGGACAATAGTGGGAAAGGTGCCATCAACAAGCTGCCACCAACTGAAGCCTTCCAACTTATAGAAGAACTCGCGGCAAACTCACTACAGTTTGGCAGTGGACGGAACAACTATCCTAAGGATAGAGACTTCATCAGTGGTGCTGTTGCAACCAAGGACGACATTCAACGCCTCACCACAATGTTTGAAACATTGATGAAGAATCAGAATCCTAGCGTAGCACAAGTCGGAATGGAGTACAACCAATACGCTGTTCCACCGCCACCCGCAGTCCTTCCTCAGCAACCCATGCCTATGCACGCTGAAGAAGATGTAAACTTCATACGGAATCAACCCTACAACAACAACAACAGTAGGCCTGCATATGAAGCTAATAGGAACTACCAGTGTCAACCACACTTCAATTATCAGAACAATCAGATGCCTCAAACAAACTATGCAGCCCCAAAACCATGGAACGCCAATCCTGTTGCACCCACTGCTCCCAAACCTCAAAATACTCATCCAGGTAATGTATCATCATCCAGTAATTCTAATCAGACTGACCTATCTTCTATTATTGCACAGCTTGCAGCAACACAACAACAAATGATGCAACAGATGATGCAGCAGCAGCAACAGAGTCAACAGGAAAGCCAACTAATAGTGCAGAAGCTTAACGAACTACAGAAACATAATGCTATATTGGAGAATCAAATAGCTCAGCAAGCATCTGCATCTAGATTTCAGAGTCAATTACCAGCTCAAGCCGATGTAAAATCAACGGATATCAATGCTATCACTTTAAGGAACGGGAAGGAATTGCAAACAGCAAACCAAACTAGGGTTACCGACCAAAACGACCAAAACGATCGCATGTCCGACCATGATGCTCGCACCTCCGGTCGTGCATCCGAGCCTCTAGCCGGTCGTGTGTCCAAGCTGCCATCCGCGCGCACCACCGAGCGCACCTCCGACCAGGTAACCGATTCAAATAAAAATTTCGCTAATCTGTTTGATCCTTTGCAGAAACAAGACGCTGAAACAGAAATCGACAAAAGACAGCAAGAGATCAAGGAGAGAGTACCTTTTCCGCAAAGATTGAAAAAGCGGAACGACAATTCGCACATCCAAAGGTTTGCTAAACTTCTTAGCAACCTTCAGGTATCAATGCCATTCACTGATATAATGCTTAAGATGCCTGGTTATGCAAAATTTCTGAAAGATATTGTCACGAACAAGAAAAAGTTAGACACTGATGATGTTACACTTGATGCAAATTGTAGTGTCATTATACAACATGCCATACCTAAAAAGTTGAATGATTTTGGTGCATTCTGTATTCCCATTACAATAGGTCCTGTTAATGTGTCTAATGCTCTATGTGACTTGGGTGCCAGTATTTCGTTAATGCCATATTCTCTGTACAAAAAGCTTGATGTAGGAGAATTAACGCTAACGCCCATTAGTCTGAGATTAGCTGATAGAACCTCCAGGTTGCCTAAAGGTATTTTAGAAGACATGCTCATTAAAATTGGTGAACTTTGGGTGCCTGTTGACTTCTATGTTCTAGAGATGGATGTTGAGAATGAAACTCCGATCATACTAGGTAGGCCGTTTTTGAATACTGTTCAAGCTGTGATTAACTGCGGTAATGGAACTATTGAAATGAACTTGGGCAGTGAGAAAGTAAAATTTTCCTTGAAATCTATGATGAAAAAACCTAGGGACTCTTTGGATTGTGCTTGGCTTGATACTTATGATGATTCTAACAATTTTGATGAGTCGCCAAATTCTGAACATGAGCTATTAGGCAGTGAAAAAGAAGCAGGTGCAGTTATGATGCTGACGGAGTGCGAAGCAGTGAAGAAGCTGAACTACGACATGAAAGTTGCAGGTGAAAAACAGATATTAGATTCACATGAAGTAGAAGAAATTCGTATGGAGAGCTATAAGAGTGACAAGCTGTACAAGGAACGTTCAAAAAAACGGCATGATAGAAAACTAAGAGCCAAACACTTTTCTGTTAAAGAAAAAGTGTTACTGTACAAGTCCAAGCTTAAGCTATTTCCAGGAAAGGTCAAGTCAAGATGGATGAATGGACACACGCTGAAAGAATATTTCGGATACAAGCCAGGATTACAAATTTGAAGACGTCGAATAAACCTACAATCTCAACATTTAAGCGCAGCTCCGTCTTGGCCAAGACGTTAAACTAGGCCGGTAAGAGCTTCAACTTCATTTTTTTTTCTGCAAAAATTTACACTTTCATCAATCAAATAATATTTTTCTGCCCTACTTGCTCAATTTTTATGCTAGAATGCTTAGGGACTAAGCATGTTTTAAGTGTGGGGTGGCTGATGTTTATTCGATTATATTTGATTAATGACTGCTATATGTGCTGGAAAAAAAAATTGCAGAAAAATGATTGAATGTGCTTACCTGATACTTGCTCAAAATATTTGCTGAAAACACGTTGAATGATGAACATGTTAATCTCTGATGCTACGGCTTTGCTGCTCTGAACTCATGAATTTGTTAGCATCTGATTTCTGATTTTCCTTGTGATATGAAAGTTTATGTAAATAGACGATTTCATGCTAGCTTAGTTCAGCATATTGAATTCGTTTAGACCCTTGGAAAAATCATGGTGAACGAACTTTTGCAAACAAGTTTATTTTTCAGATGGGCTCTTAGGTGACTTCAAAAATGCTGTGGCTGTGTTTCTGTGCTACACATTATTATGGTACACTGTCAATTTCAAGTGCGGGGTTAAAAAAAAAAAAAAGATTAGTGTAGATGGCGGGGGTTAGGAAGCGGTAGATATGGGTAATCCCCTGAACCAGGTCTTCCCCTTCGAAACCATCCTACACTAAAGTAGTGTGAAAGTCGTTTCAAAAAAAAATATATAATAGAAAAAAATCCCCTGCTTGAATCGTGACTTTGTACCATATTTTGTGCACTAACATATTCACAGGTATTGTTTGAGGAAAGACCCTTGCAGATTACTGCGTGAGCCTTGAAGAGAATTTACAAGTTTCGTGTAAGTGAAATTCTTCTTGACGATTCAATTGACTAAACTGACTTTTTGATTAGTCTGAATGAATGCTAGCATATTTGAGTCAAATTAGCATAAGCTGAACATCATATTGAAATGAAGAAATCTTTTGTCTGTTTTGAAGTGAGTGATATTGATGCAGTACTGCCTGAACTGATGAGTTATCATGTTTATCATTGTTTTAAAAGTTCATTCCTAACTGAGCAAGTATCACGGGATTTGTGAGTACTCCTATTCTGAAAACTCTCACTAGTTTTAATTGTTATTTTATTTCCTTAGTTCTAAGATGTTCTGAGTGATTCTTTTGATGTATGTTTGTTCGGGACGAACAAAGTTCAAGTGTGGGGTATTTTGATGAGCAATTATTTGCATGATCTTTGATGTATAAATCCATACACTTTTGAGCTTGATTCTCATATAATATTATGCAGATTTGATGGTTTTACTTAGTGTTTCAGTGACAAATCTATTTGGGAAGTAAAAAGCAAAAATCGACCAAATTCCCTTGTACGCACGATCGGCCATCCGACCTGATACGATCGGCCATCCGACCTGATATGCTCGGCCACCCGCGCCCGGCCAGCCGATCTCCCAAGCTCGTACCCACGCCCGGCTGCCCGACCTCTCCTTTGAATCCATGTCCATCCTAGGCCATATTTGCAATAAATGTTGAAGTCGGCTCAAGTGAAATTAATTCCATCGAACAGTGTGAGAGTTTCATCGGGACGCAAAGAGGCTATTGGAGATTGAAAAGTTTGCATCGTAAACATGGAGAAAAAGTTATTGCAACAACACTATAGAAGGAGCGAAAATCATCAGTAAAGAGATCGGAAATCAGAAAACCTAATCGAAGGAACAGGCGACAACAACATTCACGCAGAAGAAGTTCAACATCAGGGGTTTTCTTAACCTTTTCTTGTACTTCTATTTTTATTTACCTGTTGTCATGCATCAGCTCACCATGAGTGAGTAGTCCGCTTATTGGGATCCAATGGATCCCCAGAAACATCTGAAGTTGTAACACATGTCTTTTTATATGATTGCTATTTTATTTCTTTACATCAGATATGAATAGTTCAATTCGTGCATCCTGTATTCGGTATTTTGCAAGATATCAATAATGTTTGTATGAGGATTGTTCGTATCTATTGTCTGTGTTTGCAGTAGCATGTCACAGTAGGTTTACATAATTGCATGATAGGCGAGAAGCGAAAGTTGAGTCTATGCATGTAATGAGATAAAATCTGATAGGCGAGAAGCGAAAGTTGAGTCTTGATGATTTGTGTATCTAGTTTTGTTATTATGCGAGAAGCGAAAGTTGAGCATGTGATAAAGCAAATGACCTAGGGAAATATTTCACTATCGTATATTAAGATCTACTGTTAGGCGAGAAGCGAAAGTTGAGTCTGCAGTAACTTTGTGTTATAATCTGTTTGTTTTTGGGGAGTCATTGATTCCCAATGTTTCATCAATTTAACAGACAACCCAACAAATCGTATGCAACAACAAATCTTTAGTTCTTGTTAGTTCATTTCGTTGTTTATTTTATTCATTCTACTGCACTTTTCTTTTATTTCAAACCCCCCATTTCAGTACTGATATAAACAACTATTTACAGAAAGTAGCAAACTAGTTCCCTGTGGATTCGACCTGAGTCACACTCAGATTAATTGTTTGATCTGTGTTGCATTACAATCACTACATTTACAACCGATCAGCTAGGCTAGACGCGGCTGCCACTGACCAAACAGTCTGCAACTCCATCTTTTCTTGAATTGAAACCTTTTAAACGCTGATGTACCTTAGCCACCTTCTGATTCTCCGTCTCTTTCAGCTCATTACGCTCGGATAGACGAAGGAACTCAGTAGTGTATTCTGTCACCGAATGCCTGCCTTGAACACAATCAAGGTATAACTTGTACAGGATCTGCTCATAATCCTCAGGCAAGAAACGATCTAACATCAGTTGCTTCATTCGTCTCCACGTTCGGATAGGCGCCTTACCTTGCCGCCTCCTTTGGACCACGAGCCTGTCCCACCATACGGCAGCGGTACCCTTCAATCGGATCGCCACCATCTTTACTTGTTTGTTTTCTGGGACACCCATGACTTTTAAAAATCGGTCCACCTCAATATGCCAATCAAGAAACTCTTCCACCGCCATGGTTCCATGAAACAGGGGAATATCAGCTTTCATCCGATAATCACTTTCATACCTATCCTCCTCTTCATCTCGACCATTGTTCACAGGATCCTCTTCACTCGAACTTGAGTCCCCAGCGACTACTGCACGCGCACGCTCTACACGAGGAACTCTAATTGGTGCTTCCCTCTGTGCTCTCTCCTCTCCACCATTCGGGGCGTCTCTCGCCACCCTCAATTCTGTCAACTGTGCGTTTATAGCAGCCAGGGCAGCGGTCATGTCCGCAGTCACCCTCTCCAAATCTGCTCTAGTTACGGCTTCGTCTTCCATCTGATCAAGTTAGAAGAGAACAGGGAAAGACCTGCTCTGATACCAACTGACGCGGCGGGAAAATCGGATAAACGAATTCACCAGCAATGAATTCGTGATAGCCTGGAATCCACCAGGAAAACTTGGAATCCACCAAGAAAGCTCGGAATCCACCGAGAAAGTTTTGGAATCCACCAAAAACGAAAAAACCGAAGGTTTTATTGAAAGAAAATAAGATACATAACTGAAACCCTAAGGTGGGTTTAAATAGGAAAATATAAAACCTACCTAGGAAAGGAAAACTAAACCTAATTAGGAAAGGAAAACTAAAAGATAATGATAGCTGCCTAAAAAGATAATGCTTCCTAAAAGATAAGGATGCCTAAAAAAGATAATGCTGCCTTAAAAACTAAAACAACGAATTAAAGCTGAAATATTAATTCGGAGCCCTAAACGCTCCTACATCATGGAATGTGTGCGTGCAGATAGTAAGAACCTTGATGGTGTGGAGGCTGCCGGAGATGTCAACAATAGTGGAATTAGCATCAATCAGAACTGTTTACCTCATGTATATCGGTTGCCTGGAGAATGCCGAATTGAGTATTGCGTTTCGTGGTGTTCGAGGGAGGGAGGTAGAATCGTCGCAAAGTCCATCGACTGCAGTGCCAAACCTTGGATATGTCGATGTATCATCTGCAAATAAAAAACATAGATATCCTTTATACACTACACCAATGTCATATGCATGATCGGCAGCGTCACATAATTTACCGAATTTACCAGCTGAA
Organism: Rhodiola kirilowii; assembly: GCA_033675215.1. Classification (NCBI taxonomy): domain Eukaryota; kingdom Viridiplantae; phylum Streptophyta; class Magnoliopsida; order Saxifragales; family Crassulaceae; genus Rhodiola; species Rhodiola kirilowii. The sequence goes on along the minus strand of CM066203.1, from coordinate 1,998,470 downwards.
TTTATCAAAATAAATTTATTGAATCATTGTTTTTATATCGATTACCGAACATAATTTATCAACATTTCGGTAAATTGTTAAAATTGGTAAATTATAGGAATGTACACAATTTACCAAGTTTCAGAATATATATTTTTGAAAAAATTCAATTTATTTTGTATAATATAGACTAATCATTTAGAACAAAAAAAAGTTAAAAAAAATTCGAACGATTCAAGTTCATTACAAAAGTTATTTAAGTAGGCGGAAAAAAAATACGAAATCAAAATAGGTAATTACTTATAGTATCTGGAAATTTTTATTCGGTAAATTACCAAATAAGAAAATGTTTACACTTTGTGTATGTGCACTTTGTGTTAGGTTTAGAAAGATGAAAAAGAATCGAAATTATTTGTGTTTAATATAATGAAACTAGACCGTACCAAAGTAACGAATTTCCACTCTTTTAGTAATTAATCACTCACCCATTAACCAACTACTAATTACCTTATTCAAATCCTAATAAATGGTATAATTTAACACATTTAACCGCTCAGTCTCGTATATAAATAACATGTATATTCATGCGAATTCTTAAAGCAGCGGTTTTAGATTTTAATTATTAACATGAAGATGAACTCCTCTAATTTGATAGTCTGCTTCATCTTCGCTTCAATCCTTGTTTCGATGATCGATAGTAAGAACATTGATGGTGTGGAGGCTGTCGGAGATGTACTCAACAATGGTAGAATTAGCAGCAAACAGACGAATGACTGTTTACCTCATGAATATCGGTTGCCTGGAGAATGCCGAATCGAGTATTGCGTTTCATGGTGTTCGGGGGAACGAGGTAAAATCGTCGCAGCATCCATCGACTGTAGTACTAAACCTTGGATTTGCCGTTGTATGGTCTGCAATTAAAAAAAATAGATATTCATTCTTCATACATTACACCAATGGCATGATCGGCAGCGCCGCATAATTTACCGAATTTACCAACCAAATTTATCGAAATGAATTTATTACACCATTATTTTAAATTCGATAAATTATCAGAATGTACACAAATTACCAAGTTTTGGAAAACAAATGTATAATATTTTAAAAAAATTCAATTTGTTTTTACAAGATAGACTCATCATCTAGAACAAAAAAAAAGTTACAAACGATTCAACATCAACGAGTTTGATCGACCAAAAGTTCATTACAAAAGTTATTTAAATAGGCAAAAAAAATACGGAATCAAAATACGTAATTAAGTATTTGTTTTTCAAAAAAAAATATTTGAAAAATCTTATTTGGTAAATCAAATTAACAAATAAAAAATTCTTTCCGATTACCAAAATATTTGTACCGTTTGGTCAGAATATACCGATTTACCAAATTTATCGAACCGAATCTGACTCCTTAAAATTAAACTTTTGATTGCTGTAAGGATATATAGCACATGCTTAAATTTGTTAAAAAAATATTAGAAAAAAATATTTAAGAATACAATAGATTCTCGAAAATAGACGACATGCTCAAATGGTACATACCTAAATATTTGGAATAAATTAATCGTATTCTAGAAAATAGTACTAGTATATATGTTTTTATTGTGATATAACAAAATTAGGCACCTAAATATTCAATATTCCAAAATTGTATATACATGTCCCGCCATGTTGATTCACTCCTCACTGTATAAATACTTTGTGTTGTATTAGACACTAAACGCGCATTACTCATTGATATCAGCATCAATTTGACACAATGAGCTCCTCAGTCGTCTATTTCTTCTTAGCCTCATTCCTCGTTCTGATGATCAGTGCAGGTAATAACAATAATATTGTGGAAGCTGCCAGAGATGTCGGCAGCAGCAGCAGCAGCAACAACAAGGAGACATGCATAACTCATGACTTTCCGTTGCCGGGACAATGTCTATTCAACAATTGCAGTGCATATTGTGTGCAGAAAGGAGGCAGTGGTGTGCGCTCAGTGGTCATCGATTGCAGTACTCAGCCTTGGGATTGCCATTGTGTTATCTGCTCTTAGACAATTAGATAGAAAGAAAGAAAATTCAGATTATAGGCTAATTGTCTTCTCTTCTCTTTTTTTATTTTTTATTATGAGTTAGTTTTTTTTCAGCCTTCAGTTGACAATTTTTTTTAAAAATATTTTCCGCCATGAAATATTACGATCCATTAATATTTTGCTCAAGTTTTATGAATTTTTATTATTATAGAATTTTGAAATTAATTAATATTTTTGTGACAAAATAACTAGTAAAAATTAATATGTAATGAACAATCTTGCCTTGCCTAGCAAACTTTACTGATGCTGAAAATCTGGCATTACATTTCGTGGAACACAAAAGTGCAGTTGTGAATTACCTCAAATCTCACAAACATGGAGGATATGGTTATGTACACTATAACTTAACCCAATTTGCATTGCTTCTGCTCTGCAACACACTAGCGATGCTCTGGCTTTCTCAAGTCACTGAGCTGGGAGAACCAAGTACAGTACGAAAAGGAATACAAACTTCCACTCTTTTTGGTGCTCTATCGCTTATGTACATCAATCGGTAGTTTAAAAGGTGGAATTTGCATTACATATGACGAGATGGCACTCGAGGTGGACTGGGGATGCCCCGTGAACTGATACTAGCTGTCCTTAATAATCTTCGAAACTCTTGTAAGCTTATTTTCCCATCTTTGTCAATATCGGCTTCTTCAAGAAGTGGGTCAATGGACCCTTTCAAGCCAGTGTGCTGTAAAGCATTAAAGATTATTAGAGCAGGGAGATGTAGGCGGCTGGTTTGTCTTGATCAAATAAACTTAGTTGTGTCGGCTGCCAAAGCTTACCAATCTAAGTTCCTCCGGAGTAATGAATCCATCCCTGTCTACATCAAATTTCTCAAAAGCAGCCTGTGAGCGTTGCTGCCACAGATCAGAATTATGCTCTTCCAATTGATGAACATGTAGAGTGGCAGCGACAAACTCTGTGAAATCTACCAGGCCGTCCGTGTTGCTGTCAATCTGCCTCAAAACATACATTGAACGTTGTTCAAAAAAGTATATATATCACATAACTACATCTGAAGCTACAACGAAACATTAGCAAGCATGATGCTAATTCACAGTATATAACAATAATTATGCCGTCAAAAGGAAACTAATAGCAGCTAACAACTGCACAAACTTTCTGATTTACGTGCAAAGAAAGCACGAATGGTGACACTACAACTTGTCACAACCAATTTTCTAATCAATAAAATATCCATACCGCTTGAAGAATTTCTAATACACGTGATTCTTTCAATTTCCAAGGAAGGTCTTTGGCAAGTGCCTACACATGAAAATGTGTCTTATTAAATTATGAAAGCAAACAAAACAAAAAAACGTTACTAATTTTTTTTTTAAGAATAAGCATACTTGTCTCATTTCCTCAAGACTAATAGAACCATTTCTATCAACATCAATGGCATCGAATTGATCCCGAAGATCTGATATCTCATCCTCATTAAGTGTGCTAGCCAATGCCTGCGTAAAACATCCAAAATGCATACATGAGTGGATTTTAACTATATAATAACTAAAGATTCTTCTCGAGCCAAAATGATGTGCATACCCGTAATGCAATTTGTTTCATGCGACTGTACATTACAAATTGACGCATATTGTTTAAAACAGATATATCAACAGGAATTTCAGAAGCACTCCCTCCTTCTCGAACCCATGAATGTGCTGCAGTTCACAAACCAAAATAGATCAAACACAATCATTAGGGAAGACAAAGAAATTCATAATCAAATTAGATAGCAAAGGTAAAGGCAAATCCTAGTTATAAAGAATTTTGTAATGAAAAGAGGACCTCTAAATGAATGAGGAATTAAAGTTCTATAAAACATACACAAGGCTTGAGCAGCAGTAAGTCTTGCTCGGGGATCCTTCACGAGCAACTTTTTTACAAAATCCTTGGCGCTGTTGCTTATGTTTGCCCAAGGCTTGCGACGGAAATCAGGTTTGTTTCTGAGGACCTATACATATCTCACAACAGCACAAGACAGCTAAATTGTGAAATAAATTTAACCGCCCATATATAGTTACCTCGACTCAGAATAAGAACTGAAAAACCTTCAACAAACAAGTATACAAGATAACTGAGACTAACTTAAATATAAAACAGTAATTTACTTCTCAACGACATCTCCGCGACAACTTGTAGTGTATATGAATGCATATGTTGATAACTTTTTTTTTTAGCATCATACCTCCTTGAATATACCATCCTCTGTCTTGTCCCAAAATGGGCGCCTCCCACACAACAATATATAAGTTATGACACCAATGCTCCAAACATCAGATTCAGGACCAGATTTCCGTTTTAATACTTCTGGTGCAACGTAGTAGGCACTCCCAACAATATCATGAAACTTTTTTCCTGAAGTTTTTCCAGAACCAGAATTAGTTTAAGGTATGTGGATAATCAGGCGCTTTGAGCAATAAAAGAGTGGTTGCCACAGACCAGGTCTTATAAAATCTGACAAGCCAAAATCAGTGGCTTTGAGTGGCGAATCTTCTTTGGTCGATTTAAAGAGAAAATTCTGCAAGAAAAATATGTTATCAGGTGGCCGCCCCACAGAAAAAATGAATACCATGTGAACATGACTTTACCTCTGGCTTCATGTCGCGATGTACAAGACCATGTAAATGACATTGAGCTGCAACTTTAAGCATCTGTCTTACTATTATTGCAGCATCCTTTTCTGTATATCGACTGTCTTTTCTATTGAAAGGATGAAGACAAATAAAATGCACGCTAAGCAGAATGTTAGAAAGATATGCGTTAATATTATTATAAGTTACAACGCATGTAGAAGGTTATAAGTCTTACTTGGCCAGTATTCTATCTAATAATTCACCTCCTTCACACAACCTGAAAAGGGCAGCATGTGAAGTATGAAGCATTGAAAGCAACATTTAGCCAAAATTAAACATTTTACTGGCGGGAAAAGGAGGCAAGCGAACAAAATAGTGTGATAAAAATGAGATTAACAAATTAAGTTAAGAGTGAAGGTTAGTGAAAAATGAAAAAAAAATGCAGAAACTGACATAATGTTCTATGATGCAGCTTCAAGTCGTAGAACTTACTCCATTGCTATGTAAACATAGTTATCATCCTCAAAGGCATTATAAAATTGAACAACATTCTCGTGTCCAGTTAACGCTTGCAGTATCTTAACCTCTCGCTTAACATCCTCTACAGCGATCGGAAGAACCATCTGTACCAATATTTTGGACAAATTAGTCTACTTAGAACGCTCTCTCTTCTTGTGTAATCCTGCTCATGCGGTTAATGGGTATTCACAATGCAGATAGAGAATAGTGAAGTTGTTTGTTGATAACTGAGTCAAGGTGCAGTCATGGGTGCCGTCGCCAACTTAACGCTTACTATAAGTACTATACATATTAAATTGGAGTAAAGAGCTCGTTACAGGAGCGCCTCAAATAAACAAAATGAGCCACTCATAGTTCTACCACCACTTCAATGCAAGATTCTCATCCCAAAGTCAAATGAATTAGAAAAGACAGAAAAAAAACATCCCCATCAGAGGAGACATTGTCAGCAACTGACGCATTTATGACAAATCACTAACTAATTTCATTAAGAACAATGCCAATCTGCTATTTGGCATACAAAGTGAATCCCTCTCCGAATCAGAACCTACACATTTAGCAATAAAAACCTAAAGGAACTCACTTACTCGCCCATCCAATCAAATCAGTGTATATAAATGAAATTCATGTGAATACCTTGCTCTTATCAATCCTCTTAACAGCGACTCGATCCCCATTACTCTTATCAACACCGACATACGTATACCCAAACTGTCCATGCCCTAGCAATTTCCCAATTTTATATCTTTGATCAAAATCCTTCAAATATCCAAAATCCGTTCGCTTTCCGCACGGAACCATTCCGCCATGCCGCCTACTTACCTCCCTATTCCTCACTCGTCCCTCCGTATCCCCGTGCCGCTTGTTGTTCCTCGCTGCCGTTGATGACGATTCCTGCTGTTTCGGCGGGGTGTTCCGACGACTTTTTCTGCTGGACGAGCCGCTGATTTTTGTAGCGGAGAAGCAGAGTCCCATTTCCGCTGATCACGTGATGTTCGATTTCTGGAATTGATTGGGGATCGAAATGGATGAATATGAATAATTTTGCGTGTGTTGAAACTTGGAGGAGTATGTTGAGAGAATTTGACTGATGAATGGATGAATGTGGAGGAAGAAGAAGAAAAAGACGAGGAAGGGGAAGAAGGAAGGGTTGAAGCAGTTGGGAGGAAGAAGAGACGAAGAAGACACATCGGCCATGGTTGATTGGAAGCTGATGATGAATCTTGTTTGGTGGTCAATGTTGACTTTTTCTTTCCTATACACGAATTGAATTATTGTCGATAGACTGTGACACTTCGATTAATACGCGCTCTTTTTAAATTACAAGAAAAAAACAATATTACAGTTGTCTTTTTATTTGAAACAACAGAATCAAAACATATTTTTTATATTGCAGCAACTACGAGTATTAATTTTTACATCATATAGCGAACAGAAACTATTAATATTTTAAGCATCCTCTAATTTTACCTTTTGTTTATTATTGAGAAGAAGAAAAAAACTTTTGAATAAATCAAACACCTAAACCATATTTTTTTTTTCCATATTTTTAACTATAGTTACATGTTAGAAATATTATGCTCTGTTTGGTTGCGAGAAAACAAGGAGAAAAGAAACTATGGTAGAAAATAGGCAGAAAACTTCTTTTATGGAAAATAATTTTCTTTTCTTTTTTGTGTTTGGTTATATATGGAAAATGTAATGCAAAATTTTATGAAAATTTACTGTCTGTTTGGTTCAAAGTAAATTAACATGGAAAGAAAATAACTTAAAGAAAATGAAACAAAGCCAGTCAACGGATCCTCAGCAGCCTCATTCCTCCTGCATCGCCATGATTCATCTGCGTCTTCAACCGTCACAAACCATCTCCATCTTCACAAACACCCAATTTCAAACCACCGCAGAACTTCCATAAAACAAAAAACAAAAAAGACATTGGATCAAACTTAGCCACCAGATGAGTGATTCTTCACAAAGCTTGTGTGCATAAATGAACACGGCGTACCAGCTCCGGCAAGGATCACGATCCTCGACAGCCCCATTCCTACATGCATGGCCTTGATTCCTTTCCAGAGCTTTCAATCCTAATTCCGATTGAAAGCTCTCACAACAAGTTTACTCGACATAAGTCGCCCTTCAAATTCCAAAACTTCAGGCAAATGACAAGTAGCACTTTGTTGTCCTTGCAAAACTTCAACAAAATTAAACTGGTGAGCCCAGAATTAATCATATCATCAAGGAAACGACCACCCAATTAAACAGACTCCGTCAAAGAGGCACATCAGAAATTACAATCCAGTACAATCGAACAAAATTCATTCCCAACTCTCAATGCCAAGAAACCCAAACATAATAGTCAAGAATCAACGGATTGAAAAAAAATTTAAGCAGATGCATATGGAATGGAAAGAGAAGTGTACCTTGTGAATCTGAGGAGTGCTGAGATGATTACTCAAACGGAGCCCTAATTCGACTTCGTCAACGGTGCTCTTGGCGCGGAAGAGAAGCAGTTTCTGGTTGGTGGCTTCAATGTAGGCCCCGCAGACTCGATGTAGCTTTACAGTCTGCATCGTATGCACTGGATTAAGACGATTGAACAGAAATCGTCGACGAGAATGAATCATGAATTTTGGTTTTCCTCTCATATTTGGGTGGAAACGTTTTAAGGAAAACTAGATAAATTTTCCAACTCATTTTCTATTTATTTTTCTTTCTAATCTGATTTCCCTGTAACCAAACACGATAATTTACTTTTCCATTCCAAAAACTTCATTTTCCCTCTTCCTTTCCTGCAACCAAACAGGGGGTTAAAGTTCTGGAAATTATAGGTGGAAATATTCAAGTTCTGGAGCCCAGCTGTGGGACAGACGGTGTCGGGGAGCATGTTGGTTATTATTAGATGCGTTAAGCGGAATTTCAGATCGTATCTAAACTCTAATAGTCGGATCTACGCATAATTGATAGAACATGAGAATACCTTTGATGCGTGAACCGGATCTGATCGGGTAGGATTGAAAGTGATGAGAGCTTCACGTGTTGCTCCTCTAGTTGGTCCACACGAGCTCGTCTAGATGTCCTTGCCTTCGATTGCTAGGACGAAAGGACGAAGGCGAAGCAATCAAATTTCTTTTTGGGAATGGTGGTGAATGGCGTGTGATGATTTGAAAAAAGAAGAGAATGAGAAGAAAAACAAACTTTTTATTTCTTTTCTCTGTCTTTTTTCTTTCAGCCGAGAGCTTCAAGAAACAAAAGGACACTTTGTTTTCAAAACCTTTTCAAATCAAATCTCATGATTAATTGGAGCATTAATTAGAAAATTAATTAGGATCATTTAATTGCTTAGGAATTGAATAGCCGTTAGCCATATCAATTTGGCAATATAAAATCTTTCCTATTAATTTTCTAATTGAGTCCACAATTCATTATTTATTTCTTAAATAAATAATAAACCTTATTATTAATAATATCTAATATCTAATAATAATTAATCATCTTTCCCGTTTATCTAGTCCGACAACTCTAAATGTGTGACCTCATAGGACCCGATTATAATAGCTATGAGTTTAACCTGTTTAACCTCATCAATCGTAGTCGGCTTCAAGCAAAGCACTACGACTCCTAAAATAATCGGATTGAATTCATTCAGTTAATTGTCCTATTCCAAGTTTAGTCATTGCACATTAAATTAAAGGACACAATTCCTTCAATCTCCCACTTGTCCTTAAACAAGTGTGCAATATAAGATACATTTGTCTCTTAATGTCTTATTTGACGATATGGTGACATTCATATCTTGCGTCAAATTTGTTTCTTGAACTCCGAGTTTGAACTGTCAATTAAACGGATGATTTCAAATAATCATCCGAGCATGGCCATGCATTTTCAGTTCTCACTCTTCAAGTGGCCGAGACACCAATCATGTTCAATGTATCACAGTATACACGAACCAGGAGGACTTCTCCAATCTTGTATGACTATGGCTCCCACTCAACTTTTTGCAATCCTAACAACTGCCTTTATAACTCCCTTTTACGGAAAGCGTTTAACAGTGTCAAAGAAATACCAATTATCAAGTGAGACCACAACATACTCATGTCTGAGGAATCTACTAATCCTAGTTTAACTTAAAACTTTACAATCTCTTTTGTAGAGTCTTAAGGTGAGTCAGTCTTACATGTATCATCCATACACATATATGTAAATGACTAGACATCTCCATGTCCCTATAGCCCATGAAACCTGGCGCTATCAGTCAACTTACAATATAGTCACTAACGAAATCATCCATGTCCATTTGATGATTTCAAACTATAGACTTTCAATAATTCAAAACTTCATTTCACTTCATGGGGTTTCATTCACCATAACACTTACAGTGATCCCATTTATTAATAATGAATTATTTGGACACATTATTCAATATTGATCAAAACAATATTTAAATAAGGATGAAATATCATATATCATAAGATCATCAAGTCAAACATAACACTAGTGTCCAACACTCATAATTATATAACATAATATAAAAGCAAACTCAAAGCCATTCTCCAATGTGCTTGAGACCCTTAGCCCTAGTGTGACTCTCATGCTTGGGCCTAGGCATAGGCTTGGTTAATGGATCTGCAATGTTGTCATCAGTATGCACCTTACACATCTTAATGTAACCCACAGTGATGATGCGTCGAATAAGGTGATGCTTCCTCATAACATGTCTGGATTTGGAGCTCGAACTCGGTTCCTTTGCCTGGGCTATGGCACCATTGTTGTCACAATAGATGTCGATAGGCACTGAAATGCTAGGAACTATACCGAGTTCATCCAGGAACTTCCTCATCCAAACGGCCTCCTTTGTAGCAGCAATGTACTCAGCCTCTGTTGTAGAATCTGCTACTGTATCCTGCTTGGAGCTCTTCCAGCTCACATCTCCTCCGTTAAGGATGAAGACATAACCCGATTGAGACTCAAAGCCATCTCGGTCAGTCTGAAAGCTTGCATCAGTATAGCCTTGTACGATCAATTTTTCATCTCCCCCATATACTAAGAAATCATCCTTGGTCCTTCTCAAGTACTTCAGGATATTCTTAGCTGCACTCTAATGTGCTTCTCCAGGACTTGATTGGTATCTGCTACACATGCTCAAAGCATATGCAACATCAGGACGTGTACATACCATGGCATACATGATAGATCCTATAGCAGAAGAATATGGGATCTTGTTCATCTTCTCAAGCTCAGCAGGTGTTTTAGGACACTGCGTCTTGCTGAGATATACACCATGTTGCATGGGTAAAAACCCCTTCTTGGAATCCTGCATTTTGAATCTATCAAGAATCTTATCAATATAAGTTCCTTGACTCAATACAAGTAGCCTCTTAGATCTATCTCTGTAGATCTTAATTCCAAGTATGTACTCGACCTTTCCTAAGTCTTTCATTGAGAAACATTTCTTCAGCCATTCCTTTACGGATTCTAGCATCGGAATGTCATTCCCAATAAGTAGTATGTCATCCACATACAAGACTAAGAAGGCTACCTTACTCCCACTAAACTTCTTGTAAACACAAGGATCCTCTTCACATCTAATGAAACCAAACTCTTTGATCTTTTCATCAAATCGAAAGTTCCAACTCCTGGATGCTTGCTTAAGTCCATAAATGGACTTCTTAAGCTTGCATACCTTCCCAGCATCATTTGGATCTTCAAAACCTTCAGGTTGTGTCATGTACACATCCTCTTCCAAAAAACCATTTAGAAAGGCGGTTTTGACATCCATTTGCCATATCTTATAGTCATAATATGCGACAATAGCTAGGATTATCCTAATAGATCTAATCATGACAACTGGTGAAAATGTCTCGGCATAGTCTTTACCATGAATCTGTCTAAAACCTTTGGTAACTAGTCTTGCCTTGTAAACAGATACATTTCCATCCTTGTCAGTTTTGAGTTTGAAAATCCATTTGCTTCCTATAGGTTTTACCCCATTTGGCAAATCTATCAAGTCCCACACTTGATTTTCAAACATCGAATCCATTTCGGACCTCATGGCCTCAAGCCATTTCTTGGAGTCTGGACCCGTCATTGCTTGCTTATATGTTGAAGGCTCACTATGTTCTAACATAAGAACATCAAGGCTTACATTCAAGATGAAATCATAACGTCTTGGTTGTACCCTTGGCCTTTCCGATCTACGAGTGGGTTCAACTTGTTCAACAACTGAATCCGGAACATGATCCACAACTGTTTGTAGATTCTCTTGTTCCGGCTCTTGGATGATCTGAGGCCCTAAGCCTTCAAAAGTAAGCATCTCATCATCGACATCATCCATGTCATCTTGTTGTTGAGTTTGTTGCTCTTCATCATCTTGAACTGTTTCAAGATGAATATTTCTCCCACTTGACTTGTTGGAAAGGAACTCTCTTTCCAAAAAGACACTATCCCTCGCAACAAACACCTTTTGCTGAGTTGGATTGTAGAAGTAATATCCAAAACTTCCTTTTGGATACCCTATAAAAAGCATTTATCTGATTTTGGGGCAAGCTTCTCTGTTTGTAAACGCTTTACATAAGCTTCACATCCCCATATTTTCAGAAAAGACAACTTCGGAACCTTTCCAGTCCATATCTCATATGGAGTTTTGTCTACAGTTCTTGACGGAGTCCTGTTTAATGTAAGTACAACAGTAGTGAGGGCATATCCCCAGAAGGATACCGGAAGATCAGCAAAACTCATCATTGATCGGACCATGTCTAACAAGGTCCTGTTTCTCCTTTCAGACACACCGTTCAGTTGTGGTGTTCCTGGGGTAGACAACTGTGTTACTATCCCACAATTTTTCAAATGATGTTCAAATTCGTGGCTCAAGTACTCACCACCACGATCAGATCGAAGTGCTTTTATTTTCTTGCCACTTTGAGTCTCTACTTCATTCTGGAATTCCTTGAACTTTTCAAAGGATTCCGATTTATGTGACATTAAGTAAATATATCCATATCTACTCATGTCATCAGTAAACGTAATGAAGTATCTGTAGCCACCTCTAGCTTCTGTGGTCATTGGCCCACATACATCAGTATGTATTATGCCCAACAATTCAGTAGCCCTTTCATTTGTTCCTTTGAAAGGTGACTTGTCATTTTGCCCATTATACATGATTCACATGTGTTAATGGATTCATAATCCATGTCTTTTAAAAGTCCATCTTTATGGAGCTTCTTCATGCGATTCACACTAATATGGCCCAATCGACAATGCCATAGGTAGGCCTCACTCAAACTATTTGGTTTTTGCCTTTTGTTATTTATATTATATACATCCGATTTGAGATCCAACACAAAAAGTCCATTACTCATTGGTGCATTAGCATAGAAAATATTGTTTCTAAAAACAGACATAAATCCATCTTTAATGCTAAAATCAAATCCCGCAGAATGTAATAATGCAACCGAAATAAGGTTCTTGGTAATGCATGGAACAAAATAACAATTATTCAGTTCTAATACGAAACCAGAAGGTAAAGACAGACTAAAATCTCCCACGGTAAGTGCAGCAACACTTGCTCCATTTCCAACGCGTAGGTCTATCTCCCCCTTCTTCACTTGCCTTCTATTTCTTAGTTCCTGCACATAAGAAATAATGTGAGCACCACAAGCGGTATCTAATACCCAAGTGGGATCATATTCTAATGTGAGAACATTTGTTGTCATTATATCAATAACATAAATACCTGAAGTGCCGGAACTCGCAGTTCCATTCTTCTTGTCTTCCAGGTACTTGGGACAGTTCCTCTTCCATTGTCCCTTGGCCTGGCAGTAAAAACAATCATGATCAGCAGCCACCTTTGGCTTCTCACCACCCTTGGGTTTGGCAACTTGCTTGCCTTTCCCTTGGTAATTGCTCTTACTCTTAGCCACCTTCTTAAAACCCTTGCAATTGTTGACATTCAGAACTTCATTCTTCTTGTCATCAATAATATTTGCCTCAGCATTTTTAAGCAAGCCATGGAGCTCATTCATATCATGCTTCAAACCATTCATATGGTATTGCATTCTGAATGGTGCAAAACCATCATGCAATGATTTAAGAACAATATCAGTGGCCAACTCTTGGTCATATGGGGTCCCCAGATTTTCCATCCTCTTAAAAAGCCCAGTCAGGCTAATCACATGAGGACTCACTGGTTTTCCCTCACAAGCTTGCTATCAAGTATAGCCTTGTGAGTCTCATATCGCTCTATCCTTGCCTGATCCTGAAACAACGTTTTCAGTTCAATTATGATAGTATAAGCATCTGAATGCTCAAACCTCTTTTGCAAATCAGGCTCCATTGCAGCAAGCACGAGGCAAGTTACAGGTAATGCATCAGACCTCACCCTAGTTTCTCTTGCCTTCTCCTCATCTGATGAGGTGTCGGTCAAAGAAGGGATAGGGGTAGCTAGGACGTCCTCACGTCCCTCGGACCTGAGAATGATTCTCAGATTCCTTTCCCAATCAAGGAAGTTTGTTCCATTGAGCTTGTTTTTCTCAACAATTAAGCGCAGAGAGAATTTCAAATTATCATTCGACATTATCTACAAAATATCAATGACATACAAATCAGTATATGTTTGAAATTTGCAAATACTTATATTTAAACAATTTCAAATAAGTAAAAGCACATTTTATTCAGTTGTTGTCGTCCCTTTGAATAAAATATTCCAAGATCCCATCCCAGACAAGACTCAACGTACTTTTGCACTGCCTTAAGTCATATGTGTTCAGGGTAAGTAACAATTACTAATTATAACTCCTTATAATTCTTGGTTGATGATCCACATCCAATGCAGAAATCATCTCATGCCTCAAGATCCAAAACTTTGCCTTTTGGTCTCTCGTTGGGTACTACCATATCAAGGTTCATGTACCCCCGTATAGATTCACCCTCACACTCAGTCCAAGATTATGGAAGAACACACTCACTTTTGTGAAGCCCATCCAACCACAATCCAGAACTTAATGGGTTATGATATGGAAAGGCATTGCCCCAATTTACCGTTGGGACACAAGTCTTTTATTTGTCATTTATTTATAAGTGAAAAAAAATGTCATAAATAAAAACAATATAAAGACTTAAAATAAAGCATTCAACACGCAATAATTGTGATCCTAGTATGGCCCCTACGATGCATAAAATAAAGATCTAATCTTCATAATATCTTCATCTTGTATCGTGCATGGATCTCCATCCTTGACCTTCTTATGTCTTGTCCTTCTTCTTGTATTACAATTTTGAATTACTCTAATTGCAGAAATTAAATTACAATAAAATAAACGATGCGCAGATCGTGTACAAGAAAACATAACGATACACAGATCGTATTTATGGGCCATACTAGTCACTTTATGCAAGCAATATATCATAATATAAAACAAGTAAAAAAAATCTCAATTTAAATTAAATCCGTATATGGTATTAATCAATATTAACCATTAAAATGTAATAATTGGATTAAATTGTATGAAAAAGATATAATATAAAATATTTAATCTTAAGTGGGATTTTCTAACTTTTAGAAAACAATTAAAATAAATAATATCATAATATTATCCATCTTAATTTTGTGAGCTTTCCATCACCGAATCGAATCGATTCCGACTCGGTTGATGTTCAATTTCCATATCAATTCATACAATTCCATATCGCAATTCATCAAAATCTCCATTTCAATTTTACATTTTTATCCATATAAAATTCACCACTAATTTCTATCAAGATCCGCATCAAAACATTGATCATATCAATCTATGCAATTTGGCTCTGATACCATTGTTGGTTATTATTAGATGCGTTAAGCGGAATTTCAGATTGTATCTAAACATCTAATAGTCGGATCTACGCATAATTGATAGAACATGAGAATACCTTTGATGCGTGAACCGGATCTGATCGGGTAGGATTGAAAGTGATGAGAGCTCCACGTGTTGCTCCTCTAGTTGGTCCACACGAGCTCGTCTAGATGTCCTTGCCTTCGACTGCTAGGACAAAAGGACGAAGGCGAAGCAATCAAATTGCTTTTTGGCAATGGTGGTGAATGGCGTGTGATGATTTGAAAAAAAGAAGAGAATGAGAAGAAAAACAAACTTTTTATTTCTTTTCTCTGTCTTTTTTCTTTCAGCCGAGAGCTTCAAGAAACAAAAGGACACTTTGTTTTCAAAACCTTTTCAAATCAAATCTCGTGATTAATTGGAGCATTAATTAGAAAACTAATTAGGATCATTTAATTGCTTAGGAATTGAATAGCCGTTAGCCATATCAATTTGGCAATATAAAATCTTTCCTATTAATTTTCTAATTGAGTCCACAATTCATTATTTATTTCTTAAATAAATAATAAATCTTATTATTAATAATATCTAATATCTAATAATAATTAATCATCTTTCCCGTTTATCTAGTCCGACAACTCTAAGTGTGTGACCTCATAGGACCCGATTATAATAGCTATGAGTTTAACCTGTTTAACCTCATCAATCGTAGTTGGCTTCTAGCAAAGCACTACGACTCCTAAAATAATCGGATTGAATTCATTAAGTTAATTGTCCTATTCCAAGTTTAGTCATTGCACATTAAATTAAAGGACACAATTCCTTCAGAGCCCAGCTGATTGGATTTGATGGTGTTCAACGAATCTGTCCAGTGATGATTTTAAGAAGGTGTTAATCGTTGTGTGGCTTTGTTGACGGAACAGAAACAATATCTGGCACGATAAGGAAGGTTGGAGTATTGACAGGGCAGCCATTCTTGGTAAGAGTATCTTGAACTTGCTTCATTGCTCTCAATGGCAACACCGAGCCATGAATTTCTATTTCACATACAGGTGGATTCCTCTGTCCCTTGGTATGATTAAAATTAATACCGATGGGGCTTGGGAAGTGACTTCAAGGAGAGCTGGGCTGGGTATTGTCGCTAGAGATCATGCTGCAACTGCAATGGTAGCTTGGTGTTGGACAACGCATTGGAACCAAGGAATGTGTGCGGGAGAAGTCGAGGGTCAAGCATTGTTGATGGGCTTAAAACTAGCATCTAAGCTAGGGATCAGGAGTGCTTGCTTTGAGACAGACTCTGTGGAAGTTTATCGTGCCATCTCCTTGGGAGTAGGCCGGAAAGATTGGTGCTTTTATTGGCTGGATGAGGCTTTTCTTCTTTTGAGATCAAGACCTGATTGTATGATTCGATTTGTTAGCAGGGAAGCGAATGGCATTGCTGACTGGTTGGCTTCTAAGGCGAGGACGGATGTGTGGAATTGGAACAGTTTTTTTTCGATTACAATTGTTAGTGTTGTGTTAGAAAGTTAGTATGAGGAGTCGATTCGGGCACCATTAGGCGCCGGGTGTGCACCAAATCACTGGGCTAATCCTCGACCCTCGAATTGGAATAGTTTAGACGCCATTCCTTTTTTCCTAGCTATCTGTTGTAATCTTTGGTTTGGTTTCGTTTGTTTTTGTTGTAACAGGTTGGTTTCCAATCCCAAAAAAAAACTATAGTTAGATGTTACAACAAAGAAAAAAAACAACCCACAAACCCCCCCCCCCTTCTCCTCCCTCCTCAGCCCCCCTTCTCCTCCTCCTCCTCCCTTCCTCAAATCTGACCTCCTCCCTCTTCCCTCCTTGCTTCATGCCTCACTACCGATCTGATCCAATTTCAGCAACATGCAAGCTGTTTGATTCAGATCTGGATTTGTGGGTGGTGGAGATGGAGGTGAGTTTGGGATGAGGTACCGGCGATGGGTTGGGGGAGGTGGATGGGTGGGTTGGAGGGGGGCTGTGGATCTGTGTTTTTAGTTTTATTTATTGTAATTTTCTGTTTTCGTTTTAGTTGTTGTGCCCTGTGTGGCAAAATAATTGGAGACTGGATCGCCGGCGGACGACGCATTGATGATTTTCAAGTGGTCCTGCCTCTCCCAGCTGTGAATGACGGGACGATGTGTTCAAGCCAGAGGCGAAGTGGAGCGGCGGACTCCTGTTCATTCATGTTTATTTTTCTTGTCTATTCCGTTCCCAGTTGGTTAACTTGTCCCAGCTTTAAGTCCTCGATTCGCCGTTGTCTTTGTAATTCACAGTTTTAATCAAAAACAAAAACAAAAACAAAGAAAAAAAACATAGGGCGGTGAGGTTACCATGTCAGAAAAACAACGCCGTTTTGAGCTAGCGAGTCGAAACAATTGCTAACCCCCGTTATGTTTGGAATTTAACAGAGCGACTGATATTTCAACTCATGGGCCTGATCAGGCCAGGCCCAAACGCGTGACTCTATAAACCCTAAAATAATCCCGATCCCTATATAAAAAACCTATCTCTAATCAACTTACGAACATCGCCGACCGACTTCTGCCATTGAAATCGCAATAGCTAAAGTCGGCTTCATAGCTCAAGGATTTGTCGTAGATCTGTCTTTTGTGTTATGCGTTCTTGTTACGTCAGATGTGGATGTTGTGTTTCTTTTTTCCCAAAATACTTTTCTTTCATTTTCTAGGGTTTATTTTTGGTTTCTCAGTGATGATCAACACAGATGACGAGTCCGACGAAATCCATTCATTTTAACCATGGGGACAATACGAGGCATTTGTCTGAGAGAAATCATTCAAAAAGCCCCAATTTTTTTCATTCTTTTCTTTCTTTAAGTCACAGCTTTATCACCTTCATTAATTTTCTTTTTTTTTTTAGAGATTGGGATATCGAGTTTTCAGGCATTGTGATGAAGAAACGTTTAATTTTTCTGATTTCAAGTGATTGAATCAAACCCTCCTACTCATTCTGAATGCCTGATTGTGATTCATGTTTTTTTGTTACAATGTTTTTTTCTCCTAATGTTCATCAATTTTTAAAATTTGTTATGGAGGGGCTATCCTTAATGATGATGAACACAGATGACGAGTCTGATGAAATCCATTCATAAAAAATGTGAGGACAGATCGAGGCATTTGTCTGAGAGGTTCACCCTTTGTCGACTCTTTTTTTTTTGTTGTAGTCGTCTGTCTCTTCTTACATTATTTGGTCGATTGATGTGAGCCCCTTTTTTATTTCCTCGGTGAGTAAATTTTTGGATTTGGATTGTTTTGTATTTGTGGCCATGATGATGAAATTCAACTCTATAAATCAATGAGGCTTCCAATGATTCTTTTCAAGCACTTTTGAGCCACTTATTCTATTTTTTTTAGCAATTAGGTGAACTTCGATTACACTCTTTTCAAAATCTAAGTATTTTTCAAACTAATCTATGCTGATATTTTTTTATTCAAGTTTCTATCTAGGAGTTGAAATTATATGAAATGATTTTTATAATATTTATGGCAGTGATTTTTCGAGTTTTTTGTTTGAAGTGGTCAACTGAGTTAAATGTCATTGATTAACTGCCAGAGGTGTTGAGCATTCATAAATAAAGGCATGCACTGAACAAACAGAACAGAATCGAGATGTTGATTTCATGAAACAGTACAAACAAATTGAGATATAAACTCATGCAGTTTGTAAGCAAACAGAACAAGCATGCATGCCAGTAACATGAATATGACAATTGCGAGATGTTTAGAGCAGAGGTACGCATGTATAGCATTCACATGAAATAGGATAGCAAACCTGTTGTTGATTCAGTCACGTCGATGACGCTGTCCTTAAAGCTGTATTGTCTCCCTTAGGTGCTGGGTCTGATGGCAATGAGCTTCCCAGGATGAAAGAATCACCGCAAGCGCTTGAGCACCGTAGCCTCGCTGTACGAACTTATTCAACCTTTCACTATCATTACTGATCGGAAAAACAAAAGGAAATCGAGATGTAGGGTTTCGTTTTCTGTGTATTCGACAAAAGAATGGCTGTCTTCTTTTTATAGCACTGAGAATAAACCAATCCCAGTCGTGGGTTCAACTATCCAAGCCCATGATACAGTAACCGTCCAACTGTCGAGGACTGATTTGAACCAAAATTGAAATCGATAAAAGTGAAAATGAACCGCGCAACCCGCTGAGAAATCGAGCACCATTCGTGATGCGGGCGCACACAAGCCAGGCCAAATTTGACGGATCCGAGTTGAAAGACCTTGGCTTAAACAACTTAATAACCATGAACTTGACATTGTATAAGAACATCATTTGTTCTCCTTTAGTATCCAATGTGGGATATAAAGCATTTCACATAAGTGAAATCCAACTTCATATCAATCCTTACCAAAGTCAAGTTTGATGATTTTTGGTCCATCTTTGGCCATCGATTTCTCATTCGATATAGATTCGTTTTTGGCAATTCAACATTCGATTTCATACCTCTCAACTCAAGGTATTTTAATCTAATTTTATCAACAAGATTCGAGGTGTCCTCCACGCTCAATTTTAGGTCTCAAATATAACGCACCACCATTTTCTTTAAACCTTTTACACACATTTTTCCAACAATCCCCAACTCCAACAAAGTTGTTTGGTTGTTATACGGGCTTGTCACTGCAATAGTGTGTTTTTGTATGGTATTTTTTTTGTTATATTATGTTTTTCTCTCTTCAATTTCGATCCTTTTACCCAAAGTGAATATCAGAAATAAGTCTCGCCAAAAAGAAGGGATTTATTATAAAGTTTAAGGAAAATTATAAAAAGACTACCTGGACTGTCAAAAGATTTCAAATCGCGGTCTGGACTATTTCAATTTAGTATTTTTGGATCAAATTGCAAACCCTAAACTAACACCGTTATGTTTACAAACGTTATTTTTTTAAAAGTCCTCATCTAATTTAATATTATCGAATAGTTATGTCACACATCCTCTGTATAAAAGGTATGAAAATAACTTGGGTGACTAAGAAAATTTTATTGACTAGCTTTAACAAACTTAATTGTTCATCTGACCACACAGGACGGTATTATCACAAAATAAATCCTCACAAAATATCCCCATCGTCACAAAATAAATCCCCATGGTCACACATCCCATCATCACAAAATAAATCCTCACAATTAAGGTTGTATTATGTATCAGAAAAGTCTGTTGATTAATGGCTTCAACCTTCAACATCATCATCCTCACTCGACAAGTATGGCGTGGATGTACCATAGGCCGTCGAGCTGTATTGAAACTCTGGTGATAAGGGTGGTGCAGCAGCCGTGATTTGAGCGAAGGAGGAGTAGATGGAGTTGTTGACCTACTTGATGATAATCGGAAACGTCCGATTTTCATCTAGTGTCGAGGGCGAGGGCATGTCTTCCAATTGTAGATGGGATTGAATTTTCTCGTGTCTGAGGATGGGAATCAATTGGTTTGAAATCAACTGCATTTGAAACCCTATATAATTTGTCTATTTTTTTAAAAAATAGATAATAATTGTAAACGGTTATAATTATTTATTTTAATTTTTTTCAGTGTTGGTGAATGAGTGAGAAATGTGTTAATTGTTTATTGTTTGCAATTTAGTGCAAAAATACTAAATTGAGAATTGAAATAGTCATGCCACGATTTGAAATCGCCTGCCAGTCCAGGTAGTCTTTTTGTAACTTTCCCTAAAGTTTATTCTGAAACATTATATTATATCTTTTTATATAACATGCATAATATAATTAAATTAAGAGAAAAATGTATATTAATGTCTCCAACTATTAGTATTTTTTTAATTGAAGCTCTAAATTAATGACTTTTTTCAAATAGGAAAAAAAGTAAATATATAAATTTTCGAATGAACACTGTACTTCACATTGATTAAATTATTAATTCAATCTCATATACTTTATGTTTGGTTTGGTTTGATTGGATTCAATTTGATCAATTTAATTTAGCTGGATTTGAGCATGAAAAAAAAATGAGCATGCGCTTATTATTAATTACAGTATATGGTTTTTTTTTTGGGTGACAAAACTTATTATATGGTTTTGGTTGGACAAGATTGCAACTAAGAAATGGCCTTTGGGTGTCACATTGAGACCATTTTCCTTGCTGACCTTTGGTTGGTGATTCTATTGTTAAGGTGGGGCATGCGGGAGAATCAAGTATGAGGGAATCACACGCCTCAGGGAAAATAGATACGACTATTCCCTTGATAACAATTTAATAAAAAGATATATGCTTGTTAAAAAAGAAAATATATTTTCAGAGTGTGTGATCAAATCGTCTTATTATTTTTAAGAGTGTATGATTCAAAGCAGTTTATTTGTTGATACAAAAAGTTTAATTTTTGAGATGTTGGGATGAATATTTTAAGAGTGTGTGATTAAATCGTCTAAAGTGTATGATTCAAAGCAATTTGTTTGTTGACACAAAAAAGTTTAATTTTTGAGCGGTTGGGATGAATTTTGTGTGTCAGCAAATAAACTGCTGTGAATTTTCTCGTTCTATGGTTCCAGAATACTAAAATAGTGATGGTCTTTTAACATTTCAATAGATGAGTTTGATGTTGAAAAAAAATCAACCAAAATACGCCATTTCTTCCATATTGACAACGTATTATGTATTAAAGTCGCTTTGTCAAAATGATAAGATAAGGTTTTCTTTATGTCTAATATATTTTTTTTATAAAAAGAATTTTGAAATTATATTCCAAAAATAAAGTATATTAGATTTGTATACATCTTTGCAAAAAAGAAGGAAAAGAAGAAAAAAAAGTCTGTATACATCTTTAACAAAAGAACGCAGCTTTCATTATAATTAAACTTCAATTCCAAAGTTATATTGTATGTTTTATCTGTCAGTATTATTATTTATTAATTATGTTTTAAAAAAAGTATTATTATTTTTTAAAGTTTGTTTTGGAGGATCGCTAAAGGCCACAAAAAAACATTTATAAATAAAATTACAAAATTTGCATTTTCTGATAACATTTAATTGTGGGGCGCTTCGCCAGCGAGTTTCATTTCATCATCTCTTCGCGATATTATTTTTTCATTTCAGGGTTTTGACTGGGATCGTCGGAGGAGGGTTTTAGTTACAAACTCCGATCCATCGATCGATCCTCGTCACTTACTCTCACTTAGTTTCTCGTTCTTACTCAAATCTCAGATTCGTCTCTGTGATGGCTTCCGAAGATGTGATTCGCAAATCGGGAGAGACTGCGGTGAAGACGATCGCAAATCTGGCCGAGGAGGCCCGAGAGGGCGTCAGAGATCCCACCCCCGCCATACTCAGCATCTGCAAGTCGCTCATCGCTGGAGGAGTTGCTGGTGGAGTGTGAGTGCACTTTTTTATATATTGGAAATAACAGAATGTAGGGATTTTGTTGACTTTGAGTGTTAGGTATTTCGATTTGGAAATCATATTTTTGAAATTTAGGGCAAGAGCCTGCTTTGGCAAATTGATGGTTGATTCTGATGTATTTTGGTAGTATGCCTCTGACGCAATAGTGACAGTGCTCATTTTGGGAAGGGCTGGTTTTGGGCTTTTGTTTGGTTTGTCAGTGGCAAGTTCTGATTTTTCAGTTGGTTTGTTTTATGTTGTATGGTTCTGGATGTAAAGCTTATTCACACAACTTGTTGTATGACTTTCATACTTGTTATTGTTACTTGTGCTTGCCTGACTTGAAACTGCTGCTCTAAGAAGAGTTTATTGTTTCAAGTTTTGTTAGCCATTATAATATTATGAACTGACATTTACAATCCTGGTGCTTGCTTTAGATCGAGGACCGCCGTAGCGCCTTTGGAGCGAATGAAAATACTGCTTCAGGTAGTTGCACTAGTCCTCTCCAAACACTTCTCACTCTAATTCCGCTGCTACTACTTATTCGTGACTATATTGACATTAGCTTTTCTTCTGGTTTATGTAGGTCCAGAACTCTCATAATGTGAGGTATAGTGGAACAGTCCAGGGCCTAAAGTATGTTTGGAGTCATGAGGGCTTCCGAGGACTTTTCAAAGGAAATGGTGCTAACTGTGCTAGGATTATCCCGAACTCAGCAGTCAAGTTCCTCAGTTATGAGCACGCTTCCAAGTAAATTTTCAATATTTCATTTTTTCCACTTCAACTGTCGTGCAGTTTCATTATTTATTCACAAACAGCCTGCAGTAACTTATGTCAGTATATTGTTACTGTATCAAAAGGCTACATACTTTTAATTCTCTACGGCTCATGACTCAGCTTTACATCACTGCTTATGCCATAACTCTCCTTTTTTTTGTCTGACTGTCTTCCGAATTCCACACAGGGGACTTCTGCATTTGTACCAGCAGCAAACTGGAAATGGTAAGTTTCAAACAGCACGATTGTATCAAACCATCAATTTTTCAATGTCAGCTTGACATTGAGTATATTATCAACTTTACTACATCGACAATGCACAAGAACATCTTCTTCAATGGCTGTAACATGAATTACAATAAGCTCAGAGCGTTTCCAACGGATGAAAGCATATAGTTTGAAATCTAGTTCCTGATTTGATTTCCCTTGGTCTTCATGGTGAAGGGTAAGAGACTAGGAAGTCTCTTAGTTTTCACAACTCTGTAATGCTTATTTTATGGCTCATCAACCAAACCTCTCTGGTAGTTATGGTTTTTGGAAAATAATCGTAGTCCGTGGAACATCAAAGAATAATGAGCTTGACCTACAGCGATTCTTAGACAGTTGATTGAAAGAATAATGAATATGCTTGTATGCATGAACTGTTATCCTTGCATATGTACACTGAATCACCTTTTATTATTTTGTTGATACTTGCAGAAGATGCAGAGCTCACTCCCGTTTTACGCTTGGGAGCTGGAGCAATTGCTGGGATCATTGGAATGTCTGCAACTTACCCTATGGATTTGGCACGAGGCAGGCTGACTGTTCAGGTATTTCCACGAGCTGAATGGCGGCGTGCATTGAAT
The DNA here is from genome assembly GCA_033675215.1 of Rhodiola kirilowii. Classification (NCBI taxonomy): domain Eukaryota; kingdom Viridiplantae; phylum Streptophyta; class Magnoliopsida; order Saxifragales; family Crassulaceae; genus Rhodiola; species Rhodiola kirilowii. The sequence goes on along the minus strand of CM066203.1, from coordinate 1,974,521 downwards.
TCCACAGCTGTTTCCAGATTGATGATTTTTGTTTTGTTTTAAAAATGTAGACAGAGAATTCTCCCAATCAGTACAGGGGAATGTTTCACGCGCTGTCATCTGTTCTGCGTCACGAAGGCCCACGAGCCTTGTACAAGGGTTGGCTTCCATCTGTTATGGGAGTGGTAAGTCTGAATTTTAATTTCTCCTTCAAATAGCGTAATTATACATGCTATAACTTTGCATGGTTAATTGAGAAATGTATTTGATCCTGAGGTCAAAAGAAACGTAGATGTGACTTGATTTGGGGTAGACGTAACCTACTGCGAGCATCATTTTTCCCAATTTTGTTGCAAATATTTATTTGCTAGCATATTTCTAGCTATATAGTTTCGTTTTACCTCAAGCTGGATAAGGAGTTGATCTTATGATTTTCTTTCAGATTCCATATGCAGGTTTAAATTTTGGCATGTACGAGTCTCTAAAGGCTTGGCTAATTAAGACTAGACCATTTGGTCTAGTGGAAGATACTGACTTGAGCGTGACAACAAGGCTTGCTTGTGGTGCTGTTGCGGGTACCTTTGGTCAGACCGTTGCTTATCCTTTTGATGTTATCCGGAGGAGAATGCAGATGGTAGGATGGAAAGGTGCTGCTTCTTTTGTCACTGGTGATAGCAGAAACAATTCGGCTGTTCAATACAATGGTATGGTTGATGCATTTACAAAAACTGTTAGAAACGAAGGATTTGGAGCACTGTTCAAGGGTGTTGTCCCCAATTCAGTCAAGGTTTGTCTCTCTTAACATCAATGTATTCATCCTTGTTTTAAGATTGGGGATATCTAAAACTAAAAATTTGCCAAAGGTTCTCTTTTTTCTAGATGCATTTGTTTTGACGGATTTGATTGTCAATGATTATTTTGGGAGTATCTAATTTTTCATGTTGAAATATAAGAACCCTTTTCGAAAACCCTGTCACACTTGATTTCATTACAAGAATAGTATCTTGCCATGGAGATGACTGAAATAGTTTTTGTGATTTTACATACTAGTTCAATATTTTTGAAAGGAAAAAAAGGGCATGGTGCTTGATTGACAATATATGATTTGAGAATGGCAGTTGCAGTAGTGTTTTTAAACAAGCTGATTAAACAGATCCAACATTTTCAGGTTGTACCATCTATCGCCATTGCATTTGTGACCTACGAGATGGTTAAGGACGTCCTAGGAGTAGAGATCCGAATATCGGATTGAAGATTGGGGATACCGACGTTGGTTCAGAGAGACTTGTATTATTTTTGTAGACTGGGGGAAACAGAGATGGATGATTAAGTCTGTGCTTGTTTCTCTCACCGAAGATTGGTGGAAGTGAGAACCCCATTTCACAGACCAATGTCTACAAATTCATTAACCACAGCTTTAGAATGTGATGTAGCTTTATGGCGTTTTCATGTCATATCAATAAAGCAAATGCAAGGACCATTGTAGCAAAATGCTTTTGCTTGTTCCTATCTTCTCCGGCTTAGTACCGTGAACCTTCGTTTTTCATAATAAAAATTGTTCATTACTTGGTTGACGCTGTTTTTTGCTTCAACTGGCTAGATTTTGGTATACTCTGTACCCCTTTTTTATGCTTCAATTAGCTATATTGGTTTATTTTGCTTCTCAGTTCTGCATGTATGGCGTGAGATAACTAGTTGTAATGGTAATGTATTTCCCAAAAACTGCAATGCGCCATTGAAAGTTGGACTATTGTGTTTTGTGGGTGCACATATATGTACTCTATAAGGTGCTGTCAGCTTGTTAGCTACATTGTCCTATTGTCTATCAGTGAATCTCTGTTGAGGCCTGAGGCCTGAGAGTGAGAAAATTTCGGATTTGCCCAATTTCAGAATTCGTTCTTATTCAATTATTGAAATTGGACCAAATCTGAAGGTGACACTCAGCATTAAGTGCCATTAACTCAACATCATTTGTTCGTGAAAACTAGACCAAAATAATGTTGGTAAGAACACTTAATTGGCATGTCCGAGTTCCGTCCATTTGACGTATGAGTGTGCTGCCTGCTTCAGCCACGTGTAACTATGAAGGCCATGAAGGTCCGCATTCCCGTTTGATGTGTGCTGGATGCGTTAAGGGGCTGTTATGTTGCCACGTTTGCTTTTTAATTTCTATTATTTCGATTTCTTTTTCGATTAAGTCGATTTTAACTATCAGCTGGAGAGCCCACTACCTGAGGCGTGGGGCTAAGTGGAATAGTAATCCACTAACTATTACGCATGTTTAATTCTGTTGTTGAATCTGATCTCAGCTAAAATTTCTCTAGCTCAAAGTCCTCTGTACTCGCCTTTTTAACTGTGCCTCCCAATTTATAAAAAAAATGCGATAAATAATTAAAATTATCGATCGATAATTTTAATTAAGACATTTTGAAAAAAGTGCATGGTTGACAGAATACACTTGTGTCTTTCTCGATTGAGCCATAGATAAGGAGATAAATATTAGTGGTGACATATTCGTATACGATTTTAAAAATTCAAATGTACGTATTATTTGGTTCCCCCAGACATGATTAAAGGTTTCCAGACGTCGTCATTGCTTGTGTAACACTCTACTAGAACCACGTGCAGATACTACGAGAGCCGCGTGGCGTTACTAGTCAACACAAACATATAGTATAAAATTCACATATCTAATTTAATTATCACTTTCATTGGTGAATTCCCAGATGCATTCATTTTCATTTCCTGATAATTCTAACTTCAAAAAGTGTAAATTCATAATTAATGACAATTCAATTTCTCATTTTTCATACAACCAATCATTAAATTTCTTTTTATTTTTCATAACTAATACGGAGTATGATTCAGTGTAACATCACATTTCAATCATATTCCTTTTTCCTATTCAGCTATTATCACTCACTAGTCACTAAGCTTCAATTTAGACCCTGTGTATCTTAAGAAATTCATTGTTATAGTTTCTACTCTTATCATTAGATGACAATTAATTAATCATTTTAGTCCATGGAAAAAAAATATCCGGACAGGCTGTTCACCAAAATATCTACATTTACCAAAATATCTACTACTGTACCACTTTTCAATCGACAGTAACACCCGCCTGCATCAATTATTTAACAACCTAGTTGTTGCCCTAGTAAATAATAACAAGAAAAATCCAAAAAAATATTCTCCAACAAATAAAATAAATCCAATTAAAGTCAGTTTTATTTATTTCCGAAAATGCCCTTCGCCTCCTTCCTTCTTCCCCAATCCATCTCTCTTTATATTAACTCCTTTACAACTTCAACATTTGTCATTCTCTCTCTTTCGCCTCGATCAGTCATAACTCACATCTTTCTTATACGGATCTCAAAGTTAGAATCTTTATCACAGATCTTGTAATGGGGTCATGCAGTTCATGCGATTCGCGCTCCCAATTCTCCACCGCGAAGTTGATTCTACAAGACGGCCAGCTGCAAGAATTTTCCAACCCGGTGAAAGTGTCACAGCTTCTGCAGAAGAATCCGTCGAGCTTTTTATGCAATTCGGATGAAATGGATTTCGACGAAGTAGTTTCTGCCATTGACGCTGACGACTTTTTACAGCCGGGTCAGCTCTACTTCGTCCTGCCTTTGAACCGGCTGAAGCGGCCGTTTTCGGCGGCTGAAATGGCGGCGCTGGCAGTTAAGGCCAATGTGGCATTATTGGCCGGGAATAGGTGTGGCGAAAAAGTGTCGCCGGTTGAATTGACAGTGGCGGAGAGTGATTACAATGAGATGAAAACTGGCCGGAAAATCGACGGCGCAGGTGGTGGGCTGAGAAAGAATGTGAAGAGTAAGAGTCGTAGTGGTGGCGGGAGACGGCGGTACACGGCGGCCGTAATGAGTGCGATACCGGAATGAGATTGTGAAGTGTGGTCAGATTGTAAATAGTTGAATTCAGAGGCCATTTATAAAATTTAGGGCTAGAGAGGAATTATATGGTCGGTGAGGGATTTTGTGTTAGCCCATTGGTCACATCCTACACTAGGAATTGACTTCTATAATAAAGTCACTCTCTTAACTTCTTTCAATTTTATTTGTTCATTACTTTTTCAATGATCAAAACATACGAATGATAAGGTGCAAATAGACGCCAGAACGTGCAAAATAAATTTTTGATACAAAATATAAAATTTGTCAAAATCATTTTATAATCGTCAAAATTCGAGCAGGAAAATGAAAAGGACGAGCCGAAAAATAAAAAGACGACATAATTCGTCAGGTTTATTTTATAATTCATCACACACAAAAACCCAAAAAATCAAGATTTAATCTCATCTATTGAATCATAAGATCAAAGGTTCTTTTGTACCAACATATTTACTTTGTACCTGATCCTTTTTCTGATGCAAATAATATAATTTTGGAAGAGAAAATTAATGACGGTCTTTCATTTAATTTTTTGGACGGATGAAATTAAATTTCGCCGTATGATTAATTTCATGATGACAAATTATAGACCATTTTTGACAAAATATGTCGTACTCTTAATTTCTCGACAACGAATTATAATCCATTTTGTTATCATTGATGTAGTTCTCATGTTCCTCTATTTTTATAATGTGATGTTTGGATCTCAAGAAGAGTTTAAACTAAACTCTTGTATATATACAACATTTAATTTCATAATTGGGTACCTTCACCACATTACACAAATTAATTCTCAACACTTGGACTACATAAAATAAGCTGTTGAGCGAATTTGTGAGAGTTTCTAGCCGACTAACAGTAGAGATGGACTTCCGCTGGAGCTGAACTTTTGAAGGTTATTTAAGCTACTGTGGTTTGTTAACATTTAACAAGCTCTTTGGAAATTAGATACCGAAAGGAGAAGTTGTGAGGAACCCACTCAATGGCCTTGGGTGATTTGTTGCCTGCATGGCATTTCTTGATGCTTTTGCGGAGAGGTTCGGGGAGCGAATGTTGTATTGTTTTCAGCACTTCGTCGTGGGAGAGGCTGGAGTCTTTGGAATACGACTCGACGAGTTTTGGTAGGATGATTTTTCGGTCATTTCGGATGCCAAATGTAGCTCGGATGTACTCGTCTTTGGCTGTTTCTAGTTCTTGAAATATTTTTTTGGGCGTGTAAGCACGAACCTGAGACATACAATGAAAAAAAAATCGATTCAGAATTTTTATTCCGGGACTATTTAAAAAAAAATTTATACCAGGAAACAAAAGAGCCGAGTAAGGTAATAATCAATATACCGCTGGATCAGAGTGGCTTCCAGATGAGAGAGCAAAATATAGTAGCGGTTCTGGATTATCGATGGCATATGCTTGACGTTCATGTCCAGTCTTAAACTTAGGCCGTGAAGGGACTAGCTTCCTTATCCACTGAAAAAGAACACAGCAAAATGCATCGTCATAAAATGGTGGATCAATTTGAAATGACTTGGGAATTTATACTACGGTAGAAATTAAATCAGCTGTACAAAAGCTCACCTGTCCAGGACGAGACATTCGGCATCCAAGAATAGAGGTTTGTATTGTGTCTGCGTTTATTGTCTGACCCCCAATATTATAAGCTGCCTGAAATCAAGCTTTGCATGAGAAATCTATGTGCAACATCTTTACAACAAGACCATCCATGATGCATTAGATTACCTTCAAGAGCAGCAATACTCGCTTCACATTATTTTGTGGAATCCCAAAAGCTAAAAAAGCCTATTCGAAAGGAAGTCAAGCTGTTAGCTGATGATTGTGCAGGGGAGATTGGAAAAATAAATGGAAATTATTTCTTGTTAAGAAAATTACGTGCATCACTAGTGAATTGTGGATGTTGATCCAAAATGCCATCTTCTCCTCCTGTGTCAACTTCCTCGGATCCACTTCTTGTAGTCGAGAAATGATGGATCTATGATCAGCAGACGACCAAATCAGCATTGATTGTCACAAAGTGATCGTTTGGGGCTTACGTTCGGGACAAGTTGGTTAAAAAAACTGACACAACTTACCGGAAGTTTTGCAGCAGATAATCCACATCTCCCAGTTTCTGATTGTCTCTATGAATCCAAGGCACTTCAATCATTGTGCTGTAAGGTCCACTGAACTCTTTAAGGCCGTCCACGTGAAATGGGTTATCTAGCCTAACTTCGAATGACGAGTCTTTTCTCAATCCAGGACTCCACAAATCAGCACGATCTTGGGGTGAAAATTGACTGACTGATGAAGGGGTGGAATTTGGCGACGAGAGGCCATGCTGTGCTAGAGGTGGATATGAGAGCTTGCAGTATATGGCCGAAATGCACTTGATCATATCCTCTGAAAGTCTATTTGGTGTCTCTGGCAGATGATCCGAAATGCGCGTGCCCAGATGCTCAGCCAGACTGACTAGATTTGCTGACGTATTCTGTGCATACTGCAAAAAGACGGCAACAAAAGCTTCATTATTCAACATGCCGAATAAAGCTCCAACCTTGCTCGGTTAACCAATTCGCAATGCTAGGTACAATTCATTAGTTACCTCTGTCATGGAAAGCGGCTGAGAATGACAGGCGCGTACCGCTTTAGCTGCAATCTCATCCGAATTAGCATCATCAGGAGCCGATCTGGATATAAAAGCTGAATGTTGGGAAATGGACGACTGACATCGCGCTTTAAAATCTACAGAGGAACCTGCTCCTTCAAAGCAGCAGGGATCTTTAATTGGACTGTAAGTAAAAAGTCGCCTTGGTTTAACATCTTTGTTGTCCCTTGGAAATGGTACTGCAGGTCGATATTTATCAGAGGGCGGTGGTGTGGATACTTTTTTGTCCATTGCCGATGGCAATGAGCGGGGAATTCGCTGATCAAATGCCTTCCGGTAAAGAGACAGCAGGTACTGCTCCAAGTGACTAACTTCAATTTCCAACACTGCAATGTCTCGAATAAGCTCCGTTGCTGTCTGGATTGTACAAAAAAATAATGATCTTTAGTAAAACTACTTTAGAGCTTCACAATCAAGTAAAAATGATAAGCAGCGAATTTGAAATACTCAAATGTAACCCACCGTACCTTGGGCATTGAGGCTGTATCCCTATCATCGTTCGAGGATGGCAATCCATAGCCCATTGCTGATTCCAGTGCACGCCGTACTTCAAATTGATTTTGTAATCGTTTTTCAAGAAGCAGAATCTGCAAATATAACATATACAAGGCATATTAATACAATAAGTTTTGCTCACATATTTTCAGATTTAGGAGCAAGTCTACAATCAAGCGAGGACTTGATATAAGAATAGCGACATGGAATACCATATTGACTCTAGCAGTCTTAACTCTCAAGTGCCTCATACAACACAGAAATCTGATGTTTAATCAAATTACCTCTTGATTCAGACATACATGGACTTCACTTCTCTGAGATTCGCACATGATGCTCCTAACAGAATCCTCCACTTGTCCCATGTCCTGCGACAAATATCATCGCATAAGACAGTTGAACATATGAACTACGCACATTACAAAAACATTGAAACTACGTTTACTCTCCATAAAGAACACATTCTTTTGACACCGGAAGAAAAACATGCAGAGTTCACGAAAAGAGCTGCTTACCAGTTTCTGACGACGAGACTCTCCAAGCAAACTGTCAAGCTTATCTTCCTGAAACCTTTTGCTATCAGGACAGCTGCCATTGCACAAGCGCAAAGGTCATTAACTCAACAATAGCTTATAGCATCAAAGACGGAGCCATATCCTCCATTGCATTACAGGACCACTTTCCACAAATCATAAATACACATGACCAACCGAGCTTACAGCTCTACTATGAACAGCCTAAAGCGACATGAAAATGAAGTAGCGACCTCTCTAATTCCCTTCTCGCAGGGGTTCCATTCTATCATATGTGAACCATAAATGAGATATATTTCCTTGCTAAATGAAGAAGGATGTACAAGAGAGGTATCAATGACTTCGGTCAGACAATAAGCTAAATCATTAAAATTAACTCAGGACAAACACTTAAAATCATTGGTTCAAGCTTGAATTCTAACCTACTCAATGAGCAAGATAAACATGACTATAATAAATCTGAAAGCCTGCACAGCAGACAGCCCAGACTGCCAAGATTTCACCACCAAGTGTCAAACAGGAACTGATCAAATCACAAATTAACACTTGCCATGGCAACCAGCAGATGCTATACTCACCATTGAAACTCATCAAAAAAAAATTCTCTAAAACCACATTCCAAAAGTCTCCATCAATACCTTACACCAATCTCAGCATCACTAAAGACCAAAAAACTGCAACATAGAACTTATAGTAACAGCAAGGAAATGGAGATTCATCAGGTGATTTAGTTTACCTCTTAGAGCGAATAAGCCTCTGAGATTCAATCAATACAGCCATATCAATACCTCCAACCCCTTCAAACCTCATATCTGAGAGACCCAGATCACAAAACCCCATTAGTATACATCTCTGAATAGAAACCGACAAAATAACCTGAAACGCACAAATGACTTCCGAGTAACAAAACAACATACCATTACAGCTTGAAGCCTCATAACCAAAATCTATGAGTGTAACCGACTAATACCACCAAAAGGGTCGCCTAATCAATAATCAAAAGTTCAACTTTTTTCAACTGAGATTGACGAACATGGTCTCAATCTAGTGGTACAGTGCAAGACCCACTTCACCAAAAACTGTCCCCAAATTGGACAAACTGTCACAATGGACCAGAAGAAGAGTGGAAGAAGGAGAAGACTCAGAAGAGTTGTACCTAACTTCAAATCAAGGAAGAAACGGAGGAAGAGTGGGATTTATAATGGTGGTCACTGTAAGCAAATCATATGCTACGAAAATCCAAATGAGAAACTAAGAATAAAAACTAATCAACCAATCCACATATTTTTTTCTTCTCTCTTGTTGGCAAACCAGTTGGAGTTGGTGACCCTCCGGACCCCTCCACACTTTGTCATATAGCTCTGTCAAGCTGCTGCTGCCTCAGGCTGCATACTGCATTGGTCATGGAGCTTTTAAGTCCCCAAAATGCCCTCTAGGGAGTGGGAGAACAAAACAAATGTTAATCCAACCAAGTCAATCCATGAATTACATGCTAATCAGAAAACGTTAGGTCAATTAGGAGAAAAGTATATCACTCGCATCAAAAGGGATGAAACATTTTGGTTGCTAAAGTTTGAGCCTTTTAACATTTTTCATTTTTTTTTATGATGAAAGGACTTGAGTGTTAGGTTAGTACCCGTCATTTTTTATAAGGTAGGAACTTCGAACCCAGCACACTTTGGTGCATGGAGGGATTGCTCACCACTGAGACAATCACATTAGCCCTTTAACATTTTTCATTTTAGTATGATGTTTTATTGTAATTTATAAAGGTATCAAGTTAGTATATTTAAAATCACGATCATATTTTGATCTCAGAAAGAAAAATGAGCCGAAATTCCATTTTTGTTTTTGATGAAAATGAATGATGAATCAGACCCTATTACAACAAATCCACTGAAAAGGATTTGTTGAAGATGACAAGTTTGGGATTTGCTAACAAAGGTTGAACCTTGGCATTGAAATGGGGTTTAAAAAGTGAAGAGCTTTTTTCTTAAAATGGGCACCATTGAAAATGAGGGGAAGTAGTCTTTTCTTTTGCTAGGTGGAGGGAGGAGACTCAACCTTAAGGGCTGTCTCATTGTGACATTATTAATCTTTTGCAAAAAAAGCTTCTTTTTGCTACTCTAAATTATTTGTTTAATGATAAACTTTTTAGTGTGTGTTTTTGGAGATCACACATTTGCATAAGCCACCAAATGTTTGCTTGTAAACATGTGGGAACAAAGTGTATAATTACAACAAGTTGCTGCTGTATGGGGCAGCAAAAAGATCAGTATCTCTTAGGTTTAACACATTGATTGAATTATTGTTACTTGGTGCGTGGAAAGTGATCAGCTGATTGAATCACCTCTGTCAGACTAATTTATAAGTGGAGCAATGGCTGTCAATGGGGATCATTCCATGAAGTTTAGAGCTGTATTTATTAACAAGTCGTAGGCATACATATGAATATAAAACTGAGTAAGCATATACTTATTCCTTATAAGATAAACAATTACGGATTATCTTACTTTTTTTTTGATAGTGAGCTCAAGCTCAAGATCCTAGTATCTGTTCTGTTTTTTTTAAAAACGCGGGTGGGGACTTCGAATCCGGACTTCTTCAGCAATCGGGTGAGTTGCTCACCACTGAGCCATCTCGTTTGCCCCAATTACGGAGTATCTTACTAGTCCATGTATATCTTGACTTTTTTTGTTTTGTTTAAAACAATATACTATAATAATATAGGAAGTTCCCAAGTCCAATGCAGCATAGGTATTAATAATCAAAAAGACTACACCATAGCTAAAAGCCTAAAATGAACAAGAGAAAAGTTAATATTGAGAAGAAGACATTATAAAAAAAAATACAGTAATTGAGAAGAAGACAAGCTGAACACAAAATTTGTCCAAACACTTAATAATCTAAACCAATGTTATTTGTTTTCTCCATATTTTGTACGAAGATATGGAGTTAAATTTTGAGTAGACCGAGGACAGGGACAGAGTACTGTGAGAAAGTGATGATTTTTAGTCTTACTCATGATATCACAGTCAGATCTGAAATACTAAAGGGACTTTTTGGGTTCATTGGTTAAACTAACTAATCAAGGCAACAGAACAGAACAGACAAAACTAAATCACCGTGGTTCATGGTAGGCTGTCTTTTTGGCTATCAGATTTACCAGATACGTACATGAGAAATGTGTACAAGTACAATAATGGATGAATGTATTGATTCATCAAATCCATTTCATGGTGGAAGACATCTGACTCGTTAGAAAGCTTGATGACTTTTTACAAAAAGATGTTTGGACAAAGGAGTTTGATGTCAATCATAATAACCAAAAGTCATTTCAGTTTTCAACAAACACGTTTATCTATTCATGCCATTGCTTATCCTTGCCACACATCAATTTAATACATTATCATTCTCTCTTCTTTTCTGCACACGTATTTGTGCGTACATACATACTCTCATTATACCAACACCGCGAATAGTGTAGACAAATGACTCATACGGACAATAATGGCAACATGAAAAACCATTATTGGTTTCGTTTCGTCATCTGATATGCCATTATTATTTTTTTATAACCAACACAGGCATCCACCACGGCACACAACATTGAGAATTTTAATCAATAAAAATACGAAATGCAACTGCTTTCATGACTGTCATTCCTTTTATTTCATACTCCAACACACAGCAGTGGGGTGGAAGTCTACTCATTCTTGAAAAATCTGCTTTTGTTCTGCTAACAATATTAGTATTATATATGGGATGATGATGGCAAACTCTTCTTCTTGAACATTTGCTGAGCATGTACATGAATAGCACACTAAAACTAGGCTTTGCAAATTAGCTTGTAATCAACAGAAAACCCCTAACACAAAGTTGATATTTTCTTTAGTTTGACTCTTTGGCTGGGGCAGGGCCCAAGTTTCCTAGCGAGGTGAACAGGAAGTTACCTGAAAGTATGGCATCTTTTTCTGCCACCCCAAAAGAAATAAAACAATTCAGGTATATTTCAATCGAAACAACCGAAGAAACACGTATTTAACATAAGGTACCTGTTAAAGACATGCAAATAGACTCCCGCCGAACATATCTTGACATTGCCTGCAAATAACAACAAACTCCCTTTAGTGCCACCAAAATTTCAAATGAATGCCCACATGTCCCACTTTCAAGTAGTATTTAGTATGAAGTTTGCCAACCACACTTCTCAACGCTAGTGCTGCATACATATATGTAATCCTTATATTGATTCACAATCACAGAGGTGGACAGTGAAGCACTAGGCAGCATAGCTCATATAGTCAGCGGTCAGAATACAAACACTCCATTTGGGCAAACAAAGCTATCATTGTGTCAGAAGCCCAGTGTTACAACACATGGATTTTACAACTCATAACTCATGGTTATGGGTTTTCATTCCGAGACACTAATCATTGTATAAATCAGAACATCCTCAGATTCTATTCTGAAAAGGTTAGAATACCTGTACAAAATGTAATGCTTCCTCAGTTGGTTTGGATGCCTCACCATCTGAGAATATGTTCCTACATTCAACACAATAATGACATAAGCATCTAAAGTAAACTTCAAAAAAGTTCATGATGGCCCCTACAAAGAATAGAAATACAGTGCCTCCTATTTATCTGATACAATCCGGAAACAAAGGTAAGCAGAAAAAATGATATAAAAACACTGAAGACTCATTATTTGCTCAGAGCTAAAGCCAAATTAACGTTTTACCTCCATATTACATTTGGCAGCTCATCCTGCTTAGCCTCAGGTAGCAAGGCTTTATCATAAGCAACTATATTACCATAAAATATCTTCTCCAAGTCTTTCATCCACCTAGTTAGCATCAAGTTAACCTACATTGTTGAGAACGGGTTCACTTGTCAAGATGGCCATATCTTTTGTTTGGCAGATTATTTTGCAGAAAACACAAGATGGCCACCACAGTCTACTATCACAATAAATCACAGCTTACGATCCTAGATCCTTTATCGGTAAATGTGCCAATGGATCTATCATAAAATTTTGACTTGTCGTGTACATATCCTAGAAACTAAGTACACATATTAGACATATAAAGAACAGAAAGGAAGCATAACTCAGCGTAGAAAAATCAGAGGTTTATGTCATGAAATAGAGGCAAAATGCTACGAACCCCAGCTCTGGAAACTCTCATCTCAACATCATGATTGTATATCTCATACAGGTATTGCCCAAGTTCCACGCCTTCTTTTCCGTCTTCTTTCAATCTCCTCAAAACAAGCCACATGTGAAGGACAAGCAAGGAAAATGTTGTTTTGAACGTTTTCTCCAAATTGAAGACTGCATAGTAAATATCAAGGGTGAGATTCATTACTATGCAAACCGTGAAATTGTATCAAGGAAATGGGTTACATGGACAAACACCAACTAAAGAATAGGTATCTCAAACAATTAATTCTTGATGGCGACAGACCACAAGTTTGGGGATCACATCGGGCAACAAAAGTTGATCATACACATAACTACACATCCTTTGACCATAATGGGATGCATAGATGATCCTAGCCATAATACAAAAGCATAATTTAGACTCACGATTGAACTCGTATACCTACAAGTGTTTACAATAAAGTAGAAAAAACTAACCATCATATATAGCAGATTTATCAACTTGTGAAGCCACTCTTATGTACACCACATTGGCCGCTCTGATGTACTTACTTTGCTTACTATAAAAAAGCAACATCTTGAATATGATGTGTTTCAAACCTTCGAACTTTGGCTCTTCAATTCTTATAGGGGAATCAGGAGGGAGAGCAAGTGGACAAGGCTTGGACCAAAACATTTTATTTAAGTTAACCTGATGAAAGATAACAGTCATATTGCAGAAAAGGGAGGAAATTCATATATCTATGTGAATGAAAGGCTAATATGTGCAGAAAAAGCACATGATGAGTTTTAAATTTCTTCAGCCTAATAAAGCCATTTTCAATCTCAAAGTTTTCACAATAAATGGTCATGAGGCATAAGCACATGTATAATGCAAAAAAGGAAATCCTAAACGGTGAATGGTGTCCCTCATTATTATCCTGAATAATATTGGATGATTCTAGTTCCCAAAACTTTGTACTGTAACAAGTTTGAAGAGAGTAATATGTCAATATTTTCTTTCTGTGCAACAATCTTGCTTGAACTTGCTCATAATGTAAGGTTTTAAATTATTATGATCTGCCGGGTGGGAGGCTCTCACTTTGTTGACACAAAAGTAAAGTCCATGTATCATATTAATTGGAACAACACCAAGATCAGAATGAAAAAGTAAACAGCAGGCAACAGCAATAATTCTCTGTTTACGGCATACCGTCGGTTTGCTTATTAAGTTGTTTTTATCAGGGTCTTCAGAAGCAACAGCAGCGACATCAGAATATCTGCGGCACAAAAAATGAAGGGGTCTGTGCCCGCTGGCTTGACACGAACGAACTATATCATTGAGAGGAGGAGCAGGAGCAGCAACGCTCCTGAGTAGGCAAGCCCTGGACAACTGCTGAAGAGACCTACTACACCTGGGCAACATTGTAGAGTACCAAGCCGGGCTAAAACTGAAGCAAACAAACAAATAATGAAGCAAAAGGAAAACCAAAACAGAAATCAAATGACCAGTAGACAACAGCAATAAAGCCATTAATTACACAAAGAAAAGCAAGGAAATGAGCAACTGACTGCAAAACTTCAAACTTATTGGCAAGAAAAAGGCGAGAGTTCATAGAAAACAAAGCAAAGGTTAAAAAAAAAAAACTGAATATCAATTGAACAGTCAATCCCCAACTTGAAAACCAAATAATGTCGCAAAGACAAATTGCAGTGGGGTTTCCTAATGAAAACTTTGTCACAAAGAATCCTGATCAATTTTCAGATTAAGAGTAGTATGAAGAAAATCCTGACATTTACTGCTAATCAAGTAATTCAAAGCCCCTTGATTCTCAAGTGAGTGTTGTAATCCAGATAGCCATGTCTGCTAGCATAATGTAAAAAATATAAGTATCCTACTCTACAAATAAATCCTTCTACAATAAATTCGCCACACTGACACACATCAACTTTTTGTTCCGACAGGCATTTATGCACACCACCATCAAAGGCCATATCAAACACCTCCAAATTCCTTAACTACAAATATATAACTCTACACACAAGCAATAGCAGATTCGAAACAGCGAAACGAAAAACCAAATTGGGCAAACTGACCTTCAAATCTCGTTCGTTGAAGGAAGAAAATGATTTTAGGGTTTAAGAGATTCCAACTGTAGCGGATCTCTGCTGCCGTCTTAGAGCTGCGTTCGACGGCGTCGTTTCATTCTGTAGTTTCAAACAATGACGATGTCGTTTTACTCCTTACAAAATCAAAGCATGTTAAATTTGTAAATCGGCCCATTTTCAGCTCATCTCAGTCAAAACGGCCCAAACCGACGCTTGAAGGATAATATAATTCTCATGCCATTAGCTCAATGCCAAAAGCAACAATACATTTCAAAGAACCAAAACCAAAATTTAATTTCATTTACCAAATTGGTTTTACTTATTACAGATATCATCTTCTGAATTATTGATTTAAGAAAAAGATCAAAACTTTACGAATTACAATTTACACTTTAGCCTAATTTCTCATGTTCATGTAACACAAATCACGATTTATATGGGGCATTCACGAATCACGATTTATTTACCTTTACACTATAATTAAATAAAAACCCTTTCGTACCCATTATCACTTGTCCCCCTTGAGGCCATTCTAGGTTTTTTCGGTTTGTGTCAATTTTCTTTCAGATTTGCGTGCCCAATTTCTCTTGCTAGATTCATTTTGGTCACGAGACACACTTACTTGCATACATACACAACCAAACCTGTGTTTGTGTTGTTGGGTCACTCGTTTTGAGACCAAAGCTCGCAACTTTATTAAAAATTGAACACACCCCATCTGGTTCAATCCGTCGCTAGCGTGTTGATCTGCTCTCAAAATTGAATCTTGTTTCTTTTCAAGGTACATTTTTGGGTAAGACTCATCTCTCAATTGAGTGTTACTTGTAAGTTTCTGTATCTATAGTGTCTCTGTGAGTTGTGTTGTGCTGTGCTGTGTCTAACTGTCTATGTATGCTACAATGTTACATTTTGTGGAACTTTGTGGAACAACAGTGGCTTAGGGCCTGAGTGTGTCTGGGACTGAGTATGAGTACGACCTAGCTGTAGCTCTCTTATCTCTTTTTGTCTGTAACCCATGAATTGAAAGGGCTGAAGTTGTTAATGGATGAAACCCCTTTTTTTGGATGTGCTTTGAATTTTGATGGAACCTGCTTTGATGTGTGATAAGGAATTTTTATGTATGGACCCCCTTCTGTAGTCATTGGCTGTCTTCTGCATGTTGAGCTGATTAATTCATCTCGATTCCTCCTTTTAATCTTTTGGATTAGTACATCTTTTCCAGATTATCGCATAAATCTCAGATCTTGCTGTTAGATTTCTGAGTATTTTCGGTAATTCACACATTTAATGGCCAAGATGTAAATCGTGTTGATGCCGACTGTCCATTGTTTGTGCTCTATAAGACCGATTTATACATGTTTGCTTTTCAGAGGTTAACTGTGCTATACGGACATGTTGTATGTTTCTATAGTTTTTAGTGAGAATTGATGGAATTTTGGGAGGGATTAGATGCCTTAAACTTTTAAGTTAGTCTTTGCTGTTAGGACAAAAGTTGGTGCTTATTATTATAGTTTGGATTTTGGAAGCTTGAGTTGAGTTGATGGGAAGGTCTAGATTTAGTTGTGCACTGCCCTTACAGTAAAATTCTTACCTTATCATTTCCTGGTAAAGTTTGTGTCTTACATGCATACCGTATGTAGTGACTGATGCTACAAGATCCTTCAAAAATAGTTACACATTCATGATTTGTGTTGATTATAATCACTATAAATACCAAACGATAACTTGTTGTTTCGAGTATGAAGTGAAAATTGACAATAGTTTAGCGAACTTGGGCATCTTTTTTACGAAATGGGTAATTAGCAGCATGGTAATCTATGACATCAACAAGTTGAATTTGTTACTATTTGCAAAGCACATAGAGTAATATATTTTATTTACCCTTTGTTTTAAGATTTTGTTACTGTCACTGAGATATAGAAACTGGGTAAATCAGTTCCTTCAGTGGGATTCTTGATCTCGAGTATTAATAAATAATGACATGATACTCTGCTGTTTGGTCTATTTTTCTTTCTTCTAATTGTGTTTGTGCTATCTTGTTATGATAAGGTTATTCATTAAAAAAATCACTTTTATAATGTTTACCTAGTGAAGCTCGTTTAAGGATCCATTTTTTCTTCACTAAAAGTTGCGTAGAGTATTTAGTAATTGATGTCTTTTTCGGTACAGTTTTTTTCTGCTATAATCTGTAGAGTGTCACTGGAGTATTTTTGTACATTATAAAGATTCATATAGTCAGTAATTTTTGTATGAATAATTCAGTTATTTGACTCTTTTTTCCATAGGATTTGTGTTAATTTGGATTGATGTGTAATGCAGTTAGCGATGATTGGGCCCATACATTAAGCATTGAGTATGGAAGTCCATCCCTGCCTCAAGAAGTATGTTGGGGAATCTGACTGTCCACAGCAAAGGCCAGGAACTGATTTTATGTACACAGAAAATTCAAACCATATTGAACATGAGAGAGATGTCGAGACGCATGATCACAAAGAGGATGAGATCATGGTTGAGTCTCAAGGACCGCAGAACAATGAGCAAGTGGAGGCTCATAGGAAAATTGACAATTCTACAACAGAAAGCCTCAGTAGCGCTTCACTATTGGACTGCCAGTTGGAAGTTCAAAATTTGTCTGGTGGTTTCCATGACATTCAAAACAGAGATTTAGTTGAGGAGACCCACACAGAGTGTTATGGATCACACTTAACACCAGGAGAAACTCCAAATTCAGATGACAGTGTATCGTTAAGAAACAACAATGATTTGTTTTTAGATTTTGAGTGGCTAGATCAAGATACACCCTTGGCTGTTTGGGTCAAGGTACTCTTCTCCCTTATTTGGTTATACAATTTGTTAGTCATTGCAACATGTATTAATCATTACTTTTTTTCCGCAAGTATAGTGTGAAGGGAAGTGGCAAGCGGGACTACGATGTGTAAAGGCTGACTGCCCATTATCATCTTTAAAAACAAGGCCGATTCATAAAAACAAGAAACAGTTTGTTATATTCGTCCCACATACAAAGAATTATTTATGGGCAGATGTCTCATTGATTCGTCCTATTGACGAGGCTCCTCAGCCTATTGCTCACAGAACATTAGATGCTGGAAGAGAAGAAGTTAGAGATGTAACAATTTCACATCTCTTTATTATGCAGAAGCTAGCCGTCGGCATTTTGAGCATTATTGACCAGTTGCATCCAAAGGTATTTGATCTGATGATTCATCGCCTTGTTTTGAGTTTTATCACCTAACCTTGGTTTTCACATATAGTTTTACTTGTACAGGCTCTTATAGACACTGCTCGTGATGTGATGGCTTTGAAGGAATTCGCTACGGAGGCTTCACGCTGTAGTGACTTTCCACATCTCGGGGCAATGCTTGTAAAGCTTCATGATGTATAGATTCTCATCCAATTCCTGAATAAAAATCTGGGTCCATCGGTATCGACTAATTAAATTTATTTTTCAAAAGATTGTTTACGAAGCTACTTGCGGTGTCGAGTTAATGGCAAATAAAACATAGCCTCATTAAGTTGAAGTAGGGTCCTAATTGTTTCTCTTGGCACTTCATGTTGAAACATTACTATTCTTTAGATTTCATATTATTTAGTAACTTTGTCACTTTAAAGTATAACATATAAGGATTGTGTTCAAATATCAACTTGTTAGCTGTATATTTATTTTATACCTTTGTTTTTGTCATCGTGGTAATCGTATACGCACCTCTCGGTGCAGATGATGTTGCAGAGCGTTATGAGTTCTGTCTGGCTAAATAATTCTTCTTATTCTTGGAGGCAACAATGCCAGACTGCAGATAGCGCTGAATCTGTGGAACTGCTAACTGAGGTATGTATAACAAGTTCTCAGTGTTTGCTGCTCTTTAAAAAATTGTAAGCTTCCTAACTTGCATTTGCCCATTAAAGAACGTGTGGTTGTAGGCAAGGAAAGAATATTGAGCGATTACACGTAATCATATAAACGTGGTTGTTGCCTACCAAGTACCAACTACTTCCGGGCTTACTGCTAGTATGTAGTGACTTAAGATTCTTCTATAATACTCATATAAAAAAGAGGCATTATATCGTGGTGAAATTTGATTGTGTTGTATATGCAACTATGCAATTTAGTAGTGGATTGGAAACTCATTGGAAGTGAGAACAGTATCCAAGATATACAAAAGCCGTGAGATATGAAAACCCATATTTTGGGAATTTTTTGTGTGTCACATAGAGCCGTAAATTTTTTCCATTAAACAACTGTGAGCAGAATTTTGTCCATAGTCCCTTTTTTGGTTATTCCGAAATGAGGGTGCATTTGTTATATATGACTTGAGATTGTCTTTTATTCAGGAACTGTCTGACTCCATATTATGGAAAGAGGTCAATTCTGCGTCTAATGAAACACTGAAACCACATTTTTCTACCGACTGGAAACAAGAAGCTTTGAAACTGTTCTCAGTGTATAATCCTTTGATCGAATCGGAGGATCATGAGCAACAATGCTTTGATGAACCCTGGAATCTGAATATCCAGGCTAGTAGGAAGAGACCTAAGCTTGAAATTCGACGGGGAGAGTTGACTTCATCCCGTCCCAGAACCCAAAATGCTCCTGAGGCTATATCGGTTCATGATTCTGATTTCGTAGGATGCAAAGACAATGTCAATTCTGTCACAATAGAAACTGAATCTTTTCAGGAGGAATCGCTAAAGGAGGAAGATAATTCAAAATACTTGGGGCCGACTGTCAACAAGTGGGTTGATATTGTTGTTCAGGCCGACGGCGTTCAAGTCACTCCTACAAAGGATGATTTATCGACACCAACAAACCAAGTTGGAGATGGAAAATCTTCAATTTCAAAAGTTAAGAATCGCCAATGTGCAGCGTTTATCGAAGCAAAAGGTAGGCAGTGTGTGAGATTCGCAAATGAGGGTGATATTTACTGTTGCATACATTTGCCTTCTCGCTTTCTTGCTAACTCGATAAAATCAAAGCCAGCCCGTTCGGTTGATAATCCCATCTGCGGGGGCACCACCACTCTTGGATCGAGATGTAAGCATAGGTCATTGAATGGTTCCGCATTCTGTAAGAAACATGGGCCACATATTGATACAAGTACGAACTTGACTACACCAGATAACTATCTCAAGCGAAAGTGCGAGGACAATATTTCTAGTGCAGTTACCAACTCTTGCACTGACATGGTTTGGATAGTTGAAAGGCCTACTCATACGCAACAAGTTTCAGTAAGAGATGTCAATGCCTCCAGTGCAGTGCGAAGCACGAGCGGAGCTGAGCATTCCAACACCAATCCAAGTTCTCAACCATTGCAATGTGTTGGCTCCTGCTCGCAGGATGAAAATATACAGTGTACAGAAGCCCCGAAGCGTCATTCACTATACTGTGATACACACCTTCCAAACTGGCTAAAGCGTGCTAGAAATGGGAAGAGTAGAATAATTTCCAAAGATGTGTATGTAGAGATTCTCAAGAGTTGTTCATCACTGGAGCAGAAAAAACACTTGCATAGAGCCTGTGAACTTTTCTACAGGGTTTTCAAGAGTATTTTATCTGTACGCAATCCAGTTCCGATGGAAGTGCAATTTCAGTGGGCTCTATCTGAAGCTTCAAAAGATAGTTACGCGAGGGCCTTTTTAATGAAGCTGATTAGCAGCGAAAAGGAGAGGCTCCAAAGACACTGGGGAATTTCTTCAGGTGGAAATTCAGTAACTTCATTGTTGTGTGGAGCACCATCAGTTGAGAGGCAGTCAGCAATGCAGTCGGTCTCTAGAAGCAACTCCGCCACTCGGGAGATAATTAAGTGCAAAATTTGTTCTGTTGAGTTCTTTGATGATCAAGCTCTGGGCGGTCACTGGATGGAAAGTCACAGAAAGGAATCACATTGGCTATTCAGAGGTTATGGATGTGCGATCTGCTTGGATTCTTTCACAAACAAGAAGATGCTAGAATCTCATATCCAGGAAAAGCACCAAATGTATTCTGTAGAACAATATATGCTTCTTCAGTGCATTCTTTGTGACAGTCATTTCGGTAATTCAAAAGACTTGTGGTTGCATGTCCTCTCATGTCATCCTGCTCATCTGAAGCGATCCGAGGTTACTCAACTGGAAGTTGCACCGGCCGAAAAAGAACTGCAAAAGCAGCCTGATTTGGGCACTTCAGCGTTTGGAAAGAAAAACTCCGAGAGTCATAGCAGTGCCCGCAAATTTATATGTAGGTTTTGTGGCTTGAAATTTAACTTGCTACCTGATCTTGGTCGCCATCATCAAGCTGCTCATATGGGTCAAAATGATGCTAACTCGCATCCATCTAAGGCTGGGATTCACTACTATGCTCTTAAACTGAAAGCTGGCAGACTCAAGCACCCCAGATTTAAGAAAAGTTTGAGCTCGTACCAGATAAGGAATAGGGCTACCGCAAAGATGAAGCACATAATTCACTCAAAACTTACTAGCACTGAGCAAACAGATCTACAAGTTGATGTTCCACAAGTAACACAGTTTGAGCAATTAGGAGAACCCCAATGCTTAGAAGTTGCAAAGTTGTTGTTCTCTGAGGTTCTGAAGTCCAAGCCCCGTCCGAGCAACCATGAAATTTTATCTGTAGCCCGCTCAACATGTTGCATGGCAAATCTTCAATCTTTCTTGGAAGCCAGATATGGAGTACTACCCAAGAAGTTTTATTTAAAAGCAGCTAAGCTTTGCAGTGAGCATAATATCGAAATAAAATGGCACCGAGACGAGTTTGTTTGTCCCAATGGGTGTAAGCCAGTGGAGGAACCGTCGTTGATGATGTCCTCTATAATGCCTAGATCAAATGAGCTTCCGGTGACAGAGGCTACCATTAAACAGATAGTGTCAGAGAGTGAAAACTATGTGATGGATGAGGGCCATTATGTCATCGGACCATCTTATTTTAGTCATAAGCCTTCGAAAAAAGTTATATGCCGCGATATAAGCTTTGGGCAGGAATCAGTTGCGGTTGCATGTGTACTGGATAGGGACGTTATGGATTCAATCAACATTCTCCCGAATGGGTCATATAACTTAAAAGCTGGTGGCTCGATACCCTGGAAGAATTTTACATATGTCACAAAACCAGTCGTTGACCAATCTGATAACCATGATCTAAAGGTACACTATTTATAACTGGGGTATTTGCAGGAAAGTTTTCGTTTTTTCATATTTGCCGAGTCCTTAATAAAGTAAGATGCACTTCTTTTTCTTGCTTTTATGCCATGCCCATCCATTCCGGGTCGCACGGAAATGCTGAATGTAGAGCATTACCACTTGTTCCACTATTATGTACATTAGTTCTTTCTTCTTTGATACAGAGTTCTCAGTTGAGTTGTGGTGAGCGCCAATCGAGTTGCTTGCCCAGCACTTGTGATCAAGTGTATCTCTTTAATTCTGATTATGAGGATGCAAGAGACATATACGGAAAACCTATGCATGGGAGGTTCGCATATGATGATCAAAGATGTATCGTGTTGGAGGTAACGTACATTGTAATCATGATATAGTTTATTGTAATAAAAAAATTGGTTATACAAAAGAACGCCTGCAGTCAAGTTTGCTTTTTCGTATAGATCATTCTAAGCTGATGATCCTCTTTTCGTAATCATGCTGGGCGACTCATTTTTTATATATTTCATTTTATGTTTAGGAGGGCTACCTTGTTTATGAGTGTAATCACACATGTGGTTGCAGCAAAACTTGTCCAAATAGAGTTTTGCAGAATGGGGTACAGGTCAAATTGGAAGTTTTCAAAAAGGAAAAGGTAATTTTATCCCGGTGACCTGAAGTGTGGAAATTCACTCATGTGAGAGTTACCTATTACTGTGGAAATTCACCCTGCTGAGAGTTTGCATTCATTTCAACAGGGATGGGCGGTTCGAGCAGGCCAACCAATACAGCGAGGTACATTTATTTGTGAATATGTAGGGGAGGTTTTAAAAGAACAAGAAGCTATCAAGAGACTCGACAGGTTCTTTATTATTATCACTTTCCATATAGTGTTTTCATTAACGTTGCGTAATAATGTAACTTTCTGTTAAATAAACCTTTGCACTGCTATAACACTCAGCTATGGTGAGGAAGGTTGCAGCTTCATGTACAAAATCGATCCTCAGGCTAACGACATCGGTAGAATAAGCGGAGGTCAAGAATCATTTGTAATTGATGCCACCAAATATGGAAATGTCTCACGCTTTGTCAATCACAGGTGACAATAATTCTTTTTATTTGGTAAATTATTGATGTATTGAATTGAAATATTTTAACTAATTATCGACCCTGCCATCAGTTCGGGTAATTTTTACTTAGCTCTCTCTCTCTCTCTACTGTTACTCGTATCATATTTCATAACAGATCAATAAAAGATTCCTCAATGAAGAACTTATTTTAGTTGCCTTTATGTCCCGTGATTGGTAGTTTTGTGCAATGAATTTTAAGCATTTGTTAATCTCTTTAGTCTCTCGCCCAACCTGATGAATCATCAAGCTCTTGTGGAGAACATGGACTGTCAGCTTGCACACATTGGATTCTATGCAAGTCGAGATGTAAGGACTCTCGTTATGTTTTTAGAACTTGAAACATAGATATTGTTTTTCAAGTAAATAACACCAGGCACAAACGCCAAAATGGCCTTCTGATTTTTTTTTTTCACTACAAGCAGATACGGATGGGGGAAGAACTGACATACAATTACCAGAATGGAAGCCTGATGGGAGAGCGCTGCAGTTGTACATCATCTATGTGTAGGGGACGCTACCGTATTCACTAAAGACTAAACGACGTCGACCCTCGACCTGTATATATACTCACGTCCCTCATTGGGTCGATCACTGATATGTTGACATGCAAAGGCGGCAAGGTTAGTCAGCTTTAGACCCTTAAGGTAGGGATTCACATGATACACATCGCTCAAATGATGCCAGCAGTAGAGATCTATGGATTACCATCGAATCGATAAAATGACTTTGTCACAGCACATGTCTGACATTTCGAGCAGCTTGTGTAATAGGTTTCAGGTAGTTGCAAGTGGCTGATTTACTCCACTGAATGTTCACCTAGAAACTTTTTACTTGTGCCAAATTCATTTGAATTGAATTTCGTCGCTTTAGACTAAAAGGGGAAATAAATAGAAAAGGGGAAATATTTAGCAAAAAAAAACGGGAATAAATAGGAAAAAAAATAGTGCAATATGAAGTATAAACTATAGAGGAGCGCTCAAATGAGGTCGGTTACTATTGGTGAGATCGTGAGGTTTCAGGTGAACATTTAAACTCCCGTGCTTTATGTGTGCGTTATGTGTATCACTATCAAAATTCATCAAAAACAAAAAGGAAACAGTAAAAAGCAAAATATTATTTCCTGCACTTTTAAATCTCAATTATTAGATCAAAATGATCTAAATGTGTAAGATTTGATCTCACGATCTCACAAATAGTACCCAATCTCATTTGAGCGCCCCTATAAACTATATATACATATTAATTGAAAAGATGACATAATATTTTATGTGATGGAGTGCCCTTGAAGCCACGGCAAAAGTGACAGCAATGCTAGGTTGGTATGTGTCGTTGACTTCACTTGTAGTATATCCATCTCCAATCAGTTTTGCCTTGCCTGTCTTTGTATTATTCTAAGCAACTTCCTTGTTATACAATTACAAATTCATGTGAGCTGGGATTTGCTATAAAAAAACCCCTACACATAAAACCTGTATTCATCTACCGAACTTTTTGTTTTTTTGAAAAAAGAAAAGTTTTATTATGAAAGTAAGAATTTGACAATTTCAAATTTATGTCATAAGATGCATTCATAAAAATTTGAATTGTCGATCCTCTGATCATTTGAATCGTTCATCTCTTGGTCATTATCTGGATTAACATTAGACTAAAAAATTTAAACTATTGAGTATGATATTGTAATTCAGGGTTAAGATCAGGTACAAAGTTAAATTTTGGTACAAAATACAAAATTCGTCAAAATCATTTTATAATTCGTCAGTTTATTTTATAGTTCGTCAAAATTATTTTATAGTTCATTACTTTTCGAGCCGAAAAATGAAAAGACGACATAGTTCGTCAGTTTCATTTTATAATTCATCACCAAGAAAAAAACATCAAAAAATCAAGATTTAATCTCATCCATTCAAATCACAAGATCAAGAGCTATGATTAATTTGTATTTTGTACCAAAAAAATTAACTTTGCACCGGATCCTTACTCTTGTAATTCAATATAAACTTGTTTTATTTATTTCATATAATGTAAGACATTTTGACAAAACAAACATTTCAATAAGTTTCTATAATAATATATGATGATAGGATAGTTCATTCTTCATTGTGATAATCAATGTGATTGTTACTTTTCCATAAAGCTAGCTGCTGCAGCTGCAGCTGCACACTATTCTAGTATGGCCCATGTTGCTATGCTACTTGGATTTATATGATTAGGGTCTTAATTAATTTAAGCACATTATTGCAATAAAGATTGCAACAGCAAATCAAAAGAGAATTCTTCCTTTCATTTTTCTAGAGCTGGCACTTTCTTCTTGCTGTATAAACTTTAAACTTTGAATTTGAAAGACTTTGGAGGAGGGAATATGTTCGAGAATAATGTAAAACGGAAAAAGATCTGGTGCAGCGCGGTTATTTGATGCGAGTATTAAAACGGCGTCGTTTTATCCCGCGATAAATTTTATTACAATCAAAACAACGTCGTTTTGACACTCGCAGCAAATAAATTCACTGCACCAGATCTGATTCCATGTAAAACATGGTTTCATGAACATCTGTGACGATCCAACCCATGAAAAGTCGATCAATGGATTTAACAAGTTGACTAATTTTGCTCAGGGCTGGTAACAATTAAGCCAATTAGTCGTACCAAATCGGTTCAAAGCCAAGGTTGTTAAGCTGCCAAATATTTTAACAAGAGGAAGAAATGCAGCACGGTACCATTGACTAAAATGTCATTTGTCTACTTGAGATGACGAGCTTTGGTATGGAGAAGAAAGGAAACATCCATATATTTCTAGGTCCACTTGTGAAGATTTCATATATGCCCTAGAAACACAAATCAATCAATTGATCTTTGTTTGATTAGAATGTTAGGTGCTCATAAGACACTCTCGAATCATCCTAAGAATTTATTTCTTCCAAGTCTTGAGTTCAGTTGTCGATATGGTCGGAGCCAAAGCTTTCATCGAGGGTATAATAGATAGAACTAAAACATATCAATCCCGTCATGAGAGAAATTGCATCATTAGAATCAATTCCTCGAGGCGAGGTTAAAGTTGGAAATTTGGTAAAACAAGGTTTAGGAAAACATACTTATTTTCTTGTTGGTGGATGATTTACAAATCGTACGAGATCATTGAAAAAGCTATTATTTCAAAATATATTATTGAATACACGTATCATAAGCAACTGAAACATAAGTCATTCATGACACCACTAGACCCATCATCTCTATTTACAATCAAATCTTCAATGATTAAGGGCTCACACAGTTGCCTTCGCTAACTAGGAAACGTCCATCGCAGAAGGAGACTAGAAAAAATTCCATGGTCGGCCAAACAATTAAAATTTTAAACAGCTCTCGTGATTGGTTCAAAATATAAGATTCATGGGGGGGGGGGGGGAGGAAACATAAATGTAGCACAGGGTGTGATAGAAGCAGGCTCAGTCGTCAGATGATAAAAAAAAGCATTTCACATTTTGACACAGAACACAAAAACCACAACACTCTGTTAAAGCATCTGCATCATACATCATCATCTTCTTCATCGATCGAACGAGACCAGCGCGACCCACAACGCAAAACTTTATCTTTCTTCGATTCCTACTTTTGGGTTTTTGTGGGTGTGCACCGAAAATCTCAAGGGTCCGACCTCATCTCATCGACATCATTCCTTCTTTCCCTCTCTCCTTGAACCTCTCCTTTCTGCCTTTGCTTGCTGGTTCCCTTACGCGTGACACCAAAGCAGAGATTCAATCATTCGCCGAACTCAGCTGAGATTACTTCACATCTTTTGCGAATGGGGAGCTCACTTGGGTCTTAATTTGTTCAATCCTCGGTGAGTATTTCGATTGCGTTTTTCGGAATCTTCATTATCGATGATTTGTTATTGGTGTTGTTCTCGATTTGGGTTCGAATTAGAGCTGATTGATGTTATGAGATTCAAAATTTGAACACTTTCTTTTGAAGAAAATTTGTTGAATTTGTGTGGATTTCCGTGTCAAGTTCGCAATTGGCAGTGCTTGACATTTTTAGGGTTTGTTGTGTCTGACTGTGACTGATGTTGTCTGGGTGATTGAATTTATTACTCCGTAATGATGGATATTTGCTCTATTAGCTGAATTAGGCAATTCAATGATTTGCAGGTTATCTGAAGACTTGTCTGCGTGGTAGATGATTTATCAGCTTTGCTAGATTCGTCGGTTAATTTGGTTGGTAGATATGGAAGAGATTAGGCAACAAGGTCAGGTTAAGATCCGAAACGTGCCTATTGCAGTTACTCCTGAAGGGTTTTGGTGCTGTCCGTCTCCTGTTGCGTTTCAGAAGACTTTAAAGGCTCATAATGCGATTAACAAACCCAAATCATCCTCGCCTCCGTCGAAAACCACTATGCAGAAGAAGCAGCATCCAGTGACTGAAAAAAAGTCATCACTTGAGCCTTCTAGACCACAAGTTGTTGCAGAAGATTCACGAACCGTCCAAGAGTTGACTGGAATAGTCAATACAACTGTGGCCATTAGCGAGAGAGTGCCTCCAAAACCAAAGATAGAAAATGTGCCAAAGAAGGTAGCGATTGAGTTCGGCGAGTCTGGTACAAGCGACATGAAAGTAATTTTGCTTGGGAAGCAGGGGTTTTGTGTGAAGCTGAATGTTCATAGAAATGTGCTAATGGAAAATAGTAGCTTTTTTGCGAATAAACTTTCTGGACTTATGTCTGCCTCTCCACAACTCGAACTGGAAGATTGCGAGGATGTGGAAATTTATGTTGAAACCGTGGGATTGATGTATTGTAAAGAAATGAAGCAGCGGTTGATTAAACAAAGCGTCCCTCGTGTGCTGCGAATTCTCAAGGTAACGAAACATAATCATTTTGCTTCCATGTTTCTTTTTGTAAATTACAAAAAACGAAACTTGTAGCCTATAAAGAAATTGAGAGTTGAAAACGAAAGCTACTATGCTAGTATAGTACTTTCGGAATCGGGTTGTTTTTGTGTGACATTGGTTGTTCTTTATCGAAAATCTGTTAGATGTGCTCTAGACAATAATTCATGGCATTTATTGCGAATTAGGAATGGATGTTTGTCATATTGTGTCGGGCTTTTGGCATGGTAGATATGAAAATAATATGTATATAGTACTGTTGATCTGATCTAGACATTACATAGCTATGGGGACCTTGAGATAAATAATCAGATGACAGAATGTGAGGATAGCCAACTTTTCCGTACTGACTTATTTATTCATGTGTAAGCTTCTTCTTTTTTGATTCATAATTGGATATGATTTAGGTTTGGGTGTATTAACTCTGGTAGAATTCTCGCTGTGTGGCATTCACTCTGTTGTGTTTGTTTCAAAATTAGCATTTTGTTTGGGTAAAGGAAATTATTGTGTATACTGGTTTTACAAGCTCTTAATTTGTTTCTTCGTTTGGTGTTCATGCTATTGGATAGTACGAGCTTATTCTATTTGAGTTGTTGACTAGGTTGCACAACAGTTCGGCTTCAGCGCATGCATTCAGTCATGTTTGGCGTACTTAGAAGCTGTGCCATGGGTTGGGGAAGACGAAGAGAAAGTGGTGGCATCTGTTTTGCGTCTCCAGGATGAGGGCATTAAGGTCACCCCAGTACTTAAAAGAGTTGCTTCTGGCATCGTCAATCCTCCCAATGACACTCTGACTCACATTATGGAACTGGTTCTACACGGAAATGAGGAAAGGGGACGTCGTGAAATGAAAGCTGTTGTTCTGAAGCTCCTTAGAGAGAACAATAGTTTGCCAAGCCATGAAAACTCCGCTTCCTTATACAATAACACTATTTATTCCTCGTGCAGAAGTTGCTTGGATTCTCTTCTATCGACGTTCAGAATAGCTGCCAAACCAGAATTTGGTGACAAAACTGTCAGTGACAAAGACCACATAATCAAGCGGATAACTCTTGAAGCTGACAATCTTTCATGGCTGCTTGACATTTTAGCCGACAAGCAAGACGCTGAGGAATTCGCAGACATGTGGGCTAACCAGCAAGAAATGGCGGCTCTCCACTCAAAGCTTCCAATCACAACTCGTCACCATGCAAGCTGCATCACAGCAAGATTATTCGTCGGGATAGGAAGAGGGCAGCTCTTACCACCTAAGGAAACTCGCCAATTACTCCTACAAACTTGGTTAGAGCCGCTAATCCACGACTACAGTTGGCTGCAACATGGGTGTAGGTCATTTGATCGGAAAGTGGTGGAGGAAGGTATTGGTAGAACCATTCTGACACTGCCTTTAGAAGAGCAGCAAAGAATAATGCTCTCGTGGCTTGGAAGCTTTCTGAAGGCCGGTGACAACAACTGCCCAAATCTTCAGAAAGCATTTGAGGTATGGTGGAGAAGGACTTTCATTAGGCCTTACACTGAACCACCACAAGTTAATCCAGCTTGATAGATAGCTCAATCGCAAATAACATTAAGCAGGTTTTTCTGGTCGTACAAAGGTTATGTTGTTGAATTATTGTAATGTCGTTGAAATTGTTGGGTTTTGTTTTCAACGATTGAAGTAGTGTAGTTATATTTGTTGAGAAGAGATGTGGGTGAGTATAATTAAGAAGAGATGAGTGCAGAACTCAAATGTGATGATGTTAAATTTTGCCAATCAGGGCGGCCGTGGCAAAGTTCTAAGAGCAGCAACGGTGATTAATGATTAAAGTCATGTGTTCGAATTCTGAGTGCGACTTTCTTTAGTAGATAAGGTTTCGATTCCGGTGAGAAGTGTCGTATTGATGAGAAATGAGAATTATTCTCAGCCTTGCATCTTATTTAATTAATGGTTCAAATTAAATCTAAATCAAATCAAATCACAATTTATTAGTAGATTAATATACGAATTAGGGGTAGTTTAGTCCAAAAATGTTGATTTGATTTCTCCGATCAGTCGACCTCCGGCAACCCTATCACGCAAATCAAATCACGCCGTAGAAATCTTTCCGATCAGTCGACCTCCATGGAAATCACTCCGATCAGTCGACCTCCGATCAGCCAACGAATTGTCGATGTCGTCAACCTCTCAGCCGTTTGAAATCAGTCCGATCCGATTTCCATGGAGGATGAGGAGAATGTCGCGCGCGCTCACATTAAGTGAGCCCGATGAGAGTTTTCGACTCATTTATGGTCATTCTTCAATATAGTTTTGGGTCGTTTCCGATATTATTTTGATGTCATTTGACCTCTATCTCTATATTTTAGGCAGAAAACAAGTTTCCCCCATGGTCAAGGCCTATATATGAAGATTGGTTGAAAAACAGAAGTTTCGGCGCAAAACAAGGAGTTTCGGGGCAATACCGATTACCGAGCATATTGACCTTTGCAACTTGTTTTGGACGTCCAGGGCGCATCCGATGTCCGATTTGGCTGATCTTTAGCTTGTTGGAAAGGTATTGCAAAGGGCTACAACTCTCTAGTTGAAGTCAAGACCAAATTCGGACGGGAAGACCACCAAAAAAGCCCCAGTCGGTCGATTGAGACTCCAGTCGGTAGAGTTGATTAAACTTCAGGAGCTCTTCACATTTCACCCATCCAGTCGACCGACTGGGCATCAAGCTTCAGCCAGTCGACTGACTGGATGAAAAACTCAGATTTCTGCACCCAGATTTTAGTCGAATCTATTAATAAAAAGCAAGGGTTTTGGACCAAGTGTGGGGGTTCATGGGGAGAAGAAGATTGGAAAAGAGGCTCATACAAGGTCATCAATCATCATCCAACCAAGGAGAAGTAAATATCAAAGGGAGACATTAGGATTAACCATCCTACTCTATTCCTCTTCTATTCTACTTGTTGTTGCCATTACACCCTACTCACACCATGTTGTCTTACATGATGTGTGAGTAGTGCATCTTGTGTTTTGAGGGTCTTATGACTCTCCTTGGTACTCTTTGATCACATATATACATTGATATTCATATGGATGATTGTTGGTTTCATTTTCTCTTGTGTTATGAATATTATGCACTCTAGGTGTTTGATAAAATGTCTAAGTGACAATTTGGACTAAAACTTGAACCTATGACTTGGAAACCCTTGGGGATAGTTCTAGGATGGAGAAATGATCTATATCTTGAATCATGTAAATGAACCTTAGGATATGGATGCTTGACTAAGGATTGAATGTTTGATTTATAGGAATTAGTCATTAAGCAAATCATCAATTTATCCCATCTAATAGTGTCAAATTCATATTCTCTATGCACTTCATATATG
Organism: Rhodiola kirilowii; assembly: GCA_033675215.1. Taxonomy (NCBI): domain Eukaryota; kingdom Viridiplantae; phylum Streptophyta; class Magnoliopsida; order Saxifragales; family Crassulaceae; genus Rhodiola; species Rhodiola kirilowii. Next base: position 1,943,185 of record CM066203.1, on the reverse strand, counting down.
ACATGCTACTAAGTGTTTGACGAAATGCCTAAGTAACATGTTGAATCTAATTTGGATAATAGAGAACGTGATCCTATCTAATGTATGCATTTGTTGTTAACTAGGACTCGAATTCATAGTAGTTATTACCTTAGGAAGACATTCCAAGGATAATGGTGCTATGGAATGAACCAATTATCTCGAGAGAGTGAGGTTCGAGCTATAAGAGAGCTTGGCTAAGACTAGATTCAATGAGAATTGGTCTACCTTAGTCTAAGCTAGGTTTTCTACAATGCATGGATAGGAAGTGAACTAGGAGTCGAGTTCATAGTATTTATTGCCATGGAATGAACCGAGAGGTTCGAGCTATAAGAGAGTTTGGCTAGGAATGGATTTAAGTGACATTTAGTCTATCCTAGTCTAAACTAGGTTCAACACTATTTGACTACCATGAAATGTTTGAATATCGTGTATGTGATTGATGAGTCGAGTTTTCGACTCATTAATGCCCGTTTTTCACTTTAGCTTTAGTTCGATTCCAACTACTATTTGATGTCATTTGATCCTCTCCTCGTGCGTTTCAGGTACAAAGCTAGATGTCTTAGTGTCAAGAGCCATTGGAAGGAAACTCGGGAAAAATCGGGGTTTAGAGCAAGAGTTGGCTGAATTTGGTCTCCAGTCGATCGACTGGGAAGCTCCCTGAACGTTGTAATTTTATGCTATTCAAATTTGTAAGATTCGAAAGCAATAAATTGATCAAAAACAATTTATAACCGGTAAGTACCGGGTCGTCCAAGGAGCAAGTTTAAACTCAAGATCACTATTCGATTCGACTACAATAAGTCTATTTCCTAAACGATTTGGTTGAAATGTGATTTATGACTTGTGAAACAATGATTAACTAATAAGAAGGTTGTTTTCAAGGATTTCAAAGGCGTTCCTAGGGTACTACTTCCCTCCTTGGTGTATTCAACTCTTAAAGGTTCAATTTCATGCAAGAACGACTAATGTAAATGATAGATTAAGGCGTGTCCCTATTGAAACAAATTCAATCGCTAGATATTGTTATTCAATTCAAGGAAAGGACACCTCGCACGTGAGCTTCAATCGCTAGATATTGTTAGCTCACGTCCTACTCAAGGTTCTCAATCATCAACGCTAGTTGAGTGATTGATAGCCGATGAGCGGTTTAAGATCAAGCCTACCTCAATGTTAAAATGAGTCACGCTAGTGATCATTACTTAACAAGGGTGAATCTACTTCATTCTAGAATCATTAGTCTCGCTCGCTAGAGCACTCAACCTCAAATTCATGTTCCTAGACCACTTAGGCATTTTATCAAACACTTGGTGGGCATAGAATAGACATTTAATCCAAGTAAATTCACAAATCATAACAAGTCTTCATTCATGCATATAATCAATAGATAAACGAGTTTTGTACACCAAGGAGGTCCATAGACCCCTAGAAACTAATGAGACTACTCACTTCCCATGTTCATAGACAAACAAAGTAGTGGGTTTTCAAGAGAAATGAAAAATCGACAAGATGAAGTAAGGAAGTAGGATTAAGAGTCCCCCTATATCCTTGGAGTGCTTCAACTTGATTGATGAACTTCGAAACTCTTTTTCCTCTCTCTAAAATCCCAGCTCTTTTCCCCAAAAACCCTAAGTTTCTATTTATAGTGAACAGTAAAAAATGCTGTCTTGATGGCCCAGCCGGGCGGCTCAGCTACAAGAGGGAAACTCAGCCGGGCGGCTCGAGCAGGGGAGGGAACGCTTGGTGCCTTCTGAGCATCTGAGCTGGGCGGCTCAGATCAATAAGCACGTTTGAGCCGGGCGGCTCAACACCTCCGAGGCTTCTTCTCATTTGGACTCGTCCTCAGCCGGGCGGCTCGATCATGGGCCACCATTTGAGCCGGGCGGCTCAATGCTCTCCCAGGGCACTTTTTTCTCTAAAAGCTCGGGGTTTCTCGAATCTTGGTCTTTAGGCCTTGGCTTCAATGGGCAGCAACTTTTAGCCTGAAATGCAATGATAGGGGTCAAATGGGCATCGAAAGAGACTCGGAACGAATCAAAACATCTAGTAAAGGCGGGAGAAAGACAGTCGAGAATTCGACTTATCAAAACACTCCACACTTAGAGTTTGATCGTCCCGAGCAAACAATAATATCAAGCCAAAGAGAAACAAATGGCAATTTTTATTTCTGACTACTCTACCACATATTTACAATCTAACTCCTTTTCGTAGGTGTGACGAATGCATTTAGCATATGCATAAGCCTTTAAACCCCTAGGCTACCCTAGTGGACGAGTTATAGTCTCGTGAGAGTTTTCAGAAAAGGGAATACTCACAAATCCCACATGCATTTATCCCATAAGAGTGAAAAACAAGAGTGTCAACAATTAAGGCGAGGATTTCTCAAAACTTACTTCACATCCCACGCTAGCATCACAATCACTATACATTTCAAGAGAGCTTTCAACCGTTTAAGTTCACATGAGGGTGCACATTCAAAGAAGTCAATGCTAGCGCTATCAAGTGCCTCACCTAGAAGTCTATTCATTTTTCTTTTGAAGCAAGGCTTTTGAAAGATGGTTAAAGCGTTTTGCACAAAAACGTCGTTCGATCACCTATGCTAGCTAGGGCTAGTCCATGGGTTCACGATATAACTCATTTCCAAGTTTTAGACGCTAAAGTCATAATCCATAAGGAAAGAGGAGTTTGACAACAAGAGTTCTTAAAACAAGCAAAAACCAATCAATAGCCTACGTGAAATCACAAGGGTCGTTCTAAAGCTCAACTTGCTAGCACACAATGCACGTGGTGAACTCACACATATATAAGATGATGGAAAGGCATAAAGTCAAGCTTTAAGTGCTTCTTATTTTCTTTTCTTCTCTCTCTTTTTTTTGCATACAAATGCTTTCGAGGGGGGACTTACCTCCCTAACCCCCGGCATTTGTATCTTTTTTTTAACATAACATAACACTTGACAATATGCCCAATGTGAATATGGAATGTGTGAGAAACAACCGCAAACAAGGCACGAGGCAAGAGAACTAAAGTCACCTAAAAGCAATCGAGAGGTTTAAGTTTTTCATGAAGGTTTCAAAGCGTGCTTGCTAAAACTTTTCAAAGCGTGCGCGAAAAATACTTAGATTTCTAGATAGGCACAAGATAGCAATGAAATTGATTCACAAGAATGAGCATTCAATAGAGCTAGCTTGGTTTTGGACTCTAAATCATGTAAAATGGGATGTGAGTTAGGTGTGACTTATAGAAGATGGGAATTGATAGTCACAAGCCTTTGGTAGTCTAACACTCATAAAATTGGGATAAAGCATGATGCAAGTGTTCATTTCAAGAGATATGCATGGTATAAACATGTGAACAATTGCGCCAAACCCACACACTCCACACTTAATTGATGCTTAGTCCCTAAGCACAAGAGATGATAAAATAGAGGTGAAGGTGCAAAGAAAACTCCCCTAGTTTGTAGAATGTAGTCCATTTCAAATCAACTCTCCCTCTTTTGTAGAAAATTTCCCCTTGATGACAATATAAAACAATGAGAGTGAATGTGCACTAGCATGAATATTTTCCCAAAAGCATGACAATGATACAAGTGAAAATCAACCTCCTCTTTTCATAATCATGAAATATCCAACAAGGGTACAAAGAGAGTCCATACAACCAAATTGCGCACCACGGTGACTTAAACATTCAAGCCATATCAAAAGTCAAATACTAAAGCATAGCATCCCAAAATTGCGCCCAACGACGACTTAACATCCAAAGCATCAACATATATCAAGCTAAACAACATCACAAGGTCATGGGAATAGAGGTGCAAATTCAAATAACACAAAATGTAAACAATATCACCGGGCAAGCCTCAAAATGGAGCATCATCATCATCGTCGGCCGGGCTTGCAAATCGATCCTCCTCTGTTGGAAAGCTGGCTGTAGGGATAAAAGGAGAAGCACCGGATGGAGCATAGGCAAAGGGAGGTGCAAACCCAACTGGTAGAGGTGGTGGAGCATGGCGCGGAGCAGGGGCAAAAGGAGGTGGGAAGCCAAATGGTTGAGACGGGTCAGTACTAACAAATGGCGGAGGTGCGGGAGCACTAGCACTGCTGGAGGGAAGATTCATCCTCTCGACGATGGTGGAAAGAGTGGAACGTACCCATTGAGCCTCTTGATGAGAAAACTCCTCTAGACGATTCATCCCAATCCTCATATCAGCAACTTCTGCGGAAAGGCTGTCAAACCGCGAAGTCCAATCCGCACTAGAAGGCGGTATGCTCTCGGATGGGGGAGGGACGGATGGACCGGGGGATGATGGCGGTGAAGGAGTGAGGGGGTAGTTTCGGTGCCTAGATATGAAGGCGGTCTTGTTCCTTCTGGCTTTCTTTTGGACCTCCGCAAGGTGTGGTTTGTCATCATGGTCCCAAAGCATTGTACCGGGAATGAGGAAAAGGCTGCGCCTCATAGCACCAATGTCAAGAATCCTCTTCGATGGCTTAGGGCACTCCGGATGGTCAAAACCAAAGCCACAATTCAAGGCTATCAATGTAATCAATGATCCTCCTCCAATAGCGGAATTCCGCGACCCTTCCCTCACATAGTCCTCAAACTTCTCGGTAAGGATGGTAATCCAATCAAGCTTAAGCCCATGGTCAATGGCCATCATTAAATCTATATCCGGGTTTGTCAATGCACGAGCTTTCCCTCCTCGAGTGTTAATTCCCAATGCAATGAGGTGATGTATCACCTTCCAACTTGGAATTTTGATCCCGGTGGCGTTATACGACGAAACAAACCACTCTTTCCTCCCAGAGATTTTCTGCCAAAACTTGGCCCTATTGTGATCATTATATCTCCGCAAATCATCACGTGGATGCAAAAGATGGAGCCAATCCTGCAAATCCCTACGCTTCACTTCAAATTCCCTTCCACCCAACATAAACCTCCACAAGGTGACATAATCTTTTTCCCATTCCGCCTCAAATGTACAAAGAAACTCTATCATCACCCTTTCAAATGAGCCCGGATCATCCTCAAAATAGAAATGCAAACCACAATTATCTAGCTTTTGACGTACCTCATCCCTTATTCCAAAATCACCTAGTAGAGTCCAATCGAGGTATGAGGTTGCAATGATCTTCTTCTTGCCTCCTCCTATACGCTCGAACCTAGCATGATGCTCTTCGTTCTCGAAATGAAGTAGCTCCGAGAATGGATACGGAGTTGGAGGAATTGCCAATGCCCATTCCTCATCGGCTTGAGGTGCCGGAGGAGGCTCAATTTGGGGCATAATTTCACTAGCCGGACCTTTCCCTTTAGAAGTTCTTGAAGATGATTCTCCGATTGAACCCTTGTGCTTCTTTGGTGGAGGTGGAGTAGGAGATTTCCTAGGTGGGGAAGGGGAATCATCCCTAATCATAACTGGTCTAGCTTTTCGTGTAGGGTTGCTCCTCAAACTAACCTCCCCATCGCCGGTTGAAGTTTCAAACGGATTTTGCTTAGAAGGGGCCTTGGATGCTTGTCCTCCATAGGAATTGGATTTGGTCATTATTGGTTTGGACAAGGGTGGGGAATTGGGATTTTTGAGGTGGGGATGAGATGCGAGGGGAGGAGGGCGGGTACGGGTGAGCACGGTTGGGAGGAGATGCGGCTGGAGGAGGCACGGCTGGGAGGAGATGCGGCTGGGAGGAGATGAATGGGTTGTGTGAGTTTGAGATGATTTTGACTTTTCAAAATTAGGGCTGATAAGATAGGGCAAAATTGGAAATGAATTTGAGATGTGGGTTGAATTGAGCCAATTTGATTTTTGATTTTAGGGCAAAATTAGAATTTGGGGCATGGGTTTGAAATTTTGAACCGAGTCAATTGGGATCGAGCCACTTGAAATTGAAATTGCTGAACCGGGCGGTTCAGAGCGCTAAGGGAATTGAGCCGGGAGGCTCAATTGCTCAGAAGAAACGAGAGGTTAAATACGAAGGTTGAACCGGTCGGTTGACATTGAGTACCTATGTTGAGCCGACCGGTTCAAAGCCTCAGAAGGTTCAAGTGGTGAAGTCCAATTTTTTTGAACCGGCCGGTTGAGAATGCAAGCCAAGGATGAACCGGGCGGTTCAATTGATCAGAGGAGCTTGGTTGAGCGCAACCATGACTGAACCGGGCGGCTCAATCTTACAAGTAAGATTGAGCCGGCCAGTTGAGATCCTCCGAGACTAAGAGCGAAAGGAAACGAAATTGAGCCGGCCGGTTGAGAGTATGAAGCATCAGTGAGCCGGCCGGCTGGATGGTTCAGAGAACCAGAATCATGCACCAAGCATTCAACATGTTTGCGCGAAAATGAACACTTGCGATGGGCTACCTCCCGCTAGGGCCTAGTTTAACGTCTTGGCAAAGACCGAGCCGGATCTCCTTATGGAAAGATTGGAAACGAGCTTTAGGGGGTCTCAATTGGTCAAGTCATGTAGGGTGATAGAGGTGTTCTCGGGATCTAGGGGAGCTCCATGGTAGAGTTTAAGTCTTTGCCCATTGGCTTTGAAAATTTCCCCTCTTGAGTTGAACAAGGTGACATGTCCGTCCTCAAACACCTTTTGAATTTTGAATGGACCCGTCCATCTTGACTTAAGCTTTCCCGGAAATAATCTCAATCTTGAATTGAATAGTAGGACTTGATCTCCTTCTTTGAACTCTTTCCTCAAGATTTTCTTGTCATGCCATTTCTTTTGTTTTTGCTTGTAAATCTTGGCATTTTCGTACGAATCTAGTCTTATTTCATCTAGTTCATTCAAGTCCAATAGCCTCTTTTCTCCGGCGCTTTTCATGTTGAAATTCAATTCTCTAACCGCCCAAAATGACTTATACTCCAATTCAACCGGTAGGTGGCAAGGTTTCCCATAGATGAGCCTAAAGGGAGACATCCCTATAGGTGTCTTGAAGGCGGTCCTATACGCCCAAAGAGCATCATCCAATTTAGAGGACCAATCCTTCCTTGAATTTCCCACCGTCTTGTCTAGTATAGTTTTGATTTCTCTATTCGAGACTTCCACTTGACCACTAGTTTGAGGGTGGTAAGGTGTAGCAACCTTGTGGTAGACCGCATATTTCTTCAAGAGCGCCTTAAATTGCTTTTCCTTGAAGTGAGCTCCCCCGTCACTAATTACGGTTCGTGGGACTCCAAATCTAGGGAAGATCACCTTCTTGAAAAGCTTTGTCACGACCTTGGCATCTTGAGTTGGGGAGGCTATAGCTTCGACCCATTTGGAAACATAATCAACCGCTACGAGAATGAAACGGTTCCCATAGGAAGGAGGGAAAGGGCCCATGAAGTCTATTCCCCACACGTCAAAGATCTCCACTTCTAGAATTACTTGTTGGGGCATTTCATCCCTCTTGGAGATATTCCCACTCCTTTGGCACTTGTCACAAGCCTTCACAAAATTGTAGGCATCTTTGAATATTGATGGCCAATAGAGCCCACTTTGAAGCACCTTAGCCGCGGTCTTAGAACTCCCTCCATGGCCTCCACAAGGCAAAGAATGACAATGGTGCAAGACTCCTTCTATGTCCTCATCGGCTACACATTTCCTATAAATTCCATCCGAACAAAGCTTGAAAAGGTGGGGCTCATCCCAATAGTATCGTCTTGCATCATGCGCAAATTTCTTCTTTTGATTGTAGTTCATGTTTGGAGGAAGTGCCTCACAAACCTTGAAGTTCACTATATCGGCGTACCATGGTGTAGTGGCATTTTCAATTCTCATCAAGTTCTCACCAAGAAAAGAGTCCTCAATAGGCAACTCCTCACTTGAAGTCCTCTCCCTCAAAGGCTCAAGTCTAGAAAGGTGATCGGCGACCAAATTTTCTACTCCCTTCTTGTCTTTGATTTCAATGTCAAAATCTTGGAGTAGAAGCACCCATCTTATGAGCCTAGGCTTGGCATCTTTCTTAGAAATTAGGTACTTGATGGCGGCATGATCGGTATAGACTATGGTTTTGGATCCCACCAAGTATTGCCTAAATTTCTCGAAGGCATAGACAATAGCTAGCATCTCTTTCTCCGTAGTGGAGTAGTTTGATTGAGCTTGGTCCAAGACCTTGCTCGTGTAGTAGATCACATGTAGCTTTTTGTCTACCCTTTGCCCTAGAACGGCTCCAATGGCATAGTCACTTGCGTCGCACATAAGCTCAAAGGGGAGTCCCCAATTGGGAGGTTGGATGATAGGAGCGGATGTGAGGGCCGACTTTAGGTTCTCGAAAGCTTTAGCACAAGGATCATTGAATAAGAAAGGAGTATCAATATGCAAGAGATCGGTCAATGGCTTGGCAATCTTAGAGAAATCCTTAATGAAGCGCCGGTAGAACCCGGCATGACCGAGAAAGCTTCGAATTCCCATAACATCTCTAGGGGGTGGAAGTTTTTCAATTACTTCGATCTTAGCCCTATCCACCTCAATTCCCCTATTAGAGACAAGATGTCCAAGCACAATTCCTTCTTGTACCATGAAATGGCACTTTTCCCAATTCAAGACTAGATCGGTCTCAATGCATTTGTCAAGAACCCTTGAAAGGTTCTCTAGACAAGAGTCAAATGAGGAACCATAGACCGAAAAGTCATCCATGAATACTTCCATTGTATTTTCAATGAAATCGGAGAAAATGGCCATCATGCACCTTTGAAAGGTTCCCGGCGCATTACATAGCCCAAAGGGCATACGTCTATACGCATAGGTTCCATAAGGGCACGTGAAGGTGGTTTTCTCTTGATCTTGAGGGTGAATAGGGATTTGAAAGAATCCACTATACCCATCAAGGTAACAAAAATATTCATGGTTAGCTAGTCTCTCAAGCATTTGATCAATGAAGGGGAGTGGGAAGTGATCTTTCTTAGTGGCTTTGTTAAGCCTACGGTAATCAACACACATCCGCCACCCCGTGACGGTGCGTGTAGGGATTAGCTCATTCTTTTCATTCTTGACTACCGTCAAGCCACCTTTCTTAGGGACAACGTGGATTGGGCTCACCCATTCCGAGTCGGGAACGGCATAAATGATTCCCGCTTCCCTCAACTTAGTTATCTCCTTAAGGACAACTTCCCCTAAGGTAGGGTTCAACCTCCTCAACCTCTCACGGGTTGGTCTAGCATCTTCATCCAAAGCAATCCTATGCATGCATATATCGGGGCTAATCCCTTTTAAATCATCAATGGAATAACCAATAGCACCCCTACGAGTTCTAAGCACATGCAAAAGTCTAGAGGTTTCAAGCTCATTCAAAGATGCATTCACTATCACGGGAAAAGTAGAGTTGGGACCTAGGAATTCATACCTTAGACTTGTAGGTAGAGCCTTAAGCTCTATCCCACAAGGTCCCTTACCTTCTCCTTTCTCCGTTCTTTCTTTTCCATCATCTTTTTCCTCTTCTTGCTCCTCCTCATCCATCATCAACAAATCCATCATAGAGTCACCTATGCTTTCGTCACTCAAAAGTTCTTGCTCAATGGAAGTTAGTTCATCACAAGAAAAATCATCATAAGCATCAAGCAAGTTGCAATCCAATGAATCACTAGGGGCACTACATGCTTGTCTTAAATGGAACTTGATTTTCTCTCCCCCTATTTCAAACTCTAGTGAATCATTTATGCAACTTATCACCGCCCTAGTAGTTTTCAAAAATGGCCTCCCCAAAATGATTGGGATCTCTCGCTCCTCCTCCATCTCTAGAACAAAGAAATCCACGGGGATGTAAAACTTCCCCACCTTCACGGGCACGTCCTCTAAGATTCCACTAGGGATCCTAGAGGAGCGATCCGCGAGGCGTAGACTAATGGAGGTAGGCACGAGAGTTCCCATATCAAGTTTCTTGTAGAGAGAGTAAGGCATTAATGAAATACTAGCACCTAAATCACACAATGCTTTGCTTATGTTAACATCACCAATAGTAATAGGAATTGAAAATGACCCCGGATCTTTCTCTTTCTTAGGCATGGGATTTTGCACAATAGCACTACATTCCGCATTTAAATTCACCGAGCCAATTTCAGAAATTTCACGCCTATGAGAGATAACATCCTTAAGAAATTTACTATAAAGGGGCATTTGGGATATTACCTCGGAGATTGGTAGTGTCACATTGATCTTCTTCATCATCTCCGCGAACTTTTGGAAGTGTGATTCGTTGTTCTTCTTTAGTTGCCTTTGAGGAAATGGCATTGGTGGCTTGTAAGGGGTAGGCTCCTTAGTGGCTTCCTTCGTTGAATTCTTAGAGGGGACTTCCTTTGGTGTGGGAACTTCTTCTTCGACCTCTTCCTCCCCTTCTTCAATGATAACGGGCATCCTTGTGCTCTCATCCTTTTCCTTGGGTGAAGGGGGCTTGTAGGTAGTTCCACTCCTCAAGGTTATAGCATTCACGTGCTCATTTTGGTGGAAGTCCGGCTTGGAGGGAAGTTTCCCTTGATATCTCGTAGAGCCACTAGCTTGTTGTGCTATTTGGTTCTCCAACATCTTACTATGAGTAGACATTTCGTCCATCCTTTGGGTGAATGTTTGGTTCATAGTTTGTAGTGTTTGGTTCATAGTTTGGTACATCATCGCGCTATCTTAGGCGGCTTTTGCTTGATTTGCCACAAGATTGGCTAAGATATCGGTCATGGCATGATCTTGTGCACCTTGATGAGTTGGGGCTTCTGGTGGTTGAGGGCTCACTCCTTGATAATTCCCTTGTTGTTGATAACCTTGATAATTTGCCTTTGGTTGATATTGAGCTTTTTGTTGTACTTGGCTAGATTGACCTTGTTGGTTTTGCCTTTGATAGCCTTGCCCTTGCCCTTGGTAATCTTGGTTCTTTGAGGTGAAACCGGGAGGAGCATTGTTCTTTTGTCGCCAATTGGGATCATATTTGATTGGCTCGGTTGTCTTGTACGAGAAATTTGGACGATCCCGGTCTCTACCATAGCTTGTTTGATTTCTTTGCAAGAAATTAACATCCTCTTCACCTTGGGTCCCTTCCTGAGGAAATGTGTGAGGGCAATCATCTTCTTTATGGGATGGACTTGTGCAAATGGCACAAACTCTAGGTTGTTGGTGCGATTGCTTCACATGAAGAGCACTAAGGGAGTTTGTTAAGGCATCAATCTTCTTACTAAGGGCTCGGACTTCATCTTTTGAATCCGCCTCATTTACCTCCTTCGTCTTGCCTTGTCTCCTTGGGACGTTCCGATCACTCCCCCAATGGTGAGAATTTCTTACGATTCGGTCTATAATAGCTCCGGCATTTGTGGGGTGTAGTTCCATGAATGCACCACCGGCGGCTTGGTCCATTTGCCTCTTCGATTCATTATCCACGCCTTGATAGAAAATTTGAATTAAGGTTGGCTTGTCTATGTTGTGGTGTGGGCATTCTCTTTGTAGCTCTTTGAATCGCTCCCATGCCTCATAGAAGCTCTCATCCTCTCCTTGCTCAAATGAGTTGATTAAGTTTTTGAGCCTTTGAGTTTTGGCCGGTGGAAAATATTGGAGAAGGAAGGCTTGGGCTAGCTCGTTCCATGTCGTGAAGGTGTTTGCATCGTGGCTCCACAACCAATCCTTGGCTTTCCCCATCAAGGAGAAAGGGAAAAGCCTTAGATATATTGCCTCCTTTGGCACATTATTTATCTTGAAGGTCTCGCACAACTCAAGGAAGGATGTTAGATGGGCATTGGGATTTCCTATCCCGGAGAAGGCATTGTTGCCCACCATATTGATCAACGCCGTTTTGAGCTCAAATTGAGGTGCATCGACCCCCGGTGGAGCGATTGGTGATCGAAAACTGGTGAGGCTTGGAGTGGAATAATCTTTTAGGGGCTTCTCCCCATTAGGTTCTTGTGCCATGGGTTGAGGTCTTCTTTTGCGCGGTAATCTTTTGTTCCGAGAGCCTTCTCCCTTGGCTTTCTCTTGATCCAAGAAATATCTTAAAGATTCCTCAAAGTTAATGCTTGCCTTTTCCTTTGCCTTAAGTCTCGTTAGCATTCAATCAAGACCTACAAGAGTCAAGGTGAATCGTTGAGTCGCAAGCAATAACACAAGCAATAGCACGAGAAACAAGTGAAATAGTCCAAATCTTGTAAAATCTACTTTAGTTCCCTAAGTTAATTCGTTGCTCCCCGGCAACGGCGCCATTTTGAACGTTGTAATTTTATGCTATTCAAATTTGTAAGATTCGAAAGCAATAAATTGATCAAAAACAATTTATAACCGGTAAGTACCGGGTCGTCCAAGGAGCAAGTTTAAACTCAAGCTCACTATTCGATTCTACTACAATAAGTCTATTTCCTAAACGATTTGGTTGAAATGTGATTTATGACTTGTGAAACAATGATTAACTAATAAGAAGGTTGTTTTCAAGGATTTCAAAGGCGTTCCTAGGGTACTACTTCCCTCCTTGGTGTATTCAACTCTTAAAGGTTCAATTTCATGCAAGAACGACTAATGTAAATGATAGATTAAGGCGTGTCCCTATTGAAACAAATTCAATCGCTAGATATTGTTATTCAATTCAAGGAAAGGACACCTCGCACGTGAGCTTCAATCGCTAGATATTGTTAGCTCACGTCCTACTCAAGGTTCTCAATCATCAACGCTAGTTGAGTGATTGATAGCCGATGAGCGGTTTAAGATCAAGCCTACCTCAATGTTAAAATGAGTCACGCTAGTGATCATTACTTAACAAGGGTGAATCTACTTCATTCTAGAATCATTAGTCTCGCTCGCTAGAGCACTCAACCTCAAATTCATGTTCCTAGACCACTTAGGCATTTTATCAAACACTTGGTGGGCATAGAATAGACATTTAATCCAAGTAAATTCACAAATCATAACAAGTCTTCATTCATGCATATAATCAATAGATAAACGAGTTTTGTACACCAAGGAGGTCCATAGACCCCTAGAAACTAATGAGACTACTCACTTCCCATGTTCATAGACAAACAAAGTAGTGGGTTTTCAAGAGAAATGAAAAATCGACAAGATGAAGTAAGGAAGTAGGATTAAGAGTCCCCCTATATCCTTGGAGTGCTTCAACTTGATTGATGAACTTCGAAACTCTTTTTCCTCTCTCTAAAATCCCAGCTCTTTTCCCCAAAAACCCTAAGTTTCTATTTATAGTGAACAGTAAAAAATGCTGTCTTGATGGCCCAGCCGGGCGGCTCAGCTACAAGAGGGAAACTCAGCCGGGCGGCTCGAGCAGGGGAGGGAACGCTTGGTGCCTTCTGAGCATCTGAGCCGGGCGGCTCAGATCAATGAGCACGTTTGAGCCGGGCGGCTCAACACCTCCGAGGCTTCTTCTCATTTGGACTCGTCCTCAGCCGGGCGGCTCGATCATGGGCCACCATTTGAGCCGGGCGGCTCAATGCTCTCCCAGGGCACTTTTTGCTCTAAAAGCTCGGTTTTTCTCGAATCTTGGTCTTTAGGCCTTGGCTTCAATGGGCAGCAACTTTTAGCCTAAAATGCAATGATAGGGGTCAAATGGGCATCGAAAGAGACTCGGAACGAATCAAAACATCTAGTAAAGGCGGGAGAAAGACAGTCGAGAATTCGACTTATCACTCCCCTGCTCCAGTCGATCGACTAAATGATGTTTCAGGAGGTGCTGCAAATCGATCAGCGCCAGTCGATCGATTGACCTATTCAGTCGATCGACTGAAGAGTCCCCTGCCCCAGAGCATGCAGATCACGTGACGCCCAGTCGATCGACTGGATCTTAGTCGATCGACTTAATGGACTAACAGGAGGTGCTGTAAATTGAGAATTGTCAGTCGATCGACTGGGAGCCTACCCTGTCTCAGTCGATCGACTGAGAACCTGCTAGCCAAACGACTTTTCTTCCTCCAGTCGATCGACTGGGCCAACAGCCCAACGCCAGTCGATCGACTGGACCTGTTACAGTACCGAATTTCAGACGAGCCTATAAATAGAAAGAGGCAAGTTTGACCTAATATCTGGGATTTTTCTGGAGAAGAAGACAAAGGAAAGTGATCAAATCAAGGGTTTCATCATCATCAAATCAAGGAGGAATCAAGATCAAGGGAGTTCACTAGGACTAATCATCCTACTCTTTCCCTCTTCTTTTCTCCTAGATTTGCTTGTAAAAACCTACTCATCATGTTGTCTTACATGATGAGTGAGTAGTCTCCCTTGTGTTTCGAGGGGTTCTATGACCCTCCTTGGTACTCAATGATCATTGTGAACACATTTGAATAGATCTATTGAAGTTGATTTCATTTTTACTATGCTCTTCATGTTAGACATGTCTCTAAGTGTTTGATAAAATGCCTAAGTGACATGTTTATGTTAGAACTTTGATCTAAGTCTTGAGAAAGCTTAGGGATGGTTTTGATATAGTAAAATTGAACTTAACCTACATTTATGAGAGTAAATGCATGGTGAGAGGTGAACTAGAACTTTATGCATATAGCATTTATGAGAGTAAATGTTATAGAGTGGATCAACACCCTTTAATTAGTGAGATCCTAACTAAGATGGCTTGACTAAGATTAGATACGCGTAATAGCCTAATTCTTAGTCTAGGCTAGGTTCAAAACCTATCAACTCTTAATTAATTGAACTTTTGTTTGCATGATCATTGGGAAATTGCCAAGGAGGGGATTAATCCCTCGAAACTCGCTTTTAATTGAATTCAATCCCTAAAACCACTTCATTCTTGTCTTACAATCATTGATAACTCAACCAATTTGAATTTTAGGAATTAGCCGAGTAAGAAAACTTGATAGAACTAGCGTGTAGTCCATTTGCTCCCTTGGGTTCGACACCGGTCTTACCGGTTGATTATAAATTGTTTTTGATCAACGTACTAAAAATACCCACGTCAAAATGGCGCCGTTGCCGGGGAGCAATAGCTAGATTACCCCTAGGAAAATCATTTAGTGCTCCGACTATTCCATGTTTTACTTTATTTTGCTTGTTGCTTGTGTTTCTTGAATCATTTCCCTACTCTTACTTGTTTTAATTGGTTTCCCTTATAGGTTCACCTCTTTTATGCCACCAAAGACCAAGAAGCTTACTCATATTGTGGATAGAGACTTGAACCAACCTATTAGAGAGCTAGTTAACCCTCATCTTACAAGGAGTAAGACCAGCAAAGACAAAGGATCAACTTCCACTACTCAAGTAGTCATGGGTGATAGGGATAATAGACTACCTCCTCCTCCGCCCCCTCCTCGTCAAGGAAACCAAGACAATCCTCAACAATTGCCCCTAGCTAGAAGGGCCCTCAAGGACTATGCCGTTCCTACGGCGTATGGCTATCGTTCTCCCATCCAACTACCTACGGTCGATAACCGGGACTATGACTTGAAGACGTCCACTATTCAAATGGTTCAATCGAACCAATTTTCGGGTAGAGACAACGAGGATCCCAATTCTCACTTGACAACGTTTCTTGAAGTATGTGCTACATTTAAAGTGAATGGGGTCTCGGAGGATGCAAAGCTATTGAGGCTTTTCCCTTTTTCTCTCACGGGAAAGGCTAAAGATTGGTTGAGGAGTCAAACTCCCGATAGCTTCACTACATGGGAAGAATTAGCCGTGGCTTTCTTGAACAAGTATTTTCCCCCTTCCAAGATGGCCTACTATCGAAACCAAATCACCAACTTCTCGCAATTGGATGGCGAAAATCTATATGAGGCTTGGGAGCGATACAAAGAATATCAAAGGCTTTGTCCTCACCACAACCTTGATGATCTTCAAGTCTTCCATACCTTCTACCACGGGGTTGATGGGAACTCTCGTCTTGCTCTTGATACCGTTTCGGGTGGTGCTATAATGGACTTAGAACCGCATGAAGGATATGCGGTAATAGAGAAGATTACCAACAACTACTTCATGTGGGGAAGCGAAAGAGGAAACCCGAGAAGAAGGCATGAAAGGCACGAGGTAAAAGCCGTGAGCTCTAGTGATTATGATGCTTTGAGGAAAGACTTTGAGAACCTCTCGGATGAGGTATTTAAGCTAAAACATCCGGAAAAGGAAGCTTCAACAAGGCAAGGATGTGACATTTGTGAGGTGTACGAGCATGAAACAACTTCTTGCCCCTTGGTTCAAAGGGATGTGCAAGGGCACGAGCATGGAGAAGTTAATTTTGTGGGAGGAAATCAAGGAAGGGACTATGGAAATAATGCCAATCAAGGGCAAAGCTCTCAAGCCAACTACACTACACCAAAGTTCTCTTCGGGATGGAGAAATCACCCCAATTTCTCCTACAAGACCACTAATCCTACTCGCCCCGATTTCGGATCCACACCTCCCGGATTCGGTCCTAAACATACTCAATCCAATCAAGGGTTCCCACCTAGGAACCAATATCAAAGTCAAGGACCGACTTTGCTTCAAAGGAACCAAGGGCAACAATATCAAGCTCAAGCTCAAAGACCCTATCAACAAGTTGAAGCCCCTCCACAACCTCCTAGTGAACTCTCCGGTATTGAGGCAATGTTTGCAAAGCTCTTAGCAAACCAAAATGAGATGAGGCAAGAATTGAATGAGGTTAAGCAACACAACAAAATGCTTGAAAGTCAAATTGCTCAACAAGCCGAGACATCTACAAGGGCACCGGGCAAGCTACCGGCTAGACCCGAACAAGGGAATAGAGAGCATTGTAATGCGGTAACCTTGAGAAGTGGGAAAGACTTAGAGGTAGAGCTACCTAAGAGGAAGAGAGTTACCTTTGATCTTGGAGGCCAAGCTAGTGCCGATATCGAAGAATTGGAAGAGGAGGTCCCTAGTCCTCAAGTTGAGGAGGAAATCGAGGTGGAAAAGGGGAAAGCCGAACCTAGAGTCTACACTCCTCCTATTCCATTCCCTCAAAGGCTAAAGAAGAAAACAAATGATAAGCAATTCTCCAAGTTCGCGGAGATGATGAGGAAGCTCTATGTGACAATGCCCTTCACCGAGGTAATAACTCAAGCTCCTTCATATGCTCGTTTTCTAAAAGATGTCATTACTTGTAGAAGGACGATCGAGGATGTCGATACGGTGTCCCTCAATGGCGAGTGTAGTGCCATACTCCAACCTCGCATGCCCCCAAATCTTGAGGATCCCGGTAGCTTTTCCATTTCATGCTTTATTAATGATATTAAGATTGAACGAGCAATGTGTGATTTGGGTGCAAGCATATCGTTGATGCCTTATTCTTTGTGTAAAAAGCTAAATATGGGTGAGCCTAAACCAACTAGCATGATTCTAAGGCTCGCGGACCGCTCCTCAAGATTTCCTAAGGGAGTTCTTAAGGATGTCCCGGTTAGAGTAGGGAATTTCTATATTCCGGGGGATTTCGTGGTGCTAGAGATGGAGGAGGACAATGAAATTCCCATTCTATTGGGAAGGCCCTTCCTCTACACCGCGGGGGCTATTTTTGATACGACTAAGGGGTCAATTACAATGAGGGTAGGAGATGAGGAAATTGAGTTTAATCTTGAAAAAGCACAACGAGGTCCTAATTCTACAATGACTTGTAATTATCTTGACCTAGTTGATACTTATGAATTGTATAGTGTGCCTAACCTTCTCATGAGTGCAATTGACCTTGACAATGAGCTTCTCGACATTGGCGATTGTTGGGCTATCCTAGAGGAGAAATGTGAAGAAGGAACTCTAAGCGACAAAGGTAAGGAGTTTTGTTCGGTAGAGCTTAAAGCTCTACCAACAAGCCTAAGGTATGAGTTCTTAGGCCCAAATTCTAGCTCGCCTATCATTGTGAACTCTTCTTTGAGTGATGTTGAAACCTCAAAATTGCTTGATGTGGTTAGGAAACATAAGGATGCTATTGGCTACTCTATTGATGATTTAAAGGGAATAAGCCCTAATCTATGCATGCATGAAATCAACTTAGAGAGTGATAGTATGCCATCTAGGGAGAGAGCTAGGAGGTTGAATCCTATTGTGGGGGAGGTTGTTAAGAAAGAGGTCCTTAAATTGCTTGACGCGGGAATTATTTTCCCCGTTGCGGACTCTAAATGGGTGAGCCCCATTCATGTAGTGCCGAAAAAGGGGGGAATGACCGTTATTAAAAATGAGAAGAATGAACTAATCCCCACAAGAACGGTAACCGGGTGGCGTATGTGTGTGGACTATAGAAAACTCAACCAAGCCACTAGAAAAGATCACTTTCCCCTTCCTTTTATTGATCAAATGTTGGAAAGATTAGCTAAGCATGACTATTTTTGCTATCTTGACGGATATAGTGGATTCTTCCAAATCCCTATTCATCCCCAAGATCAAGAGAAAACGACCTTTACTTGTCCCTATGGAACATTTGCCTATCGGCGAATGCCCTTTGGACTTTGTAATGCGCCCGGTACTTTTCAACGATGCATGATGGCTATTTTTCGGAATTTATTGAAAAGATTATGGAAGTGTTTATGGATGACTTTTCCGTTTATGGTTCCTCTTTTGATGATTTTTTAGCCAATTTGGCTAAAGTTTTGAAAAGATGTATTGAGACGAACCTTGTACTAAATTGGGAAAAATGTCATTTCATGGTGCAGGAGGGAATAGTTCTTGGTCACTTGGTCTCTAAAAGAGGAATTGAGGTGGATAAAGCCAAGATTGAAGTTATGGAAAAATTGCCCCCTCCAAGAGATGTGAAAGGAATAAGGAGTTTCCTTGGTCATGCCGGATTTTATAGAAGGTTTATAAAGGACTTCTCGAAGATTGCAAAGCCATTGACAAATCTCCTATGCAATGATACCAAATTTCATTTTGATGAAGATTGCTTAGTAGCCTTCAAGAAGTTGAAAGAGGCATTGATTTCGGCTCCTATTATTCAACCCCCTAGGTGGGATTTGCCATTTGAGCTTATGTGCGACGCTAGTGACTACGCCATTGGGGCGGTTCTTGGGCAAAGGGTGGATAAGAAGCTTCACGCTATTCATTACACGAGCAAAGTTCTTAGTGGTGCTCAATTGAATTACACAACTACGGAGAAAGAGCTTCTTGCTATCGTGTACGCTTTTGATAAGTTTCGTCCATACCTTGTGGCTTCAAAGGTTATAGTATTCACGGATCATGCGGCTATCAAGTATCTCTTAGCAAAGAAGGACTCTAAGCCAAGATTGATAAGATGGATTCTATTGCTTCAAGAATTTGACATAGAGATCAAGGATAAAAAAGGAGTAGAAAATGTGGTAGCCGACCACCTATCAAGGCTAGAGGAAAATGAAGAGATTGAAGTGGATGCTAGACCGGTGAATGATTCATTTATTGGAGAGCAACTCATGAGAGTTGAGGCGGAGGCCCTTCCTTGGTACGTGGACTTTGTTAATTTCGTGGTTTGTGGGATTATTCCCCACGATATGAACCACCATCAAAGGAGGAAGTTCCTTTCCGAGACCAAGAGGTACTATTGGGATGAGCCCTACCTTTATAGGCTTTGCGCGGATGAGCTATATAGAACTTGTGTCGCCGAGGAGGAAATGAGAGATATTCTTTACCATTGTCACTCTTCTCAATATGGAGGACATGGTAGTGGAGCAAAAACCGCGTCAAAAGTACTACAATGCGGCTTTTATTGGCTAACTCTCTTTGGCGATGCTTATGAATTCGTGAAAGCATGTGATCAATGTCAAAGGACCGGCAATATCTCAAAGAGGCACGAAATGCCCCAACAAAGCATCCTCCCAGTCGAGATATTTGACGTATGGGGCATTGACTATATGGGCCCTCTTCCTTCTTCATTTGGGAACCGATTCATATTGGTGGCGGTTGATTACGTCTCAAAATGGGTTGAAGCCGTCGCTTCCCCCACTTGTGATGCCAAGGTGGTCACGAAACTATTCAAGAAAATCATCTTTCCGAGATTTGGGGTGCCAAGGACCGTTATAAGTGATGGTGGTTTGCATTTCAAGGAGAGATATTTCGAGGCCTTGCTTCGCAAATATGGAGTTAGTCACAAGGTTGCCACTCCTTATCACCCACAAACTAGTGGGCAAGTGGAAATTTCAAATCGAGAAATCAAGGCAATCTTGGATAAAACCGTGGGGAGCTCAAGAAAAGATTGGTCATCAAAGCTAGATGATGCTCTATGGGCCTATCGTACGGCATTCAAAACCCCTATTGGAATGTCTCCCTATCGCCTTATTTATGGGAAGCCGTGCCACTTGCCGGTGGAATTGGAGTACAAGGCGATGTGGGCAATCAAAACGTTAAATATGGATTTACAAATGGCGGGAGACCATAGGGTGCTTCAACTCCATGAGTTAGAAGAAATAAGGAATGAGGCCTACGAAAGTGCTAGGATCTATAAAGAGAAGACCAAGAAATGGCACGGCAAAAGGATACTTCGTCGTGAATTCAAGAAGGGAGAGAAGGTCTTGCTCTTTAATTCTAGGCTTAAGCTATTCCCGGGAAAATTGAGAAGCCGGTGGAGTGGTCCATTTATTGTCCACAAGCCTTATGAGGATGGACACGTAGAATTGCTCAACAATGATGGGACTACCTTCACGGCGAATGGACAAAGGCTAAAGCACTATAGAGAAGGATTTCGTGATGAGCAAAATGCCACATTCCCCTTGACCGACCCATAGAGTGCCTTAATCCGCTTGAGGAGGGATCCTAGCTATGGACTCCTCAAGTGTGCTTCTTAGTGAGAAAAGGATCGGCTCGGTCTTTGCCAAGACGTTAAACTAGGCACCTCACGGGAGGTACCCCGGTTTGTGAGTTGTCTATCTATGCACAAGTAACTTTCATAAATGTGTAGCATGCCTTTTGTGAACTTGTGATATGGTTTGGTGGTTCGGATAATTTCCTATGCATGATTAGGTGTGTGTGATGTGATATGAGGCTTGCATGAATTTTCTTGATGATGGTGGCGTTTTAAGTATGGAGTGGCAATCCTAGCTTGGTTGCTTGAAAATCGTATGCTATGTGCTAGTGATTGCTTAGAAGGGGCGTGCCTTGATTATATGTGATATTTTGAGTGGTACCTATTCTTGATTATGAGTAAAAATTCTGAGTGTGGAGTTGGGATTCGATGAGAAGTACAAAATATTTTTTGCAGGAATTTGCGGTCCAGTCGATCGACTGGGAGGTAAGTGATAAGCCAGTCGATCGACTGGACAGAGATTCAGAGGGGCATGTAATTCGTGTTTTCCCAGTCGATCGATTGGGCTCCCAGTCGATCAACTGGGATTGCCTATCCAAACCCTTCTTCCTCATTTCTTCATTCCATCCGAAACCCTAACTCCAAAATCCTTCAAATCAATCCGATTTCCAACTCCACCGATCCTCGCCGCTCAACTGCTATTAGCCGCGCCTTGCCACCGCCTCTCCATCGCCATCAAGCCGCCGCACCGACCGAGCCTTCAGCCGCCCCAAAAAAAATCGATTTCTGACCGGAAATCTCCACCGCCGCCGATCTCCCTCCTCCGCCATCCGTTCTGTCCGATTCCACCACCATTCAACTCCTATCTACCCCGCCTACAAACCCCACCCATCAATTTCATTCAAAATTCCCTCCGGCGAAAAACCCCAAAACTGCCCTAATCCGATCGGATTTCGACCCTCAGTCGATCGACTGAGATATCGGTCCTCAGCCAGTCGATCGACTCGACCACAGTTCAGTGCCATTTTTGAGTTTTTGCTCAATTTGACTCAGGCCTCCATTTCCAAGTGCACTATGGGTCGTGCCGATTCATCTTCCAGTTCGAAAGCAAAAGGAAAGGGGATCGCTCACGAGCCCTCAATCGATGAGCAAATTGACGACTTCACGTTAGAGGACGAGGATGATAGACCTCTTGTTACCCGCAAGAGGAGGCTTTTGAGGGATTCTCTTGCTGACCGGAGTTCAGAGGAGGAGATTGAGGCAGCGCCGGTTTCCGCGCCGCCCCCAAAGAAGAAAAAGCCTCCACCGAGGAAGCTGGCGCCAAAGAGGAAAGCGCCAGTGCCTCCTGCCCCTAGAGTCCCTCCGCCCCCTGTGCATAGGGAGCCCTCTCCTGCTGGTGTACCTTCCTCCATGGCCTTAGTGCCAACCGAGCCTCATGAGGAGCCCTATGCGGGACCGATGCCCATTCCGGTCCCGTACCCATTCTCGACTCCCTTGGTCTTTAGGGACGAGAAGCACAGGACTCGTCATGCCACTATGGTTGCGAAGAAGATGAAGGCCATCCCGACATTGTACCTGGACATGGGCCTACTCCGCGGCATCGACGATGTTGTCGCAACTGAGGTACAATCTCGGCTCACTACTCATGGTTTATCTTTTATATTTGCTGATGATCCCGGTTCCTACCAGAGGGTAGTTGAGGAGTTTTTATGCTCTTTTGAGTCGGTGAAGGAAAGAGTGGGGGAGGATGGTTCCTCAGAGTATTACTGGGAGTTCGTTTTGGGGGGTAGAGATTTCCGGATCAGGGAGAGTACGATCCGAGAGTGGCTTGGGTTCCCACAGCCTACGGGCTCACCCCAGGTATTCACCGAGCACGACCAGTCCAGACTCTGGAAGAGGATCTCTGGTAGAAATGAGTGGTTCATATCTTCATATAATTCTTCGGCGATTGTTGATCCAGTGTGGAAGATTATGCACCACGTCATTTCTATTGGTATTAATACGAGGACTGAGAGGGGTAGGAAGGTGGCCTTGCCAGATATGGACCTCATGGTTGCCATGGATCACGGGGAGATCATTGATTGGCTAGTAGTCCTTGCCAATCGGTTTGAGGCCGTTGTGAATCCGACTGCGAGGAACAAGGGCTTGGGAGGTGGCTCCTTGATTACGCTGATAGCCCAAAGGTGTAACTTCACCTTTGACCACGAGGGTTGTGAGGCCCCTGCTAGGAGTTTGCTGGATATCACCTTGATGAAGAATATGCACATGGTGAAGCGGGACGGTAAGACATGGAGTAGTGACCCGTCGCCTCATGTGGAGACACTTGTGGCCGATGCTGCTGCGAAGAGGAGGGCCTTCAAGCAGAAGTTTCCCCTTTACTGTCTCGCCCACCTCTCACCCTCTCCCTCTCCTCCCGGTTCACCTCCTCCCCCACCGGCAGTCATCCCAGAGGCAGATGAGGAGTTGCCACCAGCAGAGCCAGCAGCCGATATTCCCCCTCCAGTTGTTGATGACACGGCAGAGTGGAGACAGAGAGTCACTTCAGATATTGCTGGCTTGACGACCGGCGTGGCAGACTTGAGGAGTGGACTGACTCGCCTCGAGGACTTTGTCCGAGAGTCTGATGCTAGAGCCCGCCGGGAGTGGGAGTGGCTGAGATCCACGGTTTTATCATTCGGCAGAGGCCCCAACACTTCAGTTGCCACTCCACTCACTCCAGAGTTCTCAGCACCGCGTGGCGCCTCCCCACTACCCTTCTCGCCAGTTTCAGCATTTTGGGAGGCGGGCACTCCACTCCCAGGAGAGACGATCCCCTACGTGGATTCTGCCTTAGGCGATAGCCCTCTCTTCCCCGGTGTCACGCAGCCGCTTGAGGATGACGGAGTCGTTGATTCAGCTAGGAGGACCCCTCCGGGAGACGACGAGGCTACATCCTAGTCCATGCTTCATTTCTATTTCCACATGTGTATTTTCCCTTATTTGACTTGTTGCATTGGATGTTGATTTGGATGATAAGTCACCTTTTGGCGCATTTTTGATGATGTATGCTATTTTGGTGATATCTATCCTTTCTTGCCTATTGGTTGTATGTTATATTCTTATGATGATATTGGAGGTGTTTACCATTTAGATTGTTCACTCTACAGGATATACATCCACATATTCCTATCATGTCTAAAACATCCTCTTATATCTACACTTGCAACCAAAAGGCTATTTCTCACTCTTATGGATTATATCACCGGCACTACAAACGAGGGGAGTTCCTATGCGCCTTTGCCTTTATTTTATCATTCTTTGCGCTTAGGTACTAAGCTTGAATTAAGTGTGGAGTGGTTTTGATGCGCATAGTTCACATGATTGCATGCTATACATATCATTTCTAGATGGACACTTGCATACTTGCTCATTGTCCCAACATGAGAGTGTTTTTAACCGCATAGGCTTGTGATTTTAAATTCTAAATCCCTATAGATCGCATCTAGCCTATGTGCCACATCTACCGACCTAGTCCTTTAAGCATGCATTTTTGAGAATCAATGTCATTGCTACATCTTGACTATCCAACTTTCTAAGTATTTTCGTTGCAACACCTTGGATCAAGCTAGCAAACACCTTTAAAAATCGTTGTGAAAAACTTAGATCACTTGAATGCTCTTTGGTGACTTGAGTTCTCTAACATAGTGCCTTGTTCATGATGAATTCCCGCACATCCCTTACAACTTCTGAACATATTGTCAAGTTTTAAGTGTGGAGTCATTTTACTAAAAAAAAAGAGAGAAGAGAAAGCCTGAATGAATGAGCAAATGCCGGGGGTTAGGGAGGTAAGTCCCCCCTCGAAAGCATTTGTCTCAATAAGAAAATGAGAAGCACTTACGACTTGACCCTATGTTCCTCCATCATTCTATATTTGTGCGGGATTAGTCGTTTCCATCGTGTGCTTGTTAGAATAATTCTTGGACGATCCTTGTGCTTGCACGAGAGCTATCATTCGGTCTATGCTTGTTTATTAAGAAACATTAGTGTCGAACTCCACTTCCCTTATGGATTACGGCTTAAGCGCCTAAAACTTGGGAATGAGTTTCTTGCCGCGAGCCCATGGACTAGCCCTAGCTAGCATAGGTGAGCGGTTGACACTCTATTGTGCAAGCTATAAGCCTTACTTCTATTATGTTGCTTTGAAAATGAGTAGAATTTTGGATAGTCATTTCATAGCCCTAGTATTGACGCTCTTGAATGCACGTCGAAAAAGGTACTCAAAAGGTTGAGAAAGCTCTTTTTATGATATTATGGCGCTAGTCTAGCTTGAGGTGAGGGATTGGTTTTGAATAATCGTAGCCTTGGTTGAGCACTCTTGCATTCACTCTTATGGGACATGAGCATATATGGGATTTGTGAGTATTCCCTTTTCTGAAAACTCTCACGAGACTATAACTCGTCCACTAGGGTAGCCTAGGGGTTTAAAGGCTTGATGCATATGCTAAATGCATTCGTCCCGCCTACGAAAAGGAGCTAGTTAGATTGTATATACTTGTCATTTACTTTTCAATAACATGTTTAGAAATAAGGATCGAGACCTCGTTAAATCTAGTGTGGCAAATGCACGAAAAACATAGCACCACTAGCATTTCGACATTTGCACTTCCTTGGCATATTTGCATACTTTGTTCGGGACGAGCAAAGCTTAAGTGTGGAGTGTTGATGAGTCGAGTTTTCGACTCATTAATGCCCGTTTTTCACTGTAGCTTTAGTTTGATTCCAACTACTATTTGATGTCATTTGATCCTCTCCTCGTGCGTTTCAGGTACAAAGCTAGATGTCTTAGTGTCAAGAGCCATTGGAAGGAAACTCGGGGAACATCGGGTTTTAGAGCAAGAGTTGGCTGAATTTGGTCTCCAGTCGATCGACTGGGAAGCTCCCCTGCTCCAGTCGATCGACTAAATGATGTTTCAGGAGGTGCTGCAAATCGATCAGCGCCAGTCGATCGATTGACCTATTCAGTCGATCGACTGAAGAGTCCTCTGCCCCAGAGCATGCAGATCACGTGACGCCCAGTCGATCGACTGGATCTCAGTCGATCGACTTAATGGACTAACAGGAGGTGCTACAAATTGAGAATTGTCAGTCGATCGACTGGGAGCCTACCCTGTCTCAGTCGATCGACTGAGAACCTGCTAGCCAAACGACTTTTCTTCCTCCAGTCGATCGACTGGGCCAACAGCCCAACGCCAGTCGATCGACTGGACCTGCTACAGTACCGAATTTCTGACGAGCCTATAAATAGAAAGAGGCAAGTTTGACCTAATATCTGGGATTTTTCTGGAGAAGAAGACAAAGGAAAGTGATCAAATCAAGGGTTTCATCATCATCAAATCAAGGAGGAATCAAGATCAAGGGAGTTCACTAGGACTAATCATCCTACTCTTTCCCTCTTCTTTTCTCCTAGATTTGCTTGTAAAAACCTACTCATCATGTTGTCTTACATGATGAGTGAGTAGTCTCCCTTGTGTTTCGAGGGGTTCTATGACCCTCCTTGGTACTCAATGATCATTGTGAACACATTTGAATAGATCTATTGAAGTTGATTTCATTTTTACTATGCTCTTCATGTTAGACATGTCTCTAAGTGTTTGATAAAATGCCTAAGTGACATGTTTATGTTAGAACTTTGATCTAAGTCTTGAGAAAGCTTAGGGATGGTTTTGATATAGTAAAATTGAACTTAACCTACATTTATGAGAGTAAATGCATGGTGAGAGGTGAACTAGAACTTTATGCATATAGCATTTATGAGAGTAAATGTTATAGAGTGGATCAACACCCTTTAATTAGTGAGATCCTAACTAAGATGGCTTGACTAAGATTAGATACGCGTAATAGCCTAATTCTTAGTCTAGGCTAGGTTCAAAACCTATCAACTCTTAATTAATTGAACTTTTGTTTGCATGATCATTGGGAAATTGCCAAGGAGGGGATTAATCCCTCGAAACTCACTTTTAATTGAATTCAATCCCTAAAACCACTTCATTCTTGTCTTACAATCATTGATAACTCAACCAATTTGAATTTTAGGAATTAGCCGAGTAAGAAAAACTTGATAGAACTAGCGTGTAGTCCATTTGCTCCCTTGGGTTCGACACCGGTCTTACCGGTTGATTATAAATTGTTTTTGATCAACGTACTAAAAATACCCACGTCAGTGATCATTGAGAAAATGCCAAGGAGGGGAGTAACCCCTCAAAACGCCTCTTACTTAACGTTTATCCCCAATTACTAACCACATATGATTTAGAAATATACACATCTTTATACATTTTGTTTAGAATAGCCGAATGGAAACACAATCTTAAATAGTGCATGTGCTTAGCTTGCTCCTTTGGGTTCGATCCGGTACCCTACCGGTCATTATAAATTGTTTTTGACCTCTACGACGACCCTCTTTCAAAACCGACACGTCGGGAGGGTAAAAACAGACGTTGTCAGAGCCGCGCCCAAAGAAGACATTAACAAAGTTAATGATAACGTTGGACGCGCCCAACTTGAGAAGCTAAACATTCTTCTTTGAAAAACTACGCATTTTGATATCTTTTACTACAAATAGTATGCTACGAATTTTGTATGTAATTGCTACGCATTTTATTCGTAAAGCACCTAAACTTGACTGCTACGAATTTTGTATGTAGTTGCTACGCATTTTAGTCTAAAAGCACCAAAACATGACTGATACGAATTTTGTATGTAATTGCTACGTATTTTAGTCATTAAGCACCAAAACATGACTGATACGAATTTTGTATGTAATTGCTACGCATTTTAGTCGTAAAACACCTAAACATGACTGCTACGAATTTTGTATGTAGTAGCTACGCATTTTAGTCGCAAAGCACCAAAACATGACTGCTACGAATTTTGTATGTAATTGCTTCGCATTTTAATCATTAAGCACCAAAACATGACTGCTACGAATTTTGTATGTAATTGCTACGCATTTTAGTCGAGTAGGGCGCGTCGAACGTTGACATTAACTTGTTAATGTCTTCTTTGGGCGCGGCATTCAGTCTTCGCGTTCTATGTATACATTATGGTTGTGGCGCGCGCGACGCATAATGTCTACATAGGGCGCGACCTTAATGTAAAGGCTGAGCGCGCGGTGGGATGATTACTGTTCATATGTCGACTAAAACAAACGTCGACTGATGTCGACCGAAACTCCGTCGCGCGCGGTGGATCTGACGTTCAGTTCGTAATCAAATTTCGAGCTGTTTAATATTGATTTGCAATCTCAACTGTGCGCGACGTTTTTTTAGTCGTGTTCAGTTCGTCATCGATGATCGAGAGTTAAAGAAATTAGGGTGCCAAAGATTAGTCGCGTGCCGGAGATTAGAAATCTGATCGCGTTCAGTTCATTAATCACGCATCGTTGTTTTAGTCGCGTGCCAGAGATTACTAATTTGCCCTCTAATCGTTATTAAATCGTGATTGTGTGAATAAATTAGGATTAATTAACTGCCATCAAATTAATAATCTAATAATCATTAAGCCTTTTCATTTTTCATGAAACATGTCTCTTCTCATGTGATCTTTATTCTAGTAGATAAAATTAAAGGAATTATAGAGAATAGAATAAATATATGAATTTAGTCCAAATTATGTCACTTTCTAAAAAAATGATGTTAAATTTTGAATTTTGTATCATCAATTTCAATTATTGCAATCAGTGGGTCTCACGTATACAAATGGCCAGACACATAAACCCAATTTCCTGTGGTCCGGGCTTTTCCTGAGTCAGGCCCTGCAATTCTGACTCACTCACTTTAAACAATGATAATAATAAAAACATTTTTTAAAAAACATTTACTTTTAAAATTTTATTATTATATAAATTTGACGTTGTACAATTTTGAAAAAGCCGTCTTCAAAGCTCAATTGCTGAAATTTTCTTTTGATTATCTTCAATCTTGTTGGTTAAGGAGTTCACACTAACATGATTAGATCCCTCGTTTTATGTTCGAGTCATGAGGTTACGGTTCCATGCATGATAAATGTGCTGAACCTGGCCTGCGCAAGATGTTTTGCTAGAGATACGTACATAGATCAGTATATATACTAGATGAATGCGTCATTGCAGTGTAATGTTCTGAATTGTTGTACACACCCATTATATAAAAAAAACACCCTTTAGTAGTTGCAGTCATTGATATGGAACCAAATGCCATATTTATTATAAATATCAATAAATGCGAAAGATTTTTGTTTTTTTGATGAAGGGATACATATATCTAATTGGTTACTCCAGGATTCAAATCCCGGGTGTAAAGAAAATGTTTAGCTTTCAAGATCGACAATAATAAGATCATAGAAAAAGGACTTGATGACACACAGCATTGATTCAATCACTGCAGTAAGTGACAAAATCAAAATCTGATAATAAATACACATACAACATCATCAGTTGCAGGAAAAATGAGAGACTATCAAAAAAAAAAGTTGCAGGAATGAGAGATGGGGAGCTATATAAATGCCACAATGTTTTTTTAACAGTGCCTCAATATATAACTCATTATGTGCATTATATTATATATGTCATGTGTGCACTTGATCAAACACAGGCCTGTTTGTATTTTTCTAGCTGCAAGATCCTTTTGACACAGATGGAAATGAATCCAAACAGCTTTAGAAAAAGTAGATATAAATCTGTTTGTTTTTTATTCACAACTTGTTGTTTTAGGTGGTGTGTTGCTTTAGCTAGATTTTCGCAAACGTTAGGGTTTGGAAGGACTATGTTTTGTTAGGGTTTTTGTTGCTTTGTGGATGTCACTGCTGATTCAATGATCTCATCAGTTATTTGGTTGTTGGGTTACTCATCAGGTCATTTTATAAACCCTAACACCTTCCAAACCCTAAAATCTTAGGATTGATATACAAAAAAACATGTATTATCATTTATCATTTAAATACTATTTAACCAAGTAGCTATTTCAAATTACATGAATGTAACATGTTTATATCAAACTTTACTTTTTTGTAACCTTTGTATGTCCTTTAAATACCTTCAAAGTCCCTAACAGAATATGGATTTTTCTCCGGTAAGTTACCGGAGTGCTGGCGTAGTCCTAATGTAAGGGACACATCACCAGCTGTTGCAGTGGTCCCAAACCTAATTAAACCTGGCCCTCCACCAATGTATCCACCACTTGGCATGGTGGTGGACGTCCCGGCTGAGCTGCCACTATCCCTTCGACGAGGATCATCGGCTGCCATCATTTCAACATGGAACCGCTGGTAATAATTTTGGGGAGGAGTAGCGGATGTGAGCATGTTCGGAGGTTGTTGTGTGGGAAAACGAGATGACGATGCCCCTGTATGGTCTTGCTCGGAGGTCGTGTAATGGCGTGGAGGGTCGTGTTGTCTCGGCGATGGTTCGAGAAGATCATGATCTTGATCAGTCATGTCATTTTTGTTGCTATTGTTGTCTGGATTTTCTGATGTTTCTTCTTCTTTGGCTTCTTGTTGATACATTTCTTCAACCATGGGTTTCCACAACCTCACTCTAGCATTTATGAACCAGTTTGATACCTGCAAATAATAATTCAATCAACATTAAAGACATCATGAATGTACGTTTCTGCTTCAAATTTCAGTGCCATCAATGCATGTATGCAGCTTAAAACAAATTTTAAGAACAGTCTGCATTCAAGTACGTAGGGGTAATTAGGGTTTCCAGAGTGCAAATATTTTGATGGACACTATCTCTCAATTTCTTACAACTACAGTCTACAAGTGAGACTTTAGAAACAAATAAAAATGTCACATTTTATGTTATTATTTCCTTCTTGGCATTACACATGCATATTACAGTACTCATGCATACTACTAAAACTAGCTGAATCATTATTTTGTTGCGAGAGATTGTAAAGATCGACCTAACCGATAATATTTTTGCTTCCGCGCTAAAGATTCAAAACACACCACTAGAAACCAAAAAAAGATAGAACCCTGTGTGAATCCAGAAAACCAAAGTTCTGCAAAGCTTGTGGCACGTCCTTGAGCCACTCTTGTGGTCACCACAAAATGCATCAGTGTTAATAACCACCATGCAGACAATAACACAACACAAGAAAAAACAAGGCCCAACAACAAGGAACACACTGTTGTTGCTTTCACTTTTCCTACTTACAATAAGAAAATGAGTGTACGAGAGAGAGGAAAAGTTGAGAGAGAGAGAGAGAGAGAGAAAAGTGATACCTGACTCCTGGAGAGGCCAGTCTGCCTAGCTAATAGATGCTTGTCTGCGTCACTTGGATACCTGAGAAAACACAAACAGACAGGTGACAATCTATCTACACCACATTAGTCATTACTCATTCATAACCTTGATTGCATGCTGTGTTCAAAAACAAGACACACAGTGTTATGTCACTGTTTTTACCATAATAATCCCTAGACTATCATCTCTCTACACTCAATCCCTCAAAGATGTTGATGTACCTTATGGCTTATCATGCACATATTGTCCTTTATATATGTTTGATGTTAAATACTACATGTGAAAGCTCAGACTCTTAAGACGGTACGTACATTGAAGCAATGCAGTTTTTGCTCGCATTCAATAAAACAACACTTGACATCAATGATCACATAATGGCTGTCATCTTTTTGACCAAATTAATGTAGTGAAAATTTTGTACAAATGGATTGGATCGTAAGTGTCATTATTGTTCCTTACTGTGTTAACAAAGTAAACAAAACTACACAAAAACACAGAAAAGAAATACATTTAATGCAATAAAGTATATGCCTTTGAGCTCTTAACATACAAACTTAAAGCTGAAACTGAAACAATGACCAGCTTTAAGCATTCAATACTTCATTGACATTCTTATCAACTATCATTTGCATCTTTAGTACCCTTAAAAGTTCTTGACCCACACTTCGCTATGAATAAAGTTTACTACAAGAAACTGTGTTTTAACTTACGATGTAAATTCAACGGAATAAATTTTGTTGATAATATATATAAAACCTTCAAAATTAGAGTAGTAATCTAAACAAAATAAGCAATAGATCGGACACAAAAAAGGAATCGAAAAGAGGAAATGAAAGATAATGAATAGAGGTAGATTTGCTTACGGGTGTAGAAAATGCTCAAAAAGCCAAGCTCTCAATATGTTCACCGATCTTTCAGGCAGTCCTCTTTGGGGCCTCCAAGCCTCAGTTTCCATCATCCCCATTTGATGGAACGCTCGTTGCTGCCTCAAGCTCTGCTCGAGTATTCGCAGCCGCGGTGTTTCCCCCTTTGTCACCCCACCACCAGCTGCAGCATCCTTTTCACCTAGCAGCTCGCAGCTGTTCTTCAACTGAGCCGCAATGGCATCCTTCAGACACCTAAAGTGACGAGACATTGCCTTTTGCGCTAGGGCCGTGTAGGGCAGTGCCGAGCCGAATCCCATCACTAAGTCGAATGAATTCACCACCAACTGCATTTGCTCGCAATAGTGGTTGTATCTTCTGTCCACCTACATAAAATTTGTAAAATCATATACTAAGCATAGTTATGGTAATTTAGGTTTAGGTTTAGGTTTAGGGTTAAAGAATTATGTTTAGGGTTACACCATACCCTAGTGATCTCTTTAATGTCAAAAAAATGCAAGTAAACCCTAATTAGGTTCAAATGCAAATGTATCCAAGAAATCAAGAAGAATAGTAAATGCGTGGAGTTCATGTCCAAGATACAGGTCTCATCATGATTGCTACAGTCCGACATTGATATATATGATTGATCATGGGGGAAAACAAGAATATATTAAAATACACATTTTTCAAGTCCCTCATCCTTTTATCAATAGTGATGTCCACACAAAAAGGGTACTAGATTGATCACTATTATGCTCCATGTTAATAACAACAAAATTGCAACACAGCTGCCCAAGTCAACCGATTATACTGCATAGAATATCAAAACATACATTAAAATATTCATAGAAATGACACCATATGTATGACCTAGTATATATGGTTGCCGAGATGGGGATTGGGTAACTAACAAATCTTTTTTATGCTATAACTTGGTCATCTTCCCAAATATTAAAACTGGATCTTTGTTTCTATGTGTTCACACCAACCATAAAATCCAGTTCATCAGAAAAAACACACCTTCAAAGAAACTAGTGACACTAAACAAATGCACAAGACACCCTTAATTTTAATCAATCAAATAACGTTTCCAACTTGATGACTTATCATCCCAGAATTTGATTGTCGGCATTATTTATTAATCTTCTAAAAAGATGTGTTTATGTAATATTCAGAATTGTATAATAGGAAATTGAGAGGTAGAAATTCAATTGAATAGTATGAAAGAGAGGTAGAGATTACATGCCTCATCAAGCATGGCCAGCAATTTGACCTTCTTTCTCTGATGATCAACTCTCTCGGCAGCTGAAAGAGTTGGAGGGGCTGTAGAACCTTCCTTAGTTGAGGATGAGGATGCTCCACCGCCGCCGCTGCCGGCAGCAGCTGTTGTCTGATTCTTGTCGGGATTATTAGGGTTTATGTTGTTTCTGAATTTGTTTTTCTTGAAATGTCCTCTACCCACACTGCAAAACTCCTCAAGCAGTTCTTGTGTCGGTTTCGCGTACTTTGAGTTGCGTAACACATTCATGGCCGCTAAGGATGATGTCGACGGCCCAACGAATATCCCATTATTCAGTTGGTTATTGAAATGTAGAGTCTGCTGCTGCTGTTGAAGTTGTTGGTGATGGTGATGTTGGGTGAAAAAGAATTGTTCTGCTTTCGCAGCCTCCAATGAGGAAGCTAGTGATAACGATAGACCTTGATGAACTTCTCCCCCACCGCCGCCACCACCTCCTCCCCAAGTGTCAAACGCTCCAGAATTTGGGTTGTTGGGGAGGAGCATGTGGAGGGTATTGTTGTGAGATGGGACAGAAGCTGTACCTGGAGAAGATGAGGTTCTTGACTGAGGGTTCATTAGGTATAGCTGCATGGCTGCCGCCGCTGAATCCGCCCCATGACTAATTGCTGACATCTGATGTTGCCTTTGCTGGTGTTGGACTGAGTCTGATGTAGAGACGTCTCGGAATTCGAGTATATTTGGGTCCTTTCTGTCGGTGTACCATTCTTGAATTCCCGTCGGTTGGGGCTGCCGTGAATCTTGAAACACCGGCGGACCCATTTGATGCAGAAGCTGAGTGGCTGAGGATACACCAGCTGGATAACTGAACATCTCAGATAGCATCCCAGCTGTCTCGTAAACGGTAGGGTTTCCAGCGCCAGATTCATCTGACGCCGGAAACCCTCCACTAATTAGCTTATGATCTCTCAAGATCTGCTGCTGGTCCGGTCTCTCGAATCCGTTGGAGAATCTATAAATATTCTCCTCATGGTGATAGTCTTGAGACATATATACAGAATTCCCAGTCCCCAGAAACTACAAAAAACCCTACAACTCCATCTCCACCTTCATCGTCCTATCAAAAACCCTACCCTGAAAATTATTCCGAGTTTGTGAATGATAATTAGACAATCAGCTTCTGGATTTGAATCTGAGATGATACTTACGAGGAGGGAAGATGATGATAAGAAGACACTCACTTTCAGGTTTTGGTGATGCTGCTTTTGCTTTTGTTTTGTTGTATTGCTGTTGAGTTGGGTATTGAAAAGGAGATGAGATGAGCAGAGAGAAAGTGATGGAAAACACTTTGAATTTCAATTTTCTTTTTGAAAGAAAATTATAATCTCAGAGTACTAGCTACAAACACAACAACAAAGGTGATGGCAGAGAAGAGGATGAGAGCATGACTGATGGCTGCTGCTGCTGCTGCTGCTATGTACAGTAGTTGAGAAAATGGAGGCTTTCTAATTATTATATGGTTGTGGTGGTGGGGAGAAGCTGAAGAAACTGATAGAACAGCAGGAGGAGCAGAAAGCAGGAGCTGCTAGCAGATGAGGAAAAGGAAAGAGAGAGAAGATGATGATGATGAGGAACAAAGAGAGAAAGAAGATGAAAGAGAGGAAGATGAGGTCGCTGTTACTTCATCTGATGCATACATTTATCACAAGATTTTATTTATTTATGCGATTGATTGCTTAACTGTTACATAAATTCGGTTAAAATACCACTACGTGTAAAACGCATAATTGAATTTTTCTTTCATTATTGGTAGGGTAAATTTGAAGTGGGCCTGCATCACAAAATGAAGATATATATACCTGCTGGCTGCTCTGGTACTACAAGGTAGTTATAGTTAACTAGTGACGTGGTTGCACGGTTTTATTTATTTTGAAGTTTTGTTGGTTAATCAGCTGGACTTTTTGATGAAGAGTATATATAATATAAGAATTTTGATATCAAATGTATGCTAGAGATTATTATTAGTTTTAGACTAGGGTTCACAATGCAAGTATTAAGGAAGAACGAAATGAAAGGGCAATCTCAAATTCAGTCATAAGATGCATTCAGAGTGGGTATGAACCTTTACGGTTTAACTCCTGATCATTATTTGATCATAAATATGACCGTTAGACCATATTACCCTTTCTGCTACTAGTCTTACTTTGAACTCAAGTTAACTAAATCTTACATGATGTGTTTTTTTTGTTAATGTCTTATGTATGAGTTCATTTCATTTTGTGTATTTAAATTAAATGGAACTCCACAATCAAAATTTTTTTTAAATGGAACTCCCTTATAAAAAAAAATTAAACGGAACTCATTTTCGAATAAAAAACACCCTGAAATTATGCCAAAAACCCACTCAAAGACATATTATTAGGTTTTTGCTAATCAAGTTGCATAATTGAATTCTTGGTCGGTCTAATTGTGAGAATATGCACATTATAACCAATAAATGCATTGCGATGTCAAACATTAAAATATATAATGTTCACAAACCTTGGATCAGGTTGAGAGGTCGAGAAAGCTACACGCAAAATACATAGAGAGTTTCGCATGTGTGAGTTATACTAGCTAGGTGGGTGTACTGCTGATGCTGAGGGATATTAATTTTAGGTTTAATGGTGTGCCCGGAAGTGGATAATGGTATGTAAATGGCACACGTAACCATTCAAACACCAACAGGCAGCAGATTGGAAGAAGTAGTAGTAGTAGTACTCGTTTCAAAATGGAGAGCTCCATCCACACAAAGACCTATTGAGACCTAATAGTGTAACTTGATCCCTTAGCATATAATGTCTTCAGTTTTCACTATCATATAGCCTTTTGTCTATCACATGAATGTGTTATATATATACCTATATCGTAGAGTCTAAACCTTAAGAACATGGATCATAAAATTGATTAAAAACCTAAATATAATTACTACTTATATTAGAAAACTAACCTGACTCACCTGTCTTTTAAAGCATGTGCAGCGGTAAAAGAGGGAGGAGGTGTTAGAGAGCAACATTTACTGATTTGTTACTAGTTTATCTGCTGCCTATTTTTTTAAGAACAACTACTTTCTTAGTTGCTGCTCTAACAACTACATCCCTTTTTACCGCTGCACATGCTCTTACTACACCACCATCTAGAACTCTAGGTCACCACAACTTGAATTACATACTAAATTACAATATGATTGATGGATGTGCTTAATTATATAGCTTTATACAAATTTCTCATCGATGTCGGATAGAATTAGAATGTTACAATACATGCTTTGTCTTTCGGATCGATGACGAAAGAAATGGGAAGAACTAAAAATAAGCATGTATCAAAAAACTATATAAATGTCAAAATGAATGGCTGGACTATATGTAATATAACTTTCCAACTGCGAGACACATGCTTGCATAATTGTATAAACAAGAACAATAATTGGGACATCTTCAACCTTGATCTCCTTCTTTCCTCCATATCTCCTTTTTGGGTTTTCTTGTTTGTCTACTCACGTGAACCTCACACGCTTGTATAAAAGGACTACCACTGTTCACATATACACAAACTATATCATCTTTTGAAATCTAAAAATGTTGGCATCTCATCCGCCTCTCACGTGACATCTCTCCTCGCACGTGCACTCTCTTCTCTAAACCTAACTTGAAGGCCAATTAAATCAAAAGTATGCATTTCATTTCGGAAACCCTATCTTTGCTTTGCACTTTTTTCATCTTGCATTTAATATAATTTTTGCATGAATGTGTGATCACATGAACAGTGTCTGCATGTAAAGTTTTATAATATCACGCCCATGAACTATGAATCTTTAATTAATGTAAACAAGTTGATTATGATCCATGTCAAACTAACTTTTGTAACTTTGTTGATATTTGATCTAATTAAAGTTAACGGTGTGTGTTTGAAGTAGGGAGGTTGACTGCGCGCATTGAGGAAGAAGAGATTAATGGTTGTAAAAGTTTGTACGATTTGGTGCAGAATCCGCATCGTTCGGTGTTTGATTCACTATTATAATATGACATCTTGAAAAAGTGTATACAGGGACGGACCCAAGAATTGTGATAAGGGTGACACATGAAAATAGCTTGTAGTACTAAAGTAAAATAGCATGATAAAATAATTATTTAACTATGTTATTATTTTTTATAACCAAAATTATTTAACTATGTTATTGAATATGTGTTAAACCTTTTAGTTATTTGTTTCCCAGTGTCGACAACCAGCGATCACACGAGAAATAATCTTCTATCTTCTTGCGAACTGCACTCTTCACTATATTCATTTTTACAAAAAAAAATGTGTGGTAGTAGCAGTAGAAACTGAAAGAGTCAGACTAACATGTTTAATTTTCTTATTTTGGCTTATCATTGACATAGTTAAGAAATCTAGGTCAAATTAGAATTTGGAAGTTGTCGAACTAAATTCATGTTGGCCGATGTTATGTTTGAATTGAAATTTATTGATACTATATTACAAAATTTAAATAACTGGTACACTTATTTAATTGTATAAATATTATATAATATACATTAAACATATTTATATTAAACAAATTCAGGAAAAACCTGAGGTGACATGTGTCCCTGTACAATACTGCATATCCGTCCCAGGGTGCATATAGTTTCAGACAACACTTTAGGAGCATAACTTAACTTCTTCATTGTTGAAATTGCTAATTATATGAAACTACTTCCTCATATTGACTCAAAAATCTAGGCTTGAGAGTCATGGTTTGGTAATTCAATATAAGCTAACAATTCTTCTCTTCACCTAGCAATGTGGGACAATTTCTTCAAGTGCACATTCCCAACAATCTCCACCTCAATCAAACACCGCTACATTACTCGTAGCCAAACGTAGGGCCATATGCGAAAGCCCCTCTCTATTAGGGGTGCTCCACGCTCCCATTCATTAGGGTCCAACACACCGTAGGTGAGCCTTTCCGACTCCCCCATCCAATAGGGGTGCTCTACGCTCCCCTTCATTAGGGTCCAACCCACCTTAATTAGGTGCGCCTTTGCGACTCCCTCATACAGGCTTAAGCCAGGGTTAAAGTGTATGTTCAACTTCCGTCACAGGCTAAATCGGGGTCCAATCCACCAAAGATTGATGTATATTCACTCGAACACTCTCAAGGGACATTTCCGCACGAGTCCCACATCCATTACACTTGGCCCGGATCGCAACGTGGGCTCTGATACCATGTTGAAATTGCTAACTCATATGAAATTACCTTCCAATATTAATTCAAAAGCCTACATTTTTAAATCAATATGAGAGAAGGTAAATTTCATATCAGCTAGTTAGCAATTTTAACATTCATGACTTGTATATATAATTGGTTTGCGTATGAGGGAGGGATAGAACAATCTTAATACTGAAGCACATGAGATGTCAATAATGAGAATGTAACAAAACAAACTTTATATTTCTGTCAAGCAATAATTGTGACAGAATTATAATTGAGCAGACACATGAAATGACAAAATGTGCTTAGACATGGGACCTAACTACAGATGAGTCATGATCGATTATAATTGAGTTCATGCATGCTAACAACGATTTCAAACTTTCTATATATTAAAAAAAGAACGATTTCAAACTTCAGTAGAATATGATTTTAATGCTGAAAAAAGATTGATGCCTGGTTCATTGGACAGCCCAACATCCGAAGAGTTTGGGGCTGTCTTCAGTCAGAAGTCAGAACACAGTGACTTTATATATAACGCATTTTCTTCTCAACTTATTTCACATTACTTATTATATAATTATTATTCATAAATAACTTCTATCACCAATAAACAAAGAAATAACACTGAGCTAGCCAACATTTATATTGTACGTCCTCAGTCAATTGTCAAAAACCCAATAAAGTGAATCTTTTGAACCGCGCGGGAGAAGGTG
The DNA here is from genome assembly GCA_033675215.1 of Rhodiola kirilowii. Taxonomy (NCBI): domain Eukaryota; kingdom Viridiplantae; phylum Streptophyta; class Magnoliopsida; order Saxifragales; family Crassulaceae; genus Rhodiola; species Rhodiola kirilowii. Next base: position 1,904,274 of record CM066203.1, on the reverse strand, counting down.
ATTGTGATTTCTTTGTAAATTCAAAATTGTACCCTTAACATCTGATCGATGTGTCACTATGAAGAAAACGATAGTAGAGGGACATTGATAAATTTTCATGTGATAGGTTCGCTTTTTCTTGAAAGAAAACTGAGAGAAAAATTGCTTAGTATATATTGTGGTGGTTGTCATGTATACATGTCCATATATATAAGTGGTTGTTTTGATGGGAATAAAATTCCAAGCAACACAACAATTTGTTGTCAAAACAAAAACAACGTAGTTTTAACGACGTAGTTTTGATACTGTTTTATCTAAATTACGTCTTCATTTCAAATCGCTATTTTTAGTTTGTCTACACCGGATATGAATACATTTTGATGATCCTTTTTTGTTGCTAGTTTTTACTTGCGTAGCAAATGGTAATCGCCGTTAGGTTTGACTAGAGGTTGAGTTTTAATTTAATAAATAAATCCTACGTACTGACTAGGAATAGGATGATTATGTGTTGTAGTTAGTTAGTTTTTTAAAAGGCATGTTTTGTTGTTGTTATGTAAGAGTTGTAGAAAGAATTAAATAAAAATCATGAGTTCAAGTCCTAATTTTCAGTGAATGTCAATTACTCATTTTATGGGAAGTCTTGACTCTGGATAATTAAGAACCTAAAATCGTTTAAATTAATGAAGGTAATAAAACATCATATTATTTTAAACATAAAATTGCTGGTATTGATTTTCCCCCATCCGACTTAAATGAGACTTTAATCCGGCCCATATCGATTCTGATATGGTGACTTGGACTTATTTTTCTTACTGTATTTGTAAATAGTAATAAAGGCTAAGGAAAATGATCAAATACAAAGTTGATTTTTTGGTACAAAATACAAACTAATCATAACTCTTAATCTTGTAATTTGAATGGATGAGATAAAATCCTGATTTTTTGTACATTATCTTGATGACGAAATGTAAAATGAAACTGACGAACTATGTCGTCTTTTTTATTTTTTGGTTCAAATAGTGATGAATTATAGATTGATTTTGACGAACTTTATATTTTATACCAAAAATCAACTTTGTACTTGATCTTGACCTTATAGACTAATATAAATAAGTAGTTGGACCAATTCACGTGGATAACTATTGAGATATTTTTGATATTCATTGTGTAGTTTTGTGTCAACAAAAACATTTCACCAGCTGATGGTCAAATCTAACTACCAATGAGGCGAGAGATTTGATTTTAGATATAAATATTATGCAACCAAATAATTTCAACCAAAGCAACCAATGAGCCTCATTGATATATAACTTGGAACTCAAGCCTCTCGTGTGACTCTTACTCCACCAAATTAAGGGAAATACTTTTTTGACTCGGTTTCCCAATCTTTTGCATCAGCAGAAAGTTCAAAATCATAGTCACTTTCAAAGGTATATAATAAATACATGAAACAGTTATTGTTTAGTTTAAAAGTAACATATGTCCATTTTAGTAGTACGATTCTAATCGAAACCGTTGACTCAAGGAAAACGTATCAAATGGTTTGTTGGATCAAGTTACTACTGTAATTAACAAATGAAACTATTTATTATATTGTATGTGGTGCTAACTCCAAAAATTAAATACTGAGGCCATGTTCATTTGAACTCTATTTTTTGACGGTTAAGATAAGATAAGTTTCTTTCAATCAATATAAGTTAATATAAGTTACTTTCAGTCAAGTTAAATTAATATAAGTTTCAGTTAAGTTAAGATAAGATAAATTACTTTCAACATACCATCATCAGCATATCTATCATCATCATCATCATACCACCACCATCATCATCATCATACCATCAGCATAACATATCATCATATCACCATCATCATCATATCATATCATATCATATCATCATCATATCATATCACCATACCATCATCATCATCATATTACTATTTATCATCATAACATAATCATCATACTATTCATCATCAGATTACTATTCATCATCACCATCATCATAATCAGTATATTACTATTCATCATCATCATATTACTATTCATCACCATCATCATCAGTATATTACAATTCATCATCATAATATTACTATTCATCGCCATCATCACAACCATATTCATCATCATCATATTACTATTCATCACCATCATCATCAGTATATTACTATTCATCATCATCATATACTATTCATCATCATCACAACCATCATAATGGTATGATGATGATGATGGTATGATGATGATGATTGCATGATGATGATGATGGTATGATGATGATGATGATGGTATGATGATGGTGATATGATGATGATGGTATGATGATAAAATGATGATGATGATAAGTTAATATCAGTCAATATAAGTTTCAACTAAGTTAATATCAGTTAAGATCAATTAAGATAAGTAAGTTTCATTACAAATGGACGGCCCCTGATTTATGACATGTATACTATAAAATAAAATATTTTCAAGCTTGAAAGTTGAAAATGTTTTTTGTTTTAGTTAAATTTATATAAAAAAACATGTTATTTGAAATTATTTTTTGGAAGGGCGCACGTGGTAGCCTGGTGGAAAGGCGCCACACCCGGCACAAGAGTGTCCAGGGTTCGATAAGTCCCTCTAACAATTCTAACCCATAATCCCAATCAAAACAAAAATTATTTTTTTGAAATTTTAATGTTTCCTCGGATATCTAAAATCATCATAGGTCAAATCAAATACTCATATCCAATTTCTCGGTGCCACATTTAGTCATAAATTATCAGAAGACCTATTTGGCCAGCTGCGCTTTTAATTTTGTGCAGTGCACTATTCAATTTGATATGCTTTTACTCAACTATATGGTCACAATTTAAGCATAGGTCACCTACATATTTATGTCTACTTTTTTTCTTTTTCTTTTTTTGGATAAGGCACACCACCTACATTTATGTCTACTTGAACCCTGTCTTCTTGCCTCTCCCAAATGATGAGATAACCTTAGCAAAAGAACCAAACATTCTCCTTCCGCTTATACAGGCTCCACATCACTCATATCCATTAAGTTACAACTTTGTTGTATTCCCTTTCATGATTGATCAAAAGGGTGTATCACTGTATCCATGAACTTTAACTCCTTATCTATTTACACCATAAAGCAATGGACAAGCCATTTTAGGAGAGAATAATGATAAGGGTGTCAAATAAAATTGTTCAATATGAATTGACGCACCAATATTACTAAGGCATATTTCAATTTTAAATTATATTCAAACTCATGAGATATATATATAATATGACATATGTACCATGATTGATCTGAAATACGACATCAATGTCATATTATATATAATATGTCTGGTCAGGGGAGCGCTCGGTTGAGAACCCTAAAAATTTGAGAACTTGAGAACTCAAATCTCACCATTAGATCATGATGCATCTTTGAATCTGCATGTGACACATGTCCAAAAAAGTAAAATAAAGAAAGGTGACTTTGACTTTGCATTAAATGCGTCTTGGAAAATGCACATGGGACACTTGTCACAACCAAAATGCATATTGCATTTTGGATGGTGAAGATTGGGATCTCAAGTTATCGAAATTTAAAGAAATTCTCATTTGAACACTCCTCTATCTGGTCATGTATATAATTACACAAAAGTTGTCAAATAATTGAAAGCATTCAAAACACTCTTGTGGAACACAAATTGAGGGATGGATGGATCGATGTATGGTGGTGGTGAAGGCAGAGATAACTAGTGAAGTAAAAAGAACCATAAAGCTTTTGTCCAAACCTAAAAAATTGTGGTCCTAACATTTATTTTGATACTTAAAAGACTAAAAAAATCATGTATGTATGCATAAATAACTATGGTGGTCCACGTGGCATGGCCGGCAAGGGGTGGCCAAGGCCACGAGGGGAAGAAGTGGTCCATGTAATCATCAACTTACAGATGATAGACGACAGGCTGTGAATCTTGAGAGCATATGAAACGGAATAGATTGTGAGTTGGGGCATTTTTGTACCTTTGTGACATCAAAATAGTTCCTTCAATTCTTTTTTCTCTCTCTTTCGTTTCGTATCCTTCCTTTATTCCACTAGTCGATTATATTTCTTTCTTCAAGATAAGTACATATAACCATTACTATTTTTCACTATAAATTTGACAAGTCGATCAAGGATGGGGAGACAGAATCTTTTACTGATTTAAGTCATACTTGAATCCATTAAATAGAAACATGATATGAAATCGACTGATAATGACATAATTTTTCTATATCCACGTCATTTAAAAGTAAAAGCGTGATAGTAGAAAATTGTCATGCTTATATTATTATTTTTTGACAAAATTTTTTAAAGAAAAAACGTGGATGTACAAATATAAGATCTCACTCATCCCCTGTCAAACATTATTGCCTAAACTGAATGACTAGTGCTTTGGACTCAGTGAATCAAGCCCAGTAATGCGGACTAAGCTTCACGGGCCGGCGAAATAGGCCTGTACGAGTAATAAGCTCAGGCCCATTCGATCTGATGCCCAAAACGAGCGCCGTCCGACCTCGTACATAAAAGAAGTGTACTTGGGTTTTCCAATTTGGTCTCTTTCGTGCTGTGATGGAGCTAGGGGTCTCCAATAGGCCGGGCTGGGCTGGCCTAGTCCAAAAAAATGGGCTTGGGCTGGGCTTAGTCAAGCCTTAGCATATACTTCAAATATAAGTGGGCTAGGCCGGGCCAAGCCTAACCATATTTTTTGAGCCTTAAGCAGCCCATGGGCCTTGTTATCGGTAGGCTTGTGGGCTAGGCCGGGCTTGGCCTTATACATCACTATGTCGTACTAGTTAATCATGTATGACAATAATAAATATAATGTTTCATGTTTATGAATAACCTATACGGCGGATACACACTAGCTAATAGCAAAAAGATCAAAAGTAAACTTCATAAGAAACCAAGTTTATCAAAAAACTCAGCACTCAACATAACCTTGGAATCCACAAATCTTCTTTGTTTGGAACATTAATATCATCAACATTATTCTCAAACATTCAAACATCAAGAAAAGCCGGTTTATAGAAATAAAATGTAACATCTCTTTTGTTTTGGTAGGATTTTACTATGTTTTTAGTAGGCTTAATAAGGCTTTCCAATGTGAACCATGATAGGCCGGGCCTATAGGCCGGACCGGGCCAAAAACATAAAGCCCTTACCCGGCCCGTTAAACTTAAGGCCTACGGGTCTCGAGGCCTGAACATAGGCTGGGCTAGGCTTAAGGCCTGCGGGCCATGAGGCCCCATTAGGCTTTTGGCCCATAAGACCAAATGGAGACCCCTATATGGAGCCGGTTGTCTACTTGTGTTGGTTTTCAAAGGCTTCTTATGCCGACCAGTTTTTCGTTGTGCCCTTCTCAGGCGAGAAGTCATGTTGTTGTAGCCTGTTTGGCGTGATAGTTTTATCAAAAAAATAATAATACAAGAATCATATTAAGCTAGTGCATGAAAGAAAGAGACTCAGGCCTCAATTCGTTACCACTACTCTTACCACTACGTCGCGCCTTGATGGACGAAAGGATGAGACTTTCACCGAGATCAATATGAATATAATTAAAGGAAAAAAACTATTCTACAAGATGCATAGCATCAACTATCTATTGAATCCATGACAACCTTTATTTTGGCCGCGACGACACGACCAAGTTTCTTTACGATCATCACCTTCTTCATATTCGCTTTCATTCTCTGGCGAAAGCTTGCATGGTCGTCTTTCGTGCTGAACTTGTAGCTTCTCAGAAAAATTTGCCTTCTCATAAACCTGAGTTGTTCTTCGGTATTGGCCAAGTCGCTGAGGAACTCTGACTCTGCTTCGCCTCCAGGCCATTGGTGTGGCTTCCTGATTACAGGAGCTTCGGGGACACTCAAATTTGACATGCCTGTTGTACTGTTGATCGGCAGCAGCAGAAGGAGAAGAAGCGGCCCAACAATGCCTTGATCGCTTTGATGAGGTATTTAAAGGTTTCTACAGGGTGTAGCAGTACAAATTGCATATTTCCTTTTGGTTTCTAAATTGAATTACCAAACAGTTTTTGATAACCATTCAATAAATAGAAATATTTTATCAAGGTTTCATGAAAGAGATCAGGTACAAAGTTGATTTTTTTGATAAAAAAATACAAACAAATCATACCCATTGATCTTGACATCTTGTGATTTGGATGGATGAGATTAAATCTTGATTTTTTGTACATTTTGTACCTGTCAAATTATATAGAAAAGTGACGAACTATGTCGTCTTTTTTGTATTTTAAGCGACGAACTATAGGTCGATTTTGACGAACTTCATCGTTTGTATCAAAAATCAACTTTGTATCTGATCTTAACCTAAGGTTTCATATAGAAATAAGTTGAAAAAGAAAAATACAGTATCATATATTTAATTTGTATAATTAAGTAGTTTCATATTACTCTGAATATTGAGTATCGTTTAAATAAAAGTACAAAAAATAATTTCAAAAGTGGTTGATGTGTCCAATATATCACCAATGATGAGGATTGAGGACTATAGAACTTTTATATTGTTATTACACATTGTGGAAATAAAATTATTTTAAAATTAAAATATATTAGATTTATAAAATTAGGTATTGTGAATAACTTCCCTATATAAAGAATAGAGGACAGATCTGGTGCAAAGCCCATATCGGGTGCAAAATACAAAGTCATCTTATCCTTTGATTTTGTTAATCCAACGGTGTTTATGTAATTAAATTAAATGAATTAAATAAAATTTTTGTAGTGTTTCTCTCTCTCAAAATGGCAAAATTGACCCAAAATTTGTAAAATTCAAGGACATCGGTTCATCACCCCCAATTTCTCTGCCTCAAATCTCGCAAATCCAAACTCTCTGTCAATCCTCTCCAAACTCCTCCATTCCTCTTCCACCTTCATATCAAAACAGAGCACCAAAAGAACAGAGCAGCCGCGAATCATCAGCTCCGTTTCAATGGCGGCTTCAAACAAAACCAGTACGATAATCCTCTGCACCATCTTTTTAACGTTGTTCTGTTCCTACGCAAACGCACAAAATTGTTCAACATACAAATTCACAACCAACAACTCAACACAACCCAAAATCGAATCAACAATTTTCATAAAGAAAAATTTGAAACTGAACATGACGAACTATAAATTGCAGTGACGAATTATAAAAACGCAGACTAAATTCGATCAAATTGAAGGAGTAAAACTTCGTTGAACTCAATTTTTCACACTCTGGATCATCTTCGACATCAATGGAACTCAACCCAAAATCAAATCAACAGTTTTCATAAAGAAAAATTCGAAACTGAACATGAGAAACTATAAATTGGCTGTGACGAATTATAAAAACGCGGACTAAATTCGATCAAATTGAAGGAGTAAAACTTCGTTGAACTCAATTTTTTCACACTCTGGATCATCTTCGACATCAATGGAACTCAACCCAAAATCAAATCAACAGTTTTCATAAAGAAAAATTTGAAACTGAACCTGACGAACTATAGATTGGCTGTGACGAATTATAAAAACGCGGACTAAATTCGATCAAATTGAAGGAGTAAAACTTTGTTGAACTCAATTTTTTCACACTCTGGATCATCTTCGACATTAATGGAACTCATCCCATAATCAAATCAACAGTTTTCATAAAGAAAAAATCGAAACTGAACATGACGAACTATAAATTGGCCGTGACGAATTATAAAATGCCTTCACATATTATACAATGATACTGCCAAATTATGGACAAATTTTAGTTACATTTGACGAATTATAGCATTGTTTGTCGAAGTGTACTACAATATGTCGTATTCATGACGAATTATAGTCCAATTTTGACGAATTATGACATAATTCGTCGAAATTGGACTATAATTCGTTATAAATTCATCGATGTTTTTCCACAATCAGATCCGGCCTCCCTTTAAATTCACTCACAGACAGCAAAATCGACGAATTATTGCAGCAGAATAAATTGTTGATACATAGAGATTTAGAGAAAAATCCATGGATGAGCGTCGTCGTCGGTATTCTACGTGTCCATGGAGAAAAATCCATGGATTCTACGTGTCCATGGATGAGCGTCGTCGTCGGTATCGTCGGCATCGTCGGCCATGGAGTTGTCATCGTCGATGGATGAGATCGATTACTTTTGTGGATTTCATTTTGTTGAGATGATAGAGTTAGGGAGAAGAGAGGAAAGGAGGAGAGGAGAGAGGTTTTAGATATGGGAAAATTTCATGGAGGAGAGAAGAGGAGAGAGAAATAAAGTTTTTTTAATGGAGAGAAAGAGAGAGAAATACATATGGTTACGTGAAAACCGATTTTGATTAATATATACCATATTTGCCCTCCACGCATTAAAAATGAAATTAAATATGTTTGTTTTCAATTAATCAGAGCCATCCAAAGATTTAAATGAATGGTTAAGATAACTTTGTATTTTTTACAGTAATTATCACTTTGCACCTGATCCTAATCCATAAAGAATATTCATTCGAAAAAAGAAACATATTTACATAATTTTATACACCTGATATTTTGAATTAAGTCTAATGATTGTTAGCCTAGCCCTAGTATCTGATTTTCTAATTATAATAAGGGAAAGGTCATGAAAAGGTATTTATTTCATGATAATTAAGTTAGACCAACCGGATTATAAAGTCCTAATATTTGCTCGATTGATGTTGCTTGCAATCTTTGTATTGAGATTTTTTCTATTTAGTTTTGTCTAAGAAGAGGCCTATATGATTAAAGATTATTTAAGCATATTCTATTTTAGTCTTCAACTTTATTTTATTTCATATTAATTAGTATTTTATCATCTATCATCAAATTTTTATTTAATTTTCTTTTAAAAGTAAAACAAATTATTTTAGCAGGAAGAGAAGGCGAGAGGATCTCAAGTGGAGTATATTTTTTTTTGCTCTGACTTTCCCCATGATTTCTCAGAAGAAGCTCAAAATCGTAGTTTGAAATTTCACAAGCTGCAGCCCAGCATGACACGCCAAACACATGTATCCGTCTGACTCATCCAAAACCTTCGATTTTTCTCTCATTTGACGTTTGGTGGACTCTGGTGGCCATTTTATCATCCCCAATTTTCACCTTCCAAATCCCTATTTTGTCATCACCCTTAGAAAAATCGATCAACCGGATACCCAAAAAAACAGTAATGTGAAATAGAAGATTTCATCTTTTTCACATCCGGGGCTCCTTTTGACTTGCTTAGTTTTCAAGTCTGTTGGTTACCATTTGGATTTGTTTTTTTTCTGGAAATAATTGGGGGTTTCTGATTAGGGTCTGACTGAATTGGGGTTCATCCGATGTCCTCCTCATGATCGGATTTGTGAAGGTTTCTACGGTGCGAGCTCGTTGAGAGCCTTTTATTCTCATCTGGGGTTGTGTCTTGTTCTGGTGCCTTGTCGTTGATCGGATTCAAGTGAGTTTTTCTGACTTTGGTTGGTATTTGGTGTATGAAAGGATTTCACTTTTTTAGGTTAAAAGACAAAATGAAGTAAATAAGTGCATCTGTTTTTGGAAGTATTTACTGCTTGATTTGTGGTTCTGAAGATGTTTGTAGATGTGTTTATGTGTAAGAGGTTATGTGCTGGTGCAAATTGAGGAACAAACTTGAAGTTGCCCCAACTCATACTTTGCATTTTAGGGATAGTTTTCTGTTTGTGATTTGGGGTTTTTGTGGTTGTTTAGGTTTTGATGGAAAAATTGAAACAACTTTCGAATTTCCATTGAGACAGATCACCTGTTGTGTAGTATAGGCTATTCCTGGCATTTATTCTTTCCATGTTCTGTTCGGATTTTTTCATAGTTTGGTCTCACTGCTATCTGCAATGGCTGTAATGTGGATTCTTGTCAATCTCGACAAATGGTTAGTTACTGATTGCGTAATTGATTTTAAGACGAATGCCGCTAATCGAGCCTATTGAACCTGCTCTGCATACTCATCCTAGAAAGGAATGTAGTTTGCGCAGTACTTACTGTCATCTAACAGAAAGTGAACCATTGATATGTCGATCAAATAGATGGGGTTTCTTGGTGAAGTGACTGACATATTGACAAAGAAAGGGCTGATGTTCTGATTGGATTGTTGGTTTTGTAACATTGGAGATGTTTGTTTGTACTTGGCTTCAGGCTAGAAACTTGAAATCGGGAGTGGATTAAGTTTATTAAACAATGGGGTGGCTGACCAAGCTTCTGAAAGGCTCTGGTCATAGTCATAAAATTTCAGAAGGACAATGCAGTCACGGGAGATACGAACTTGATAGACCTGGGGAGGAACCAACAACTTCAACGGTAAAAGATGATTAATTGGTGATTGTTTGATTTGTTAAGTATATAAATGTTTCAGTTTTGAAATTTATGTTCATGTATTAGTAGTTTTGAATCGTGTATGCTCTCTCATGAAGGATGCTTGGTCAGATATTGAGCGCGAAGAGATGGACCGTGCTATAGCACTGTCATTAGCAGAAGAGGAAGAAAAGAGTGCTTTGGCACATGCAAGCTCAGACGACGATCAGATAGATGGCCCCCTTCATGCACACCCAGATGAAGACCGGAAAGGAAAACAAGTTATAGGTATATATCTTGACCGACCAACTTCAAGCAATAGTGAGTCACCGCCCCCACGTCTTATTGCTTTTACTGCGGTTGTCTCAGATAATGATTCATATCTTGAAGAAGATGAGCAGCTTGCCAAAGCTCTTCAGGAAAGTCTAAATGTGGAGTCTCCTCCTCGTCCTCGGCATGATAACGGAAGCATCTTCCCACCTTTCCCTTTCGTATTCCCGACAGGATACAGGTAATGAACCAACTACCTTCAGCGACATAAGCCCTTCTATTTGTATCTCTAACATATATAGATGCTCTGCAGTTATTGGTATGATTACTCTGATCATTAAAATGTTGCTTATAACATAAATAAGGGAATGTGAAGCTTTTGTATACTGATCATAATATATCGATTCTTCATCACTTTTTTTTACATATTTATCATGCTGTCCTGGTTTTAAACCGTTGTAATTGAGGTTTTGTGTTGATGAAACACTTGAACATAAATACGATTATCCTAAATATATTTGGACCTCCCAAAACGGGGGGCGGGGGACTCTGGATGGTCATGCTTGATGTGGCAGCACTATTTATCACTCATAACTAGTTCAAGCAAATTCTTAACGCCGAGTCTAGTTGATTTCAGTTCTAAGAAACGATACCCATCTCTCCTGTTTTGGCATGGATCTTCTGTTGAATAATAAAGTAGACATTGTATATTGTCCAACCTCGCAGAATTTGCGCTGGGTGTAATTCTGAGATTGGTCATGGCCGGTATCTAAGTTGCATGAATGCTTTTTGGCACCCGGATTGTTTCAGATGTCATGCTTGCAACCTTCCTATTTCAGATTATGAGGTAAGAACACAACTTCTTAATTTCTATTTTAGCTCTAATTTAATACTGAAAACTGAAATGCTGACTGCTATTGCAATATCTCATATTTCATTTTTCTCTTTTGTGATAGTATTCTGTGTCAGCCAATCGTCCATATCATAAAGCCTGCTACAAAGAGCAAAACCACCCAAAATGCGATGTTTGCATGCACTTTGTAAGTTTCAGTTATTCAGTTCCAAGCTGAAATAGTACATAAGCAATGGTTATCGTGTATCATTGACCTGAGAACATTTGTGATGGAAGTTATTAATTCACATGCTACACACAATATGTCATGCTCATCTTGCATTGACTGGCCATCACGAAAATGCTTAGCTGTTGAGGCTTCTATAAATTGAATGTGAAATAAGATTTGATGGTAAATAGTGTTCTTGTCATCTTGTGTTATGTATTACAGATCCCAACAAACATGGCTGGGCTCATCGAGTACAGAGCACATCCATTTTGGATGCAGAAATACTGCCCATCTCATGAACGCGATGGGACTCCTCGTTGTTGCAGTTGCGAAAGAATGGAGGTCATTTCCTCGCTTGATAAGAATTTAAAGCTTTCCTTTGGGCTGATCAGTTTGATGCAAACATTTGAATGAACTGCTTAATGATAATAGACTTTTGGCTATTTTGCAGGCCAGAGAAACCCAATATTTCTCGCTAGGAGATGGCCGCAAGCTATGCCTCGAATGTTTAGACTCTGCAGTCATGGACACTCATGAATGCCAGCCACTTTACCTCGAGATACAGGAGTTCTATGAAGGTTTGAACATGAAAGTCGAGCAGCAAGTCCCATTACTCTTAGTCGAGAAGCAAGCTCTGAACGAGGCTATGGAGGGAGAGAAACATGTAACATGCTCATAACTTCTTCTATATTGAGTCTATCTATATGTTTAGAGTTATTAGGCAGATCCATAAACACTCTCTTTTGATATTATGTTTTTTCTATGTAGAATCATCACATGCCGGAAACTAGAGGACTCTGTCTATCAGAAGAACACATTATTAGCACTGTAAGAACTAAAAGGTCAATAACTGTATTGACACACTCGCTAAGTATATATCTATGTTTATTAACAATTTATGTGCAACAGATATCGAAGCGTCCTCGAATAGGAGAAGGTTACAGGATCACAAACATGTTCACAGAGCCTTACAAGTTAATTCGTCGATGTGAAGTGACAGCCATCCTAATATTGTATGGTCTTCCTAGGTAAAATCCATGTTACCTCTCAGTCAATTTTATTCGCAGGGATGCATTTATATGATACGTATTCAGCTTTATTTTTATTTGACTAACACAGATTGTTGACTGGAACAATACTCGCCCACGAAATGATGCATGCCTGGCTGAGGCTGAAAGGTTCAAATTTCTTGTATTTTTTTTATTAATATCAACTCTATCTCGATAGCAAATGCGAATAAATTATCATTAAATTCCTTGCGTCACATTTTTATTTCTCTCCATTATTTGGATGATTCCTTAATCTCGAATCTAACAATAACAGGTTATCCGACGATGAGCCCTGACGTGGAGGAAGGCATATGCCAAGTCCTGGCGCACATGTGGTTGGATTCGGAGATATATGCAGGCTCAGGGAGTAGCAGCAATGCTGCATCCTCTTCATCATCAGCGGCTCCTCCTCCTCCTCCTCCACACTCGAAGAAAGGGTTGAGGTCACAATGTGAGAAGAAACTCGGGGATTTCTTCAAACACCAAATCGAGACAGATGCTTCACCTGCATATGGAGACGGATTCAGAGTGGGTAATCAGGCTGTTCTCAAGTACGGCCTCAAACCTACACTGGACCATATGTTGATGACAGGAAGTTTTCCAATATAGAATTTAAGATGGATTTTGCAGCTTATTGAGATTGTCACTTAGAAAACCTGAATAAGCTGCTGATTTATTGGTGTGTGCTCATTGGACATTGGATGTTATTATCATGTGTCATTTTTTTGGAACACAAAACAGTACCTATACATACCTGTCTATACAAAACATCACATTACCCTTCAATGCCTCAAACCTACGAACGCGAGGTTGTGCCTCTGAAACTAAACTTGTGAGTTGTATTTATATTTAGGCTAATATTTATCTTCTCATGTATTTGATTTGAGACATTTTTTCAATTATATTATATTCAACGATTTCATCTTCAATCGGAACACTTCTCATCTAGAAGATTTAAACCGTCAATATCATATCATTTGATCAAGATTGTGACCGTTAGACAAGTACCTTTTCCAAGTTACTCAAAGTTATAAGTATGAGCGAATTTGAAACCTAATTAAACCGAAGTATCTTAAACAGAGCACCTTCGAGGAACCTTCTGATGTTGAAAATGTGATTGTTCTCCTCATCTTCTTTGGGTTGTCCTCGGGTGCCGCTTGGCAGAGATTTGGACACATTAACCAAGAAATACGGCCTAAATGTCAAGCCGGTCCACGCCTTTCTGTCATCATTGATTATTGTCGCATTTATCTTGCATATCTGGACCCATCTTTAGTATATAACATGCGTCTGATTGCCTCTGTTTTATGATATGCGTGTTTGGCCGCTTCTCTTTGTAAGGAATTTATAAATACGTGTCAGGAGAGATCACATGGAGTTCCCAGAAGATGGGGGTCGATGGTGTTGTGTTGTCCCAATTTTCATCCCCAAAAAAAAAAAAAAAACTCGTGGGAAAATATTTTTAGGTTAGGTCATGATTGAGAGTTATCATTTCAAGTCTTTAGCTGGCAATTAAAGACACCCTTGAAATACAAAAAATCTTCACTTCCTAGCAGCTTCAGCCTTCAATCATGGTTAGGTCATATGATTGAAAGTTATTATTTGATTAAATAAATTATACGGATTATTTTTGGTGGATAAATATTTTATATAATGTCAACTATAAAATTATTTGAATAAATATTCTAAACGACTTTATACTAAATTTTGTGTGTCAGTAATTCTGAGTTTTTTTTCTTTCGATCAGGCTAAAGCAGTAGTGCAAGTGTAACGCTCGATCAACTCGTAGAAGTTCTAATTACTGTAGTAAATTTGTATAGTAATCTCTCTCCTATAAAAAAAATCAAAATTGTTAAGAACGTATATTAGACTTTTTTTTTGATGGAGTTAGTGGGTTAGAATTAGTATCTGCTCCTTTTTGAAGGGGTGAGGACTTGAACCTGGGTCACTTGGGACGCAGGTGGATTGTCCACCACTGGGCTAATCACTTTGCCTCAAAACGTATATTAGACTTGATCCGCCCGGCCTGTCTTTAGTTTGTTCGTCCTATTGGGCAAATGATTATAAACGAATCAAAAGTGATGAGTGATTGGTAAGCAAATGGAGGCATAACTAGTTCTTAGCTGATATTCAAAATAGAATTGTATATTGGAGCCATTTACATGCATCTTGTGTTCTTGTTCCGGATGAGCTAATATATCATTACCACGTACAATATCGATGACACTTTTTGGACATATCCCTTGTCTTGAAGGGATGTACGTAATTAGTTTAAGAGTTTCATATTTATCATCGTTGAAACTTTTGACGAATAGGCTAATTATTAAGCCGTCATCATCATGTGACGAAACTCTTGAAAATCAAGAACTCCGTCGCGATTGGCATCGAAAACACTGATCATGGCTGCACACTCATTGTAACTTCTCGAATCACCGATTTGTCCGAGCATCCTCTGCAGGCCTTTAGGAGTGATACACCCACTCCCTTTCTCATGCTCAAACATCTCAAAAGCCATCTTCAGCTCATTATCACCATCCTCTTGATCCTTTTTCATAACATTCAAAAAATCTTGAAAATCGAGCATCCCATCTCCATCCGTATCCAACTCGTTTATAATCTCCTTAGCCTCCTTAGGCGACATGTACTCTCCAACCGATACAAAATACTCCCGAAGCTCCTCGGCGGAGACTTTGCCATCACCGTCGCGATCAAAGTATCGAAAAACATCTCTCAACTTATCATAAGCAGCCACTCCTGCTTTGTTATTGTTACTACTTCTTCTGGCGGTTGTTGGTAATACACCTTTAGGTGTGCTTGGAGGACTTGGTGATCTAGAGGAGCTTGGGGAAGACTTATACCTCCCTCCTAGGGTAACTATGTTGACACCAATTATCGAAAGCCAGCTCGAAGATCTCGATAAAACCCTATCAAGTGGCATTATTGTTTCTTGTATCTAAAATAGACAATACAAGTGTTAACTAGCTAGCTTGAGATCAGGGAGGTGGTGATGGCTTGTTGAGATTGTGAAGAAATGATCAGTTATAAATAAGGAAGGGATCGAATGTAAGTTGAAAAGAGAAGACTCAACAACTTGTAGGGTAGGGCATCAAGGTCCAGGATGGAAACAACCAAAACCTATCAACTATCATCATCAACAAAAACAAGTAAAGTCTTATTATTGATATGATAAAAGAGGATGGGCGGAGTAGTAGCATCAGGGGAAGCTGCTAGGAAGAAGCATAAAAGAAGAAAACGTTGAGATGATGGAGTACAACACTTGTTTGATTTTCTTTTTTTCTAGTGGATGGAAATTGCATGGCAGCTTCCCCTTGGGTCCCGTCTTATTATTAATCCAATAATTCTATTTCTATCCTTGTCAGGGCATCCAATATCTCACTAAGAGTGGCCTTAAACATGTTCTTATTGACCCTTAAGTCATATGATTGTTAGGTTTTTTTTAGATTACTAAGTACGTTAACGTTCTGCCAGCAGGTTTATAATGTATTGTCCACACTTGTATATTCACATGTTCCATGAGAGTTTGGTGGTGTACAAAATGGGACTGCTGTTGTGTTTTATTCGGCATGAACTTAGGTAGATGCATGCATTATTAATTATTCGGCGTGATTTTATGATGCAGCGGGAAAATCGGGATAAATGAATTCACCAGCAATGAATTCGTGGATAGTTTGGAATCCACCAAGAAAGTTTTGGAATCCACCAAAAACGAAAAACCAAAGATTTATTGAAAGGAAAATAAGATACATAACTGAACCCTAATTAAGATAGGTTTAAATAGGAAAACATAAAACCTAATTAGGAAAGGAAATCTAAAAAGATAATTATCCACTGCTAAAAGATAATCATCAGCTCCTAAAAAATAATCATCAGCTGCTAAAGATAATCACCAGCTGCTAAAGATATCATCAGCTGCTAAAATCTAAAAATAAAGAAATAAAGCTAAAATACTAATTTGGAGCCCAAAACGCTCCTACATCAGTCTCCTCCACTTCCAAAGAACTCGACCCCGAGTTCTCTTCTAAATATAGGACCTCATCCACCTTGAATGGACCACACTTGTGAGGCTGTATCACATCATCATCTACCTTTAAAAATTTGACCATCCTGCACTTGTAAGCCACTGCATCAGTCTCCTCCACCTCTGAAGAACTCGACCCCGAGTTCTCTTCTGGACATAAAGCCCCCAACTTTGCTCGAACTGCCTCCTTAACATCAATAATCTCCTCCACATCAGCATTAAACTTATGCTCACTGTGCTTCATCACTAGGAACTTGGACTGTTTACTTGGTTTCCTGTCAAAACTCGAAATAGGAGTCATCGCGATCTTATGCTTTTCCCACGTGAACATCATCACATTGTCCTATCCTCTATAAGTGACGTCAAGATTATACTGCCAAGGAAACCCCAGTAATACATGGCAAACATCCATATCAAGAACATCACATGATACCTCTTCTTGATAATGCTTCCCAATAGAGATAAAAATTTTGCATGTCCTTGTGACACGAACCTGGGAGCCTTTACTAACCCAACCAAGTGCATAAGGCTTCTCATGCGGCTCTGTAGACAGCTTCAAGTGATCCACCAGCTTTTGAGATATCAGATTCTCCGCGCTCCCATTATCTACAATCAGATTGCACACCTTATTCAGAATGGAACAATGAGATTTGAACAGATTCTTACGCTGCCCCTCATCTGGCATGGTCAAAAGAACCCTCTGCAGCACAATATTCACTACCTCCGTTGACTCCTCCTCCGCGAACTCAACGCCCTCATATTCGTCACCCTCGTCGTGCTCCTCTGCCTCTCTTTCCTTATGGAGGGCAACAGTCCTCCGGGTTGGGCACACATTAGACCTATATCCCTGTCCACCTTATCGATAGCACTTATCACCGAATGGTTTAATGTAGGGGTTAGGTGGTCTCTGAACTGCTCCATGATTCGGGTGAGAGCCTCCAGAACTACCACTAGGACCACCAATACTCTTACTCTCAGCGTGATGTTCCTTCAGTTCCACGTTGTCCCCTTTATTATCACCAACTGTCTCTGACGTTTCCTGAGGTGGATACCTAGGGAATTGAATGCTTGAAACCCCCGAGGGTTCCTCTCCATCAATTCCGCCTTCAGCACTAGACTAGATGCTCCTGCCACTGACCAAACAGTCTGCAACCCCATCTTCTCCTGAATTGAAACCTTCAAGGCGCTGATATATCTAGCCATCTTCTGATTCTCCGTTTCTTTCAACTCATTAGTCATTACGCTCAGACAAACGAAGAAAGTCAGTAGTATATTCTGTCACAGAACGTCTGCCTTGAACACAATCAAGGTACAACTTGTACATGATCTACTCATAATCCTCGGGCAAGAAACGATCTAACATCAGTTGCTTCATTCGTCTCCACGTTCGGATAGGCGCCTTACTCTGCCACCTCCTTTGGAGCACGAGTTTATCCCACCACACGACAGCGGTACCCTTCAATCGGATCGCCACCATCTTCACTTGTTTATTTTCTAGGACACCCATGACTTCTAAAAATTGGTCCCCACCTCAATCTGCCATTCAAGAAACTCTTCCACAGCCATGGTTCCATGAAACAGGGGAATATCAGCTTTCACCCGATAATCACTATCATACCTATTCTCCTCTTCATCTCGACCAAAGTCCACATGAACCCCTTCACCCGAACTTGAGTCCCCAGCGACTACTGCACGCACACACTCTACACGAGGAACTCTCATCTCCACCATTCGGATTGCCTCTCGTCGCCGTCAATTCTGTCAAATGAGTTGACATAGCAGCCATCCGTGTCGTCAAAGCAGCTAGGGCAACGGCTACATCTGCGTTGACCTTCTCTTGATCTGCTATGGCTACGGGTTGATCTATCATCTGATCAAATTAGCAGAGAGACAGGGAAAGACCTGCTTCTAATACCAACACTACTACAGAAGAGAGATTAGGCAACGGTTCAAATATTCGATTACACAACGGTTGTTGTTTACGCAACGGTTCTATAAACAACCGTTGCCTAAGTAATACCTTATGCAACGGTTGTTTAAAACCGTCGCATAAGTTAGAACCGTATGCAACGGTTATATTAGAACCGTTGCATAAGGTTATAACTTATGCAACAGTTGTTTAAAACCGTCGCATAAGTTATAACCGTATGCAACGGTTCTAATAGAACCGTTGCATAAGGTATAACTTATGCGACGGTGTCGTTAGAACCGTCGCATAAACGCAAACCTAAAATTAAAAAACACAAGTCTTCTGTGTTCTTTCCAATCCCGCTCGAAGAATTTGTCCATATCCTCCGCTCGCCAGTCTAACTCCGTCGCTCTCACCGTCTCCGCGCCAGTCGGTCCGTCGCTCTCAGCCCATTTCGTCGCCCCTCGTACCTCGTGTCACTACCTCCGCTCCGCGACGTCGAACTCCCTCGCCCAGTCACTGCCTCTGCGCCGTTGAACTCCCTCGCCCAGTTCACTACCTCCGCTCCCTCGCTCAATTGAATCTGAACGAATTCCGGTTAGTTCCCAATATGCCAAATGGTTCATATTTGTCAGAACAACTATACTAGTTTTATTGATTGCTTGTTTGTTGATTTGGCATTGTGAATAGCAAGATGAATTTGCGTACTAGTTGTATTACTTGTTAGCCGAATAGCAAGAGAAATTTGCGTACTAGTTGTATTACTTGTTTGGATATATGAAGGTGTATTATAGCAACATGTTATTGCATTGATTTGTCCTCAATTTCTTACCGATATTCGTTCACTACTTGTAGTACTTGTTAGCCGAATAGCAAGAGGAATCTTCACTGTTCTACGCAAGCTTCTATTTTAAGGTAAATTGCCCGATTAAACTAATTTCCTACTTATGTTTCCATTCAAATTGGATACTTGATATTTCTTCGTTTACTAACTTGTTGTTGTTATAACTTTACAGAGTCGACGCTGCATCCAACCTTTGGCTATTATCTCCGAGAGATTCTACTCTAAGGTAAAATACACTATGTAACTCATTTACAACTTTTTTAATTGTTAGAGTGTGCATTATGGAGTGGATTTATATGGTCTATTTCTACTAATAATTATATCAACCATAACAATATATCTTTCTAACTATGAGTATATAATGCTTTATGTAGTTATGATGAATCGAGATTGGGTATCCGGTAGTAGGTTAAGTGTACAGTACGACCAAGGGATTACAGATTTTTGTGCGTTTGCATCTTCGTATGCGTCCAGAAACAACATTGAACGTGTTTATTGTCCATGTATGGGTTGCTGGAATAACAAAAAGGTCAAACCCAAGAAATTACGGAAACACCTTTTGTTAAAGGGAATTGACCCACAGTACAAGTTTTGGTATATGCATGGCGAGGTTGAACCACAAAATGTTCAACCTCATCCCGTTGAAAGTTTACCGGTGGATGATGATGATGATTGGGAGGAGGACAATATAATTGACATGGTCAACAATGTTGCCGATGATTTTGTTGCTAGACCTCAAGTTTTGGAGTCATTGAGGAACGATTCAGAATTACCATTGTACGAAGGGTGCTCCAAATACACAAGGCTATCGGCAACTTTGAAAATATTCAACTTGAAAGCAAAAAATGGATGGAGTGATGTAAGTTTCACTGAATTGTTAACTCTGGTGAAAGATATGCTTCCAGAGGATAACACCCTACCTAACCGTTGTTACGAGGCTAAAAAAGTTATGTGTCCGATGGTTATCGATTACAAGAAGATACATGCTTGTCCTAATGATTGTATATTATATCGAAATTCCTATAAAGATATGGTTGAATGTCCGGTGTGCAAGTCTCCTCGTTATAAGTTAAACAAAGAACCAAAAAATGGTTCCAAAGGCACTCCTTCTAAAGTACTATGGTATCTTCCACCAATCCCCAGGTTTCAGAGATTGTTTGCTAGCTCGGAGGATTCTGATAATATGCGTTGGCATGCTGAGAAACGTGTTATTGATACGAAAATGCGTCATCCTGCTGATTCACTACAATGGGCAAAAGTAGATAACACATTCCCGACATTTGGAGCAGAGTGTAGAAATTTACGCATTGGCCTTTCTACTGATGGGGTGAATCCACATGGAAACCTCAGTACTCAGCATAGTACATGGCCTGTGATATTGGTTATCTACAATCTTCCTCCCAGGTTAACCATGAAGCGTAAGTATATGATGCTTTCTCTGTTGATATCGGGTCCGCGACAACCCGGAAATGATATTGATGTATACTTAGCTCCATTGATAGAAGATTTGAAGCTTTTATGGAACGAAGGAGTACGGACGTTTGACGCGTCAAGGCAGGAATATTTTAATATGCGTGCCATGCTAATGTGTACCATCAATGACTTCCCAGCTTATGGTAACTTATCGGGGTACAGTATTAAAGGGTACAAAGCTTGTCCAATTTGCGGGGAAGAGACACATGCACGCCATCTAAAGAATTGTCGAAAAATGGTTTACATGGGACATCGATGGTTTTTATCGAGGCATCATCCTTACAGGCGGAAAAAAGCTGCATTTAATGGTGAGACCGAACATGGAATAGAACCTCGACCGGCTTCTGGAGATGAAATACTTCAAAAAATTTAGAATATTACAAATCGATTTGGGAAGCCCAATGCACGCACTGAAGGTACTCCATGGAAGAAGCGATCAATATTTTTTGATCTCCCTTATTGGCATACACTTGACGTCAGACACTGCATTGATGTGATGCATGTTGAAAAGAATATATGTGACAGTCTTATTGGTACTTTATTAAACATTCCCGGAAAAACAAAGGATGGATTGAAAGCTAGACTGGATATGTTGGATATGAACATTCGTACCAAATTAGCACCTCAAACTGAAGGAAAGCGTACATATTTGCCTCCATCATGCACAACTCTTTCTAAGAATGAAAAAACAATTTTGTGTGGATGTCTGAAAGGAGTTAAAGTTCCGTATGGGTATTCTTCGAATATTGCCAGCTTGGTTTCAATGAAGGATCTGCGGTTGAATGGATTAAAATCTCATGACTATCATGTATTGATTCAACAGTTGTTGCCTATTGCAATTAGAGGTGTATTGTCTCCTAAAGTGAGATCCGCTGTACAAAGACTCTGTGCCATTTTTAGCTCTTTGTCTGCTAAGGTTGTTGATTCATCAGAGCTTGATAAACTACAAGACCAGATTGTTGTTACACTATGCCAATTAGAGATGTTTTTTCCACCTAGCTTTTTTGATGTAATGGTGCATCTTACTGTTCATTTGGTGCGCGAGATTCGCATTCTTGGACCGGTTCATATGAGATGGATGTACCCTTTTGAGAGGTACATGAAGATTCTAAAGAGCTACGTGAGAAATAGACATCGTCCAGAAGGGTGTATAGTGGAAGGATACATAACTGAAGAGGCTGTCGAGTTTTGCACTAACTTTTTAGGAAATACAGCCGCAGTTGGGATTCCCAGGCCACGTCATATTGATCGATTTAATGGAAAGGGCATAAGTGGTCAGAAATACATTAACCCATCATTTGATGAGTTGATGGTTGCTCATTTCTATGTATTGCAACATATGCCTGATATCACGCCTTTCATAGAGCAGAACCTAAACATATTAAGGAGTGCTTTCCCAAGAAAATCCGAGCAGTGGTTACAAAAAGAACATAGTCGGTCATTTTGTAACTGGCTGAGATGTAATGAGATTTTAAATAATCAGGCCAACTCTGAAGAAGAGTCTGATGACTTAGTAAAGTGGCTCCTGCCGGGTCCTACGCCAACTGTATACTCGTGGAATGCTTACGACATTAACGGATTTTGTTTCCACACAAAAGCTCAAGATGACCAAACCGTTGTGCAAAATAGTGGTGTCACACTTATTGCTGAAACCACTCTTGTTTCTAGTGCTAGAGATCAGAATCCAATATATGCTCCTATTAATTATTTTGGCCTCATCGAAGAAATATGGGAGTTGGATTACGTAAAGTTTCGAGTGCCTGTGTTTAAATGTAAATGGGTTAATAATTCGGCGGTTCGTACTGATGAATATGGAATGACGTTTGTGGATTTTCGAAGAGAAGGGTCCAAGGATGAGCCATTCATTATGGCCGAACAAGCGAGACAAGTATTTTACGTCCGTGACCCTGCTGATAACAACCATTTTGTTGTCCTCCACGGAAAACAACAACTAACCAGTGATGCATCTGAAGATCTAGCTGAGGAATGCATGCCCGTTTATACGATAGTTCCCATGGAGAACGATGATAGTGAAGCTGATAATGAAATTCAACTACGAGAAGATCATGGAGAAGGAATATGGATTGATAAAGAAATTTAACTTGTGTATGTTATTTATTTATGACTTGTGTAGTTATTTATGACTTGTGTAGTTATTTATGACTTGTGTAGTTATTTATTTATGACTTTTGTAGTTATTTATTTATTTCTGAGAATTGGTTTATTGATGAATTAATTTCATGTTTACAGGATCATGGCCATTTCACACAGCAGTAGTAGCAGCAGTGAGGATGACCATAATGACACTTCTGGTAAAGTTCCAAAGAAGGGAGGTCTTGTATATATGAGCAGATTCGTTAAGAGACACAAGGACGCTGGTACCAAGGCCACGGTTGAATGGGATAGAAGAGGGAATCCAATAGGGAAGGTTGGAGACAATTGGAGGAGCTACTTGGGAACGTTGGTTCGATGTCGTGTTCCTATCGTACACTCTGATTGGAGGAAGGTCCCTAAACATTTTAAAGACTATGTGTGGAGAGAGGCAACTGTAAGAGCTTGTTTAATTCTAACATTGTATTTGTTTTAAACATGGTAACTAACTTTTGTATTAATTAAAACTTGTTTTATATATTTCCAGGCAGTTTTTGATGGAGTCGAGGATCATAAAAATCAGGAGCTTAGCGCTGCGTGCAAGATGTGGAAACAATTTAAGTCACGTCTCGCACAAGATTACATCTACGGTGACGGAACAGATGAAGATGCTTTGAAAAAGTATTCGTACATTGACTCCGATCATTGGAAGACTTTTAAGGAGCAGAGGCTCTCCGAAGCTGCAAAGAAGTTAAGGGACACAAACAAGGATCTGGTCAAGAAAAATGTATATCAGCACGTCTTGGGTCGAGGAGGATATAGAAAATTAGAAGAAGCAATGGCAAAAGAAAAAAGAGATGAGTTAATTTCTCAGGGGGCAATTCAAGAGGAACAAGCTTCTAATGTCTCTATAGAGAGGCATGATTTGTGGAAGAGGGGACGAATGAGAAAAACGGATGAGTTCGTCTCTGAGGCAACTCGAGGAGTAGCTACAAAGATTGTAAGTTCGTTATGTGTGGTTTAATAGCTAAGATTTTTTAAATTATACACTAACTATTGGTAATTTTTTGAAATAATAGGATGATTTAGTGGATAAGGCCGCTCGAGGAGAATTTTCATCACAAGGCCGACGTGACATATTGACGGAGGCTATTGGCACGGATGAGCACCCTGGACGCACTCGTGGACTCGGGTCACACATTCCATGGAGGATTGGATTACCTAGCTCTAGCTCTTCGAGGGTGACACCCAGTGCTAGTGCTATTCGCAATATTCAGCCGTCTGACCGACAGAGTCAGTACTGCTTCCACGGTGCTCCCACAGATACGGACCCTTGGAAGAGTATACCAAAGGTACTTGGAGATTTTTAAAGTCATTATTTCCTTACTGTTTGGTTTATATTTTTCTTACAAATGTAAACATCCGTTTGAATTATTTACGTTGACAGATTGGGCTAAGAAGCCTATTATATATCGAAGAGGGACTTAATAATGAGAGACGAGTAGTGGCTGTCGGTCGAGTCATGAACGGTCGTTTGCTACGTGCTATACCACTGCCCGATGAAATGGTGAAGGTGAAGGTTGATAGTTCTCTTGGTCAGATTAATGGACTACCCATTCCCCATGGAGAGAAATTAAAGACAACACGAGATGCAGACGAGAAAGCAGACTTGGTTGCATGGCCGAAGCACTTGGTTGAAATCAACCCAAGGGTAATAATATCAATTATTTGAACCATCTTTCCATTATTTAATTTATCAAATTTTATATGAATTATTTACTAACATTCGAAATTCAGGAATATACCATGCGACTATACTACCACTTGCCACCGACCTCAAATGATGAAGTAGAGAATTATTCCATCGACTGTCGATTTCTACACGACATGTACTCTAACTTGGGCAGAGACGTTGTTAGAGTACGCATTGCTGACGAATTGTTCGGTGACGACTACACTTCCATAGTGGGCCCAGATGATGTCCGTGATATATTCGCATTGAAACCGTTGTCGAACTCACATTGTGATTTGTATATAAGGTAATACTCTTGTCATTAATTGTTCATCATTTCTTGCAGAAGGTCTAACTTTACATCTTTTTCATGTTGTAGTTCTTTATACGATCAAATGCTTGAATCAGAGGTTCGATTCGGGTTCTTCAATCACACGGCCGTGAGCCCTTCTAATGACGTAGATGAGAGGATTGAGTCGTTTGTATCAAGACTCAATATGCCAGACAAGGATCGCAATTATTGCTATTTTATGCCTTATATAAATGCTACGGAGTAAGTACATAAATTACTTGTACCATATAACCTATTTTTTGAAATATGGGTTTATGAATTTAGTGTGTTGATGTAGGTTTCATTGGATGTTGTGCGTTATCTTCCCCAACCAAGGTGTAGTCCATTGGTTCAACTCCTCAAAAGGCGCCACCGTTGTACACCGCGATGCAAAAGCTTTAGTGGACTCGTAAGTTTCGAACTTACTATTAGTTTGTAACTTGCATTGACATTCACTAATTACATATTGTTATTTTTTTAGGGGGTTGCAACGATACTATCAAGGATGTAATCCGAGGATTGATCGTCAAGTCGAATGGAAGATAGTGAAGGTACTATTTATAGAAATACATTCCTTTACTATACTTGTAATTTTCATTAATAAAGTGTTAACTGAGTTTACTTATAATGCAGAGTCCGAAACAACCCACAAACTCTAATTTATGCGGTTATTATGTTCTGAGAAATATTCGGGACATAATGGAATTTGTTCGTGCTAATAACGGTGCATATGTGGAGAACTTTGACCAAGTAAGAATGCTAGTCTCGTCTTACTCTATTAGAATGTTGACAAATGTAGCTAGGTTGTGTTCTAAATCCATGTTCTAAATCCATGTTTTACTTATGTTTGTTCTAAATCCATGTTCTAGCTAATGGTTTGAGCTACACTTATGCAACGGTTTGAGCACCAAAACGGTTGTATAATGGTTCATCTTATGCGACGGTTCTAACAACAAACCGTTGCATAAGTGTTCTCTTATGCGACGGTTCTAACAATAAACCGTTGCATAAGTGTTGCTCTTATGCGACGGTTCTAACAACAAACCGTTGCATAGGTGTTACGCTTATGCAACGGTTTCAGGAAACCGTCGCATAAGGTATGGACCTTATGCGACGGTAGCTTATGCAACGGATGAGAAACCGTTGCATAAGCTACGTCAGAACCATTGCCTAATCTCTCTTCTGTAGTAGTGCAACTGACGCAGCGGGAAATCGGGATAAACGAATTCACCATCAATGAATTCGTGGATAGCTTGGAATCCACCAAGAAAGCTTGGAACACCAAGAAAGTTTTGAAATCCATCAAAAATGAAAAACCAAAAGTTTATTGAAAGGAAAATAAGATACATAACTGAAACCCTAAGGTGGGTTTAAATAGGAAAACATAAAACCTAATTAGGAAAAGAAATCTAAAAATATAATCATCCGATGTTAAAAGATAATCATCAGCTGCTAAAAGATAATCATCAGCTGCTAAAGATAATCACCAACTGCTAAAGATAATCATCAGCTGTTAAAATCAAAAAATAAAGAAATAAAGCTAAAATACTATTTCGGAGCCCAAAACGCTCCTACATCAGTCTCCTCCACCTTGAAATATAGGACCTCATCCACCTTGAATGGACCATGCTTGTGAGGCTGTATCACATCATCACCTACCTTTACAACTTTGACCATCCTGCACTTGTAAGCCACTGCATCATTTTAATTAGGGTTTAGATAGTTTTAAAATGTAAATCTGATCACCATCAGAGTGGTGGTATGATGGTTCACGAAATGTTGGTTAATCAACTCCAAATCTTAAGTTTAAACTGCATCTAAATCTTAGAAAAAAAGTGTTTAAATGTGAAGAAGAAGAGTTATAATTTCCTAGAAATTCATCTTAAAATATGTAGCTCAAGCTAGCGTAATAGGAATAAAGGTATTCCAAATGAGAAAATGTTGGATCGAAGTGTTAGCAGAATACGATAATCTATCTGACGGAAGTTAAAAGTTATCTCTAAGTTATTTTCCGTTTGACGATTAAAGTAGCAGCGGAATAATAAGCAGAAAAGTAATCAACCGAAGGAACAACACAAGGATGTATAGTGGAAAACCTTATCAAAACTATGATAAGATTAAAAACCACTACCT
Source organism: Rhodiola kirilowii (assembly GCA_033675215.1). Classification (NCBI taxonomy): domain Eukaryota; kingdom Viridiplantae; phylum Streptophyta; class Magnoliopsida; order Saxifragales; family Crassulaceae; genus Rhodiola; species Rhodiola kirilowii. Next base: position 1,877,042 of record CM066203.1, on the reverse strand, counting down.
TTCAGTTTCCACTGAAAGGATTTTCGAAATCAGATTATTCCTTTTATTCCCGATATGCTTGTAGGGTTTACAAACTAGATCACACAGATTCTATTTGATGACCTCTACTCAACCGGATGGAATAATCGATTTCGACCACAAACCTCAGTGTGTGGCTTCAGCAAGTACTCCTTCAGTTGGTCGTTCTTTCACTCAGAAGATACGCCGCTCTATGCTCTGGAAACTCGCTTCTTTCTCCTCATAAATCGTCGTTCTGCTCTCTGGAGGTGCTGCAGCTCTTCTCTCTGGAAATCCGCCGCTCAGCATCCACAAGACATTTTGTCAAACCCTAGCTCTTTATATAGAGTTTGTTATGTCTTAAACTCTGGGCCCAATATCCTGGGCCAGCCCAACTGTCCAAACCCTAATGGACTTCAGTTCAATAAGACAAGACTCCTTCTAGAATCTTCCTTTCTTCTCCAATCTTCATTTAATCTGTTTATCCATCAAACAGAACTTGCCAAATCTGATCTGTAGAATATTCTTCTCCATATTCTGCTAATCAGATATCTTCTTCTTGATTTCCAAATCTGTGATTAATCTTCACGAATTATCTTCGATCTCAACACGCCAACTCGCCCTAGTTGCGTGGTTCTCAAGGCTCTTTAATTGGTTCAATTCGAATCTTCTTGAACCGCAATTCGATCGCCTCAACTTCAATCAATGTTTGCATGCTTGCGTTTCCTCACCTGAAACTTGCGTCAACAAATCTATCCATGGATTTCTGCACACTTAGGCAACACATTAGCTAAGTGTTTGTAATCATCAAAACCAAAGGGTTCCAACAAATTCCCCCTTTTTGATGATGACAAACACTTCTTCAATAAAACAGAAATCCATCACATGTAATTCAATTCATCACTAATCTATCAGACAGATTCATCACTAATGTTAGTTTCTGATAGACAGACACTTCTATCACTAATCTATCAAACACTTTTTCAGTTAGTTTCTGATAGACAGACATTTCTACGAACTCACGACAGTTCCCCCTTAAATAGGCATTAGATTTGAATTTCAGTAGTGACTTCCCCCTCAAGTGGTGCACTCATGTTATCTTCCCCCTTTTGGCATCATTAAAAAGGTCGCAAGTTAATATACCCAGGTAATGGAAGAAAACTGCATATTTCATTATCTAACATGCAAAAGTTCCCCAAGGGACACACATAGCAAGTAGAAAAATGCAAATACTATCAGGCAGACATTAAGCATGACAACGAAGAAAAAGTTGCAAATAATGAGGCAGGTGAGGTGGGGATTTCAAAAGAAGGGGGCAACCACGAGACAAACCCTGGGCTAACCTTTCACCAATAACTTCAACTGGTCAACCAGTTCTGTGCCCACGTATCTCAGCTGTCGATTCATCTCCCCTATCTCCTCTCTAATCTAAGTCCCATGAATAATATTGATTTCGGCAGACTCTTCAATCTCCTTGACCAGGGTAGGCAGTGACTCAAGGGCTTCAAGCTTAGTACGCAGCTCCGTCACCCAGTCAACATCAGACTCCTTCGCCTCCTTCTCAACCAATGACTCCAGATGAGCCACTCTCTCAGTCAGCAAGTCCACCTTTCCAGATAACCTCTGCAAGGCCTCAATCACAGCCGGTGACCCCTCATCTAGATGCAACGGATGCTGTTTCAGAGGATCAACCTCCTGATGTGCAGCTGGCTGTGGGGTGGTTATCCGAGCATTCTGCCATCCATTTTCAGCATCAAACTTCCCATTGAAATTATCAAAGGTCACCATATCAAGAGCCGTAGATATTACACTCTCTACTTCTGGCTGATAGACGCCAAAATGGCTCAAAAATTTCTTCACAAATCCAGTGTAGGGTAATCCATGCTTATTACTCACAGCGCAGTATTTCATATACTGTAAAATTTGCTTGGGAAGGCTGATAGGCTCTTTGGCTCTTAACTTGTCAATCAGGAGGAAATTCTGAAAGTTGAAAACTCCACCAGCTGGTGTGTAGCCAAAAACTCCCTATCGATTACCAATTCCACCATCACGGATCTCCTTTCTAGAACTTTTACATCACCCTCCTCTGACACAGTTCACTCCTCCGCCATGGAACCACTTTTATGCTCGCCTTTGAGCAAATGATATAAGCCTTCATCAAAGACACTCAGTCATCATTGTTTCTAGTTCACCAACCTGTGAACCACTTCTGCAAACAACCCTTCAACTCCCTTTTTCTGAAAAGGGGAGAAAATACTATTTTGCTTGACTTCAACAACTTGAATCCATAAGATTTGCCAGAAACAATCCAACTCCAGAAGTTTGACTAGAATATGCACAATTCCTCGCACAACACCTGTCAACAGATCATCAATCCAGAGCTACGCTCTTCTGCACCAACTCAGCTTCTACTTTGCATCATTCATTCATAGCAACTGACACAACCTCTCGGCCATCATTTGACTATGCAATCCAGTGCTGCCTTTCGTCTTCCACCGAGGTGCCATCACATGGCTTCATTAAACGTCCAGCCAATATTGTCAAAAACCTCCATACCAAGAATAATAGACATAACATTCTCCACTTCTGGCTAACGGATGCCAAGATCTGCCTTTGCTTCTCTTCTTTATACTTTGAGAAGCCCTAGAAATTTCTTTTTCAATTTCTGAATTCCACTTGGCATCCTCGAATCTCGCAAGATTTAATTTTATAATTTCCAAAAGAAATTGCACCTTTAAATCTGCTTCCAGATCCAAAATTAGGTAATAGTTAAACTGCCTTGTAACTCCATATTTTGAATTCACTCCACAGTTTGCTGCCACATGGCCATCTGCAGGTATTTAAAACCCCGATTGCTTCAGATTGTTCAAATATCGAGACCTTGCTGTTTTTCCATGCCATAAAGACAATCAGCCATCATGTCCGAAGTGACGCAGTGATGACAACTGTGCTGCAGACGCAGCTTTTGCCTCTCCATACATGTCATTCTAATCGCCATCAATGTAGCACCTTTAACTTCTTTTAATTTAGATACGCCGAATAAATTTGTAGATAAACTTCCATCCAATTTCAAGAAGTAATTGCCAACTGCCTCATAACTCCCCAATTTTAGTGGATTACTTCCACGTGTCCAGCTGGTAGAAAAGATGCTTCAATTGCTTTGACTGCATGCCTTTTGGCTTGTTCATCTTCCCATTATTCGGTTTCCCATGCCATGACATCATTGGCAGTAAAATCCATCAGACAGTCTGTTCTGCGGCCTTTGCTTTTCAATTGTGCAGTCAAATCGCCATAAATGCCTTATGTTAACTACCATACAGCTTGCATCCATTAACTCTTCATCCGGTACTTACCATTATCCACTGATTGAACCGGCCACATTCATGATTGAGCCAATTTGAACCAGCTTGAGATTAACCCCGGTTTTGTCTCATGGTTTTCACAAGGGTTGTGGTGCTTTAGGTTTACCCAAGAGGTACAATAAAAACACCACTCAATCATGAAGCAAGCAATTCACCAAGTCAAATCAAAGCAATATCATGCAGTGTGGAGATAGCAAAAAAATATGTGATGTTTCATAATCAAAGGGCTAAACTATCACCAAACAGTCTCCACACATTACAGGCTTAGGTTGGTCTTAGAGTACTTCCGTGGCATGTATTGAGGGTTCAAATTGGAAGTCTCTTTTGGGCTACAAAGAATTTTGTGTCATGCTCAAATTCTGCTATCAAGTAGTTTTATTTATCAAGCAAGCATGGTGAACACACAAAGAAACTTTCACACAGTTTTCAACTTCATAAGCAGCAACTCCATACCATGGCAACTTAGCATGCATCCTAGTCTAGCCAATCATTGGAGAAATCTAACATGGAATACAGACTAGGTAAGGGATGTCATACCTAATTCAAGCCTTAGCTTCTCATAGGGCTCCCTATGCAGTGCTTTCGTAAAGATGTCTGCAATCTGCTATTCATTTCTACAGTATTCCATGGCATTGACCCATTCTGAGTCTTTAAGCGCTTCCACTACTGCCTTCGGTTCTGCAACATAGACAAAAGAGGCAACTCCACAGAATTGACATAAACTATTAAGATCTACCTGTTTGTGAGAGGTGTAGCAGTAGAAGTCCCTTAGTCTGGCTGGCGGCTGAATCTCCTTGTCCACGACCTGTGGTTCTGAGTTCCCCCTCAGGTCTAGCAGGGGTAGGATCACCAGCAATCTCTTTCTCACCAGGAATCTCATCGTTTACTTCCACCGCAGGGTCATCATGGACTTGTCCACCTGCTGGATTAGCATTCTCAGCATTCTCCACTTGATCCTCTGGAGGTGCATCGTCTGTTTCCTCCACGGCTGATCAAGTGCGCTATCCACCTTGGGTGAGCCAACTACCAATTCCATATGATGGATTTTGTGCAGAGCTTTATACTTGCATGCCCAACCCTCTTGAGTCATACGATGGACCTTCTGCAACACTTGATAGATACATTTCTTCCTCACGGATAAAATCTCTCTTGTTGTTATCACGTTTTCCTTTGCTTTCATTTCCGAAGATTACGCTTTCTCCGGAGTGTTTATGGAGCGAGTCGAACCATCATGGATTCCCTGTCATATGCTTTGAGCAGCCACTATCTAAGTACCAGGGACGGGACCTCACTCCTTCCTGCAAAGAAGAGATTAGTTTTTCCGAACCCAGACAAGCTTGGGCTTACTGGGTTTAGGAATAAAATTAGCAACAGGAACAGAATAAGATTGATAATGTGCATCATGGTTAGTTGTGTCAATCTTTCTTCTGGGTGTGCTTCTTGATCTACCACAGATTTCTGGATCATAGTGGGGGCGAAAGTGACCAACTCTCCCTTTCTTTCTATATGCACTTGCTTTCTTCTGATAGCGCGCTCTCGGGCAGTGATCCTGAGCTGTTACCCAGTTGCGGTTCTTTTCATCTATCTCCCTTAGTCTTGGGCATTCTGCTCTATAATGTCCAGATTTTCCACAACACCAGCATGTTCTGTGGCATGGAAGATCAACATACTTACTTCTGCCAGGTGGAATAGATGTCCTCATCTTTCTCGCGTGGAAGTCTATCTTTGAAGGCTTACGACTCTGACTCATCTTTAGCCATATTTCATAGGCCTTTCTGGCCTTGTAGGGAACAGAATCCGTGTCATGGATATTGAATCCTTCCGGTGGACTATCTTCCCTCTTTGTGTGTCTGATGGTCTGAGGCCTTCTTCTCTGGCGAGAGCTTTCTCCTGGTTCCATCATTACATCTTTTCCTTTGGCAGCCTTTTCCTTTGCTGCCTTTTCCTGTTCGTGTCCAAGTCCTGGTCTGACGAACCTTTTCTTGTAGTCCCTCTTTGCTTCCAGCTCACGGATCCATTCTTCTTTCCGTGTAGCATCCTCGAGTCTCAGGTTTTCCACTGTTTGGAGGAGTACCTCATTCTTTTGTCTGAGGTTTATCAACTCATCGTTCAGCCTTTCAACCTCTGTGTTGAAGTCAACCATCTCAGTATTTTCTATCCTCAAGCGTTTTAGCTCGTCGCTTAGCTTGCTAATCTGTCTCTCTCTTCCATCACAGGTACGACACTTGCATACATGCTCTGCCATTTCCGTCTCAAGGCGCATAGCTTTGTTTGCCCATAGATTGTTCTCTTCTATGTCAGCATGATGCTCCTGTTGCATACTAGATATTCTTTTCTCCATTTTTTGAATTTTCTCAAGGAGTTTGGTTATTGTTTCTGCAAAGTCAGATTCAGAAAACACTTCATCAGTAAAGGAGTCAGTATCCGTTACCTGGTTTGATGTGGAGTGAGCCATCAAGCAGGGCTCCTTGGTATATTTTCCATCATCGCTGTCAGAATCTCCCCAAGCTGCAAACATGGCATGAGTTGGCTTTGGGACAGGTTCTTCTCCTTTCTTTCTGCTGTAGCAATCTTTAGACAGATGTCCCTTCTTCTGGCAGTGGTGACATGTTCTATTTTCCTTTTCTTCTGGGTTCCCCTCATCTTCACTTGACGTAGCATCTTTATTCCATCTGGAGGAGTTGCCACGACTTCCTCCTTTTCTGAAATCTCTTCTCCCTTTACCAAGGTTGGCCAATTTCAGGGCTTTTGTGAGTAGAGCTATATCATCATCCTCTTTTGGTGACTTATTTTTGTGTGCTAGATCAAGGGCTCTTTCTACTGTCTGAGCAATGGCCTGAGACTTGTCAGACTGTCTCCTAGCCATCTTCCTTTCAGTGATTCCTGCTTGGCTTTTGAGATTAGCAACCAGTTCCTCTAGTGTGATATCCTTGATTCCGTTTTGAGCTTGTAGTGCTAATGTCACGTCGTCCCACTTCGAGTTCAAGGCTTGCATGAACTGGTGTGTGATTTTCCATTCCAGGAGCTTCTCATTCAAGTATTCCAGCTGTCCAATGATGGCATGGAACCGAGTGAAAAACTCTTCAAGGGATTCATCCTTCTTCTGCACAACAGATTCATAGTCCTTGATTGCGGCCAAGATCCTGTTTCTCTTGATATCTTCGTTCCCTCCATACAACATCACCAATCCATCATACATATCCTTTGCTGTCTTGTGCATAGCCACCTTGATCTGGTCTCCGGGAGAAAGGGCCATGTATAGGACTTTCTTTGCTCTAGCATTCTTTTCCAATTTCTTGTAATCCTCATCAGTATACTGATCCTTAGTCTTTTCCACTGGTTTCTCAGGATCTGATGTATCAGGAGGAATGGTGAGTGGTCCTGACTCGAAGATGCTCCAAAGCTGTCCATCCAGCGAGCAGACGTGTGCCTCGAACTGGTCCTTCCACCAGTCGAACTGCCCGGGCTTCAACAGTGGCGGTTTCCAAAATGAATCACTGATAGACGACATACTTTTCCTGCAAAACTAACACAAATCTAGAACCGTCGGCTCTGATACCACGTGTTGGATCGAAGTGTTAGCAGAATACGATAATCTATCTGACGGAAGTTAAAAGTTATCTCTAAGTTATTTTCCGTTTGACGATTAAAGTAGCAGCGGAATAATAAGCAGAAAAGTAATCAACCGAAGGAACAACACAAGGATGTATAGTGGAAAACCTTATCAAAACTATGATAAGATTAAAAACCACTACCTTTCAGTTTCCACTGAAAGGATTTTCGAAATCAGATTATTCCTTTTATTCCCGATATGCTTGTAGGGTTTACAAACTAGATCACACAGATTCTATTTGATGACCTCTACTCAACCGGATGGAATAATCGATTTCGACCACAAACCTCAGTGTGTGGCTTCAGCAAGTACTCCTTCAGTTGGTCGTTCTTTCACTCAGAAGATACGCCGCTCTATGCTCTGGAAACTCGCTTCTTTCTCCTCATAAATCGTCGTTCTGCTCTCTGGAGGTGCTGCAGCTCTTCTCTCTGGAAATCCGCCGCTCAGCATCCACAAGACATTTTGTCAAACCCTAGCTCTTTATATAGAGTTTGTTATGTCTTAAACTCTGGGCCCAATATCCTGGGCCAGCCCAACTGTCCAAACCCTAATGGACTTCAGTTCAATAAGACAAGACTCCTTCTAGAATCTTCCTTTCTTCTCCAATCTTCATTTAATCTGTTTATCCATCAAACAGAACTTGCCAAATCTGATCTGTAGAATATTCTTCTCCATATTCTGCTAATCAGATATCTTCTTCTTGATTTCCAAATCTGTGATTAATCTTCACGAATTATCTTCGATCTCAACACGCCAACTCGCCCTAGTTGCGTGGTTCTCAAGGCTCTTTAATTGGTTCAATTCGAATCTTCTTGAACCGCAATTCGATCGCCTCAACTTCAATCAATGTTTGCATGCTTGCGTTTCCTCACCTGAAACTTGCGTCAACAAATCTATCCATGGATTTCTGCACACTTAGGCAACACATTAACTAAGTGTTTGTAATCATCAAAACCAAAGGGTTCCAACAGAAAATGTCAAAAGTTGATGAGCAAAATTTAAGAAGCAGAATATTTTTGGTTGAGAGAAGTCATGAGTTTTATGCTGACATTTTTGTAGTACTATTCAAATTGGGGCCAGGTTTAGCAGTTGCGGATGGTTACCGACTCTGACTTTAGCTTTACCATATTTTTTATTGGACCGTATTGGTTCAATCGAAATTAAAGATGGTCCGACCGAAATTATTCATAACCAGGTTTGATGTGTAATTTATCGAATACCGTTTTCTACTGGGCTTTTTAAGGCTATTCAAAATTTAGCTTCGACGGCCCAATACTCCAACATATTTCGGTAAAGAGGGCCCAAAAGAGAAGCTCATGTCACAGTCACACATTACTGACCATACTCTGCACGCCAACTTCAAAGTCCAAAATGTTGAAAATTAGAAGAAATAAAAAACAAGTCATCAAGCAATACAACAGAAATCTCTCCAACAATTTGCTGTGGTGAAGTAGTTTTTCATTAGCGAATCGGATATAGTTGAACTGTTTGAATTCTTGACTTATAGTTAAGTAATCAATCATTCAATTTCTATATAAATCTTAATATTATAAGTAACAGACGCCAACATAGTTGGTAGCGGAGTATGTATGCAGGCAATTGAAATGGGCAAAGTCCCAGGTTAACATTTTTTTCTTTTCATGAAAAGACATATACGTGACGCTGACAAGAATTCTCGTTTCTCATTTATCCATGGGACAAGACAAAAATAAGGCCAAAAAAATTGAATAATTAGTATACATAAGGTCGGAGGTCCAAGGGGGGAATGGCAGATGAACCTGCCCATCAAACGAGCTAAAGGGGGTGATGAATGTGTCAAAAGGGTTTACCGGACAGTAAAAATGGTCACCAACGGTTGCAATCGTACAATTCTCGTATGTTACCTAACACAAACATTCTAAAAAGCTAAAACCTTTTTTGACTCCCGCTTATCCCAAAAAAAAAAAAAAAAACCTTTTTGACTCCCAATTAGCAAATTTGTTCAATAGAAAACTCCCCAAATGCATGTCGCAATTTTCATCTTCCTCGGGAATTTCCTGATCGCGAAAATCACCCATGGGAGCTGAACTGATCATCAAATTGGAAATGCAGCATTGATACTATTGAGCCATATTCACTTCCCAATGTGAGTGTTTTCCACTCTCAATATTGTTGTTTATTTTATTTAATCAATTTTATGCTTTTTTGCCCTCTTGTGTGACATGCTTGGCTGTAATGTTGGATCGAAGTGTTAGCGAAATACGATAATCTATCAGACGGAAATTAAGAGTTGATTTTATATTGTTTTCCGTTTGATAGTTTAACGTAGCAGCGGAATATTGATGCAGGAAAGTGACGGCAGAAATAACAACACAAGGATATATAGTGGAAAACCTTATCAAAACTATGATAAGATTAAAAACCACTACCTTTCAGTTTCCACTGAAAGGATTTTCGAAATCAGATTATTCCTTTTATTCCCGATATGCTTGTAGGGTTTACAAACTAGATCACACAGATTCTATTTGATGACCTCTACTCAACCGGATGGAATAATCGATTTCTACCACAAACCTCCGTGTGTTGCTACAACGAGCTTTCTTCCTTCAGTGCGATTCCGCCGTTCTTTTCTCAAGAACACTCTGTCGTTCTACTCTCTAGAACTGCGCCGCAATCTCTCTAGAAGCTGTCTTGGAAAACCGCACTTTACATGTGCTAAACCTAGCTCCTTTTATAGGGCGGCTGGGTCTCGTTATCTAGGCCCAATGTCCTGGCCCAGTCTTGATTTCCGAAACCCTAGCGTCTTTTCCCAAAACGACAGAACTCCTTTTTCTTCTGGAATCTTCTCTTTGTCTGTTTGTTTACTTAACACAATTTGCCACATCCAACCTGTAGGGTATATCCATCTCATGGAAATTTGTTCTTTAATCTGTTAGATGGATTTCTGCACACTTAGATAAACCATTAGCTAAGTGTTTGTGATCATCAAAACAAATGGGTTCCAACAAATTCCCCCTTTTTGATGATGACAAACACTTCTTCAATAAAACAGAAATCCATCATAAGTAATTCAATTCATCACTAGTCTAGCAGATAGACTTTTAATCAGTTTCTGTTAGCAAGACAGAAGCCAGACAGATTTACGAACTCATGACAGTTCCCCCTTAGATGGGCATTAGATTTGAGTTTTAGTGATGACTTCCCCCTCAAGTGGTGCATCCATGTTATCTTCCCCCTTTTGGCATCATTAAAAAGGTCACAATTTAAGAAAACCAAGTAATGGAAGGAAACTGCAAATTTCATTTTTAACTAGGCAAAAGTCCCCTGAGGGGCACACAGCAAGCAGACGATTAAAAGTACTTTCAAACATAAACAGAGCAAAGTCACGAAGTAAAAATCATGAAGGAGGAGGATGATGTGGGATGGATATCAAGGGAAGGGAACCATGAGACAGAGGCTGGGTTAATCTCTCACTAAAGTCTTCAAATGGTCAACCAATTCTGTCCCAACGAATCTTAACTGGCGATTCAGCTCCTGAATCTCGTCCTTGATTTGCGTCCCATGTATCATATTGATCTTAGCGGACTCATCCAACTCCTGCAACATGACAGGCAGCGATGCAAGCACATCCACTTTGGCTTGCAAATCCTCCATTCCATCAACAACTGACTTTTGCAACATCTTCTCACACAATTCCTCCAGATTGCCCACCTTATCTGTCAGCAGCACTACCTTCTCAGACAAGCTTTTCAACACCTCAATCACAGCTGGTGATCCCTCATCTGGATCCAGCGGTTGCTGATCCAGAGGATCCACCTCTTGAGGTGCCTCTTCCATAACAGGGGTAGGAACGTACGAGTCGTTCTTCCAACCAGTCCCTTGTACAAACTCCCAGTTCCAGCTCGCCATGGTCTGTTCCTCAAGAGCGAAGGACAGCTGACTCTCCACTTCTGGCTGGTAGATTCCAAGTTTGACAATGATTTTCTTAACAATTCCTGGGAATGGCAGACCTTGCGTCTTACTGCTGGCCGCTTTATCCATGTGCTTGAATATCTGCATTGGAAGATGGATCTGAGCCTTCCCTTGGAGTTTATCCAGCAGAAGAAAGTCCTGGAAGTTGAGCACATCATGCTTCTGTGTTCTGGGAGTGATAGAGGTGCAAATCAGCTTGTGAAGGATTCGATTGGTTAAGTACAACGTGTTGGCTTTCCCTTGATGAGAGACGTTATTGGGATCTCCCCCCACTCTTCTAATCACGTCCCCCTTCGCCACCGACTCAGGCCAAATCCCCTTATTATAATCCTCATATCCTCGAGCTGGAACTCCTAGCAGATCACCCAACTCCCGGCAAGAGAATACTTGCTCTGCTCCGCCAATCACAAACGTGGCCAAAGGCATTCCTCTCAACTCCTCTAGCTTAAACTTTGAATAAAATTCCCTCACTCTATCTTCATCCACCAACACCTCCTCTCGAAATAAATGATCCCATCCTTGGGCAATAAGAGTATTACTAACCTTATCAAGTTGGAACTGAGCCAAAAACTCACGATCAATCGTCATTTCAGGAATTACGAACCTTCTCTTCATGAGCTTTTCCTCCTCTGCCTCCGGAGCAGGAACCTCCTTCTTCACTACTGGTGGAAGATCCTTTGAGGTACGCTTGCTTTTCCGGGTGGGTTTTTCTGAGGCGGCCGGCTTCCTCTTCTTACTGCCAGAAGCTGCAGCGACACTGGTTCTCTTTTTGTTCGGTGGAGACCCCTTCGTCACTGGGTTTGTCACCTCTTCCGGCACACATCAGACTGTTTCAGAGGATGCTTCCAAGGTCTTCGATTGTTCCACCGCAGCTTCACTCACGCTCATTCCTTGAGCCCTTAGTTTGGCAATCATTTCAGAGATTGACATTTCTTCTGAGGCAGCCATGGAATTTTCTGGGCAGAATTAGGGTTTCGGCAATTAGGGTTTTCTTTAAGGAAGAGAGCAAATAGTTGTGAGGCTTTGCCGACTCGCTTCTCTTTAATACCGAAAGCAAACCCTCGAAATTACCTTTCAAAATTTAAAAAGAGGCCCAACCGCCATATCAATTAGATTCATCGAATCAATTTGTGCAGATAATCTGCCTTTCGAACTTCAAAAAGATAATTAATGACCGCCTTGAGAATTCCTAAAACAATTAGAATTCCACCACGTGTCCGTCTGGGAGAAGATCTGATATTATTTGCCTTGACTACACACGCCTTTTGGCTTGTTCCTTTCCCCAATAGTCGGTCCACATTCCAATGGCATCAATTACAGTACACGCCATCATTCAAGTCTGCTTTACAGCTTTTTGCTTTTTACTGAGTAATCAAATCACCATAAATGCATGTCTGAACTGCCATACAGCTTGCATCCATTCTTTAGCAATGATCAGAGATCAACCCATCCACAGAGTCGATTGAACCAATTTTGTACCAGCTTGAGATTAACCCGTTCTCTATTGTCTCATGGTTTACACAAGGGTTGTAGTGCTTTCGGTTTACCCAAGAGGTACAAGGAAAAACACTACTTATTCACGAAACAACCAATTTTTCAAGTCTGAGCGAAGTAATATCATGCAATGTGGAGAAAAAAAAATGTGATATTTCATAATCAAAGGGCTAATCAATCACCAAACAGTCTCCACATGTTATAGGCTTAGGTTGGTCTTAGAGAACTTCCATGGCATGTATTGAGGGTTCAAATTGGAAGTCTCTTTTGGGCTACAAGGAAGTCTGTGACATGCTCAGATTTGCTATCCAGCAATTTTAATTTATCAAGCAAGCATGGTGAACACACAGAGAGACTTTCACACGGTTTTTCAACTTCATAAGCAGCAACTCCATGCAATGGTAACTTAGCAGGCAACCTAATCTAGCCAATCATTGGAGAAATCTACCATGTAATACAGACTAGGTAAGGGAGGTCATACCTAGTTCAAGCCTTAGCTTCTCATAGGGCTCCCTGTGCAGTGCTTTCGTAAAGATGTCGGCAATCTGCTCCTCAGTTCTGCAGTAATTCATGGCAATAATTCCTTTTTCTACACAATCACGCAGAAAGTGATATCTGATTTCTATGTGTTTGGTGCGTGAAAACTGCACTGGATTTTTAGAAATGTTAATTGCACTAGTATTATCACATAGAATAGAAATGCAATCAAGATTGACACCAAAATCACTTAGCTGTTGTTTTATCCATAGGAGTTGTGCGCAGCAGGCGGCGGCAGCAATATACTCGGCCTCTGCAGTGGATAGAGCAATGGAAGATTGCTTCTTGGAACCCCATGAGATCAGACAGGGTCCAAGGAATTGTGCCATCCCTGAGGTGGATTTTCTATTTGACTTGCAGCCAGCGTAGTCAGCATCTGTATAGGCCGTCAAGCGTAAATCCCCTCCCTTGGGATAGAAAAGGCCTAGATCATCAGTCCCTTTTAGGTACCGTAGAATCCTTTTCACGGCTTTGATGTGTGTCTCTCTGGGATCTGCCTGAAATCTGGCACATAGACAAACACTAAACAGAATGTCAGGCCTACTAGCCGTTAGATATAAGAGAGAGCCTATCATTCCCCTGTATAGAGTTGGATCCACTTGAAGGGAGGACTCATCCTTTCCCAAGGAGTCATTGGGTGACATCGGTGTGGCACATGGCTTTGCGGATTCCATCCCAAATTTCTTCAGAATTTCCCTCACATATTTCTGCTGATGGATCTGGGTTCCATCTTCATTCTGAAATACTTGAAGCCCCAGAAAATATTTCAGCTCTCCCACCATACTCATCTCGAACTCACTTGACATTAGATCTGTAAACCTTTTCACAAGCAAGGGGTTAGTTGATCCGAAAATAATATCATCAACATATACCTGAACCACAAGAGTGTCTGCTCCTTCTTTCAGAAGGAATAGCGTTTTGTCCACCTCTCCTCTGACAAATCCATGTGATAGAAGGAACACAGACAACCTTTTGTACCAAGCGCGAGGAGCCTGTTTCAGCCCGTACAATGCCTTGTCCAGGATATACACATGATCAGGATGATCTTTGTCCTCGAATCCAGGAGTTTGACTTACATACACTTCTTCTTTTAACACCCCATTGAGAAAGGCCGTCTTCACATCCATCTGTTGCAAGGCGAAGCCATGATATGTTGAGTATGCAATAAGCAATCTAATTGCTTCAAGTCTGGCAACTGGAGCGAAGGTTTCATCGTAATCTATTCCCTCTTGTTGATTGTAACCTTTTACCACCAGACGGGCTTTGTTCCTTACAACTGTTCCCTTATCATCCATCTTGTTCCTAAAGACCCATTTTGTTCCAATTACGTTCTTATCCTTAGGTCTAGGAATCAGACGCCAAACTTTGTTTCTCTCAAATTGGTGCAACTCCTCTTGCATAGCATTGATCCATTCTGGGTCTTTGAGCGCTTCCGTCACCGTCTTCGGTTCTGCAAAAGAAACAAAAGACGCGAATCCACAGAATTGATGTAAATTATTACGATCTACCTGTTCCTGAGATATGTAGCATTGATAGTCTTCAAATCTGTCAGGTCGACGAACCATCCGTCCATAACGAGTGGTTCTGAATTCCCCCTCAGTATTTGCGGGTGTGGGTTCAGCAGCTATTGCTCCATCTCCAGGAATCTCTTGGTTGGCTTCCACCACAGGGTCATCATTTTCATTTCCACCCGGCGGATCAGTAATTTCCTGATGATCTGCCTGATTGACTGGTAGTTCATTATCTGCCTGGTGGATATCCATGTGAGGCACTTCAGCAGGGGGTGCTTGAGGAGGTTCCCAGTTGGGATCTGACTCATCGATGAACTGAAGCTCCCCAGCATCAAGCATAGCCGCTGATGAGGAATCCCGTATCAAGTGACCAGCTATCACTATTTCGTCGAACTTCACGTGCACACTTTCCTCAACTTGTTCTAACCTCAGATTGTAAATCTTGTAGGCCTTGCTGTGACTGGAATATCCAACGAAAACTCCTTCATCGCTCCTCGCATCAAACTTACCCAAGCTATCTTTTCCGTTGTTGTGGACAAAGCATTTGCACCCGAAGACCCTTAGATGGGAAATGTTTGGCTTTCGTCCACGCAGAAGTTCATAAGGCGTTTTTCCTATCATGGCTCGAAGTGATGCTCTGTTTAGAATATGGCAAGCAGCATGCACTGCTTCTGCCCAGAAGCTTTTTGGAACCTTGCTGGCAATAAGCATCGTCTGTGACATATCCTCCAAAGTCCTGTTCTTTCGTTCCACCACGCCGTTTTGCTGTGGTGTCCGTGGGGCGGAGAAATTATGATCAATACCTTTATCCCTGCACAACGAAAGAAACTGCATATTCCGGAACTCAGTTCCGTTGTCAGTACGAATGGAGGCCAATTTTCGGTTTAGCTTATTTTCTATCAGCTTTAACCATGCTTCAAATTCAGCGTAAGTTTGAGATTTTGTGCATAGAAAGATAGTCCAAGTATACCTGGAGTAGTCATCGACTATGACCAGAATATACCTGTTTCCACCACGACTAATCACGTTGACGGGGCCGCATAAATCCATGTGGATCATGTCCAGTGGTGCAGATGTGCTTACAGCTTGCTTTGATGGAAACGACGTTCGTGTTTGCTTTCCTGTAGCACACGCACTGCATATCTGCCCAAAGGCGCTTTCCACCTTGGGCAATCCGACGACCAGTTCTTTCAGATGGAGCTTGTGCAATAATCTCATGCTCGCGTGCCCGAATCTCTTATGCCATAAGATGGAATCTTCAGTGATGCTTGCAAGGCAGAGTTCTTCTTCAGGAGTGAATTCTGGATCAACAGTATAGATTTCTCCCATACGAATTCCCCTTAGAACTGTTTTACCTGTCTCATTGCATCTTACTAGACAGTCATTAGAGTTGAAAATAACATGATTTTTTCCATTTAAGCACAACTGAGATACACTTAGCAGATTATATCTCAAATTTTCAACCAAGCTCACCTCCCTTATTCGGATAGTGTCCAAAATCCTTACCTCTCCTATAGCTTTCACCTTTCCTTCACTTTTATTTCCGAAGATTATGCTTTCTCCGGAGTGTTTATGGAGCGAGTCGAACCATTCTTGATTCCCGGTCATGTGTCTTGAGCAGCCACTGTCCAGGTACCAGGGACGGGACCTCACTCCTTCCTGCAGAAAAAAGATTAGTTTTTGCGAACCCAGATAAGCTTGGGCTTACTGGGTTTAGGAACGAATCTAGCAGTTGGAACATAAAGAGATTGATAAGAAACATCATTGTTAGTTAGATCAATCCTTTTCTTGGGTGTCTTTCTTGGTCTACCACGGATTGCTGGGTCATAGTGAGAGCGATAGTGATCGACTCTGTCCTTTCTGCAATATAGATTGACCCTTTTCTGATAGTGATCAATTCTGTCTTTTCTACCATATGGATTGACTGTCCTCTGATGGTGATCAACTCTGTCTTTTCTACCATATGGATTAATCTTCCTCTGACGGCCTGCCACTACCCAGTTGCGGTTCCTTTCATCCATCTCCCTTAGCTTTGGGCATTCAACTCTGTAATGTCCTTGCTGCCCGCAGCCATAGCATAATCTATGGCACGGAAGATCCACATACTTGCTTCTACCAGGTGGTGTAGATGCTCTCTTCTTCCTCGCCAGAAAGTCTATCCTTGAGGGCCTTCTACTCAGATTCATCTTCTGCCACATTTCGTAGGCTTTCCTTGCCTTGAAAGGGACAGAGTCCAAGTCATGGATGTGGTATCCCTCCTGTGGACTAGCTTCCTTTCTTGTCTGTCTAACGGTTTGAGTTCTTCTATTCGGGCGAGAACTCTCTCCTGGTTCCATCATTACATCTTTTCCTTTAGACATCTTTTCTTCCTCGTATCCAAAGCCTGGTCTAACAAATTTTTCTTTGTAGTCCTTCTTTTCTTCTTCAACCCTTTTAGCTTCCAACTCACGGAGCCATTTTTCTTTCTTTACAGCTTCCTCGCTTCTGAGCTCAGCTACTATATGGAGGAGTTCCTCATTATTCTGTCTGTGGTTTGCCAGCTCCCTTTCCAACTCTTCAACCTTGGTGTTGAAGTCAGTCATCTCGATGTTTCCGATTGTCATGCGTTCCAACTCCTCACTCAGTTTGCTTATCTGTCTTTCTTTTCTTGCACAAGTAAGACACTTGCATACATGCTCTGCCATTTCCTTCTCAAGGCGCATAGCTTTGTTTGCCCATAGATTGTTCTCTTTTATGTCGGCGTGATGTTCCTGTTGCATACTAGATATTTTGTTCTCCATTCTTCGAATTTTCTCGAGGAGTTTGGTTATTGTTTCTGCAAAGTCAGATTCAGAAAATACCTCATCAGTAAAGGAGTCAGTATCTGTTACCTGGTTTGATGCAGAGTGAGCCATCAAGCAGGGCTCCTTGGCGCATTTTCCATCATCGCTGTCTGAATCTCCCCAAGCTGCAAACATGGCGTGAGCTGGCTTTGGAGCAGGTTCTTCTCCTTTCTTTCTGCTGTAGCAGTCTGCGGACAGATGTCCCTTCTTTTGGCAGTGATAGCATACCCTCTCTTCCTTTTCCTTTGACTTCCCTTTGTCTTCATTTGAAGCGACACCCTTGTTCCATTTGGAGAATTTTCCACGACTTCCTCCAGCTCTAAAGTCTCTCCTGCCTTTGCCAAGGTTGGCCTGATTCAATGCTTTCGTTAAGAGTGCTATCTCATCATCTTCCTTTGGTGATCCATTTCCATGTGACAGATCAAGAGCCTTTTCAACTTTCAGGGCTATGGCCTGAGATTTTTCCGACTGTCTCCTAGCCATTTTCCTTTCAGTGATGCCAGCTTGACTCTGAAGGTTAGCGACCAGTTCCTCAAGAGTAATATCCTTAATTCCCTTTTGAGCCTGCAGCGCCAAGGTTACGTGATCCCACTTTGAGTTCAAAGCCTGCATGAACTGGTGTGTGATTTTCCATTCCGGGAGCTTCTCATTCAAGTATTCCAGCTGTCCAATGATGACTTGGAACCGGGTGTAGAAATCTTCAAGAGATTCATCCTTCTTCTGCACAACAGATTCATAGTCTTTTATAGCAGCCAAGATTCTGTTCCTCTTGATATCCTCATTCCCTCCATATAATCTGACCAATCCATCGTACATCTCCTTTGCGTTTTTGTACATAGCCACTTTTATCTGATCTCCGGGAGAAAGAGCCATGTAGAGGACCTTTTTTGCTCTAGCGTTTTTCTCAAGTTTTTTGTAATCCTCATCCGTGTATTTGTCCTTTGTCTTCTCCACTGGTTTCTCAGGATCTGATGTATCAGGAGGAATGGTGAGTGGTCCTGACTCGAAGATGCTCCAGAGCTGTCCATCCAGCGAGCAGACGTGTGCCTCGAACTGGTCCTTCCACCAGTCGAACTGCCCGGGCTTCAACAGCGGCGGTTTCCAAAATGAATCACTGATAGACGACATACTTTTCCTGCAGGCTAACACACAAATCTAGAACCGTCGGCTTTGATACCACGTGTTGGATCGAAGTGTTAGCGAAATACGATAATCTATCAGACGGAAATTAAGAGTTGATTTTATATTGTTTTCCGTTTGATAGTTTAACGTAGCAGCGGAATATTGATGCAGGAAAGTGACGGCAGAAATAACAACACAAGGATATATAGTGGAAAACCTTATCAAAACTATGATAAGATTAAAAACCACTACCTTTCAGTTTCCACTGAAAGGATTTTCGAAATCAGATTATTCCTTTTATTCCCGATATGCTTGTAGGGTTTACAAACTAGATCACACAGATTCTATTTGATGACCTCTACTCAACCGGATGGAATAATCGATTTCTACCACAAACCTCCGTGTGTTGCTACAACGAGCTTTCTTCCTTCAGTGCGATTCCGCCGTTCTTTTCTCAAGAACACTCTGTCGTTCTACTCTCTAGAACTGCGCCGCAATCTCTCTAGAAGCTGTCTTGGAAAACCGCACTTTACATGTGCTAAACCTAGCTCCTTTTATAGGGCGGCTGGGTCTCGTTATCTAGGCCCAATGTCCTGGCCCAGTCTTGATTTCCGAAACCCTAGCGTCTTTTCCCAAAACGACAGAACTCCTTTTTCTTCTGGAATCTTCTCTTTGTCTGTTTGTTTACTTAACACAATTTGCCACATCCAACCTGTAGGGTATATCCATCTCATGGAAATTTGTTCTTTAATCTGTTAGATGGATTTCTGCACACTTAGATAAACCATTAGCTAAGTGTTTGTGATCATCAAAACAAATGGGTTCCAACATGTAATTTGTTGAGATTGGGAAATGGGACAATCGGGATAGAGAGATAGACATGTAGATGGCACTGAAATATTGGATTGCAGCGAACCGTCGCCGTGTTTTTTTTTTCAAATTGAAAAGATTGAAGAACTTTGCTTTAGTTCACGGCTCTTTCGATTTCTCTATCTTTGGTCGGGTCATGGCGTGTCGTTTAGTGTTTGTTTCTCACTGTGACTCACTTGGTTTGTAATGACGACACGTCACTGGCTATTGAGTTGGAGCGAGCTGTGTGATTATGTTGTAGTAGAATTGATTGAGCCCACCACCTGTTTGATGAATGATCCAACATAGAGTTGGTATTAATTGAGGGTTGTTTTTGGATGCGTTTGTAAAGTTTTTACCAGGTGAAAAGTTTCATCTTTTTTAAGAGTGTTTTCATTTTCATGTGAGATTTTGCCAGGAGTGATAGGCATACATGTTACTCTAGCAGGCCTGTATCTGTATGTATTGCAGGTAAAGTGAAGTTTATCATTAGGAATGGGGCAATGTGGGTACATTCAGGATAAGCTTGATTGTGATTTGCGGTTTAATAGATCAGAACACCAGTCACCACTTGAGATGTCAAGAGTTTATATGGTCACATTTTCTGTCTATGTTCATTTTCGTGTCTCAAAGTGATTTCTAGTTTAGTTTTAGCGCGAGCTAATAACTTCTTGTTGTACTTCTTTGTTTTCATTCAAGGACATGGTTTAAGAGCATCAATTTTCAGAATATGCCATGCCTACTACTAGTACTACGTCATGTCATCCTCACATCCATTGTAGAGTACGTAAGGCTTAATATAATATGCTGCCCTTTTAAGTACCAGGTAGCCTACAGTTATATTTTTCCAACACTGTATATATAAAAAGGTGCCCGGTCTTCTCAAGTTTTGCTCCCTTTCGTATGTTACTGCCATGATAAGAGTATTTTCTTTCAAAATTTAGAAAGCACTGCAAGGATTATTATCTGATTAGCGTTTGTTTTATATTAAGTTTTCCTCGATTTTCTCTCTCACGATAACTTGAAGAGAAAATATCTCAACTTAGGCGCTATTACTAACATTGTCTAAAAAATTGTCACTTAAGTAGATATGACTTAAGATTATATCGAGTAAAAAACGACACTAGGATTAAAGCGATGTTGTCGACGATGACGACACTTTATGTCTTAAGCGCCATTGGTAACAACGCTTTAGGGAATGTGATCATTTTGGAAAAACCAATTTGAAAATTGGTCACATGGAAAATCAAATTCGAATTTCACCTATCAAACGAGGGAAAGGGAGTGATGAATGTGTTAAATGGATTAGAGGACACTCAAAATGGTCACCAACGGTTGGAATGGTATACTATATTACCAAAAACAGACTGTAAAAACTAAAACCTTTGACTCCCAAGTAAGCAAATTTGTTCAATAGAAAAATCCCAAATGCACGTCGCCATTTTCATCTTTCTCGGGAATTTCGTGATCCTAAAATTCCCTCATGGGAGCTGTGCAGCATCGATCCTATCGAGCCAAGTTCACTTCCCAATGTGGACGACGACGACGTTAGTAGTGGGTGTCTCTGCCCGGTTTGACCGGTTTGGTAGCTTTAGTGTGTTTCTGCTTTAGTAGCTTAGTTAGTTAGTTTAGTTAGATTATTTCAATAAGTGGCTATTCTCAGCCGATCTCCGGACTGAGTGAGTTGATTTTTCTCAGCCGTTTGCGGACTGAGTGATAGTCGCATTAGTTGGTTCAGTTGCCCTATTTCCCTGGCTCTAGCCTGGAGATGTTAGTGGGTTTGATGAGTTTCTGACGAAGATGGGTTGGCCGTTTCGAGGCCTGTGCGACAACCTGAGCTCATTTACTGATTTGAGTCATTGAGTCGTCAATGTCCAATATCTGTACAACTTTTCCCATCAAAAAAAAAAAATCAATTTTAAGCCTTTTTGCACTCTTTGTGTGACATGCTTGGTTGTAATTTGTTGAGATTGGGAAACGGGATTATCTGGATAGAGATAGACATGATCGAGTAGTATTGGATTACAGGATTGCAGTTGCAGCTGCAGCTGCAGCGCACCGTCGCAGTTTTTTCAATTAAAAATTTGTCGTCTAGTGGTTTAATGACGGATTAGGTTGTTGAAAGATCGAACTTTGCCTTCCTTCACTGCTCCTTCGATTTCTCTAGCTTTGGTCGAGTGATGGCGTGTCTTTTAGTGTTTGATTCTCATTGTGACTCACTTGGTGTGTAATGGCGACACGTCATTGGCTATTGAGTTGGAGCGAGCTGAGATTATGTTGTAAAATTGATTGAGACCACCACCTGTTTGATGAATGATCCAACAGAGAGTTTGGAAGAAGGGTTAATTGATTGAGGGTTGTTTTTGGATGCGTCGGTATACTTTTTTCCAGGTAAAAAGTTTCATTTTTTTTTTTAAATTTAGTGATTCTTTTTTGAGAGTGTTTTCATGTGAGATTTGCCAGGAGTGGTAGGCAAACATGTTACTCTAGCAGGCCTGTATTACAAGTAAAGTGAAGTTTATCATTAGAAGTGGGCAATGTGGGTACATTCAGGATAAGCATCATTGTGATTTGTGGTTAATAGATCAGAACACCAGTCACCATCTGATATGACAAAAGGTTATATGGTCGTACTTTCCATCTATGTTCATTTCCGTGTCTCGAAGTCGAAGTGATTTCTTGTTTGGTTTTAGCACGAGCTAATAACTTCTTGGTGTTACATGGCAAGAAGGATGACAAAGAGGAAACTCGTAACTCTTATTCAGTTCAAAACTAGGTTTAAGGCTGCTGACAGATTTTGCATAACTCATTGTCCTTCTTTTGTTCATAATACAAGGATTCACGTAAAGAAAATTATTTTCATTCATGGTCATAGTTAACAGCATCAGTTGTTAGAATATCCCATGCCTATTATTAGGCCATGTCATCCTCGCATCTATTGTAGAGTACAGAAGACTTGATAGAATATGCTGCCTGAGTATCAGTTAGCCTACAGTTATAATTTTCCAACACTGTAAATATAAAAAGGTGCCTGGCCTTCTGAAGTTTGACTCCTTTTTGTAGGTAACTACCATGAGAACTGTATTTTCTTTCAAAATTTAGAAAACACTGCATAGTATATTATCTGATTAGCTACTATTTTATATTCAGTTGGTTTACCAAGTAATTCTGGTTTAGTATGAATTATTTTACTTACCAATTGTTTAACCAACCTTTAAAACTTTTTGTGGCCTTTAAATGTGTCTTCTTCTCCTTTCCTCAGCTCATCGAAATTTGGAAAACTTGCACAAAGCTCTCAAAGATAAATAAAGTGTGAGAGGCCGAGTCCATGGCTATAGCTTTCTGCTTCAAGGAGAACAAGCCCTGTGTGCGCTGGGCTGAGAGATACTTTAAGGACTGTTTATGCAATCTGAGGGATGAAATATCATTTGGTTTCGGCATCATTAGCTTAGTTTGCTGGGGAGTTGCTGAAGTTCCTCAGATAATCACCAACTTTCGCACCAAATCTAGCCATGGTATTTCGCTTGCGTTTTTGATGACTTGGATAGCTGGGTATGCTTATATCTTCGGTTTCAAGTTCAAAGTAACAGTTTATCCATACCTTTTGTATGTTTAAGATTTTTTTTTCTTTTTTGCTTGAATGCAGTGACATTTTTAATCTTATTGGTTGTATTCTGGAGCCAGCAACAGTAAGTCGTCTCATCTCCTTCCCTTTCTATACTCTTTAGATACATGAAGCTTGAATAGTAGCATCTGAAGAGATGATTCACTGGGTCTTAATTGTTAGCCTTCATAGGGTATTCCACGTGAGGGTACTTGTCATTTTTGTTTTCATGATCGACTTCTTCATTGTAATGAGTGGTATCTCAACACCTGGAGAATTGGCCTTCAATGCTATCTGATTTCACATTGAACTTAAGTTTGGACTCATGTGAATGATCCTAAAATCTAGTAACTATATACTATATTGGGCAGACCTCTGACTTGGTAAAAAAGGTTTTAAAAAAAGGGGGATAGCAGTCCTCAAACTTATAAGTACTTTAGTAAGTGGGAGACAGTATTCCTTGACCTGTATCTACTATCTAGTCTCATTGGTGCATCTTTTCTCTTTTCCCCCATAGTTTTATTTTTGATTAGTTTTAGTCTGCATTGTTGTTTGTGCTGTACTGCTATTTGATGAGTTTTTATACTTTCCGCCAACCTGCTTGTTTTCCGATGGCAGACCAAGATTCGTTCTTTTATATGTTTAAATTTTATTGGACCGTTTGATCTATCCTTATAATGTAGTCCATCGCTTTGTAGCGTTCCCTTCATTTTGTCGTGATTCTTTCTAACCACATTCATCTGTTTTGGATTGTGCAGCTACCCACCCAGTTATACACTGCTCTGGTAATTTATAATCAACTCTGCGTATGCAATTTCTGTCACTTTTTTATTTATTAATGGTCAAGCAGTAGATAATATTTCCAGTATCACAGCAACTTGAACTGTTTCAAAATATTTTCTTTCTAGCTCTATACAGGGAGTACTGTAGTATTAGTGCTACAAAGTGTGTACTATGATTACTGTCTTCAGTGGAAAAAGAAACGGAGAACAACTCGTGTTGAACCGGTAAAGCCATACACTTATGGATATTTTTTACATTAGCCTAATAAAAGGTAAAAGTTAAATTTTGCTATCTGGTCCGATGTAGGGTGAAGAAAAGAAAGAACCGTTGAAATCCGAACCAGTTGACGCTGGCATTCCTATACCAACTTCATCCCCTCGAAGGGACTATTATTTCACGTATGTATGACACTATACTGTGGTTACGTCGTTGAATATGGCACAATATTGAGTATAAGTGCATGTAACTATATCTACCACCCATAATTGTCTCCAGGTCAGCGAGATCTTTGGCAGGGAGCAGCACTCCACCATATCGGTCTTATCTTCGTGTAGCCAGGAGTGGTCCTTCAGCTTCGGCATTAAGTGATGTTTCCTCATCTGATGAAGAAAGCACCCCTCAAGTTACATCAAAAAAGTCTGCAACCCGCCCTAAGCCCATACCGCGATCTGTAAGCCATTTGATCCCTTCAAGGAAAGCAACTAAATTTCAAATGAATGTGGTCCCTGTACATTTTGGAAACTAACTCCTGTCTCTATGCTGTCGAATCTCAGGCTGGTTACGTGGCGTTTCTAGCAGCATCTTTTACTTTACCTCGTCAAGGAGAAGGCTTGATGAAAGCTTATATGGGATTTACAGGGAGAAAACTACTGTTGCAAGTAAGACCCACTAATTGGATTTTAAAAAAATAGTTTCTGGAATTGTGACTTAAATAACCTCTGTGGACTGGATTCAACTGCAGGAGGCTGGATCCGAGCACAGTGCCTTTGGACAATGGTTGGGATGGATCATGGCAGCTATATACATGGGTGGCCGGATCCCTCAGATATGGCTCAACGTAAGCCTTGCTCAAAATATTTGTGCACCTAATATCTTACACTCATTCATCGTCTAACCACCTCAGTACCATGTTTTTTTTTCTTTTTTGCAATTGCAACAGATAAGACGAGGGGGTGTTGAGGTAACGCATGATCCACCAACCATCTCATTTTCTCATGGACAATGCCATTTTATCTTAGCATATGAATGTGAAAATCTAACTTCTTACAGGGCTTGAATCCTCTCATGTTTGTCTTCGCGCTAATTGCTAACGTGGCTTACGTTCTGAGGTTGTTATTAGTTTCCATCCCCTTACTCTGCAGTCTGTCATTGCCTTTATCTCGTACTTACTCTGCAGTCCATCATTGCCTTTATCTCATACGCTGACTTTCTTTTTTCTTTATGTCGATACGATACAGCATTGTGGTTAGAACAATGGAATGGGACAAGATCAAGGCTAATTTACCATGGCTGCTGGATGCTGCAGTCTGCGTTGTCCTCGACTTTTTCGTATCCTTTGCCAATAATTTCTTAGCTCATGCTACTCATTTCACTAAATTAGCATAGATTGTAATGCCTTAACCAAACCTTTCGCCACAGATCATCTCTCAGTACATCTACTACAAGTTCATCCGCAATTCAACAGAATTTGATGATGAAGATTGTCATGGAGATTACGCAGAGGTGGACAAAGACTGAAGCTCTGCTCATCTAGTCTAGTCCGTTCCATTTAGTTGATCTGTAGAAACTACGTACTATTGACAGAAATTTATGTATGAAAATGATGGCAGAGAGTATTTGGGCTCTCATGTTTGAAATAAACAATCCAGATGTTATCCAATCTTATAAATATTCATCTTATACTTCCGGAAATTCATAATTTTGTTAGTTTTATTTTTTGGATAAAGAAGTCTAATTAGGTTATTGGGCTATTCCAACTTAAGAAGCTCATGATTTTGTTGGTCCGATTTTTAATATTGCGAAGCCTAATCGAACTAGTCCAATTTAGGAAATTGATATGTCATAGCATGCAGTAGGGGTGGACAAAACCCGGCCCGACCCGAAAATCCGGCCCGACTCGGTCCACTTAATGTCGGGTTAGGGTCCAATTTATCAACCCGGTATAATTTTTGGGTCGGGTTAGGGTTGAGGCTCGGGTTACCCGATTTCATAAGTTATATAAAAAATACTAGATTTTTAATGAGATTCAAACATTATACCTCATCTGAATAAAAATTTATTTGTGTTCTCGTGATATATCACACTACATATGAATATGTAATTGATTTGCAATGAAAAATAAAACTGTAATACTAAACTTTAAAGTATTTATGTCATGATAGATGACCATGAATGTTTTATGTCTTTTAAAAATTTTAGTTTTAGGGTCGGGTTCGGATTCACATAATTGACCCGGTCTTTCGGGCCGGGTTAGGGTTCGAATAACTGACCCGATCATTATTTCGGATCGGATTAGGACCAAGCCCAACCCGTCCCAACCCGTCCATCGCCCACCCCTAGCATGCAGTCTTATTTTAGGCAGACTTACCATTTTTGATTATTCCACGTTGAACAACAATGTTTTAACCCGACCCGTTATATTTGTCCGGCTCAATTTTCCTGGGCCCACAAGTAGTCCGTATGAGATAGGAAGACTGACTTATTTATAGAAAACCCTAACCCTAATTAAATCTAAGCGCTAGCTCGACTCTGATTCATGGCGTCACCTTCCTACAGTTGCTACTTCCAGGTTCAACCTCCAACCCTAGATAACAATTTTCACCGTCAATACGAGCGGGCAGGAGTCGATATTGTACAACTCCAAGTACGTTTATGGAACAGCGAGGAGTTGGCAGCGGTCTTGCCGGAAGGAATCATAGAGTACGATGTAAAAAAGACGATGGATTACGAAGGGGGTTTTATCTCAGAGTTAAGTGCTAGTCTTTCCGATATCGGCATCCCGGAGAACAGCAGGGAGTTTAAGCTCTGCATGAGTGAGGAGGTGAGAAGACAAGAGGGGCAGATATGGGATATAGTACATGGTTTTAGGTGTAGACACATTCCTGATAAATATCACGCCAGTTTGATCGCGTTGCTGATGCAGCTTATTAATGCCAATAGGCTCTTTCCTTTGAAGGTAGTGATGAATATTGTTGATCACCGGTCAGATGCTGATATTGATGAGGATGAAGCCGAAGATCGAGATAGTGAAGAGGAGGAAGAAGCTGCTATTGCCATTGAGGAGGAGGAAGAAGCTATTGCCATTGAGGAGGAGGAGGAGGAGGAAGCTATTGCCCTTGATCAGGAGGAAGAAGAAGCTATTGTTGCAAATCAAGATTTTACCGATGAGGACGACTTTATTACCGATGAAGATGAAGATGATGATATTGAGGATGCCATGAATCGGTCGATGGAGGACTTCATTGCTAAGACGGTGCCAGCGAGCGAGGCAGCCATTGCGAGCTTGGAGAAGGTTGGTAAAGTAGAACTCTGTTGTGCTATTTGCAGGGATGAAGATGAATTAGGTTTCTCACGTATGCCATGCACTCACATGTTTCATACTGAGTGTGTTGAGAAATGGCTTAGGATTAGTTCATCTTGTCCTCTTTGCAGATATGCATTGATAGATGCGGCATATTGATTTTTGGTTTTGTTTATTATGAAACGTACTCTTTTCTAGATCGATGGATGCACTAAGTCAGTAGTTTTGATTGGGTTTTGTTTTGATTAGGGTTTTGTTAGGAAACAATTAGTTTTAAATGACGATAAATTCAGGTTTTTGAGCCGAAACTACAGTCTTGTTGTTATTCTTGAGGATTTGTTTTAATTACTAAATTAGCAGTATGACAATATATAAAAATAATATGATTGTAGATGCACCCCATTCAATTTTTGACGAATAAATGTATTTCTGTTGTCTATTTTAGTTTTGCTCCCCATTAGGAAAATTTACCGTGATCCACAAAATTTTGAAAGTAAGTTTCAGTTCATATGAGGAAACATAAGTGTTAAGTATATTTTTGGTGCAAATGTAAAGTTCGTCAAAACTAGGTTATAATTTGTCGTCGAGAAATCAAAATTATGACATCTAATACGAGATTTAATCGCATCCGTTAAAAAATATGTATTTTATATATATTTTAATACATAAATATGACCTATCCTTTTTCTCAGTTCATATATTTATAAGTTGATATAAATATTCTCTTAACAAAAATATATTGAATACATTTAAATATTAAATATTTTCCAATCTAAAAGAATTACCGAGTATCACAAAAAATCTCTAACCAGATATCACTGGACCTAACATATCCTAATTACCTTTGAGTTTCTAGCAATTCATAAACAAAGAAACATAAATATTACCTAAATAAATTAGGAGCAATTTTTTAAAAAATCAAAATTTATAGCAATAATCAAAACCATAAATTTTCAAACATATACCAACAATCATCAGAACTTTGTGATAAATATCAAAAGAAATAGAATCATTATCACCAAGATTTACTTCATTAAACTCAATTGTTTTTAAATAGTGAACAAAATTAGCTGTTAAAAATTGACAAGTGAAATAAACTGCTAAAAATCGGAAAAAATAATAGTCCAAATTGTTGTTCTCTTCTGAACTGCTACACAACCTCGGTACAACACTATATATACCCGCCCGCCGCCCGTCGATCAAGGCCTGCTCCTTGTCTTGATTAATGGCGTCCAATGAAACACGATGGTACCATTACAGCTTTGACATTCGCGAGAGCCCTTGTGAGCATGAGCAGTGTGGGGGATCTTTACAGTGAAGTTGCGCTTGTGGAAGTTGTTGGATGAACGGCTGGCAGACCGAACCGTAGCAGTTGAGGTAGGACGCAGGGAGTGTGACATTCATAGGGACGAAGCGAACTACAATAATGACGAGGAGCCAACCACGAAGGTAAGCACTTGTCTTACAGAGTTGGGTGTCCCGAAGGTCTGTCATGCGACGATGATTACAAGGCTGATGCGGCGTATCGACTTATATGTCATCCGGCGACACCACTACCGACATCAGGTGGTTTTGATGGACATTGTTGGGACATTGGATGTGGGTGTGCTACCTGTGGACTGTTGGAGAATATTTAGTATGCAAGACCGAGTCATATGGAAGAACTCAACTTTGCATCATGGCAGTGAGGTGCTATTAAATAGGTTTTTCTGTTCAGTGTTATCTTATGGTTAGAGTAAACCATTTTGCTTATTTGTAGGAATAAGGTACAAGTCATGGACATGTACTCTCTCCACTTTCCCATGTTCCTGTTAGTGTAAAGCTTATATAAGCTGACTTTTCAATCAATGAAAAATAAGTCTTCCATCAGAACTTGTGTTTTGCATTAACATTTGGTATCAGAGCTTTCGCAAGAGGGCCTGATTGTGAGAAATAAACACGAGAGATTAAGGAAGAAGGAGAAAAGAATGGCTGCGGAAGGGAGTGGCTATGCGGCACCATGTGTGCCCAAGTTTGACGGAGATTATGATCATTGGAGTTTGATCATGGAAAATCTCCTTCGTTCGAAAGAGTATTGGAGTGTAATCCAAGACGAAATCAAGGAAGGGAAAGAAGCTGAGGCACTGAGCGCGGCTCAACAAAAAGTCAATGACGAAGCCAAAATGAAGGATCTTAAGGCAAAGAATTACCTGTTTCAGTCCATTGACAAGTCTATTCTGAAAACAATCACACAGAAAAGCACAGCAAAGCAGTTATGGGATTCTATGAAGATCAAATATCAAGGAAACGCTAGTGTTCAATGTGCGAATCTACAACGATTGAGGCGAACTTTCGAGACACTTGAAATGAAGCCAGGGGAATCTGTAGCTGATTATTTTGGAAGGGTGATGAGTGTATCAAATGATATGAGGAACAATGGTGAAAGCGTGGATGATGAAAAGATAGTCGAGAAAGTGTTGCGGACATTGACAGACAACTTTAATTATGTTGTCTGCTCAATAGAAGAGTCGAAAGATATAAATAAGCTTTCGGTAGATGAGTTGCAAAGTACACTACCCGTGCATGAACAAAAGGTACGTAAAAGTGTTGATGATGAACACGTTTTACAAGTCAATTATGAAAACTACAGTGCACGTGGAAGAGGCAGGGGAAGCAATGCAAGAGGAGGTAGTAGCAATGGCAACCGTGGCCAAGGAAGAGGTAAAGTTGTCAACAGAGAAACTGTTGAATGCTATAAGTGTCAAAAGTTAGGACATTTCATTGCAGAGTGTCCTACTTGGGAGAAAAGGGTGAACTTTGTGGAGTCGAATGTGAAGTCGAATAAAGAAGAGGATATGCTTTTGATGGCATATGCTGAACAGGAAAATACAGAGATGGATGAAGCTTGGTTTCTGGATTCGGGTTGTTCGAATCACATGACGAGCAACAAGGAATGGTTCTCGGAGATTGATGAAAGCTTTCAATCCACGGTGAAACTCGGCAATAACACAAGGATGCAAGTAAAAGGAATCGGCAGCATAAGACTGGAGATTGAAGGCATTACTCAAACCATTGGTAAGGTTTATTATGTTCCAGATTTGACAAATAACCTTCTGAGTATAGGCCAGTTGCAGGAGAAAGGTGTGCATATTCTTTTCAAGGATGGCTTTTGTAAAATTTATCACCCTGACAGAGGATTGATTGTGAACACCAAGATGAGAATCAACAGAATGTTTTTGGTCTTTGCACATAAGAAAGCTACTCCATCAGCAACATGCTATAAAGTTGAAGATGACAACAAACTGCAATTGTGGCACAGGCGCTTTGGACATTTAAATCAGAGGTACATTCACGCAATGCAATCCAAGCAACTTGTAACAGGTCTACCATTATTGAAAGGAGATGTTGGTATCTGTGAGATTTGCAATGTCGGAAAACAACACAGAGAATGGATTCAAAAACGAAGCAAATTTAGAGCAACAAAAAGGTTACAGTTAGTACATGCAGACCTGTGCGGACCGATATCGCCACCATCTTATAGCAAAAAGAGGTACACATTAGTGTTTGTCGATGATTTTAGTCGAAAAGGTTAGATATATTTTTTGTGTGAGAAGAATGAAGCTTTCACAGTGTTTAAGTCCTTCAAAATCATGGTGGAAAAGGAAACAGGCGCAGCCATCAGTTGCTTAAGAACTGATAGAGGAGGTGAATTCACCTCTTCGTCATTTAACTCATTTTGTGAAGAGCAGGGAATAAAGAGACAGTTGACAGCTGCATATACACGCCACAGCAAAACGGTATCGCTGAAAGAAGAAATTGCACTATCTTAAACATGGTGAGATGTCTTCTCAATGACAGAGCTGTACCGAAGACTTTCTGGCCTGAAGCAGCAAAATGGACCACCTATATTCTAAATAGGAGTTACACTTCATCAGTAGAGAACATGGTACCTGAGGAATGTTGGTCGGGAATTAAGCCTAGCGTGGAGCATCTGAGAATATTTGGATGTGTAGCTCATGTACACATACCAAAACAGAAAAGAGTGAAACTTGATGATAGGAGCCATAAGTGTGTGATGCTGGGAGTTAGCGACGAATCAAAAGCTTATCGATTATTTGATCCAGTAACAAAGAAAATCGTTATTAGTAAAGATGTCATCTTTGAAGAGAATGAGAAGTGGAATTGGAACCTGAGTCCTGAAGAAAAGAAAGATGATGTGTTTGAATGGGGGGAGGACATTGAGGCTGACTTGGACCAAACAATTGAAGAAGATGGTGAAGGTACAATTCCTTTGACTAGTAGTTCAAGTTCAGAAAGCTCATTATCTACTGATCTAATTAGCTCATCACCAACGAGTCATGAAAATATATCAAGCATAGAGGATCAGCAGCACATTGGTTCTAGGAGTAGGAAAGAACCAGTTTGGATGCGAGACTTTGTTTCAGGAGAAGGAATTTCTGAGGAAGAAAATGAAGATGCAGCAGCATTTTTCACATCACTTGATGATCCTACAAGTTACAGTGAAGCAGTAAAAGATCAAAAATGGAGAGATGCGATGAACAATGAGATTGAAGCAATAGAAAAGAATAAAACGTGGGAGCTTGTGAACCTGCCCGCTAATGCACGATCTATTGGAGTCAAGTGGGTCTTTAAGACAAAATTAAATGAAGATGGAAAGATCGACAAGTGCAAGGCAAGATTAGTGGTGAAGGGGTACTCTCAAAAGAAAGGAGTTGATTACACCGAGGTGTTTGCTCCTGTTGCTCGTTGGGATACAATTAGAATCATGTTAGCTATTGCAGCTCAATCAGGATGGAAGGTATTTCAATTAGATGTTAAAAGTGCTTTCCTTTATGGAGAATTGAAAGAGGTGGTATATGTCGATCAACCTGAAGGTTATGTTAAAGTGGGTGAAGAGAACAAAGTTTATCGACTCAAGAAAGCTTTGTATGGCCTAAAACAGGCTCCCAGAGCTTGGTTTAGCAGAATTGAAGGATACTTCACGCGTGTGGGGCTTGAAAGAAGCAGCCATGATCATACCCTGTTTATTATGAAGACTGATGGAAAGCTACTTATGGTAAGTCTCTATGTAGATGATCTTCTTTATACCTAAAGAGTTCAAGTGCTCCATGAATAGAGAATTTGAAATGACAGACCTTGGAGAGATGAGATATTTTTTGGGAGTTGAAGTTCGACAAAATTCAAAGGGAATTCACCTCTGCCAAAGTAAGTATGCAAAGGAGGTGTTAGAAAGATTTAACATGTGGAACTGTAATGCAGCAAAGAATCCTATAGTTCCTGGAACAAAACTCTCAAGGGAAGGAGATGATAGTAAGGTGCTATTAAATAGGTTTTTCTGTTCAGTGTTATCTTATGGTTAGAGTAAACCACTTTGCTTATTTGTAGGAATAAGGTACAAGTCATGGACATGTACTCTCTCCACTTTCCCATGTTCCTGTTAGTGTAAAGCTTATATAAGCTGACTTTTCAATCAATGAAAAATAAGTCTTCCATCAGAACTTGTGTTTTTGCATTAACATGGACACTATTAGGCTGTCAATAGAAACATCAGAGATGATACATCCTCGGAGGTGGTGGTGGTTGGCGGCGGTGACGCAGTTTGTACAAGTTCCGATGGAGCAGGAGGATGTCGATGATGATTTGGAGGAAGGCGTAGCGAATCAGTCATTGGCGGAGTACACGGCTCACATGGTGCCGGCGAGCGAAGAAGCCATTGCTACCTTGGAGAAGGTTCAACAAAGTCACGTGGAATGCGAGAAACTCTCATGCAAAATTTGCATGGATGATGAAGATGATAAATTAGGGTTTTCGCTCATGCCATGCAGACATGTGTTCCACACTGTGTGCATTGAGACTTGGCTTAGGATTAGTTTCTATTGTCCTCTCTGCAGATACGCATTGCCTCATTAGATATTGTGATTTAGGGTTTTGCTTGAAACAATAAATCATAGAAACATCAAAGATTGATCCATCCATATATGTATTTGCCTCAAAATTAACATATTTTCTTTGTTGTGAAGAAACGTCAAATTCAATTTATTTATTTATTAGTTTCATCGGGTGTTCATCGAATACTTATAATTTATTTAGGGAACAATATAATTATCCTTCTTTCAAATCACGCTTTCTTTATACTCCAAAGGTCTCAATTGTCCCGATCAAAAAAAGAAGAAGAAGATCTCATTGCAATTGTCTAATGTAACATATTATTAATTAATTTAAAAACTCATACAAAATGAACTCAGTTGAAGATATTTTATATATTGGCATTGATTAATGTATATCTAGTTGGTTTTACTGTTTACTCAATGATTAAGTTTCTTATTACTGAAATTAGTATTTAGAAATAATTTCTAAATAATAAGCTTTATCTAGAAATTTCTAATTATAAATATAATGCTAATTAAGTCATCTTTCTCATGAGTCGTGAAAACAATAACAAGAAAAACTACGAGCATTTCACATTGATGGCGAGCTACCACTACTCCTTTGGCGTTCACGAAAGCAGAATGAGACGATATTCGGGGGAAGAGGACGACGAAGGCCGGTTAACCACAGTGAAGATGCTTTTCTGGAAATTAATGGATGAGTCATCGGCTGCATCGATTCAGATGGCTGGCGTCATAGAGTGTCCTTATGTTCATCTGGATGATGCACAAAACGATGTAGTAGATTTAAGCGATTGTCTTGGACGGATAGGTGTCCCACAGGAGTGTCATGCGATGATGATTACTAAGCTGATGGAATACATCCAATCAGAAGTCATCATTGATAGTCGGCGTCGCTACGAGAGTGAGACGGTGGTGATGGACATCGTTGAGGCATCCGGTATCTCCCAGAACAGTGTTATTGAAGATTTGAGTCTTCTTGCTAGGCGGTGGAATGTTATTGACTTGCGACAAGAATATTCAGATTACGACGCTGTGAGACAGTTAATGGAGGAGTACGTGTCTAAGATGGTGCTTGCGAGCGAAGCGGCCATTCTGAGCTTGGAGAAGGTTGAGCAAGGTGATCAAGAAGCATTGAGTTGCGCGATTTGCATGGATGACGATGACGAAGATGAAGAGTTAGGGTTCTCACGTATGCCATGCAAGCATGAGTTTCATACTCTGTGTATTCAGATTTGGCTTAGAATTAGTTCATCTTGTCCTCTATGCAGATATACAGTGCCTTGCTGAGATCATTTGTTGAAACAATATATGGTAGAAGCATATTTTCTGTAGACTGTGTATATATATATATATATATATATATATATATATATATTTATTTCAAAACATATTTTTCCTTGTAGTCAAACCAAGTCAGGTTCAAATACACAACTAATAATTAAGAGCTTATTGGCCAAAGGGTTCATGCCGTTGCCCGTTACAGTTGAACTGGTTTACCATTTGACTGCAAGCTATGACTAAGAGGATTCGAATATATTTCACCTAATTTTTGATTGATTTTTCTAATCTCTGACTTTTTTTTTCCTTTTTACAGAATGTTGAGTTGTCAGTGAAACTAAAACCCTATAAATGTGTATTTGAATGATCATCTTCCAATTATAACCTATCAATAAATATGAGAATTATATGAAGAATATAAAATTTGATTTGCACGATCCAATAACTCTTTACTTTCCCGCCCACCCTTATGGAGGTGCCATTCCATTGTCATGATCAATGATTTCAGGTTCTAGTTGAGATACGTTGATAGATTGTAGATCACAAAATATACATAGTAGTAGACTAGCGCGATATATGTATTGTGATAATAATCGTTGTATACACGCAAATCATCAAAAAAAATTAATTGTTTGTTGGATTTTTTAACAAGTCAACTAAATTAACTTGTCAACTAAATTAACTTGTCAACAAGGGTGTGGTCTGGTGGAAGAATGACAACCTTGTGAAAGGTTGAGAGTTCAATCCTCACACATGACACTATTTTCACAATTTTGTTAAAAATTTTCTCTTCCTTTTTCTCTTTCTCATCCCGTGACTTGACCTAGAATAATATTCTGAGTTGTTGTACTTGTACCCCACTTTCAAAAAAAACTTTATTATTTACTTGATGTTTAATAATAAATATATAGAATATTAAACAATATCATCGAGATTTGAATTTGATTCTTTATATATTTCTTTTTCTTTTTTTTGATGAGGGATTATATATTTCTTTTGATGTTGATCAATATCACATCAAGATTTACTTCGTCAAAGTCTCCTAGGGTTTAGGGTATGGGTCATTCTCCTCACACCCCCACACTCCCACACCCCTCAGTGGGTCTCACGTTTATTTCACATTTTACCCCCACATCTGCCACCAAATATAATAATTAAAATATAATTATTAATTTAAAATTATTTAGAAATTAACATTAATATATATATATATATATATATATATATATATATATATAATAATTAATGAGGGTCAGGTTCGGGTGAGAACCACCCTTTAAATTAAGAATTGAGAATTAATGACAATCCTAGATCTAAATAATCTAACCGCTAAGAATATTCTATAAATCACAATTAAATTGAGAATTATCTTAATTAAGTAGCATTAAATAGTTATTTTGGGGGTAATTGAGTCAAAAACAAACTAATTTGAAATTACAGTCCCACTTTCTACGCTGATGCTTTCCATATTCAACTAATTTCAAACCACAAACCCACGATTTTGTATACCTAATTTGACTTATCTTCGTACAATTTCCATGTTTTATTTGATAATGAAACTCGATTTATGTTGTATCGAAACAGATTTTTAAGCAGACTGGGGTATAAGGTTTGTCAATATGAATGGAAAGTTCGTCTAAATGCGTACAAAGTTCAAGCCTTCAATCCATCAAGTTCGTCCAAAAGAATACAAAGTTTGTCTAAAAAGGGTACAAATTGAATGTTAATCTTCCACAATCTCCGCTTACCATTCCAAAAATGTACCAAAAATCTATGTTATACTGCACATCCAACAACCCTCCCAATACCTTCAGCTCTGATACCATGTGGAAATGCTAGCATATGCCGACTTACACCCTCAGTCAACTCAAAAGCCAAGGCTTTTGAGTTGTGGTGGTGTAACCCAATATATGGTAGTCATTCTTCTTTGAAACGGGCGATGTGGGATAACTTGTCAAGTGCTTATACTTAACAAATACGACCGGTACACGATTTCTTCGTGCAAATAGCTTTCATCGAAAGTCGAACCATCTTAATTACTGATGCTTTGTTCAGAGCCGAACCATCATTGTCGTGTCCAATAACCTCTTTATTTTGTGCAGTACCTTCCTTGCAGTTCCCGGGAAAACCCAATCAACCTGCCATATTATAATCTCAGTTTGTAGCTAATGATGAGCTTTCATCTTTGTTTTTCAGTTTCATGTATTATCCTCTCAGTAGCTTGCGTTGGTTCTTGACTGCCATTCATCCTTGAAGTTCTTCTAAAAGGGTACCAAGTTCGTCTAAAAAGGTACAAAGTTCAAGCCTTTAACCGATGAAGTTCGTCTAAAAATGTACTAAGTTCGTCTGAAAAGATGAGGCTGTCATAGTTCAAATTGTCTTCCTCCACCGACCTCATGGAATGAAATGAACCCAAATTCAAACTGGGCATCATCAAATTGTCTTCCTCCACCGACCTCATCGGAAACCGTGTAGCATCATCAAAATAAACGATTTTGATAAACTTATCCATAGGGCTGTTTGATGTGATGATGTGTGCGGGCTTACCTGAATTTGTTTATTGGATGAATTCATCTTTTCTCAGTCGCCTGTGATTTCACCAAAATATACTGTTTCCAAATGTCGACTTCTGTGAATGTCGAATCGATAGCTTGAAACGGAAATCTGTTGCTATTATTAAGGAATATTTGAAGATTTGATTAATCTTAATGAATTAGGATTCACCAACAAAATCCGATAATACCCTCAAACGACATATATATTAATATTTTGATTTATTAAATTGCGATTAAATGTGACCATCAGATTATATGATCTAACGGATTGTGTTGGTTCTTAGTTTGTAACTTAAGTGGGAGTTCTCATTTGATCCGCTCCCTAATTAATGAAATATTATCATTAATTCAAAACAATATATAAATTAAATATATAATACATATTTTTTAAATACGAATACATTATTGATTAAACAAAAACTAAGTTATACTCAACATATATATAATGCATATAATTCTTAGGGAAAAAAAAAACGGAGCACAATTTGGAGGAAATATTGATTAGATATGTCTACTTTTTTATGTATTTATTTTTAGCATTGTTGCATGTTTTTTTTAAATCCAAATTAATGTTAAGCTACCCAATCAATTATTAATTAAACGAAATAAATTATTATTCGCCCTAAATAAAATGAAACTATTTTCTAAATATAAATTATAAATAAAATTTGTCTAAATAAAATTTTACTACAATGGAAATTTTGTTTATTTAGTTACTCACTCACTCCTAATTATAAGTTCTATTAAAATTTAAAAAAAAATCAAGTACAATATAATTTTTAAAAAATTGCTACATGTTGTATTTTTTATTTTAATGTTTTACTATTAATTATTATAGAATATTTTCTGATTAATAATAATAAATAAATATGGTACAATTAATTTATAGAATATTAATTATCATTTAATTGAATATGACTTATGAATGTAATTAAATAAAAAAGGGAGGGCATTTGAGTCATTTTGCAGGGGTTTTATTTGTCGCGGGGGTGTGAGGAGCAGCTCCCATTTATATACACCCGCCGT
The DNA here is from genome assembly GCA_033675215.1 of Rhodiola kirilowii. NCBI lineage: Eukaryota > Viridiplantae > Streptophyta > Magnoliopsida > Saxifragales > Crassulaceae > Rhodiola > Rhodiola kirilowii. Next base: position 1,839,127 of record CM066203.1, on the reverse strand, counting down.
CAATTGATCAATTCCTAACTTAAGAATAATGGAGTCTAATGAAATACAAATACACCGGCCGTCAAGGCAATATCCCTTATTAATGGATTCTTATGATGTAAATAGGTACCGAAGTGGCCGACGATTATGACGAGCCAATCTTAAAGGTAAGCACTTATCTTACGGAGCTGGGTTTTCCATGATTGCAATGGTGATGCAATGCATTGACACATATATCATCGAGATGCATCGTTACCGACATGAGACGGTGTTTATGGACATAATGGAATTAGTGTCAGATGACGAAAGTATTTCCAATGAGGCGCTGAGTCGTTCAATAGATGTCACAGGAAGTTATTTTGGAAATAGATCGTATTGGTTTTGTGTGAAATGTGATCGATGGCTTGAACGAGCCGATGGTTGTATGGTAGAGGCGGTCTGGATGCAGATGGACAGCTTTACGATATGGCCGGACACGATACAGGTTCCGTGGGAGCTTGATGATGATTTGGAGGAGGCTGTAACTGAATCTTTGGAGGAGTACTACTGCAGACAACAGATGGTGCCTGCAAGCGAAGCAGCCATTGCTTGCCTGGAGAAGGTTCAACAAAGTGACGTGGAATGCGAGACACTGTCCTGCAATATTTGCATGAATGAAGATGAAGTAGGGTTTTCGCGCATGCCATGCAGACATGTGTTCCACACTCTATGTGTTGAGACTTGGCTTAGGATTAGTTCATCTTGTCCTTTTTGCAGATATGCATTGCTTCATGATTAATTGTGATTTAGTTTTTTTTCTTTCTTTTAGTTGATGGTTATATATCTTTACTTATTCATTGGTATACATTATTTTGTTTTTCGTTTTTAATCAATTGTCATTGAATAATAAAACTCATAATCAACCAACAACTTTGTGCTGAGCTGATTTCGAATGATAACACAGCCTCAAGTTACTGACCCGTGAACAACTTGGTGCTCACATAAACATCAATCTCAAGTTTTGTTAGCGTTTTTATATGCCTGTAATCCACTTGCCATCGCTGAACTTTTTGTGTGCAATAGCCTAAAAGACGCATCAGTATGTTAGGTTGTCAATAATTAAAATTACAATCCCAAAATGGTAGAAAACACGAAGAGTTTCCTCGGATACGAAAGTACGTAACATTTTAGATCTCTCTCATTTCATATATGAAAACATAGCCTCACACATGAAACCTAAAAGAGTTACTCCAAAAAGCAACATGTCTAAAAAACACACCAACTAATCCCAAATTAGAAAGAACGAAATCAAGTGGACTTCCAACCAGGGACGGAGGCAGGATTGAAAATATTATTGGGCAAATTTTTTTTTTGAGGTTTAGAACCTAATGGGAGGCTCATCCTCACGTTTTTTTTTTCATAAACATCAAAACATGATATAGAGGGACATAAACTGAAACCCTATTAAACACTCTTAAACACTTTCTGTATATCAAGTTAACACAAAATCTAAATCTAACACAAACTTGTTGTCTAAAACAAAACTTGCTGTTCTTCTTCATATGGAAATATAATCAGAAAATCATATTCATCTTCAAGCCATGAACAAACTATGTCCACATATCAATTTAAATAATCACTGCCTCACGCTTCATTACCAATGAAATCATTAAAATTGTAAACAATGAGATTAACCATTTGATTCTCATTGAAAACAAACAATAAACAACAAAATTGCAGCAATAATAAAACTGTCTATGCGTGCATCTTTTTCGGAATCGAGAACATAAACAATACAAAAGGTAGTAAACAAAGATATGTCAATGATGAAAACAGGAAAGGGATATCAATTTCAATACAAAATAATAAACAAATGTGTAGGCGTGCAACAAAATTAAAAAGTAGTATTTAGAGCAAGATTAATGAACCTCTTTGGTGAGTGCAGACCTGGCTGAGTTGAGACTTGGGAGTGAGACAGAACGAGTTATTACTAATTGGTATTGCAAAATAAAATTGAAGCATCAAGAAGCCCTCATAAAACGATTAAAAAAGCAGCAGGCGTGTCGGAGGAATTGACGAATTGTAGTAGTCCGATTGTTATGCCCTAACTGCGTTTCCTGTGGAGCGGAACTGCGAGAGAAATTGATATGTTTATTGCTATTTTTTATTTATTTTTAATAAAACTTAATTGGGCCAATAACCAAAAGTGAGGATACATGCATATAAAAACTGATGTATATTAATTATATTTATATAAAAATTCAAAAAAAATTAGAGTAAAAAACATATTGGGCATTGGCCCAATATGCCTCTCAAGTCCCTCCGTCCCTATTGGGCATTGGCCCAATATGCCTCTCAAGTCCCTCCGTCCCTGCTTCCAACTCTTGTTATTCAAAGCCCCACCTCCAGAATGAAAACCCAGTTAGTCTTTCGTGAACTACGAAAGACACTGAAACACAAATGGATGAAATTCTTTCACGAGATCCGACTAACCAACTCCATAAAGGACCCAAATAATGAGGTTAATTTCTCTAGTTTTAGACTTTTTGTAACATAGAGCGAGATCTAGGAAGTAAATTGAGAAGAAATGAAATCCGAAAGCTAGCTTTATTAAAACGACCCATACATGAAGTTTGCTACACATCCATGAAAAGAAGCATGGCACGTAAAGTTTATCATGCAGTCAAAGGGATTCAAATAATGGGATTAGCCCATTAAAAAGATTAATGTCTAGTCTAGTTCAAATAAACGTCCAAAGAAGTATGGTCCAATAAGAAAGAGTCCAACCCAAACAGAAACCCTTCTAGAGAATTATGAAGAAGTGTGCATGTGGATGGACAAAGGACATGTGTGTAAATACTGTAATGTCTTCTAGATGTACTATTTTTAACCATTGAACCAAAATGATCGTAGTCATTCATTTACCATGTAGATTAGTATAAATTGGTATGTGAGTTTAGAAGTAAGCCGCGATAAATGTTGTGCATATGTGTAGATAGCATTCAACCAAGCTCCTCAGATTAAGCTGTTCTGATCTCCGCAACTCACCTCGGTTGACTCTGTAAGCAAACGTCACCAAACAGAACATACTCAGAAATAATCCACGGGCCATATATAAAACCCATTATGTGTCCATCCTAAAATCCAACCCGCAAAACATGAATGATGGGTTCGATAAAACTCTAGTAAGAAAATTGTAATCATTGTATCATGATAGTTAGAGGAGTAGGCATCTGTCTTTCGTGCAGAACTGAATAACATCAAAATGCTGATAAGAAAAACCGCGACCCTCGTAAGGAATACCCCTAAAACGCAAGGGCTATTGGTATCGGCGGCTGCTGATGACTGTGTAATCGCAGAATCTCTTAGAACCACATCTCTACCATCTCGAGGCTTCTAGTGAGTATGGTAATTATCTGATGATGGCGGCTTCTTAACGTAAAATGTCGCGAGGCTCTTCGATTATGGTAGACATACATGTTCAGTGATTTGAATAGTCATGTCTGGAAGGTAAAATTGTCCTTGGAGATTAGAGGTAGCAGAGTATGTTAGACTGTCAATATTTATAATTATAATATTAAAATGGTATAAAATATGAAGAGTTTCCTTGGATATGAAAGTAACATTTTAGATATATGAAAACTACTAACAACGATCAAAAGAATATTAATCTACTCGATATCCTGAAAACAGTTTACCCACTCGCAAGAATCACTACTCTCATTCTCGCACTCGCACTTTGATTGAAATCGGACAGAATCGAAAAACCTCAAACAGGGTTATGCCTGTCATTTCCAGGGCCCTTGGTCGAAAATAATTTTTGGGCCCCAACTAGATAGAAAACAAAAAAAGTCGACTTGTTAGGTTTGAACACAATGAAGAGTTTTATCCAATTTGTCGCCAGTTTGATTTTTTCATTTTACACTCCTTAATACCGGGACGGCACATAAATTTTGATAAAGAGTGACAAATTAAAAATAATTTGCATTACGAAAAAATTACTATTATTTAAAAATAATTATTACACTAATTAAAAAACGTTAGTTTTCATAAAACTAAAATTTTAAAAATACAAAAAATATAAACAAAACTAAAAAAACTAAAAAAAACTAGAATCTAAAATAAACTAAAACAAATATTTCGATATGACAAAAATCATTTTTGAGCCAGTAAATAAGTTGGACCCCTACGCCTACGCCCCACCCGCCCCTATATCATGCACATCCCTTACCCCTAATTTAAGGACTCAAGAATCCTAATCCTAGAACAACAATTGCATCCTGCAATCCACTATCAAGAGAAGGCGATTACAAGTACAAGCAGTTCTCTTCATGTCTCGCGTGTGATGTTTTCTTTGGCCGTCAAGATGGACGTGTCGTGTCTTACAACGGTAAAAGTGTCCAAAGTGGTCTGAGCTCCAAGTGTCGAGAATGTACCGATGATTTTGATCAAATGCATGTATTCAAAAGATTGCTCAATATGAATTGATGGTTATTTTTCCTACAAAACATGATTTCTTTTTAGTCAAAAGTCAGATTAACGTTTTATTCATTTAAAACTGAATATAGTATTTGTTGGAACTCATAGGTTTTGATGATCACAAACACTTAGTTAATATTCTATCTAAGTGTGCAGAAATCCATCCAATAGATCGAAGATAGATTGAAGATCGAACTGCCATAAGATGGTTGAATTAACAACATTCTACAGATCAGATGTGGCAAGTTCTATGCAATGAAGAGACGGATAAGAGGAAGGTTCTAGAAGCAATCTTGTCTCATTGGAATACAAACACATTGGGTTTGTATAGTTCAGCTGGGCCAGGTTAATGGGCCCGGATGTCAAGACATGGAAAACCCTATATAAAGACCGACAAGTGTAGAGTGCGGATTCCAGAAAGCAAAAGCGACGCATTCCGAGGAGAAAGAAGCTACTGCATAAAAGAGCAAAGCTTGCTGAAGCCGACACACGGAGGTTCGAGGTCGAAACGATTACTTTGTTGGATTGAGTAGAGGTCATCAAATAGAGTCTGGATAATAGACCTAGTTTGTAAACCCTACAAGTATATCGGAAAATAAAGTAATCGGTTTCGCAAATCCTTTCAGAGGAATCTGAAAGGTAGTGGTTTTCACCTTATCATTAATGTGATAAGGTTTCCACTCTATATCCGTGTGCAATACGCTTTAGTCATTTACATTCCTGCACTATTACTTCCGCTGTTATCTGAACATTAGACGGAAAACCATTCTGTGATTTCCGTGGCTTCTCCTTCGTCCAGTTGATGACCGGTCGGGTGGGTGGCTTCGGCGTCGCTATCTGGCGACAGATTGTCGGTTGGAGGCTTCCAGGCTGCTGGTGTTGAGTTGCTGGGTGTGTGGTGGCTGTGGTTGATGTTTCATCCGAAGGGGTGGTGCTTGGCCTAGAAGTAGTTTCCTTTTCCCTTAGTAGTTGTTTTGTTCGTTTTTCTGCCGCCCAATCTCTTTGAGCCTGTTTTTGCTCAAGAGGGTGATTTTGTCCGTTCAATTCGCTTGAATCAGAACATTTAGTGACGCTTTGACCGGTTGCGAGCGGTCTATCTATGTTGTTTTAGTTACTTTGGTAGTTGTAGGAGTTAGTTTTATGGACTGCACTTGTTGTATTAGTTTTTCGATCGTTGGTAGTTTCATCATCGTCCGCGGCGTGAGGCCAAGTGGAGCATCTCAATGTTCCCGGCTAGTTAACCTGCTCTTGCTCTTAAGTCCTCGTTACTGCCTTTTATGGAGGTCCGGTGTTGTGCTACCTTTGGTGGGATGCTTGTCTAGTACGATCACTTGTGTAGTCTTTCCAGGGTTCAAGGAAATCTGGCCGGTACTTTATGCTAGCTTTGAAGTTGATTGCGAGATCACTTCTTCTGTTTGGCTAGCTTTGGCGTGCCTTGCCTTTGATGCATGTTGCTGTGAAGATAACTACGCAGTGGATGATCGTCAGACTTCGCTTGAATTGTTGTTCATGGTTCTATGTTTTGTTTCAAGTTTAGCTGTCGATTGTATTGTTGTTGTTATTCTCCCTCATGTTTTAAAGCATTTGTACGCCAAAAATTATATTTTATTAAAAAAAGTGCGATTTAGGTTTTTTTTTTTGTTCGTTTATGGTTATATCTTTTCTCATTCATTGGTGCATTATTATGTTTTTCATTTTTAATTAATTGTCACTGAATAATCAAACTCATATTCAAACCCAAAACCATGGCATGGTAAAAATTAAATATATTTTGGATTATCACCTAGTCAGGTTTAATGAAAAATATCTGATTACTTAAATTCGTATTTAGAAATGATTCAAAATATTCTTATTTAGAAATAACTTAAAAGGGTTCGAGTTGTTGTAATATAATGGGGAAAGAAACAAGAGATGATAGAAATGTGTAAAGAGAATGTATTCTTCTTATTCATCCTTCTTAGCATAGACCCCTATTTATAGGATTACATGAGATAGATGAAAGGGCATGGCCCAACATAAATAACAAGGGGTATTATGAAGTGATCTATATGAGCCTAACCAAAGGTTAGACAACCAAAGGTTGAGTGGACATTCATATTTCCATAATATCATAACACTCCCCCTTGAATGTACACTTCTTATTCGGTGAACTGCCTCGTTAAAACCTTGACCTGAAAAACCCAAAAGGGATAAAACCAAGTTAAGGAAAAAGAGTACAGTTATAAAACTCCCCCTCAAACCGACAAGTCTTTAAGACTGCACATCCCAATGTCATTTAAAAGTTTCTTAAAAACTCGTGTCGGTATTGACTTAGTGAACAAGTCTGCCAAATTTTTACTGGATTGTATTTGGCAAACGTTGATCTTCCCTTCCACTTGAAGCTCGTGAGTGGAGAAGAATTTGGGAGATATGTGCTTTGTTCTATCACCTTTGATGTATCCCTCTTTGATTTGGGCGATGCAAGCAGCATTATCCTCATATATTACTGTCGGGCTCTGTTTGCCTGATACTAATCCACAAGAGGTTTTGACATGGTTGATAAATGATCTAAGCCAAACACATTCTCGTCCAGCTTCGTATAGTGCAATCAGTTCTGCATGGTTCGATGATGTGGCTACCAATGTCTGTTTTGTCGAACGCCATGAAATCGCAGTTCCACCATACATGAATAAGTACCCTGTTTGTGAGATAGCTTTATGTGGATCAGACAAATATCCCGCATCGGCATAACCAACTATTCACCATTTTGTACTCCATTTGTTCCTTTGAAAAATAAACCCATATCATTTGTTCCACGTAAATAACGTAGGACATGCTTAACACCGCTCCAATGTCTTTTAGTGGGTGATGAACTATATCTTGCAAGTAAATTGACTGCAAATGATATGTCTGGTCGGGTATTATTGGCAAGGTACATTAACGCTCCAATTGCACTAAGATAAGGTACTTCTGGACCTAAAATCTCTTCATCGTTTGACTGGGGACGAAAAGGGTCCTTTTCAATGCTGAGTGATCTTACTACCATCGGCGTACTTAATGGATGTGTTTTATCCATATTAAAACGCTTTAAAACCTTCTCGGTGTAATTTGATTGGTGGATAAAGATTCCATTAGTTGTATGCTCGAACTGCAGGCCGAGACAAAACTTAGTAGTTCCTAGATCTTTCATCTCAAATTCCCTTTTCAAATAGTTTGCTGCCAATTGGATCTCTGCTGGAGTTCCAATTATATTTAAATCATCGACGTACACTGCAATGATTACATACCCCGATTCTGTGCGTTTTATAAAAACACATGGACATATTTGGTTATTAATAAACCCTTGCGCTAGTAAATATTCGCTGAGGCGATTATACCACATTCGACCAGATTGTTTCAGCCCATACAATGATCTTTTCAATTTGATGGAGTACATATGACGAGGATTTGCATGTAATGCTTCAGGCATTTTTAATCCTTCTGGGATTTTCATGTATATATCTTTATCTAATAACCCATATAGGTATGCAGTTACCACATCCATGAGTTGCATTTTGAGTCGTTCAACAACGGCCAAAGCAACTAGAAACCTTAGAGTTGTTGCATCCACTACAGGTGAGTATGTTTCCAAATAGTCAACTCCAGGTTTCTGTGAAAAGCCTTGTGCAACCAGTCTAGCTTTGTATGTTACAATTTCATTACGCTCATTATGTTTTTGTATGAACACCCACTTATAGCCAACTGGTTTCACACCTTCCGGTGTTGGAGCTACAGGTCCAAAAACACCACGTTTATTTAAAGAGTTCAACTCTGCTTGAATTGCTTCTTTCCAGCTCTCCCAATCATCTCGATGTCGACATTCATATATGGTTTGGGTATCATTGTCATCTTCTCCAATGACCTCTAGGGCAACTGAATAAGCAAAGATTTCATTGAGATTTACCTCATCTCGATACCAACTCACACCAGTGTTGGCATAATTGATTGACATTTCAAAATTGTCATCTATATCTTTGTCTTTATTTTCAGTTTCGTTAGGTAAAGACTCTTCAAGAGTCCTTACTTCATTAATGTTCGTATTTGACATCTCGACATCCGTTTTACATCTTGCGTGTTCTTTCCTCTTCCGGGGAACTATATCCTTAGACCCTAATGGTCTCCCACGCTTTCGATGTACTTGAGAATCACTTGCAATGTTTGTGTTTGGAGTTACTACAGGAATCTCCAAACAAGCTGGTGCATTTTCAGCAGGTATATGTGACTTCGTCACTTTCTTGGCATCAGTAAACGCATCTGGTAGCCAATTTGCTACATTTTGCAAGTGTATGATCCGTTGAACTTCAAGTTCACTTTCATTTGTTCTTTGATCTAAGAACGACAAAGAAGGCGTATTCCACACAACCTCCTTATTAATCTCCTTTTCTTCTCCTCCTAAAATTGGGAATTTTGATTCATCTAAATGACAATCAGAATATCGAGCTTGAAATACATCACCAGTTAATGGCTCTAGATATTTGATAATTGATGGGGACTCAAACCCCACATATATTCCCAACCTCCTTTGTGGCCCCATTTTGGTTCGTTGTGGAGGAGAAATAGGGACATACACTGCACAACCAAAAAATTTCAAATATGAGATATCAGGTTCTCTTCCAGAGATAAGTTGCAAAGGAGAATACTCATTATAAGCGGTTGGTCGAAGTCTTATCAAAGCTTCTGCATGCAAAATTGCATATCCCCAAGCAGAGGCAGGTAATTTTGAATTCATTAGCAATGGTCTTGCTATTAATTACAACAACTTTATCAACGACTCTGCTAGGCCGTTTTGTGTATGAACATGAGCTACTAGGTGTTCAACCACTATAACAATTGATATACAATAGTCATTGAATGACTTTGATGTGAATTCTCCTGCATTATCTGGCCTGATTCTTTTGATTGGTTGATCAGGATAATGAGCCCTTAACTTGATTATTTGGGCTAAAAGCCTTGCGAACGCAACATTTTGCGTTGAGATTAGGCTTACATGTGACCAACGTGTTGAAGCATCTATCAACACCATAAAATATCTGAATGGTCCACATGGCGGTGCTATTGGTCCACATATGTCACCTTGAATTCTTTCAAGAAACATAGGAGATTCCGCGTTTACTTTTGTTACAGACGGCCTTGTTATAAATTTGCCAAGTGAACAAGCCGTGCATGTCAAGTCACCCTTTGGGAGGATCTTCAGGTCCTTAAGTGGGTGTCCGTGTGAACTTTCAATGATTCTCTGGATCATTGTTTCACCAGGGTGACCGAGTCTATCATGCCACAAAGAAAATAATTCCTTGTCAACTAACTTCATGTTAGTAACTTTATACACTTCAATGGGGTAGATTTGCATGTCATATAAACCAGACGCATGTGCTCTCATTTTCTCTAAGACTTGCTTCTGGCAAATCTTATAAGATACAAGAAGTAGGTACTCAATACCATCTTCACACATGGTTTCAACATGAAAATCATTTCTTCGAATATCTTTGAAACTGAGTAAGTTTCTTTGTGATTCACCGGAATACAATGCATCATTGATGTTTATTCTCGTTCCTTCGGGTAACAAGATAGAAGCTCTTCCGGAGTCTTCTATAATACTACTCATTCCAGAGATACTATTTAAACTTCGGGTTTTTCAATAAAGTATGAGTAGTGGCACTATCAACGAGATATAAATCTCCACCATTGATAATTCCGTTAGAACATGTATTACTGCTGGAGTACAAGATTGATTCATTCTATAAAGAAATATAAACAAAATATATAATCAGTTGAAATATAATTTAACTCATGACAAATTCGTAATAAATAAAATAACTTCAGGTACGGAAATTAGATCTATATCGTCATTAACACTGAATTTAAAAAGTAACTACGAACATGAAAAATAATCATGTTTCCATGTACTACTGCTGGGAGTACAAGGTTGATAACATGAGAGACAAATAATCTTTTCTCTAATTTATCTCCGTCTTCATTAGTCTCTTCACATAGTCTCAAGATTGAAACAATACAATATAGTTCAAAATTATAATATGAGACCTAATTAAAAACTCATATCCTCAAGTGCATCATTCACATATTGCACGAGGTACAATAACCGTCCTCTAATGATTAAAATAATCATTTAAGCTCTTCCAGAATATGAGGGGTCATTGACTGTAAAGTTTTTAGCTTCGGGCTCTCGTGAAGATGATGACGAGGTAAGCACAATCCTGCTGGGATGTGGTGGAGTTTTCATTCTTTTACAGAATCTCGCTAAAATGAGTTCAACATCAGTTTACCCATGTAAAACAGTTTCTTCCGGAAACATTAAGGCAGTCAACTAAAGTCTTGCGACGTAGACATGTATATAATAGTTAAAGCATAAATTTAAAACATTTAAATCACTAAGTATTGATCATACACATCCAACATATTTAATGAGAAATTTCATGGATCTATCACTTACAACGGGAAGTGATCTTATAATCACCTACTTCGGGAGAGATATGATCTAAATAAAAACAATTTCTTGGACCATTATTTTCTTTCACTTAGAAGAAAGGAAAATAGTAAATTACTCTTTTCTAGGAGTAAAATATATTTTACACCTATTCATCCTCTTCGGGGGACGATTTTAACTATCTCATTAGCATAAATATATATATATATGATGTGTGTTTATCCACTTCAGGGAATTAAGTGTGTATTGATCAATATGAATCCGCTCCAGGGGATTAAATATACGAAATATGAAATATGAATAAAAATGTACCATTATAAAAGTAAATAAATAGATGGATTTAAGCACGTGCATAAATAAAATAAATAAAACAAAACTTTATCACTTACAACAGGAAGTGATTTTATCTAGATTATAATCATCTACTACAGGAGATGGTATAATCACACTATAAAACATATGCTTGATGTTTTATCACTTTCAACAAGAAGTGAATGTTACTCTCTTCAAGGAGTGAATTGAGACATCCTCTTCGGGGGATGAAGATAAAGAAGAATAATAATATTCATATATCCACTTCGGGTGATATATGTATATGACCCACTTCGGGTGATACATGTATATGATTATATTCTATTTCATAACAAAATCAAAGCATATATTATACATGTATCTACTTCAGGAGAAAATGTATATGATTCCTCTTCGGGGGGATAAAATAAAACATAAACTATTCATGTATCCACTTCAAGTGATACATGTATGTGATTCCACTTCGGGGGAATAAAATAAAAACATAAACTATACATGTATCCACTTCAAGTGATACATGTATATGATTCCACTTCGGGTGAATCAAAAACATATACTACACATTCATACATCATGTGAATATAGAACCAATTACATGAATAAGAATATTGAGTTTTCGAATGCTAGGCTATTTTGAGAACCTCTACAAAGAGGACTCATGGTTGCCATCATCGCATTGTGAACAAGAATAGAAGAGAGGATTAGAGAGGGATGATCACTACCTTTCGAGCAACTTGTGCTGATAACGTGTTGTAATATAATGGGGAAAGAAACAAGAGATGATAGAAATGTGTAAAGAGAATGTATTCTTCTTATTCATCCTTCTTAGCATAGACCCCTATTTATAGGATTACATGAGATAGATGAAAGGGCATGGCCCAACATAAATAACAAGGGGTATATATTATGAAGTGATCTAAATGAGCCTAACCAAAGGTTAGACAACCAAAGGTTGAGTGGACATTCATATTTCCATAATATCATAACACGAGTATCATATATTTCACCTAATTTTGGATGTATTTCATCACCTTGATAGAGCTTCAAGCAAGTGAATCGTTGTATTATACCCATAGGCGGCGCCATGGGTCCTCTGGGTCCCGAGACCCCCTCTCCCATTTGGGTAAAAAAATTTGAAAATTTTGATTAAACATTCATCTTCGGTCACTATACTTGTGAGTTTAATCTTTGAATTTTATTTTGGAGTAAACATGAAAGTTATAGAACATTCAATTAACTTTCTAACCTCTATGAGCTTCCGAAGGTTAGCTCGGACCCCCTCGATTATTTCGGTTAATTTCGATCGATCATCCATCTTTGGTCACTGTTTTTATCAGCTTAACCGTCAAATTTTATCTTTAAGTAAACATGAAAGTTGTAGAGCATTCAATTAGATTTCTAGACATATATGGATCATCTTTAACGGCACATTTGATGAGACGTCCATGAGGTTTAGAAGATTGGCTTGAACCCCCCTCAATTTCGTCAAATTTCAATTAATCATTTATCTTAGGTGGTTGTTTTTATCGGCTTAACCTCTGAATTCATCTTAAGTTAAACATGAAAGTTATAGAACATTCAACTAGTTTTTGATCCATATGTAGATCATCTTCAATGGACACCGGATGACACATTTATATATGAGCTTTAGAAGGTTGGTTGATCGTTAGCGGATCTTGTTATTCTTTTTGTTCGAAAAAAAATTCGTTGCCTCTTTACCGTCTTTTTTGCCGGATCCGACTTATATCTTGTTGTTCCAACAAAAAAAAATTAGGACCCTTATGGGACGAAGCTTTGGAACCGCCAATGATTATACCCACCCATCATAAAATAAAAATAATTGTTTGTTGGTATTTTATAACAAGTCAATTAAATTAACTTTCTTATTATTTTTGATGAGAATTAAATTAACTTTATTATAATTATATGGAATATTACACAATACTATCGAGATTTGATTCATTATATATATTTGTTTTAGACGCTTATCATTATCATCAAAAATTTACTATACTTCATCAAAAGTCTCCTAGGGTTTAGGGTGGTTACATATACATGTATACCGGCCACCGTCAATTCCTAACTTGTCAATGGCGTCTAATGAATTACAAAATTACTATTACAGCTTTGATATTCGCGAGAGCCCTTTGGAGGAAGATGACAGATGGGACTTCATTACAGTGAAGTTGCGTTTCTGGAAGTTGTTTTACTCCGTTGTTGACAAAACTGTAGCTGTTAAGGTAGGGTCCAGGGAGTATGACATTCACAGAGTCGAAATTGCCGACGAGTACGATGAGCCAATCTTGAAGGTAAGCAGTTATCTTACTGAGCTGGGTTTCCCGGAGATGAATCACGCGACGATGATTGCAAGGCTGATGCTATGCATCGACATATATATCATCGAGATGCATCGCTACCGACATGAGACGGTGTTTTTGGACATCAAGGAATGTGTGGATGAAACTATTTCCAATGAGGCGCTGATGAGTCGTTCAATAGATGTCTCAGAACCTAATTTTGAAGATAGGCAGTGGTTTTGTGACATAAATCGATTATGGCCTGAGGAAGCCGATGGTTGTATGGTAGATGCGGTCTGGTTGCTGATGAACAAAGTGACGATAAATTCTAACTGGATGCAGGTTCCGTGGGAGCTTGATGATGATTTGGAGGAAGCAGTGACTGAATCTTTGGAGGAGTACAAGCCACAGATAGTGCCTGCGAGCGAAGAAGGCATTGCTAGTCTGGAAAAGGTTCAACAAGGTGCCGTACAATGCGAGACACCCTCCTCGTGCATAATTTGCATGGATGAGAATGAGGATGAAGATGAAGGTGAAGTAGGGTTTTCGCATATGCCATGCAGACATGTATTCCACACTGTTTGTGTTGAGGCTTGGCTTAGGATTAATTCATCTTGTCCTATTTGCAGACATGCGTTGCCTCATTAACTGTTTAGGTTTTTTTTTCTTTCTATTGTTATTACTTTGCTCCATTGATTAGAATTTTCATTTTTAATCAATTGTCTTTCAAAAAATTACATCATCAAAACTCGAATAATTTAAAATTAATACTATGTATGTAGAAGTCTTCACCTCCGCTTCATGTCTCCAAATTTTTCTTAAAGGCGCGTATCCACCCATGAGTAAGGATATATTAGGAGAGGATCGGACTTCCTCATCTAGCATTTAGGGCATATGCACCCATAACTAGGAGAGAACTTCCTCACCTAGCATTTCCTCCAAACAAATCTCAAAATCAATAAGGATGTTTTTTCACACATCCTCAAGGAGCATGTGTGAGAGAATAACATCTTCATTGATTTTGTGATTTGTTTGAAGCAGATGCTAGGTGAGGAAGTCCTCTCCCAACATTTTCTTGTTCATAGGTGCGGATGCCCTTAGAAACATACTCCTGGAGGATATGTGTGAGAGAACTTCCTATAAAATTTTATTCTTTGATTGGAAGAAATGTTATTTGAGGAAATTCTCTTTTAGCATTTCCTTGGTCATGAATGCATATGACCTAAAAACTTAGTTTTGAAAAGTTGTGGTTGCACCATCTTTTTTTCTAAATTTCTTATTTATAATATAGAGTTTTAATAGTGCATATATGTTTATGTTGCCCTCCGTTCAAAAGTTTTCTGGGTACGTTATCTATCGTCGACTTCCTTGATTATTTAAGAAATGCTATGATCATGATCTATAATACAATCATTGTCATTCAATAACCAAACTCATAATCATAACAAAAACCCAAAAAATCTGAACTCAATCAAAAAGCAAAGGATTGACCCTTATCTAGGGGCCTTTTAGAGAGATTTTCTCTCTGGGAGGCGGTGTAAGCTTTTCGAAGGGTTTCATCGGTTCAAGAGTTCAGAGGCGGGTACGGAGCATGTGGGGTCTCTTCCATCTTCTTCTCCTTTCTCGCTGGCTTGTCGATGGGTTTCTGCAGCTCGGCTGTGCTATTGCTGGGGGGAGTCGTCGGCGGTGGACCGTTTAAGCTTTTAGGCGGTGTGGGATGAGTGGAGGAAGGTGGGGAGGCTGTTGATTTTGGTTGTAATCGGTAGATCGGAGTCGGTTTGGAGTGGTCGCTGGGCGGACGGAGATCCGACGTGGCTGATTTCGTTTTGGCAGTGGCTGTGCTCCGGCCGGTTTTACGGTGTCGCCCGGTTGTGGCTCTTTGCAGGTCGCCTGCTGGTGGTTGGTGGAGGATGTTTTGCCGGCGGGTGGAAAGGTGCCGGATTAGCCGGCGTCTCTAGAGTAGTTTAGGCCGGGTTTGACTCTTGTTTTAGACTCGGTTGGTTTAGGTAGGATTTTTTCGGGTAGCTGGATTAATCCGTTAGTTAATAAGCCGATGTTTACCGGGGTGATGCAGTCGGCTAAAGACGACGTTTATAGAAATTGTGGCTGGGGCTCTAGTGCATTTTAGAAGCTTGGTTTCTTCCGTTTGGCCACCGTTGGCTTGATGCGGACGCTGATCACTGGGCGGTAAAGATGGTTCAACAAGTGCTCGATGGTTATGCTTCACACGGATTACGTTTTCACGTTTTTTGTGTTGTATTTTCGCAGTCATTGTAATTTGTTGTATCGTCTTTATGATTTCTGTTGTATCTTGTTTGTATTTGGTCTCTGTTTCATCAAAAAAAATCAAAAAGCAAAGAAAACAGCCAAAATTTAACAACTTGGTGCTGAGCTGGCAAGGTAAAAAATACATCAGCAAGTATAAAAAAATTTAAAAAAAATCCACCAACTGCATACAAAAGATTGCTCAATATGAGTTGATGGCCATGAACCGAGATAATATTGGTGATATCGATGCATGCGCTGCCAGCTGATATATATTGTCTTTTTTTAGCATGGTCGTCAAATTGATTGTAATACTAATACCTCCTTCAAATCTTGCTTTATTTTTAATCAGTAACATTATTTAATCCCAAAATATTATATACGCGAACTGTTAAAGAAATCTTATATAATATTGCAAAGTTGTTTTCTCGCTAATGAAATTCGAATTACTTAAATTTTTATTTAGAAATTGTTAGATATTAATCCAAACATTATCCTTGGTTAGTTTACTTTAGTAGGTAGTTAGTATGGTTAGCAAAGTAGTGGGAGGTTTCTTTCAGTTTGGAGTAGTTTACTGCATGTAACTGTTGTATGTTTAAAAACAATGTTAGTGAATCAAAAACAAAGTGCTTGTGCACATATTCTTGTGTGTGGATCCTGATTTTAAACCAACATTTGGTATCAAGAGCCAGTGCACCGGATCATGTCGGGAAACTCAAGCACGTCAGGAAGTACCGCAAGAAATCAGTTGGCCGGAGTGCCAACTGTGGAGAGACTGCAGCCAACCCGGGATGGGTCAGTTACGCTGCAATATCCTATGTTGTCGAAGGATAACTATGCGTCTTGGGCAATCAATGTGAAAGCTTTTATGGATGCGCAAGGTATATGTTGAGAGTGCGGCGGCAGCAACGGCAGAACCGCGCAAGGACAAGATGGCTTTGGCAGCCATCTACCAATGCATTCCAGAAGACGTATTGATGTCGATAGCAAAGAAGAAGACATCAAGGGATGCATGGCTTACCCTGAAGACTATGAATCTTGGGGCTGATAGGCTGAAGAATGCGCGGATTCAGACATTGCGAACTGAGTTCAAAGTTCAAACTCCTTCGTATGAAAGAAGCAGAATCACTTGATGAGTTTGCCATGATATTGACTAGCCTGGTGAATCGTATACGGGGTCTGGGGCAAACAATTGAAGAAGTACATGTGGTGAAAAAGTTTCTAAGAGCAGTGAGTAAGAGATTTCTTCCGATTGTATCTACAATCGAGCAATTTGGTGACCTTGACAACATGGCCTTAGATGAAGCCATTGGAAGATTAAAAACTCATGAAGAACGTGTGCGTATGAGTGAAGATGTTGAAGGTGAGAAGTTGATGTTGACAGAATCAAACTCGCGCACCAAGTCAAGTGGACTTGAGATGCTTCCAAGTACAAGGTTGCAAGGGAGCATGGAGAAGAGCATGAGAGGAAGAACAAATGGGCGCGGTCGTGGCCGAGGTCGAGGAAGATCTAACTGGCGTAATCGACAAGAAGGTGAAAGAAGTGAAGGAACAAGGCGTGACAAATCAAAGGTAAGGTGTTTCAACTGTAATTTGCATGGTCATTTTGCCTCTGAATGTAGAGGCAGGAAGCGCAATGAGGAAGTGAATGTGTCACGGGCACAAGATGATGAACATGCTCTCATGATGGCTCTTACTGATGAGAAAGTGATGTTAAGTGAAGAGAATGTTGTCCCTAAGTTAAGAAATAGGATTGGGTCAACTACATACACTGATGTGTGGTACTTGGACAATGGCGCGAGCAACCATATGACGGGTGATCGGACGAAATTCCAAGAGTTAGATGAGAAAGTTACTGGAATGGTGAAGTTTGGAGATGGATCAATAGTGCAAATCCTTGGAAAAGGCATGGTTATGTTCCAATGCAAGAATGGGGAGCAAAGGCTATTAGAGGAGGTATATTTCATTCCTAATTTGAGAAGTAATATACTTAGCCTTGGCCAAATGACTGAACAGGGGAGCAAAGTGTTGCTTGATGGAGCATTCCTCAAGGTGTATGATACAAATGCGACATTGCTGATGAAGGTAAGGCACTCTCCAAACCGAGTTTACAAGATTGAACTAAAAACATGCAAACCTGTGTTCTTGCTCGTGAACTTGGCCGAGCCGGCATGGCTCTGGCATGCTCATCTTGGCCATGTGAATTTTCATGCTCTGGGCATGATGACTCAGAAGAATATGGTGCTTGGAGTGCCAAAAATCGAGCATCCGAATCAGATTTGTGAAAGTTGCTTAGTGGCGAAGCAAACAAGGACTCCCTTCCCAACTCAAGCTACCTATAGAGCAACCAAAAAGTTAGAGTTAGTCCATGTAGACCGGTGCGGACCCATCACTCCTCAAACTCTTGCTGACAACAGGTATTTCATGTTATTGGTTGATGACTTTACTCGCTATATGACGAACTATTCTTTTTCACCTCTAAATAGTATCAATGAAGAGAGGATCGAATATAGTGTCAAAACATTTATATTGACCGGTAAAGTACCGGGTCGAACCCAACGGAGCAAGCCAAGCGCATGCACTATTTAAGATTGTGTTTCTATTCGGCTATTCTAAACAAAAATGTATAAAGAGTGAATATATCTAAATCCTATGTGCTTAGTAATTGGGGAAAAACGTTAAGTAAGAGGTGTTTCGAGGACTTACTCCTCTCCTTGGCAAATTCTCAATGATCATGCATACAAGAGTTCAATTAAGTATGAGTTGATAGGTTTTAAACCTAGCTTAGACTAAGAATTAGGCAATCACGCATATCTAATCTTAGTCAAGCCATCTTAGTTAGGATCTCACTAATTAAAGGGTGTTGATCCACTATATAGCATTTACTCTCATAAATGTTATATGCATAAAGTTCTAGTTCACCTCTCACCATGCATTTACTCTCATAAATGTAGGTTAAGTTCAATTTTACTATATCCAAACCATCACTAAGATCTCTCAATACTTAGATCATAGTTCTAACATAAACATGTCACTAAGGCATTTTATCAAACACTTAGAGACATGTCAATCATGAAGATCATAGTAAAATGAAATCAACTTCCTAAGGTTCATATACATGATTGAAGATATAGATCATTTTCTCCATCCTAGAACTATCCCCAAGGGTTTCCAAGTCCTAGGTTCGAGTTTTAGGTCCGAATTGTCACTTAGGCATTTTGTCGAACACC
Organism: Rhodiola kirilowii; assembly: GCA_033675215.1. Taxonomy (NCBI): domain Eukaryota; kingdom Viridiplantae; phylum Streptophyta; class Magnoliopsida; order Saxifragales; family Crassulaceae; genus Rhodiola; species Rhodiola kirilowii. The sequence goes on along the minus strand of CM066203.1, from coordinate 1,820,126 downwards.
TAGAGTGCATAACATTCATAACACAAGAGAAAATGAAATCAACAATCATCTATATGAATATCAATGTATATACATGATCAAGAGTACCAAGGAGAGTCATAAGACCCTCTAAACACAAGATCCACTACTCACACATCATGTAAGACAACATGGTGTGAGTAGGGTTTTTACACAACAAGTAGAGTAGAAGAGGGATAGAAATAGGATGATTAATCCTTGAACTCCCTTGATCTTCACTTCTCCTTGGTTGGATGATGTTGAATGCCCTTGTATGAGCCTCTTTTCCAATGTTCTTTTCCCCAAAAACCTCCACACTTGGTCCAAAACCCTTATTTTCCCTTTATAGATTCGGCTGAAATTTGGGCATTAAACCTGAGTTTTGCATCCAGTCGATCGACTGGGGAGAGGCTTGACTAGCCTTGACTCCCAGTCGACCGACTTAATGAAGTTTCAGAGCCCCCCACATTCTTCGTTTTTCCAGTCGACCGACTGGAGTTTCAGTCGATCGACTAGGGCCTTTTTGGTTGCCTTCCCGGCTGAATTTGGTCTTAAGATCTCTTAGAGAGTTGTAGCCCTTTGAGTTAGCTTTCCAACAAGCTTTGAATCAACCAATTCGGAGGTCGGACGAGCCCTCTAAGTCCAAAACAAGATGCAATGGTCAATATGCTAGGTATAGCCCCGAAAATCCTTGTTTTGCGCCGAAACTCAACCAATCTTCATATTTAGGCTTTGACCATGGGGGAAACTTGTTTTCTACCTGAAATGTAGATTAGAGGTCAAATGAAATCAAAATAATGTCGGAAACGATCAAAAACTATAGTGAAGAATGATCATAAATCGGTCGTAATCTCGACTGATCAACACTCCACACTTAAGTTTTGTTCGTCCCGAACAAAGTATGAAAATATGTCAAGGTCATGCAAATGTCGAAATGCTAGTGGTGCTATGTTTTTCGTAATTTGCCTCACTAGATTTCACAAGGTCTCGATCATTATTTCTAAACATGTTATTGAAAGGAAAATGACAAGTATGTACAATCTAACTAGCTCCTTTTCGTAGGCGTTACGAATGCATTTAGCGCATGCATTAAGCCTTTAAACCCCTAGGCTACCCTAGTGGACGAGTTATAGTCTCGTGAGAGTTTTCAGAAAAGGGAATACTCACAAATCCCAAATGCACCTATCCCATGAGAATTGAATTCAAGAGTGTTTAACCAAGGCTATGATTTCTCAAGACAAATTCCTCACCCCACGCTAGGACTACCATCACAATATCATCAAAATAACTTTCGAACCACTTTGAGTACCTTTGAGGTTGTGCATTCAAGGTCATCAAAACTAGGCTATCAATCGTCTCATCCAAAAGTCTACTCATTTTCAAGGTAATACAATAGAAGTTAAGTTCTTAGCTTTGCACAAAAATTGTCAATCGCTCACCTATGCTAGCTAGGGCTAGTCCATGGGTTTGCGACATGGAACTCATTCCCAAGTTTTAGGCGCTTAAGCCGTAATCCATAAGGGAAGAGGAGTTCGACACTAGAGTTTCTTAAAAACAAGCATAGACCAAGTGGTAACTCCCGTGCGAACACATGGGTCGTCCAAGAGTCATTCAAAAAAGCACACAATGCAAATGTTGAATTCCGCACAAATGAAATTGATGGAAGAACACCAAGTCAAGTTTTAAGTGTTTCTTATTTTCTTTTCTTTTTTTTTCTTTTTTTCTTTTTTTCTTTTTTTTGAAATGGCCTTTGGCCTACGAATGCTTTCGAGGAGGGACTTACCTCCCTAACCCCCGGCATTTGTATCATTTTTTTTTCTTTTTTTTCTTTTGAATGGGGCTTCGCCCTCTTTTATTTTTTTGACTCCACACTTAAAACTTGACAATATGTTCAAAAAGTGTATGGAATGTGCGGGACACAAACATAAGCAAGGCACAACGTAAGAGAACTCAAGTCACCAAAAAGCATACACAAGGTCTAAGTTGTTCGTTAAATGTTCAAAAAGTGCTTGCTATAACTTAATCCAAGGTATTTTAACGAAAATACTTAGAAAATTAGATAGACAAGGGATAGCAATGATATTGATTCACAAGAATGCACATTCAAGGGACTAGGTCGATTCTAAGTTCAAGATCCAATAAATGTGACATATAGGCTAGATGTGATTTATAGAGATTTAGAATCGATAGTCACAAGCCTTTGTGGTTTAAAAACACTCTCATGTTAGGGATAGAATACATGAATGCAAGTGCTCATCCAAACATGGTATGTACGACATGAAAAGAGTGAACTATGCAACTAAACCACTCCACACTTAAAGCATCGCTTAGTCCCTAAGCGCAAACAATGAATAAAATAAGATAAAGGCGCATAGGAACTCCCCTCGTTTGTAGATGTGCCCCACCAAGAGAAAAGACGCCATTGTGCAAAACGTGATTGTTCATGATGCAAATAACTTCCTTGATGACAAGAAGACATGAGAGGTTAAAAGTAACAAGTGACATACAAGGTTATGCAAAACTCAAGTATGAGCAAGATAGCATCACAAGTCACATAACAACATCATGGCATAACTTTCATAGAATTCAAACAAGGAAGTTGATCCACACCCTCTAAAATATGCACAAGGTTTCGTAAGTGCCAACAAAACGTCAAACTAGAGTCATGGCATGGTAAAACAATTTAGTTCCACTCTAGTAAACACCAATAAAGTACATGAGCACTATGGGCAACATCATCAAGCATATAAAGATCAAGGGAAAGTTGGAAGGGTGTGGAGTTATGAAGTGGGATTGGAGTGAGTAGAACTCACTCCACACTTAAAATTTTACCCACTAATAACACATATCACACTCCACACTTTAGAGCATTAGCTACTCAAAATCATGCCAAACATTTAAACATATAAAAGAACAAGAATGAAACACTTACAACCCGGGTTACCTCCCGCGAGGGCCTAGTTTTTCCCGTCTTGGCAAAGACGTAGCAAAGCGCCCCATAGAATCACTCGTTGAGAAGTCCTTTGCTAGGATCCCTTCTCACGGGGCCTTGGACTTGATCGTGTCAATCCACCTTCAAATCCCATTTGAATTTCTTCCCATCAAGCCTACAATGGACTTTCCTTTGGGATTTTGACCCCTTCAAATATGAAGATCCCTTAAGAACTAAGGGGTCATGGGAGCTTTTTCCAATCGATCTCTTAAAATAGGGCAAGAAGCTCCAAAACTTGTCTCGAGACAAAGTAGTGAAGAAAGGGTCTTCATAACTCGTCTCAAGCTTGATAGGCATCCCCTCCTCGAGTTTATCAATGATGTCCATGGGTGCCCACTCCTCAATATCCCTTAATAAACTTATGTTTTCTTGTGCGCGAGGTGGTTCCTTGGTTTCCTCCATGAAAACCTCAACGAAGTCTCTATACCCTTGAAGACTTTCGATCTCTATACGCTCTTCCTCAATCTTGTCCTCATCAAGGAATTGGGATTCACATTCAAGCTCGCTTGTAGCGGGAGGATGGAATTCTTCTTCATTCACCAAAAGTGTTTCTTCAATGCATGAGGCATCATCGTTAAAGAATTCCTCATCGGAGAGCGTCAATGGGATGGCTTGATCCCATTCGTTGCAATGAGCTTTGGGTGCGGCTCTCCAAAATTCATCCTCCTTTTCTTGATCCCGTTCTTGATTTGGAGTATTTGATTCAAGGATTTCTTCTTTGGAAACCTCCTCTTCCTCACCCAAGTTCTCAAATTGAATTGCTTGTTGTGCCAACTCGGCTTGAAGCATATCCATGTGAGCATGCATATCTTGATGGGTTTGCTTCACTTCTTTCAATTCTTGTATCATTTCATCTTGGCTAGCAAGGAGTTTAGCAAACATGACTTCTATATTGGAGGGCTCACTTGAAGGTTGAGGAGGTTGAGGGTATGGAGGGTAAGAGTCTTCAATTTCAAAACCTTGACTATCATTCCAATTTTGAGTGTAGGTATGTGAGGGATGCCAAGAATTTTCCCAATAGGCGTTTGATTGCTCCTCTTTTTGGTCATTCCCATCCAAATTATAATAACAAGTTTGATAGCCATGCTCTTGGTAATTCCAATATGGTTGCTCCTCCTCTTGATAGTATCCCTCATTAGAATAGACTTGTTGGTCGTTGATGGACCAAAGTTATACGAGTCAGAAACACAGTAAAACCCCCTTATTTAGACTGTTTGTCTATCTAACTTCTACGTATTAGTCCCGATATATTTCCATAGGGCATTTTAGAGACTGAAGTGAAAACATGCTAAGGAGAGGATTTTAAGCTGAAAAGATAATAAGAGTCAATCCAAGGTCAAGATCATATGCCGACTGAAGAGATATCAAGGATCCTGACGTTGAATTGACCAGAACAAATTAATCAGAGGAATCAGGAGTGGAGTCAAGACAGCCCGGGGAAGAAACACATTGACAGTTTTGTGAAAAGACTGCACAAAACTGTACAAAATCACACATTGGGCAAAGATGACCGGCCACCATTCAAGGAGGTGGGCAAGGGAGGAGCTCCTCCCCCTTGGGTGACCGGCAACCGGCGGCGCCACCCTCCTCCACCAAAAGCCGCCGGCTCCTCCTCCTTGCGCCACTTGTCTCCTCCACAAGCTCCTCCTTCTCCTCCCTTGGATCAAAAGACATGTGCTTCCATCTCATCCATCCATTTCTCCTCACTTTGGCTATAAATACCAAGCCAAACCTCATTTGTAAAACACACCAAAATCTCAATTCACTTCTCTCTCTAGAAGTTGTAATACATGTAAGTTGTAATCTTGCTTTGGAAATAAAGGATAGCTCCCTTGGCGCTTCAACGGTTGTAAGTATCTCTTAGTATTTATTTATTTAACTGTTGTCTTTAATTCCTTAGTATAATGTTTAGCGTGATGAATAGTAGCTAAACTTGTAGTTCGGTCTAAGGGGCGCGCTTGTATTATAAAATGTTTTAAGACTATTAACTTAGTGTCTAGTCTAAGTATTCAAAACTTATTCTATGTGCCATATATTAAGTCAGAACGTCCAAGGTAGAGTGGATGCTTGGAATGGCAAAACTCTACAGCGGGGTTCGTAAACTTGTACGGATAAGTGGATGCTTGGAATGGCAAAGCTTATCTGAGAAGTTTGACTCATCTTAAACACCATTTGGTTGATCGGGAATGATTGATCAAATGGATGCACATAGGCTAATATAACCGGGAATGGAGTATTAGTCTAAATAGAATAAGTGTTCTACGTCCTTGGAATAGGCTAGACAGTGTACGCAAATCGAGTGCTTGGAATGGCCTTGATACACCGTTTGAATACTTAGGAGAGTCACTAAAGGTCAATGATAAACAGGATATAATACAAGTCCCCTGAAACCGAACATTTCTCTTTAATTATAATCTGTAATTTACTTTCCAGTATTAAAATCAACCAACCAATCAATCAATCAATCAATCAAAATAGCTGGTAGCTTTAAAACCAACCGACCGACTTTAAACACGTTCCCACGCTCTCTCGACAAACAACCTCCTCAAAGACATCTATTCCCCTGATTCCCTTAGGTTCGACCCCTACTTACCAAGTACTACCCAGTAGTATAGTCGCAAGTAGTGGACTATTATAAATTTATTTGTACAAATCGCTTTGACGACGAGCGGTTCTGTCAGTCGTGGTTGTACATCCAATAGTCTTCACAATGAGCATTTGGTTGATCCTCTTCATAATAATCTCCATTGTGCATGACTTGTTGGTTGTAGTGATCCATCCTCGCAAAACAAGATAGAGTAAGTTAATAAGGGATATGAGAGAAAAAGAAGAATATACAAGTATAAGAAAAAGAAAAATATTCACAAGAATAGTCGGAACTTCCACACAATCTAATCTAGGGATGTGCTAACTAGTTGCTCCCCGGTAACGGCGCCATTTGACGAACTATTCTTTTTCACCTCTAAATAGTATCAATGAAGAGAGGATCGAATATAGTGTCAAAACATTTATATTGACCGGTAAAGTACCGGGTCGAACCCAAGGGAGCAAGCCAAGCGCATGCACTATTTAAGATTGTGTTTCTATTCGGCTATTCTAAACAAAAATGTATAAAGAGTGAATATATCTATATCCTATGTGGTTAGTAATTGGGGAAAAACGTTAAGTAAGAGGTGTTTCGAGGACTTACTCCTCTCCTTGGCAAATTCTCAATGATCATGCATACAAGAGTTCAATTAAGTATGAGTTGATAGGTTTTAAACCTAGCTTAGACTAAGAATTAGGCAATCACGCATATCTAATCCTAGTCAAGCCATCTTAGTTAGGATCTCACTAATTAAAGGGTGTTGATCCACTATATAGCATTTACTCTCATAAATGTTATATGCATAAAGTTCTAGTTCACCTCTCACCATGCATTTACTCTCATAAATGTAGGTTAAGTTCAATTTTACTATATCCAAACCATCACTAAGATCTCTCAATACTTAGATCATAGTTCTAACATAAACATGTCACTTAGGCATTTTATCAAACACTTAGAGACATGTCAATCATGAAGATCATAGTAAAATGAAATCAACTTCCTAAGGTTCATATACATGATTCAAGATATAGATCATTTTCTCCATCCTAAAACTATCCCCAAGGGTTTCCAAGTCCTAGGTTCGAGTTTTAGGTTCGAATTGTCACTTAGGCATTTTGTCGAACACTTAGAGTGCATAACATTCATAACACAAGAGAAAATGAAATCAACAATCATCTATATGAATATCAATGTATATACATGATCAAGAGTACCAAGGAGAGTCATAAGACCCTCTAAACACAAGATCCACTACTCACACATCATGTAAGACAACATGGTGTGAGTAGGGTTTTTACACAACAAGTAGAGTAGAAGAGGGATAGAAATAGGATGATTAATCCTTGAACTCCCTTGATCTTCACTTCTCCTTGGTTGGATGATGTTGAATGCCCTTGTATGAGCCTCTTTTCCAATGTTCTTTTCCCCAAAAACCTTCACACTTGGTCCAAAACCCTTATTTTCCCTTTATAGATTCGGCTGAAATTTGGGCATTAAACCTGAGTTTTGTGCATGAATTTACAGTAATGCAGGTGACCGAGGAGAAATTGTGCATGAATTTACAATGGGAGGCATTCCATTTGATGAGGTGATAAGGACAGAGACAGAGCATCCTCCACTCTCTTCATCCAGGACAAGCACATCACAAGTTGGTGATAACGTGTTTTCCAGTGAATCACCAAGTTTAAGAACTCCATCAACATCACCAAGAGCAGTAAAGAAGTCATTTTTCACTTCACCTGGAGACTTGTCATCGGAATCCTCAGATGGAAGGCCACGCAAATTTCGCTTATTGTCGGATATTTATGAGAACACGGAGCCCATTGAGATTGATCCCGAAGAGCTGACGCTTTTAGGCGCAGAGGAACCTAGCACATACTATGAAGCTCAAGTAGATCCGAAGTGGCGTGAAGCGATGTTACAAGAGCTTGATTGTATTGAGAAGAACCACACGTGGAGACTTGTTAAACTACCGAAGGGACATAAACCTATAGGCTTGAAGTGGGTGTTCAAGCTTAAGAAAGATAGCAATGGAAATATCACCAAACACAAGGTGAGATTGGTGGCGAAAGGGTATGTGCAGAAACCCGGAGTAGACTTTGATGAAGTGTTTGCTCCAGTAGCTCGGCTTGACACAGTGAAGTTAATCATTGCACTAGCTGCAAGTAGAAGGTGGGAGGTGCATCACTTAGATGTGAAGTCGGCTTTTCTAAATGATGAACTCCAAGAAGAGGTTTATGTTGATCAACCAGAAGGATTTAAGGTACCTGGCCAAGAAGGTAAGGTTTACAAGTTGAACAAGACGCTCTATGAATTGCGGCAAGCACCTCGCGCGTGGAACATTCGCCTAGATAAAAGCTTACAAAATCTCGGCTTTACAAAAAGCAATCAAGAGCCAGCAATGTACACAAAGAAAGGTACAAGTGATGAGCTTATAATTGGTGTCTATGTTGATGACCTAATTGTAACAGGAGGGAGCTCACATGCGATCAAGCTGTTCAAGATGCAAATGATGCATGAATTTGATATGTGTGACCTGGGGTGGCTGACCTATTACTTGGGGATTGAAGTGAAACAATCAGCCACATGTGTGACCTTAAAGCAGTCAGCATATGTGAAGAAAGTGCTTTCTTTATTTGGTATGGAGGATAGCAATGCAGTAAGATGCCCAATGGAATCAAAGCTAAAGCTTTACAAAGACACAGACGATGAGCTAGCGGATACAACAAAATATCGCCAAGTCATTGGGTGCTTGAGATATCTCACACACACTCGACCGGACATCACATTTGCAGTGGGGATTGTGAGCCGATTTATGGAGAAGCCATCATCAACACATATGCAAGCTGTGAAGCACATACTTAGGTATCTAAAAGGTACGCAAAATTTTGGTCTCATTTATGAAAGAGGGAGTAACTTTGAGGAGTTAGTAGGGTTCTCGGACAGCGATATGGTAGGAGATCCAAATGACCGAAAGAGCACAAGTTGTATGGCATTCTATCTTGGCAACAGTTTGATCACTTGGAACTCACAGAAGCAGAAGACAGTGGCCTTATCATCATGTGAAGCAGAATTGATGGCAGCTACATCGGCAGCAAGCCAGACCTTGTGGTTACGAAACCTGTTAAATGAGCTTGTAGGGGAAGCACTGAAGAGGGTGATCATCTATGTTGATAATCGATCAGCAATAGCACTCATGAAAAATCCAATTTTTCATGGCCGTAGCAAGCACATAGAGACCCGATATCACTTCATACGCGAGTGTGTTGAACGTGGATAGATTGGTGTGGAGTATGTATGCACCGCAGAGCAAAGAGCTGATATTCTAACAAAGGCTTTGGGGAAAGTGAAGTTTATGGAAATGAGGACACTGTTAGGTGTCACAGATGTGGAGCAAAGTTTGGATTAAGGGGGAGTTTGTTAGATATTAATCCAAACATTATCCTTGGTTAGTTTACTTTAACAGGTAGTTTGTATGGTTAGCAAAGTAGTGGGAGGTTTCTTTCAGTTTGGAGTAGTTTACTGCATGTAACTGCTGTATGTTTAAAAACAATGTTAGTGAATGAAAAACAAAGTGCTTGTGCACATATTCTTGTGTGTGGATCCTGATTTTAAACCAACAGAAATAATTCAAAATATTCATATTTTGAGATAATTCAAAACATCCATAATTAGAAATAAGTTGGTATTTAGATTTTTCTATTTAATTAAAGATCGAAGATTGGTGCTTCATAAACCTAAAGCTATAGCAGTTGTCTCTCCTAAAGAAAAAACTAGCTAGATCAATGGCGTTTCCATCTGGCCGCTACCATTACAGCTTTGAAGTTTACGAGAGTCCTCCTCCGATAAGAAGAGATCGGGGAGAAGATGATGGCACGTTCATGACTGTGAAGATGCGTTTCTTGAAAATAGATGATGAGTCAGCTGTTGCAGCCGACATAGAGTGTTTTGTCCACCTGAGCGCGGTGGTGACAATGGAGGAGCGACTGGTGTTGGACGTAATAAGTGAATGTCTTAATGAGATAGGTGTCCCTGAGGTATGTCATGCCAGGAACAGGATGGTTGCTGAGCTAATGAAATACATCAATGCACGAGTCATCATGGAACATCGTTCTGAAAGCGAGACGGTGGTGATGATGAACATCGTCCAGACAACTGGAGGGAGTCGTGGAGGGAGGTGTTGTTGAAGAGGCGCTGAGGCGGTCAGACGACCATATGGAGTCGGCCGCCGGGAGGCAGTGGATGGTGATGGACATGGGAGTGCATGAGTCATGGGCATCGCCTGAGGAAGTTGAGGGTAATATTCAAGTGGCGGTCGAGATTTTGACAACGCCGGAACAGTCCACTGTAACAGTGGGGCATCAGCCGCCGCAACTTTATTTTGAGGTGGTGGTGCTTCAGCCGCAAGATAATTTTGAGGTTGTGGTGAATAGGTCTATGGAGGCCGGGTACAGGACACGGATGGTGCCGGCGAGGAAGGCCGCCATTGCTAATCTGGAGAAGATTGAGCAAGGTGAAGTAGGAGCAATGTCGTGTGTGATTTGCGAGGATGAAGATGAACAAGGAGGCTTGTCACGAATGCCTTGCAGGCATATGTTTCACTCCAAATGTATTGAGACATGGCTCGGGACCAGTTCATCTTGTCCACTTTGCCGATATGCCTTGTCCTGATTTTGTGTATTAACTTCAAATCATGCTTTCTTTTAATCAATTATCAGTTTCAGATTCAATAGGATTACCTTGTGCATACATACATACAGGCAATCATTTACAATCTTATGTTCCTACAATCTTTTCACAATTATTCCGCTTAACAAGAGTCGAACAAAAAAAAGATCATACAGTTTTCTCCCTTAATTTTAATCCTATATATATCTCATACAAATATTTCTCATATTCTCGTATTAAAAATACAATAATTATAGTTATCAATAACACATGATGATATCTACAATTATCTACAAATTGAATTATTGTTCACATATTATTAATAAATTTGGATTTTTTTAATACTTAGAATATTTCAAAAAATATATTTATTTTACCTAACTATATAGCAAAATGGGTCTCTGTTTGTAAAGCTAGAAAAAACAAATTTATTGGTAATTTTTTTATAAAAATTTGCTTTCTATTTTTTCAATTATAATCTTAATAAGTTTTGATTTTATGTTTTATCTAACAAATGATAATATGATTTGTATGGGTCCAATCAACAAATGCCACGTGGCAAGTTTTTTGGTGACGATCTCAATCGTCTCATGCTCCAAATCCACGATCGTTGCTGCCTAAATCTTTTATGCTTTGCCTATTAAGAAAAAAAAATCAAAGATTGTATCAACAATCTTTTATTTTTGATGCTATTAAGGATGCCGTAAACACTGAATATCTGATACACAAAAGTCAAAACAAAGGTGAGAGCAAATTCCATTTTATTGTCCTCAAGTTTCTGACCTGTACAATAACATAAACATCAATCTTAAGCGTGAATATGCATGTAATACAATCAGAGACTACTATAATTACACTCACTATACCAACTGGAAGTAACAGGTTTTGTGCTACATCAGTAACAAATCAAAACTAAGCACTCAGAAAAACCTATGAGAAGCAAAAGATACGTGAAACCATTATCGTGCCCTTGCAGAGGGCGAGTATGGGTTTGGAAAGATCAATGTTCATATCCAAGTTCACCACGAAATAAGTTCCAGAAAGGGTATGGGTATATGGGAGAAGGTGGGCCATAAAACAAGAGCATTTGGGAATGGGGTTTTTTTTCTTTTCCAAAATGAATTCTTATTCATCCCATATTCCGATTTACAATGAAACCCTAATTACAAAATCAATCTCCAAACCCATAAAAAGTCCTGATTTGAACAATCTACTATATCGGATAATCCCATGAATCAGCTCCCTGAGAAGGCGACGAGTGACGACTGACGGTGGCGCTGCTGGCAGCTGGAAAGGAATATACGGACATACAATTCCTAATGTCTAAAAGCGACGGCTTTAAACAACCAAACGCAGTGAAAATCCAAGGTTACCAAATCTTGTCCAAAGTGCCGGTACATAATTTCCAGTGAAACGACCTCTGGTCGTTCCTTCAAACCGTGGAGGCACATATTGATTTCCATTAGGGGGTCCAGCTGTTTCAGGCCTGTGCCCAAATGGTCGATTAGGTATTTCCATGCCGGGATTTGGCTTTAATCTTGGATCTTCCCGTTTCTTTCCTCTGCCATATGAAGGCAATAGTGTTTCCTCCTGTATGAGAGCCTCGCAAACAGGACATGCTTGGGAGTATGAATGACGGTGTAGCCACTTGTACAAGCATGGCCAACAGTAAAGATGCCCGCATAGAGTGACAACAGGGTCTTGAGCGAAATCAAGACATATATTGCACTAAAAATTATCAGCATCATTACTGTCATTGGAACAATAAGGATTATGACATGGAGTGCTAATAGATTCCCGTAATCCACTTGCCATCTATAAACTTTTGGTGTGCAATAGCCTGAAAGACACATCAATAAAACAGTACGTTTTGGTTGTCAGTATTTAAATTACAATCCCAAAATGGTAGAAAATACGAAGAGTTTCCTTGGATACGAAAGTAACATTTTAGATATCTGCCTCATTTCATATATGAAAGCAGCCTCACACAAGAAACCAACAAGATTACTCCAAAAAAGCAAGGTGTCTAGAAACAGACCAACTAATCTCAAATGACAAAGAACGTTAGCAATCAACGGACTTCCATCTCTTGTTATTCAAAGCCCCACCTCCAGAATGTAATCCAGTTAGTCTTTCCTCAACTTCAAAAGACACTGAAACACAAATGGCAGAGATTCTATCACGGGATCTGACTAAGCAACTCCATAAACGACCCAAATAAGAAGGTTTTCCCTGTTTTTAGTAACATACAACGACTAACAAACTAGGATGAAAATTGAGATGAAATAAAATCCCGAAGCTAGCTTTTTTAACGATATGCAATGCCTCATGATTAATTGTGATCTCTCATTAATTGGTGCATTATAAGTTTTTCTTTTATAAAAAATTGTTATTCAATAATGGCTGCGCTCCCGTAATAAAACAGTCCCAAAATGGTAGACATTTGTCTCATTTTATATATTAAAGCAACCTCACACATGAAACCTAAAAGATTACTCCAAAAAGCAAGATGTCTAAAAACACACCAACTAATCCCAAATGACAAAGAACGCTGGCAATAAGTGGACTTCCAACTCTTTATGAGAATAAATAAAATCCCGAAGCTAGATTTATTAACCATACATGAAGTTGCTACACATCCACGTAAAGAAGCATCACACGAGAAGATTAGCATGCAGTCAAGGGATTCAACTTGCAAATAAAAATACCAGTACTTGTATCATATATCTTCTATAACATTTAAGACTGTCTCTGGTGGAATCATCAAGTACTCCACAAATATGATGAAAGGGGTTATAACATGCGTGTAGCAATTTCCTTATTGACAACACATGACTAACATTATCTGTCACTACTTAGCTCAAGCAATTTCAGAACCAGAACTTAACTAAACATTTGAAATAAAAGAAAACTACAAACTTGTGAAAACAGAGATTCCATCAAGATCAATGCACATGATATTAATTCAATGACCTCACACAGCAGACAGCACTCACATGTATAACAACAACAAAAACCCCCCAAAATGCTGAAACAACGATCCTAGAATCTCAAACCTAACTACGAAATCAGACACAGAAATCAAAATTAGGGCAAGAACATTACGCAGCGCAACACGAATCATCCTACAATTGAATATCTGACACCTTCAAAATTAAGAGAAAGTACCTGAGTAACTGACCTCAAAATCCTCGCGCGTCGACGAAGAATCTTCATTTTGTTGTTCTTGGGAGATGGCGAATTGGAAATCTTTTTTAGTTGCCTCCTTTTTTTTTTCAATTTGATTCTAATCTTATTTTATGTTATGTTAGCTTAATTTATATTATGTAGTGTTAAAATGGTTTATATAATATAAATTTAAAGTCTAGAAAACAGGCATTTAGTTTTAAATTTTCATTTATGAATATTTGTACAAACGTGACTGCCTTCAGAGTCTAAGAGGATCCCCACCCTGATCTTTTTTATCATTAAAAAGAGTCATTGGAGATAATTAAAAAAAATCATGCATCCCCACCATGATCTTTTTTTATCATAGAAAAGATCATCTCATGATCTTTTTTTAGTTTTGATCATGAGAGTTGAACCAATCATAATGCGACATCTGTCACGCGTCAGAACTTTATCAGTTTAATTCTAGATTTTGTAACGAATATATCTTGAAAATTACAAAGTATTCAAAAATAAAATTATCACTAATATTCATAATTTTTAAAGACCTGTAAATAGAGATAAATTTTGATATTTATATGCTTGTATTTATGTAGAAATAAGAGAGAGAGATTGATGATGAACTTTATGTTTGGTCATGAATGGGATGTCCATGACCAAATAGATCATGTGGAATGACTAAATGAGATATAAGTGAATGAAAGAGATGAATGACATTTTTTTTAATCATGTGGGGATGCTCTAAGACCCTTAACAAACATCGCTCTGTATAAAAAGGTTAAATTAGAAATAAATTAGTAAAATTATGTTTATTTGGAAGATTTTTCATTATGGGGCCACAGCTGGAATCTGAATCCAAACCAGTGTCTGGTTGCGAGACATAATTGGATGGCCTTTTCAAAGATGAGGATAGGATCCCTTGCTTACAGTTCAAGCCTGAAATACAGCATTTTATGTTTCCAATCTACATGTTCAGTTTCTGAAAACCTCTTGAAAAAATGGCCTTAAAAAACCATGAGACATGATCAAAAAAATCATGCACCCCCAAAGATCATCCTATGATTTTTTGTAAAAAAGATCATCCCAAGACCTTTTTTTGGATTTTGATCATGAGAGTTGGGTCAATCGCAACGCGACACGTGTCCTGTATAAGAAATAGTACAGTTTTTATTTTGATTTTGCAACAAATATATCTTCTAAATTACATAGTAAAAAAAATCAAAATAAATATCAATATTCATAATTTTTTGAGCTCTATAAAATGAGATACACTTTGATATATTTTTATTAATCTTAACATTTATTAGCTATAATTTATGTAGTGATGAGAGAGACTGGTGAGTGGTGATAAACTTTTTATTTGATCATGTGTGGGATGCATGCGATTGATTTGGTCATGGGGATAATTAGATAAGAGAAAAAAGAATGAAAGAGGTGGATGAGATGATTTTTTTTATCATTGTGGGGCTGGGGATGCTCTAATTGTCAGTAAGCAACTTCATCAGAAACTCAAGCATTATTCTAGGCATGCAATGTTTTTTTTTTTGGAAAGGATTCTAGGCATGCATTGTTGATAACAAGATGAAAATAAAATGCTTTAAAAGCAATATTCCAAATTACTATGAAAGAGCCAAAAGTAATATTGTATCAGCACAAAACTTTAAATGTCGACCCTGAGAATTTCTCAGAGAAGTTCATTCACATCATTCAAATTAGGAGGAATCAGTAGATGTTTACATGACAGTGACATTAGAAGAGAACTATGAGCCGCTGCATCTTATGTAGTCTCACTCTCTCATATGCATATGTAACAACAACATATCATATAACAATTTGAGGTAACAGAGCAGTTAAATCAAAATTGGGGGTAATAATTCCTTAGCGTCGACCATTACTTCCAGATTTGAGATGCAGTGGGTCAAACGAAGGCGACTCTAGCCCGTGCTTTGCCCACACATCATTAGGAGAGCATGATTTCTTGAGCTCGTTGTACCTGCCAATATCGAAGTTATTTGCCTTCATAAGCTTCTTCTGCTTAGAATTAAATCGACTCTGATAGAACCCTTCGAATGAAGGCTCTTTGGATGTCCTGAGGAAGAAAGCGTAGCCAGCCATGAAGTACACAGAGGTGACGTAGAAGCAGATTGGCTCCATGACGTCCCATGTTAATTCCCAGAAGGTAAGACGCATGAACCCGGCGGTTTGGACAACCATGAAGGCAAGTCCACACCAGAGCTCCCGACGTACTAGCTCCTCAGCCTCTTTATCAATCACTGCCTTTTCTTTCTCCAATTCTTCAAGCTCATTCATTATGGTGTCATTTGGGCGAGCAACTGGTACAGGGATTAGACCTCGGATGGTTTTTACTACCTGTAAGATAAATTCGTGAAACAATGTTTTGGTTTATATAGGCACAATACATACAGCTGACTTCTCCGACTGGCCAGTTATATTATCTCTACAAGCATCTAACACGAGTTAATCTATAAAATCACGGCTCTTCTTTCTCACCAACTTCTGTAACCCAAAGAAAACACGTAACAATTTTCATTGACCCGCCATTTTCAAAGGAAATCAAACTAGTACACAAATTCATTTCTAAGTCCTTCCTCAAATTTTACGTGCTATTACTAAGAAGTTGAACAATTCACTCAATCGCTCCAATCAAACCCAATACCAACAGATAACTCAATTTACCCATTCATAACAATCCTGAATCCTCAAACCATCCAAGTCCCACTTTCACCTAAATCGCAAGCACTACTAAAAGCTAGTGGCTTACGTCAAACCATATTCTTCCCCAAATTAATGATACCACAACATATTAAAAATGCTTTTTTGGGGGGTTTCTTAAATCCCAAATGATCATCCCTGGACAGATTTTTTTTTATAAACATTTTCAGAAAAAATGAATTCGCCGGAGGGATGTATCCAGAAGAGGAGCTTTTATCAACAGGGGTGGGTGACTTAGGTCGTGATATATCAAATAAACAACAACCTAAAGCCACCACTCTCTCTATCTAACCTTGAATTCGATTTCCCTGTTGAAAGACAAACACATAGCAAAAAGAGAACATAATAAACATATCAGTATCCAGTAGTCTTCCAGATAAAAATAATAACAAAACAAATCATGAAAGTTAAACACCTTCTACTCCAAACTCCCAATCTGATCCACCACAATCACATTGAAGGAAAAGATTCAAAACTCAAAATCACCACCACCAACTTAAAAATCAGAATAAAAAAAAAAGAGTGATCAAAGATCAAAACTTTACCTGTTGAGGATGAAGAAACACCATGTCTCCAAGAACAATCACAGTTCCAGATTGATCCAAAATCTTGGCAATCCCCAACCCGTCTTTACCACAATCCTCACTGCAAATGTCCACAAACCTATCATACGTGATCCAGCTCTCCTTAATCCCACCCAATTTCATCTTCACAGACTCCAATTGAGCCAATCTTAACAACTTCCTCGCATCCTCAACAGTCAGCCCCTCCAGCGGATCCCTCATCTCATCCACCGCCACCGGCACCGGCGACGGCCTTATCAGACCATCAAGACGGATCCTTTCCCTCCCCGCATCCATCATTCTCAGCTTCTCCATCAGTCCATCAACGACAGGAAACGCCCGCACCTCCGGCTGGAATCCGGCTCGCTTGTGGAGCAATCGGCTTAGGAATCCGTTGCCTCCTAAATCAGGAGGTACGGAGGAACGCGTCGATGGCGATGCCGATGAGATTCTGCAGTTTTTCACGGCTGATTTGGGAGCATTTATCAACCTCTGAACGAGAGATTTCTTGAATGCCATTTCGGAAACTTTTAAGGAAAAAAGATACAAACTTTGAAATGAAACCCTAACAATTTAAAGAGCGATTTTCGAATAATCAAAATCAACTCAACGATCTGAAACTGAAACGAAGAACAATGATTGATTACGTAAAACGCATACACACATAAATGACGGGTTTCGATGGATGAATTTTTAGAAATTTGTTTTGCCTGTGATTTATAGGACCCGTCGAAGAGGAGGAAGATAAGGACAAGCAACGATGTATCGAGAAGATGAATTTCTCGCGATATTTTGAGGTCGACACGTCAGGAGTATATTTTCTTTATTATCAGTGAAGGACCCGAAGAATTGTTTCTTTCAAATCGGTTTTACGCCACTCACGTGGCTGGCTGGCTGGTGGTAGTTGGTGAGCACCGCCTTGCTGACGTGATCGTCTCACGTGGACGATTATTTGCCGTTCGATCAGGGGTGGCGAGATGTTTGACTTATTTTTAGGGTTTTTATTTGAACGTTGGGCTTGACGAGGTATGGTGTGGATTGATATATGACGTGGAAATGTGTAATAGATAGATTTGATAAATTTGTTGGTGTTGATAATTTATTTTAAATGCAACAATTTTAGTAATAATAAATGGATGAAGTTGCCTACGGGTCGATTAAAACTAGAGAATGGCATCAATTAGAGAATGTTGGAATATGCTAAAATAATTGCAGTCAGATAATAATAAGTATTATTGAATATCGAAATCACTTAATAACATCAGTAAATAATCGAAATTTTCCTCTGTTTTGACTTGTCGTACACTCCACATATTTCAAGGCAAGTTCCAACTTGCATTTTAGATCATGTTTATTTCACGCTCGATTGTTTATTTTTGGTTTGTAACATTAAAAAAAGTAAACAAATCCTTTCATTAAAATTCAAAATATAAAAAAAAATTGACAACGGTAACGCAAATAAATGGAAATGAGAGAAATGATGAACATGGACATTTTTTTCAGGATTGGGATTCTCTCCTCATAAATCTCCTCCTCATATCTTCTCATGGCCACGTGTCGACCAACGATTGGTCCATAATTAAAAGAAAAACATTAAATCTTCTCAGGACAAATGTCACTCACTGATTGGTCCACAATTAATAGAAAAAATTATATAACTTGTAACTATTAAACATCTCATAAATCATATAATATAAAATGAAATTTTTTATGAAATATATCAATATTTTTAATTTTGCGGACTCTATTTCTAGAGATCCATATTGCATAAATATAATATTATATAATATGTAGATAAATTAAACCACAAGTAAAAAAGATTGAAAAAGCGATTTTACGATAACAATACATTTTATCGCAAAGTTATCGCATTCATCCACAATACGATAACTCTAAAATAAATATGAGTTATCTCAAGTTTCACCCAAAATTTGTAGTATCTTTTTTCATAATTATGGACCAATCGTTGGTCGACACGTGGCCATGAGGAAGATATGAGGAGGGGATTTATGAGAAGAGAATCCCAATCCTTTTTTCATATACTGTTCAAAATTAAGTTTTTGACGAAGGTAAGTTTTTTTACTTGTCAAAAAAAATTCAATTTTTTTTGACGAAGGTAACGCAAATAAATGGAGATGGGAGAAATGATGAACATGGACATTGTTACATATACTGTTCAAAATTAAGTTTCGGTAATTATTAATACATCTTGCTGTGACTGGATACTGAGCTGTCATTTGATTTTACTTTCCCGAGTTGTTGGAAGCTACTCATGTAGTAACATTCACGTAAACGTGTCGCCACATCCGATAATATCTCGCGAGAAACACGTGATGAAGAAAGTCAGACTTTTCGTATGATATCGCCACGTGGTTTGTAGTGGCGGAACTTAGATTAGATATAGCCTTCACTGGATGTTGCGTGGGCGGTCGGTCGCGAATCTGGGCCGAGCGGTTGGCCCGCCCAAATTAATGGGAATTAGACACAAATTTTATTTATTGTTTTCGTTTTTTTAGACAGTATACCTAATGTATTTATTTTCTTAATAAACTTGTGGATCATTTGATATTATGATTATACGATGGGTTATTACGCATATTTCGTTTTTTTGTATTAGGGGAGTGCTCGGTTGAGAATCCTTAAAATTGAGAACTTGACAACTCAAATTTCACCATTAGATCTATGAATTGTGACACAAACGCATGTCCAAAAAGTAAAGTCAAAAAATAGATTTGATTTTACATTAAATGCATCTTGGAAAATGCACAAGGGACACACGTGTCACCACCAAAATGCATCTGAGAAAATGTATCTTGCATTTCCAATCAAAAAAAGAAAAAAGAAAATGTATCTTGCATTTTGAAATATGAAGATTGGAATCTCAAATTCTCGAGAAGAAAAAAAAGAATTCTTATTTGAGCTTCTCTCTTGTATTGGAATCTCAAGTCTCATGAAGGTTTCAATTTCCAATATAATTGCGGTTGTGCACGCAATGACATTAACCAAAATAATCTGAATTAGACTAGTTGGTTTAGCCTAAAGGACAAAATGGATGAGCAACTTGCCTTTTCAATAATTGTACAAAAATTGATCTCTTAGGCATTTGAAAAACGTTAACATAGCCTTTGGCCCTTACCCAATCAAAAAGATTTTATATATTTTTAAGAAAAGTTGTAGGAAAGTAAGACTGGAACCCTATCACATTATTTCGTTGTATAAAGACGAAATCATATATCGAGACTAATATTTGAATTCTCGTGACACACAAGATTTCAGTATAGTCTATACTTAAATTAATAACCCTAGTGTAAATATAATCTCTGATTTGAGATATAAGTGCACTTAAATGGATAATTTGACAAAGTTTGTCATCACTAATTAAGTCTTGTTGGACGGTCCAATGTGTACCCATTAGTAGGTAGGACAATTGTCTTTTTATACTTTAACTATATATTTCATTCCAACTCTACCACACATTGTTAAATATAGCATAATAGCGTGATTCACATTATCATATATTATTTTATGTGGTGATGTTATTGAGTTGTCGTTGTAAAGAGTCTCAAGCAAATCAGATTGATTAGTTTGTGTCACTTTCTTTAACAAAAAAATCACAACAACAAACAAATCGATGACAACAAAGAGTACTGCACTAACAAGCTATTTTGAGTTACCAAAATGTGTGTTTGTTAAAGAAACGTGTGGCGTGCAAAGTAGCACAAGTTAGTGCCTAGTGGAGAGTAGTGGTAGTTTAGGAAAAGATTTGCTCTCGTTGAATTGTGGCCACAACCTTAGACCATCAAGAATCTACAACCTAGCTAGATCCGTCGAGGCAAAGATGCTTCGGGTGACATTCTTGATCGAATATGCAATATGCTAGAGAGCTATACTGATGGACAAATAAGTTAAGGTGACAATGAGATGAAATTCATCCACAAAAATATGATTCTGCGTAGCTAGACTAGATGGGTTTCACATTTCAAACATTAATCTTTAGTATAATATTGTTAATCAATATATAATGAACGACATTAGTATAAAGTATTAATATAGGGAAGAATGAAGCAGATTTGGATACGGTGATGCGAAGCCAAATGTTGCAAATACGCAAACGATGTCGTTTCATTCAAAATAATATTTGTTTTGATATGTTTAGAAAATTACTCTAAACAAAGCAACGTCATTTTAATTGAAAGTATTCTACTTGTAACATTTTGCTGTGCAGGACTAAATTTTTTTCTTCATAATAATGCATTTACAAATATACAATCCATCACTCCATGATTTAATAATTTTTAATATGATATTCATTGTGTAGGAAAATGATAAGGTACAAAGTTGATATTTTTTGTATAAAATACAAATTAATCATAGCCCTTGATCTTGTGATTGAATGGATGAGATTAATCTTGATTTTTTGGATTTTTTTATGTGACGAATTATGTCATTTTTTTATTTTTCGGCCCGTCTTTTTCATTTTTCGATTCGAATTTAGACGAATTATAAAATAATTTTAAAAATTTTTATATTTTGTACCAAAAATTTACTTTCACCAGATCTGGCCTCATGAGTATGCTCAATTGAATTTTGTTTTTCCACCGAGTAAATAGAGTTTATTTCTGTCTAAACCCTAAACCCTAAATGCGGGACAAAATGGATCTTTCGGGACTTCACGGAGAAAAAAGAACCTCAACTATAGCATTTTGTTGGTCTGCCCACAACCCATAGACTATTTAGTTATAATTTTGGATACATAAATTAGATATAATCTTTTAATATTTATTCATTATTTCTTGAGAAAATGAGATAGCTGGTGGTCGAAAAAGGCTTTTATTTCATATAATAATCAGACTAATTTATTTTTTATCATGAAATGGATCAATAAATCAAGTAAAATTTACTGTTTCGTAAACGGGAAATTAGGCCGCGTTATTCTTGTGGAAAAATTGCCAGTTTCGTTTCATGCATTTAATATAGGGAAAAGTACAAAAGGGTGGTATGAACTACCATCCTTTTGCAAAATCTTGTCCGAACTATACACATTTTCAAAATCTTGTCCAATTCTAATTAATGGGCCAAATTGCAATTCTGAATAATACAATGAGCACCCAAACCTTTCAAAAATTATGTAATTGAAATATTTTTTTGGTTGGATCAAATAAACCAAATATGATTTTGAAATGTATTTGGTTTATCCAAAAAAAAATTTGGTTGTACTCGTCCCTAATTTAAAATTTATGTATTTGATTTGATTAAATGAATTTGGTTCGATCTAATAATATAATTATAAACCAATATATTTTAAATTGTTTAAGATTTACAATAATTATAATTACGATAAATTGTTAACCGCACCATGATTTATAGCCTAAAATTTTAAATATACAAATTTCGTTCTTAACTAATTTATATATATTATATATGCAAATTTCGTTTTTAGTTTGGTTTCGTTAAACGATTTTAGTTTGGTTTCTGAACTGGTGAATGCAATTTGTATATTTAAAAATGAAATTTGTATATATAATATATATAAATTAATTAAGAATGAAATTTGACCACTTTTCACCTCTCTGAAAAATCGTTAAACGATTTTAGTTTGGTTTCTGAATCGATGAATGCATATATTCTGATGAATTGGTTCTCCTTTTTCTTTTAGTTGTGATTTTACTACTATTAAGATGCGTATGTTGCTGCCAATTTGTATATTTAAAAATGAAATTTGCATATAATATATATAAATTAGTTAAGAACGAAATTTGTATATTTAAAAATTTAGGGTATAAATTATGGTGCAGTTAACAATTTATTGTAATTATAAAAAATAATTGCTGTAAATCTTAAGACAATTTAAAATATATATATTTATAATTATATTATTACATCGAACCAAATGCATTTAATCAAATCAAATACATAAATTTTAAATTAGGGAAGAGTACAACCAATTTTTTTTTGGATAAACCAAATACATTTCAAAATCATATTTGGTTTATTTGGTCCAACCAAAAATATATTCCAATTACATAATTTTTGAAAGGTTTGGGTGCTCATTGTATTATTCGGAATTGCAATTTGGCCCATTAATTAGAATTGGACAAGATTTTGAAAATGTGTATAGTTCGGACAAGATTTTGCAAAAGGGTGGTAGTTCATACCACTCTTTTGTACTTTTCCCTTTAATATATTGACGGTCCACAATTTTGATAATGGGCTTTTGAAAGCCCAACAAAATCATACAACCCATGAACTACTGATGCCAATTAAAGCCCAACATCACATGAAAACTTTGTACTTATGCTCTCCATTGTTTTAGTGGATTGAACATGGTTTTGGTTTTGTTATCTTATTGTATTTTATTTCTTTTTATATTCCAACGTTGAACCATCATCCTTATTGTTAACAAAATAAAATAAAAAATTATGTTGATATTGATAATTTTTGTAAAGCAAATTAGCAAACTATGTGAAATATTTGTACTCTTTGATCTCTGGGTATCTTCATAAATAAAAACATGAACTACCAATGTAAATATTCAATTCAATGTCTTTTAAACATAGTTCACTGGTGTTCAATTTTGAATTGATGGTGTGAGCGTATTGAACAAGGTATGAAATGAATCCAAACTCAACCACTACTTGGTGTAATTAATTAACTTTCACTTCCATTCAAAGCATAGCATATTCTACAAGTTTATCATTTAAACCAATTTGTCTTCTCTATACTCATAACCTAATTTTCAAATGTTTAATGTGCTTTAGTTAGGTATTTTGTAACATTAGCTTTATGTAGTGAGACATAATTGAACCTTAAGGGTAGGCTATCAATTGTTTGTTTTTTGAATTAAAAAGGATTTAGCCCTAAAAGTTTGATCCAATAGCCTATAAATCAAATCAATCGACTGATATGATCATCCCATTACAAGGTGATATATTATTCTACCATATTACTAAAAATTTATTCCCTTTGAAAGTATTGAGCAGCAACCGAATGAAGTAATTTGCTCATTCCAATTCCTACCATATCAATTATTTGTTGCAAAGAACATTACTTAAAAGTTTTTTCATCCTTCAAAACTTCAAATCTCTTCTATCCATTTTTTGACAAATTCGCCAGAGTCTCAAACATCCAACTAATTATATAAAACCATTTGAATACATTGTGGACAAAAGTGTTTCTGTCATGTCATGTAGAACAGCTAATTCAAAGCTGCTGAGAATATGATTCTCAAACACAAATAAAAACCTTCTTGCAAGCAACCTTTTGAACTTATTTTCTAACTGCACATGTTTCTTTTTGGGACCAAAAGTCGCAAAGAGACCTGCCGCAGCCACGCAACTTCATCGAATCATTAATTCCAGATACCACACCATATAAATTTGCTACACTTTCGCTTCTCCAATTAATCACATCATCCTCGCCTTCGTCTTCGTATTTTTTCATTGTCTCAGGTGATGGATAGGACTCATGAAATACACGCTGACGGTCCAAAAGGGACGATTTGCGAAAAGCTCAGGAGGTCTCTAGCAATAAGACCCGCTAAGCAACCCTTCAACCAAGTGTCTTACATCCAGCAAGTCCCCAAGCCATACTCAGCGCCCTCCAGAAACATGTATGAAAACAAGCGTGGAAACGGTGGTGCCGTGCCCATCGAATTTGACCGTTCAGCTTTTAGAAACGGGAAACATGGTAACGGTCATATTGAGGTTGAAGGAAAGCCTAAGCCTCGCTTTATTGGTAAGAACACGGAGACTGAAACTAAAATGAATGACACGTTCTCAGATTACATATATCATGCTAAGATGAAGATCAGTAGGACTAGCTCCGACGTCGGTGCTCGAGGAGTTGCCCGTTTGGACAGCGTTAATAAGAGGGCAAGTGCGTATATCGATCGAGCTCGGCAGAAGATTAGGAATAGTGCTACGTTTCGTGCTGGGACGTTTCAGAAAAAATGATTGTGGCAGGAGGGAAAGTTGATGAGAATATATATATATATATATATATGTATTTATGTGTGACATTGATGTTTATCATTCCTTCAAAATGTATTGTATTTCGTGATGAAGTTGAGTTGGCCTGATGGAGAAGCGCTCACTATTTGGTCCTGTTGATCCCGGATTCAAGTCATCCCAAGGGGTAGGATTGAAAATCCAATAATCCTCTTCTTCTTTTTTAATGTATTGTATTTCACTGATTTATAATGTTTTAATATATTTTAAGAAATATAATGTTTATGCATTTATTATATGTGTATAGAGTAGCAATCAAATTCATGAATTATAGCTAGAACTGAGATAGCTTAATAAGTAATAAAAACGTACTAACTATAATGTCACTGCCTCACCGGGATATTATGAATTTTGAGATGAACTCCAAGTTGTGGTGATGGAAGTATGATAGTGGAATAAGACACTTGAGTCGGATACGTCAAAGGAAGTATGAGATATTTTAATTAGCTTCACTTTTTTCGAAGTAGAATCATGCTCTACTTCAATTGCTAGAAAGAGAGTCAATGAATACGATTTAAGCTACGCTCTCTATCAACGAGTTTTTTTTTTCAAAATAAAGAATTTATTCCGCGAGATAGAACATTTAAATGCTGAAGCTAAATTTGGAGATGAATGTGCATAAGGAGAATTATAATTAATGGACTAAAGCCCGAGCACATGGTTGTACATCCAGATGATCACAAATGCCGTCTCTGTCCAAGAATTTTTCTTATTGAGGAGGACTTAGAATAGCACTCTAAGATGAAATGGTGCAAGCAGAAGCAGAAGTAGTATACGCTATATGTCGTTTCTTACTGGGAATCTGAAAAAGCAAAAGACGATGCATTATGGTTGCACCTTTGGGATCCGTTCGATGTCCAGAGATGTAAATGCTAATAAGTCAGTATTGATCATAATATTCAGAGCATCATCACGCCATCAAAGCAAAGTAAGTTAGATCTTGCATCAACTAAACTTGAGTTTACTCATTGTTACTAGCTGCGTCACTTCTAGTGCACCTTGTTGAAACTACAATAATATTTGATACCCGATCATTCACCCAATGATCGTTTGTAAATATAGCGGAAATATTCAAATAAGAATTCAAATACTTATGCTAAATCACGGCAATCAAAACATTTGTAATGACTCGGGTGAACCGAGGTCGAACCCAAAAGATAGGTGATTAAACTAATAGTGCTAACAATGTGATTAGAATGTCTATTGTGGGGGAGGTCTATTTTTCAATCCAAAGAGAGATCAAACTTGCAAAGGGTTAACTTCCAATTAAAAGATGACTAGGGATTACTTCACCACCAAGACAATTGTTGTGACAATGGAATGATAAACCAATGATGAAATCACATGCACATGTATAGAATTTAGCTCATGCAACATTTATACTAAGTTCCACTCGCGCTACAACCTAGTACAAGAGGTTACATCTCGCATAGCACCTCACACTCGCGCTCTATTGGCACTATAGAACATGAATGTCTAGCTTACACTCGCGCTTTATTGACTAGATAAGCATGATCTTATTAAGTTCAAGCCATTCTCAGTAGGTTATAGAGTTATCTAACTAACTCAAGGGCTCTAATGCTTCTTCATTTAGTTCATTGAAGTCATGATGATCAACGTGAGCTATATCAAACATGATATCAAACAAAGTTCCCATTGAGGACATGTCACAAACACATTATGGGCAACTCTAAACATTAAGTTCAAATGAAGAAGATTCATGTGCAAACTTGATGAGCAATTATTTGCATGATCTTTGATGTATAAATCCATACACTTTGAGCTCCATTCTCATGCAATATTACGCAGATTTGATGGTTTTACTTAGTGTTTCAGTGACAAATCAAATTGAGAAGTAAAAGGCAAAATTGACCAAAAGTGAGCGTGGAACTGCTCGGACCCACGACCGGCCATCCGGCCTCTTCAGCTCGTGCCCCCGCTCGCACGTCCGCCCTCTTCAGCCTTCCTCCGCTCGGCTAGCCGCTCGGACCTTCCCTCGCTCCGCTCGCACCCACGCTCGGCTGTCCGATCTCCCATGCCCGCATACTCGCTCGGCTGCCCGACCTCTCCTAGCCTCGAATCCATGTCCATCCTAGGGCATATTTGCAATAAATGTTCAAGTCGGCTCAAGTGCAATTAATTCCATCGATCAGTGTGTGAGTTTTATCGGGACGCAAAGAAGCCATCGGACATCGAAAAGCCTGCATTAGAAACACAGAGTCAAGTACGAACAACACTATAGAAAGCATCAACATCAGTGAAGATATATCAAACCTAATCGGAGAAAACCACAGAAGATACTTGGCGACAGCAGCAACATTCACAGAAGAAGTTCATCATCAGGGTTTCTCTTAACCTCTTGTACTTCAATTTTATTTAGCTGTTGTTATGTATCAACTCACCATGAGTGAGTAGTCCGCTTATTGGGATCCAATGGATCCCCAGAAACATCTACAGTTGTAACACATGTCTTCTTATAAGATTATGATTTATTTCTTTACATTAGATATGAATAATTCAATTCATGCATTCTGTCTTTGGTATTTTCGCGAGATATCAATAATGTTTGTATGAGAATTGCTTATACCTTTTGTCTGTGTTTGCAGTAGCATATCACAGTAGGTTTACATAGTTGCATGATAGGCAAGAAGCGAAAGTTGAGTCTATGCATGTAATGAGATAAAATCTGATAGACAAGAAGCGAAAGTTGAGTCTTGATGATTTGTGTATTTAGTTTTGTTATTATGCAAGAAGCGAAAGTTGCGCATGTAATAAAACAAATGACCTAGGGTAATAATTCACTATCATATACCTAGATCTACTGTTAGGCAAGAAGCGAGAGTTGAGTCTGCAGTAACTTTGTGTTATAATCTGTCTGTTTTTGGGGAGTCATTGATTCCCAATGTTTCATCAAATCAACGCACAACCAAACAACAAATCGTATGCAACAACAAATTAAATCTTTAAGTTCTCTGCTAATCCATTTTAGTGTTCAGTTTATTCATTTTACTGTACTGCACTTTTATGTTTAAAACCCCCCAATTCAGTACTAATATGAACAATCATTTACAGAAAATAGCAAGCTAGTTCCCTGTGGATTCGACCTGAGTCACACTCAGATTAATTGTTTGATCTGTGTTGCATTACAATCACTACATTTACAACCGATCAAAATGGCGCCGTTGCCGGGGAACTAGTCATTTGTTTATTTTCTGTTATTATTTTTTGTTCATTACATTAGTACATTATCTGTTTAGCGCACTTTTAATTCTTCCTTTGTCTGTTGATGCAACCCAGAAGCAGGACGAAGAGAGGAAGGAAAGGTAGAGGAAAGATGGAGAACATTCACAACAACAATCTGGTGAACGTTGTTGTTCAGCAGAGAGAACCTACTGTCGCAGACTTCATGATACCATCAACCCATACTCAAGGAAATCCCATCCAGATGCCTGAAGGAGGAAATATCGAATGGAGGTCCGGCCTCATACAGATGATAACTAGTAATGCCTACAATGGTATGACTGGTAATGCTCATCATCACCTGGATCAATTCAAGGATTTCTGTGCGACATACAAGCCAACTAATGTGGACCTGGAAACGATGTACCTTCGTCTGTTCCATTTGTCACTAAGGGGCAGAGCCAAGGAATGGCTCAAGAACCATCCGCCTAACACCTTCACCACCTGGGACCAACTATCCAGTGCATTCATGATGCAATTCTTCCCACCAGCAAAGACTAAAGAGCTTAGAGAAGCAATCAGCAAATTTACTCAAAAGATGTGTGAGGATTTTCATGAGGCCTACGAAAGATTCAAAAGGTTACTGTGGGAATGCCCACATCATGGAAACTCACCTTGGCAGCTGCTGTATTCCTTCTACAATGGAATGGATAAGGAAGCCCGACATTTGATGGATAATAGTGGAAAAGGCGCCATCAACAAGCTGCCGCCAACTGAGGCCTTCCAACTGATAGAAGAACTCGCGTCAAACTCACTACAGTTTGGCAGTGGACGGAACAACTATCCTAAGGATAGAGACTTCATCAGTGGTGCTGTTGCAACCAAGGACGACATTCAACGCCTCACCACAATGTTTGAAACATTGATGAAGAATCAGAATCCTAGCGTAGCACAAGTCGGAATGGAGTACAGTAACCAGTACACTGTTCCACCACCACCTGCAGTCCTTCCTCAGCATCCAGTACCATTACCACCCATGCCTATGCAAGCTGAAGAAGATGTGAACTTCGTACTGAATCAACCCTACAACAACAACTCCAGACCTGCATATGAAGCTAATAGGAACTACCAGCGTCAACCATGGATCAACTATCAGAACAATCAGATGCCTCAAACAAACTATGCAGCCCCTGCCCCGAAGCCATGGAATGCCAATCCTGTTGCACCTATTGCTCCCAAACCTCAAAACACTCACCCAGGTAATGTGGCATCGTCAAACAATTCTAATCCGACTGACCTATCTTCTATTGTTGCACAGCTTGCAGCTACACAACAACAAATGATGCAGCAACAGCAACAGAGTCAACAGATGATGCAGCAGCAGCAGCAGGAAAGCCAACAAATATTGCAGAAGCTTAACGAACTACAGAAACATAATGCGATATTGGAGAATCAAATAGCTCAGCAAGCATCTGCATCTAGATTCCAGAGTCAATTACCAGCTCAAGCAGATGCAAATCAGACGGAGATCAATGCTATCACCTTGAGGAATGGGAAGGAATTGCAAGGAACAAAACAAGCTAAGGCAGCCGACCTCATGTCCGAGCGGGTACACGACTGGACCTCCGAGCAAAACGCCGCAAACAAGCTACCAGCCGACCGCATAGCCGAGCTAACGCACGACCGCGTGTTCGAGCAACAAGATTGGGTAGCCGAGCGGACCTCCGAGCATTTCACTCGCACGACCGATCGTGCAGCCGAGCAAAACACTCGCACCTCCGACCAAGTAAACGAGCCTTCTTCAATTAATAATTTTGCTAACTTGTTTGAACCTTTGCAGAAAGAAGAAAGACAGCCAGAGATCAAAGAGAAAGTACCCTTTCCCCATAGATTGAAAAAGCGGAACGACAATTCCCACATCCAAAGGTTTGCTAAACTTCTTAGCAGCCTTCAGGTATCTATGCCATTCACTGATATAATACTTCAAATGCCTGGTTATGCAAAATTTCTGAAGGATATTGTCACAAACAAGAAAAAGTTAGACAGTGATCATGTTACACTTGATGCAAATTGTAGTGCCATTGTACAACATGTCATGCCTAAAAAGTTAAATGATTTTGGTGCATTTTGTATTCCCATTACAATAGGTCCTGTTAATGTGTCTAATGCTCTATGTGACTTAGGTGCGAGTATTTCATTAATGCCATTTTCTGTATACAAAAAGCTTGATGTAGGAGAATTAACACCGACACCCATTAGCCTGAGATTAGCTGATAGGAGCTCTAGGTTGCCTAAAGGTATTTTAGAAGACATGCTAATTAAAATTGGTGAACTTTGGGTGCCCGTCGACTTCTACGTTCTAGAGATGGATGTTGAGAATGAAACTCCAATCATACTAGGAAGGCCATTTTTGAATACTGTTAAAGCTGTCATTGACTGTGGTAATGGAACTATTGAGATGAATTTAGGCAGTGAGAAAGCGAAGTTCTTTCTGAAATCCATGATGAAAGCACCTAGGGACTCTTTAGACTGTGCTTGGCTTGATACTTATGATCATTCTAACGATTTTGATGAGCTGCCCGATTTTGAAGATGAGCTACTAAGCAGTGATGAAGAAGCAGGTGCACTTATGATGCTGACAGAGTGCGAAGCAGTTGAAGAAGCTAATGAAGACAGTGAATCAGGTGACGAAATTGATAAAAATTTAAAACCACTTCCATCAAATCTCAGGTATGAATTTCTTGGACCTGACTCTACATTACCTGTGATCGTTGATGCCTCCTTAGACGACCAGCAGACTGTAGAATTATTACATGTGCTCAAGAAATATAAATCTGCTATCGGACACTCTATTGATGATATTAAAGGGATTAGTCCTAGCATCTGCATGCATAGAATACACTTGGAAATTGATGCTAAACCTAGCAGTGAGCGTTTGAGGAGATTAAACCCTAATTTGAATGAAGTTGTTTTTAAAGAAATTACCAAGCTTCGTGATGCAGGGATAATATATTCGGTTGCAGATTCAGAATGGGTGAGTCCCATTCATGTAGTGCCAAAGAAAGGAGGACTGACTGTAGTAACAAACAACAGGGGAGAGCTCGTTCCAACAAGAACAGTGACCGGACACAGAATGTGTATAGACTACAGGAAGTTGAACGCAGCTACGAAGAAGGATCACTTCCCCATCCCATTCATCGACCAGATGTTAGAGAGACTAGCCGGGCACGAATATTTTTGCTTTTTGGATGGCTACAGTGGATTTTTTCAAATCCCCATACACCCTGACGACCAAGACAAAACGACATTTATATGTCCATTCGGGACCTTCGCCTACAGGCGTATGCCATTCGGATTGTGCAACGCACCAGGGACCTTTCAACGATGCATGACTTCAATATTCTCCGAATTTTTGGAGAAATCCATGGAAGTTTTCATGGATGATTTTTCCGTTCACGGTTATTCAATTGATTCATGCTTATCTAACTTATCTAATGTGCTTGCCAGGTGTGTTGAGGTTAACCTTGTGCTTAACTGGGAAAAATGCCATTTCATGGTAAAAGAAGGGATTGTACTCGGACACAAAGTAACAAAAGAAGGGATAGCAGTGGACAAAGCAAAAGTGGAAGCAATTGAAAAACTACCAATTCCCAACAATGTAAAAAGCATCCGGAGTTTCCTGGGACATGCAGGCTTCTACAGACGCTTCATCAGAGATTTTTCAAAAATAGCTAAGCCCCTCACTAATTTACTTTGCACTGATGTTGAATTTAAAATTACTACTGAGTGTGTTATAGCTTTTGAAACTCTGAAGCAATCTCTAATTACTGCGCCAATTATCCAACCTCCTAACTGGAGTCTACCATTTGAGCTGATGTGTGACGCAAGTGACAACGCAATCGGAGCAGTGCTAGGTCAAAGGGTCGATAAAAAGCTGCATGTGATTTACTATGTCAGTAAAGTTTTGATTGCAGCCCAAGTAAATTACACAACAACTGAGAAGGAGCTGTTGGCAGTTGTTTATGCGTTCGAAAAATTCAGACCATACTTAGTCTGCTCAAAGACAATTGTGTATACTGACCATGCGGCTATCAGGTATTTAATGACAAAGAAAGATGCAAAACCTAGACTAATACGTTGGATACTTCTTTTGCAGGAATTCGATATTGAAATCAGGGACAAAAAAGGAGTTGAAAACATGGTAGCCGATCATCTGTCAAGAATACAATTGGATCCTACAGAAATTTCTGCTCATGCGCCTATTCGAGATTCGTACACGGGTGAAGATTTGATGAGCATAGAAAAAATTCAGCACCTTGGTACGCGGACTTTGTGAATTATCTAGCATGTGGAATCCTGCCAGGAGATATGGATTACAACAGGAAGAAAAGGTTTCTGCACGATGTGAAGAGGTATTACTGGGATAATCCATTTTTATATAAACTGTGTGTCGATGGCATCTACAGGACGTGTGTAACAGAGGGAGATCAGCAGAGTATATTGGAGCGTTGTCACTCATCCCCATATGGTGGGCATGGTTCGAAAACAAAGACCGCAGCTAAAGTCTTACAAAGTGGATTCTACTGGCCAACATTGTTTAAGGACGCTTACCTATTCACGAAGAGTTGTGATTCATGCCAACGTACTGGGAATATTTCAAAGCGCGATGAGATGCCGCAAAAAGGAATGTTAGAAGTCGAGATATTCGACGTCTGGGGCATAGATTATATGGGACCATTCCCATCTTCGTACGGAAATCAGTACATATTGGTTGCAGTGGATTTTGTGTCAAAGTGGGCAGAAGCTGTGGCAACCAGAACATGCGATGCTAAGAATGTCACGAGCCTATTCAAAAAGATATTTTTTCCAAGGTTTGGAACTCCGAGAGCAGTGGTAAGCGACAATGGAAGTCACTTTCGAGAAAAGCAATTCGGAGCTATGTTAAGGAAATTCGGAGTCTACCACAAATTTTCTACACCCTACCATCCACAGACGAATGGACAAGCTGAGGTAACCAATCGAGAACTCAAGAAAATATTGGAGAAAACAGTAAACAATTCAAGGAAAGACTGGTCGTCAAGGTTAGAAGAAGCTTTATGGGCATATAGAACAGCCTTCAAGACGCCTATTGGGATGTCACCCTATAGGCTGGTGTATGGAAAACCCTGCCACCTACCAGTGGAGTTGGAATTCAAAGCTATTTGGGCGGTGAAGAAGCTGAACTACGATATGAAAGCAGCCGGTGAACTTCGAATGTTAGATTTACATGAACTAGAAGAAATTCGCATGGAGAGCTATGAGAGTGCCAAGCTGTACAAGGAACGTTCGAAAAAATGGCACGATAGGAAATTAAGAGCTAAACACTTTTCTGTTGGAGAAAAGGTGTTACTGTACAAATCCAAACTTCAGCTATTTCTAGGAAAGCTCAAGACAAGATGGGGAGGACCATACACAGTGAGCAAGATTTTTGACGATGGACATTTAGAACTCTTAGATGACAATGGCCAAGCTTTCAAGGTGAATGGGCACAGGGTAAAGGAATATTTCGGATACAAGCCTAACAACCTGGAGGATTACAAATTTGAAGAGGCTGAATAAATCTACCCTACAATCTCAGCATTTAACAATCTCAAAGAGCAGCTTCGTCTTGGCCAAGACGTTAAACTAGGCCGGTAAGAACTTCAATGTTATATTTTCTGCAAAAATTTAGAAATAATTTATTTAGCCAAAACAATTTTGAAATATTCAGATTATCAATTTGGCTAAATTAATTTTGCTAACCTAACTGCTTATATTTGAAATTCTCATATTCAGCAGTGGCCATATAAAGCAGATTAGGGTTTCCCATCGAAGATCCAATTGCGCAAATGATCGCACAGCCCGTTCGCACATCCACTCGCAGATCCAGCCGCACGTCCGACGCTCATCTTCCTCAGCCGCACACACGATCGGACGCCCGTTCACACAGCCGCCCTCAAGTTCTCATTCGCCGATCGGACGCCCGACCGTCAGCTTTCAGTCCGCTCGCTCAGCGCAACTTCGTCCCAGCAGTTGCATCCAAAACTCAGCGCAACTTCGGTAAAAGGTTCTCAGTGAATTAAATTGCAAATTGTTTGGTGCCTTGTTATTGATTTTGGTGGCTTGCGAACTGGTGCCTTGATATTGATATTGGTGATTTGAAAATCGGTGCCCTAGTTCTTCAAGCTATTTTGTTGCTATGGTAAAGACTATGGGAGGTGAGGGTACTAGCTGCAGGGGGTCGAAAGAGAAAAAGAGGAAACGAATTCAGGTTGCAGACAACAAATATCCATTGCCACCGGACGACCCTGTGCGTTTAAGCGCTACAGCACCTCCTAACCCGCCTGAAAAGCCTGCAGGAGAATCCTCCCGTGTTCATACCCCACCTGTTCCTCCTCTACAGCCGCCACAAGTGCAAAACCCTCTTACTCCAGCTCATCAGTCAGCACTGTCGAAGTTCATACCCCATGGTACACCACCAAAAGAGCCAGCATATAACTTTGACAACACCTACAGGATTATGCTCACAAGGGACACTAAAAAGTTGATGAAAATCAAGAATGCTAAAGCTGCCAGCCCGTTGTACCCAGTACATGGTGATCTAAGGATCATGAAGATTTTTAATGAAGTAAACTCCATTCTGAGAGACGGAAATTTGGAGTTCTTAATGTGGGATGATCCTGGCACTTATCAGAAGCTGGTCACTGAGTTCATTTCAACATATGAAGTCATATGGGCATCTCGGGACGGACAAGAGAGCTGTAGGAAAGCAGGATCAAAGCGGTGGGCGCACAGGTGGATTTTCCAGATTAATGGGCATTTACATACTTTGACTGAGGGAGAATTTGAAAAGATTTTCAACTACGAAGGGAAAGATACCTCATTCACCAACACATCTACAGATGAAGAAGCCGAATTTTGGAGGTACATTACTGGAAACAGCACTATCACTTTTACTACTAACTCATCATCCAGCTTGATCAGATTGCCAGAGTGGAAGATTATCCACCGCCTTGTTGCTGAAAACTTGGTTACTCGAGTTGATAAGGGAAGTAGAGTGAATCATAGAGATCTGGAAATTATGAGAACCCTGCACAGAGGCACAGGGAATGGAGTGAAGCTTATGACTATTTTATCAGATCTCTTTGAAAAGTGTTTATCTTCTAGTGTGCTTCCAGGAGGGTCAATAATCACGCTTATTGCTAAGCACCTCGGCTATAATCTGGATAAAGGGAAGCCTCTACAGGCAAACAAGCTAAGCCTGGCAAAGATGAAACATAGCGGAATGGTTGATAAGGAGAATAATTGGGCAAAGGAACCTCCGGCATCGCAAGGCAGCAAGAAGAAGAATTCAGACACCCAAGCTGCCATTGCTGATGGAGATGAGGCACGGCTAAAAGCATTAGAGGAGGGTCAAGCTGAAATAAAAGGTAAGCAGGCTGAAATGGACACTAAACTAGATAACATTTACACCATCTTGCAGACCATTCTCCAACGCCTGCCCGCGCCTGCTGCATCTGTTGACGTCACTCCTCAATAGTGACCTAGCTGGAATTAAAAGGAAAACTTGCTGCATTTCGCTTTTGCTTTTACCTGTATGCGATCGTCTGGTAAACTCTTTTCGCTTTCATCAATCAAATAATATTTTACTACCCTGCTTGTTCATTATTTATGCTAGAATGCTTAGGGACTAAGCATGTTTCAAAGTGTGGGGTGGCTGATGTTTATTTGATTATATTTGATTGATGATTGCTACGTGTGCTAAAAAAATCAAATAAATTTGCAGAAAAATGATTGAATTTGCTTACCTGATACTTGCTCAAAATCTTTGCTGAAAACACGTTGAATGATGAACATGTTAACCTCTGATGTTATGGCTTTGCTGCTCTGAACTCATGAATTTGTTAGCATCTGATTTCTGATTTTCTTGTGATATGAAAGTTTATGTAAATAGACGATTTCATGCTAGCTTAGTTCAGCATATTGAATTCGTTTAGAATTTTGGAAGAATCATGGTGAACAAACTTTTGCAAACAAGTTTATTTTTCAGATTGGCTCTTAGGTGACTTCAGAAATACTATGGTAATGTTTTTGTGCTACACATTATTTTGGTACACTGTCAATTTCAAGTGCGGGGTTAGAAAAAACAAAAAATGAATTAAAAATAATAATAAAGATCAGTGTAGATGGCGGGGGTTAGGAAGCGGTAGATATGGGTAATCCCCTGAACCAGGTCTTCCCCTTCGAAACCATCCTACACTAAAGTAGTGTGAAAGTTTGTTTGAAAAAAAAAACCGTGCTTGATCGTGACTTTGTACCATATTTTGTGCACTAACACATTCACAGGTATTGTTTGAGGAAAGACCCTTGCAGATTAGTGCGTGAGCCTTGAAGAGAATTTACAAGTTTCGTGTAAGTGAAATTCTTCTTGATAATCTGATCGACTAAACTAAAATTCGATTAGTCTGAATGAATGCTAGCATATTTGAGTCAGATTAGCATAAGCTGAATATCATATTGAAATGAAGAAACCTTTTGTCTATTTTGAAGGGAGTGATATTGATGCAGCACTCCCTGAGCTGATGAATTATCATGTTTATCACTGTTTCAAAATTTCATTCCTAACTGAGCAAGTATCACGGGATTTGTGAGTATTCCTGTTCTGAAAACTCTCGCTAGTTAATTTGTTATTTTTATTTCCTTTGTTTTAAGATGTTCCGGGGTGATGCTTCTGTTTCAGTGTGTTTGTTCGGGACGAACAAAGTTCAAGTGTGGGGTATTTTGATGAGCAATTATTTGCATGATCTTTGATGTATAAATCCATACACTTTGAGCTCCATTCTCATGCAATATTACGCATATTTGATGGTTTTACTTAGTGTTTCAGTGACAAATCAAATTGAGAAGTAAAAGGCAAAATTGACCAAAAGTGAGCGTGGAACTGCTCGGACCCACGACCGGCCATCCGGCCTCTTCAGCTCGTGCCCCCGCTCGCACGTCCGCCCTCTTCAGCCTTCCTCCGCTCGGCTAGCCGCTCGGACCTTCCCTCGCTCCGCTCGCACCCACGCCCGGCTGTCCGATCTCCCATGCCCGCATACTCGCTCGGCTGCCCGACCTCTCCTAGCCTCGAATCCATGTCCATCCTAGGGCATATTTGCAATAAATGTTCAAGTCGGCTCAAGTGCAATTAATTCCATCGATCAGTGTGTGAGTTTTATCGGGACGCAAAGAAGCCATCGGACATCGAAAAGCCTGCATTAGAAACACAGAGTCAAGTACGAACAACACTATAGAAAGCATCAACATCAGTGAAGATATATCAGACCTAATCGGAGAAAACCACAGAAGATACTTGGCGACAGCAGCAACATTCACAGAAGAAGTTCATCATCAGGGTTTCTCTTAACCTCTTGTACTTCAATTTTATTTAGCTGTTGTTATGTATCAACTCACCATGAGTGAGTAGTCCGCTTATTGGGATCCAATGGATCCCCAGAAACATCTGCAGTTGTAACACATGTCTTTTTATAAGATTATGATTTATTTCTTTACATTAGATATGAATAATTCAATTCATGCATTCTGTCTTTGGTATTTTCGCGAGATATCAATAATGTTTGTATGAGAATTGCTTATACCTTTTGTCTGTGTTTGCAGTAGCATATCACAGTAGGTTTACATAGTTGCATGATAGGCAAGAAGCGAAAGTTGAGTCTATGCATGTAATGAGATAAAATCCGATAGACAAGAAGCGAAAGTTGAGTCTTGATGATTTGTGTATCTAGTTTTGTTATTATGCAAGAAGCGAAAGTTGCGCATGTAATAAAACAAATGACCTAGGGTAATAATTCACTATCATATACCTAGATCTACTGTTAGGCAAGAAGCGAGAGTTGAGTCTGCAGTAACTTTGTGTTATAATCTGTCTGTTTTTGGGGAGTCATTGATTCCCAATGTTTCATCAAATCAACGCACAACCAAACAACAAATCGTATGCAACAACAAATTAAATCTTTAAGTTCTCTGCTAATCCATTTTATTGTTCAGTTTATTCATTTTACTGTACTGCACTTTTATGTTTAAAACCCCCCCAATTCAGTACTAATATGAACAATCATTTACAGAAAATAGCAAGCTAGTTCCCTGTGGATTCGACCTGAGTCACACTCAGATTAATTGTTTGATCTGTGTTGCATTACAATCACTACATTTACAACCGATCAAAACTCATTCAACATTAGTATCAATTGTATTCACAACGTCACAAACATGTCTAGGGGATCCATAATCCCCAATCAAGGTCACTACTCACTCATAGTGAGTTTACAAACAAAATCCACAATAGAAGTGCAAACAACCATGTAGAAAGTAGAGTTTAGAATTTCAAAACCAATATGGAGATTCAATAGCACTAGATGATTCAATCTTCTTGTTGTTGATGACTCCAAAATCTTGGCTCAAAGCCTCCCAAAATCACCCAAAAGTCTCCCCCCTTTGTTTAGAAACCCTAAGTTTCTATTTATACCCCAGCAGTAAAAATCTGATTTTTACGACAGCGTGCGCTCGCACAGTCTGAACCATGCGAACGCATGGATTATTGTTGGCCTTTTTTCGCAGTCTTATCGTCTGAACTGGGTCTTGAAGTCAACTGAAGAGTTGTAGCCCTTTGAGTTAGCTTTTCAACAAGCTTTGAATCGACCAAATGAGATTTGTAGGTCCAAAATACTCCGGAGAGGTCGGTTTGTCCCGTGTTGCCTGAAAGTCCATATTTTTGCTCCGAAATGCTCGGTTTTGCTCCAAAATGCTACTCACTTGTGTTCTCAGCTTAAACTCTGTAATTTGCTTGAAATTAAACACAAGGCATCAAATAGCAAGTGAAATCGTGATAAAACAATCGAAACAATAAGCATAGAGGTCGCCTAAAATGCATATATTTTAGTGCTATCAAATCACCCCACACTTAACGTTTGATCGTCCCGAGCAAACTAATCATAGAGATCAACAACAACAATGCATTTTGCTCACTCATGACCGGTTCAAAGAAAACTCCATATGGTTACAAAAACTAACTAAAAATACTAAGAAATAAATCCTACTTCGAACTAACCACTTTCGAAGGTAACACGAATGCATTTAGCGAATGCACCAAGCCTTTAAACCCCTAGGCTACCCTAGTGGAGGAGTTGTAGTCTCCTGAGAGTTTTCAGATACGGGAATACTCACAAATCCCACAAAAAGAACAATCATCCAATTAGGCATTTTAAGTTCACAAATGTCAAAGTACTAGGCAAGGTGTTTTTCATGAAGTTCATAATGTATTCAACTAGATATGTGCATTTCAATCACTACATGAAACCTCTTCAAATCCTTGTGGAAATTCATGAATTAGGACATTCAAGCAAATCAAAGCAAAGACTAATAACTCTTTGATCAAGGATTCTAATCATTTTCTATATTAGTGACTTCAAGAAAACAATCTAATGGTCGCAAAGAAATCTTGTTAGATCACTCACCAATGCTAGCAAGGAGGCTAGTCCATTGGCTTGTGAGCTTTGAACTCATTCTCAAGTCTAGGACGCAAATGTCACTTAGTCATAAGAGAAGAGGAGTTCCAACATTACCATTTTTGTATAGACATGCAAGTCATATCATGCCTAAGTATAAAAGAATACGAGGTTCGTCCCTTAGTGAATTCTTGCTAGGAAGTATCAATTGTCTCATTGGTTTTCATTCTAGAGAATGGTGGAATAGCCGATTGTCAAGTCTAAGTGCAACATTAAGGGGGTAGAATGGCCTTTGGCCGTACTAAGCACTTTCGAGGGGGAACTTACCTTCCTAACCCTCGGCGCTTAGCACATACTTCTTTAAATTCACTTCCTAATGGTGATCAATCATAAGGAAGGAACTTGGGGCTTATTTCATTTTTTTTTGTTTCTTTCTTTCTTTTTCTCTCTTTTTTTCCTTTTCTCCTTGCCCTCTTTTGACCCCACACTTAGAACTTTGACAAAGGGCTAAGTGTTAAAAATGGAGCATGACAAACCAACAAGACAAATCCACAAGATGAGCAAGGTCACTAAGGTCACCTAAAGGCAATCATGGCATGCAAGGGTTTTAAAATTACAAATCATTTCGATTTTATGCTTTCAAAGATCAACTCTTTAGTCTCAATGAGAAAAAGCTTAGAATAAAAGATAAAGAAGTGCTAGTAGATGCTTTGATCCTCAAGAATGAAAGTCAACAATCCAATCCATTAGTCATCTAAAGGATCACTCAGGTGAAATCATGCACGCCTAGTTGAATTTAGAGATGAAGTTTTTCAAAAATGTAGCCTTGCCTAGACTTTTTGTTTTCATTAATAATTTGAAATTTTTGGATGAATTGCACAGTAGTGTAAGTGTTTTCCCTTAAACATACAAGTTGATTGGATTCCAAACATGAAAGCATGGCAAGCAAGCACAAACATCTCTTGTAGTCAAAACATAGGCACCCCACACTTAGGCTTGTGCGAACGCACGGATTGGCTTGTGCGAACGCATGAATGAAGGCAGTGGCATTGATTTTTAGTGCGAGCGCATGAAATCTATGCAAGCACAACGAAATGAAGGGAAGGCAAACTATGCGAACGCATGGAGTTATGGATAAGAATTTCTAAGCCAATCTCAAGTCGTACATCAACACTCATGCACAAAATTTCAACACCCCACACTTATGCCCTATCAAGACATCTAGTTAACCAAGCACTTGTTAAGAAATCATCAAATATAGGCATTCACACATGCATAGTTCATATCCTCAAATTCTTGCACGAAGCAAAAAGAAATCCAATCAAAATAGATATACTTAAAAGATCGAGAGAGAAAACACTCACAAGCCTAGTTTAACGTCTTGGAGATAAGACGGAGCCGATTCTCCTCTTAGGAGATAAGAAGCACACTTGAGGAGTCTTTTGCTAAGATCCCTGCTCAAGCGGGGCCTTGGACTTGATCGTGTCAAACAATCTTCAAATCCCATTTGAATTTCCTCCCATCAAGCCTACAATGGACTTTCCTTTGGGAGCATGACCCCTTCAAGTATGAAAATCCCTTAAAAATCAAGGGGCCATGGGAGCTTTTTTCAAATAATCTTTGAAAGTATGGCAAGAAGCTCCAAAACTTGTCTCGAGACTTCATAATGAAGAAAGGGTCTTCAAAATTTGTCTCGAGCTTGATAAGTACACCCTCCTTTAATTTTTTTATGATGTCAATGGGTGCCCATTCCTCAATATCCCTCTCTAAACCTTTGTCTTCTTGCATGTGATCGATCGTAAATATAGTGTAAATACTCAATAAGAATATCGAATACTTATGCTAATCACGGCTAATCAATACAATTTGTAATGACTCGGGTGAACCCAAGGTCGAACCCAAAGGATAGGTGATTAAACTACTCGTGCTAAAGATTTACTTAGAATGCTAATGGTTTGGGGGGGGGGGGGGAATTGTTCCTTTAAAAAGGATGATAGCCAAATTTAACTATCCCAAATGAGTTTTGATCAACGAAAAGGGTTTAACAATCAATAAAAGGTGACTAGGGATCTAATCCTCCACCTAAACAATCATTGTGACGGTAAACTAGGACACCATTGATGAAATCACATGCACATGTTTAGAATATAGCCATGTAGCATTAGTACTAAGTTCAACTCACGCTTCAACTTAGCACAAAGGGGCTACACCTCGCATAACGCCTCACACTCACGCTTTATTGGCATTATAGAGTCTAATTATCTAGTCTCACACTCACGCTTTATTGACTAGGCAATCACACTCTTGTTAAGTTCAAGCCATTCTCATTAGGTTAAGAGTGTCATCCAACTAACACAAAATCCTAATGTTTCTTCATTTAGATCATTTGAAATCATGTTCTTCAACGCAAGTTACTTCAAACACAAATTCAAGCAAAGTTTCTCATTGAGGCATTTTTGCAAACACCTTATGAGCAACTCTAATCATTAAGTTCAAATGAAGAAAAATCATGTGCTCATCATTCATCAATAGCATCCATAATGTTTATAATGTCACAAACATGTTTAGGGGATTCATAGATCCCCAATCAAGGTCACTACTCACTCATAGTGAGGTTACAATCAAAAGCATTCATGGGTGAGTATGTAAACATGAAGAAGATGAGTTTAGGAATCTAAAACCAAAGTAGAAATTCAAGAGTATGATGTTGGTCTTATTCTCCTTCACTCAATCTCCTCGAAATTCATGCTTGATCTCCTCCAAATCCGTGCCCAAAAGTCCCCTCGAAAATCCCCCAAAAACTTTCTATTTATAGCCAAAGTTAGGGTTTTCCGGTACTGTAGCCCAGTCAATCGACTGGCGTTGTGTGTTGGCTCAGTCGATCGACTGGCGTTGCTTGATTTGCAGGCCCTCCTGAGAATTGCTTGAGTCGATCGACTGGAACAAAGAAGGATCCCAGTCGATCGACTGAGAAGGGTCAAATTGCAGTGCCTCCTGAGAGTTGATCGAGTCGATCGACTGGAGCAGGGGAGCATCTCAGTCGATCGATTGAAGAAGCTTGATTTGCAGGCTCTCCTGAGAGTTGAGCGAGTCGATCGACTGGAGCAGGGGAGCATCCCAGTCGATCGACTGAAGGCCAATTTCTGATAACTCGCTCAAATCTTCGAATTTCCCTCGTTTCTTCGTGCTAAGGTCCTGAGCTCAATGTATGGTTGTTCCAAGCCTGAAATGCAAGGAGAGGGGTCAAATGGCATTGAAAAAGCATCGGGAAAGGACCAAAACTCTTCGTAAATG
The DNA here is from genome assembly GCA_033675215.1 of Rhodiola kirilowii. Lineage (NCBI taxonomy): Eukaryota > Viridiplantae > Streptophyta > Magnoliopsida > Saxifragales > Crassulaceae > Rhodiola > Rhodiola kirilowii. The sequence continues at coordinate 1,777,416 of CM066203.1, read as the reverse complement.
GGCATGTAAACGAGTCGAGAATTTGACTCATCAAACACTCCACACTTAGCGTTTGATCGTCCCGAGCAAACAATAAGAACTAGCCAGAGATAAACAATAGGAAAACTTTATTTCTAACTACTCTAACACAAATATACAATCTAACTCCTTTTCGTAGGTGTGACGAATGCATTTAGCATATGCATTAAGCCTTTAAACCCCTAGGCTACCCTAGTGGACGAGTTATAGTCTCGTGAGAGTTTTCAGAAAAGGGAATACTCACAAATCCCAAGTACACTTATCCCATGAGAATTTAATTTAAGAGTGTTTAACCAAGGTCATGATTTCTCAAAACAAACTCCTCACCCCACGCTAGGACTATCATCACAATACCATCAAAAGGACTTTCGAACCACTTTGAGTACCATTAAGGTTGTGCATTCAAGGTCATCAATACTAGAGCTATCAATCGTCTCATCCAAATGTCTATTCATTTTCAAGGTAATACAATAGAAGTTGAGCTTTTAGTTTGCACAAAGAGTGTCAATCGCTTGCCTATGCTAGCTAGGGCTAGTCCACGGGCTTGCGATATGGAACTCGTTCCCAAGTTTTAGGCGCTTAAGCCGTAATCCATAAAGGGAAGAGGAGTTCGACACGAGAGTTCTCAACAAACAAGTCATAAACCAAATGACATACTCCCGTGCAAGCACATGGATCGTCCAAAGGTCACTCCAACTAGCACACAAAACAAATGATGCACCCGCACAAGTGAATAATGATGGAAGAACATAGAGTCAAGTTTTAAGTGTTTCTTATTTTCTTTTTCTCTCTCCCTTTTTTTTCTTTTTCAAAAACTGCTCTCACTCATTATCGTCCTTTTGACGCGAGTCAAGGCGAGGGTTGCTCGACTATTTTCCCGGCTACTCGGACTAGAGATTGGACGACGTGAGCCACCATCCCACCTAACTGCATAAGTACCGCAGAGGCGAAGCAGAAAATTCAATTTTTTTTTGACTCCACACTTAAAACTTGACAATATGTTCAAAAAGCGTATGGAATGTGCGGGAGACATATATAAGCAAGGCACCGTGTTAGAGGACTCAAGTCACCAAGGAATAATCAAGAGATTTAGGTTTTTCACGAAGAATTTTTAAAAGTGCTTGCCATAGCTTGATCCAAGGTATTTCAACGAAAATACTTAGAGAATTAGATAGACGAGAGATGGCAATGATATTGGTTTTCAAGAATACACATTCAATGGACTAGGTCGGTTCTAAGCTCAAATTCCGATAAATGTAGCAAATAGGCTAGGTGTGATTTATAGGAATCGGAATTGATAGTCACGAGCCTATGTGGTTAACACTCTCTCATGTAGGGATAAGGTGCAAAAGATGCAAGTGTCCATCAAAAATGATATGCAAAGCATGCAATCATGTGAACTATGCGCACAAACCACTCCACACTTAACTCAAGCTTAGTCCCTAAGCGCAAAGAATGATTAAATAAAGTAAAAGGCGCATAGGAACTCCCCTCGTTTGAAGCACCAGTGACAAAACTCAAGGGAGCGATAAATACCCTTTTGGTTGCAAAGGTGGATAAAGAAGGTGAATTCTGAACATGAGCAAAATATGGGTGCATATCCTGTAGAGTGAACAGCACAAACGGTAAACACCTTCAATATCATATCGAATGTAACATACAACCAAAAGCAAGTAAAGGACATATCACTCAGAGCGGCATACATCATCCAAAATTGCGCCAAAAAGGCGGCTTAACATCCAAGTACATGATCCAAATAAGGAAACATCAAAACGTCAATAAAAACATGATCAGAAAGTCTGAGAACGTGAAGACGCTCTCTCGTCACCTCCCAAAGTGGTGCCTTCATCAGTGTCTCCCTCCTCAGTATCTCCATCAGAGGCTCCCTCGTCCTCCTCTAAAGCGTCTGCGGATGGTGCATGAGGCATAGGAGAGGGAGCGCGGGAAGCAGCTGGAACTGTAGCAGCTGGCGCAGTCTGGCCTCTCATCAGGGACTCAAGTGCAGTGCGGACCCACTCTGACTCGGTGCGGACGAGGTCGGCTAAGCGGGCCAAATCACTCCTCATATCAGTCATCCCGGTCGATAACCGAGCAATCTCTGATGTAACTGTCTGCCTCCACTCCGCTGAGTCATCAACGACCGGAGGGGGAATATGGACCGGGGGATCTGCTGCGGGAACCTCCTCATCTGCTAGTGGGAGCTCGTCGTCTGCCTGTCCCTCGGGAACGACTGGAGGTGAGGGTGGAGGAGGTGAACCGGGAGGAGAGGGAGAGAGGTTGGCTCGGCAGTAGAGGGGGAACTTCTGCTTGAAGGCCCTCCTCTTCGCAGCAGCATCAGTCACAAGGGTCTCCACATGGGGTGACGGGTCATGGCTCCACGTCTTACCGTCCCGCTTGACCATATGCATGTTCTTCATCAAATCTATGTCAAGCTTGCTCCTTTTAGGGGCCTCACAACCCTCGTAGCCAAAGGTGAAGTTACACCTTCGGGCTATCAATGTAATCAAGGAGCCTCCTCCCATCCCCCTGTTCCTCGTACCCGGCTTCACCACGGTCTCAAACCGGTCGGCGAGAGTAGCTAGCCAATCAACAGTTCGCCCAAAATCCAAAGCGACCATAATGTCCATATTCGGGAGGGTGACCTTCCTAGCCTTCTCAGTCCTCGTATTAATACCAATAGCTATGACGTGGTGTATAATCTTCCAAACTGTGTCAACTATCGCGGAAGAATTATATGAAGATATAAACCACTCATGCCTACCGGAGATTCTCCTCCAAGCTTGGACTAGTCATGCTCAGAAATCACCGGGGGCAATGATGCCTCGGGTCGTGGAAATCCCAACCACTCACGGATCGTACTCTCTCTGATCCGGAAATCTCTACCCCCCAGCACAAATTTTCAAAAATAAGTCCAATCTACCCCCTCCCCATCTATCTCTTTAACCAATTCAAACGAGCAAGTAAACTCTTCTACAACCCTCTGGTAGGTACCCGGATCATCAGATAATAAGAAGGACAAGCCATATGCAGTAAGGCGAGATTGTACCTCAGTCGCGACCGCTTCGTCAATGCCACGAAGCAAACCCATGTCGGGGTACAGTGTAGGGATGACAGTCTTCTTCTTTGACGTGATGGTAGCGTGATGAGTCTGGTGCTTCTCGTCCCTAAAGACCAAGGGAGCCGAGAACGGATACGGGATCGGAATGGGCATCAGTTCCTCATAGGGCCCCTCGTGAGGCTCAATCGGCACTATGGCCAAGGATGCAGGGGCTGCAACAGGGGGCGAGGGCGCCCTAGGCGGTGGGGGCGGAGGAGCTCTAGGTGCAGCAGGCACTGGCGCCTTCTTCTTTGGCGCCGGTTTCCTCGGTTCGGGCTTTTTCTTCTTTGGAGGTGGCGGGGAAACCGGCGCGGGTTCTAGCTCCTCCTCTGAGAGCTCTCATCAACAAGAGACATCCTCATTAATCTCCTCTTGCGCGAAACAAGAGGGCTAATGGAAATGGAATCACAAATCAAATTGAGCAAAAACTCACAATTGCACTGAAATGCACCTCAGTCGATCGACTGGGCTGGGGCTTGATTTTCAGTCGATCGACTGAAATCTGATGGGTTTAGGGCGAAATTAGGGTTTTTCGATTCCGGCTTTGGGGGTCCAAATTGATGCTTGGGGTTTGTTGGCGAGGTGATTTGGAGTTGATTGGTGGTTGAATCGAGAGGAACGGATGGCTGATGGCGGAGATCGGAGGGGGGAGGTTTCCCGATCGGAAAATCGGTTTTGGGACGGCTGAGCTATTTCCGGCGGTTGGATGGGCGGCGGTTGACTGGCGGACGGCCGGCGATGGCAAGGCGAGGAGCTGGCGAGCGGTTGGCCAAGATTGGTGGAGGTCGGAGGTCGGGAGGAAAACGGATTAGGGTTTCGGTTGGGCGGAGAAGTGAAGAAGAGGGAAGTTGGGTTTGATTTGGATAAGAAAATCCCAGTCGATCGACTGAGATTCTTTTGCCTCCAGTCGATCGACTGGGAAGGTTCAAATAACAGGTCCCTCTGAGATTTCACTTCAATCGATCGACTGGGATATAACTTCCATCCAGTCGATCGACTGGATAGGCACAAAAAATAGGACTCTCTGAAGCATTGGTTTAGTCGATCGACTGAGATATAGCTTCCATCCAGTCGATCGACTGGACCCGGAAAAAAAAATTTCTCTTTTTTTCAACGATCCCCCAACTCCACACTCAGAATTTTCACTCATATCCAAGAATAGGTACCACTAAAAATATCACATAAAATCACGATACGCCCTCCTAATCAATCGCTAGCACATAAACATACGATTTTCGATCAAATTAAGCTAGGATCACCACTCCACACTTAAAACACCACCATCATCAAGACATTCATGCAAGCTCTACGCCACATCACACACACCCCAAATCATGCATTTGGGTCAAACAAATATCAAGTTCACATGCATAGTTCAAAGAGCACATGCCAAACATATATATAGAACGATTTTGCATAGATGGACAACTCACAAACCGGGCTACCTCCCGTTAGGGCCTAGTTTAACGTCTTGGCAAAGACCGAGCCGAATCTTTGGTATGAAGAGAAGCACACTAAGAGAAGTCCCGAGCGGGATCCCTTCTCTAGCGGCGATAGCACAAAGGATTCAGGAGGGGGCTTCCAACATGTGCTGGTCTCCATGGTTGGCGTGATAGATTTTGACTCTTTGCCCATTTGCCTTGAACAAATTCCCTTGATTCCCAATTAACTCTAAGTGCCCATCTTTGAAAACTCTATGAATTTTGTACGGCCCGGACCACTTAGACTTGAACGTCCCGGGGAACAACTTGTACCTTGAGTTGAACACCAAAACATTATCTCCTTCCGAGAACTCCTTCTTTACAAGAAGTTTATCGTGCCACTTCCGAGTTCTCTCCTTATAGATTCTTGAACTTTCATAGGAGTCTAGCCTAATTTCTTCTAGCTCATTCAGTTGAAGGAGTCTTTTCTCTCCCGAAGCCTTTCTGTCGAAATTCAATTCTTGAATGGCCCACATGGCCTTGTACTCAAGCTCCACTGGAAGATGGCATGCCTTGCCATATACTAGCCTATAGGGAGACATACCGATCGGTGTCTTGAAAGCAGTTCTATATGCCCAAAGCGCATCGTCAAGCTTCAATGCCCAATCTTTTCCCGACTTCCCAATTGTCTTGGTCAAGATATTCTTTATCTCTCTATTAGACACCTCGACTTGACCATTAGCTTGAGGGTGGTAAGGAGTCGAACATCTATGGAAAATTCCATGTTTCTTCAACATGGACTCAAATCTCTTCTCCTTGAAGTGGGAGCCATTATCACTGATCACCGCTCTAGGGACTCCAAATCTTGGGAATATGATCTTCATGAACATTTTAATCACCACCTTAGCGTCACAAGAAGGGGAAGCGATTGCCTCAACCCATTTGGACACGTAGTCCACCGCTACAAGAATGAAGGAGTTCCCTTGAGACGAAGGTAGGGGTCCCATGAAATCTACTCCCCATACATCAAAAATCTCCACTTCTAAAATCCCCTTTTGAGGCATTTCATCCCTTCTAGCAATGTTTCCCGTCCTTTGACACTCGTTACAAGATTTGACGAATTCATACGTGTCCTTGAATATGTTGGGCCAATAAAATCCCGATTGAAGTACCTTAGCTACGGTCTTCGAAGTTGAACCGTGTCCACCATAAGAAGAGGAGTGACAACAATCTATAATCCCTTTTGCGTCGTCCTTGGTCACACACTTTCTATAAATCCCGTCGGCGCATAGCTTGTACAAGAACGGATCATCCCAAAAGTACCTTGAAACGTCGTGCAAGAACTTCCTCCTTTGGTTATGATCGAGGTCATTAGGGAGAATGTCGCACGTCAAATAATTCACATAGTCCGCATACCATGGGGCTTCATCTTGGACATTTAGCAAATATTCCTCGAGAAAAGAGTCTCGTATAGGCATTGAGAACCATTTTGTATCAAAATGCTCAATTCTCGAGAGATGATCCGCGACTACATTTTCGACCCCTTTCTTGTCTTTGATCTCAATATTGAACTCTTGCAAAAGAAGAACCCAACGAATAAGTCTCGGTTTCGCATCTTTCTTAGCCATCAAGTACTTAATAGCCGCGTGATCCGTGTAGACGATCGTCTTGGACCCAACAAGGTATGGTCAGAATTTTTCAAAGGCATACACCACGGCTAGCAACTCCTTCTCGGTTGTGGTGTAATTCGATTGAGCATTATCAAGCACATTGCTCACATAATAGACTACATGGAGTCTCTTATCCATTCTTTGTCCCAAAACGGCTCCAATAGCAAAGTCGCTTGCATCGCACATGAGCTCGAATGGAAGATCCCATTTTGGTGGTTGCACTATGGGTGCCGATACAAGGGCTTTCTTGAGCTTTTCAAATGCCTCTAAGCATCCTTCATCAAAGTCAAATTTCACATCATTGCATAGGAGATGAGTAAGCGGCTTGGCAATCTTTGAGAAGTCCTTGATAAATCTTTGGTAAAAACCGGCATGCGCTAGGAAACTTCTAACTCCTTTTTGATCCTTTGGTGGCGGTAGTTGCTCAATAACTTGCACTTTCGCTTTATCAACTTCCACACCTCTACTAGACACCAAATGCCCAAGCACAATTCCTTCTTGAACCATAAAATGGCACTTTTCCCAATTAAGCACCAAACCCGTTTCAATGCACCTAGCAAGAACATGAGAAAGATTAGTCAAGCAATCATCAAATGAAGTTCCATGGATAGAGAAGTCATCCATGAAAACTTCCATGCATTTCTCAATGTAGTCGCTAAAGATAGACATCATGCATCTTTGAAACGTTCCCGGCGCATTGCATAACCCAAAGGGCATGCGTCTAAAGGCAAAAGTTCCATAAGGACATATAAAAGTGGTTTTTCTTTGGTCATCCGGTAAAATGGGAATTTGATGAAATCCACTATAACCATCTAGGAAACAAAAGTACTTATGTCCCGCAAGTCTTTCAAGCATTTGATCAATAAAAGGAATGGGAAAGTGGTCTTTCTAAGTTGCTTTATTCAATTTCCTATAATCAATGCACATCCTCCATCCATTTACGGTTCTAGTAGGGACCAACTCTCCCTTATCATTTTGCACAACCGTAAGTCCTCCCTTTTTGGGGACGACATGGATGGGGCTTACCCATTCCGAATCCGGGACCGAATAAATGATTCCCGCGTCTCTTAGCTTAGTAATTTCTTTAAAAACCACTTCGCTAAGATTAGGGTTCAATCTCCTTAGAAACTCCCTAGAAGGTTTTGCATGTTCATCCACATTTATCCTATGCATGCATAGCGAAGGGCTAATTCCCTTTAGATCATCAATTGAGTATCCCAAAGCCTTTTTATTGTTTTTCAAGACATGCAAAAGTTTGGACGTTTCATTCTCATTCAAGTTTGCACCAACAATGACCGGGTGCGTGGAATTAGATCCAAGAAACTCATACCTTAGATTCGAAGGTAGAGGTTTTAACTCTCCTTCGAATTCCTTACCTTTTGGCACTTGGTTTCCATCACCTTGACAAGCATCTAACAATTTTTCTTCTTCGGCCCAAGACAAGTCATACATTTCCTCATCTTCCATATCCAAAAGTGAGGAAAAATGCATACTAGAGTCATCTAAGTCCATGACTTCATTTTCAAAAGATGTTAGCTCAAGACTTTCACAAGATACATCAAGCAAATTGCATTCAAAAGACGATATGGGAGTTTTCATGGCATTTTTCAGAAAAAAATTTCAACTTTTCATCCCCTATCTTCAATTCAATAGACCCTTCACCACATCTAATGACCGCTTCAACGGTGTTAAGGAAGGGTCTACCAAGAATAACGGGCATTTCTTGCTCCACATCCATTTCTAGCACATAGAAGTCTACGGGAATAAAGAATTTACCAACTTTAATAGGCACATCCCTAAGAACTCCCCTAGGGGTTCTAGAACTTCTATCGGCTAGTTTCAATGATATGGTAGTAGGGTGGAGTTCTCCTACATCAATTTGCTCAAATAAAGAATAGGGAATTAAAGAAAAGCTAGCTCCCAAATCACACAATGCCCTATCAATTTCAATCTTTCCTAAAGAGATAGGAATAGAAAATGAACCATTATCTTGCATTTTTTTAGGCATACGACTTTGCACAATTGCACTACACTCCGCATTCAAAGCTATCATGCTAGATTCCTCAATTACCCTACGGTTCGACACAATATCCTTCAAAAATTTAGCAGAGGTAGGGTTTTGAGTAATTACCTCATGGAAGGGAAGTGTGACGTACAACTTCTTTAGCATCTCCACAAATCTTTGGAAGTGGGTATCAAGCTTGCTTTTGTTTAACCTTTGAGGGAAAGGAACCATTGGCACGTATTTCCTCATTAGAATCGGTTCTTCTTCCTTTTTCTCCTCCTCCGTGGGAGCTTGAGGTTCATCTTCTAAATTTTCCTTGGCGATTCCTCCTCCTTTTTCCTTGCCATCGGGACTAGATTTCCCTTGAGGGGTGGGTAGAACTTCGCCGCTCTTCAATGTGATGGCATCCACATGTTCTATGTAACTCACATCCGGTTGGGAGGGAAGTTTCCCTATTTGCTTCAATTGGGTATTCTCCCTAGCAAGTCTTTTGTTTTCGGCCGCTAGCTCTTCCAATTTTGCTTCCATTCTTCTGTTGCTTGCCTTGCTTTCTTTGTTATCCTCCATCATTTGAGCCATCATTGACATCATAGAGTTCTCTTGAGAGCTCGAGGAAGAATTTCCTTGCTCATTCATATTGGCTTTAGCTTGATAGGGCTTTTGATTTTGATAGTTTCCTTGACAGTTTTGAGAGTTTTGATTTGACCCTTGGCCTTGGTTGGAGTAGGAATTCTGCACTTGGTTTGAGAATGAATTTTGCCCTTGATTTTGGTTTTGGCTAGAGCCATAACCTTGCCTTTGATTATTCCCTTGATAATTGCTTTGATAATTTCCTTGCCCTTGAGGCCTTGAGGTGAAGTTAGAATCATTAGACATCCTCTTTTGCGGAGGCTCATAATTTCTAGTTGTAGGATTCGCATTTTGATTGTAGTTTCTTTATTGGTTAACAAAATGCGCCTCCTCATAGCCATCATCATCTTCCTCATATTTCCCTTCGGGACAATTTTTGGTAGAGTGCCTTGTACTAGAACACAAGAAGCATGATTGGTGCGCCGAAGTTCTCTCCTTATCAGCCTTAGGCTTAGTTGCCTCCACAGAATTTACCATACTTATCATAGACTCCATACTCTTTGATAACTCATTAATTTGCTCTTTCGTTGCATAACTCGAGGAATCATCTCTTGACTTGGCCATCTTTTTGTGGTCTACTCCTTGGTATTTATCAAAGTTTGAAGCTATTTTGTCCACAACCTTAAAACCTTGGTTAGCCGGTAACTCCATTATAGCGCCTCCACTAGCCGTGTCCATTTGATTCTTAGCCTCCTTACTCATCCCCAAATAGAAGTAACGCATTAGATCGGCCTTTCTAAAATTATGATGAGGGCACTCCCTCAAGTAGTGTTTAAACCGATCATAAGCTTGGTGGAAGAGCTCGTTGTCCCTTTGAGAGAATGTTAGAATAAAGTCCGTGAACTTCTTGGTTCTAGACGGAGGGTAGAACTTGTTCAGAAAAGCCGTGGCTAAATGGTCCCAAGTACGAAAAGTCCCCGGATCATGATTTTGTAGCCACTCCTTGGCATCTCCATATAGCGACGAAGGAAATAATTTCAAGTAGACATATTCAACGGGTGTATTCCTCGGCTTATAGGTCCGGCAATACTCTTGGAAGTTGGCTAGATGATTGGAGGGATACCCGGCCCCTTGAAATTGGTCATTCGTGATCATATGCACTAGAGACGATTTAACGTCGAAATCAAAGGCATCCTCATCGGGAGGTTGAATAACCGAGCCATTTCCCTCGAGGGTCGGAGTCATGTAGTCCCCTACGGGTCTTTCATCCTCATCTTCTTCATCTTCCTCCTCATACCTATTGTTTCGGTTCTCTCTACGATGAACACGAGGATTCCGGATAGGACGTCTCTCATTCTCATTATAATTGTCATTTCTAGCTTGAGGATCCTCTACTTCTTCCCCATCAATTCTACGATTTTGAACATTTCCTTGAAGAACCGGACGGTTCCCATCTTCATTTTCCATAATCACTTCTTGTCTTTGATTTTGGATGATAGGTGGGACAATAGGAACCAATGGAGGTAGAGGGTTCTTGCGAGGTCTACCTCTTCCTCTCTTAACGGTAGGTTGAGAAGGTCTAGAAGTACTTGAAGAAGAGCCGGTTGCTACGTGTTTCTTTCCTTCAAATCTTGTGTTCATTCAATTGCCTGCGAGAACAAAAGAAATTCTTAGCAATGAGCGGCAAAAGAGATAAACACAATCAAGATCAACACAAGCAATGGCTACCAAGTAAGGAAAAGCAAACAAAACTAGATAATCTAATAGCACGATAGTTAATTAACCTATCCCCGGCAACGGCGCCATTTGATCGATCGTAAATATAGTGTAAATACTCAATAAGAATATCGAATACTTATGCTAATCACGGCTAATCAATACAATTTGTAATGACTCGGGTGAACCCAAGGTCGAACCCAAAGGATAGGTGATTAAACTACTCGTGCTAAAGATTTACTTAGAATGCTAATGGTTTGGGGGGGAATTGTTCCTTTAAAAAGGATGATAGCCAAATTTAACTATCCCAAATGAGTTTTGATCAACGAAAAGGGTTTAACAATCAATAAAGGGTGACTAGGGATCTAATCCTCCACCTAAACAATCATTGTGACGGTAAACTAGGACACCATTGATGAAATCACATGCACATGTTTAGAATATAGCCATGTAGCATTAGTACTAAGTTCAACTCACGCTTCAACTTAGCACAAAGGGGCTACACCTCTCATAACGCCTCACACTCACGCTTTATTGGCATTATAGAGTCTAATTATCTAGTCTCACACTCACGCTTTATTGACTAGGCAATCACACTCTTGTTAAGTTCAAGCCATTCTCATTAGGTTAAGAGTGTCATCCAACTAACACAAAATCCTAATGTTTCTTCATTTAGATCATTTGAAATCATGTTCTTCAACGCAAGTTACTTCAAACACAAATTCAAGCAAAGTTTCTCATTGAGGCATTTTTGCAAACACCTTATGAGCAACTCTAATCATTAAGTTCAAATGAAGAAAAATCATGTGCTCATCATTCATCAATAGCATCCATAATGTTTATAATGGCACAAACATGTTTAGGGGATTCATAGATCCCCAATCAAGGTCACTACTCACTCATAGTGAGGTTACAATCAAAAGCATTCATGGGTGAGTATGTAAACATGAAGAAGATGAGTTTAGGAATCTAAAACCAAAGTAGAAATTCAAGAGTATGATGTTGGTCTTCTTCTCCTTCACTCAATCTCCTCGAAATTCGTGCTTGATCTCCTCCAAATCCGTGCCCAAAAGTCCCCTCGAAAATCCCCCAAAAACTTTCTATTTATAACCAAAGTTAGGGTTTTCCGGTACTGTAGCCCAGTCGATCGACTGGCGTTGTGTGTTGGCTCAGTCGATCGACTGGCGTTGCTTGATTTGCAGGCCCTCCTGAGAATTGCTTGAGTCGATCGACTGGAACAAAGAAGGATCCCAGTCGATCGACTGAGAAGGGTCAAATTGCAGTGCCTCCTGAGAGTTGATCGAGTCAATCGACTGGAGCAGGGGAGCATCTCAGTCGATCGACTGAAGAAGCTTGATTTGCAGGCTCTCCTGAGAGTTGAGCGAGTCGATCGACTGGAGCAGGGGAGCATCCCAGTCGATCGACTGAAGGCCAATTTCTGATAACTCGCTCAAATCTTCGAATTTTCCTCGTTTCTTCGTGCTAAGGTCCTGAGCTCAATGTATGGTTGTTCCATGCAAGGAGAGGGGTCAAATGGCATTGAAAAAGCATCGGGAAAGGACCAAAACTCTTCGTAAATGGGCATGTAAACGAGTCGAGAATTCGACTCATCAGCATGCGAGATGGTTCCTTAGTTTCTTCCATGAAAACCTCAACAAAGTCTCTATACCCTTGAAGACTTTCAACCTCTATATGCTCTTCCTCTATCTTATCCTCATCAAGAAGTTCGGGTTCACATTCAAGCTCACTCATAGCAGGAGGAGGGAGTTCCTCTTCATCAATAAAAGGTATTTCCTCTATGTAAGAGGCATCATCATTGAAGAATTCCTCATCGGAGAGCGTCAAATAGACGTCGAGCTCTTGTGTGTTCTCATATAAATGATCTTGAGATGTGCTAGTGGTGGAGGATGCTTCACTTTTGCATTCCGTCTCTTCTTCGTTACAAGATTCAACATCCCTTTGGTTGTAATGAGTTACGGTGCCGACTCTCCAAAATCCATCCTCCCTTTCTTGATCCCGTTCTTCTCTTAAGGCATTAGATTCAAGGACTTCTTCTTCTTCGAAGACCTCCTCTTCCTCACCCAAGTTCTTAATGTCAATTGCTTGTTGTGCCATTTTAGCTAGAAGCTTATCCATGCGAGCATCCATCTCCTTTTGGTTTGCTAGGTATGTGGCAAACATGGCTTCTATATTGGAGGACTCACTTGAAGGTTGGGGAGGTTGAGGGTATGGAGGGTAGGAGTTTTCAACTTCAAAACATGGGCTATCATCCCAATTGGGAGTGTAGGTATGTGGTGGATGCCAAGAGTTTTCCCAATAGGCGTTTGGTTGCTCTTCTTCTTGGTCATCCCCATTCAAATTATAATCGCTATTTTGATAGCCATGCTCTTGGTAATTCTAATATGGTTGCTCCTCCTCTTGATAGTATCCCTCATTAGAAAAGACTTGTTGGTTTTGGTTGTTCATCCAATAGTCTTACAATGGGCATTTGGTTGATCCTCTTCATAATAATCTCCATTGTGCATGACTTGTTGGTTATAGTGATCCATCCTCGCAAAACAAGATTAACAAAGTTAGTAAGGGATATGAGAGAAAAAGGAAGAATATACAAGTATGAGAGAAAGAAAAATATTTACAAGAATAAACAAACTAAACAATCTAGTAGCACCTAGTTAATTAACCTATCCCCGACAACGGCGCCATTTGATCGTTTGTAAATATAGCGGAAATATTCAAATAAGAATTCAAATACTTATGCTAAATCACGGCAATCAAAACATTTGTAATGACTCGGGTGAACCGAGGTCGAACCCAAAAGATAGGTGATTAAACTAATAGTGCTAACAATGTGATTAGAATGTCTATTGTGGGGGAGGTCTATTTTTCAATCCAAAGAGAGATCAAACTTGCAAAGGGTTAACTTCCAATTAAAAGATGACTAGGGATTACTTCACCACCAAGACAATTGTTGTGACAATGGAATGATAAACCAATGATGAAATCACATGCACATGTATAGAATTTAGCCCATGCAACATTTATACTAAGTTCCACTCGCGCTACAACCTAGTACAAGAGGTTACATCTCGCATAGCACCTCACACTCGCGCTCTATTGGCACTATAGAACATGAATGTCTAGCCTCACACTCGCGCTTTATTGACTAGATAATCATATTCTTATTAAGTTCAAGCCATTCTCATTAGGTTATAGAGTTATCTAACTAACTCAAGGGCTCTAATGCTTCTTCATTTAGTTCATTGAAGTCATGATGATCAACGTGAGCTATATCAAACATGATATCAAACAAAGTTCCCATTGAGGACATGTCACAAACACCTTATGGGCAACTCTAAACATTAAGTTCAAATGAAGAAGATTCATGTGCAAACTCATTCAACATTAGTATCAATTGTATTCACAACGTCACAAACATGTCTAGGGGATCCATAATCCCCAATCAAGGTCACTACTCACTCATAGTGAGTTTACAAACAAAATCCACAATAGAAGTGCAAACAACCATGTAGAAAGTAGAGTTTAGAATTTCAAAACCAATATGGAGATTCAATAGCACTAGATGATTCAATCTTCTTGTTGTTGATGACTCCAAAATCTCGGCTCAAAGCCTCCCAAAATCGCCCAAAAGTCTCCCCCTTTGTTTAGAAACCCTAAGTTTCTATTTATACCCCAGCAGTAAAAGTCTGATTTTTACGACAGCGTGCGCTCGCACAGTCTGAACCATGCAAACGCATGGATTATTGTTGGCCTTTTTTCGCAGTCTTATCATCTGAACTGGGTCTTGAAGTCAACTGAAGAGTTGTAGCCCTTTGAGTTAGCTTTTCACCAAGCTTTGAATTGACCAAATGAGATCTGTAGGTCCAAAATACTCCGGAGAGGTCGGTTTGTCCCGTGTTGCCCGAAAGTCCATATTTTTGCTCCGAAATGCTCGGTTTTGCTCCAAAATGCTACTCACTTGTGTTCTCAGCTTAAACTCTGTAATTTTCCTGAAATTAAACACAAGGCATCAAATAGCAAGTGAAATCGTGATAAAACAATCGAAACAATAAGCATAGAGGTTGCCTAAAATGCATATATTTTAGTGCTATCACCCAATCTTATGTTTTCTTTTTTCGGGGTTTGACACGCAATTGCAATTTAGGACAATGACTAACTCGAGGACTGTCGTTCACATGCACTATCATTATTGTGGACAACTTTCAATACCGTGAATAAACTCTATGGGCACATTGTGATTCACCCGTAGGATAAAAAAATGTGACATTTGTCTCAGTGTTTTTTTGAATGAAGAAGATTTGGACGAGCGTGTTGAGTTATGCAGCTAACAAAACCCTACTTTTATTATTCAATGGTGAAATTTTTATAGGAGGACTCTCTCACACCTCACATCTCTCACTTCACTCGCTCTTTCTAACTCAAGTGCATACAACCATTACAACTCGTCCCTATTTATACTAAAACACTTCTTCAATGAAGGGATCATTTTGATCCTACGTTTTAATTCTAGATTCTAGACTATTCTACTTAAATATCTCATCTCTACCCTTATCCATTATTCTTTTTATTTGGTTTACATTCTTGGATTGGGTTAGACTTTTCCTTCGTGGGCCTATTCTTATTTGGTTTACATTCTTGGATTGGGTTAGACTTTTTCTTTAGCCAAAATGAGGCATGATGCCTAATTGATCTTCTCTTACTGGTGGTTTCTTAATGCTAGCTCTAATATCAAACTTTTCATGCATGTCTTGATCATAATTTCGCTCTTTTAAGTAGAATTCCATGTTTCTTGGCTTACGTTGAAGAGTCTTCTATTGCATTTGGATAATCTTCGAACTTCACCGACCTCATTGAATAATCGTTAGCTTTTTTTGCGCCTTTTATGATATGTAAAATCTTTGATGTGTACTCATGTGATCATTGACTTCTTTCGATTGTGTCTTCTCCTGAGTAGCATCACACGGCTCCCCCGCTTCTTGATTTTGTGTCCTACAGATTTGTCATAGGCGGACATGTCTCATTTTTTGATGCTACTGTACCTTTAAGTCCTCCATTTGTAACTTCATGCGTGTTTTCAATCTTATACTTCATCACGCTTGCATCTACTAACCATTCTCGCAAACCCGGTTGCATAGCCATGTATTCTAATCTCTTAGTGGCCTATCATGAATTCTGAAATAGCTACGTGTGTGATGAGCTTAACTGTATCAGTGAGTTGTAGCACAGAGTGTGATACAGTTACTTGCACAGACTAAGGTAAATGAAAGTAAGGTGCAAAACAGTAAAGGACACAGAACACTTGGTGACCCAGTTCGGCTCAATGTAGCCTACGTCTGGGGGACTTCTCCCAAGTCCAAGGAACAATTCACTATCACAGTGTATAGTACAGTTTTATGTTTGAACAGCCTTCCAAACTACTGATCCCCTATACTACCTTATCAGAGAATTGTGTGATCTAAGCTCCCCTTAGATCCAGAGACTCCCGTCTGTTCGATCAGACCTCCTCCCGAGACTGATGTAGATGAATCCAACTCGTAGATTCAGATTGTGGTTGGTCGTCGTCTGTGACAGTCGATCTGCTAGTCCTGAGTGGTACTAAGCAGCGACAACACCTTCTTGAACTCTGGGCGTTGTAGTGCGCAGCAACAATATATATGAGTTCAAGAAACAAGTAAAACAAGTGGCTTACCAACTTGCAGCCTTAATCCTCCAATGAAAGCTTGACGACCAGAAGCTTTGGATAATGAATTCAGCTTGCGGATTGAAGGCTCTCCACACGGCGTCTCTCTCAAGTGTTGCTTGAAGAAGAAACTAATTTCTGCTCTTCTATTTATAGCTGGCCGTGGAGATCTAGGTGATAAGAAAACCCTAGATCTGATTTTTTAAACCCTAGATAAGATAGGAAATAATTCCGTTGAAATCTGCATATGATTATCTCATCTGAGTCGGTTTGGTGATGTGGCGGACAAGAATATCCAGATGATATCTTTCTTTCCTAAAACTCAGCAACTGTCCTGATTTTTCGGAACTGAAAGATACACCTTGCACAGATGCTAGCACAGACCAATTCGAGTACTTCTTGTACAGATTTGTGTTTTGCCTATATGGCACTTTATGCTCCAACAATCTCCCCCTTGACATGTGAGGCAAAACACTTCTTCTGCATGACCTGATTCATTCCAGTCTTTGCATCGTTCGCAGCAGAAATAACCATCAACAAGAACGCCACACAATAAAGAACGCCACACAATAAAACCACCACATTGCAGAGTTCTCCCCCTTTTTGACTCAACAGTGGCAAGGGACTACTCCTCTTCATGTTCATCTCTACGACAATACTGCTCCGGCTAACTGAGCCAGGAGCTTGCACAGTTTGATTGAAAAGCAACTCCCCCTTACTACATGGCACGTCAGCAACACTTATAATAGTTCTGCTCAGCTGACTGCCCCTGATGTCAAGGCCTTCTAGTTCTTCATAACACAAAGGCCAAGCGCAGACCTTAGTGTCTCAAACCTCTCAGCGTTCAACGGCTTTGTCAGAATATCCGCTAGTTGTTTCTCTGTTGGCATGTGGAACAGACTGATGAGTTTATCTTCAACTAGCTCTCTAATGAAGTGATGTCTTATGTCAATGTGCTTTGTCCGCGAATGCTGTACTGGATCCTTAGAGATGCTGATTGCACTCATGTTGTCACAGTATAACGTCATGGTATTCTGCTCCAGTCCCACTTCCTTGAGCATCTGCTTCATCCAAAGCATTTTAGCACAACAGCTCCCCGCAGCCATATACTCCGCCTCAGTAGACGATAATGAAATACTGTTCTGCTTCTTGCTAAACCAGGATACAAGGTTATTGCCCACGAAGAAGCATCCACCAGAAGTACTCTTTCTGTCCTCAATGTTACCAGCCCAGTCTGCATCAGAGTATCCAACAATACAACCAATTGTATCTCTAGTGTACCACAGACCATAATCAGCAGTACCACTTACATATTTGATGATCCTCTTCACCTGCAACAAGTGACTTTCCTTCGGATCTGCCTGATACCTGGCACAGACTCCCACTGCTTGACAAATATCTGGTCTGGAAGCAGTCAGGTATAGCAGACTCCCGATCATGCTTCTGTACAAGGTCTGGTCCACTGAAGCTCCTGCATCATCCTTGGTGATCTTCACATATGTAGCAGCTGGAGTTCTCTTGTGGGTAGCTTTGTCCAGTCCAAACTTCTTCACTAGATTTCTCGCATACTTGGCCTGAGTCAAGAAAATCCCTTCCTTCGACTGTACAGCCTGCAGCCCCAAGAAGTAATTCAATTCACCCACCATGCTCATTTGAAACTCGCTTTGCATCTGAGCCACGAACTCATCCACCATCTTCTGAGAATTAGAACCAAACACGATGTCATCGACGTAGATTTGAGCGATGATAAAGTGTTGATTATCCTTTTTCACGAACATCGTCTTGTCTGTTCCTCCTCGAGTGTATCCCATGCTCATGAGGTATCGCGTTAATCTTTCATACCAAGCTCTAGGGGCCTGCTTGAGTCCATATAAGGCATTCTTTAGTTTGTAGACATGATCCGGGCAGTGTGGGTCTTCAAAACCTTTAGGCTGAGCCACGTACACTTCTTCAAATAGTAGACCGTTCAAGAAGGCACTCTTTACATCCATCTGGAACAGTTTGAACTTCAAGTAACAAGCGACTGCGAGGAGAAGTCGAATAGCTTCCAGGCGTGCAACGGGGTCGAAGGTCTCGTCAAAATCAATACCCTCTATCTGAGTGTATCCTTGAGCAACCAGCCTGGCTTTGTTTCTCGTAATGTTGCCACTTTCATTTGTTTTGTTCTTAAATATCCACTTTGTGCCAATGATATTTACTCCAATTGGGCGGGGAACTAGATCCCATACATCGTTGCGGGTGAATTCTCCCAACTCTTCTTGCATGGCAGTGATCCAATGATCATCTTTCAAGGCCTCCTTTACATTCTTTGGTTCCACCTTCGACAAATAGCAGCTATGATTAATCATCTCTCTGTAATTAACATGAGATTTACCTCTAGTCTTGATCTTGTCTTGAAGGTTCCCAATGATACTCGTGAGAGGATGATTCTTCTGGATTCTGCTTGATGGTTGTATGCTTGAGTCATGATCAATCGTAATTTAGCGTAAATACTCAATAAGAATATCGAATACTTATTGCTAGTCACGTTTAATCAAAACATTTATATTTTGACTCGGGAAACCCAAGGTCGTACCCAAAGGACAGGTGATTAAACTAATAGTGCTAAAGATTAAATCTAGAATGTATAAGGTTTGGGGGGGGGTTTGATCCTCGAAAGAGGTTGATAGCAAATGATTTACTATCCTAACAGAGATTTTAGCAATGAAAAGGGGTGAACAATCAATCAAAGATGACTAGGGATTATTTCCCCACCTAGACAATTATTGTGACAATGATATTGGATGTCGATTATGAATTTTCATGCACATGAGTAGAATTTAGCCATGCAACGTTCACCCTAAGTTCCACTCGCGCTATAACCTAGAATGAAGAGGTTACACCTCGCATAGGACCTCACACTCGCGCTCTATTGGCCCTATAGAACATGCGTTTCTAGTCTCACACTCGCGCTCTATTGACTAAATAAACACATTCTTGTTAAATTCAAGCCAATCTCATTAGAATTTAAGTGTCGCCATGTAACACAAAAGTCCTAATGCCTCTTCATTCATTTCATTAAATTCATGTTGATCAACGTGAGCTACATCAAACATGAAATTACACTAAGTTCCCATTGAGGACATTTCACAAACACCTTATGGGCAACTCTAAACACTTAGTTCAAATGAAGAAGATTCATGTGCAATTCATTCAATATCAACATCCATTGCATTTATATCATCACAACATGTCTAGGGGATCAATAATCCCCAATCAAAGTCACTACTCACTCATAGTGAGTTCACAAGCAAAAACAACCACAAAAGTGTAAACACCCATATGAAAGGTAGAGTTTAGAAATTCAAAACCGATATGGAGAACTAAGAACAAGTGAGGATCCAATCTTTGTGTTGTTGTTGTCTTCCAAAATCCCAGCTCAAAAGCCTCCCAAAATCGCCCAAAAAGCTCCCCAAAATCGTCCCCACTTTGTTCAGAAACCCTAAGTTTATATTTATAGCAAAAACTGAAATTTCTGGGTTTCGGGTCCAACCGGGCGGTTCGGAAATGAGGACAAAACTCAACCGGCCGGTTGAGATGAGCTTCAAGGGACTCCAACTCTCGGACCCTTTGAACCGGGCGGTTCAGATGTGTGCACGAAATTGAACCGGGCGGTTCGGCACCTCAGAGCCTCTTACCATCCGAATTTGGTCTTTGTGCAAACTACAAAGTTGTAGCTCTTTGAAATACCTTTCCAACAAGCTAAAGATCAGCCAAATCGGACGCCGTATGAGAGAGTTATGCCCAAAATACTCCGGAGAGGTCGGCTTGTCCCGGTTTGCCCGAAAAACCATGTTTTTGCTCCGAAATGCTCGGTTTTGCTCCAAAATCAATGCACACTTGTGTTCTCAGCTTAAACTCTGTAATTCGCCTGAAATGAACCACAAGGCATCAAATAGCGAGTGAAATCATGATAAACCGAACGAAATAATAAGCATAGAGGTCGCCTAAGGTGCATGCATTTTAGCGCTATCAAATCACTCCACACTTAAAGTTTGATCGTCCCGAGCAAACTGGTCATAGGGGTCAACAATATTAATGCGTTTCGCTCACTTAGGATTGGTTCAAAGAAAACTTCATACGGTTATGAAAACTGCCCTAAGACACTATGAAACAAACAAAACTTATGATAAACCACTTTCGTATGTGACACGAGTGCATTTAGCGAATGCACCAAGCCTTTAAACCCCTAGGCTACCCTAGTGGACGAGTTATAGTCTCGTGAGAGTTTTCAGAAATGGGAATACTCACAAATCCCACATGCATTTATCCCATAAGAGATGAATTCAAAAGTGTTCAACCAAGGCCATGATTTCTCAACACAAATCCCTCACCCCACGCTAGGACTACCATCACAATATCATCAAAAGAACTTTTGAACCATTTTGAGTACCATGAGGTTGTGCATTCAAGATCATCAATACTAGAGCCATCAATCGCCTCACCCAAAAGTCTACTCATTTTCAAGGCAATACAATAGAAGTGAAGCTTTTAGTTTGCACAAAAACCGTCAATCGCTCACCTATGCTAGCTAGGGCTAGTCCACGGGCTTGCGACATGGAACTCATTCCCAAGTTTTAGGCGCTTAAGCCGTAATCCATAAGGGAAGAGGAGTTCGACACAATGAGTTCTTAAAAACAAGCATAGACCAAATGGTACTCCCGTGCAAGCACATGGGTCGTCCAAAAGTCATTCCAACTAGCACACATGCAAATGATGAATCCCGTACAAATGAAGAATAAAGGAAAACATAGAGTCAAGTTTTAAGTGCTTCTTATTTTCTTCTTTTTTCCTTTTTTTTTTGAAACGGCCTTTGGCCTACAAATGCTTTCGAGGGGGGACTTACCTCCCTAACCCCCGGCATTTGTATATTTTGGAGCAAAACTTCTCGAGCTCTTGAGAAAGTTTTTAGTCGGGGCTTTGCCCTCTTTGACCGCAAAAATCTTTTTTTTTTTGAATGGGGCTTCGCCCTCTTTTATTTTTGACTCCACACTTAAAACTTGACAATATGTTCAAAAAGAAGTGTATGGAATGTGCGGGAATCAAACATAAGCATGGCACTAAGTTAGAAAACTCAAGTCACCAAGGAGGAAACAAATAGTCTAAGTTTTTCGTGGAAATTCTAAAAATGCTTGCTAAAACTTGTTCTAAGGTATTTCAACGAAAATACTTAGAGATTTAGATAGACAAGAGATAGCAATGATATTGATTCCCAAGAATGCACATTCGTAGGACTAGGTCGGTTCTAGGTTCAAGATCCAACAAATGCGATGAATAGGCTAGATGTGATTTATAGAGATTTAGAATCGATAGTCACAACCTATGTGGTTTTACACTCTCATATTAGGGATATGGTGCAAAAGATGCAAGTGTCCATCAAAAATGATATGCATGGCATGCAAACATGTGAACAATGCTCATAAAACCGCAAACAACAATGAAGATGAGATGAAGGCGCAAAGGAACTCCCCTCGTTTGTAGATGTACCCCAACCAAGAGAAAAAGACGCCACTATGCAAAGCGTGATTGAACATGGTGTAAATACTCCCTTGATGACAAGAAGACACGAGAGGTTAAAAGTAACAAGTGACATACAAGGTCATTCGACGCAAGTATGAGCAAGTTAGCTTCACTAGTTACATAATAACATCATGGCATACGATTAATAGAATTCAAACAAGGAAAGTAATATACATTCTTCATAATATGCATATGAGCACTAGGGGCAACATCATGACACAAAGAAATATCAAGGGAAAATGGAGGGGCTTGGTGATGTGAAGCGGAGTTGAAGTGAGAAGACCTCACTCCACACTTAAAATTTTACCAACTAACAACACCAATCAAACTCCACACTAAAGAGATCACCATCACCAAGAATTATCATGCAAGCACAATTCCACACCAACACATCAAATCATGCATTTTCACCCTCCAAACACCATGTTCACATTAAACATTCAAAACCAAAGCATACATAGGAAATCAAATTAAGCATAGATGGACAACTCACAATCCAGGCTACCTCCCGTTAGGGCCTAGTTTAACGTCTTGGCAAAGACCGAGCCGAATCTCTTTTTTAGAAACACACTTGAGGAGTCCTTTGCTAGGATCCCTCCTCAAGCGGACTTGTAGAATATTAGGAGACTCAATCCGGGTTCTTTGAGGAGCTGCAAGCAACTTGCTTAAAGGCTCTCGTCCAAGGTGATGTTTGCTTCTCACTCCTTGCCGTTTTAGCATCTACTATTATTTTTACCCCATCATGGCATGAGTGCATCCAATAGTGATCAAGAGGGGGGTCCTCACCGGGATCAATTGAATTGTACAAATCCTTTTTGGTCACCTTCTTGACCTCAATATCCTCGGCCCTAGCACTCGCTTGTTCTTCCGACTCACAAGGTTCTTGTTCCGCCACATGTTCGCCCATGGGCCTCTCAATATTAATCTTCTCTCCTCCAATCTTCAAGGTCAACTTCCCCTTTCCTAGATCAACTTTGAAACCGACGGTGGCTAAGAAGGGGCGTCCAAGAATAAGAGAGGTGTTTCCATTATTCCCCATGTCCATCACTACGAAATCACAAGGTATGTAGAACTTGTCTACCTTGATTGGGACATTTTCGATCACTCCTTTGGGTAGCCTCTTGGTGCCATCGACGAGTTGCAAGGTCATCTTGGTAGCTTTCATTCCCTCTAACCCAAGCTTGTAGTAGGTCGCAAGAGGCATGACACTTACACTAGCACCAAGGTCGGCTAATGGGTCCTCAAAATCCATGGCGCCAATAGAGCATGGAATGGTGAATCGACCGGGGTCCTTCACTTTGAGAGGTGTTTGCTTTGAGAAAAGGGCGCTACACTCATGGTTCAAGGCTACCATGCTAGATTCTTCAATAACTCTTCGGCTAGACACAATATCTTTCAAGAACTTTGCATAAGTTGGATTTTGCGTGATCACCTCATAGAACGGAAGAGTGACATACAACTTCTTCAACATCTCCACAAATCGTTGGAAGTGGCCATCTAGCTTGTTTTTGTTGAGCCTTTGAGGAAAGGGGACCATTGGCACATATTTCCTCATCAAAACCGGCGCTTCTTCCTTTTTCTCATCTTCCGTAGGAGTTTGAATTTCAACTTCGGGGTTTTTATTAGCAACTTCCGCTTCTACCACCTTATCATTATGGCTCGGTTTTCTTTGCGGAGTGGGAAGGACTCGTCCACTCTTCAATGTGATGGCATTGACATTCATGAGAGAGGGCTCTTCATCTTCAAGAGAGATGGCATTGCAATGCTCGATGAAGTTAACATCCGGTTGAGAAGGAAGTTTCCCAATTTGCTTCAGTTGAGTATTCTCCCTAGCAAGTCTTTTGTTTTCGGCCGCTAATTCATCCAATTTTGCTTCCATTCTTCGGGTGCTCGCTTTGCTCTCTTTGTTATCCTCCATCATTTGTGCCATCATGGACATCATAGAGCTATCTTGAGAGTTAGAGGAATTCCCTTGCTCATTCATATTGGACTTAGCTTGAAAGGGCTTTTGATTTTGAAAGTTCCCTTGAGAATATTGGGAATTTTGATTCGAGCCTTGGCCTTGATTTGAGTAGGAATTCTGCCCTTGGTTTTGGCTATAGCCGTACCCTTGCCTTTGGTAATTCCAATATGGTTGCTCCTCCTCTTGATAATATCCCTCATCAGAATAGACTTGTTGGCTTTGATCGTTCATCCAGTAGTTTTCACAATGTGCATTTGGTTGATCATCTTCATAATAATCTTCATTGTCTTCATACTTCCTTTTGTCAACCCAAGCCTTAACCACACTCATCAAGCTATCCACTATCTTCGTCAAATCATTGACTTGATCTTTTAACGTATAATTGGAAAAATCCTCTTCATAATAATCTTCATCATGCATGACTTGTTGGTTATAGTGACCCATCCTCGCAAAACAAGATTAACAAAGTTAGTAGGGGATATGAGAGAAAAAGAAGAATATGCAAGTAAAAGAGAAAGAAAAATGTTTACAAGATAAACTAAACCAATCTAGTAGCACCTAGTTAATTAACCTATCCCCGGCAACGGCGCCATTTGATCAATCGTAATTTAGCGTAAATACTCAATAAGAATATCGAATACTTATTGCTAGTCACGTTTAATCAAAACATTTATATTTTGACTCGGGAAACCCAAGGTCGTACCCAAAGGACAGGTGATTAAACTAATAGTGCTAAAGATTAAATCTAGAATGTATAAGGTTTGGGGGGGGGGGTTTGATCCTCGAAAGAGGTTGATAGCAAATGATTTACTATCCTAACAGAGATTTTAGCAATGAAAAGGGGTGAACAATCAATCAAAGATGACTAGGGATTATTTCCCCACCTAGACAATTATTGTGACAATGATATTGGATGTCGATTATGAATTTTCATGCACATGAGTAGAATTTAGCCATGCAACGTTCACCCTAAGTTCCACTCGCGCTATAACCTAGAATGAAGAGGTTACACCTCGCATAGGACCTCACACTCGCGCTCTATTGGCCCTATAGAACATGCGTTTCTAGTCTCACACTCGCGCTCTATTGACTAAATAAACACATTCTTGTTAAATTCAAGCCAATCTCATTAGAATTTAAGTGTCGCCATGTAACACAAAAGTCCTAATGCCTCTTCATTCATTTCATTAAATTCATGTTGATCAACGTGAGCTACATCAAACATGAAATTACACTAAGTTCCCATTGAGGACATTTCACAAACACCTTATGGGCAACTCTAAACACTTAGTTCAAATGAAGAAGATTCATGTGCAATTCATTCAATATCAACATCCATTGCATTTATATCATCACAACATGTCTAGGGGATCAATAATCCCCAATCAAAGTCACTACTCACTCATAGTGAGTTCACAAGCAAAAACAACCACAAAAGTGTAAACACCCATATGAAAGGTAGAGTTTAGAAATTCAAAACCGATATGGAGAACTAAGAACAAGTGAGGATCCAATCTTTGTGTTGTTGTTGTCTTCCAAAATCCCAGCTCAAAAGCCTCCCAAAATCGCCCAAAAAGCTCCCCAAAATCGTCCCCACTTTGTTCAGAAACCCTAAGTTTATATTTATAGCAAAAACTGAAATTTCTGGGTTTCGGGTCCAACCGGGCGGTTCGGAAATGAGGACAAAACTCAACCGGCCGGTTGAGATGAGCTTCAAGGGACTCCAACTCTCGGACCCTTTGAACCGGGCGGTTCAGATGTGTGCACGAAATTGAACCGGGCGGTTCGGCACCTCAGAGCCTCTTACCATCCGAATTTGGTCTTTGTGCAAACTACAAAGTTGTAGCTCTTTGAAATACCTTTCCAACAAGCTAAAGATCAGCCAAATCGGACGCCGTATGAGAGAGTTATGCCCAAAATACTCCGGAGAGGTCGGCTTGTCCCGGTTTGCCCGAAAAACCATGTTTTTGCTCCGAAATGCTCGGTTTTGCTCCAAAATCAATGCACACTTGTGTTCTCAGCTTAAACTCTGTAATTCGCCTGAAATGAACCACAAGGCATCAAATAGCGAGTGAAATCATGATAAACCGAACGAAATAATAAGCATAGAGGTCGCCTAAGGTGCATGCATTTTAGCGCTATCAAGTCACCACTTCTTGATTGAGTTTGATTCACCTCACTTTCATCAGCATCTTGCATGTGTACGTCATTATTCTCCCGAGCCGAGTCTAACACAGTCTCAGGCACAACTTCAAAATTCGCATCTGGTATATACTCTTGTACAGGCTGATGGAGTGTATCTTCAGAATCTTGCATATTTGTATCATCATGTTTCTTGGCTGAATCTGGCACC
The DNA here is from genome assembly GCA_033675215.1 of Rhodiola kirilowii. NCBI lineage: Eukaryota > Viridiplantae > Streptophyta > Magnoliopsida > Saxifragales > Crassulaceae > Rhodiola > Rhodiola kirilowii. The sequence goes on along the minus strand of CM066203.1, from coordinate 1,751,346 downwards.
GTTTCAGGCACAATTTTGGAATTTGCATCTGGTACAGACCCTTGTATATGCTTAGGACGAGTATACTGAGTCTCCATATCATCATCTGATTCTTGCCTTAGGTGTGAGTCCTTGGCATCATCGATTAGAACATTGATTGACTCGATCACTATTCTGGTTCTCTTATTGTAGACGCGATAGGTTCTGCTGTTTGGAGAATAACCCAGGAACAGTCCTTCATCACACCTCCTGTCCAGCTTCTGCCTTTGCTCCCTATCCGTCAGCACATAACAAGTGCTACCAAACACGTGGAAGTGCTTGACTGTGGGCTTTCTTCCTTTCCAGAGCTCATAGCTGGTTTTGTCCATCCCTGGTCTAATCAGAACTCTGTTCAGGACGTAGGTAGCGGTTGACATAGCTTCGGCCCATAAGTGCAGAGGGACGTTCTTTGCATGTAGCATGACTCTTGCCATTTCTTGCACAGTTCGATTTCTCCGCTCAACTACTCCATTTTGTTGCGGTGTGATGGGAGATGAGAATTGATGTACAATACCTTGCTCATCACAGAACCGGGCAAACTTCTCATTCTCAAATTCCCTCCCATGATCACTTCGAATGGACAAAAGATTTTCTCCACGATCTCTCCTCTCATTGATCAGTAGAGTAGCAAGTTGTATAAAAGCTTGCACAGTCTCAGATTTCTCACGTAGGAACATGATCCAAGAGTATCTGGTATAGTCATCTATACATACGAATGCGTACCTCTTTCGACCGAGACTCTCCACCTGCATAGGTCCCATCAGGTCCATATGTAGTAGCTCCAGCGCACGCTTTGTGTAAACTTTATCCACCTTTTTGTGTACTTCTCGAGTCTGCTTTCCTGCTTGACAATCACCACAAATAATTTGCATATCACCTCTGATAACAGGAATACCTTCAATCAACTAGAAATTTCAGAGATCTGAAGTTGATGTGTCCCAGGCGTTGATGCCAAAGATGTATTTCATCGCACCTACTCAGCATACAAGTAACTGCTCCTGGAGTTGCAGCACGGCTTAGTAAGTAGCAGTTGTTGCTTGTACAGTCTCCTTCCATTACGCAAACTCCGTGTTTGTTGTAAACATGGCAAGAGTTTCTTGAGAACTGTACCTGATTACTGTTATCGCACAGTTGACTGATACTAATCAGGTTGGCTTTTAACCCGTCAACCCAGTAAACATCATCAAGGCGTGGCATGCCTGGCACATTCAGTGTTCCCTTGGCTAGAACTCTTGCTCTTTTTCCGTCACCAAATGTCACATGGTGGCCGTTGATCTGTCTCAGATTGGTTAGGTATTCTCGAACTCCAGTCATGTGTCTTGAGCAGCCGCTGTCAAAGAACCAGCTCTCTTCATCTTCCTTGTCAGTTGAACTGTACGAGACATAGCATCTTTGATCATTCCTTGGTCTCAACACCATTCTGCCTCGTCTCCTTGTTGGTTCTTCATACTGGCTGTCACGTCTATAACGATAACAATGACGTTTGATGTGTCCAGGTATGTTGCAGTAGTAACACACCCTAGCACATTGCCATTCTTCAGCTCTTGGGACACGATACCAACTGTCACCTTCTCTGGCACAGACAGACTCATCAGTTGTCTTGTGCTTGTTGTCTTTAGGAACTGTGCCACTGGCCTTCACAAACTTCGTATCACCACTTTTCTTCTTCCCAGTGAATCCAAGCCCTGTAGTATCTTTCATTCTCTTCTGTATAGATAAGATCTGGTTCAGATTTCTGGACCCTGTGTTCAGACTGTTCAGGACCTTCTTGATTGAAGTCATCTCCTTCAAGAGCTTCTTCGATTCTTGTTTGTCTCCTTCAGCCTTTTGTTTCAGATTTTCTACTTCTTTCTCCAGATTTTCTTTCTCCTGTGCAAGGGTGTCGGCTTTGGATTTCAGCTTCTGCTTTTCCAGCTTCAAAGAGATAACACCTGCATTTAGTCTCCTGTTAATGTCTACCAGCTCAGTCCACTTTGAGAATAATAGTGCATATTTCTCAGCGATGCACTCATCAGTGATTTCTTCTCCATCACTTTCTTCGGCTTCGCTCTCTTCAATATTGGAACCATCTTTGTGATCAGTGCTGGCACAGTCCGGGACACAGTCTATCATGCTTGTCAGTGCAACAAAGTTGCTTGTCTCTTCCTCCTCTGTGCTCTCTTCGGTCTCGTCATCACTCCAGCTGATATTCAGGGACTTGCCATTCTTCTTCTTCAGGGTGTTAGCACACTCTGCTTGTATGTGGCCGTAACCTCCGCATTCCCTGCACTTTATTCCTTTGGTCCGTCCACTATTCCCATTCTCCTTCTGGTCAGACTGTCTCTCCCGCGGCTGGAAATCCACTCTCCTGGCATCTAAATTTTTAGACTGATTCAGGCTGTTCTGGGTAGCACCTCTACGGTTGATCTTCTTCAACAGTTTATTGAAGTTCTTCGTGAGTAACGCTAGTTCCTCACTCACTCCATCAGTGGATTCATCGTCTACCACAGTCTCACCCTTGAAACCTACAGATTTAACCTTGGATTCTGGAACAGTCAGGTGTTGCAGTTCATAGGTGCACAGATTTCCAATCAATTCTTTCCAGCTCATGGTCTTTGTATTGTTTGCCTCTTCTATAGCGGTCACCTTCATAGTAAATCGTTTGGGCAGAGACCTCAGAATCTTTTGCACAACCTTCTCTTCGGGTAGAGCTTCACCAAGGGTAGAAGCCTCATTCACAATGTCACATACTCTGGCGTTAAAGTCCTTGATGGATTCATCCTCATGCATCTTTAGCTCCTCAAATCTGGATGTCAACATCTGAATTCTGGACTGTTTCACCTTGTCAGTTCCTTCAAAGTGAGTGGACAAGGTATCCCATGCCTCTTTTGCGCTTTCACAGTTCAGGATAAGTTTGAAAATTTGCTCGTCTACCGCTGAAAAGATGGCATTGAGAGCTTTGGCATTCCCCATGGCGAGACGCTCCTCCTGTTCAGTCCATTCTGTTTCTGGTTTAGGTACAACCCTTCCTTGATCAGTTGCCAACAGAGGAGGTTCCCAGCCAGTTAGCACAGATCTCCACGCTTTCTCATCCACGTTCTTGATAAACGCCTTCATCCTGGCCTTCCAATAGCCATATTTATGTCCTTCTAACAGCACCGGACGAGTAGTGCTTTGTCCTTCCTTGATGCTCATCTTAAAACAGTAGCTAGCTTCCCAAGAATCTACTCCGTATGTTGAGAACTTGCTCTGATACCAATTGAAATAGCTACGTGTGTGATGAGCTTAACTGTATCAGTGAGTTGTAGCACAGAGTGTGATACAGTTACTTGCACAGACTAAGGTAAATGAAAGTAAGGTGCAAAACAGTAAAGGACACAGAACACTTGGTGACCCAGTTCGGCTCAATGTAGCCTACGTCTGGGGGACTTCTCCCAAGTCCAAGGAACAATTCACTATCACAGTGTATAGTACAGTTTTATGTTTGAACAGCCTTCCAAACTACTGATCCCCTATACTACCTTATCAGAGAATTGTGTGATCTAAGCTCCCCTTAGATCCAGAGACTCCCGTCTGTTCGATCAGACCTCCTCCCGAGACTGATGTAGATGAATCCAACTCGTAGATTCAGATTGTGGTTGGTCGTCGTCTGTGACAGTCGATCTGCTAGTCCTGAGTGGTACTAAGCAGCGACAACACCTTCTTGAACTCTGGGCGTTGTAGTGCGCAGCAACAATATATATGAGTTCAAGAAACAAGTAAAACAAGTGGCTTACCAACTTGCAGCCTTAATCCTCCAATGAAAGCTTGACGACCAGAAGCTTTGGATAATGAATTCAGCTTGCGGATTGAAGGCTCTCCACACGGCGTCTCTCTCAAGTGTTGCTTGAAGAAGAAACTAATTTTTGCTCTTCTATTTATAGCTGGCCGTGGAGATCTAGGTGATAAGAAAACCCTAGATCTGATTTTTTAAACCCTAGATAAGATAGGAAATAATTCCGTTGAAATCTGCATATGATTATCTCATCTGAGTCGGTTTGGTGATGTGGCGGACAAGAATATCCAGATGATATCTTTCTTTCCTAAAACTCAGCAACTGTCCTGATTTTTCGGAACTGAAAGATACACCTTGCACAGATGCTAGCACAGACCAATTCGAATACTTCTTGTACAGATTTGTGTTTTGCCTATATGGCACTTTATGCTCCAACAAATTCAAGAAGCATATTCCTCTTTACACAGTCTTCTTGCTTCTGATCAACAATATGCTCTTTAACATTTTGCTCCACGATCATAGGACTTGCTAATATCTCAATGCCTCGATCACTCCCCAAATCTTCAATTGGTTTGTGTTTTTTGTTGACACGTACATTTTGTTGACCGTTTTGAAAGTGTTTGCGCAATAGAAGCAATGTTTGTGTGCATCATTCCTCGGGTTCGTTATGGTCGTTGCTGTAACATAAGATGGGGAATGATCGCCCAATAAAATGGGGTTGTAGTTTCCAGTTTCAACAAGGTGCGGCAGGTATCGAAAGCAACTATGTGTAATCTTGAAAAAAAATAGCAGAATACAAAGTGGCCAACTTGCTATAAGGCGCGAGGTTTGGCAAGTGCTCTGAAAATTATGATGAAGAATAAAGCAAGCAAGCTTCGCCAATTGGTCGGTATCAAAATTTGAAAAACAATAGCAGAACCAAGATTACAAAGTTGTGTTGCTTTCGAAGGCGCGAGGATCCAACTTACTGTAAGGCGCGAAGATCCAACTTACTGTAAGGCGCAAGGATCGGCAAGTGCTCTGAAAATTATGAGGAAGAAGCAAGCTTCGCCAAACCAGATGATGGGAACAAGATCGACAAGTGCTCTGAAAATTATGAAGATGAAGATTTGATTGTGCAGTCAACTTGAAATTTAAATTTTGAAAGCCAAATGTAACTGAATAACTGGTTCTGTTTGTTGTGAATGTGCACTTGAAGAAATTGTCCCACATTGCAAAATGATGAGAAGAATTGCTAGCTTATATATGATTACTAAATCATGTCTCTCAAGCATAGGCTTTGAGTCAATATGGGGAGGTAATCCATATGAGTTAGCAATTTCAACATAGTATCAGAGCCCCACGTTGCGATCCGGGCCAAATGCAATGGATGTGGGACATGTGCGAGGCTTTGCTCACCGTGGCGCACCTTCAGTAGGTTGGGCACCTACAAAGAGGAGTCGTAGAGCACCCTAGTGGAAGAGGGGAGGTCTCGCGGACATCTACAACAAGGAGCGTAGATCACTCGCATACGCATTAGTGATGTAGGCAAACATTAATTAAGGGGGAGCATGTATAATTTCTCCAATTGAGGGCGAGATTGTTGGGAATGTGCACTTGAAGAAATTGTCCCACATTGCTAAATGAAGAGAAGAATTGCTAGCTTATATATGATTACTAAACCATGACTCTCAAGCCTTGACTTTTGAGTCAATATGGAAAGATAATCCATATGAGTTAACAATTTCAACACATTGTAAATTCTATTATATATGCATCACATGAGACATGAGTAGCTTACTGAAGTTACTGCTTCAAATCTGAATATACTGATAATAATTGGTACATTTAAAATATGTTACATTAAGAAAAAGCACAAGTTAAATATCCCTGATGATGATGAAACATGCCGGTCTAGCTTGACATTTCCTCTAATTTTACTTATTTTAGAATTTTTATTTCAATTCACTTTTTTTTGTTTATTTTAATTTTTTAGAATTATATGGTTTTTGGAATTATACATTTTTAGCCACAATATTTAGTTTCTTAGAACACTTGTTATTAATTAATTTATATTTTGACCTTTACTCGAGATAGATCATAATAGAATAAAAGAGTTAATTTGATTTTCAGATTCTATTTTTTTTTTATTGGGATTTTCAGATTCTATATTATTTCATATTTAAGATTTCATTTTATTCCTATAAAAAATGGATTTACTTTTATTTCTAGGATATATTTCAATTAATATTCATCCATCATTGATTTCAATGATGATGATGATTGGTTTTTTTTTTTGACATGATACTCATATTAGATTATTCTTTGTGTGATTGGTTTTGCTATGAGCAATAAGTATAAATCATATACTTCAAAGATTACTACAATGTGATTAAACTAAGGAAAATTCAATACATTTAATTTATCCAATAATTGATTCATAACTTGTCAAATCCGCAACTTTCAACTAGTTTAAGACCTTTTTCCAATATAAATAATAAAAAAAGAACTTTTTTCAATATAAAAAAAGAACTAGTTTATTTAGGCCTTTTGAAAATTTGGAGAAAGTGAAAGTAGTCATGTCGCTTAGAACAGCCTGAAAGTGATCGATGATGAACAAATAAGTCGCGCTTATGAGAAATTATGCACTCGGAAAGATTAGGAGAATATGATTCTCGTGACCAAACTGACTTCACTCTTGTCTTAAGCAACAAACCCTAGCCTGCCTCCTTGGTCAAGATTCGTTATTTAAGGTTAGTTATTTCAATTTTCAAGACCCTGAAAAAGATTTCACGCTGGCACCAACCATTGAAATTAAGCAACATATCATCCACCAATTCTTCATAAATGTTTTTGTCATATAAATCTACTCTAACGCAGCTCCATTTAGCTGCATTAATTCTGCTTGTATTCAAATCACCATGGATAAGACTAAGCAGAAGATCTGTCGCAAGATCAGAAGGGCTTTAACCATAAGCCCTGCAATGCACTCATTTCGCTGGATGTCTAAGTCTAGCCACCAGCAAGATCAATCCATCCGATCCTCGACGAAGATTCTCCAGCCACATTTCAGCAATGTGGTTCAAAACGAGCAAGAGAGCTACGGTGTGGTTCCCATAGAATACAACCGCTCTGTCCCTGTGGAACATGGAAGAAACATCATTGAACACAGCCATGTTGCAGTTGAAGGAAAGGTTAAGGTTAAGGCCAATAATAAGCTGAGGCCTAGCTCTGAGTCCGATAACAGTATGAATGAGAGGTTCTCAAACTACATCAACCGTGCTAAACAGACTATGATCACCAAGACTAGTTTCGATAAGCCGTCAGAGAGAGTTGACAACGAGGCGAGTGCTTACATTAATCGAATGAAGCAGAGATTCCGAGCTAGTTCTGGAACTGGTGCTGGTGCAGGATCATTCAAGAAAAGAGAGATCAAGTGAGACTATTGCCAATTGCTGTATTTTTGCATATTATGGTGGTATGTTTAGGTACTTTTTGTGTGTGTAGGGTAGTCGGTGTGCATTGTTGTGAATTTATTTACAGTGAATTGATCATTGACAGTTGACACTTTGAATAATAATCAGTGTCAAATTAATTTAAAAAGTGATAAGTACAAATCATAAGTTTCATTCCTGCTTTGACATAATAAAATCTATCAAAATAAATAATTCTACAAAAATGTACTACAAAAATAGACAATTCCTGCTTTCCTGGGTTTTTTCTTTTACCATCAACATCTCATCCCCTGCCTCAGGCTCCAAAAATCCATCCCATTCGCCAGAAAGCCTCTCTCCGACATTTGCTGTGACATTGAAATGCTTTACATTACCATAACCTTGTATGTTGGGGCAGATAGATGTCAATAAGCCACAACAAGGGCTACACATTTGTGACCCGGCCTCTAGTTGAGACTGCAAACATCATACCATAGATATGATATACAGATGAATGCAGCGACAGCAATATAATGCTTCGGTTAAGAAAAAACAGTTCACTGCAACATTTGCTACTGAACACAAAAGTAGTGTTCCAAAATTGCAGGATCATAATTACTTCCCTGGCCAAATAGCACAAAATCAATGTCTAGCGTATCTCAGAAGGAAATAAGCAATTGTACTCGTTAAGAGAGTAATTCTAAGAACTTCATAGATGATCAAAAATGCATTACAACGTTCATCATCATCATCATCTTAGCCTTACTCCCAAATAAGGAAAGGCCACGATTCAACGAGAGGAATCTAGTCGATTCTCTTTCAAGTCATTAATTAACATAGTGATGTTTATGTTATAAACACGTATGAACTAAAAATAAAAGTTAAAACATACCAGCTGCTAAATCAGAGGCTGTTGCTAGGATGCTTTATAATCCGCTGAAGTATCACAATCCTAGCTTTCATGATATCCCTGTGGCACCTAGCAGTCTGGTCAGTTAAGTTGTCTAGGCATTCTGAAAATGCAGCCAGCTTCTTTTTTATCTCGTCAATTACAATCTTCACAGCGTCTTCCTCTCTTAATGCCAAACCAGCATTTTGTAGAAGTGATTCGATTTCATTTTCCAATCTGTTGACGTGGATGCGAATGTTGTCCAGGTCTTGGACTGCAATGTAGGTGCCGATATGCATTGAGTCCACCACTTTTAATTCACCCATTATCTCGGTCTCGTAGCTTTTCCATAACGAGTTGATCCATTTACCCACTGAGCCGATTGGAACAGCCAGTGCACCAACCAATGCTGCAACGACTGGTGGTGCTGAAATGGCAGCCGCGATGACAGACATAATCACCACTGCAGCCAATGTTGAAACAAAAATAACGTTCGAGACTGTTCTCCACGACTTCATTGATCTCGCTTTCTTGTCAAGTTTCTGACGCCGCAACTGCATTTTCTTCAACATCCCTACCTGCTTGTCGTAAGTCTCTTGAAATTTCAGGAAAAACTCATCACTAAACGGATTGCCAAGATCCTTGAAGTTCTTCAACTCTTGCAATGTCTTTTTATACGTTTTCTTGTCAAAACCTTGCTCTGTCGTTTCATCTTCATATTGTTGCAGTGCCACGTCAATTATCAACTGGCTATCTCGCGCACGCTTTAGACATTTCTCAAGAGCATTACAGAAATCAAGTATCTGCAGGCTATTGTCGAAGTACTCATCCACTAAAGACGACAGCTCAGGATTGTTCCATATGTCTTTCTTGCATTCTAATATCACCTTCACTACCTCATGATTCATGTCCAGCAAAGAGCCAGTGACCTCTCTCAGAGAATCAAGCGACACGGAATGGAACTCAACATCCAATGCAACAGTGTTGACTGCACGGGCAGTACTCTCCCTTGCAGCTGAATCAAAGCTTTGTAAAACAGGATCTCGTTGACAAGCAGCCGCATAAGAGTTTAGATCAGCTGAGTATCGAGGGTTGGAGTTGATGCTTGATTGGCCAGGAGGAGTCACGGCATCAGAACTTTTGCTGCATTGAGAACCCATCCTGCCACTCCAGTCTCCAATTATACAACTTAATTCAAATCCCCACTGACAAAATCCAAGTGGCTGAATCAGTGACTCCCGCAATAGTACAAGTACAACATTTAGTCTGAATTTACACTATCAACATGTACCTACAAGACAACTCCCGAATTGGTATTTTGAGCAAGATTATACAATTTCTTGAACTCAGCACTGAGAGAAGAAAAAAAAAGCACTTTGTTGACTATTCAATTGAGGTGTTGACCAGAAATGGATCACAAAAAGCTCATAGGTGGTTCTCAGCTCTCCAGTCCTGCAATAAAATCAAGCTCTAATTCATCCGAATTTGAAGTCAAATATAACTAATCTGAGCTAAGATCTTCCAGAATCAGAAACAAATTCTACAACAACAACAGCCACAAATCTAACAGCTGCTGATAAATTGAGCTCAATTATGCAACTCAACTAGAAAGTTTAGACGATTAAGACCAAAGATTCAAACTTTAATCTAAATGCTCAAACCTTGGAACTGAGTATAGAGAGATTAAAGTGGAAACGACGATGCGGACTGACTTGTGGAGCACAAGAAAGGTAAGAGAAGACCACAGAATGAGGAGCAGATGCTGAGAAGGTTGGAGGAAGGAGAAGCAAAAGGAGACGCGAAACGGCGTCGTTTTTTAAAAGTGATGTGTGAATTGTCGTCAGCGGAATGAAAGTCTCAGTCGTCGTCCGTCTGGCGTCAAATGTGGAATCTTCCTGGAAGGAGAAGGAGAAAAGCAAATATTGAATGACCGTTTTAATTATAAATTATCATTTAAAAAATAAAACTAATGTATACGACCAAAATAAATGTAACATCATTTTCAATTTAGTCATAAAATTTTGTAGTTTGTATCATCTTCTGTTTTTATTTGGGACATCAGTTGTTTAAAAAACGACTTTATTTTTAATTATTTATCATTTTTATTTGTCGTGTAAAGTTGGAATGAATAGAATTGAGTATGTGTCATACATTATTTTTTTTTGATGTGTCATACATTATTTAGAGTCAAAGTTTGAATGAGTCTGATGAGATGAAGATGTTCGTCTCAAATCTCAATGATTGAATTGAAAGGGTGCTTCTGTCGATGACGTCACTGATGGCGGCAAATAACCAAACAGCTGTGGCTTCATGTAGAGAAAGTCTATAGCTACCATCTTTCCAGTTACATACATAGCGTAGACAGATCAGAAATGCTCATTGTTGTTTTTTTTTTGATTCAAATCCACTCCCATTACAAAACTCAGAGACAAGGACAAGAAGACAATACAACAACAGCAAAGTCAACAACTAACAAATACAGGAACATAACATCTAAACATAAAATTGTAATCCATGCTCATTGTTAGTTAAACATGCGACTTTAGGGCATCTACAGCAAGGGGAGCAATAAGCAATAATAGAGAGACTTTATTGCTTATTGCTCTCATGTAGCAAGTGAGCAAAAAAAAAGAGCAAAATACAATGCTTGATAGGTGAGCAATAATGGAGAGGGTGTGAGATAGGAAAGCAATAAGTGGGATCCACATATATTTATGAAGATAAACAAAAAAAAAATTATATTTTGTTGGTTTTGAAAGAACTAAAAATCAGAAATGTCATAAAATGAACGTTAAATTAAAAAATTAAAAAATTAAAAAATTAAAAAATTAAAAAATTAAAAAATTAAAAAATTAAAAAATTAAAAAATTAAAAAATTCAGAAAAATTAAAGAATCTTGGGACAAAACAAAAAGATGAAATAATAGAAGTGATAATTTTGGATAATTGAATGGTTATGAGTATAGTTTTTTTGCTCTTTGCTCTCTTGCTGCGTTAAAACTTAAAATATATAGAGCAAAGAGCCATTTTTGCTCATTGCTTTTAGACTTTAGTACTTTGCTACATGACTTTTATGAGAAAAAACTATTTTTGCTCTCTTACTGCGGATGCCCTTATATTGAATTCTACTATTAGGAATTAAAAGTTCAAAATTTTAATTCAGAGCCCCGTTCAGTGCAAATTTTGAATTTCACATGCCAAAAATATGCCAGATTTATCTATAAATTGACACTATCAGTGTAGAAACTTAAGACGTTGCTGATTTTCAATTTTGTCCGCAAGAGCATAAACTTCAACGAACGGATCAACTGATAGAATAGAAGGATTCTGAAATATGACTCTTTTATTTCATCAGAATACTTGAACAACATAATAAGCATTGCTGGTAAACACATGTCGTAAGACCAGTCAAGTCACCTAAATCCATCATTTTCATTCGAATTTTGCTATATGTACCCACAACCGATAAGCGCTGCAATTTTCACTGCTAACAACGCCTTGACCAAATTCAGTTCTGTCGATAAGCAATGTAATTTGCCAATGCAACTAAAGGCGCAGCCTTCTCCTGATCAAACCCAACCAGCTGCGCCTGAGCGTCAGCATTCAACTTAGCCGCAAACTCCCTAGACTTCTCAATCCCTAGTAACTTCGGGTATGTTGTTTTATCTGCCACCAAATCCTTCCCTGCCGTCTTCCCCAGCTCCTGAGACGACTTGGTAACATCTAATATATCATCCACCACTTGAAACAACAGCCCAATGTATCTCGCAAATTTTCTCAGCTTCTCAACATCCTCATCACTCCCACCTCCCATGATCGCTCCCAACACAACCGAAGCCTCTAACAATGCAGCTGTTTTATGCACATGTATATACTCAAGCTTCTCCAATCCAACATCCGACAACCCTTCCGAACATATATCCACCACTTGTCCGGCCACCAGTCCTTCCGATCCTATCGACTTAGCCAGTTCGCCAACAGCTCTCAAAATTCTACCTTTCGAAACACCAACAGTCGAAACGGCAATATGCTCAAAAGAAAACGACAACAGCGCGTCTCCTGCGAGCACCGCCACGTCCTCGCCAAACACCTTGTGGTTAGTCGGCTTGCCTCGCCGGAGATCGTCATTGTCCATACAAGGCAAGTCATCATGTATCAAAGACATTGTGTGGATCATTTCCACAGCGCAAGCAGCTGGCATCGCCATGCCCTCCTCGCCGCCGACAAGCTCGCATGCTGCCAGGCAGAGAACAGGTCGGACGCGCTTGCCGCCAGCTAGGAGTGAATAGCGCATAGCCTCATGGATCTTCAGCGGTTCACGGAGCAAAACGGCGTCGTCTAGAGATTGATTCACTTTAGCAGCTTTGTCAAACATGTAAGTTTTGAAACTGAAATTAGGGTTTGTAGATTCAACCTCGCCGCTCACCTCGGTCGTCAGCACCGCCGAAATCGGGGCCGCTACCGCCTGTCTTTTCTTCCGAATTGAGTACAGCTTTGAGCTTCCGCCTCCGCTGATGGACAAAGATTGAGATTGGGCGAGAATGACGGACATGGATGGACTGCATCTGGAGCTTGTCTGAACGAATGAGCTCAAATTGAGTGAACCCATTTCGAAATTCAGTCGATTAAGATTGAAAAGGTTAGATCTTTGAGGAGAAATCGAAATGGGTATGATGTATGAATTTGGAGAGATAGGATTTTGGATGGATATTGTGGGATTGGGTTTTGGATGATTGAAGGTGGAGGACAGTGTCAAGTGTCTGCTTTTAATGTGCGTCTGTTTTATATACAGAAACAGATTTATGCTGAGGAGAGGAGGAGGTTGCATTGAATTCATTTTTGGCAGTGTTTGATTATCTGACGTCAAATGCTAATCGGCTGGATGATTAAGGTAATTTGTCTTATCTCAGCCAATGAGAAAAATAGACATTTGTTTTCTTCCAATGTAGCTTGACCCTTTGCCTTTGTTTGAATCATGAAAAAACATGATGAAAAGAAAATTAAATGAAAATTTTATGGAAAAATCATTTTTCCTGTAAAAATACATGACAGAAAATTTTGTATAGATGCAGTTTGCTGTGTTTGGATTTTGGATGCCTCAAACTTTCCATGAACCAAATTTTTTTAGAAAAAATAGATGGTTGATTACGGTCTCACCTATGAAATATATCATTGATTCAACTCATCTTGAAATTTCGTAGGAAAATGATTCGGTGCAAATGACATATTTTTGTGAAAAATACAAACGAATGACAGTCCTTAATTTAGTCATTTGGCCGGATGAAATTAAATTCCGTTTATGGTTAATTTCTTGACGACGAATTATAAATTATTCTTCGTCAAGAAATTCCGTTTACGGATGAGATCAAATATGTCGTACTTTTTAGTTTCTCGACGCGAATTATAACCCTGTTTCGACGAACTTTGCATTTTGCACCAAAAATATGTTTTGTACAAACAACGTAATCATTTTGACATGGTTAATTAGTTACACATCAAGTAATTTTTCATACCAAACATCTTATTGTATGGCTTCATATATTATTAAAACCGGAAATATTCATATTATGTCCAAAAAATGGTATTTTGGAAAGGGATGTAGATTTGTAAAAGCATATACCCTTGCTTCATATACTTCCCAATTTCAAAGGAGATGCCATTTTGACATGTATACTAGTAGTGAGTGACTACTAGCTTAATTAAACAAGATTAAGCGATATACGTAAGGTTAAGCCGGCTAATTGTTGACATATATTATACTATAATAACACCTAACATTATCACATATTAAACTAAAACATGTCTAAACAATAAATTCCAATGGATGATTGACAACTCAAGCATATAAGACAAAAAGAAGATCGACGTCCCCGAACTTCTATTTTTATATCAATTCTACCACTCCCAAATCAAAAGGATTGACAACTCGAACAACAAATGTTGTAACTAGAACTGTCCCTGTAATTATGTTTCAAAAAATACAACAAAATGATAAACTAAAAAGAAAAATGATTTATGTATTCCAATTCCATTGCCGGTTGAAGGAGTAAAAATTGTTTATGTATTTTAAAGGTCATTCATTGTGATACTGCTAATATCATCTCCTGTTCTTTGAAGTTTGCTTCTCTAGCCTTCTCTCTATCCTCTTTAAAAAATCGGTACAAGGGTGAGTAAAACAAGCAACATAACCCAAACGGCACCACCATCATCGAAAACAGCCCCTTCGACAGAGCTAGGGCTTCTTTCGAGGACCCCGATTTAGTAACCGATTTGGGATCATACCCGTATATCTGTTCTGACAATATTCCGACTAACGGGGCTGCGACTGAGGAGAACGAGCCTTCAAATGCACGATCGAAAGCGTAGATCATGGTGCGGTGTTTTTCAGGCACCACTTCTGCGAACATGGGGCCATTGGCGGCTGTGCCGTTCCAGCTTATGGTCAGGCCCATTAGGAAGAGGGTGATGGCAAAGGTGGTGTAGCTGTCGACAGATTGGGGGATGACTCTTAGAAGGAAGTATGAGAAAGGGATGCCCATTATAGCGCTGAACTGAGCGCACATTATGCGACCTGAATGAGGATAACTTTGGGAAAGTTTGTCAGCGATTAATCCACCTAAAAGCGAGCCCAATGCACATCCGATGGCAAATAGACTGAGCAGGGCAGCCGTACCATTGTGATCAAAACCTGTTCAAAAAATTTCAAATTTACTCGTCAACACCTTATTAGCAAGAAGGAATTGTATCATACGCAATCATGCAAAACATAACTTACCTATCAGTTCAAACCACATGGTGAGGAACACCATTGCCGTCCAGGGCAGCGACCCAACAACACCCTGCATTACAATGATCTGAAAAGTGCGCACTTGCATTACAGATTTCATTGCTATCCAAGACTCGGACCAGACTGAAGCTGAACTCGCATGAGTCTTCTCAACTAGCAGATCCCTGAAAATTTTACTAACAGAGATGAAATCGAATGTATATTA
Organism: Rhodiola kirilowii; assembly: GCA_033675215.1. Lineage (NCBI taxonomy): Eukaryota > Viridiplantae > Streptophyta > Magnoliopsida > Saxifragales > Crassulaceae > Rhodiola > Rhodiola kirilowii. The sequence goes on along the minus strand of CM066203.1, from coordinate 1,736,281 downwards.
CCTTAACGATTTCCATTTCACGAAATATGATGTCATGAGTTACCTTTCAACATGAGAAGCTGTTTCAAGAGATGTAGTGGTAATGTTCCTGGGGTCAACGACGAAAACGAAGACTAGGAATCCAATGAGCGAGCTTAGCGTTGCCATTAAAATAAAGGCGCAACGCCAGCCAGGGATTCCCCAATATTGTTGACCTGCCATAATTGTCGCTACAACACCACCGCCTATCCCCCCTATGGTACCTACGAGACTAAGCATTCCAAACCCTGCTCCTCTAACACCATCTTTGTAACTATCAGCTATAAAAGACTGCAGAGCAGGGATAACAATGGCCAATCCGAACCCATTTACTGCTCTCCAAAAGGCAACTTGGAGAAACTGCTGGCTGGCACCCACAGCTGCAGTTGATAAAGCCCAACACAAAGTGCCCATTGCAAGAACGGTAGGGCGATCATAATTAAGGACAAGTACACCCGCTAAGGGTGAGGAAAGACCTTGGACAAAATTTCTAATGAAAGTCAGATAGCCCAAGTCAGAAGGTCCGGCATTAAAGGCTTCACTGACTTCTTTGTATACAGATGGAAGTAGATTCTCGTCCGCACGCTCCATTATAGCGGCCAAGTTGATGACAATTAGAGAAAGAGATAGCCCAAATATTCTTGTTGTTCTGTAAATATCGAAGTCAGATCAGTTATACATACTTTGATTCAACTGTAAAGACAGATGAACAAATCAGAAACGGAAAAGAAAAAATTCCCCAAAAAGTACCTCACACTACCTCCAAGAATGCCTAATATTCAAATTTATCGCCTCTTAATCACATTCATAACTCTGAGTCATTATAACCATTGACATGGAAAAAGTCCTATTCAGATCATCATAAATCTCAATTCTTAAAATGCCATCTGCAACAATTTTATTTCTTAAGCCATTTGCAGCACAAGATTTCCCTCAAATAACTCGACCATTCATAGAAACAAAGGACTAGGCAACAGTTTTTGATGAAAAGTGGCCAACTTCTCAGTCGCAGGTGTACCAAGTGTGGCATTCTACTGCATCTCCTCACAATAAAAATCTGATTACAGATATTTGTAACATTCAATCCTAATATACTACATCAACCGGCCGCACTTTCTCTCCTGATTAAGATACACATTCTCTGAATGAAAACCACCTATTACCATATTAATTTCCTATTAAACTGTATATATTCATCTTCCTATTTAATTTAGCTAACACTTGGATTATTCCCACACACACAAAAAGAAAATCATTGGGAATGAAATGGGAATGAAATGGTAATAATTGATTATCGAATATCAACGTACACTCTTTATTCATGGAATCAGCTATGCATCAAAATTAGTACAGCAGCATAGACATGTACAGAAATGCGCCATCAGACCCATTTGACTATATCATAAGTAGCCAAGGCCAACCACCAATTTCTCAACTTTTCAGTTTCTCAAAGACAAAATGAGAACCTATACATATAAAATATCCATCAAAACTATGAAGCAACCCAATCATATCAAATTCACAACATCAAAATCCAGCCAACTGGTAACTAACTGACAACCAACCAAACATCATCATATGAAACCACAATCCCCAAATCTTAAAAACTGAAAGAAAGAAAAAATCCAACTACAGTAACAAAAACAGCTAATAAAAGGGTCAAAAGAGAGAGAGATGCACTCACTTCATAGCTGCAAAATTGCGAGGCAGCAAGGGATGCTTAGATTGGCGAAAACGCAGGAGACCCATTACAAAACCCAATCACAAAAATATATCTCCCCGCCGAATCAATGGCGGATCTTGAGCAACCATAAAGCAGCGCTACTCGAGATTCACATATTAAAGCTGCAGTTATTCTCCTTATACCCATTTTCGACACAATTGACCAAAAGAGGACCTTTCAGTAATTACACCCCCGGAGAATATTCAAATAACGCATCTGATTTACAAATATCAAAATCAATGAAAAAACGCTCGATCTTGATCGAATCGAAACCCTCTCTATTTATTTCTTTTTAATTTACAAAAATTCAAAGCAAATAAATAATCAATACTGGCGGTTGTCGTTGAGGATGGGTTGTGTTCGTGGGTCGTTTTCAGGCGATAGATTTGAGGGATTAGATAGGGATTGCGATGACGAGGGCGCTAAAGAAGATGACGGGATTGTGTTTTTTCTTTTTTTTTTTCGATTTTTGGTTGTCGGAAATTCATTTAGAAAAAAATGACAAAGAGGAATATGAACTAATCACTCATTTGATAAATTATGGTCCACTATGAAAATTAACAATTAAGGGTAATTTCAAAATATTTTAATCCTCAATTTCACATTAAGTGCAAGAAGATTGTTTCAATTCATTCGCTTAGATAAATTTGTTAATTGACAAAGTGATATTCCATCAATTAAGTGTTATATACTTATATGACGATCAAAATATTTTGAAATTACCCTTAATTGTCAATTTTCATAGTTCGAACCGTGATTTGTTAATGGATAATAGTTCGTACCTCCTCTTTATTATTTTTCCATTCATTTAAGATTTCCGAGCGGGTTCAAATCTATTTAATAACAGATACTAATATAACAATTAACCTCAATAAAAAAATTCCGAGGTTATTAATTGGGTCAGTTTCCAAATTGGGCTTCACTTTGGGCCTGGTCTAACTGGGCCTGCATAGGTCAAACTATATAGCTACTAATAAATACAGTACTTCTTTTCTTTTTTAATATTATACGTATATAGTTACTACTTTTAGGAAAATCTTTATTTTCATTCATAATTTTCCATCATACCTTTTCTTTTGATTTTTTTTATAAATACAAAAAAAAACTAAATTAAAGCGTTGATACGTGGTAGCCTTTACCAATTTTATAAAAATTAAAAAACCTTTTAATTTCATTAAAAAGATCAATTATTAGACAAAACCTTGCAAGTGGCATGTTTTTGTTTTTATAAGATTGTAGGCTCTCTGTGGATTGTTAATATGTAAATTCAGGAGACTTTGGAAACACGGTTCAGTGTATTTGGCACACTAGCCAACCATAACTGTCCATCAAAAAAATAAAACATTAAATTACAAAAACGAACAAATGCACATGGGGAATATTAAAAAAATTACAATTGTTATTTGTTTTATGTTGAGTATAAAAATATTTTAATATTGTTCATAATAATAAAAAATTAATGTAATCGCAATCAAGTCACGCATGTGCTCTCTCGTATATGATACATGAATGAACGAAGAAAAGAAAAACACGCTTGCTCTATTTTCCTCCCTTCCCCACGCACGTGCAATCTGTCCCCACGTGCCAACCTGTTCATGGACCCCACACGTCGCTTTCCCGCCTCTCCTCACGCACGTGCGCTGTCGAACTCCAACCTCTTTCTTAACTCATCCCAATCTCTCCCCAAATCGCAAGATCGGAGCTTTGAGCCGGAGGAGTAAGAAAGCTTTTTCCTTTTTGTAATATGACGGGATCGGTGTCGCCGGCGGGGAGGCTTCCGACGGCGAAGGAGAGAGAGAACAACAAGAGGAGAGAGAGGAGGAGGAGAGCCGTTACTGGGAAGATTTATGCTGGGTTGAGAGCTCAAGGAAATTACAGGCTCCCTAAGCACTGTGACAATAATGAGGTGTTGAAAGCTTTGTGTGCTGAAGCTGGTTGGATTGTTGAAGAAGATGGAACCACTTACAGAAAGGTTTGTTTTGACTCTGATTTGACCTAATTTGATTTTGGTTTTGATCCAATTGGTTGATGTATTGTTTGGTACGATCTGGATCTGTGAAATTGGGTTTAAAAGAATTTCAAATGATTGATTGTTTGCTGTGATATAATGTTCCAGAGAATCTTCATGTTATATAGTTCAGCAATTGAAAATGGATCTTTGATTTCTGATGTTTGATCTTGTGTTTTGAGATGTGTTAAGCTGATCTAGTTGTTGTTGTGCTTAAGTTAGATTTAAGTTTTGTGTGAATTTCTTGTGCCAGGGATGCAAGCCACCGCCTAATGATGTTAATGGGAACTCGGCGAATATCAGTGCTTGTTCGTCTATGCAACACAGTCCGCTATCTTCGACATTTGTGAGTCCGATGGTTTCGTACCATGCTAGTCCAACCTCATCAGCGATCCCGAGTCCAACTCGTTTTGACGTTAACCCTTCATCCTACCTCCTTCCTTTCCTATGGGACTTGGCTGCAGTTCCCACATCTCTCCCTCCTCTGCGCATATCAAACAGCGCGCCTGTGACACCTCCGGGTTCATCCCCAACTAAAAAATCTCAGAAGTCACAGAAACGGAAACCAGAGTGGATGGAGACTGTTGTTAAACATCCAGCGAAACCTGACTGGATGGAGTCCCTTACAAAACATCCTGCTTTTGCAGCCTCTGCACCATCTAGTCCTTCGAGGAGACAATGCTTCACTCCAACCATTCCTGAATGTGATGAATCTGATGTATCAACTGTGGATTCTGGAAGATGGGCTGCCAACCTGACAACAGCTCCATCTTCTCCTACTTTTAACCTTGTGAAACCTCCAGGACAGCAGGGGACAATTCAGCTAGTTGGGGATGGGAAAGTCGGTAAGAGCTCTGAGTTTGAGTTCAGCAATTGCAGGGTGAAGCCGTGGGAGGGTGAGATCATTCATGATGTGGGGATGGATGATTTGGAGCTCACTCTTGGAACTGCAAAGGTTCATTGCTGATAGAAGGTCAATGAGAAATTGATGTAAGAAATGCCTTGCTGCACTCAAGGCTGTAGTCTTCTATGATCTGTACTGCAGTGAGCATCTTTGATGTAAGGTGTACCATTGTTCTGATTTGTGTAGATAGATATATTGTATGTAACTGTATAATGAAATGAATTGAACTTTTCCCAAGCCTGGAAACACTTGAAGATATAAAGATTGGAAATACCATGTTATTTCAGAAAACAATTTTGTATGAATAGCCCGGTTGAGCTTGTTCTGCCCACTTCCACAATCTTGCTTAAGGACTTGAGATCAACATTATCAAATGATATAATTAAACAAGGAACACAATCTATTATGACAGAACTTGAAATTAGATATCAACTGTTTTGGAATATGGCAATTGTGATCTCATGCAGGAAGCGGTTCAGTGGCCTTGTTCAACCACGCAAGCTCCGTGTCATTTAGGTGCGGTGCGAGAATTTCTTTGCATTTGGCGTGGTATGAGTTTACCCAATTCAATTCTTCAGATGTGAGGAGGTTCACATCTATCAGCTTATTTTGATATGGTGCCTGAGAGAATCCAGAAGATTCATTGCATTTAGAAGACATCAAAGTGGTATGACGTGTAGTGAAACATGAAGAAAACATATAGAACAGGATTAGTAAGTTCATTTGCAGACTTACCCAAGTTATGTGCTCAAATGAAAGGTATCCTTTGTCACCAAAATTGAAAGGAGTATTGGCCTCATTTACCACGAGAACATTTTCCAATCTGATACCGAAGTTCCCATCCTCATAATATCCTGGTTCTGAGAAAGTCAATAAGAAAGCATCAGTCCTTGAAACATCTAACGAGAAGTTGATTAATTTGATAAAACATTGATTCCATCCGATAACTAAATATAATGTGAAACTTAAATCAATAATTTTGGAGGAAATTGGATTTCAGTTTACTTCTAAGGAAACATTACCAATGAATATTTTCAAGCAAAAGCTACAACTTTAACACTAACCATCAGTAACTGTCATGGAAGCTTGAAGAGGAACATTGCGAGCATGCGGCCTAAAGCTAATCAAATGAGGTCCTGTTTGACAAACCATATCCAAAGCAACAATTAATTAGTACTACAAAATTATGAAGGTTGAAGTAAATAAATTTTCTTAAGAATCATTTTATTACCTTCATGAACATTCAGGTAAGAACCAACACCGTGGCCAGTACCATGCCGATAATCAAGACCATACTTCCACAAGGGAACTCTTGCAAGAATGTCAAGGGCATGACCTGCTCAAGCATGGTTAATTTTATGACATCAAGACAAGATATATATGAAGCAAGCAGCACTGTTCAAAAAAATGAAAATGAAACTCATTTTTTATTTTTTCAATTCAATTGTGTGTTTGCCATGGCATTAGAACAGCCCAGCTAATGAATGAATCAAAATAGTAGGCAGGTTTCAAAGAACAGGATGACTTGTACCATTAGTTCCATTGGGGAATCTGGCATTACCCATGCTGATATGACCTTTGAGAACCTGCAACATTGGAAATTTTATTGAGGATGCCACCAACAAATTAAACTTTTTGACATGCATTTGGAGATGGACAGTCATCTTGACACTACACACGGCCAGTGTAGGTAATTTAAGAACTATAAGGATCACTAAGAACTACAAAACATCAATTTCACAGTTTATAAACGTAAGAATCCGAACCATATAAAGAGTAATAACTATCACGATTCAGAGGTGTTGAATGTCGCAAAGAACCAAGATGCATGTATAGTTATAAAAGGACATAGAACTGTAGGATACGATTCAAAACAATATAATTAGTGTCCATAATAGCTTAATACGACTCACCGCAGTGTAGCATTCTTTTTCATGTGCAGTAGGTGACCCAAAATGAACCGTTCTGGTTATATCAGTTGTACCATCCAAGTACTTCAAAAACAAATAACAATTCCAACAACACATGAAGTTAGTTACGTAAAAATAATACTGCCGAAAGAAAAGGGAAACAGTTGTTCTTAAACCATCAACATCAACTGTTTGCTATTAAGCCCCATATTTACCTGTGCCCCAGAGTCGCACAAATAAATGCAGTTTGGATCAAGCTCAGCACATGATTTTGGTTCTGGTGAATAATGGATGATTGCAGCATTCGGACCAACTGATGAGATTGTTGGAAAACTCAACCCTCTAAAGTACTGCAAGCAAAGTCTCAAATACGTTTGATCATGTCGAGGACAAAGATACTTTGCAATTGAAATACAGTACATAGTGAAAGTAATTGTTCCAGATCATGATGGTAATACATAACAGCTCTATGGAAAATCTTCTATACTCAAAGGTCAAATTGTACAGAATGATAAAAAGTATGTAGACAAATGGTATTTTCTGATGTCCAAAACCAGTGCATGGCATAAAATATGAAAACCATCAAAAACAGATTGAACAAACCCATGTCTTTTTTAACTAAGTTATAAACAATGCTACATCAATTAGTCAAGAAGTGCAAGAACGAACAATACTTATAAATTATAATCTCAATTCTGAAGTCAATGAAAAACCAGATGTGTTTTGCATTTAGTTGGCACTTGGCAGTTGATAGCAAGCTTCATGAAAGATGTGTTTTTTAAACTCCATTGTCAATGTCAGCATCAAGATAAGGCCATTATATTGTTTAATTTTTCTGTTATCAAGTGGCTAAAATAATACTGTACAAAAGTTTATTCAGGTGTTTCTGATCCATTTTTGTAATTAGAGAGAAACAACAACTTGCTACAATGGACAAACAAGAGTTACTGATCTTTAATTTCTTTTAATTTTTATTTATTTTCCTTTAAAAAGGTACCATTCACTCTTTTAATGCTGAAACAAAAGCCAGAAGAAAATATCTAACAATCAGTAATCACATCTTTTAACAATTTAAATCATCACAAACATTGTTCTCTGTAAATGCACAAAAATGATCACCTCTTTTGCTGCTCGGAAGCTTTCAAGCTTATCACTGACAGACACCTCTGTCAATTTAGCACCCTCCCTGCATAGTAACCATAAACATGTTAGGATGAATATCGAAGGCCTTCAGTTAACACATTGATGGCCAAACTTTGGTTACTTTCTCTCCCTTACTACAACATTTTATGCAAAAAAAATTCAGGATCTCCATGAATGTTGTTAGGTTATGTGAGGACAATGTGTACAAGTACTTTGTGTGTGTTTCTTCACAAGCGTTCATTAGCATCTGTCAGCGATTACATAGAAAATTAGGAGTTGGAGGTGCGTACGTGATCTTTTTCTCGTTTAATTTATTCTCAGAAAAGTAACCCGGAGCTCCGTAGATTTCTTGCATCTGCAAATCATAAACAAAATTACAAACTTCAGGAAGGGACATTAGTACTTTAGAATTACCTGTGATTACTTACTGAAATGAATCTGACTAGTTTTGAATCTGATGAGGTTACAGATGATGCAATGAGGTTGTAGGCCACAGGCAACCAAAATATTCAGGATTTCAAATCAAGCCCAAATATAATCTCTCCAAATTATGTGTATCCACAAAATAAACTCAGATGAACATATCAAAAATCATGATGGGATAACCTGATTATCCAACCACGCAAGATATTGTACCACAGCTGCTCCATCCCGGATATGGGCATTTTTTAATCCGTCCAGCTCAACTGGGTTCTAGATCAAAAAGATGCAAATGATTATTATATGTGAGATATGGTAACTAACGCCATAGGCGAATTAGATAGTAATACTTGATATTGCATGAATGTTGCTAGTAACCTCATCCATTCACAGATCATAATGTGCATATATGAAGTGATATTTACATGCACAATGTTTGGTAGTTACCTTTAAGGCCTTTGGAAGGGCTATAGATGACTGGTGCAAGAAAACCTGTTCAGAATTTAATATTGAATACAAGGCGTAGCAACATGATCCTGGGTCAACCCATATATAGCCCTGGTTTTCGGCCACTTTACTTGAACCGTTAATTGCTCCATCCTTAGTGTGATCAATTTGCATTTCTTCAGGGTCCACTCGTTGAACTTCTTCACTAGCTACTGATGACCCATTGAGTCTACCAGATGAAAGCAAGACCACATCAGAGCTCACTGCATCATACTCTCTGACTTCAATGCCGTTCTCTTTCATGTATGAATGCGCCTGCATTGCCATGAACTAAAAATCTGTAGCACTGCAGATATTTAATTCGTACAATCAAATAGAAAGAACAGCCTTTAGGGAAAATGAACATTGTTTTACTCATTAAGAAAGTAAATTAAACCTGGACAGCCCTAATTATAAACATACAACCCTTTCGTATTGTACACCCATATGCTTCAAATGCACCAAAACTGTAACAAAACGGAATCATGTACAGGATTTCCGCTTTTTATTTGAACCAACATCCATAATGCTACCATATCAAGATTTACACATCCTCGGTACCACCACTGAAAAAAACGAGCTGCAATACAAATATTTAAAAAAAATCCAAATCCAATAAAACTCAGAGTTAGCGTAATCTTAAGTCTCAAATACTATTTGCAGCGCCTCTTGTTAAGATATGATAAAGAGTTTCAGAATTCACAACATTTTTCGGCAAATTAGTTCCCTTTAAGCTGTTTATTACAATGTAGGTTTGTAACTTGGCCAGTGGCTATGGTTTGTGTACAAATAACAGAACAAGTCTTGTAATCTCCCTTGGGCTTCAAAGTCATATAATGACCACAAAGAAGGATCTAGCATTAAGAGAAGGTACTAACCTCAGGAGACATCTTCCGTTGGTCAACATAAAAGAAGGCAGAACTATTTGTAACCACAGCAAATGAATGCACAACAGGGCAGTACGAAACATCGCTCCCACGTACATTATATAGCCAAGCAACCTGAACAATCCAACCCCAATAATTTTGCATTCCATAGAAACGCCAATATTATTTAACATTACAACAAATCAGTAAATAAAGGAACTTGCATGACCTCATCGAGCGTTGTAACGATTATCCCCCTAGCATTCTCCTGAGTGAGTTTTCCTCTCAGATCCTTTAACTTTTCTGTGACGGACTTTCCAGCAAACTCTATAGGATGAATGATAACAGGATTAATGGAAGCTGGTGGGCGATCACTCCAAATTTCATCGACCAAATTTTTTGATGTGTGGATGAGTTTCTGCTTCTTCCTGGAAAATGCACGTTCCCAAGTTTTTGCAGTGTCCACTGACACACACCACTGATCCACTCCAATTGTGGCGCCTTCTGGTAGATTCTGGGAGTTAAGGGAAAATGTTAAGCTAACTAATCACACGAGTCTCATAGATCATTAAGCAATATTTGAGCCTGACATGATAGTCAATAAGAACTCTTCAGAGCTACACAGTCAAGATGATGAGAAAACATGCTATTGCGCCTCATTTATAGGTTATTCCTATGAACTATGAAGTAACAAATATATATACAGCATAGCCATGTGAAACAGTTTCCTAATTTATCCATGTTATGGGCATTTGACAAACATATGAAAGGAAATCAAAACGGCCAAGCAGACATATCTTTATCAGAGGTAAGAGGTTCACCTCTTTTCAAAGATAAATGCATCAAAATCATATATTCTGGGAGTTGACAAGTATACGACTGAAAGTGAAAAAAGGAAGAATTTTCATAAATATGCTCACATCAGCCATCCAGATATCAACTGCTGGGTCTTCTCCGATACGCATGAGCTTCCATTGCTTGCTAAGCTGTTGTGTTGCCTGTAAAAAGTATCGCCCATCGGTCCAAAGCAGTGCTTCATTCATTGTTACAAGAGCCAAACCTGATGTATTAATGACACAATTTTGTTATTTATGTTCATGCATCTGTCTGGAATTAGATTATAAGTTTGGCAGCAACCTATAAGTATTAATAACACATAAGGTAGCTAGGATACTACTTTATCCAAGATTACCAGTCCAAACAAAGTAATAACATGAATATTCCATTTATTTACCATAAATGATAAACTCCTTGACCTTAGTATGTGACATTATACCGAGAAAACACTGTCATTTTGTAGATCCAATTAGAAAATTAAACCGTTAAAGAAGCTTCATAAAATATACGGCCTATACATTTTTTGAACAGCAAGAACTAACCAGCACTTCCAGTAAATCCAGACACAAAGGCCCTCCTCTTGTCTCGAGAGGAAACATATTCGCTCTGGATGAAAATAAACACAGCACAAAAATAAATTCAGAACCATAACCTGAAGGCGAAAAAACAAAAAACACATCACGAGCCAAGCAACCACACTCCAAATCTTGAAACAAAATACACAAATAATCAATAACAACCTGCCAATTATGCTCACACAAATAATCCACCAGAAAAAAACAATCCATCACAGATTAAAATTTTTTTTTAAAGAATTCAATTTGTAAGTTGAGTGCAACAATCAACAGCTGACCCCATCATCAATTAATCAATCAAAACTCAGCTAGAGCAACAAGAACAGAAAGATTGCAGAGCATCCGGACATCAATCATAAAATCACAAGTAAAAAACTATCAATGATTGACGAGAGAGCGATAAAGACAGTAAGATGATGTCGTACTTGGTGATAATCTTCGGAAGGAACGACCAAGGCGTCGAGCGGCGGAGAGTTGGAAGACATGAGAGAGCGGAGGGAAGCCAGAACGTCCGCCATTTTCGCCGATTCTGATTCCGCCGATCGTTACGGTAAGTTGGGATTCGAATCGAGCGAGAGAGTCCAGCGAAATTGGAGATGATCTCTTACTTTGTTTTTTTATAGCGAATGAGATGAAGTGAAAGCAACTGTTTCCCGTATCGTATCTCAACAATGTTTTGCTGCCAAATTGTCTGATTTGACCTCTGCGTTTTAACCTTTATTGTATGTCGTTTTACCCTCTCGGATATTCCACAACTCTCAAAAATGGAAAAAGATCCGGTAGTGCATGCTCATTTAAAATTAGAACTATACAACGGTAATTTTCAAAACTATAAAAAGAAGAAAATTTCATTGATGAATCTATTACTCATTTAAATTAAATTAAATAAATTTGTAGGTATTTACTTTTAATTTAAATTGTAACATTTCAGGGGGCGTTCGGTTGAGGCATGGTTGTAAAAATGAGGCACGTTGTGAGCCACTCATTTAGATGATGTGGCAGGGAATAATGCAGGAATAGTTGTTTGCTGTTTGTTTTTGATGAATTTTTTTGTAGTAGGACACGTGACGCGCCCACAAAGCACGAGATTGAGTGGGACACGTGGTTGATTCAAATCGTACCTCACTGCCTCACTTTAAGAACAAGTGCAACTTTTCAAGCACAAAACCAAAATAGTTGGTGGACGAGTGAGCGAGTGGGTTTGACTTGGGCAAAATTTCAAGTTCAATTCCCTGACTATTGGGTCAACCATTAAAGGTGAAACCCTTTTTTTAATAAAAAAATTCAAGCAGAAATATAGCCAGTCTCAAGAAATGAATGATGCAGAATTTGTTTCTTATTTTTGAGAATATGTGAAGTGGAAGAATAATGACAAGTCACAAATGGAATAGGAGAGTTGAAAATGGGGAACACTAGTAACTAGAGGAAAGAAGGCGTCAAGGTTGGTCATATGGAGGAGATGAGGTTGAGGTTGAGGTTGAGCGAGCAAGCCTCTTGACGACAGCAGCCATGTATTTTCCTTGATGTTCTGCGAGTGCTAGTTCTGCTTCATTTGCTTTTCTTGTGCCATCACCAGCAAATACTCCAGCACCATAGGGAGTTCCTCCGCGAATGGTGTCCATTTTGAACATACCAGCTCCAAAAGTGTAGCCGATTGGAACGAATAGCATGCCGTGGTGAGCTAATTGAGTGATTGCTGTCCAACTGCAAAAGATGAAATGATTCATCAAAAGTTTGGTATGAAACAAGGGCATTTCAGTTTGTAACTATCAATGTAAGCGGCAAACAATCATATAGCATTTCAACTAGTTGCAGAATAATGTATCACATAAGCATAAAGAAGACATTCTACAGAGCACAAAATTCAAAGAGAAACATTGGTTAGGAGAAGAATGAAAAGACTTCATTTACAAAATCAATGCAACTCATCATATGATAACATTCATTCAAGGTTCATTCACAAAATCACACAACTATTATTATCTGCATAAGTCATCCAAAGCACTAGCAGACATACTGAGATTAAACTGCATCTTTTTCTGGGAGATCACAATTCAGACATTCAATTTCAAGATCTCCACTACACAAGAAGCTACACATATTTGACGAAGCAACAGTGTCAAATGAAGATTCACATATACAATCGACTTAAAACTCGATGACTAATCAGATAACAAGCTGAGACAGACACAACAAATTCAGTGTCCAAATATCCTAAAAGAAATAGATGACCATTAATTCAAGACTTCAAGTACTCTTAGGGTCTGTTTGATTGCGCGTAAATTTATGTTATGTTAATTTAATTTATGTTAATTTATGTTAATTTATGTTATGTTATGTTAATTTATGTTATGTTAATTTATTTTATTTTATTTTAATTTAATTTATTTTAATTTATTTTAGTTTATACCAACCTAACATTACATCATCATCATACCATCATCATGTCATCACCATCATCATGATCATCATGATCATCATGTCACCATCATCATCATGACATCGTCATCATGATCATCATGTCATCACCATCATCATCATGGCATCATCATCATCTCACCATCATCATCATGTCATCAACAACATCATCATCATGTCATATTACTATTCATCATCATCATCATCTCATCAGCATCATCATATTACTATTCATCATATTACTATTCATCATAGTACTATTCATCATCATCATCTCACTATCATCATCATATTACTATTCATCATAGTACTGTTTATCATCATCATCTCACTATCATCATCATATTACTATTCATCATATTACTGTTCACCATCATCATCTCACTATCATCATCATATTACTGTTCACCATCATCATCATCATATTACTATTCACCATCACCAGCATGTCATCATGTTATCATCATCATCATATTACTATTCACCATCATCATCATCATATTACTATTCACCATCATCATCATATTACTATTACTATTCATGATGATGATGATGATGCATGAAGCATGAAGATGATGATGATGATGACATGATGGTGATGATGGTGATGATGATGACATGATGATGATGATGATGATAATGGTGGTGGTAATATGATGATGGTGGTAATTTATGTTATGTTATGTTAATTTATGTTATGTGGTGTTAAAATGGTTTATATAATACAAATTTAAAGCCAACAAAACAGACCCTTAGTAGCTTGAACACAATCATACAAGCTCCAAGAGTTAGATACACAGCACCAAGTTCACTAAAGCGAAACTGAGATCCGCACCAAGAAAATCATGCAAAAGTTATAAAGTCTACTCATTGTGAACTAACTAAATTGGCGCTGAGACAGTCGGAATTCAGCAATCCAGCAGCTTAGACAGTTTACTTCAACAATAAACTAAAGTAGTAGCATTTGCAACTACAAGTAGCAACTAACCAATGTAACACTCAAGAAGTATGAACATGAAGAAAAGGTTACCATGTAGTTTCTTGGCCACCACCCTGTGTCCCGGTACTCACAAAAAACCCAGCTGGCTTCCCAGCCATCTTCTGCTCCTTCCACAACTGTCCCGTAGAATCAAAAAATGCCTTCATCTGCGCAGCCATACATCCATACCTAGTCGGAAACCCAAACAAAACTCCATCCGCAGCAGGCAGTTCAGCCGCAGTGATCTCCGGAATTGACTCATCCTTAACAGGAGCCTTCATCTTCTCCAACACCTCATCGGGCAGCGTCTCCGGAACCCTAAACAGTACAGCCTCGACTCCCTCAACCCCATCCACTCCCTTCTTCATCCTCCTCGCCAGCCCCTCCACGTGTCCATACATAGAATAGAACACAATGAAAAGCTTCAGCTTCTCAGCTTGTTGTTCACGCTGCTGCTCCTCAGCCACCGAGTTCGCAACCACCGAACTAACATCCTCGCCGTACACGCTTTCCTCAGCCGGCACCGGCAACTCCTCCGACACGCCGATCGGCGTCTTCTTCTTACTCGGCATACATCCACCTCCCTTCCCCATTTCTTAACAAAAAAAACCCTAACTTAAAAATCCACCTACTTCACCACACGATATTAAAATTCAAACAGTGAGACTTAAACAACAGATATTACCAGAGGATAATCAACCTTGTCCGGATTTCAATTTCCGATTACAGATCCCTAACTAGGTAAAATTGGGGATAGCGATCGGAAATTGGGCCTGAAACTGAAGCTACGGAAGATTCGGAGTTTGGAGGAGTTGAGATCAGATGACAACCAAATCAATCTAGCTGTAGTGCGAATACGATGACGACTGACGAGCTAATCAATCATCATCTTCATCTTCTTCTTCGTGGAAGCGGTCAGAGGTTTGACCGTTTCAATGAAACGACAACGTTACATTGCATTATCAGTTGTGGGCTGAGTAGGCCCGTAGTTTATTCCTAAAGGTTTTTTAGAATCATCAACTGCTTCCAAAACGACGGCGTTAGTCTCATCTCCAAAACGCATTGAGAAGCTGTTCGGGGGTCCATCGACGACGAAAATGGCTGCATTCCTCGGATCGAGCATGGGGGGAGAGGTCAGTCGCGATCTACATTTTTTATTCTTCGTTTTCTCCACATCTTTATTTTTTAAATTTTTATTAAATTTTTTTGAATTTTTAGGAGTTGTTAGAGAAATCACTAGCCCTTAGAAGTTTTAATTCGCAATAGATTATACCTACAAGTTTCAATGACGATAATCGATTGTTGTATGTGTGTTTCTCTGGACTTCAATTCGAATCAAAAGATACTAATTTGTTATTATTGTTGGGCGTATGGATTTTTGGTGAGTTTTATGAAGTGGGGGTTTGTTTATTTCTTGTTAGATTTGATCCCAATTATTTCTTAGATTGTGAAATTATATTTGATGTTCTTGGATAAAAATGTATGCAGTGAGAATTGTGGTATACTGTATTGAGATGAGATTTTGAAAAAAGTTGATGACGGTTTGCATGCACTAGAAGAAAATTTTGAATTGATAAACTACTGCTCATCTTCTGATTGTTATGTCTGAGTTTAGTGAACTGATCGCAATGTTGTCATTAGAGAAGTATCTGATGTCAGTAAGAAGTAAAAATTTTGCCAATGAGTTTGGAGATTTGTCTATGCAAACTAGTTTAGGCACATGGAAAAAGAGTTATGCACATTTGATGCAGGTTGGGTTGCGGTTACTCCTTTCCCCGCTGGGTTCCCTTTCTCCTCTCAGTTCAAATATTGTGATTCGTGCTTCATGGTAAGATAAGATCTCGGTTAATCCTGTTTTTGCAATGCGCTGTCAATTATTTTGTGACTCGTTGCGTTGGTCAATTTTTTCTTCAAATTTTGTGGGGAATTTCCTTGTAGTTGTTGAAAGTAGGATTTGGTTAATTGTGATGAAGTTCCCAATTTTGACATTGTTCATGTATTGGGCAGCTGTTCTGTAGGGATTGGATTACCAGTGTATTCGACATATAAGGCTATTGAGAGCAAAGACCATAATGAACAAAAGCGATGGCTCATCTATTGGGCAGGTCACTGACAGTTCATTGATCGGAATATGCATCTTATTATGTTTTCTGTTTCATCTTGTGATTAGGATTACAATTTACATCTGCCTTGGATCTTATGCATGCGTATAGTCATTGCTTTCACATTGTAAGATTCTTTCGAATTTATCGGGAAGTTCGTCCAAGTTACATTTTGGCCATTCCACTTTGGAGTCTAGTCGCATGTTTTTCAATGAGGATCACTTAGAAGTATCGAAGATGCCCCGTCTGCTGATGACCTTATAATATATTAGCTTGTAAGTGTTCTTGTGGTAGTTAGGCTAAGAGGTTCTTTATGGAAATGCCGTTACTGATTTCAGAAAGTAGAACTCTAATTTTCAATAACAATGGTTTTATTTGCCATCTACTGCTGATCGCAAATAGTTCATAATAGAAACTGGACACAAAGCTTCGCTATGTGCGTAGCTTTTATTTTGTGCTCTTATGCTGAGTTGTGACTACTTCTAATATTTTCGTAAATCTTTCAAACAACTGCAGCTTTTGGATCTTTTACTCTTGTTGAAGTTTTCACAGACAAACTAATATCCTGGTATGGATGTCTTGAGCAACTTCCTCTCTGAACAAATCGTATTCCTTCTTGAAACACCCTACTTTTATTTAGTTTGTAGAATTGAAATACGCTTGAGCAATTCCTTGCCGTCTCCTTATGGTCAAATTCAACGTGCTTGTAAAAACAAAAAAGAAGAATCAACGCGCTTATAATATTCTGATACATTTTCCTTAACGTATTGTAGGTTTCCATTGTATTACCATGTCAAGTTTGCATTTCTTGTCTGGCTTCAACTTCCGTCCACAGATGTATGTTCAAAGACACTTCAATACAAGTTGTTAACTGACTCATATATTCAAAGTATTATGTTATTATCTGTTTTGATTGTGGAAGCATGTTAGTTAACTGATTAACTCTACTTACAGTCTGTACCTAAATCGGATATTGAACTAACTGTTCTGATTTAATCAACTGATACGCAGGGGGCAAAGCAACTGTATATGAATCATCTGTGTCCTTTTTTCCAAAAGCACCAAGCTCGAGCTGATCAGATCACTGGGATAGCCTACAATGAGCTTGTATGTACCTATTTGTCCTTATTCTCGTAGAATTCCATTATAGTGAGTGTGGATAATTCATGTTCCCACACCACGTACTTATTATGTAGGTTTGGCAGCCATATATGATTTAGGACTCAATTTAAACTTGTTTTCCCTGATTTTATGATCCATTGATGCCACTGTGGTGTCATTTTGCAGACGCGACTTGTTAATCAGCACCAAACAGCAGTCCATTTTGCCAGTACTCATGCTGGCAGGGTTATTTCATCAGGTAAAAACTCGATTCTGACAACCTTGAGTTATACTGCCTTTCTTGTTGTCTATGTCTTGGTACAGATCCTTCAATGCTCTTTCTACAAATTCTGAATCAGTTCGACAATTAATGAGAGGTGACACAACACCCCCTACATCTGGTGGGCGGCACATCTCTGAAGGGGAAACAACTGGACAGCGAACTATTGAAGGCGCTGCTGCACCGCCAGCAGACACTGAATCAGACAAGGATGACTGATGATAACTACATCGGGCTAGTAAACTGTTGGGACATGGCCTCCATGATACATGTAACATATCACAGGATTCTGAATTTTGTTTCTGAAAAGGTACTTGTATTATGGGAGTAGACACCCCACTCAACTGATGCAACATACCAAACTTCTAGGTTTGAACAGTTATGTTAATGTCAATAAATGTATGCAAAAAACAGAAGTAGAATGGTAACTTCGTTTCTCAATGAGTGACTTAACAAGCCTGCAATGTCTACTGTGCCTAGAATTAAAAGACTTAATTGACTCAAAGTTACATCTATCAGCAGCACACATGTAAGCTACAGTGAGGTATTGGAAGGGTAAGGTATATGATTGATTAGTGAGATGAACGTGTTCTCTCCTATGAGGTGGCAACCTGACTTCATGGTTCCGAGTCTGGCCTTGCTTCAATCTAAAATCTGTCTGCAAGTATAAAACTTCCTTGCAGGGTATGTGAGAACATCATGGCTTTACTGATTGCTTGGTGTTGGATTGGTATTGTTAGGATTAGCTATAACCTCTGGTCCACAGACTCGGGTTATTTCTTCCTGTACCACCATAACAAGCTCCACTCAGTTGTGAAATAACAAAAAGATTAGTATAGCATGTTTTAATAGAGGAAAGCTAAATTGACTTATATTTCGAAAACTGAGAACAACCAATACAGGGTTTTCTCCTTGGTTTGTACTAGACACTACTTTTAGTGTGAACTACTCTAAAACAAAGAATTTGCCGTTGACCTCACCGCTCAAATTTGATTAATCAAAATAATATTTTTACGGATAAAACGGTCGATTTGGCATCGATGCTTACATCATTACCCTTAATCCTTTTAGACGCGGATTAAATGTAGAAGTTAGGAAGCAGCAAATGGGAAATCAGAATTACCTTGATGGAAGCATTTTCTGCTGAGAGTCGTTCACATTCATCGGAGAGCCGCTGCAACTCTTCTTTCAGATCACGGTTCTCACTGTTCAGCTTTTCCACCTTCCCCTGTAACTCTTCGCACTCCGCCTGACAAAACACGGATATCACAAGTCAGAAGCGTATCTAAGACCAAACTAGAAAGACTTCTCTACCATATTAGTGAAAACAAGAATCTAGCGTATGAAAGGGAATGACAAAAACGATGACCAGAAGGTATAAATTTTTTAACTTGTATTGTTTCAAGGAAGATAAGAAAAGCAGGGAAGTTGGCATTTGAGCTAGGAAAGATACTGAAAATATCATCAGATTCTCAATTTCAAACACATGGCTGTTCATCAAAACCCTGCCTCATAGTTACATAATTATATGAATATATATCCTGGTTTAATTATTCTAACTCAAAATCATATTCTTACTCTCAAATTATATGAAATGAGAGATGCAAATCACAAATCAGACAGGCATTTTTCTTTTGCATGAAGATACATGTTTCCCATTTATCCATCAACTAAATATATTATATCACCCCTGCTGGTGTGGAACCACTCGTTAGCAAACCAGTGAAAACTACACTTCCGCCTATTTAATAAGGAAGCCTTCCTCCTCAAACACCTAGTTGAGGCCACCATATTGCACCGCTTAGACTCCTCAGGACTACTAACTTACGATCCATCTGCTACCCTTGTCACGGTTCATAATTCATCTGATACCTTCTCCCCAGATCAGAATTCAGAACCACACCAGTAAAATTATATGGTTGAGATTGACAAAAACACATTTCACCAGGAATGGTAAGGGAGAAGTGCTAAAAGAGATATATAACATACTCTTTCTATATTTCTATTAAATGAGAAGTCTTTTGAAGCAATAATTTAATGTTGATAAAACTGACCCTTCATTGTATCATTATTTACCATTGGGTTAGCTAATATTTGATGCCTATTATCTCCAGTGACCCCTGAACATTCAATGTACAACATTTTTCATCTACTGTGAGAACCCAACAAATGAAGGGCAGATGTGCTTCACCTGCTTTCGCAATCTGGACCTTCGTGCCGACTCCCTGTTGGATTGTTTTCTCTTTTGTCGTTTGAGCTCACGTTCATCCTGTTGATAGCCATGAATGTTAATAATGAAAATACAGATTTCAGGGACAAGAATAATTCCATCAAAAAAGCAAAATAAGATGTAATGCATAGCTCATCCAAGAAACCAATTGAGGCCCCTCTACCTCGAACAAAGGCAAACAAAGATGCTAGAAGCCAGATAGTTGCATTTAACAAGCCAACTATGTAAATAGATTTGATATGAAAATACTTTGAGAGACAATAATGCGGTAACTGAAATATTGTTACACATCTCTGGAAGTTGAGAGTGTCGGCATGACAAAGATAATCTATATTCTATTATAACGATTTAATTGAAGAAAAACACTGCAGCAAGTAGCCTTCATCATGACAATGGACAACATTTTAACTTGCTTGTATGAAAGACTTAAATCATAGAACCAATTTAAAATCCCTAACTAGGTTTCTAAAAACTCGATAAGCAGCTTTACCATCAGATTCATGACAGTAGGTGCAAGATAATAACATGGACATTGCAGTCAATTTGGCAAGGAAACTGTTTTAATAAATTTGCAGTAAACTTGAATTTCCCAAGCAGAAAAGTCTACTGGTACTTAAAGCCAATATAAAAAGTTTCTCTTACAATTCGAGGCAGCAGAAAGCAGATACAGCAACCAGAATTTGATCACTGGGAAATACCATGAGTCCAAATAGATTCTCCATGCCAGTATAAATATAAATTTTACAACAGTTCATGGCAATACATACAGCAAACACAGTTGATCACTAGGAAAACAGTAAGCCAAGAGAAAGGGCAGATTTGTCTCTCACTGAATGTAATACTGACATGAATATGTCACTTACTTGGACCCAATGAGAATCAGGCATGACACCATCTCGGCTACCAGTAATAACAGGGACAGTTGCAGCTGAGACACCGACAGGATTAGGCCTCATTTTCACTGCCCCGACTCCAGATGGAGGTGTGCTCCAAAGATCCATGCCAATGTTTAAATTAGTCGCTGGCGCAGAAACAGGCTTCCCTTGAACTGTACTATTGTGGGCGGTAGCTGCTGCAGAGGAGACCTGAATTAATAGGCTAATTGAATTTCGAATAAGAAACTTATAAGGAGAGAAACTTACCATCAGCAAGCATCTGGTGAAAGCTTCCCTTTTTGCTTGCAGACAATCCCTAAAAAAGATCACAAAGTTTCAAGATTAAATCACATTCCATTACTGAAAAGAATAGAGTAACAGAAACACATGCCTGGCGATCAGTGTGTTCGTCACTTCCATCAGTTGAACCCTCACTTCCACTATCAGCACTGCCAAACAAGGACATAAAATCATATTTAAGTCTTATGGGGCAATCGTTTATCACTTTCTTAAGAGTGTATGTTTATCAAGTATGTAAACATTGATTATGATCTATGAAAAGGTTTATCTTTTTAAATCCTGGCGCTGCCCGATATCCACAAGGTCTACAATACAATTTTGATAGTTAAATCATGTGTATAACCTATGTCTGGTCATTTGAGCATCAAAAACAAATTGGTTTGAATATGTGATCGCTGTCCTAACATCGCAATGGCTCTGAACAGAGGCATTGAGTTTGAAAGCATCATCATGAACTACCATAACAGATACCTCTGAGATGCGCCATCATTTCCTGAATCTGAAACCACCTTGCCACTCTCTCCAGCCTTCCCACCATTACCCGAGTTCCCAGAATTACCCTTGGACTTTTTAGACGAGGCCTGATCTTTTCCATCGATAGCCTTAACTTCCAGATCCACATGTGGCTGTATTGTGCCAGGGGTCTGGATAACATTTTTCATTTAAAGCATTAATGAAGTGTGTATTAAATGATTCCTGTTTCATTTACACACAAAAAACCAAGAGCATATACAATCTTCAAAATAATTAAAGGACAAAGCCCCCTTGATGATTTGCAGCATGCATCTGGAGTAGTAAGCATGCAGATGCAGACGCACTAAGTTTCAAGAGGTTAAGAAAACAAATAACTCACCATCGGCATTGCAGGGTGTGCATAAACTCCTCCAGGCGGATAAAAACCAGGGTATGCTCCATACGGCGACATCATTGGCTGTTAATAAAATGTGAAAAACACGTTTCAATTGTAAAACTGGTAATTATATAAATAAAAAAGATGGAGACATACAGTTTTACTGTATTCTCAAGCACGGAATATCACCTGCCCTGCCCACATATAGGGATGAGGAGGTGGAGATGCAACAGTTGAAGCGAAAAATGGAGGTGCTGCACCACCGGCACCATAATAGGCCTGATGAAGAAAAAAAAACATGTTAGAATCCCATCATATGATGTGAGAGATCCATAAAGATACAGTGAGAAGTAAGTAAAAGGGTGATCGGATGGTTTTTCTCGATTACATACCTGCATGTTGGACCAATCAGGATAGGAAGGAGTGGTTGGTGTTTCCTGAAAAATGGTAACTCATGGTTAAGAAATAAAACATTTAATATATATTTGTTATTCTATTAATCTGAGATTGTTGAAAGACAGAAGGAGATGCGCAACAAACTTGAGCTGATGGAGCTGCCTTAGGTGTTTTGGAAGCAGTGCTTTCCTCACCAGCCCCCATCACATAAAATTGTTCTTCTGCCTCTATATTACGTACGCTAGATAACCACCTGAAAAGATTGTATTAAGGGGATCACCTGCAAAATGAAGTTCAATGAAGGGAAACTTTAGAAGTTGCAATCTTTCAACCATAAAAATTTGGAACGTAATTCTCATCTACGCTTCTTCACATCATTTTTGAGTTTAGTAGTTGTGCCACTTTCAAATGAATGATCGAATGATATTGTCTCAAATTCAATGATGAACTTGTTTGTGTATGGAAAGATGTGTGGACATCTATGATGACTGAGTTGTGCAGCAAGGCGAGACACTTCTTAAGATTTGACATGTCAATCATAGCAGTTCTCACACAGTCAGTAACTCATAGTATCAGATGAAACATGGATGTACATAAATAAAAACATTGACGTGGATTCCATAAAAACATTGCAGATCACACAACCTATCAATTCAAGCCAAATCCGAGATCAATTTTCAGATAACATCAAAATCCATAACCCGGTAGACGGTAGTCAAACAATTATATTGACCAAAAAAGAAACGGCACAGAAAACAAGGAGACGATAACAGCGACAAAAGTTGCAAATTATAAATAGAAAGATGAGGAGGGAAAGAACTGAGACCTGCGTCAATGGCGTCCCGAGGAGAGAGTGAGGTGGAAGTCCAGATGGGACGACAACACGACGGTTAAATTCTGATTAATTCTTTTTCTAAAAGAAAAAACAAGAATTGAGGGAAAAAAGGACAATTTTAATATTTCAAGAGCTTCGAATAGCCAGGGTTTCGGGACGGAAAGAATTGCGAAACTTCGGAGAATTTCTTGGTGTAGGAAATTAGGGTTAGGGTTTGGGGTTAATCAGATCTGGGAGGGGGAGATCCCGATTGGATGAGAAGGTAGCAGCAGCTCAGCGTGGTTCGGACGAGGAGAGAGAGAAACTGAGAGTAGGGTTTTGAGCAAGCGACACGTGAAATGAAAGAGAAGGACAGGTGTCGGGTTTTGATTTGATAATTTTGATGAGGCACGAGCAGCGGAGCAGGAATAAAGATGACTCATGGCCCTTCCAAACGGATTTTTATTTTTACTTTTGAAGTATCTTATTATTAGAAAGAAAATAATATTTTTTAGTTCAAATTAGGTAACTTTAAGAAAATTAAGAATATTTGTACCGGATATTTTTTGTACAGTATTATTTAAACAAACTTTTGCCTTTTAAACTTTATTTAATAAAACGACGCCGTTTAGATGTGGAATCCGCTCAGCTGATTAAAACATTGATGGAAGTCAAAAAATTCAAATTACTACAAGAACAAACCTAAAATCAAAATCAAGACAGCACGTATCTGCATAATGGACAAGATGAACCTATCCTAAAAGCATCCCCACCATGCTTTTTTGAATCATAAAAAATGATTATGGGAGATGATCAAAAAATTATGCACTTTCACCATGATTTTTTTTATCATCAAAAAGATCATACTATGGTTTTTTCTAAAAAAGATCATCACATGATCTTTTTTTGTGTTTTGATCATGAGAATGAGCCAATCGCAATTCGACACGTGTCCTGTAAAAAATAGTACAGTTGTTATTTTGATCTTGCAACGAATATATCTTATAAATTACAAATTTAAAAAATCAAAATAAATACCAATATTCATAATTTTTTGAGCTCTATAGAACGAGATATACTTTGATATATTTTTATTAATCTTAACATTTATGAGTTATAATTTATGTAGTGATGATAGAGATTGATAATAAACTTTTTTTGGATCATGAGTAGGGTGCATGTAATTGAAGAAAAAACCATGAGAAATGATTAGATGAGATAGATGAATGGTATGATTTTTTTGATCAGGTGAAGTATGCTCTAAGCCATGTCTCAATACATTCAGAGTGAAACATATGCATGCAAGGCATTCGTGAGAAGCCTCCTTGTTGATCATCTTCATCCTTGCAGATCACACACCACACTGCTGCTACTTCGCCTTTTTTAACCTTCTCTATATTCGCAGTGGACGCCTCGCTCGCCGGCACCATCATCAGCATGTCCTCTTCCATCGACTGACTCATCGCCATCTCAATATCATCTTCATCATCTTGCATTGGCCTTTGAATACAATCCAAAAGGCTGATCCCTTGCCGCTCGCTCGATCCCACCTCTTTAATGCCCTAACCGCGCGCCTCCACAATATCATCCACGGCCGCCATAGCCCATAGGCCACGCCCAAGAGTACTCCTCCACTTCCATATCTACCAACATCCACCACTCCTCCTGCTCAACCGATGTCATAACAATCTCCATCGCCACCGTTTGACGCCTCTCGAATTCTAAGAAAACTATCTCCATGTAACGCATCAGCCCGGCTATCATTCGCGCATGATTGTTAGTACATCAGTGGGTTGATGATGACAACACCAAGTTATTTAACTTCTATGTGAAGTGTGCAGGTTCAAGAACGTAAGACATCATGTCAGGTACTGGAACCTGCGGAGCGTGGTCAACAAGCAAAGTCAAAGAAGTAGTTGTTGCAATAAGACCGAGAATATCATGGAACAAGTACATGCAAAGCAGTTGAGTGAATATAGCGAAGCTTGACAGTTCACGGAGCTGAATGGACCAAGTCTTCGGTAGTTGCGAGATTTGCGGACTGGAACCCAGGGAGAAAATCTCGCCAACTGAAACCACGTGGAGGACACGACGAGTGGAACCACAACTGATCGTGAGCACATCATGGGAGCCAACCGTTGAAGACCAAACAGACTTATATACACTTATCAAACCAAAGAGATATGTGCGCCCGAATATTGAGAGATAGTTTTCACTTGGAGTTCTGCAAAACACTGGAGTGCTAGTGAGTTTTGAGAGCTCAGCTGTGATAGCGGTGAAGACCAGTCGAGATTGAACAAGCTCAGGTATTGGTACCTTCGGCAGGCTTGTTCGGGAGATTACTATACCGATCTAGGATTGGTAGGGCTGTAAGTAATTTCCACATTTGTGATCGTAGTAGCTTTGCTATTGCATGTGTACAGAATACTTGTATTTTGTACAGTCTATATATCAATAAAAGATATTTAGGCAAATCAGTTTTTCGCTGCATTATATTAAGTTCCAGAACCTGTAGGCGTAAACTAGGTTCCTAACAGTTCTTAGTTTAGCTTTTACACTAATCAGCGATCCTATCAATTGGTATCAGAGCCGAAGGGTTCTAGATCTTGATTAGTCTGCAGGTATGTCAGGTGACTCCTTGTCAAATCCCCCAAAGTTGAAACCCGGCGAGTACGCAACCTGGGTTGTCAAGTTCGAAGCTCACGTGTTAGGCACAGATGGTGAAGTATTGCAAGTGGTTGAGCAAGGTCGAAAGATCATTCTGGATCCAACCGATGCAACAAAAGAAAAACTGAGGGCTTCATACACAAAGGAAGACTTCAAAAGCATTGAAAAAACTGCCAAAGCAATGAAGTTTCTTCACGCGGCTTTGGAACCAGGTGACACTCAAATGCCCAAAGGAAATCTGGCTGACACTGAAGAGGATCTATGAGGGATCAGAAGACGTCAAGAAGAACCGAGTTCTTGCTGCTCAGACCGAGTTGTTCAACCTGAGGCAGGACAAGAACGAGACAGTTTATGAGTTTCACTCTCGTTTTCAAGGTTGCGTCTCAAACCTTGCAAACCTTGAAAAGAGATATGAACAGTGGGAGATCAATCATATGTTCCTTCGCGGATTCAGTCCAGAGTGGAACGACATTGTGAGGACTATGCATGCCTTGGCCCACACTAAACAGTTGACCTTGGAAGACCTGGTTGCTAAACTGGATAGCAACATGCTGCTGGATAAGGATCGAGAACCTCAGAAGGTTTCTTGACAGATCGCATTGGGCAGCAAGGGTGAAAAGTCGAAGTACTCGAAAGACAAGGAGTCTACTGAAAAAGTTGCCAAGGAGAGACGTGGAGAGGTTCAGGAACCTCGTAGGTTTTCAAAGCGTAGCCCAACCAAAAAGGATGAATGCTTCTACTGTAAGAAGAAAGGACACTTCCAGAAGGACTGCCGCAAAAAGAAATCTGATGAGTCTCAGAAGGAGAACAAGCCCAAAGATGACGAGCCTAAGGACAAGAAGGCCATGTGCGCTTGGGGAGGAGCAGATGACTCTGCAGATGACAGTGACCTTGAACTGGAGCTCAAGTACCAGAACTATGAAAAAGGCGATGTATGTTATATGGCTGCAGGAGGATCTTCTGACTCTGAGGTATCTCTTTCTTCTGTGAATTCAGTTTCTTCAAATACTAATTCACGTTCAGGGCGGTTAGATATCATTAGAAAATTGGTTGCTGTAAATGATGAGCTCAAAGACATCATTGCTGAGCAAGACGGCAAAGCTGGTAAAATGTTTGAGGAAAATCATCAGCAAGCAATCAGAATTCGGCAATTGGAGAAACAACTTGCCAGTGCTCAGAGACCTACTGCTAAGACACAGGTTCAGGAACCTGTTAAGCAGAAGGTGGTAACTGCTCCCAAGGGAAAGAAGTCCAAACCCGGACTTAGTTATGGTAAGGTGACAATACTGAAGCGACCTCAGAAGGCTGGAGAGCCACGTAGCACTCCTCGACCGAAAGTTGATCTTCATGATGATGCAAGAGTCTATGGTAAGGGATTTCAGATTTGGAACCGGTACACCAAAAATAAGGACTCGAAAGGCATCAACTTCAGTAAATAAAAGAGGAAAGTTGCTGAACGTGAGAAGACAAATTTCAAAGAGGAGAAGATATGTTACCATTGTGGTCAGATCGGACACTTGTGGAACAGATGTCCAGGAAGAACCCTTCACAACAAGGTTCAGAGACCTCATCAGACGGGCAGACAAACTTCACTGAAGAAGGTTCCAAAACCCAGCACTCAGAAGAAGGGTTCAGAACCAAGAAAACCAAACAGAGGGAATCAAGTTCCCATTGCAAACACTAATTATTTTTCTGATGTTCATACTAACTGCAATTCATCCAGTTCTAATCATAGACCCAAGGCAGCTAAGCTGGTTTGGGTTCGTAAGAACTAATTTCTTTTTTGCAGGAGAAGAGAGGAAAGCATCCATGGATGGTCGATAGTGGGTGCTCAGGGCACATGACCGGAAGTGTGAAATGGTTCTCTTCTCTTCAGCACCATTCCGGAGGTACTGTAACCTTTGCTAACAAGAGCAAATGTAAGGTCTTTGGAAAAGGTATGATCAAATTAAACAGAAAAATTAGTGTGGATAAGGTTAGTTTGGTTCATGGTTTGAAGTATGATTTGCTAAATGTTCACCAGTTGTGTCTCAAAGGTAAGAACAAAGTTGTTTTTACAGATGACAGTTGTTATGTGAAGTGCATTGAAACAGGTAGAATCCTCCTTAAAGGTTTTGTTGAAGATGGTGTTTATCTCACTGATCTGAGTTTCAATCCAGAGGAGTACCTCTGCTTAGCGTCAAGGACTGGGAACTCTGTGTTGTGGCACCGACGACTAGGTCATGTCAACATGAGGTTGCTGAAGAAGTTGCACAAACTTGAGTTGGTTCGTGGTTTACCCGAGGTATCAGAAGGTATGGAACATGTGTGTGACGCATGTACAAGAGGAAAATAGACAAGAACCTCATTTCCAGTCAAGAATGTGGTGAGTACTACTTGACCTTTAGAGCTGGTTCATATGGACCTTTATGGACCCATGAGGACTACAACCAGGGGAGGTAACAAATATGTGTTTGTTTTAGTAGATGATTACTCTAGGTTTACCTGGGTTATTTTCATTGCTAACAAAACTGAAGTTTTCTCTGAGTTTGAAACTTGGGTAAAGGTTACCGAAAGGAACCACAGTCGGAAATTGGCAGGTATTAGAACCGACCACGGAACTGAGTTCGAGAACTCGCAGTTCATCAGCTGGTGTACCAAACATGGTGTGCAACATAACTTCTCAGCTCCTAGAACCCCTCAACAAAATGAGGTTGTGGAACGCAAGAATCGCACCTTGCAGGACATGACGCGCATAATGCTTCTAGAAAGTGGTCTTCCTAAGAGCTTTTGGGGAGAAGCCATGAACGCAGCATGTCACGTTCTCAATAGAGCTTATCTAAGATCTATTTTGAACAAGACGCCATACGAGCTTCTTAAAGGTAGAAGGCCTAATATATCACATCTTAGAGTTTTTGGCTGCAGGTGTTACATTCATGATAACGGGAAGAACCACCTTGACAAGTTGGACCCAAGGAGTGACGAGGGTGTGTTCGTGGGATATGCCTCAGATAGCAAGGCATACAAGGTCTACAACAAGAAGACTAGGAAAGTGGAAGAGAGTGAGCATGTGATTTTCGATGAAGGAATCATGGCAGAAAAATCAGTAGAGGTTCCTGATCAACAGGACTCAGATGATGAGGTTTTTGTGCTAACTCGTGCTAATCAGATCATTGATGAAGCTGAAGAGGTTGCAGAACCAGAGGTTGAACCAGAGGGTGTAGAACTAGAGAATGGCTTAGAGGAACCTGCTCAGAACGCAGACGGAATACTGAACGATGAGTCTGAAGATGACGTTTCAGAACCTGAGGTGGACCAAGAACCTGATGTTGGTCAAAAACCAGACGTGGAGAACGACCAGATCGATCATGACGATGATCAAGTATCAGAAGGTGAAGGTAACCAGGAAGAAATGGGAGATGTCGTACCTTTGACTAGAGATCAAAGGTCCAGACGACCAAGTACCAGACTTGCAGATTACCATTGCTATGCAGCAGTTCAGGGGGAACGGACCCTCACAGCGTTTGTGTCCCTTGTGGAACCTAGCACGGTTCAGGAGGCATTGAAGGATCCAGATTGGGTTCAGGCCATGCACGAGGAACTTCACCAGTTTGAGAGAAACAAGGTGTGGAGACTAGTACCTCGGCCAAAGGACAGGAAGATCATTGGAACGAGATGGATCTTCAGGAACAAGAGGGATGAGAAAGGAGCTGTTGTTCGGAACAAGGCTCGGCTGGTAGTCAAAGGGTACAACCAGCAGGAAGGAATCGACTATGACGAGACCTTCGCACCAGTGGCACGGTTAGAAGCCATTAGACTTCTCATCGCCTACTCAGTTCAGTTTGGCTTCAAGCTTCATCAGATGGACGTGAAGTCGGCGTTCCTGAATGGAAACCTCAAGGAGGAGGTTTACGTTTCACGGACTACTGGGTTCGAGAACCAGCAACATAGCGACTGGGTTTATGTACTTGACAAAGCACTAAACGGTCTTAAGCAGACACCAAGGGTATGGTACGAGAGATTGTCCGACTTTCTGATAAAGCACGGATATGAGCGTGGAACTGTGGATAAGACATTGTTTCTACTCAGAACTAAGAATCATCTTCTTGTAGTTCAAGTGTACGTCGACGACATAGTGTTTGGCTCAACCAGCAACACACTAGTCAAGGAGTTCCAGAACCTCATGGAAAGCGAATTTGAGATGAGCATGGTAGGAGAACTCACCTTCTTCTTGGGACTACAGATTCAGCAAGAAGCTGATGGGACACAGATTCATCAGCAGAAGTACTTGAAAGAAGTTCTTCTGAAGTACGAGTTGAATGGTTCCAAAACCATCAGTACACCTAGCTCCCCAGCTGACTCGCTTTCAAAAGAGATGAACTCACCACCCACCGACCAGACTAAGTACAGGGGCATGATAGGTTCAGTTCTGTACCTTACAACTTCTAGACCTGATATTATGTTCAGCGTGTGTCAATGTGCCAGGTATCAAGCTGATCCAAGGGAAACTCACGTGAAGGCTGTCAAACGGATTATGAGGTATCTGAATGGGACAAAGGACTTAGTGCTGTGGTACCCTAGGGACAAGTCCCTGGTACTGGAAGGCTTCTCGGACGCAGACTATGCAGGAGATCGAGCAGACAGGAAATCGACATCTGGGATGGCTCAATTTCTTGGCTCGTGCTTAGTTTCATGGGGGTCCAGAAAGCAAAACTCGGTAGCTCTCTCAACAACAGAGGCGGAATATGTGGCAGCAGCAGCGTGATGTGCACAACTTCTATGGTTACAGAACCAGCTAAGTGATTTCGGTCTATTATTTGATAATATGTCTATTTACTGTGATAACACCAGTGCAATTAGCGTAGCTAAGAATCCGGTACATCATAGTAAAATGAAACACATTGAAATTAGACATCACTTTATTAGGGATTGTGTCGAAAAGGGCTTAGTCTCTATTGAGTTTTGTAGGACCGAGGACCAAGTAGCGGATATCTTCACCAATGCCTTACACAGAGAGCCTTTTGAGAGGCTGAGGATAGCGCTTGGCCTGATCTCTACTTAATGAGGTACTCTTAACCTTTTTCTCAATGATTGGTTAGAATAAGGTTCCTGATCCTCCATTATTGCCTAAAGTATTGGAACGTCACTGAAGTCTTTGTGTGATAACATGCTAGCATACTTTTACTTCTCAATTAAAGGTTGTGTGTTCTCTGCTTGTGCTTGGGATCTTTCATTCTTAAGCCTTTTGTACCTTCCGGATTTTGCACCCCACTAAACCCCGTGAAGGAAGAGTACACAGCCACCTTAGCTCACACCTTGTCGAGGACGTCCAATGACCCTTTGCTAATGCTGGACTACTGCGACTAAAGGTACATATGTATTGTGTGACTATATTGAGTGCTTCGTTGTGATATTTACAAATCTAATGACCCTTACGGTTAAGCCGATCCATCACAACACCCCTTGAGAAGGTTATGGCATGGTATTGGTACTGCATTCACTCAGTTTGGTTCCAGAACCAGTTCAGATATTGGGCTCAGAATTGATTGGGAGTAAAGATCTTCAATTTGAAAATTGAAAGACTTGACTCGTGGAAGACGAGAAGTTTTCGTGATAATGATGAGTGCGTGAATCTGGGAGAAAACCCTAGCTTTCAAATCAGAGTTTTAGTACTCACTACTCATCAGTTCAACCTCAGCGTTATCACAATTGGATGATGTTGAAATCATTGGAGGAGATGAGAGTCCAGAACCATTGAGCAAGACCTCGAACAAAAAGAAAGCTTCAGTGGTGAAGAGGAGGGAGCAACCACCTCGATCCGGAAAGAAGCAGAGGACTTCTTCAAAGAAAGGAAAGAAGGTGAAGGTTCCTGAACCTCCTGTTACTGCGACGGTTGAGAAACCCAAGATCGTTATGGATGAGTTTTGCATTGATGAGGAGTTTTTGGTGGTCAATCAGCTTGAAGAAGTGTATGACCTGGTAAAGTTCCAGAAGAGGATGATACTATGGAAGTCAGACTTAAGACTACCATGGATATCGATGCCAGACTCAATAAGTGTGAGAAAGGTGATGCTGAGATCAAAGAGATGTTGGCAGATCTGAAATCTGAAGTTGGGAAGATGTCTACTAGTCAGTGGATGATTGAAGAAGAAGTCAGTGGACTTAAGAAGATTATTGAGGCAGGGATTGCTGATCTGAAGATCAGGATGTCGGGAACAGGTTCCAAAACCTGATTGCGAGAATGCAAGTACCAGCACCGGCCATCTCCTTGCCCTATCCTTCAATCCCAACCACATCATATCCCCTCCTTGAACTATGATCTCTGTTTTGATTCTGATCCATGCACTGCATTGAACATTGCTTTTAATTCTGAAGTTTAAGTTACTCTCATGATTATTTGCATGCTGACCTTTGCTGACCTTTGCTGACTAACCTTACTTATGCTAACATTATTGGATTAGCTAACCTTATTTGATGATGCCAAAAGGGGGAAAGTGTTAGTAGCAACCCATTGAGGGGGAATTGGTCAGGTATCTGTTCATCGACCTCGAGAAAGTCTTTCTGCTATTTGACTGAGGGGGGAACGTAGCAGTCGGGTTCTGAAACTTACAATTGACTTTGAAGCTTTCGCTCAGGGTGTTTGTCATCATCAAAGGGGGAAATTGTTAGTACCTCAGTGGGTTGATGATGACAACACCAAGTTATTTAACTTCTATGTGAAGTGTGCAGGTTCAAGAATGTAAGACATCATGTCAGGTACTGGAACCTGCAGAGCGTGGTCAACAAGTAGAGTCAAAGAAGTAGCCGTTGCAATAAGACCGAGAATATCATGGAACAAGTACATGCAAAGCAGTTGAGTGAATATAGCGAAGCTTGACAGTTCACGGAGCTGAATGGACCAAGTCTTCGGTAGTTGCGAGATTTGCGGACTGGAACCCAGGGAGAAAATCTCGCCAACTGAAACCACGTGGAGGACACGACGAGTGAAACCACAACTGATCGTGAGCACATCATGGGAGCCAACCGTTGAAGACCAAACAGACTTATATACACATATCAAACCAAAGAGATATGTGCGCCCGAATATTGAGAGATAGTTTTCACTTGGAGTTCTACAAAACACTGGAGTGCTAGTGAGTTTTGAGAGCTCAGCTGTGATAGCGGTGAAGACCAGTCGAGATTGAACAATCTCAGGTATTGGTACCTTCGGCAGGCTTGTTCGGGAGATTACTATACCGATCTAGGATTGGTAGGGCTGTAAGTAATTTCCACATTTGTGATCGTAGTAGCTTTGCTATTGCATGTGTACAGAATACTTGTATTTTGTACAGTCTATATATCAATAAAAGATATTTAGGCAAATCAATTTTCCGCTGCATTATATTAAGTTCCAGAACCTGCATGCGTAAACTAGGTTCATAACAGTTCTTAGTTTAGCTTTTACACTAATCAGCGATCCTATCAAGCCACCTCCGGGACACCTAGCTCCGTAAGATAAGTTCTTACCTTCAAGATCGGCCTTTCATTATCGTACACTACTTCGCTTAGTTTAAAATCACTCTCCATGCGGCCTTGCACCTCAAAAACAAGCGATTGTGCTTTCGATTTCGAGCTACAGAATTTCACTGTCATCTGTTCATCGTCTCCCCATTCACGTATCGGGCTCGGGTAAACACTAAAGCTGTAATGGTAGTAGCGATATGGTGACGCCATTTAATCTAAACTGCAACTTTCTTTTTAAAGTATCTGTAGTACGTTTTTATAAGAAGAAGGATTTTTTGAAGCCATAGGAAATTTATATTCTTTGTAAATAAGGATTAGGATCAGGTGCAAACCCCATATTATTGTAAAAAATACAAACTAATCTCATCCGTTGATTTTATAATTTCTATGGATGAGATTAAATGAAAATAAATAAATAAAAATTCAAATTAATATTAGATGAGGGTATATTTGGAATACACATCAACACTCTCTCTCTTTACTGTCTCTCTCCTCTTTTCGATTAAAATTTCAGATCTGAAATTTCCATCATCCTTCGACGATGCTCATCCATGGATCATAGTAGGTGTTGATATTGTCAAGGCCGAGAACTCCTTCGCCGTAGCGTGGGTCGGCGCTGGTGACGAGGACGGAGATGTCGTTAGGGCGGCAAGGAGTGGAGGGGAGTGGCGGAGTGTCTGATTTGTTTCTCCCACTTGATCCACCACCGACGAAGGCGGAAGATAGGAAATTGTAGTTGCTGGTGGTGTGGAGATGTGATGATGATGTTATTGAACTTAGTTATGTTCATCGATTTGTTCAAGAATTTTATAATTCGTCAAGGCCTAATTATAGTTCGTTATGTCATAGTTCGTCCAAATTGGACTATATTCGCCAAGATTCCGACGAATTATAGTGCACTTTTAACGAATTATGACATAATTCATCACATTTGGACTATAATTCGTCAACAATTCGGCAGTATCATCGATAGTTAGGCATGATAATTTATAGTTCGTCATCACTAATTTATAGTTCGTTATCCAATTTTTGGACGAATTATGTTATAGTTCGTCCAAATTGGACTATATTCGTCAAGATTTCGACGAATTATAGTGCAATTTTGATGAATTATGACATAATTCATCACATTTGGACTATAATTCGTCAACAATTCGGCAGTATCATCGATAGTTAGGCATGATAATTTATAGTTCGTCATCTGCAATTTATAGTTCGTATGACCATTTGTTCGGAATCGTTTTCGATTTCTTCTGCGTTTCTCTTTGTCGATTTCTTCTGCGTTTTGATTTCTGCGTTTCTTCTTCATTTTCAATTTCGATTTTGATTTCAATTAGTTCGATTTCGATTTTGATTTCGATTAGTTCGTTTTCGATCGATTTCAATTAGTTCGTTTTCGATCGCAATTTGTAGATGATGATGAACAGTACGAACAGTAATGAACAGTGACGAACAGTAATGAACAGTACGAACAGTATCGAACAGTAATGAACAGTTACGAACAGTAATGAACAGTAATGAGAGAGAAATAAAAGAAAAATCATGTCTATTTTACCCTTAATGAGCTTATTAATAGGGATAAAAATAAATTAATTTGTGTTTATCCTAATTAATTGGGATCATTGGATTAACTTGATCAATGGTCTCAATTACTTTGTATTTTGTATGGTATTTGGGCTTTGCACCAGATCTGGCCTCTTGTAAATAAATATTGATACATTTGGAAATCGATTGCTAAAAAAGCTACACACCCACGTGGCACAAGTGGCTTACCAGCGGATCGGGATCCTCTCCTTTTGCACAGTCCTCCTCATATTTCCTCACAAATAGTGAGTGACACTTGTCACTTGCTAATTGGTTGACAGAACACATGTCACTTTTTAATTGGTTGAAGATTAATTGGTGTGTAATAAATACTAAAAATCTAATAAATCATATGATATAAAATAAAAAAAATTATAAAATATATCAATATTTTTAATTTTCTGGACTCTATTTATAGAGACTCATATTGCATAAATATAATATTATATAATATGTTGGTAAATTAAACCATGGAAAAAGATCAGGTGAGAAGTGGATAGTTTTGTGAGAAATGAGAATTTATCTTATGCATTGAATTTAAGATCAAACGGCTCTTAATAAACAACATATTTAACATTTAATTAATTATTAATTATGTTAAAAAGGGTATTATTGGAATAACAAATTTTTCTCTCAGCCAAACCCTAAACTAAAACAATACGCGTTTTCATCTCACGCGAAAGAGGAAGAAGCCGATAGCGCCGGTGAGGAGTACGCTGATGGCGACTTGGAGAGGGGAGGAGTTATCGGAGGGAGCGAAGAGTGAGTCGGGCGGTGAAGGAGGCGTTGAGGTTGTTTAAGGAGGTGAGGGAAGTGGGGATTGATATGGATGGGTTTACGATGTCTCCTGCTGTTCCGCCTTTCTTTCTTTCATTCCTCCTGTTTCTCTCTGTGGGCCGGCGGCGCGAGGTGTGGTTGCTGAGAAATGGGAGGATGCGTTTCCACACACAGGATCATGTGCTTCCCGATCGAGGGTTAAGAGGAGTACTGGGAATATGAAGCGCCGGTGGAGAGGAGTCGTAGTTAAGAATAAGAAGAAGAACAGAGTTGTCGGAAATAGCAAATTTTCATCATCGTCTGATGTTGTTGTTGAGCTTTCGGACAGCTCTATCTCTATTGCAGGTTTGTGTATATTATTATTCCTTATTTTCTTTCTTTTTTTCCTTTTTTATTGATTGATTGATATGAGTCGTTTATAGTGTGCGCTCTGATTCTAAGAAGTTACTGGTTGAGCTCAATATTCTTTTTGCTTAAAAACAGTTCATATTCTCTACTACCTTTTTCACCTGTAGAATGATAAATGATTGGACGCCGACATGTAGCAAGTTGTCCATTGTGTATCATTTTTCTTGCTGGCCTGGCAACATACAATTTTTGGCTTAAGCCTCTTTTTTTATATTAAGAGCATAAGCCTTTTCAAGTCCTCCTGTGTTCTGATTGGGTTGCTTTCTGTAAACTGTTCTGGGTTGGGTTCTACAGATACATTTCCTTCAATCATATATAATTGGTCGTCATTTGTGTTTTTCTGAATTTTTTGTTGTTGTTCAACTGGGACTTAAAGTTTCTAACAGGTAAAGTTTTTAGTGAAGTGATTATTATGATGATTTTTAGTGAATGTTCAGATAGATGTAAAGTTCTTTGATTTTATTATATTTTTTGTAAGGGTGTGTGTGCAAATTGATTAAAAAAAATCTAATGTTGGCAGATGTGATTTCATTTTGGTACGCATTATACTTAGTTTGATTTGTTCTGTTTGACAGATGTGAACAGTAATATTGATAAGGAGCTGAGGAGTATGTTTACAGAAATCTTCACTGAAAGTGCTAGATTGAGAAAGCAACTTAATTCAGTTATTAGACGCTCATTGAAGTTGGAAGTCATAAAACTTGAGGATGATCCATGACTGAATCTTTCCACCAAATTGTGCATCATTGGAACCTAACAATAGTTGAGCAACATAATGATTGATGGCAGTGGCACATGCACACATAGAGCTCACCCATTTTCCGATGTCATCAAGGCGCCTAAACAAGCCATGAGCTGGCGAACACAGTTTTGTTCCTTTACCGATACAGATACAATTCTGAAGAGGCTGTCTTCCTCATGCTGTTGTGGTTATGGACCAAACTGATTTTACAAAGATGAAGTTTATATTCAAATACCACTATCTGTGCAGTTTGTTCATTGTGCTGAACTGAGGCTGATTTTGTTTTCTCATAAACAATATTTATTTTCAAAGTTTAAAAATGCAGTGCAATACAATTCAAAGTTTTGCATCATCATGTCTCAGAAAAATAAAAGACAAATGGTGGTCTGGGAGAACTTAAGGAAAGGGTAAAAAAGTTGGAAAAATTTTGGAAAATTTTGATACGGATTATGCGTATATTGATACAGATTATGCGGATATTGATATGGAATATGCGTATATTGATACGTATATTGATACGGATTATACGTATATTGCTACGGATTATGCGTACATTGATACGGATTATGCGTTCATTGCTACGGATATGTGTACTTTGCTACGGATTATGCGTACATTGATACGGATTATCCGTTCATTGCTACGGATTATGTGTACATTACTACGGATTATGCTACATTGCTACGGATTATGCTTACAAATCATAGTATAATGCTTACAAATCATAGTATGATGCTTACATTGGTCGGATTTTGACGGATTTTGCTGAGAATTGCTACGGATTATGACCGTGATGCAACAAATTATAAATATCATGTGTGATACAAATGAACAAGATACATTGCCCTGAATCTAATTATTACATTAAAAGAGGTTGAGCAACATACTAGCCAATATACGTAGAACATAACATTTGTAGTACAAATTAGCCATACTAGCCAAAAAAAATTGTAGTACATAATATATTAACCAAAATACGTAGTACATAACATCCAGCAGTCAGTGCTCTTGAGCTTTGTTTGGGAGGTGTATGTATATGTCTATAGCACTGCACACAAAACCAAAAAAACAATTATTCACCATTCAAACTAAAAGAACAGAAACAGTACCTATAAATAGAAAAGAGATGCATAAAAGCACAACAGATTATGAATGTACACATCTCATCAACAAGGCAACATGTTTAGGCTATAGTATAGAAAAACAAAGAGATATGAGTGAATGTGGATATCAACTTGGCAAAAGAAACAGTGCATAATCAAATCAACACTTTTGATTGTGTGCCAACACATTCTAGTAGGAAGTTCATCATTGCATTACCTCCAGTTCGGTCATGAAAACAAGCTGTCCTCGAAACTTTGTTATCAAATTTCCCTACTTGAAATAGCAAAGGGAGCTGCATGTCAGTCTACATGACACTAAAATATTATCCTCTGGTCTCTATTGTTATCAATGTATACACGTTCAACTTCTATAACATAATAAATACTATATGGGATAGATAAGAGAGGATGAATTATGAAAACTACCTCCCAAATTTTGACATGACAATATGTATTATACCAAGCTACGAATCATGACAATTTTAACATATAATTTAGAACTAAAACTAAAATGATACCATTATCTGTAACTCCCTTTGCTACGAATCAAAATAAACACCCAACCAACAAGGCAACGTTTCATCTCCTTCCAAAACCCACTTTATGCTACGGATTTTGCTGGGTTATGCTACGGATTATGATAGGCAGTTATTTCCGACAAGTGCATTGTTATTTCCAACAACTTGAATTGAAATTAGCAAACCCTAAAATCGACAATTTCTGAACAACATCAAACCCTAATCGAGAAACGGATTCGCGCTGTTAACAATTGAGAAACGAAAAATGAAAATCGAGAAACGAAAACTCACCCGACGTTTGAATCGGCATCTTTGGCGGAGGTGGCGGTCGGCGGATGGACGTCTTCGGTCGTCGTCTTTCGAGCCATGACCGTCGTCGTTGATTACGGTCGTCCGATTCGTCTTCGCGGAATGGTCGTCCGTACTCCGTAGCTTCGAAGCAATCTGCGTGTGACGAGATTCGATTTCAGAAATGGTTAGGGTTTGGTTCGGACGCGATGTGTTTTTCAGAAATTATGGCTGTGACGAGAATAACCCTCAAACTGAAAATAAGGGTAATTTTGGTATCTATTATCAATTAATTATGGCTGTTGATTACCAAATTTGAATGGACAGGATAAATTCTTATTTCTCACATTAATGTCACTTCTCACCAGATCTCAACCCATTAAACCATAAGTAAAAAAGATTGAAAAAAAATACTACAAATTTCAGGTGAAACTTGCGATAACTCATATTTATTTTAGAGATATCGTATTGTGGATGAATACGATAACTTTGCGATAAATTGTATTGTTATCGTAAAATCGCGCGATTTTACGATAACAATACATTTTATCGCAAAGTTATCGCATTCATCCACAATACGATAACTTTAAAATAAATATGGGTTATCGCAAGTTTCACCCGAAATTTGTAGTATCTTTTTTCAATCTTTTTTACTTGTGATTTAATTTACCAACATATTATATAATATTATATTTATGCAATATGGATCTCTATAAATAGAGTCTGGAAAATTAAAAATATTGATATATTTTATAAATTTTTTTTATTTTATATCGTATGATTTATTAGATTTTTAGTAGTTATTACACACTAATTAATCTTCAATCAATTAAAAATGACATGTGTTCTGTCAACCAATTAGCAAGTGACAAGTGTTACTCACTATTGGTGAGGAAATATGAGGAGGACTGTGCAAAAGGAGAGGATCCCGATCCCTTACCGGCCCAGCCCAGCCAGCCAGCGTCACCCTCCACGACGTCGTTTTGCCTCCACAAAAACACCGCCTCTGTTTGCCGCTGTTTTTAGTTCAGTCTTTTTGCTTTAGTGTTATATCTTAATTATTGACAAAGTTTTAAAAAAGAAATTAAGCCAGAATGAAGCTACAGAAAAGAAAAAGTAGTCGGATAAATAAACCCAAAAAAAACTCAATTCTTTTATATTACATTTTTTATATTTTAACATCACGAGAGTGTCTGATTAGTGAGGCAATGCATATCTGCAGAGAGGACAATAATATCCAATCCTAAGCCAAGTCTCAAGACACACAGTGTGGAACACATCCAAGCATGGCATACGTAAGAATCCTGCTGATTTATTATCATCTTCACCCAGGCAAATCGAGCAATAGAATTCCCCTTGTTGAATCTTCTCCAAGCTAGTGATGGCCGCCTCGTTCGCTGGCACCACACGTGCCCTGTCCTCTTCCAACAACTGACTCAGCGCCTCCCCCAAACGTTCGAACCTTCTCAATAACTTGATCGCCACTTGAATATTACCCCCGGCTTCCTCAGGCCATGCCCACGACTGATGCATTCCCATATCCATCACTACCCACTGCCTCACCGGCTCAACAATAATTTCTTCACTCTCTGGAGTGTTCGGATACATTGATCGTTGCAGTGCCATCTCGATAATGGAGCCCGACGTAACAGGCGGTGCCTTTACAATGTCCATCACCACCATGTCCCTATGGTCGATGCTATTGTCTATGTCTTGTGACTCGATGTAATGCAGCAGCTTAGCAATCATCCTCGCGTGACATTCCTTCCGGATTTCTATCTCTGAAAGACAATGGCTTGCGTTTGAGACCGGAGTCTCGGTCTCTGCCACCACCTCATCTAAGTAAAGAAAACACTGTATGCTGTCAACCTCTTCTGCTGCATCGGTGTTTACCAGCTCATTCGATTTCCAGAGAGTCATCTTTACAGTGACGCGCTCAGCTTCGTAATCCTCCGGCCATTCGCTGACTGGCATCTCCCATGTTTCAAAGCTGTAATGGTAGCATTGTGTTAGTTCATTAGATGCCATTGATCAAAAGTCCTAGTTTTGTGTTCTGTTTGCAGAGAGGCCAGCTTGCTTTATATTTATAGCGCAGTAACTCTTTACATTCATATAAAAACGAAATTTGGTAATTATAAAAAAAACGAAATTTGGCAATGGATGGATGTTTTGATTTTTTTAGGAAACTGACATATTTATCTAAAAGCTACATGTAAGACATGTAAACAGGGGCCTACCATGCCAGCTCAGCACGAGATCCTGTCCAAGCACGAATATCTCTGGCTCGACTCAGCTCGGCCGACCTCATCTGCGCGCCAGCCATCATCTCCCTCGACGACGTCGTCTAGCCCGGGATCCAAATTCTCAGTACGCTACATCGATTTACTTGGTCCAGCTCCAGTCTCCAGTGGAACCGAATTCAAATGTAAATTTTTGCACGCCTGCTCAGGTCCATTTGCTCAACAGAACCTCCCATCTTATCTTGGTGAAAATCCTTCACAAGGTCATCTACTTGCTAGTTAGGTTGGAAGTTAAAAAGCTCACTGTCGGCTAAAGATGTTCATTGCTCATTGAGGCAGCCGCCAGCCGCAAATTTTACACGTTGAAAGACTTGACATAACATGCAGCAGCATTATCTTTTGACAGTTGGAGTTTCCGACTAAAAGTTGTTGCTGCTTCAACTTAAAAGGTCCTACTAAGGAAGAAGAAAGGCTAACTTAGCGGGAAGGTGGGAGTGGCGTAGCTCAGGCACTAGCTATCTGAGCTAGTTATGTAGGATACTACAACAGTGATGTCATCTAGCTTTCCACCGTAGTATCTGAATCCAGCTTCCTGAGCAGCAGTAGAGAAGGGTGTCTGCCTGTTCTTGTCCAGCGCTCTTTGTCGTGCTAAAGCTGCGATTTTTTGGGCTGCTGCTTGTGGCTCCAAACCAGACCTTACAGCATGAACAACTACGGCTGTGACCTCGTTGTTGTACAAGTTGTCGAATAAACCATCTGTGCCAGCAACAATGACATCCCCAGGAGCAACAGGAATTGTAAATACCTGGAAATACAAACAGTATGCAGTGCCATAAGCAATGGAATCCTGATAACTGAAGAACAATGCACATAACCATGCATTTTTTTTCTGTTTTGCAGGCAACGCACATCCCAGGTCAAAACACCTGATTTTTGTCTATGTAACCTCGATGTAAATTTAAGGGTAGTCAAACAAAAAGCAGGAAAGATGCGAAGAGATCTACTTGAATTGTTAGATACTGTTCATTGTAAATGTCTCAATCACACACTAATATATGTGACCACGTCTACCTTCACTGCATCAAAATTTTGAAGACATGTCACGAGAAACTAACCAAAACTTGATAAATAAATATATAAAGCAAAAAAATGATGACATACCTGACCAGAGCTAGGTAGATCTCCATTAAACCCACACTCTAATTGATATGTAAAGTTGAAGCCATGCTGCTGCACAGGGGATTCAAATATGGTGCATCCATCTCTAACAACAATGAAACCGCTATCTCCTAGGTTTATAGCATTGAGACCCTGCTAAGATGAAGATTAAGTATTTAACATGCTTACCAGAGCACAAACATCTACTACAAGAGACTGGGTATGTTCAACAAAAGACATATCACGGAAGATCTATATCTTACATGCAAAATGTATACTTCTGGATAAAACATAAAGCAACAACACACCTGGCTTGTAAGAGCAATGATGCAAGCAGTGGAGGACCCCTTGGCTTTCGTAAATGAATGGGCTTTCTCTAGAACTCTTGAAGGGTCAACGGATCCCTTAGGCTCTTCATGAATTGCGTTAACAGAGTGCGACATAAGTTCTCTTGCAAATAGCCCAGCATTAACACCAACGTCTGCCCAGCCACCTACCCCATCGGCCACACCAATAGCTTGTTCATCTACACAAATGAAGTGAGCATCCTCTCCACCGGTTTCCTCTTTATCAGGATGTGGCAGGTAACATGATCCCGACAGTAACTTCATTGTTCTGTCACCAAGAGTTGGTCTGCTCAAAGGCCCACATACACGAGTTAACACAACTCCCATGGAAAAATAGTTTATAGAGAGTGCTTTAACGTTTATGATTGGGCAAGCAAATGAATTACTCAATTAACTCAAGCGTTGAATGAATTATACATCGGGAATAAAATGACTAGGAGAGAGAACATTCATTTTACTTGGATATTTGTCTGCTAAAGTCCTCTCCTCGAATACGCAGTGTATAGTTATCGAAAAGTTGAAAATGAGAGCATGAAAGAAACACAACCAATTGGTTGAACAAGTGGAATGACTTTTTTCCAATAAAAGAAACTCACCAGAGGAACTACTTTCAATTAACAGGTGCTAATATGAGGTAAGGAAACAAATATTAGCTTGTAAATTTCTAAAATTGGGGCTTATTTCAAAAAAAGAGTTGTAACTAGTACCTATCAGATAATGCTGCAGAATCTACCGGTTGTTCAGCACTTGAAGACCCACCCAAAGAAATATCTGGAGCAGCTCCACTGGAGTAGCTAGCAGCAGATGAAATACGAAAACCCTTCAGCCATGATTGAGTGATTGGATCAGAGTTGTGTTTTCTCCTTACCGCATCAAACATGAAATAACCATACACGACATTAGTATCAGTGGGGTCTTTATTTCTCAAACTCATACTAGCCTTCTGGCAGCTATGGAGAACCCGGTCTCCAAAAAACACTCCACTGGGTTTCGCAAAGCCTGATGCAGTTCCATAACTTGATTTCGAGTCATCGACATGAATATCCCCAAAGACAGAACTGGAACCAGATGCAGCCATTGGCTTAAAGTACGACGAGTTCCTTGAATTAAAATGGACAGTGCTTTTCCCTTGGTATCCACGCAACCCAACAATATATAAGTTACCCCTTTTAATGTTCCCACAAGCGGGTCGTGAAGAAAGTGCTGAGATAGCTCTAACAGAAGATCGCAAACTCCTCTGACAAAGCAGCGAGTTCTTAAGAAGCAATTCCCTTTGCCCTATCAATACTTGCATCGAGTTTGCCTTAGATGCTGAACTAAAAAGCATGCTCTAGCCTGAAAGACAAACTAGGATCACTCTAATCACAAGTGCACAGTTCATAAATAGTAACATAATGCAGATTACAATTTCCGTTACGTCACTTTCCCTAACATGATAAAGAGATGGCTGGCATAGCTAATCAATAAATGCATAAATGGGATAAATACTTCAACATACTAAAAAAGTGACTTAACTAACAAATCAAAAACTATGGTATCGTTTCCCAGCCACAGCTTGAATAGAAGCCATATTAATAGCCGATAATCCCATTAAAAATTTGACAGTGTCTTCCCACGTTTAACAGACTTCAACTTGAAAAAGGCAACCTTCACTATAAAACAAAGGCACCAGCAAATAAATCATTTCCTTTCCCAATATCCTCGAAATTCAACAAACAAGCCGAATATCTGCCTACCAATTACTGATCAACAGTACAGCTAAAAACAATCAATTAAACATTCTATAATTGGATAAACATACAGCTTAAACTATGAGGAAAAAAAACCAATTCAGTTTCGTAGATAGGAA
Organism: Rhodiola kirilowii; assembly: GCA_033675215.1. Classification (NCBI taxonomy): domain Eukaryota; kingdom Viridiplantae; phylum Streptophyta; class Magnoliopsida; order Saxifragales; family Crassulaceae; genus Rhodiola; species Rhodiola kirilowii. The sequence continues at coordinate 1,691,884 of CM066203.1, read as the reverse complement.
TAAGAAGTTATAACTAGGTCAGGAGCGTGAAGTTTGTTACAACGGCGACGATGACTTCAATTCAGGAATAGATATCACAATTAGGTAACGTAAAAACTAGCTTCCGCATATTACGGGGACCGACCTGAACAACCAATTAGGCTTCCGGATAGGTTTGAAGCAGCAGATTGTTGACGAAGCAGCGAGAATCCAATCAACACGTAAGCCCTGGATTTTGAAGAGAAAGCTCCATCGCAGCGTTCCAGGGAGCTCTCTCTCTCTCTCTTTTTCTCGCTTTAAGCCACCAACTCAGACTCAGCTTTCGTGATTATCTGCTCGAATTTGGAATATGCTGACAAAATGGGACGGCGGAGATGCCGCTTTGGTATGACGAAATTGCCCTTTAAGAGATTACGTTTAGCGGTTTAGGTATGAACAACTAGGGCTTTTATGTCCAATGAAAAAGATTGAACAAATGGACGCGGATAAAACGCAGCGTTTAATGGCTAATGAACACAATAATAAGTCATAGCTCATTTACATTAATCCACAGACCTCGCTTTGTATATACAGGCCCAGGCCCATATCTGGCCCATTTATCTGCCAAATGCTTGTGCAACTTTAATTCACTGACCAGATCGCAATAGAAAATCCACAAAATTTAAACCCTAGAAAAATCGAAGCATTTCACGACGCTCAAATTCGACCAGCAGTGTAAAGCCATGACGGATTACGGAGAGAGGTACGAAAGAAACGGGCTGGATGTTGACGAAAACATCAATAACCATGGCGACGGTTTGTCGCCTCAGCCCCGGGACAATAGCCATGCCGGTGATGATGAATTCGCCGAACCTAAGGTATTTTTGAATTGCAATTTTTGTAGTATTTTTGGTTTGAACATTTTTCTTTGGTACAATTGGAAATTGGGGAGGCGTATTCAGCTGGACAGTATTGGATAAAGCTTTCTGTCTAAATTGCTAGTGTATTCATTGTAGAATTATACATTAGACATCATAATTATGTGAGTTACTTCTTAACAGCTTGAATCTCGTGGTACTGAAAGAGAGTCCTCAAAAAGTCGAGAAAGGGATAGGGATCGGGAAAAAGGACGCGATAAAGATAGAGACCGAGATCCGGATAGAGACCGTCACAGGGACCGTGATCGTCATAGAGATCGAAGTGAGCGCAGGGACCGTGACCGAGACAGAAATGAAGATGATTATCCTCGTAGTAGATCCTATGATAGGTTCTTTTCTTAACTGTTTAAAAAATTTCATGTCTTTTGAAGTAAATTAAATTGCCTTAATTCTGTATATTTGATATTAGCTTACATAGATGACTCAAGTTTTCATTTTTCTGTCAACTTGAATATAGTTCATGTTGCTACTTGCTAGTTCTATTAAGTCTAGGGTACTAGTATTTGTATTACAGATAGATGAGTGCTAGTATATTTACTACTGTACTAAGTTAACCATTAAGATTTTACTTTAGCTCAGATTGTTTATAGCAGTGTTTTCAGGCCATCGCCTAGTCGTCGACTAGGCGCTGCCAAACCATCGCGACTTTTTCCGCACCCAAAATGTCCTGACATTCTTACGTACCAAAGTCATCGGACGGCGTGATAATCGAAGTCATACAAGTTGACAAGCAAAGTGACCAAATCTAACCATAGACAAAGTTATACTTCAATTTCAGATTCACTTTCACCTTCAGTTGCTATGGAAACTCTTCAGTAGGTAGAGAAATTGAGTGAGATTTTGGCGTGAATTAGGGTTTGCAGTAGGAAAGTTCATAGTTAATACTTTCTAATACGAAAGTCTTTTAAAATACATTTTGACCCCAATTTCCTTATAAAGACTTACAAATTGACCCCTCAATCATTCATTTGGTTATAAATTGACTATTAATTGCTCAAAATATGTACATGCAAAATAAGTCATTGAAAATGTGCATATGGACTTATCGCCGTAAAATCGCCTTGGGTGTTGGGACTACTAGTCTATTTGACATGATTGAAGTGTTGATTCGCCGTGATGATCTTTTGAACTGGATCCCTTTATTTGCAAGGATATTTCAAATTTTAAACAGTTTCATTTCTCTTAATGTGATATACTACACTTATGTGGTGCTTTTATTGTTTAGAGTTGCATGCTTCTTTTATTGGGTGTGTTGGCTATGTGCATTCTAACAAGAAAGACAACATAGTTGGGAAAAGAAAACAAGGTGTCTCATGTCAACTTTATAGTTTGAGTAAAGAAAATTGGGATCCCATTTAAATGTTTGTGTTGCTCTGTATATGTGGTTCGATTGACTTATTCTTTGCTTTTATTTGTTTTCTCGTGCATATAAAAGTTTCTGTTTAATACATGGTCTTAGTATGAAAAAATTCTTTATGGATCTTCAGGAGAAGGGAACATGACAGGGATAGAGAAGAGAGGCATAGGCGAAGGTCCCGTTCTCGCTCTCGATCAAAGCCTAGGTCTGAAAATCGAGAAAGGTCGAGGTCTCGTTCCCGCTCGAAGAGGTAGGTGGATTGTCGGAATAAGATTTAGGGGGTAACATTAATTAGTGAACTCTTTGTATACAAATCTCAACGTCCTTACTGTCTCGAATTACTTGTTGTTTGCTGCATATCTATCTTGCTGAGAACAAAGTTGCATGGCCCTTTCCCTATGAGTACTTTTGTTAGTTCTAGTAAAGCGGCTCACATAATTATTCTGGTGTTTTTAGTTTTATTGCTTCCATTCGCAATGAAGGTGTGTGTCAAAGATAATTTTGATGCAATTACTGGTTATATGTTTATGTGGTGTACTATACTATGATGCATTCATACATGCTTTACAGGAAAATAAAGAAAGAAAAGAAACATGCCTTAAAGTGGGGTGTTTTATATGTGTATGTGGTGGTGATTTTGGTTTCTTTATGATTTCCTGCATATGTAATTATAGTATCTTGTTATGCAAATACTTTTTATTCTTGCAGTAAAAGGAAGAGTGGTTTCGACATGGCACCTCCTGCCTCAGCTCTAATGCCTGGTTTACCTGCTGCAACAGCCGTTGCAGGTACTCTTCAGCAATAATTGTTCTGATGCTTTTACTATGACAAATTTTCTTTTTGATCTAGTGTGGAAATTTCAAGCAGATTTGCTTGGTTTATTTTGGTAAGCTCGCCTGTCAGTCTTTTTATCTACAGAAACTACTGCTTGTGACTTTTTGTTCTTTAATTGTCTTGTATGCTAGTACTGATTTATTTTCTTATAAATTATTCCAGTACTGAGTATTTCTTTTGGTTTCTTGTCTTCTGTCTTGTTTTGTTTGTTTTGTATGTCATATCTTTGTTAAAAGAAGGCAGTGTTGGGCTTCTTGTCCCACTGTGCTGTCAATGGGCGTGAGCCAGAGTTCTCTTGCCTAGATGTACAAGGAGGAACAAGGAACGGTTAGATGGGTTTTGTTCGCCTTCAGCTGGGTTCTGTTGCCTGTTTTGGTAGTTACAAGAATATATCCTCTAGAAACATACATGTTGTGCTATGTGAAACTCTTTTTTTCCCTCTATTCAAAAGGTCTACTGTAGGTGTCATGGTATTTCACATTAGCTCTACAGATTTCATATTTGAACTAAAATCTTGTTTGGTGCTTCCATCAAGGCTAATCAAGATATAACATTATTGTGCACATACAGGTCTAAGTACCGGGACACCTCCTGTCATGACTGGAATGTTCCCAAACATGTTCGCTCTGGCTCCTGGGCAAGTAATGCTTTTATCTCTGTTTGCTTGTTGAGTTGGTGTAACTCCCATCTGTATAGGTATTCCTAATTGATGTATTATTGAAAAATAGCCATTCGGAGCGTTGAGTGTTATGCCTCAAGCAATGACACAGCAGGTATGCTTTTTCTGATCCTTTGTCTTTACAAGTTTTCAATTTTCTTGAGCTTGAAAAAGTCTGAATATTTGCCTCTTGCACCAGGCCACTAGGCATGCTCGCCGGGTATATGTTGGTGGGCTATCGCCTTCAGCAAATGAGCAGGTTCATTATCTGAAGTCAAATTAGGCCCAAAAATATAATATTTTTCTGTTATATTCCGTCCCTCTTTAAGTAATCACCATAAACTTGAAATATTATATTACAAGGTTTATTTTATATATTATCAACTTGTCTATATAAATTTGTTTCATATAATACAAAGTTATAATTGTGGGTTTTTTTCTACTGCCTTTTTACTTGTGTTTTATTGCATGCAGTCTGTAGCCACATTTTTCAGCCAGGTCATGGCTGCAATTGGAGGGAACACTGCTGGGCCAGGTAAAGAATCGCATATAACTGTGCCCTTCATAATTGTTTTTTACCTTGTCCTGCAACCATGGTTATCATGGAGGCAACAAAATGCACTGTGCCAGCACACCACCGTGACCACTTGTTGTCTAAGCCGGCCACTAAGTTTTAAATATAAAATGAAGATTTTGTTATAATTTTGATGTATACTCTATAGTGTACAATAGTTCACATCTGTAATTATACATGTATTTCTTTGGCAAGCCATTCAATAAATGTATCTAATTATACTCTTCAAACTAGTTGGTTTTATTTGGCGAGACTTACTGCAAAAACGAAAACTAAGATTGAATTTCAAATCTAATGCTAGCTGAAAATCTTCTCTTCAAAAGAGAATATTTTTTCAGTATACTTATTTATTGATAAGATCTGACTTTTTTCAAAATCTAGTTGGTGAACTTTCGCGACAACTAATGTTTGCTGTTTTATTTGTTCACTTGCAGGTGATGCAGTTGTGAATGTTTATATCAATCATGAAAAGAAGTTTGCATTTGTAGAAATGAGATCTGTCGAAGAAGCAAGTAACGCCATGGCCTTAGATGGTATTATATTTGAGGTGTGCATGATTGTCGTTTTGAGTTTCTACGTTTTTAGATCTGCAATCTTATTTAGTTCCGATGCTTACTTCTCCTTAATGCGTACACTTTTACATGAACACCAGGGCGCTCCTGTTAAAGTTAGGAGGCCTAGTGATTACAACCCTTCGCTTGCTGCTACTCTTGGTCCGAGTCAGCCCAATCCTAATTTGAACCTTGCTGCTGTTGGCCTGACACCAGGTTCTGCTGGGGGTCTTGAGGGGCCTGATCGCATTTTTGTTGGAGGTTTGCCATATTATTTCACAGAATCACAGATCAGGGAACTGCTAGAGTCGTTCGGTCCTCTTCGCGGATTTGATTTGGTGAAAGACAGAGAAACAGGAAACTCAAAAGGCTATGCATTCTGTGTGTACCAAGATGTCTCAGTTACAGATATTGCTTGTGCGGCTTTGAATGGTATCAAGATGGGGGACAAAACACTAACAGTCAGGCGAGCAAACCAGGGCACTACCCAACCAAACCCTGAGCAGGAGAACATATTGTTGCATGCACAGCAACAAATAGCTATCCAGGTACAATGTATTGCAGTATTCCAAAACTGGTAACCTTGTACTGACAGTTATACTGTTAAGTGTCACTGAGTGTTGTTCCCTGGTGTTGCAGAGGATAATGTTGCAACCTGGTGCTATAGCTGGTGGCATTCCCGGGGCACCCTCAACCAAGGTTTTATGTTTGTCACAAATCGTTGATCCAGATGAGCTGAAGGATGACGAGGAGTTTGAAGACATCATGGATGACATGAGACAAGAAGGCGGAAAATTTGGTATCAACTTTAATTTCTTTATGTCATTATAGGATGTGATTCGGCCATGTATTTCTTATTGGTTTTCTTTTTGGCTTGTATGTTTCTGTTTTACAGCCTATTGTAGTCCCACATACTTGAAAGAATCAGGCTTAACAAACAGTCCAAAGGCCAACCATGATCCTCTTATATCTATATTTACCTGATTTCCATTGGAACGAATATGATTTCTTCTCGTTGCTTTTCTTTTGCAGGCACCCTAGTTAATGTTGTCATTCCTCGTCCTGGCCCAAATGGTGAATTAGGTCCTGGTGTAGGGAAGGTTAGTAAATATATTTGGTTCCCTTGATTTCCTGAAGTTGAAGCTTAACCCCAAGAACCCACCCACCCCCTTACGTTACTGATCTTCACTCTGCATTTATTTTTCCTCAGGTGTTTTTGGAATTCGCAGATGTTGAGGGTGCTATCAAAGCAAGGGCTAACTTAAATGGGCGGAAATTTGGAGGGAACACTGTAGAAGCCATCTTTTATCCCGAGCACAAGTTCTCACAAGGCGACTATGAAGGATAACCATATCCTTCATAGTGAATTCAACCTTAAAATGTAATATTTCATTTTGCAGTGGATCCACGAAATAGTTGCACCTAATGAACCCATACCTCCCCCTCATCAACTGTTGAATTATGCTTTAAGGGTTGATTTTCCAATAAACTATACACTTGTTTTCTCATGGACGCATCACATGTTTCTTTTCAACTGTAGCCGACGATTTAATTCATTACGGTTTCACCTTCACCTGCGTGTTTTGTTCTCAAAACTAGCTATTTTGATTGACTATTTTGTTATGTTCTCAAAACTAGTTAGTTTAAGCTTCAGCTTTCAAAATGCATTCAAGTGATGCGATCTTGAATCCCGATTGACATGAAGTTCAAACAATAAGGCATGTGTACCCATCACAAAAGAAATGTTAGAAGGAAACTTTCTCACCTCGCATTTTTTTCAAACAAAGCATAAAGTCAATGAGGATGTTTTCTCACACATCCTCAAGGAGCATTTGTGAGAGAACATCCTCAGTGATTTTGTGCTTTATTTGGAGGAAATGCTGGGTGAGGAAATCCTCTTCTAGCATTTTCATTTTCATGGGTGCGGATGCCCTCAGAGGTACGCCCTTGGTATCAACTGGTTGTAGTTTGCAGGTCGTCGCAATTTTATTTATCATTGTCTTGACAAGAGGGAGAGATCTCAAGTAAATTTAGGGCTTGGAGCACACATGTGTGAGTAAATAACTCTGTCAGAAGGCAACTGCCAATGGCCTTAAGCGACGAAAGGAATCACGCAGTGTTTGGTCATATAGGGAAATAAGAAGAATCTAGGATTCTCTCCTCATGAGCAGGTTTCTCATATCTTTTCATGAACAGTGATGGACAAGTGGCGCTTTCTAATTGGCCGAAGATAATTGATTGAAATCATATAACTTTTAACTGTTAAAAATTTGATAAATCGTACAATATAAAATGAAAATTTTATAAAATATATTAATATTTTTAATTTTTCGGACTCTATTTATAGAGACTCATATTGCATAAATTTAATATCATATAATATGTTGATAAATTAAACCATAAGTAAAAAAGATTGAAAAAAGATACTATAAATTTCGGGTGAAACTTGCGATAACACATATTTATCGTAAAATCTATTGTCGTAAAAAACCTGCAATAACATTACTGCAACACTATGCAATAACAATACGATAATCCTACGATAATCGAAGCTCTCATTAACGTCATAATCGGATAAGACGGAAGTGGAGAGAAAGGGTTTGGATTGGGAATGTCGGAGGAATATGGATATGGCAGAGGAAAGGAGAAGAGCGATGCTGGCGTGGGTCGATATGTAATTTAATAATAGATGGGGGAGAAAATCTAATTAAAAAATGAGCGACTTTAACCGAAATTAGGTGTTTACCGAATTACTGTGAGATCAAAATGCTCATAATTTTATTGTGAATAAATTATACCTTTAGAAGTTAATTTGTCATAGGCCGGATGCTGATTTCTCCCAGGTCGCCAAGCCTATGGCTCTGATCAGAAACAAGTGCCTGAGAAGAGTCGTCGTTTTTGATTTGTTGTGGTGAGGGAGGATGTGGTGGTGAAAACTAATATGAATTATTTCAATTGACTAATTTGCCTTTTTATTTGTATTTAATCGTGATTCGTGACATTAGTGAAACGGAAACTAATCGCCTTTAATCTTGGTCGTATATGAACGAGGGTGGAGGGATGAGATATATTCTCATTTCTCCTATAAACTAAGCTTCTGATGGTATCCGCTCTCAATCATCGATCAATAACTAAATTTTTATTGATTTTTCAAAAAAAAATTTACAAAAATATTGATAATTCAAACAATAGATTAAAAAGTAGTGGCAATCTATAGATTTATTTGTACTAATCCATATTTTTAACGCATGTAAAATTACTCAATCAGATTCAAGTATCCTTAAACCAACTCTTCTGAAAAACAAGGTCTTCATTTTTGGGCAAGAACACTTTCATTGACACAAGTAATTACATTTATTTGAAGAATAAAATAATTAAGGCAACACAAATGGAGATATGAGTACAATAAGGCCTTTGGATTCAAAAGAAAATGAATAGTCCTGCAAACGAGTCAATCGAACGAGTATTGATCGAACTTATATTCATTGTTTGCTGTCCTAGCCAGACCCGAAAAACCCTCATGGTCCTTTTTACCTTACCAAAATAGAAAGTTTTCTGAATACTCCATAATTTGTTCTGACTCAAAATCATTTATGCCCACATAACTCCTATAACAATGCAGAGCCTTCAACCTGTTTCTGACTGTTTCATCAACCATACATCTTCCAATTTTTCCTCTAAGCACCTAAACCAAACTGAATCAAACATACCCATCTGAATCTCAATACAAGCCGGCCCTGAAACGCTCAATCCACATTTTCTCCCAATTTCGTCTAATTCGCTAAACATTGTAGTTAACTGTAGGCGTAGCTACGGTATTTGAAAAGACTTCCATGAGAAGGCTTTGTCCAAATTTCGATAGAGAGGATGGGCTCGAGACGGTTCTCGAGGTTCCTATACCGGAGGAGATGCTTACCAACATGGGATCCAATTTGGCCTTAAGATGGCAGAACATGCTCACTTGGATGAAAGCTCAAACTTCGGATAAATGGGCATCTCCCAACATTGCTGGCCGCTTCAACGAGCTTAGTTTTTTGTTATACATTGTCTGCTCACCTCTTATTCCGCTTCAAGTGCATTTAGATCAGTCGGTGAAGCGTAAGATTCGAGAGAGTTCCATTGTAAGACCACTTAAAATGAATTTCATTTGAATGTGAAATGTCTCTCTACATTGTAATTTGGAGAATTTTTTTTAACTGAATGTTTCGTAGGAAGCTTCGACGGCCAAGTACATTATACAACAGTACGTGGCGGCAACAGGAGGACAGGCGGCTTTAGAATCAGTGCACAGCATGTGTGTCATTGGAGAGGTAAAGATCAGCGCGTCAGACTTCTATCAAGGTGACTTAAACATCGATGTAAGGAGTACCCAAGAGGCAGGAGGCTTTGTTCTTTGGCAAAAAAATCCAGACCTTTGGTGCTTGGAATTTATGGTGTCCGGATGCAAGGTGAGCTCTGGAAGTAATGGCAAGATCTCCTGGCGCCAGTCATCCAACCAGCAATCCCCTTTCGCCAAGGGCCCTCCTAGACCCTTGCGGCGATTTTTACAGGTCTATATTTTTTATAAATATTTTATTTGTTTAATATCTGATATATGACTCGAGTTAGTTACTTTTATCATATAAGAAGTGACATGTTTTCAATTTTTACTTTGATGCATTTATTTATTTTTGATACCTTGGTGATCAAGTTACTTGCTACATTTATTTATACTTGATACCTTGATGATCAAGTTACTTGCCACATTTATTTATATTTGATACCTTGGTGATCAAGTTGCTTGCCACATGTATTTAATTTTGAAACCTTGGTGATCAAGGTACTTGCTTGATTTATTTATTTTTGATACCTTGGTGATCAAGTTACTTGCTACATTTATTTATTGTTGATACCTTGGTGATCAAGAAACTGATGGATGTCAGGGGCTGGATCCAAGATCAACAGCCAACCTATTCCTCGACGCAATGTGCATCGGCGAGAAGATTATCAACAACGATGATTGCTTCATTCTCAAGCTAGACACCAGCCCCGCAGCTCGTGAAGCACAAAGCGGACCCAATTACGAGATCATCCATCACACAATTTGGGGATACTTCAGCCAAAGATCAGGGCTGTTAGTCCAATTTGAGGACTCAAGGCTGCTCAGAATGCGCACCAAAGACGGAGAAGACGTGTTTTGGGAGACGAGCGCTGAGTCTATGATCCAAGAGTATAAATACGTGGACGGCGTCAACATTGCGCATAGCGGCAAGACTCTGGTGACAGTATTTAGATATGGGGAGCAATCTTCTAACCATAAAAGGGAAGTGGAGGAGACATGGAAGATTGAGGAAGTGAATTTTAATGTTTGGGGTTTGCATAAGGAATTTTTCATGCCTCCATCTGAGTTGGGGACGGATTAAAGCACTTCTTAGCAGATTTTACACCGAAGTCTTTTTTGTCTTTTAAGTTTTTAAGTTTAAAGGTAATGTAAATAATACTTTCAAAATCCACTTAAATGCATTTTCTTTAGTTCACCAAATAATTTTTGTTCAACGGTCAACAATGGTGGTGACTTAATGATTTTTTGTGTGGATAAATGGTGACTTTTAATGATTGAAATTTGAAACATGATACTCGTCCTTCTTAAAACATTTTTCTTCATCTAGTGGATGTTTTCTCCGTTTTCATTTCCTAATCTCTTTCCTAGTCGATTGGTGTTATTGTGTACATTTAAAATCATGGCACAAATATTAGACTTGAATTGCTGCCTTTTGCGTGGTTCGTTCGTAAGTGGAGTAATTTATAAGTACTCGAGAAGGATACATGTGTAATAATTGATTTCCTTAAGATGTAAATCCATAGTAAAATAAATAAATTTAGTTTATGATATGGAGTGTTCGGTCTAGGATTTATTAACATATTTATATTTATCATTTATTTATATTTTTGGTTAATGTAAATAATAAAACTTTAGGAAAAGTTATTATCTGTTTTCAAATTTTTGTTCGAACTATTAAATTTTTTAAAATGGGTGCGAACTATATTGAATTTTTCCAAAGGTAAAACCTAAAATTATTATCAAATTTTTTCTGAATGTGCCCTTTCAAATTGTCTGCCTTCGCAGACGAGTATAATTTTTTGCAATTTATGAACCTGTTTAATTTATCAAATATTCACAATTGGAATGTAAATTTATCTAGAATGTTATTATTCGCAGCATCTCTCTAAAAATACATACTTGTCAACTCAGCTCCTGGTACATTTTTTTTATTTTGACAAACGGTCTTCCTAATGCAAAAGAAGATGAATTGACAATTAGTACAATTGATGGCATCCAGAAGCTTCACATTCTCAGAAGAAGTCATTATTTATTTACAATAATCTCAATGAAGCTGTATCAGTCAAGTGTAGAAGAATTTGAAATATACATTTGTCTGCATGTTAGATGACTAAACTTTATATTTGGTTTCGAATTACTCCCTCGACTCATATGAGTTCGGTTCCTCTATTCTTATTTGCTCGTTCGCAGATGATAGTAATGCATACTATTGTGTTGAGACTTTATATTAAAAAAATTCCAATATAGAATTTCGTTAAATTATTTAGGTTTTACCCATTTTGTAAATATTTTATATAGTTCGCACTCATTTTAGAAATTTTAATAGTTCTGATAAAAAGTTAGAAAAATTTTATATAGTTCGCACATATTTTGAAAATTTTAATAGTTCGAACAAAAAATTGAAAAAATTCAATATAATTCGCACCCATTTTAGAAATTTTAATAGTTCGGATAAAAAATTAAAATTCTGGCGTAAATTCGGTATCATGTTTATACTTTTCGCTAAAACCTTTTAATAATTCAATGTCTCAAATTATATTATCATCTAATAAAAAAAATTATATTATCACCAAAAGTGGTACAAGGGAAAATAGATGAACAACGAGGGCGTTATTGTGATTCCACCGATATTTTCCACCCAAAAAGAGACGCTAACCGCTAACGTGTTGGATTTCTTTTGCTCCAATGCAGCCAGTTTAGACTCTAGCCCAATCCACAACCTTCTCCCAAACAAACACAATTTCACTCAATCTCAATCGTCCATTCATTGCCACGTTATCAATCCGCATCGAACAGATCCAACGACTGAAATTCTCTTAACCAGCGGAAATTCAACCACGCGCAATCGCACTGCTCTTTCCTCTTCGCCTTCCAACTAACCCTAGTCAGGTTATAGAACCTAACCCTAGTCAGGTTATAGAACCTAACCCCAGTTAAGCATCCGATTCGAACCCGAGGAGGTTTATCCTCGTCGCCAGGCTCCTCTGCAGCATCGCTAGAGAGAGAAAGCACGTACAATAGACACCAGAAATTAGGGTTTTCCGATAGCCGCCTTGTTTTCGATCTTTCGATTTGTGTCCGTTTCGTCGATCGCGTCCGTTCTGGTGGGCGGCTTTGTTGGTGAAATCGTTGATGTTGTCAGCGTTACAACCGAGTGGTTTCTGGAATCGATTTTTGTAATTTCTGCTGCGAGTTGAAGGCATTTTGGATGAGATATAGAGATTAGTGTTTAATGGACGAGATCTGGGAAAGAGCAGTAGAGACGGCTTTGGACGGGCAGACGGATCACGCGGCGGTACGAAACCTGACACTTGACGGAGCAGTGAAGTGCGTCCATGGTCGTCTTCCGCATCCGAGTGTCTTCGAGCGGTTTCCAAACCTGCAGCATCTGTCCCTTGCAAACATTGGCGTATCCAGTTTAGAGCAGTTTCCTAGGCTTGAGAATCTGCAGAAGCTCGTTTTATCGGACAATCGGATAGCCGGAGGGCTTGAATGTTTGGTTGAAGCTGGACTCAGATCGCTGGTTGATCTTGACCTTTCGAATAACAGAATCCAGTATATAGAAGATCTGGCGCCGCTTGCGGAGTTTCAGCTTGTGTCGCTTGATCTGTATGAGTGTCCGGTAACGAGGGTGAAGGACTATAGAGCTAGGGTTTTTGGGCTTATAAAATCGTTGAAGTACTTGGATAAGATGGATGCAGAGGAGAATGAAACGCCCGAGTCTGATGATGAGGAAGAAGAAGACGATGAAGAAGAGGAGGAAGAGGATGATCCAGGGAGTGGAGAAGTGGATGGCGGGGATAGGCCATTAAGAACGGAAAATGGACATGGTAGTATGGCTGTTGAAGGGATCTTAGATGTTGATGAAGATGACGAGAGTGATGCAGATGAGGAAGAGTTGGATATAGTAAGGAATGGCCAGTCTCCGCATCATGAGGCTAATGGATTCCGAATGGTGAGAGCAGGAGAGATAGAAGGTGAGGAGGAGGAAGATGATGGTATTGAGGAGGAAGACAATTCATCAGGAGAAGAGATTGATGAAGAGGATGTAGAGGAGGATGAAGTAGTTGAGGTACAAGAAGACGAGGTTGCAGACAGTGATGACGAAGATGACGGGGTTGAATATGATGAGGAAGATGAAGACGACGACGGGGACGAAGATGATGAAGAAGAGGAAGTTGATAATGAAGAGCGAGGCATGGGGTCACCATCTAGTACAGGACGGTTGGCGAGTACTGAAGGAGAAATCGATGGACATGAACAAGGTGAAGATGAAGCTGATGAGGATGACAATGGTGAAACTGGTGAAGAAGATGATCAAGGTGTGGAAGAAGTCGGTTACAGGGAGGACGATGCGGAAGAGGAGGTAATGGCTCATCTGAACCCTGTGAAAATATGATGTATTTGATATCTTATTGTTTTGTTTTGGCTAGCTAATGTTTTATGCTTAAATTCTTTGCAGTTGCTGTGGTCATGGCTAAAAATTATGTCCTGTGTGTTTTACAGATATTGTGTGCCAATGGTATTTATGTTGTTGGCTCTTCACCTGTGAAGACCCTTTTGGGTTTATTATTAACTTTGGATTCTTAACTAAAGAACATGGATGTATGGTCTAGTGAAATATTATGAGCAATGTGGATTTTATTAGAATTTTTGAAATCTTTAAAACTTGAATATTTCTGATTTTAAAGTATTATTGCAAAAAACATTCTTGTTGTAGTGTTTATATGTGATTGTTGCATGGCATCTTCACTTTCTCTTATAACAAATTGGGTGCTCATTGACAGTTTAATATTTCACATGCTAACGTAACTTGTTTTGAACATCCTATGGTTGAACTACGAGTATTTTGCTTGTGTTGTGGAATAGGTGGGCTAATCTTGTTGACATATGTTTGATTTTGTGTGTATTTTGTTGAAAGATGCTTTGGTAGTTTTATTTGGAATAGTATGGTCGCATGCATTAATATTTGAATGCATACATTTGAGTATTGCTCTTAATATGGTCATTTGTTGTTCATATATTTTTATACTTGTTTTTTTTAGTGTTAATATGTTTTTTTTTCAGACTTGATAATTTTTTTTGTTGATTGGAAGTTTTCTGGTCATTACCGTGAGAGCTCAGGTTCTGTGGTTATTGTGAGTTTTATTTCTCTGAAATGTGTGTGAGGTCATATCGAGTGACTGAACTTTTGGTTTATGTTGCCAGGACGAAGATGATGATGAGGAAAATGGTTCGGGGTACTTGGTACAACCAGTTAATCAACATGCTATAGCTGACGACGGTGACGATGACCTTAATGGAGATAGTGACATGGAGCCTGTGAATGATGAAGACGATGAGGAAGAAGATGAAGATTTATATGGAGAGGAAGATGTCGAAGATGATCTGGATGACAATCACCAGGTTAGGCAAGGTCAAATGCCTTCCTCGTCCACATCGTTCAAGAGAAAGAGATCTGATGAGGATGGTGAAGATGATGACAGTGGGGACAGCGGTGAAGAGGATGATATGGTGCAACAAGCAAAGCTGCCGAAGAAAAATCCCTAGGTTCAGTTTCCTCCCTTTTTCCTCTTTCAGACAGGTTGATGTTTCAGTTAAATTGCATGGCTTGAGAAACACAGGATGCCTATGTAGGTTTAGAACTGTTTTTTAATGCTATTATTGACAGAAGAACTTTTGAACTATTGTGTCAATGGCAGGTTGGAGGTTTTGTTGTTCAAAAATATGGGGTTTTGTGAATGTTTTCCCGCCTGTGCATTGTGATGCCTTTGCATTGATGAAGTAGCCGTTGTGTTATATTTCAAATGTTAGTTATTGCTGTTAGTTTTTTTGGGGCTTTACATGTTTGGTTTGTTCATTTTGGAGGGAACTACCAGTAAGATATATGGAGGGAAATTGACTAGGGAGGGAGATTTGAATGAAGCAGGGTGGAGTGGAAAAGGGGAAAAAAAGAGCAAAAAAGAAGTCATGTGTGTCTGTCTCATAGGTATTCTCATGTTTGTTCTTTTGAGCGATAGGGGGGAAACATGAGAAAACGGCGTCGTCGTCAGGCATGGTAATGTGTGGGAATGATGCCATTGGGTTGGGAGTTGGGACGTCTTTAGCTTGTTGGCTTAATCGGGTTAAAGTCTAATATATATATATTTATGTAATAAACTGTTTGGTTCTTTCTGAGTCAGCGTTTGCAGGTGCGGTTAGTACATAAAAGAGGTCGTGGCAGCCAATAAGCTGTTCGACAATGGCATCTGAATGCTGGCCACATGCGTTGTTTGAATTGTTTGTTTGTTTGTTTTTTGACAGATGCGATATCATCGCAAGGAAAATCAGACGGCTCTCATTGTCTACGCGCTGAACAGCATATTCAACCTAATGTCATGCGCGCTTGGTCCTGAGTGAGAAGTGAAGTAGTAAAAGGCAAGAAGATATGGAGGCGGCATGAGTTTGTTGTCACTTGGACTCGTTCCCTTCCGGCCCAAATATATGGAACCGGGCTTCTTGGTTATAAAATGTTTGTTCCTCAGCAATAGCCCATGAATCGTCAAGAACCTCTTTAACTCATAAGAGATCTGGCCACAAAATGATAACAGTGGTGCTGGTCGTGCCTCTCTCTCTCTCTCACCTTTCAAAATGTCACTTCAACTACTGCTTCCATCACCACCACTCACCTTCAACCACAAGACCATCAGCAGTCCCCGCTCCTGCCGCCCGCTCAGCATCAACTGCAAGGCAAAGAAAGACTCTGTTCCCACCACCACATCCGACGCCAGCAGCAGCAGCAGCAGCAGCAGCTCTACTCTTCTAGAAACATTAGCCATCGCTGGCGGTCTAATCTCTACTCCAGTCGTCGCCTGGTCCCTCTACACTCTCAAAACCACCGGCTGTGGCCTCCCTCCCGGCCCCGCTGGCTCCATCGGCGCATTGGAAGGCGTAAGCTACCTCGCTGTCTTTGCCATAGTCGGCTGGTCCGCCTACACCAAGGCCAAAACTGGCTCCGGTCTCCCCAACGGACCATTCGGGTTGCTGGGTGCTGTGGAGGGCTTCTCATATCTCTCGCTTCTAGCCGTCTTGTTGGTCTTCGGCGTCCAGTTTATCGACACAGGATCCCTCCCAGGACCGCTCCCCTCCGATCAGTGCTTTGGCTGATGTCACTCTTCTTTCGGTTTTGTATGATTATGTAATAAAACATGTGGTCTATGTTCAACAACAACCCCCCCATGTTGCATCATCTGTTTATTCAGCTGAGTTTCAAGAATAATCAATGTTCACAAGCCAAATTGGGTAAAATCCCTAAACCAACGGAGAGGAGTCTAACAATTGTTTAAATGGCAGCCATCCAACGGTATTAACTAACTAACTCAAGCTAAACCAGAGCAAGACGATGCAGAAGACAAAGAAAGAGAGAGAGGAAGACCTTTCACAGTGGAGAGACGACCGACCATCTTCCTCTCTCTTTCTTTCTTTACACTTCATGGAATTCTCACCATGCAATTCCATCCTTTCTCTCTGAACCCTCTTCCTCTCCCCACATTCCCAGGTAACTCAATTTCTCTCTCCCACCCTTCATCATCTCCATTTATCACATTTTTATTGATATTTCTTGCTGTTTTGTTTCCAGGGCTATTGAAACGTAGAGACGAGAAGTTAAGGGGGGAAGGTTTGGAGTTTTGTCCGGCCTGATCTTGACATTCTCAATATCAATAGACCGCCGGAGTTACGTCACAAGAAAAACAGAAAATGAGCTCCTCAGCTGCGTCTCCGGAGGAATCAAGCAACAACAACAACTCTCCTCCTTCCTCCTCACCGCCATCTCCATCCTCCGACTCTTCACCCCCACCACCCTCATCATCTCCTCCTCCACCACCTTCCTCTGACGGCTCATCCCCTCCGCCACCTTCAAATGATAACAATGACGGCTCAAGCAACTCATCCCCTCCACCCCCAGAATCATCTGGCAACTCCGGAAACTCTCCTTCCCCACCTTCATCTAACCGCAGTCCCCCATCGTCTGGAGCATTAGCTCCTCCAAAATCCTCCTCCACCAACTCTACCTCCGGCAGCAATGACGACCACACCAACCAGATTGTCATTGGAGCTGCGGTTGGCGGGAGTCTTCTCCTCATCATGTTCATTCTTTGCTGCATCATTTGCCGCTGCTGCTGGAAGAAGAAGAAGAAGAAGAAGCCAAAGCAGGAAGCAGGCATGAACTACTACGGCGGACCTTCCAAAGGTACGAAGCAAGTGTTACTTAGAACAATTCACTAATTCTATTTTATTGTTCATTGATTTACTCTTTGTATAACCAAAATATTTTATTATAGATTTACAGATAATTTGAATCCTTATCTGTGCAAGTACACCTAATTACAACATTTGCATATTTATGGAAATACTTATGATGAAAAACATATGGCAGGTTCCGGAGAGTACTACCCCAGCTCGCAGCAGAACCACCCCAGCCAATGGCAAACAAGTGACCACGTTGTCAAGCTCAACCAGCCTCCGAGCGGTATGGGAGGAGGAGGTTGGCCAGCACCGCCACCACCTCCTCCAATGATGACCAGTGGAGAAATGAGTGGAAACTACTCAGGACCACGCCAACCGCCCCTCCCACCGCCCTCACCAACCATGGCACTCGGGTTCAACCAGAGTACATTCACCTATGACGAGCTAGCTGCCGCCACTGGCGGATTCGCTCAGTCTAATTTATTGGGTCAAGGCGGGTTCGGGTATGTGCACAAGGGAGTTTTGCCTAATGGAAAGGAGGTTGCTGTCAAGAGTCTGAAGGTGGGAAGTGGACAAGGAGAGCGCGAGTTTCAGGCTGAGGTTGAGATCATTAGTCGCGTGCATCATAGGCATTTGGTTTCGCTCGTTGGGTATTGCATTGCCGGTGGCCAGAGAATGTTGGTATATGAGTTTGTCCCGAACAATACCTTAGAGTATCATCTTCATGGTATGTAGATTTTTTTTCTTCTAAATATTTACTTTTTCTAAGAAATGAGGTCACTAATTTCCCTGGCCTGGTTACAACAGGAAAGGACAGACCTGTGATGGACTGGCCATCGAGGCTGCGCATCGCGCTTGGATCAGCTAAAGGTCTCGCGTATCTTCACGAAGACTGTAAGTCACTGATCTACACCTTCTGATATAATCTTCTTATGCAGGATTTATTCAATTTTGGCTTGAATCGCGAGTCTGATTTTTTTTAAATGTCATCCGCAGGTCATCCGCGCATTATCCACCGTGACATCAAGGCTGCCAATATCCTTATTGACTACAACTTCGAAGCGATGGTATTACAAAATCTAGTGGATTTCATTCACTAGCATTTTGCAACTGTTAAGTTCCGTCAGGCCTTATATATTTACCATTCATGTGAAAATTTCCAGGTAGCTGATTTCGGGCTGGCAAAGCTCTCTTCTGACAATTACACCCATGTTTCTACTCGCGTCATGGGCACATTCGGGTAATTCTCAGCTCACAAAACAGTAGACTTTTCTCGTGGTATTACTCGAAACACTGAACTAGAAAAATACACATTGCAGCTATTTGGCTCCAGAGTATGCAGCAAGCGGTAAGCTGACTGAGAAGTCTGATGTGTTCTCTTTTGGAGTAATGTTGCTAGAACTGATCACTGGAAAGCGACCCGTCGACAATACTAGTGATGAAGACAGCTTGGTTGATTGGGTACGTGATTTTTAGCATTTGTTTCAGCTCATGGAACTTTTGAACTGTTGACAATCTGTCAACATAATTTTTTTCAAACAGGCTAGGCCACTTCTGACTCGTGCCTTGGAGGATGGAAACTATGATGAACTCGTTGATCCGCGATTAGGTAACAATTATGACCGACAGGAAATGGCACGTCTCATTGCTTGTGCTGCAGCAAGTATTCGCCATTCTGCCAGAAGGCGGTCTAAGATGAGCCAGGTCTGAATCTAATAATTTCGTAAAGATAATTTTGTTCCCTTTGTGTCACTGAGATTTTTATAGTCATGGAAATATTTCCGGCTGAGAGTCTGATAATACTAAAAAATTTGTATCCAGGTCGCGCGAGCCTTGGAAGGTGATGTATGGCTAGAAGCTCTTAACGACGCTGGCAAACCAACTGGACAAAGCACGAATTACAGCTCAAGCTCAGACTATGACACAGCTGCGTACAATAATGACATGGCAAAGTTCAGACAAACAGCATTGGCGAGCGGGGACAGTGGAGATTATTCTGGAAGCACTGGTGAGTTTGGGAACAACACTTCCTCTTCAAGTGGTGAATTGGGCCACTCAGCAAAGCCAACCAGAGGACTATAACTAACGCAGCCATATGACCAAAATGACGACTGATGTGCAAAACCAGCCATATCGCATTTGCTAAAACTCAGTGACACAATCTGCTGGCAACATTTCTAAGACATGGGATCTGATCTGTTGTTTTTGAAAACTTAAATTTTATGGAATAAGGTGAAACTGAGATGCCTTAGCAGGGCCACATTCGTGTTCCTCGCTACGATAAGTTCCCAATAGACCTAAAAGGTCTGAAAATTTCTTATTCCTCTTCTAAGTGTGTGTACTAAGTGATAAACCAAATATGGAGAAGTCAAGTCTACGGTCAAGGAGACAATTATTAGCCAAGGAAACAATTATTGCCTAAGATTTATTATGGTCAAAACTATGTATATAGACATATCTATATTAGGAATATCCCTGTGTATATAAGGATGAGTAGTCATCATACAAATTATCAGAAATTATTACAATTACCTATAATACGCCTCTGGTCATTTCTTCTTCTACTATCATTCAGTTATCATGGTATCAGAGGTATCAAACACCTCACCTTCCGCTATTTCCAGTCCAGCCTCGACAAGCACTGTTCAACCAGTCCAGCCTCGACAAGCACTGTTCAAGCTGTCCCGATGCCTATAATGAACTTGGACATGTTGCAAGCCGATGTTTTAAACGATTTCAGCGAGATTTTTTGGGAATGGATAATGATGGACGGAACACCTCCCGACAAATTGCAATGGCGAACCATGTTCAGCAGGGTCACACTTCTAATTATCCAGTTGATCCGGCCTGGTACTTAAACACGGGAGCAACCGATCATCTTACAAATGATCCGGAAAAACTACACACCAAGGAGGATTATAATGGAAAAGATCAAGTTCACACCGCTGATGGTTCAGGTATGGATATTATTCATGTTGGCAACACCACTTTAAATACTCACTCTACCAAACCATTATTTCTCCGTAATATCCTTCATGTCCCCTCTATCACAAAGAACTTGGTATCAGTTCACAAATTCACATGTGATAACAATGTAAGTGTTGAATTTTATCCTAACAAACTACTCGTGAAGGATCTGGCTACAAACACGGTACTCCTTAAAGGTCGAAGCTACGGGGGCCTATACACAATTGATGAACCACAACCCAAAGGAGTTTTTCACAGCATCAAAGCATCTTCGGATCGATGGCATGCTCGTTTTGGCCATCCATCGATTCCTATTGTAAGACACATACTACACAGGCATAACCTGCCATCTTTATCGTCCACAGTATCTTCAATTTGCAATGCATGTCAACAAGGCAAAAGTCGCCAGTTACCGTTTCACACATCGAGTTATGTAACAACTATGCCGCTTGAGTTAATTTTCTCGGATGTATGGGGACCTACACAAACTTCTGTTCATGGATTTCGCTACTATGTGAGTTTTGTCGACGCTTTTTCCCGATTTACTTGGATTTACTTACTTAAACGAAAAAATGAGGTCTACGAAATTTTTCGTAAATTCCAAGTACATGTTGAACGACTTTTTAGTCACAAAATCTTGCGAGTTCAAACTGATTGGGGAGGGGAATACATCAAATTACATAGCTTCTTCGACAAATTGGGTATCCTACATCGTGTATCATGTCCCCACACACACCAGCAAAACGGAACCGCAGAACGGAAGCACCGTCACATCGTCGAGACTGGACTTACTCTCCTTGCTCATGCATCTGTACCCCTCAAGTATTGGCCCGAATCTTTCTCCACGGCATGCTTTCTCATCAATCGAATGCCTACTCCCGTTATTTCCATGCAATCTCCACTTGAACGTCTATTCAAGGAACCACCGGACTATGCGTTTTTCAAGGTGTTTGGATGTGCGTGTTGGCCGAATCTTCGACCTTACAATAATCACAAACTTCAATTTCGGTCAATGAAATGTGTCTTCCTCGGATATAGTTCGCTACACAAAGGATACAAATGCCTTCACATACCTACAAATCGCACTTATATCAGCCGTGATGTTATATTTGATGAGTCTAGCTTCCCCTTCTCAGAGAGTAGTCACTTGACAGCGTTCCCCGACTCAGAATCCTCTTCTTCAATCCCATTACAAATACTGATGCATCCACAAGATAACACCCAACTTAACCCCACACCGTTGGCCCAACATCACTTGGTTTCTCCTACAGTTAGTAGGCCCAACTCACCAGTCCACTCTGGTCAAACAGACCAACCCGTCTCCCCTTCTTGTCCCGATACCACTGAACCCATCCATCAACCGGATTTCGAATTACGCTCCTTGCCGAACTCTACCGAATCACCCACAATCCCGACGGCGTCGACTCCCTTACCTGGTGATATGACTCTTGATCGACCCGTCACCCGAGATATGCGCGGCATCGTCGTCCCGAAGAAGAGATCGGACGGAACAGTCTCTTGGTTAGCCGCCCGTATTGCTCCAGCACTTCGGGATCCCACTGCTGAACCAACTCATCATCAAATTGCACTTACCATTCCACACTGGCGTGATGCTATGGAACGAGAATTTGAAGCCTTAATCGCTAACAACACTTGGAATTTGGTTCCATCACAACCCGGTCTAAATGTAATAGATTGCAAATGGGTATTCAAGGTCAAGCGAAGAGCCGACGGGACCATTGATCGTTACAAAGCTCGTCTGGTGGCCAAAGGTTTTCGACAGCGGTATGGATTAGACTATTCTGATACATTTAGTCCGGTAATAAAACCAACCACCATTCGCATTCTACTCTCTCTTGCTGTTACTCGAAATTGGGACATTCGCCAACTTGATATTCAAAATGCTTTCCTCAATGGCTATCTCGAAGAGGAGGTATATATGAAGCAACCGCCGGGCTTTGAAGACCCGAAACGGCCAAAGGATTTATGTCGTCTTGTAAAAGCCATCTATGGCTTAAAACAGGGACCCCGAGCATGGAATCAGCGTCTTCAAGCCGCCCTATCGAAGCTTGGGTTCAAATCTTCAATGGCAGACACCTCCTTATTCATCCTACAAAAGCCAGGTATCATAATGTATCTACTTGTGTACGTTGATGACATTATAGTTCTCAGCTCATCTCCTGTGGCTACAAAGACTCTTGTGATCGAACTCTGCAAGGAATTTGCTGTGAAGGATCTCGGCCAGTTACATTTTTTTCTTGGAATTGAAGTACAACATCTTAAAAAAGGTATCACTTTGACTCAGCACAAATATGCAAAGGACCTCCTTATTCGTGCATCTATGCAGAAATGCAAACCTTCTGTTACACCAATGGCTTCGACTGAACGTCTGTCCGCAAATGATGGCGTTCCTCTTCCGCCAGACCAAGCTACAACGTATCGCAGCATTGTAGGAGGACTTCAATATCTTACACTAACCAGGCCGGATATTTCTTTTGCCGTTAATAAGGTCTGCCAATTCCTCCATGATCCAAAATCCACTCACTGGTCGGCCGTCAAGCGTATATTGCGATATGTCCAAGGTACGATACATCATGGTCTTACTATACAACCTCTCTTGTCTTGTACACTATCTGCCTTCTCAGACTCAGATTGGGCTGGAGATATTGATTATCGGAGGTCCACCGGGGGATATGCCGTCTTTCTTGGGAGTAATCTAATAGCTTGGAGTGCTAAGAAACAAACCACGGTATCTCGATCTAGTACGGAGTCTGAATACAAAGCCGTGGCAGACACAACCGCCGAAATCATTTGGATCGAAGGTTTACTAAAAGAGCTTAATATCCAATACAACTCTCCCGTCTTATGGTGTGACAATATAGGAGCAACTTACTTATCTACAAATCCAGTGTTTCATGCACGCACAAAACACATTGAAATTGACTACCATTTCGTCCGAGAGAGAGTGGCACGAAAACTACTTCACATTCGATTTATCTCTTCCAAACATCAGCTAGCAGACATCTTCACCAAGCCACTACCACAACCTCAGTTCAAAGAATGTATACGCAATCTCAACTTAATCTCGACAGTTGATATTGAGGGGGGCTGATAAACCAAATATGGAGAAGTCAAGTCTACGGTCAAGGAGACAATTATTAGCCAAGGAAACAATTATTGCCTAAGATTTATTATGGTCAAAACTATGTATATAGACATATCTATATTAGGAATATCCCTGTGTATATAAGGATGAGTAGTCATCATACAAATTATCAAAAATTATTACAATTACCTATAATACCCCTCTGGTCATTTCTTCTTCTACTATCATTCAGTTATCACTAAGAACTTACAATGTATTGGTGTAATGTATTAACTATCTACCTGAATGTGTCCTAGTAGCTGAAATATTCAGTTTCAGACAGGAAGTATCTACACATTTTTCACCAAAATGGAAATTAAATTTATAAATTAAAACTACAAGTTTGTCAAATTATGCAAAAAAACAAAATTATATTATTTAGATGTTTAGTATTTATTAATAAGCCTTTCAAAAGCAAAGAAAAATGGCGAAAAAGGATTTGGTCGTGTGGTTTGAACTCTTGACAAATAGTCAAGAAGTCAAGAGTTTGATTCCACTTAGTAGCATTTTCTCAAGTCTTCATATGTATCCGATAGAGTTCTCATACAATATGTATAACATGCATGCATTCATATGATGATTAATATGGATAAGATATAAGAAACCTCATATCAAAAAAAAAGCAAAGAAAAATGTTGTCAACATAAATTGGAGACGATGTCCTCCGTTCAGATTCCGGATTCAATTGAACCGGTACGCAATGAACCGTTGATTTTTCCGGTTCGGGTTATTGAACACATAGCAAAACCCTTTTTGGTCGCGACCATGGCCGCTTCCTCTCGTAGTTGTATTCATCTCACTGCTCTGTGGCCAGATAAGTCTAGCTAGGGTTACGGCACAGTCCGATGCCCGCACAGCTCGATTCATCTTCGTAATTCCATCCCCGACAAAGCGTCTCTCTGATTCAAGCATGGCGGATTTCAACAGCGCGTTCAGGGACAACAGTCCCGCTGCTTTGCAGGCTCGAACCAAAGTCCAGAATCGCCAAAATGTTCTTCAGATGAAGATGGTAATGTTCTGACTGGATTCCGGATTTGATCTGTTTTTTCAAGATTATTATAGTTCGTGTAATGATGTGTTAGGTCTTGGGAGCGGTGATTTTCCGATTAGGATCTGATAGATATGCTGATTGCTATGGCTGTTGCATGGATTTTCAAATTTTATTTTTTATACAGATTCGCTTGTTGATAAAGGTGATTGTATGCTCGTTTTTGTTATTCTTTTGTTGTGGAGCAGTATGTTTGAGTAGGTCCTTTTCTTAGATTGTCTGGTTATGAAGTTTAGGCAAGCCTATGCAGTTCCAGTGCCATTTTTAGTGAGAAACTCATCACTACTGATTGAGGATGCAATATAATAGCCATATAGCATGATTGCCTGATTGGCTTAATTGCGCATTAAGTATAAAACTGAAGAATAAAGTGGGGGGTTTTGGTGGTCTAGTATTCAGACTTATTCTTATACGACGAATTTTTATCTGTCATTTCCATCTCATATTGATGAGCCCGTCTTTGAGAAGTTTCTATCTTGTTGAAGTAGCTTCGAAAAGTTATATATATTTGGTGCATTGCTTTAAGGATATCAGCAGTTTCTGAATGCAAAATCCGATATGAATATCATGCTGATTAAAATCATGAGGGTTTACATACGGTGTGAACTCATAAAACAGTAGCAGTACACTATGTCAGGCATTTCCTGATTCACCCTCCTATTACTAAACATTGCTGAAGTCTAAATCTCGAAACCATGCTTCCTACATTTGTATACTTTGTGATTATTGAGAACCTTAAACTGTTTAATGTTCATTTGATGTTTGGCTTTGGTATATCAGATGGGACAGGCTCATCCAACTGGCCTGACCAACAATCTCCTGAAACTCTTTGAGGCTCGCCCCCCTTTGGAATTCAAACCGCCTCCTGAAAGAAGGAAATGTCCACCTTATACAGGTAAGGTTACCCTATAGTACCTTTGACTTGTTCCATACGCCGTACACTCATTGAAAATCTTATAATTGTCCTTATTTTACTTTAAAGGGATGGCACAATTTGTTGAGAAGTTTGCTGAGCCAGGCGATCCTGAGTATGCACCACCTCCACAGGAAGTTGAACTTCCTGTAAGCTTCATAACTCAATTGCATATTTTTGATGGTTTGTATTGTGCTCTATTAAAGATGTATCATATTGAGGGTGCATGTTTGGTCTTTTAAATCTATGAAAGCGCACACTGATTTGGAGAAATAAATGCCATTTCTTAATGTAAAAGTGCATTTTACCTCCCGCTCACACGCCTAGTATTTATGGCGCTTTAGTTGTGGTTCATTTTTTCTGCTGCTTCCATCTGTGAATGTAGTCCCAAAAGAGGGCTCGGATTCACAAGCTGAGGCTAGAAAAGGGAGAACAGATAGCTGCTGAAGAGCTAAAAAAATGTAATATACTTTTTTGTGTTGCAGTAAGATGGATTTGTAGTGTTGTGTTTTTTATATAAAATAACTAACTGAATATATTCAACTTACATTTTTTGCTGTAGATGATCCTAATAATGACCCGAATGTTTCTGGAGATCCATACAAGACCTTGTTTGTTGCTAGACTCGTAAGTATAAATTTTGTTGATTATCATTACATCTCATCAATGTGCTACCATCACCTCCTCCAATTGTATTCATTTACAGCAAGTTCCTATTAAATACATATTTTGTGTGTAGAACTACGAGACTACTGAATCCAAAATCAAAAGGGAGTTCGAGGCTTATGGCCCAATCAAACGGGTAAGTTTTTTTACATTTCTTAATGGGGTCGGTAAGATCTTTTTATGTTCAAATTTGCCTCTTTTCTTTTGCATTATTACAATGTCAGCCATCTTTGAAGTATCATTTTAAGAGCTGAATGATCAGGACCAGTAGACTGATGATTGCTTGCCTGATATATCACATATCTAAGGACTAATAAACACGTGGTATGCACATAATTAAGAATGGTGATATCTATGTTTGTCAGTGCTGTATTGTCGAGAGTTTTCAGTCTGGCAGTTCAAGGTGATATGCTTTCGTTTTCCTCTGCTGTAAAATGTGCACTTTGATCTGTATTTTCATCAGTGAGAGGTGACTGATATGTATAGTGAGTAAACCTATCGCTATAAACTGACTTTGACTCCAGAACAGAAGTGTTCCCCCCTTTTTTTCTACGCTGGTAGTGTTCATATGTAAAAAGCATATCCCGGCCAAGGTATTGTTGTAGACGGTAGTATCTGGGGACAATACATAATAGTATGGTGATGATACGATGTAGACTGTAGTGCTGACTGCTGACAGCATACAAGGTAGAGCTGGTAGTGATCATTTACTCTATGTTGTTACTTAACAAGGACACCTTTATGTCTATTAGAACAAAGCTTGACAGAAGCCAAGGTAAGTAGCATAGCCAAGAAGGTTTGTTGTTTATATTTAGTACGGTTCCATTATATCCAAATTCAACCTTTGGTACCATGGAGGATGCTGCAAACTTGATCAAATTTGAAGTTTGAACTCAAGGATGTTGCCTGGGGCTTATGCTTTGAAAGGAGACTTACATCTCTGCAGCCAGTGGTTAAAACTAGTAGGGAGAGTAAGCTTATTGATTTTGGTTTCAAGTGTATAATTATACTAAAAAGAGTTGCTCTGTGTTCCTAGAGTTATGAAATTACTGTCTTTGCATCAGAAGTTGAGAAGATATTCGGGTATCAAAATACTTTCTTTTTCCTGATTACTTTATATTCTATAAAAAGTACATCCTGGTAAGATAAGGATAGTACGTACAAACTGTTAGTTGGTCCTGGCCATTTGTTCTCCTGCAAATCTAGCTTTGGCGCTCAATTGAGGATGCTTTGTGATTCAAGGTGAGCACGGCTAACAAGGCATATGCCTATCTGCCGTGCCATTTAGATTCCCTGTTAACCCTTTTGGGAACCACTGAAACCCCCTTTTTTTACAATCTTGTAATTCGAAATCTTGCTATTTGTATGCGATAGTCGATGGCAATTCCTTCTTTCTCCTCGATTCAGGTTCGGCTGGTTAATGACAAAGAGACAAACAAGCCCAGGGGTTATGCTTTTATTGAGTTCGTGCATACAAGAGACATGAAGTGTATGGTTCCTTCAGTGTATTTATGGTTCGCAGTTCCGTTCTTCATTGTTATACATCATATACCTGATTTTATATCGATGTCATACAGCTGCATACAAGCAAGCCGATGGAAGAAAACTTGATAATAGAAGGGTTTTGGTGGATGTTGAACGTGGTAGAACTGTTCCCAATTGGCGGCCTCGCAGATTGGGTGGTGGACTTGGAACAACTAGAGTTGGAGGGGAAGAAGTAAATCAAAAATATTCTGGAAGGTAAATATCCTGATTGTGTTATTGAACACGTCTCGGGACTAGTTGGATTAATATCTCCTATATTGACTGTGGCGTGTGATTGTTTTTCACACTAATATTTGGATGGCAATGGTTTCTTTGCGTCACAATCATGCAACAACACTTTATCTAGTGATACTCCAATGTGCGTAGTGTGATACTTTCTCAAGATCTTTTCTGGATGCAACTTTTAAAATTTCTTATCTGTGGCTTTCAGGAAAGATGAGTAAGAGAGGTGTCTGGCACCTTAACTAGTTAGTTAGTAGTTTATAGGTACAAGCTACTAATAATGCTAGTTGTACCTTTGTAGATTACACCGCGTGATGGTTAGTCACTAAGTTGCCAATTCTTTAAGTGTAGTAAGTTAGCCACAGTGTTGGTGTAGACTAAGGATTTGTTAATTTACATAAGTCCCGTCATTGGCTTGATAACGTGTGCAGTATCTTTATGTCGCTTTCAGTGTGCTGTAAGTGAATTAATATGTCGTGAGTATGCAATCAAATTTGTTAATAATCGTTTTGCCCACCTCTTTTTATAGAGAACAACAATCAGGACCATCAAAGTCAGAAGAGCCAAGAGTCCGAGAAGATAAACATGTGGAGCGGTATGTCCATTTTGCAATATGTTAATTAAACTGCTGGTTCTTTTTTGAACGTAAAGCCTGACTTGTTTCTGTTTATGTATACGCAAATTATTTGAAGCTTTGTTTCATATACATGTAAATAATTCAAAAAATTGACATCATAGGGAGAGAGAGAAATCCCGTGAACGAGGAAGAGAAAGGGAAAGAGAGAAGTCACATGAGAGGCCCAGGGAACGCGATACAAGGGAGGACAGGCGTCATAGAGACCGTGATAGAGACAGGAACAAAGACAAGGAAAAGGATCGAGGGCGAGACCGTGAGAGAACACGCGATCGTGATAATGATCGTGGCCGTGACAGGGATCGTGTTAGAGACAAGGATCGTCATCGTGACCGTGACAGGGAAAAGGTGAAAGATGTAGATTATGAAGCTGGGGAAGATGATCGTGGCCGTTCACGTGACAGAGGATATGACTATGACAACCTAGATTCAAAGCATGATTCTAGGCATGGAGGAAAGAAACGTGACTATGATCGTCCGGCCCCAGAGGAGGGTGCCTGGAACGATCTCCCTGATCAGAAGCACATGCATGCAGACCCTGGTGCTGAAAAGTATGATCCATATGAACATCATGGTGGGTATGATGCTCCAGAGGACCATGATCGTTACAGTCGCGAGCGTGATCATGACCGATATGATCAGATGGAGATGGACGATCACAGTCGAAAGAGGTCACTTTCCCGAGAGTATGAACACTAACGGGGGAATGTTGCTGGTGGATCCCATCTCATGGTTTATTTACCTTGCTGCTATATGTAGTCCTCATTCACCATCAGTGGGAAAAACAGATCAAATGTCAATGGAATGACTACAAGGATTGCTCGTTTCTTGTTATTCTTCTTAAAAGACTTGTGCACGCAACTTTGCTGGTGAGACATCTTTTTGTTTTTGATGATTATTGTGTGTTCCAGAAGAATTGTTAGATTCTGGATTTGTATTCTGGAATAAATGTTGCATGATGATATACCATTTGTAGAGTATCAAAGTCCACATATTTTGACAATTTCTTTGAAGCCCCAGTGGTGCAAAATTAACCTATAAGCTACTCAACGAAACATAACTTGTGAAACAATGATCAGCTGTTTTTATTGATTTAGTACTTGATATAAATCCACAATCAAAAGAAGAAAAACAGTTAGTTATTGTTATTAGTTATTGGTTGTTGATTCAGTTAAAGTGAAGATGTATGTATGAGCGGAGATGGGCAAGACATATATCAGTAAAAACAGTGTTTTTTTTTTTATGGAAGTAAAAACAGTGTTAGGGTTTGCTGTAGTCGCTTACCAGATTCTCCGCCGTTGATATAGTTTTCCTGTAAAAATTAATGAAGTAAAGTACATGTTTACTTTGACGTGAAATTCAAATATTTGTACAAGATCAGTGTTTAAGGAATTCATTTACATAGTTACATACAAGTAGATGATCTATAGCTAGTTCCATTTCCATGGACATATGCAGTACGTTCCCGTACAAAGACATGCATCTTAATATCTTTTGCATTTTGCACTCCTAGGGTTGAATCAGAGGTGGCAAATCTGTTATACATCCATTAACCATCCGCGAAAATTCATCCGTTATTTGGTATTCATCCATTAATCATCTGCGAAAATTCATCCGTTATCCATTCGTTTAGTTAATGAATTTAATTAATCCAAATCCATTAAAAACCATTAATGAAATATATATTTTTCTAAACAACAACTCCTCTGGACATCTGCTCTCGGACACCTTTAAATAACTTGTTACTGATGAAGTCTATTCTAGGCAGTGTAATTTATGTGATAAACTGCTAATTAATGATATATTTGAACTGATTCTTATAACAATTTCTATATAACTCTTGTCTCATGGATGCAATTGCCTTTCAACAGACAACAATTGAATGACAAACAGATAATGTTTTGCAAATAATGCATCATTATCCTATAACTTTAATAAACAAATTATATCTTAACTATCAATTAAAATTTATGATTAATTCGCTTAACCCTACTCTTATCAACTAGAAAATTTTCTATAGAACTAAACTTGTCCTTGTTATTCAATATCCGCAAGAGTTCAGATCTGGTGCAAAGTAAATTTTTGGTACAAAATACAAAATTTGTCAAAATTATTTTATAATTCGTCAGTTTATTTTATAATTCGTCGAAATTCAAGCCGAAAAATGAAAAAGACGACATAATTCGTCACACAACAAAAAACCCAAAAAATTAAGATTTAATCTCATCCATTCAATCACAAGATGAAGGACTATGATTAGTTTGTATTTTGTACCAAAATATCAACTTTGTATCTAATCCTTTTCCTATCCGCAAATATGTTAATAAACTGGACATAAGAACATTATTTTATTCATTAACGCGAGTCTTCTCTTCTTTCCCTTTTCTCGCAAGTGTGAGAATTTGAAGGATAATTGATCAAAGCATACATGACAAGAGTATAATAAAAACATCAGCATAAGTGTTTCTTCTCCTGCTTTCCCAACATAGAACTAAACATAGAGGAATTTGTTATCAAACCTTGTCAAAAGAGATACGCTGAATTTATACCGTCGTTTAAAGACATCAGCATGCAATTCTATCCTTCCAATATTCTCGCTGTTATAATCAAACCATATAATGAAATCTTCCATTCAAATTTGGTCCGTCCACGAGAAAGGACCAACTTTTGCTTCTCCTCCGTAACGTTCAACTTGATAGCAATCAGATAAAACCTTCCAAGCACTAGTAGTAGATGAATAAAACTCTCTATTGAAAAATAGAGAATATACTTTTTAATCATGTCATATTTCTTATGATCATTCTACCGACTTTATAATTAAAACGAGCTGCTTCATGATCATTTTTCATGTTCAACATATCCAAATCCAAATATTTGTCGACGGTGATCAGGGGTATGTTGCTTTCGTCGATTGCACAATAGAAAGGTGATGGAGCCGGAGGTAAGACTTTCAGTTCTACTTCTCTTATAGTTGGATTCCACAAAGCAACTTTGTTGGTGCTAAAATCAAATATGGAGTACGTAGACTCCATCCATAGCCAACATATCAAATATATTGTAGGGAGCATATGGCATGTGAATATGGATCACTCATTCTTTCAATTAACATATGCCATGTCTCAATGTCCCTTTTTTTGTTGTTGTAGAAATGTGTTTAAGATCAGCTTCGTCGAGGGATATGGGACTGAAAAAGTTCAACGCGGTCGGGGGAACGTGTCTTCCGTAAAATAAGGAAAGACAACAATGAATTACAATTACCTCGTCCTCGAGAATAATAGTTTTTCATATGATATTCGGCTGCAAATTAATCTCGAGCTGCTAATAAACGTACTCTTGCCATGACTTGGATACCAGTTTCATCCTAACCAAACACTTGACATCTCGAAGGTTCACCAAGATGAAACTTATAATATCTTCATGTAACTCTCCGTCCATCATCTTCTCCATGTGATCCGCCCCAATAATATTGACTTATATAAGTAGCTAGGATGGGATGAATACAATCATAAAATATATATATTTGTAGTTGTAGACTTGTATAGTTCCTCAAATATATATATATATATATATATATCTATATATATATATGTATAGGGAGCACTCGGTTGAGGCAGGGTTATAATAATGAGGTAAGTGAGGCACATTGTGAGCCACTCATTTTGTATATGTGGCAAGGAATAATACCGGAATAGTGTTTTGTTTTTTGCTTTTTGCATTTTATTGTTGGTAGTGGGTTTTACTAATTGGACACGTGGCGCGCCCACAATGCACTGGGGGTTGATGGATGGTTGAGATCGTGCCTCACGTTGCCTCACGTTTGGGAGGCTGCTTGCCTCATTTGAACGCTCCTCTATATATATATACTTTCTTTAGGAAAATAATCCGGTGCAAAGTTAATTTTTTGGTACAAAATACAAACTAATCATAACTCTTAATCTTGTGATTTGAATGGATGTGATTAAATCTTGTTTTTTTTCGGTATTGTTATTGGTGACGAATTATAAAATGAAACTGACTTTGTACCTGATCTTGACCCGACTTCTATAATTGTATTATCGAAATGAGATATTATTATTTTTTAAATCAGAGGGTCAAGATCAGGTACAAAGTCAAATTTTGGTACAAAATACAAAATTCGTCAAAATCATTTTATAATTCGTTAGTTTATTTTATAGTTCGTCAAAATTATTTTATAGTTCGTCACTTTTCGAGCCGTAAAATGAAAAGACGACATAGTTGGTCAGTTTCATTATTTTATAATTCGTCACAAAAAAACACCAAAAAAATCAAGATTTAATCTCATCCATTCAAATCACAAGATCAAGGGCTATGATTAGTTTTATTTTATACCAAAAAATTAACTTTGCACCGGATCATTTTCCTTAAATCAGAAATAGTTAACTGTTTACATATTTTGTAGTTTTAATTGAAAAAAGATTTAATCAAAGAATTGGTCGCCCCAAATTTATTGATGTTGTACAGGCTTAAAAAGATTTCTTTTATTTTCAATTACTCTTAAATGCAATCGGCATTTGCCACCACCCATTCCCATAAATTAGGCCATCATCTGTTATCAATAATAAATCCTTCTATTTTTAACCCCAACCATTTCATTCCTTAGGAAACCACCACTGCATTGCACATGTATCATATATCTCATCTTCCTTATAAAATTGGCCACCACAGTTATCACAAAATATCAAAATATCACCACATTTTCATCTTACCAAATAAATCTGTGAAGTACTTTATCCATGGCGAATGCAACTTCTCATAATGAACAAGACTTGCTTGCATCTCTTCCCAAGCAAATATGGTACAAGGGAGACCATCTTTACCAGCTTAAGGGTTTCTGGTTCAGAACACAATATTTGCTAGGAACCCAACGTGTCCTTCACCACTTCAAACCTCTCCCAACTGATGTCATTTTAGCCTCTTTCCCAAAAACTGGCACAACCTGGATGAAATCTTTGCTTCACTCCGTCGTGAATCGGAATTCTGGAGATTCCTTATACGATAACCACCCTCACGAGCTCGTTCCTTCCTTAGAAATTCAACTATACAAAGAGAATGATACTATACCTCCTCGTCCCACCAATACTGGCAGTTCCACGTCCACCAGGATCTTAAGCACCCATATACCATATCAACTCTTTGCTGAAAAGCTAAATGCTTCTGACTGTCGGGTTGTGTATGTGACTCGGAATCCTAAGGATACGCTAGTCTCGCTTATGCATTTTGTAATGAATGCACGAGAAGCAACAGAGAATTTCTCATCAGAGAAAGCTGTAGATTTGTTTTGCAGGGGTGTATTGCCATTTGGTCCTTATTACGACCATGTGCTAGGCTATTGGAAAGAGAGCTTGCGCAGGTCAGATAAAGTCTTCTTTGTCACCTACGAGGAGCTAAAGGAAGATCCAAAGACCCACTTGAGGAGGCTGGCTGAGTTCTTGAAATGCCCGTTTAATGGTAAGGATGGGGAGGATCAACAGGTGGACGACATAGTCAAGAAATGCAGCTTTGAGAATCTGAGTAACTATGATGCAAACAAATCAAGCCATGTCCCTGACTGGATAGAAGTACCATATAGTTCTTTTTTCCGACTGGGCAAAGTTGGGGATCATAAAAACTACCTTGAGGACAAGGATGTGGCACGCATCGACGAAATGACCAGGGAAAGATTTCATAAGTCTGGTTTCATGTATGTAATTTGACAAGAATTAGCAGCTTAAATTTTTTTAAAAATTAAGGCAAGTCAACATGTGCTAGCTAGATAATTTTACTCAGTACCTTGAATGATGTCAAGTTAATGATAATTCTTATCCAAAAACAAAAAAAAAGTCAATGAAGAACAGATTGTTTACCTTATTCAGTACTCTATGTTCATCATCTTGTAAT
The DNA here is from genome assembly GCA_033675215.1 of Rhodiola kirilowii. Lineage (NCBI taxonomy): Eukaryota > Viridiplantae > Streptophyta > Magnoliopsida > Saxifragales > Crassulaceae > Rhodiola > Rhodiola kirilowii. The sequence continues at coordinate 1,657,429 of CM066203.1, read as the reverse complement.
TGTAGGCACTGAATTGCAATCACAGTTTTTGCTTTATGGTAAACCATTAAAGCTCAAGTAACTTTATCAAACTTCTGGTAAGACTGTATAGATCATTGTGGTCTCTACATTTGATTCAATTACCAGCTCATGCACTTGCATTGGTTCTTCAATCCAAAAATGACGTTGCACTAGCATTCGGGCAAATAAAGTTGATTGAAACTTCATCTTTGACAATTAACTGCCAACTAATTTGCAGACTTTGGGTATAGAGTAGGCATGGCACATGTATTTGGAGCAAGTTAAGTCTTCTCTAAATACATTGCATATGAGGGGTACGGTTTGAACATGGATCTATCATGTGGTGCAAGTGCAACCAAGAATTCAAAGAAATCATTCCCACATTGTTCTCCATTACCAATCTTGATACGGGCGATGGACGTCCACCCTTTGACGCAATATAAAAGTGTAATATTCTGACTAACAAAACAAAGAATTTTGATCATATGACTACTACCTTGAGGAAGAGGACATAATGGAACAAATTGAAAAATCTATTAATTCCAACACAGTCGTTTTTTATGTAAAGATTTTAATGTGAAGTGGGCATTTTTAGAAATCAAAATAAACAAAGTCCGTTGGTTAAGAAGTCCTTTGGATCCTTACGCCTGGGTTCGAGTCCCGGGGCGATTTGGGTGGATGAGTGCGGATTCATGGTAAAAAGTGTCAAACGTGGTCTGCGCTTCAGAAGTGGAGAGATGTATCAGATGCTTGCAGATCCGATCAAGATGCCTTGCTAAGAGCTACGGAGATCAATATATATGTACTAGATGATAAAGTTCAAATGTAATGTAATGTTCATAGGTGTTATATGCGCCCACTATCAAAAAAATCAAAAAAAATAAGAAGCAACACTGAAAATAGACATAGAGAACCAACCAAACGAAGAAGACGCTTGCCTCCAAAAAGGAGCAGGCCGGCTCCGGCGAAGTAATGTAATTTAGTACTAATAGTGTCACGACGTATATTTAATATATTGCACAAATTGGTAATTAATGAGCATCGTTTTTTAGATAATGACGGAATTACTTAATATTTATGTAAAAATAAATAAAAATAATATGATATTTAATGACGCACCAGCAGCAAAAGAGAAAAGAAGAGGTCAAATATACTCTGATTCAGTTTTAACCTCATCTGGAACATATTCTAGGTCCATAATTTGTTTAAAAGTTTAATGGCCCAATAAAATGGTTCTGCTTTGCTAAATAGGTATTTCCGTATTTGTGAATCCCAATTAAATATACTCTAAACATATTTAGTTTAATAGTTATTTACTTTATTTTAGCTCAGTATAAGTGAAAGAAAACATAATTTAATAAATTACAGCTTAGAAATTTATATTAAAGAAACAAGCACTAAATCCAAACCGAAATAACCATAAAAAAACCAAAATTGTGATGATGTAAGCTTTAGAATTGCCCATCAAAATTTGACAATGAAGATCTAACAAAATAATTTTGTTTTACAAAACAACTTAATTATATTATATTAAATTAAATAAAAGATATGAATCAAAAACAGAAATAATGAATATCAATCGCTAAAACTGTCTTAAATTACTACAACTTATTTATTAATTGAAGGTCTCTTTTTTCTATCTTGCTTCAGGCCTCCGATTAGTTTGACACTGCCCTGCATCCACTGTGGATGTGTTTTCATCCCGCTTATTTCTTTCGTGTGTGCGTGGAGGTGATGATTTCAAGTTTATGTTCGTGGGTTTCAAAGTATATGTTGTAGGGGTGGGCATTGGACGGGTTGGGACGGGTTGTGCTTGGTCCTAACCCGGCCCGAAATAATGATCGGTTCACATATTCGAATCCTAACCCGGCCCGAAAGACCGGGTCAATTATGTGTACCTGAACCCGTCCCTAAACTCAAATTTATAAAAGGCATAAAATATTCATGGCCATCTATCATAATATAAATACTTTAAAGTTTAGTATTACAGTTTTATTTTTCATATATGTAGCACGGACACGGAACACGAACAAGGCAAGACACGTGGACACACCAAACTCAAAATGTATAAGTAGTGGACACGGCATGACATATCGACATAAAGTATATAAAAATATAATTATAATTAACCATGCGCAATTCTTTTGAAATTAAAAACAAAATATTCAAATTACATTGAAGTCATAAAAATGCATAAAACACTCATAATGCGTTTTCTTGACTATCTGCAAAGAGCACACGCAGGGTTGAACCAAACATGTCGGCCAATTGGTCCAATTTTTTTTATAAAAAATCTGGTTTAATTGCAAGTGTCGGCCGATCCAAGTGTTCGAAGCGTGTCCGAGGAGTGTCCGGGTGTCCGACACGACAAGTCACCAAAAAATGGAGTGTCTGTGCTACATAGTTTTTCATTGCAAATCAATTACATATTCATATGTAGTGTGATATATAACGAGAACACAAATAAATTTTTATTCATATGAGGTATAAGGTTTGAATCTCATTAAAAATCTAATATTTTTTTATATTACTTATGAAATCATGTAACCCGAGCCTCAACCCTAACCCGACCCGAAAATTATATCGGGTTGGTCAAGTGGACCCTAACCAGATATTAAGTGGACCGGGTTTTCGGGTCGGGACGGGTTTTGTCCATCCCTAATATGTTGCTTCAATGAACACAATTCAATTAAAGTATCAAGCTCGGGTGGTGTCGTGTTTGGCCTGTGCTCCAAGAATCTCGATAAAGAAAATACGCATACAATATGTATAAGATGTATTCAGGGACGGACCTAGGAATCGAGATAGAGGGGTGGCGAGTTCAATTACATTAAAAAGTAATGTTTTTTGTATTGAACGAAAATTTGTTATTGAATCCGTACTAAACATTCCAGCTAATACTTTACCATTATTGAAAACCAAGCAATCCGATAAAAATGCATCTTCCACTTGGTGAGCGATTCAACCAAAACTAATAAAAGCTCTTTAAACATCGTCAAGCTTAGCAATGAGATACTTTCATATTTTGATTGCAATTTGTGTCACGTTCTAACTGATTGATTCAAAATCATAATTTGTTTGAAGCCTTTGTAATTTAAGAGCATGTTGTTATTCACTAATCACTATATAACTGACTATCTTGCTCTGAATTTTGAAACCAAATATTAGAACTGACCAGTTTGTACACTTATAAAAACAACAATCAGTGTAATTTAATTATATAAATAGTAAATTAAACTAATATTTAGTTTTTATATTATAATGTAAAAAAATATTTCTGAAAAACTTGGGGTGATATCACCCCATTTACTTATAGTTACGTCCTTGAATGTATTTGTATGATGATTGATATGTATGAAATATAAAATTATTATAAAAATATTAAGTATAATTGTTTTAAACAATGTATACTGTTTCCTTGTATTTTATTGATTTTTCTCATTTATAAAAATTGAAATAGAATTTTGTTTCTGCTTATCTGTACCAATACGAAAAATAAAGGTGGAATCTTCAATATAAGTGCAAGTGTGTAACTGTTATATTAATAATTTGAAAATAAGTGTATTCTAATTTTTGATTATTTCGGCTTAGGACAGGTTTTGGGCTTGTTAGCAATTTGGGCCTTATGTCAAACGAGCCAATGAATTTTGCAGAAGAATAAAACGACATCGTCAGTGAAAGGCCTGAAGTCAAATTAGGGCGTGGGCTCATTCGATTGTAAGAGTAAGCCCAATAAGCCCAACGTAATTGGGCCATATATCTGGATTTTTTATCTATTGATAATTTTTTATATATAAAACATATAAATAATAATTTTTTATCATACTTTTGATCATAGAAAATGATTCTGAGAGATGATCAAAAAATCATGAGAGATGATCATGAGACGTGAACTAATCGTAACGATTAGTTCCTCATGCTTTTTGGATCCCACCATGATTTTTTGGATCATAAAAAAGAGTCATGAGAGGTAATTGAAAAAATCAAGCACCCCATCATGATTTTTTTAATCATAGAAAAGATCATCTCATGATCAAACAAAAATTTGATCATCTCAGGATCTTTTTTTAGTTTTGATCATGAGAGTTGAACCAATCACAATGCGACACCTATCACGCGTCAGACTTTATCAATTTAAATCCAGATTTTGTAACGAATATATCTTGAAAATTACAAAGTATTAAAAAATAAAATAATCACCAATATTTATAATTTTTGAAGACATATAAATAGAGATACATTTTGATATTTATATGCTTGTATTTATATAGAAATAAGAGAGAGTGATGATGAACTTTATGTTTGATCATGAGTGGGATGCCCATGACCAAATAGAGACATGACAAAATGAGAGAAAAGTGAATGAGAGAAATGAATGACATGTTTTTTTAATCATGGTGGGGATGCTCTAAGGGCATATGCACCATGACTAGGGAAATATAGGAGAGAACTTCCTCACCTAACATTTCTTCCAAACAAAGCACAAAAAAGACAGAAAGTTTTCTCGCACATCCTCAAAAAACATTTGTGAGAGAACTTCCTATTCAAATTTATGCTTTGCTTGGAAGAAATGCTAGATGAGGAAATCCTCTCCTAGCATTTCATTGTTCATGGAATCATGGCGGCAGATGCCCTAAGAGCATATACACCGGTGCCCATTTTGAGAACTTCCTCATCCAGAACTTCCTCCTCGAATCTCGTAAATAAGCACACAAAAAGTTTGTATTATGTTGTATGAGAAATGCTAGCATATACATGGGTTTGGAGGAGTAGCACGTCATCCAAACCCATGTATATGCTAGCATTTCTCATACAACATTTTATAATATAATACAAACTTTTTATGCTTATTTACGAGATTCGAGGAGAAAGTTCTGGATGATAAAATTGTCAAAATGAGCACCTGTGGCTGTGTATATGGTGTAATATCCTATAGCAAGGGGAATTTTACTAGACAGCTTTTCCCGCCCAAATGCCGTCCCGCCCCTTGCCCAAACAAAAGAAAAACAATTACAGTAAAATATAATTCAATAATTTCGCCCACTCTCACTGCAGAAACATTTCACACAATCCCAGGACAATTCAAAATCAAGGCGCTTCTTCGCCTTGCTCTCTCACTCCTCTCCTCCGGACCGGAAGCCATCGCATCCTTTACTTGTGTCCGCTCTTCACCCCGTAATGGCTCAGGTGCCTCCTTGTAGTTACTGAAATGTCTGTCGTGTGTTAGACAAAGCCCTAATTTTATTTTGGAATATGTTTGTTTCTGATACATGCTCCTGCTGTTAGGTTGAAATGGATGCTGGGAACGAAGTTAAGAATGATGAATCTGCTGGTTCTCCCACTTCCGTCTTGAAGGACGAGGTAGGGTGTTGTCTGAACATATCTCATATTGTTCTAATACTTCACACAAGTATCTATTTATTTCTTCACATGGATTTTAGTTTTCAATTAGTTGGAGTGTAGCACAGTCTTTTCTATGAGTTATAATTCATTTCCAGATGCTGATAGTAGTGTCTCAGAAAAGTGTGGTTAAGATGAACAAATCACAAAAATCTTTGCTGAACTTTATTTTGTGGGTATTCAGTAGAAGGCGCGAGTTGCAGACTTTGTACTAATTTATTATGTATATTTGTTCACCATATAACAAGTTGGTAGTTATGCTATGATGCATAATGTTGTTAGATTATGGCTAGAAGCACAAACTATTCGGTTGGCAGCCTGGTTAAATTAAATTGTTGTCTATCAGTCAGGTTTTGTCGCTTGCTAATAGTCTTGAGAAAGCATAGAGTACAGTGGATGTTGAACAATGATTCTTGGATGTCCGCTTGACATATTATCTTCCAATACATTAGATAATGATCAGTCTTTCCATAATTTGTCTGTTGTCAATATTGCTGCATCTGTGATTTATCTTTTGTGTCTTGTGATAAGAGCTGGAAATTTTCACATATGTCACTCACTGCCATTTTGGTTGAGTTGTTCTCTGCTAATTGTGTGCAACTGGTACACAAATCAGGATAAGCCCAACATTGATGCAGCTGATCCGATTTCAAAATCTGTTGAACTGGAAACTGAAAGTCTTCTAGTTCCCAGTAGCATGAAAGAGGAAGAAGAGAAGCTGCTAGAAGCTCGTGTCAAAGACGAAAATGCAAATGATTCTGAGGAAACCCCCCATCTTAACGACTCTCAATTCAGTAAGCTGGATGAGCTTCTAACGCAGACTCAACTTTACTCAGAGTTTTTGCTGGAGAAGATGGACAATATATCAATTGTATATCCCTTTCCCATACTAGTCTTTCCAATATTTAATTTTAATGTTTACTTTTGTTTGCGATGGACAGCATTAACATTAGTTTACTTGATAGAATGGCGTTGAAGAAGATGAAAAAGACCAAACCATGCAAAAGAAGAAAGGGCGCGGTGCGAAGAGAAAAGCTGCATACAACAATGTAAAGACGTTACATTACTTCTGTTAGTAAGCTTGATAGGACATAGGAGGCTTGTTTGAGTAGCCCAGATAAGGGGATCTGTTCACTTGGTGCTTTGTTTTTTCAGTTTCTCCTATTCATTGAGAACCCATTGCTTCAAAAAAACATCACTATTGATATTAATTCGCAAATTTTGATATTGAATTTTACTGGCTTGCGTTTATGCAGTGTTTTTCAAGCTTAAAAGAAAATGTGATTGTTAGCTTATAATTAGTTTATTTTATTTTTTGAAAACAAGTAACTGGTACCTATTTTATTGACCATATTCAGTGAACAATCTTTCGTAATCCAGGGAAAAGCAAAGAGAGCTGTTGCAGCAATGCTTACTAGATCAAAGGAGGGTGCTGGGCCAGAAGATATGAATCTCACTGAAGAGGAGAGGATTGCTAAGGGGCAGTCAGAACTTGTTCCTCTACTATCTGGTGGTAATTTGAAGCCCTATCAGCTAAAAGGGGTTAAATGGTTAATTTCTTTGTGGCAGAATGGCCTCAATGGTATTTTGGCTGATCAAATGGGCCTGGGTAAGACGATTCAAACTATAGGTTTCCTTGCTCATTTGAAAGGGAAGGGGTTGGATGGGCCATACTTAATAATTGCACCTTTGTCTACTCTATCCAACTGGGTAAATGAAATACAGAGGTATAACATCATTAATGTCTGTTGGCTATACACATTGTTCTTTTTTTCAAATACTTGACGTAATCTGATTTTGGCACGTGATCAGGTTCACACCCTCAATAAATGCTATTGTTTATCATGGGGGTAAGAAAGAAAGGGATGAATTGCGAAGGAAGCACATGCCCAAAACTGTTGGTCCCAAATTCCCTCTAATTATCACTTCATATGAAGTTGCTATGAATGATGCAAGAAAATGCTTGAGGCATTATAAATGGAAATATCTCGTGGTTGATGAGGTATACAAAACACATCATTACAAATATGGTTTCTGTTTTTTTTAACTTCGTTATAAACAGGTCATAGTAGGCAAAATGAGAGTTCGTCAGTGGATAGTGAATTCTTTCTGGCCAGTAGTGTTCGGATTTAACTTTTAAGTAATAGTTTATGTACAATACGTACCTCTGACTTAATAATTTTCTGATCTTGTAGGGACATAGGCTGAAAAACTCCAAGTGCAAGTTACTGAGGGAGTTAAAATACTTGCCAGTTGAAAACAAACTTCTATTAACTGGAACCCCTCTGCAGAACAATTTATCCGAGCTTTGGTCATTACTTAACTTCATCTTGCCAGATATATTCTCTTCCCATGATGAATTTGAATCATGGTAAGCAGACGATTTTATTTTGAAGAGCTAGATTGATGTTAATAAATATCAGCATATTATGAGGAGCGATCTAGAGTTTTACTTTTAACAACATATGCTTATTATTTTCTGCCTTGATTATGAATTTGATTTGCCAGAATTTTACTTGTGTAAGAATTGTATTTGTATATATCTCTTCTTTTTTGTTCTACATATGAAGATGTAGTTTATATTCCTTTTGACAAAATTATGGTATGTCGAAATGGATTAAAGTCACAGCCTGTTGCTGTCTAATCACAGTTGTCTTTTTGGCAATATTACAGCAATCATATGTTGATTAAACCATATAAAGCATGGCTGTCTTGTAAAGAAATGTACTTTGTTATTCATCAATATTTTCAGGATGTTTCAAATTAGTTCCTTTCAGTCGTTTACAATATTCCAGATCATTTAGTTTTAATTTTACTTGTAATTCATTAGTAGAGAGCATGTTATGTGCTTGTAGACAGAAGAACCTTCATTGCCGTATATTGATATATATTATATGGTGTATCAAGGTTTGATCTATCAGGAAAATGCAACAATGAAGCTATGAGAGAAGAGATGGAAGAGAATAGGCGGACTCAGGTATTTGAAACCCAAAGTTTTATTTCATACTAGATTTTGTACCCCTAACTACTTACTAGTTATTACTGCATGCAGGTGGTAGCAAAATTGCATGCTATATTACGCCCTTTCCTCCTAAGGAGGATGAAATCTGATGTAGAGCACATGCTCCCTCGTAAGAAAGAGATTATCCTGTATGCTAACATGACCGACCACCAAAGGAGTTTTCAAGATCACTTGGTTAATAGGACATTGGAGAGTCATTTACAAGAGAAGAATCAAAGCATGGGTGAGGCAGCCTTAACTTTGCTAAACTGGATATACGAATAATTCTTTGTACTCTATATGCGTGACCCAAAGCTTCATTGCTTTGTTTCTTTTTGTTCTTTGTATTACTCGAATCATGTTATCTTTCGATCAACGATATTGCATGTCTTCATAAATTTATGTCATTCATTGGGTACTGGTTATGATGAACAAAACTTGAATAGGATGCTTTACTATTAAGTAGTTGCTCAATGTAGATGTTAGTTGTTTTCATATGCTAACTATGTCATATACATTACAGCTGGTATGAAAGGAAAACTCAATAACCTTGTAGTTCAATTGAGGAAGAATTGTAATCATCCTGACTTACTGGAATCAGCATTTGATGGATCTTGTAAGTTCTTGGCAACTTTTTTTTGTTGAATTAAAGCTTTTGGTTTGCCTCATACTCTCTTTTGATGAATGCCTCATTTTAACAGATTTTTTCCCGCCTATAGAAAAGATTGTTGGACAGTGTGGCAAATTCCGTTTGCTGGATAGGTTATTGGAAAAACTATTTGCACGGAAACATAAAGTAGGCATTATCTTTGGCGTTTTTTTGAATATGACTTGCATGCTTGCCCTGATCTATTTGGGCGTTTGATTTTATTATTAGGTTTTGATCTTCTCCCAGTGGACCAAAATCTTAAATATAATGGAGTATTACTTTAGCGAAAAGGGATTTGATGTTTGCAGAATTGACGGCTCTGTGAAATTGGAAGTTAGGAGAAGTCAGGTGGTTACTGTTAATCTTTTGATTGTGCTAATGCCTAACAAATGGGATGCATGTAATTGTAAATACATTGTGATGCTTGACAGATCGCAGAGTTCAACGATGTCAATAGCAACTTCAGGATATTTCTTCTGAGCACCAGAGCTGGTGGGTTGGGCATTAACCTGACTTCTGCAGACACTTGTATTCTTTATGACAGTGATTGGGTAACTGTTCAGCTCTTTATTCCATTCTTGGTGTGCCTTAGCACTCCTCTTAGTAAGTTGATGTTGACTTGTCTGTTTTTATTTTTTGTAGAATCCTCAAATGGATCTTCAAGCCATGGACAGGTGTCATAGGATTGGTCAAACAAAGCCTGTACATGTTTACCGACTTGCTACTGCACAATCTGTCGAGGTTGTGAATGCAGCTTTTAATTGTATTTTTCTATTTTTATTTCTTTTCTCTTAAATCCATTGACAGATTTATACATATTCTATGTGCAGGGGCGGATTTTGAAAAGAGCATTCAGCAAACTAAAGTTGGAACATGTGGTGATAGGCAAAGGCCAATTTCAACAGGAGAGACCCAAACCAAGCATTGTAGATTCACTTGAGGTATGTTTAGTTTTGAATTGTCTATTTGATTCGAGTGTTGTTTTGTTGTTGAAGAAATCAAGCAAATTAGCCTTTGTGAGGTTAGTCAATAGATATGTGGAGTCTGCTGTCACTGGCTCAGTGTGTTTCAGTTGCTATCTGATTGGTCATAATCATCATATTGGGAGGGAAAACCTTGCCATTGGTTTTTGAACCGGGTCCCTATATCATATTTTAGTCCGAGACACAATGTCTTTAAGTGTGTATTACATCGCTATCTGCTTCTTAAAGAAATTCACACAACAAGCTTATTAGTGCTTGTTGGTTGACTGTTTTTTTTTCAACGACTTCCCGCCACGCTGTGCTTTGCGAAGCTTCTCGGTCTGAACATGTGTTTCTTTCTATGCTATCACAGGAAGAGGATCTGCTAGCATTACTCAGAGACGAGGATAACGGTGAAGACAAGATGATACAGACAGACATTAGTGATGAGGATTTGGAGAAAGTTTTGGATCGCAGCGATCTCATACCCACTGCAGCTGATGAAGAGAAGCCAGATGCTGTCCACTCCATCCCTCTCAAAGGCCCTGGTTGGGAAGTTGTGTTGCCTACTTCCTCAGGCGGAGTGCTGTCCACCCTCAACAGCTAACTGATTATCATCAACTTACCTGGAGCTGGAGGGAAAATAGTTTACGAGATTGCCTTCCAATTGTTGTCTCCTTTGTGGAAGTTATTATTTCGGCTACTAACTACATTGGCCCTCCAATAGTTTTCAAACACTGCAGTGGCTTTTTACTGCAATTTTGTGGAAGTTATTGTTTCGGCTACTAACTACTTTGCCCTCCAATTGTCGTCTCCTTTTTGGCTTAGATGATCCCCTGCCTTTTGTAGATGAAAGTTGCAATGTATTTTGTCATGGGTCATCCAGGAAATTCCTTCTACTAAAATTTCTAAATTTTAAATCTGAAAATTGTTGATGTTAGCTTTGAAATATTTGATGACTAGGTAACGCTTTTAATATTAGAATTCAGAATACATGAGAAGTGATATTTTTTGTGAGAAATGAGAAGTGTTAATCACCATTAGATTCTTAATCTAATGGTTGGTAATTAACGTAAATTATTTGCACAATCATTGTTTTAATTATGATTAAAGGGTAAATTAGTAATTGAATCTTAGTCGTTAATCAATCCCCTCGGCTTTTGGCGTTTGGCTGGTCACGATAGGAATGAGAAACCTTCATTACGCCCATGGAAATCGCATCGCAGTGCTCGGAATCGGAACAGCAGCCGCCTTTTGCGTTTTTGGGAAAGATGAACAGTAACTGGACTTGTCACGCGCTCATAGTTGACATTAACAAGTTAATGTCAAGGCTGGACGCACAGTCGTGCTACGAATAATACTTTGAAAAGTTACGAATTATGATTTATAATTCGTAGTATTTACATACAAAATTCGTAGTATTCTATTTGGTTCATTTTCAAAAGATAATTCGTATATTTTCAAAGGATAATTCGTACCTTTTCAAATGATAATTTGTAGCAATTATGTTTTGGTTAGATCAAATGATAATTCGTACTTCTCACCGAAATCGAACCCTAGAATTCAAACTTAAATAATCACCAATTTGGTGGATTATGAACCAATGAACACTGGCGGATGCAAGGGGGTCCCGGGACCCCTCTCACATTTGAGCAAATTTTTTGTTTGAATAATTTTGATTAAACCCCTATCTTCTGTTGCTATTTTTCTGAATTTAACTTCCTAATTTCATTTCGAAGTAAATATTAAAGTTATAAAACATTCAATCTGATTTATATCCATATATAGATCATCTTTAACGGACACCGCATGACGCCTCCATGAGTTTTCGAAAGTTGGCTTTGACCCCTTGATTTCGGTAAACTTCAAGCAATCATCTATTTTGGTCGCTGTTTTTATCAGCTTAACCTTCAAATTTCATCTTTAAGTAAACATGAAAGTTATAGAACATTCAATTAGCTTTCTATACATATATGGATCATCTTCAACGAAACCAGCTGATGCCTCTATGAGCGTTAGAAGATTGGCTCGGATTCCCTCAATTTCTAATTTTTTTAAATTAATCATCTATCTTTGATCATTGATTTTATCAGTTAAACTCCTAAATTCATCTTGCATTAAACATGAAAGTTATAGAACATTCAATTAGCTTTCTATCAATACATAGACCATCTTCAACGGACACCGGATGATGCCTCTATGAGCTTCAAAAGGTTGGCTATCATTAGCGGACTTCAAACATATAGCTTCTTTTGACTTAGTTTTCGGTCACCTTAACATTAGACGTGTGTCTAGATGTTAGCATAGAAGTTGTAGTCGTTAGCTTCATGCGCAAAATGATTGATTTTTCAAGTGATGCTCAGTCTGCCCGTTATATGTTAGCAACGTTGTTAAGGTTACATGCGAATGACTATGTACACTTGTTATGCGTTCTTACTTTGCGTATGTTTTTGGTTCCTTAAACGTCTGATTGATATCTTGATATCAATTGAAGAGTCGTAGGCCGTTAAATTATCTCTCCAATGATATATATCTCGATCTTGTATGGTAATCGACGTGTCTTTCATGGTCATTCAAAGTGTGATTGTCAATGAACTTTATATGAATTCATACTTTAATATTTTACCAGAAAGGGGCTTATATCATCAAATCAAATATAAGGAATATATATATATATATATATATATAGAGGAGCGCTCAAATGTTATGGCCAAATTAATGTGTTATGTGTTACGGAGCTTCTGATTGGTTATTGAAAATCAAGGAACCAATCAGAAGCGAGGAACACCGTAACTACGGTGCACCCTCACCCATAAACCCCCCGTGCTTGTGAGGTGCACCATAAGAACCGTGTTCCTCGCCTCTGATTGGTTCCTTGTTTTTCATCAACCAATCAGAACACCGTAACACATAACACATTAGTAAGCCATAACATTTGAGCGCGCCCATATATATATATATATATATATATATAAAATTTGTCAAATCCAACCTATACCTTTATTCATCAAAAAAAATTAGGACCCCCCTCACACGAAGCTTTGAATCCACCACTTCCAATGAACATTCCATAGACAAGCAGGACAGGTTATGTATGTCAATCTTTATCGAAGTCATGAATTAAGATGCCTTCCTGACTGAAAATATTTACGGTGGAATGACAAGAAACGTTAGCATAAATTTAGTAGAATCAACTCCTATGCGTGGCCTAACCGTCAACCAGCAATAGTCGTTTAATTGTTGTATCAAAAAAAAATAGTCGTTTAATTTCTTTTTGTGTTTATCCACTGATTTAAATCTTATGAGTAAGCAAAACTAAAAATAAACACTATTTTATCCACAAAAATTTGGTTATACATGTAATTTGTGAACAAGAATTTGAATCCTTTGTCTCCAACAGACTTTTTCAGGTAAATTTGTATGGTTCGTATTGATTTTTTTTAATAAAAAAAAAACTGAATCGCTTTTTTTGTTGTTGATAAAAACTGAATCGTTTTTTTATATAGAGGTTAGTGGGTTAAAGTTAGTATCTGCTCATTTTGAACTGGTGAGGACTTGAACCCTGGCCACTTTGGGCGCAGAGGACGCTCTTCCACTGGATTAATCTCTTTGCCTCAACTGAATCGCTTTAAACAACGCGAATTTCTAACCTATTCAGACCAATTTTAGTAATTATTGGTTTTCCAAAACAATGAATTTTCTTTTTCCACACACTGAAAACATATCTGTAATTATAAAAAAAATAAAAAAAAAGGGTGAGTTTCTGGCATCGACAACCGAGCCACATTTATTTATCAAATCAGAAACAAAAAAATAATAATTTCATTTCATTTCGGTTATTCAATTTGCCTTTGATCTCCTCTCCCACCCCAGCCCCGATTTCGTTTTCGATTTCATTCGAGTTGATAGACAGCCGACGAGATGTGGCGTTGCGTGTCTCGCGCCCTTCGCTTTTCGTCTTCCGCTTCGAAGAGAGTTTCCGCCGCTTCCCCACGTAGACTCTACTCATCCGCATCGGTATGGATTTTTCATTTTCCAGTTTTGATTCGGTCTCAGGGTTTTTAGATAGGTAGATGAATGGTTGGATTGGTGAATGGTTTTTATTCTCTCTGGTTGTATGAATTTGGGAGACTGGAGAGGCGAGTGGAAATCGAGTAATGAATTTGGAGATATAGGAGGTTGTGTAGTTGAAATGAATCGTTTTCCATTGTTGGCAGTTTAATCGAATTTCTGATCTCTTATTTGTATTGCGCTTTTTTATTTGTCTGTGCATCAGCTGTTTTATTTTGCATGTCCTTGAAAACTGTATTTCAGGCTTTTGTTAATTAGTGAGATTGAATGAGAGAGCTTGAGAGAGAAAATTCATCAAGCTTTGTGTTCCCTTTTCATTTTGGTTTATTTGTATTGCGTGTGATCTTTTGGTCGATGAATCACACGGATGTTTTGTAAATTTTGCGTCTTTTTCTTTTCCAGACAGGATCATACACAATTGTGGACCATGCATATGACACAGTTGTGGTAGGAGCTGGAGGTGCAGGGCTTAGGGCTGCTATTGGGCTGTCTGAGCATGGATTTAAAACTGCTTGCATTACTAAGCTTTTCCCCACTCGCTCCCACACTGTTGCAGCGCAGGTAAGTGAGTATTGTTTGTTTGTGATCATGCTCTTCTACTTGGCAGTAGTAGCAACGTTTACAATACTTGAAAATTAACCATACGAGTTCTAGTTGTTCTTTCTTTTTGTTTTAGTTCACAAAGAGAGATGATTGATAATAACAACTAGGCTTGAAAATGAAAGTCATATAAAGATGTAACTTTTTCTCAATTCTTTGCAGGGAGGCATCAATGCTGCATTAGGAAATATGACTGAGGATGATTGGAGATGGCACATGTATGATACTGTAAAAGGAAGTGATTGGCTAGGTACAACCCTTTTAATTTCTAATTTTACCCATTCCATTCCTGAGGTCCGGCATATCATCTCAGGGCTGATGTTTTCTCATAAGCAGTTACGTATCTTCCTATTTTCTAGTCAAGCTGTCATGCTAACTTTCCTCGAATTCTTCCAACTTGTTGCTAGCTAAGTTCTTTTCGGCATAGCATTGTAGGGCTTTTGCATTTTAGACATTGGCAGGGAGTTGAAAATTAAGCTTTATTTATAATAGTACAGAATGAAGTTCCGCTTCATTTGTTTGTGTCTCGACTGTTTGTGTGTGTGCCCCTAGTGAAATGCTTTAAGCATATTTTTATTGGTCAGATTTTCTACGATCTAAATATTTTTTTCTAAAGTTAGAAGTCAATGGTTTTGGTTACTTGTTCATGCGTGCACGGAACCATTTTATTTCTTTTCTGTGCTCAGGTGACCAGGATGCCATTCAGTACATGTGTAGGGAGGCCCCTAAAGCAGTCATTGAGCTTGAGCACTATGGGCTTCCTTTTTCTCGAACTGAAGATGGTAAAATTTATCAACGTGCATTTGGTGGTCAAAGCCTCGACTTTGGAAAAGGTATGATGATCCATTGCATAAGATGAATGACAGGCAAGATTTTCAGTGTTGAAGTACTCAATGAAGAATTCGGGTTCTCTTTATTCCTTAGGTGGACAGGCATATCGTTGTGCATGTGCTGCTGACAGAACCGGGCACGCACTACTGCACACTCTGTATGGGCAGGCCATGAAGCACAATACACAGTTCTTTGTAGAATATTTTGCTCTTGATCTCATTATGGGTAGTGATGGTGAGAAAACTCTTTAACCTAATTGTGTGTTTTTAACTTCATCTGAACATACCCTTATTGTAAGAAATTCATGTCTGTTTAGTATGTGATTCCCGTTTAACTAATGGGTCAGGTCGCTGCCAAGGAGTAATTGCACTTAATATGGAAGATGGGACATTACATAGGTTCAGTGCTGGATCAACAATTCTTGCCACAGGGGTAGTCATTTATCTTCAGTAATCGATTCTGACTGGTCTTTAGTTATTTATGATTTGTGCTAATTTCCTGCCCTATGTGTATTAGGGCTATGGAAGAGCATACTTTTCAGCAACATCAGCTCATACATGTACTGGTGACGGTAATGCAATGGTTGCTCGTGCTGGACTACCTCTTCAGGTAAGATCAGTTTGTTTAATAACTATGTGTTCTTTGTATTTTCACCTCTCACATCTCCCCTTGTATACTTCACACAGGATCTTGAGTTCGTTCAATTTCACCCAACTGGCATCTATGGGGCTGGTTGCCTTATCACAGAAGGTGTGTGCATTTTGTTTTTGTATCTTTGTGATGAAAGCGTATAAAAACTGTGTCCTGAAGCTAGGTTTTCTATTCGTGTTGATTTTCATATCCTGTTTGCCCGATACAATATGTATCTAACTAAAGTCCAAGTGGCTTCAGTTGATGTAAAGTTTCTGCTTATTTTGAACTTTGCAGGGTCCCGTGGGGAGGGTGGTATACTGAGAAATAGTGAAGGTGAAAGATTTATGGAAAGGTATGCCCCAACAGCTAAGGATCTTGCTTCGAGGGATGTGGTGTCTAGATCTATGACGATGGAGATTCGAGAAGGCCGTGGTGTAGGTAGGTTTTGCTCATCAATTCTGTTGCATTGCTGCTTTATCTTTTACACTACACAGTTAGCATTCCATTATTTATGAACACAGTTCTGTAATACTTCATAGAAATGATGCATAAAAGTATGTTAATATTATATTTGATTTGTGCTGTGAAGGCAGGCTATGCAGTATTTTCGATTTTGATGATATGTGTTTGTGCAGGACCTTTGAAGGATCACATATATCTGCATTTGAACCACCTGCCTCCGGAGGTGCTCAAGGAAAGACTACCAGGAATATCCGAAACTGCTGCCATCTTTGCTGGTGTAGACGTCACAAAGGAACCCATTCCTGTCCTGCCTACTGTTCACTACAATATGGGTGGCATTCCCACTAACCATTATGGAGAGGTAAGCTAATGCTGTTGTTATTCAGGTGTTTTGGCTGGTATCAGATTCTGACAGCCTTATTGATTATGATGTAGGTAGTTACCATCCAGGGTGATGACCCAGATGCGGTTGTCCCTGGACTAATGGCTGCTGGGGAGGCTGCGTGTGCATCTGTTCATGGTGCCAATCGGCTTGGTGCCAATTCTCTGCTTGATATTGTTGTATTCGGCAGAGCTTGTGCTAACAGGGTTGCTGAGATTCAGAGACCAGGCATGTTCATCTTTCATTATTATTTTTATTGTCAGGAAGAACATAATATAAGAGTGCATGCAGTCATGCACAGCTATTTAATATGAATAAGAACAATCTAGCTCATAAAAAAATTTATTCTTCGTATTACCTTCAAAAAATATTAAAACACAAATCAGTAGTCAAGTTAAACAAGGTTTGTTATATATATTTTTAGTCCATGTCAGTGAATCAGTTTGTATAATTAAGTTGGTTATGCTTGCTGTGTTCTGTTTGTAGTTGATACATGTTTTTGGATTGAAATGCAGGAGAGAAACAAAAACCTTTGGAAAAGGATGCTGGAGAAGCTACCATTGCTTGGCTAGACAAAATAAGGAATGCTAACGGGTCATTGCCAACATCGCAAATCCGTTTAAATATGCAACGTATCATGCAAAATAATGCTGCTGTGTTCAGAACACAGGAAACCTTAGCGGAAGGTAATTTCTAAAACTTTTAGATGGTGGTGCTATTATATCAAATTTCTGAATCTATGACAACTTTGATGCTCCCTTATGGATAAATGCTATCCAATGTCTTCTAATGTTCTTTCTTTGAGCTATTTGATCAATTCACACCCCTTCAACAATTTGTCTAGGTTGCCAATTGATTGACAAAGCATGGGATAGCTTTCACGATGTCAAGTTGAAGGATCGGAGTTTAATATGGTATGTAAGCTTTATATTCGTCACCCCATCAGTTAAGAGAGAAAAATTGCTCGCGGGCTTAATTCGAAGTGTTCTCTTGCAGGAACTCTGATTTGATTGAGACCCTTGAATTGGAAAACCTCTTGATCAATGCTGCTATTACAATGCATTCTGCTGAAGCTAGAAAAGAGAGCAGAGGAGCACATGCTCGTGAAGATTTCACGGTTAGCTAACTTTTCAGTAGCTCTTGTACATTATCTACTGATCAGTTTTTAAAAATATTTTTATGTTGGTTAACATGGGCTTTTTTTTTGTCTTTGTAATTTTGCAGACTAGAGACGATGCTAAGTGGATGAAGCACAGTTTAGGGTAAATTTACATTCCTTTAATATATTTGTCATTCCACATAAACTAGTTGATGTATGCTTAAGTGATCTGTAAACTGAAGCTCGTGTTGGTTTACAGATTCTGGGAGAATGAGAAAGTGCGGCTAGATTACAGGCGTGTCCACATGAATACATTGGATGATGAGGTCCAGAGCTTCCCACCTAAAGCTCGTACCTACTGATCAGCAACATGTGTGCTCATTAATTTTATAAGAACATACAAAGCTGTTAATAATAAAATGCTCTCAACAACATTGTTGATGAGCATAAAATGTTGATCAAGAAATATGATATCTTGTAAGAATGATCAAAACATTGTTAGCCCTATAGTTTTTTTTTTTTTTTGATGAGTAAGCAATATCAGATAATTGATACTTCTGTTTTGGAACAAATATCTCAGTGATGCAACCTCAGACTCCTATTTGATTAAGAGATTGCTCCTCTTTTTCTCCATTTTGACTAAACCAACCATTTTCCCATTGCTTTTACAAACATGTTGCTGCCTCTTTTAGAGTGACGCGCTTGGTAAAGTTATAAATGCGTGTCTATCTGTCTTTTACCACCATTATCCTCATCATCGCAATTAGATTTTAACTATAAAAAGATCGCAATTAGATTTTACCACCTAGTAAGTAGTAGTTTACTTATTAACCTTGCACGTATAAACTTTTAACCGATATAACACATTACCAAAAACCATTACGAAAGCAACTAACTAGCTAAGCAAACCTATTTTAAAATTTGTACGTAATATTGAATGAATTATCTTGATTTGTGGTGCGAGACCAAAGTGACAATTCAGGGACCATTTTGCACTCTCTTCAAACTCTAAACCGTTGCTTTTTTCAAATTTTTTGTCACTGCAACTTTCAGTGGTGTAAGATCACAGCAGCCCACATGCACATGGTAGAGCTTCCCCCCCTTTTGGGCCCACCAACCAGTATAATAAACGGCCCACTTTATTTGCCCAATAATCTATTTTTAAATTATCACCAAAAGATTCAATCAAAAAAAAATTTTATCACCAAAAGATAATTGCGAAAATTTATTAAAATTCATTATATTAAGAATCCGTCCTAGGAGTAATAAGCTACTGTATTATTTTGGTGTGGAGTTGCAATCAGGGTCCATGAAGATGATATTGACTTGGAGTTGACCGTTCCAATTTGAGTGTCGTGTCTTACATTTAAGGTTAAACCAAATCGAATCATTAGTCACTCACTTACGGGGGTCGGCATTTTGCCTGGGTCGAAATAAGCGCTAGGGTGCTTCGAGTTCGGCCCTAGCTCTATGTAAGTCTTATTATGGTTCGATTCGGAGGGCTTAGGGCCGGACTAAGACTTCGATTATTCGGTCCAGTTCGAAATACGAACTCGATTAAAATCATATATTTATTAATTTAAAGACGTCCTTGATATTAAAAAAAGATATTTTTCACATCTATTAAATCTCATACGTCCAAACTAGTAGTATTTGCGTTTAAAGAGTTATTTGTCGATTAATTAGTCATTCATTTAGGCCGCAATTAGTCCGACCCCAACCTTAGCCAGATAAACCCTATGAAACGAATAGCCGATAACAATTTTATGACTGATGAATTTTTTCAGAGCCCAACCCGACCTGAACCGATCCTAATGTTTACAGAGGGCTCACTAAAAGCCCTACTCGACCCGGACATTTGTCCACCCCTACTCTACTCGACTGGCGACCTTAAACACCAAAATCAATCGCAGTCGTCAACATCTTATTTACTTTTGTATTCTAATTGGTAACGTTTGGGACCAATCTTTTTGCCTCTATGGTGGCGCTACGCTTTCACCTTCTACTGATGTTTCATGTTTGTATGTTTTATGTTGTGACAGAATCAAGTTGTGACAAATGTAATGTAGTCAACAAAACAATTAAATAGTATGATTTACAGTCACGGGCACAAAAAGATAAATTTTAATTCGAATTTAATATTGCGAGATTTAATTTCTCCACTAAGAGGTGTGAGACAATTCTTTCAAATCCAATAACAATTATGTATTGAATCGTAATAGATGGTCATCAATATGATATTAGTATGTATTAATTCGGTATCGACTTGCAATATAAGGAATCCATTAACAAAATTTCTCTTCACATACATCCATGATCCATGAAAATAGAAACCTTAATAAAGAGGCGTTGACAAATAAGCAACTAATATGGCGAATTATAGAGTTTTTATTTCGAAGAACAAAATTATAAAGTTAAATATGTGATTAATACGAATAAAGATCAGGTACAAAATATATATTTTTTGTTGTTGTTGCAAATACAAAGTTCGTCAAAAGAGGGTTATAAGTCAGAGTCACTGAAAAATCAAAAGTTCGTCACGAATAATTTATAATTTTTACTGATAAATTAACCATAAATGAGATTTTATACGAAATTTAATGTAAACCAAAATTATGATTGATTTATATTTTTTATAAAAAATAAGAACAATTTTTTAAATTAATACATATTTAAATGTTTACCATTTTACTGTAATTCCCACAACCTTACCTTACAAATTCAACTGCGCTTCAAAGTAGTGCTGAATCTCGTATCTCTCTCTCTCTCTCACTACACACACTTCTACTCTTCTTCTTCTTCGCCATCTCCTTCGCCTCTTCAGTCACACCCGAACCGCAAAACCCTAACCCCTTACCGAGTCTCCGTTTCCGGTCAGCCAGGTACGCGACGCTCGCTTTTTCTCTCATCTCCGAAAATCGCTCTTAATGATTTCCATTGATTCGCATTTTGTGCGTCCAACGGTAACAATGTAACTGCAGATTCAGCAGAAGATTAGGCCGGAACATATGGCGTATTTGTGCGGCGACAGCGGCAATCTCATGGCCATAGCACAGCAGATTCAGCAGAAGGAGCAGCAAGACCAGAACCTGAACCAGATTCATCATCAGCAAGACCATCATAACCAGCAGCAGCAACAACTGGTTGGAATCAATCCGTTCGCTATCAATAATCCATGGACCACCAACGCTTCTCAGCTTGGATACGGACTCACCGGATCTGGATTTCCCGATCAGTTTCCCGTCGCCGGAGCCGACGCTGGCGAAGGTGTGTTCCCGTTTGCTAACCCGATGGAGTCGGAGTTTAGGTTTACTGAGTTTGACTCGGCGGATTGGATTATGGAGGGGCTTATTGGCGGCGGTGAGCCGCCCTCAACTGGATATGAGACGTGGCAGAGTCAACCTGATTTCAACAATCTGTATGCTGCAGATCCGTTCTCTGCTCCTCCATCTGGCGATCTCAGTCGGCTCATCTTCTCCGCCGCGCCGAAGAATGACGGCTTGGTACATCCACTTGAACAGATAACTGCTCCGCCGCCACCGCCTCCTCTGTCAGCGCCTCCCTCCCCACCGCAGCCATCGCCGCGGCATGTTGATAAGGAAGTGGCTGTTTCTCCTCCTGCTCCGAAACTTCACAACACTGAGGTTTCAAGAACTAACACGCGCTCAGATGCAAAAGCAGCCGGGCAGCCGCCGTTGCTTCTCGCTGTTCTCGACTGCGCTAGGGTTGTGGATTCAGAACCGGAGCGAGCGGCGAGCATGCTGACACAGATGTTAAAGTCCTTATCGGAAACTGGAGATCCAATCGAACGAGTGGCATATCACTTTGCGGAGGCGCTGTATAACCGGGCGATTCACCGGCCAGAGAATCTTCTGACGGCCACCGGCACTACTTCCGAGGAGTTCACAGTGTCGTACAAGGCGTTGAACGACGCTTGTCCGTATTCCAAGTTTGCTCATTTGACGGCGAATCAGGCTATACTGGAGGCGACAGAGAAGGCTCAGAAGATCCACATAGTTGATTTTGGGATTACTCAGGGAGTGCAGTGGGCGGCGCTTCTTCAGGCTTTGGCTACTCGCTCAACCGGAAAGCCTTCCAGGATTAAAATCTCCGGCATACCTGCTCCAGCACTGGGTCCTTCTCCAGTCGCAGCTCTGTCAGCCACAGGTAAGCGACTTGGTGAATTTGCAAAGCTATTGGACCTCAACTTCGAGTTTGAGCCAGTGCTAGCTCCTATGTCAGAACTCAATGAATCCAGCTTCAATGTTGATCAAGACGAGTCAGTTGCGGTCAATTTCATGCTCCAGCTTTACAATCTGCTGGACGAGACTCCAATGGCAGTTGAATCAGGTCTCCGTTTAGCTAGATCATTGAGCCCTAACATCGTCACACTTGGGGAATATGAAGCTAGCTTGAATCAGGTTCCCTTTGTGGATCGGGTGAAGAATGCATTGACACACTACACTGCAGTGTTTGAATCATTAGAGCCTAATATGAAGAGGGATTCGGCAGACAGAATTCTGCTAGAGAAATCGCTTCTTAGGCAGCGAATTGCTAGCATGATCGGTCCAGAACAACCCGGGGTTAAAAGAGAGCGGCTGGAGGACAGAGATGGGTGGAAGGTGTTGATGGAATCTGCTGGATTTGAGCCAGTGAAACTTAGTCATTATGCTATCAGTCAAGCAAAGATCCTGCTGTGGAACTATAATTACAATTCTCAATACTCAATTGTTGAATCATCTCCAGCATTCCTCTCTTTAGCTTGGAGAGAGCTCCCTGTACTCTCCGTCTCAGCTTGGCGGTAACAAAAACTAATTGGAATTATGTTGGGAAGTCGTTGATGCTCTCTATTTTTGCTGCAGTCATTTTTTGTTCTGGTGGTGGATTCAATTGACACCCCAATGACAATCCCCAAGCTTGCAACTTTATTGGCGATTTCAGGTATAGTTCTTGGTATGATAATTGAGAGAAATGGCACAAAATTGTACGTAGCTTTTTCTCTGCTGATGATTACTACTAAGATGTTTGGCTTCTTTGTTGTATAAAACTGGTAATATGTCTAGGACTCTCTGCAAGACTATTGGGGGATGGGGGGGGTCCAACCAAATGTGTCAATCTGCAGCTACTGTGATCCTCATTTTAGGGTCAAGTGCCTTGTAGATACCTCAGTCTCAGCTTGCTCTGAAAAGTGAAAACCCTAAAAATCAGGCTCCAGTTTGAGCACATATTGTCAATGAAACTGTAAAAGAGTGGGGGTAGTTGAAACATCACCATCTCGATTTATCTCCTCTGCCACCCTTTTTTCATATCATCAACGATCATTTATCAACAACAACAACAATACTATCATCCATTATCAAAAAAAAAAAAAAACGATCAGCTGGCATCAACAAACCAAACTGACATCAAACAGTGTCGCTCACCTCCCGTCCCTTTCACCAGGTTCTGTCCTCTCCTCGTTCACATCTGCAGCGGCACTATTCATTAATATCAGTCTTTCTGAAAGGCTCTGGTAAAATGGTCTGCTGAGTAGGTTTGTCTTTCCGGCCTAATGTGTCATCATTCAATTCAACAACTCGAACCTTTGTGTGAATTTTGAAGATTGATTGAAGATTTAGCTTTTGTTAAATTAGTGGAACAAGTCTCTTTCTCTTTCCTCTGTGTTTGACGTCCGATGGTGTTTTTCATTTTCAAAAAAAAAAAAGAAGAAGCCTTTATATCGTTGATTGACACTTTGTACGCGTTTGTAATTATGAGGACTTCCCAATTTCACCTCATGTATTCAAAACAACTGTCCACCAAATCAGACCAATGCTACCTCCTACTATAAAATTTTAAACCTTACACGTAGCCGAATTTCGTCGTCATCCGAACTTTTTGGATAAGCCCAAGAACCCAAAATGATATTTTCTTATGAGTCATCACCGCCACGTGTCACTCTATCACCACGCGTCACCATGCTTGCGAAGCATTTCGTCCCTTTATAAAATTTCAAACTCTCCAAATCCTAACGAATCTCCCAAACATGATCCACGCACTAAAGTCGCTCAAACCACAATCCCCATACACCGCACTCAGAGCAAGAACCGGCCGCGAACCGACCCGTACACGGTTCATCCAAGCCACGCCCAATTCGAACCAGAACCACCAGGCCGAGTCTACAATGGAGGGCCAACAGGACAACAAACCGGATCAATGCAAGAAAAACGAGTCAGTGTTTGTTGATTTTTGTCGGAGAGGTTTTAACTTGGTTTTACTTCGTTGTGAAATTTGTGTTGATGTGTTGGGTTTTTGTGTTAAGGGATGTGATGTCACATTCGTTTGGAGAAGGGTACAAAACGAGGTCGGATGAGGAAGGATTTGGAGGTGTTTATGGAGGGAATCAGTCCGAGGAGGAGGAAGAACTTGATGTTGTTGATGTCAACCATGTACTTCACCCTGGTAATTAATTAATTAAATACTTACTTTTCCTTGCCCTAAATAAATAAATAAAATGATTTTTTCCTCATTTTTGTTTTTGTTCAGAGTATGACAAGAGTCAAGGAAGCGAGGTGAAGGAGAAGGAGAAAGCTCGAAACCAGATGGACGCCTCGTCTTAGATGACTTATAGCCACGTTAGCATGGTGCTGTTTAGTGTTTACGTCATATGTTTTCTTTTTTCCTTGCAAGTTAGGACTTTCTTGAAGTGTAATCCTTTCATAAATGTATAATTTTCCAGCCGATATTTATTGATTTTTTTTAATTATTATTCATACAAGTAAATATAAATTTTGTTGTGATAGTGGGGATACGAGAACTATAAATATTATAATGCAAATGAACTTTATCCTCTGATATATTGATTTCTGAAGCTCTTACACATTCACCACGCGCGAGACCATCCATATTATCCACCACGCGCGAGGTGTGAAGAGAAAGGAAAAATGAAGGAAGAAAATTGGTGGTCTCGGAATTTGAACCTAGGGCGAAAGATCCAACGACTTTAAGATGGACTTTTAAACTAGGAATGCATAATCGGTCCGGATCGGTGGACCGGGGTATATATGGTTCGGGACTGGACCGTGGACCGGAATTTGTGTAAAAAGTGGATCGAATCGGACCGAATATCCTTAATTTTATGGTCTGAATCGAACCGATGGATCTGAATTTATGAAACTTATAGATCGTGGATCGGATCGGACCAAAATTCTTACGATCCGGTCTTGGACCGACCCGTAAAATTCGGTTCGATCCGATCTCAATTTGTGCATCCCTATCTTAAACAACATGCCACCATACAGGCTGGCGGTAAATACGAATATTAAACATACAATTTACTAATTTAAATCAGTTGAAAATTTACTGGTGCAAGTCTTAAAAGTTTATTGTGTTATTATTAAACTGAAAATTTTCATTTGTAATAAAAACATGATTTCATTGTGAATCTGTGAAACGAACCGATGAGTGGACCGAGGCCCACGAGGGAGATGGCCCGTGAAATGAACTACTCAACATTAAGCCCGCGGGATTATCTATTTACCGGGAAACTAACTACGGAATCAACGATGACATTTGCTTAACAAAGACGCAAATATCGCGTGACAGCTCATCGAATAAATAGTCAAACGAATCTCGGCCGTACGATCATTAAACCGACTTCAGATAGACCGCTTGTATGACATGGCCTTTTACGATGCCTTTTCTTGACCGTAGATCTTATGTACATTCAATGAATCTCAACCGTCCATTCCCACAGGGAGCGTATAAAACTTAGGGTTCTCGTTTGCCCCTCGCACTTCTTCGCATCATCCTTCTCTTGTCGATTTCAATCGGCTCTTTGGCTCTGTAAATCTGACGTCGATCGTGTCTCGTCGGCCTCGGATGTCCTCCAACGTGTTCTATGATTTGAAGACCGGCATCGAATTTCCATCTCCCGATTGCTGCAGATCCGCCGTACGGATTTGATGGGTCAACCAGGCTAATTGTGTATCGTGAAGCGATGCAGTGATACGGGTTGGATGGGTCAACCAGGCTAATTGTGTGTCGTGAAGCGATGCGTTGACTTTATGCAGGTATTGTGAATTGTTCATCTATTCAACAAACCAGGCTGGGATTTGAGATCTTTGCGGTCTTGACTTGGTTGTGTCATTCTTTCAGTTATTTTTTCGCTTATTAGTCCTCTTAATTCCGATTAAGTAGGTCATCAGGCTTTGGTACTGTTGCTGTTAGCGAAGACTTGGATTCGGATGGCCCGATGGAATCTACACGCCAATATGCGGCGTTAGTTTGTGGTCCGAGGCGACGAGATGCGCTAGAGATTGTGGATTTACTGGGGATATCGATTTGTATTGAATTATTTATGTGGTTTTGGTAGCGAACAAGGCCTTTGCCATGTTGGGTGCGCTCGCATGGCAGGTCGAAACTCTGATGAATAAAAAAAAGTATTTTGTGGTTTTGGGAGAGATCACGGCGTTTTTGCCCGTGATCTCTCCCACTCGTGTGCGCGCTGCTGCGCGTGGTCTCTCTTTCCTTCCTCCTACACCTCCACTCCTATTTCTATCTCTTTTCACATATCATATCCCCAAGAACATTCATAGCCGATCAGTCACTTCATCTTCATGATTGCCCCCCCCCCACACAAAAAATTCGTAATCCACCATTAACGATCACGACGATGCATCAGACCTATCCAATCAAGGTACACACGTTATTGTTGATTTAATTCCATTGGACTAGTATTTAAATTTTTTCACAATCTGTCCTCGTAATTCTTTGAATTAGAGATTTGATTCAAATAAGATAATTACACAGTTCGACATGCAGACTGCTATATTCATCCATTTAATTTCCACCAGGAGTCGATTATCATTTATCTTTCCATCTCAACATATCTTACTACCTTTTATTTGTATTTGTAATGTAACCCTGTTTTTTCATCACAAGCAGAGTAGCAGTGGATCAGTGTGTACTGGGAAAGTTGTAATCATTTTCGGAAGATTGTACTGTACGTGAACCAAATCTGACTGAATGTACACCATTACTGTCATTAATAAATATAATTTCCAACTTAAATTTGCTATTTTGTACTGGTGTTTTAGTTATTTTATACTGGATATTCAAGTCTGCGTTCCATTGGTTTATCTTGTTCCATATTACCATGTCTTCTTGATGGTGGTAAACTTTGCTGTGTTGTTCTGCAGGTTCATTCCTATTTTGGTCTGTACTTTTTGTTCAGTGTTGTGGAACCCCGTCAACTGTTTAGAGTTGCTCAAGTGCTGAGCAGTATGGCCTAAAAATTGTCCCTTGAGCTCTAGAACTAAATAGAACATGTTGCAGTTTCTATCAGAAAAAAAAAAATAGAACATGATGCAGTTGAACCAACACCAGCACAGTTTGGTAGGGGTTCAATTCCACCCAGTCCTCTTAATGTCGAAACGCAGCTTTCAATTTGGGAATTCTGATTAGTGGTTAGTGGGTCGATTCCACCCAGATCTGTCAATTTCATTTCCTCATGAATTTAGTGGTTATTTTGCATCTTCAAATTTTGTTTGCAATACTTACCGGGGGACTTTCAAACTGTTTGCAGGTTAGTGTTCTCCAATCTTTATGCTCTGCAATGGTGCTATGGAATTTGCTAATATGTAGATAGATGAAGAAGTGACTATTCAGTTCATGGTTTTTGAAACACAATATCAATGCGAGCAATAGAGCAACCTTAAAATACAAAAGGCAGTGTCAAGAGCTCTTTTGTCAGGATGGTTGGTTCCGGACTTGGGATCCGTTCTATTACCCACTAAGCTATGATACATAAAGCTGTGATACTTGACCATGATAAAACTTATTGCCAAACTTCTCGTAGAGATTGATAATATGCGGAGGAATGGAGGAACCACATTAGGTTTCAATGGGTACATCTTATGGTTGAATCTTGAATCACATCTTGTAACGTCAAATGGATTAGGCATGATTCTAAAGATTCAGTGGTTAGTAGTTGGCTTTTGATTTTTTTTTCTTCAAGTTTGGTTGCAATGAAAGAGTTTCTAGGTGGATTAGAGACTGGAGTGCTGCTCGAGAAAGGTTGGTTGTCCTAAGATATATGCTGTCCGACAAAAATTGCAGTGCCTTAGACAAGTTATGTAAGGATCTAGGACTCGTGCACAAGCAATGGTTTGCTGTGCGCTACAAGAGATAGGAGGGCTACATGAGGAGTTGATATCATTACCTTAAGACTCCGTGAGGGATAATGTGGAAGTTAAGGGAGCTGACTATGCGCCCTGGTGGAGTTGAGTAGGTGGATAACCTTGACTCTTTGCAGATTCTTACATTTACTTTGTATCTGCAGCTTTTTCTTGGTGTTTAACATAGTCTTAATTCAGAGATTACAAGTCCATGATAAAAAGTTTCAAAGAATTTCATCAGAAGGCTGTGATGGATATTGCCAAGAACAATGTTGAGAATTTGGTTTGTAAAGAATGTGTAAGGGCGTAGTTGTTCTTGAAGAATTGTTCCACAAGGCCTTCGCCGTGTTGACCAAGTTCAGTTCCTGGTCACTCCTTTACTTGGGTTGTTCTTAGCTTGTGGTATATTTTGTAGGATGTCGAGCGGATGTCGAATTCCCATATACCTATGTATTTCCTTACGTCTATAGGCCAGCTACTAGATCAAAATTAGCATCAAAAGTTGTTGTTTCTACAGTAGGACATAAGGGCTTGTACATTCTGTACCAAGGGCAAAATTTGTTCACTTGTCTAGAGTCAACCTCAGTTCTGAGAATGTCTTCCCAAATGCTTTACTATCAGACACTGTTGTAAGCTGTATTATTAGTGGTGCTAGCCCATAAACAGAGGTCATTCACTTCGCCAGTTATCAAATTCTACCACAAAATGCAAAGAGGTCTCAGCAAAGTAACTAATTAAGCCACCAAATTTGTGGTCAAACCCGATACAGTTCCAAGCAGCAAAAAAAAAGAGAAGAAAAATAAGCTTACAATGAAAAAATATCCAGAAAAGAGAGCAAAAAGAGTACCAAGAACAAAGGTAAAAATCGTCATCCATCAATTCATTCATCACCAACCTTGAACAGGCCAGCGTTGGTCAGGATCAGGAAGCCACGACGAACTTTTCCTCTTCTTCTTCTTCTTTTTCTTGGAATCATCTCTCTCGCCACTCCCAGGGAGTCCTTTCTCGACTTCAATACCTTGGCAATCACTCTTCTTTGGTGAGAACAAGACCTTGCTTAAAAACTCCCAAGTTTTCCCATTCTTTCTTTGTGCATCGTTGCACGTTTCGGTATTGCTCCGCTCCGTTATAAGACTAGTCTCTTCCAAAAGCTTTTCATAACCCGTTGTGAAGTTGGAATATTGTAGCTGATGCGGATCCGATGGATCTTCGAATTTCGATTCTGATTCTCCATCCATTTTTAAGGCTTTTGCAGTACGCCAATTGGTTTATAGAATTTAAAGTGGATGAGGATGAAGAGGAAGAAGATGATCCATTTTTTGAAATGTCAAATTTGATGGGCATCACGATATATAAAATTGGGTTAGCCAGCCGTGTTTCTGTTCATCGATAATTGCAGTAGGGCGCTATTAATCAATTAAGACACGTTAATATCAGCACTCCGAGGTATTTTCTATTGGTTCCAAAATTGTACTTTCCTTGAAATTTTGTCAAAATGACCGAAATTCATTATTGTCTAATATCGAATTTGAGTATCGAGATTAATTAGTTCAGACTTTTATGTGAATATTGGATTGAATCCTAATCGATTTGATAGATCTTTTTAAGTACTCATATAAGATGGGAATTATGTTTTGTTGAAATTTGAATGATCTAAAGTCTCTACCTTTAGCTTCCAGGAAGGGTCGAAAAGAAGGAATTAATAGTTAACAAAGTTAAAGTTAAGGACACACTGCTTTTGTCCGTTCCATTTTCATAAACCAAAAACAAACCTTCTAAGTTTTTTCGTGCCCATCATATGTTTAAATTTTGATCATGTCCTGTCAAGATCACTGAAATTCACATTCACTACATGAAGCATTCATATAGCACACATCAACTCATCTCAATTATGAAGTAGATTTTTCGCCAATTAAGACTCGTGCACGATTAGTTTCGCGTGTAACTCAACATCCTGTAAATAAGAAAAGAAAAAAGTGAAAGAAAAAGCCTGCGTGTAACTCAACTGAAGGAAAAAGAAAAGAAAAAGGCCTCCTACACTTGAACCTTTAGTGAAATTGAGCCATTGTCACCAGTCAAATTGCCATCTATGTTTCAAAATCATGCTTTCAATAGGAGTTTTCGGCAGATGGGGTTTTGCCATATTTGTTAAAGTTGATAGCTTTGAGATGAAATGGGAGGAGATAGCAGTGTTGATGAAGATGATGATCATACTGAAGTTGGTGTTTGTTAAAGTGATTGCAGAGAAGGATGAGAGATATCCCAGGTACTCCCAAGACCTTAACTGGATTCTGTCTCAGGATTGCACAGCTAATCTTTGCAACTGCTTCGTTAAATATGATCAATTACCAGTCATGTCCTTTTATGGGTTCTTTCAGGTAAACATCATCTTATATATATATCTCTCTTAATGATTCTAACACAGCAGTGTGCAGTTCTTGATTTTTTTTTTTCCGACCACACATTATCATGTAGGAACTTTCTCATCTGCGTATTGTTCTTCGTCTTGCAATTCATAAGGAGCGCTTATTTCATCTCATATTTTCTGACATATAAATGTGTTGTCCCCAACAACGAAGGCATCAATGCCATGGTTATTATAACAGTAGACTCGGTATGCTGCATTCGCCTCATAATCCATGTTACTTATAAATTTAGTGAACTTGGTTCTTCTTTTAACTAATTAGCAGTACTCTTCTGAAGTAGGTGATGGCATTTTTGGGTCTGGCATATGCATCAGCATCATTTGGCGTCGCTATGTTGTACGCCTATGACGACAAGGTACAGCTTTATCTAGGACCCAGATGCCATGAATTAATTTGGATGTCATCAGTTTCGGCCCTCCTGTGTTGCTCTACGAGTTTTGCATCATTTTTAGTCGTCCTTTGGGCGACCGCTAGCTAATTAATCATTGAGCAGTAACTTCACACTCGATCTTCAAGACACATTATATTCGCAGTTTACTAGTAGTAAATACTAATAAATCGAGGGAGTACATGTAAATTTTCTGAACCAAATATTTACAGTAGCAGCCAGCAGAGCAAGTTGGCAGCAACATGTCTGGATGAATTTACCTGTAAAATTTCATTGCAACCAGCTGGAAGAATATGAATTGAGCTACTACATAAAATCCTGTTTCTGCTCCTTTTTTTAGCATTAGCAATTGTAACTCATATAATGTCAGAGCTATTTAGATTTTTACTTAGCCAAATGTTTTGCATCAGTCAGTTTGGTGTTAAACTTCCTGACTTATGTTAACGTGTAGTTTCAAGACTAATGAGCTTAAAATTCTGATTAACAGTCCAACCAAATCAGTGAAATTCAACATGTTGCAATTCTCACTTTCATCTTATTGTCACAAATGTGAGTCTTGACGTGATCTGACGAGTATGAACTTAGAACTTGACTCTTCGGAATAGTAAATTTTATTAGATTTGCCAATTTAGGTTCGGATGGAAATTAAGATCAAACCCATATGCTGCTAAGTGAAAAAAAAAAAGTTAATTAAGCTTGATATTAAAATTATACTATTAGTTGAATGGTTTGTACTATTGACAATTTTTCAAGTACTCAATGGTTCGACTCTCTTGAATATCATAATTTTTTTATGTGGTCAAGGATTTGAACAAAATTAATTTCTATTACTATTCACCTTCACCTTGGGGTAGGCATTTGACCCTAGGGTCAAAATGCCCTTAGGGCCACCCTTACCCTGCCCGACTCGTATCCTGCACTGCCCTATCCTCGCACCCTATCGTACCCTGCCCTTCTACCCTAAGGCAGAGTAAGGGTCATGAAAAAATAGACCCTGCCCTGCCCTTCTACCCTAACATCATACCCTTACCCTTATACCCTATCATACCCTGTCTTACTTTACTATTTTCATTCATATTATGAATTTTTTTCAAAATATGCTTAAATTTGCCTTACTTGACCATATCTTACCCGACCCTACCCTAATATTAACATGCCCATGGATACCCTACGGGCTTAGAAAAATTACTCTACCCTGCCATGTACTGTTCACAGGGTCAATGAAAAATGATCTAACCCTACCCTTACCCTACACATTGCCGACCCCTCTTCACCTATCTATTTATAGCTCTTAAAAGCAAGGACCCGTTATAGTTTTGATTGGCTACGACTTGAGTTTCATTTAATTTGAAAACCAAACCATTGCTTTCGCGGGGAATGATAATAATTCATATCAGTGTCTTTTTTTTTTGACAAGGCTTGTCTTCTCTTTTGATTGATGGTACATTACATATCGGTATAAAATCATTATATTTTGACACAATTTAATACACTTATCTATCGCTCGCAATGGTAGACTTTAATGGTGTATAATAATAGAGGAAATACAAAAGAAGTCGGCACTTGAATCCGGGACTTGGGGTTTGTACATGAGCCTATCTTATTTAGGATAGATTTCTTCTTAATTTGAGTAGATTTCTATTTTCTTTTGATGAATTTACGTAATTAATATTCATTTAAATGAATACTTACTAATTTACTAAGCGCGCACATTTATTAGGTAGTGGGGAATACGAAGAACGTGCATAGCATGTTTTGTAACGCTGTCGGGCTTAATATGTGTAGTTACGAATTAATTACGTACATGACAAGAAGGCCCAATAAATTGCGGACCAACCAAAAATGTGATAATCAATTCTCCAGGATAATCGGGCGAAGTGGTGTGGTCTGGTGGTGGGTGCATTCACCCAGTACAAATAGTGCTCGGATTCAAGTCCCTCTAACAACAACTAACCCCTAACACCCCATCAAACAAACAAAAAATTCTCCAGGCTTCTAGCTAACAAGATGGTGTTTGTTCGTTAAGCAATTAGACATAATTCTTTACATCATGAGTTCAAGTCTTAGGTCATTATTTTCTTTCATAATTTTGTGAGATTCTCTTATATGTTCCGTTTCACACGTGGATGCTTCAAGGTACCCGATGTGATCTGTGCTTCAGATGTCAAAGAATGTACCTATGATTTCATGGTAGATATGCGCGTATCCATGGTAAAGGTGCCGGACCTGGACTGTGTTCCAAGATGCGGATATTTGTACCAATAATTTTGGGATCCTGTCGAGATGCCTTGATAGAACTTTAAAAGATCAATATATATGTACTAGATGATAAAGGTTAACGCGATATGTATTGAAATATTATGAGTCCTACCCATTTTCCTATATGAAAAAAAACTCTCCCGACTTCTGGAGGGGTCCATTTATAACATACAATCAATTTTGTTAATAAATTCATTGTAACACTAAAATTTTATTTCTTCAATTTTATGATTATAGAGATAAATTACTTAATAAAAAAACAAAAAATATTGAATAATTACATTTATAAAAAAAAGAGAAGATTATATCAAATCCGAATATGTCCTTTTATCAACAAAAAATAAATAAATCCGAATAGGTCCAAAATTCAATGAATGACGTGAAATTGCACGGTTTAAGTTTAACCAAGGACCAAAATGTAATTTTCAAATAAAATAAGAAGTATACCCATCAAAAAATAAAAAAAATAAAAAAAGAAGTATTCTATCAAAAAATATAAAATAAAATAAGAAGTACCAATCAAAAAAATAAAATAATAAGTAAAAAAATCGGCCGTCTTCTCCTCTTGTTCCATTTTAATTTTTACATATAAAGCCCACGACGAACGCCGAATACGATTCATCCCGATCGATCGATAGCTGAGAGATTCTCTCCAGCAGCTTCTTCCTCTGTCAATTCAAGCAGGTACGTCGTCGATCGTCAAACTTACGCACGTATGTATATCGCATCGTCGACTATACTGCGCTTAGTAGTGTTTTTGTTGTTGTGGTGGTTGTTGTTGTTGTTTAATTAGATTCTGATGATCGCTTTCGGACATTATTGTTTTTCAGTTTCAATCTCATCTACCAGATATGTTTTGATTTAATTAGTCTATTTGTTGCGTTAGATTCATTATCCGGTAGTGACGTTTTTATATATTTTGATTTTGGTTATCGAGCTGTTAAATTTCTGACTCGGCGATGGATCGTAGATTTTTAGAGCCTCGGTGGTGGTGGTGATGGCCGTCTGATATATTTGAGTTGTGGAAAGTCGCGTGTGTTGAATTTTTGCATGCAGCTGGTGATGGATGGTGGTCAACGGGTGTGGATGTGGTGATAGGAATGTTGAAAACTTGAAAGTCCCAGTCTACCAGAATAAGATTAGGATTTAATATCAAAAAAAGAAGAAGAATAAGATTAGGATTTGCCTCTTGGCTCTTGGTGCTTGTATGAGTACATTGACTTTCTTATTTTATGTTTTGTTGTGTTCATGCCGCTATGGATCTGGTGATAAAATTTGAAAGTAAAAGTAAAATGGATTGGTAAGAATTAATAGAAGTGAAAGCCTAGTGATGAGAATTGAGATGTAGGGCCCGTTTTTTAGGAGGATTTTTTGTTGGGAGTTTAGTTTTTGACTTTTTGTTATATATATATTATATATATGTGAGGTTGGATGTGATTGGGTTTTGAAATACTAGAATATTCACCAAGTCTGATTGATTTCATTTTATGCAGTAACCATGTTCAGCAGGAAGAAGCAGACACAGAACCATCCTGAGACTGAACCGGTAGATACAGATGCCAAGGTCGGTAACATGTCTTCTGCACTCGATCACTTTTTTTATGCTTAAAGCTAAATTGTATATCCAATGTCCAAGGATTATATAGTGGCCTTGAGCTATATATCCTTGTAGCATGGCTAGTGGGAAAACTCTAGGAGATTCCTACCAAGGCTAACCTCAATTCTTTTTCTTTATGGGTTAGTTTAAGCTTTGATACTTCTGTTTGTCTGGAGTGTATAACTCACATGGGCGTAGTGTCTAAATCGGACACATGACACGAGGAATAGTTTACACTGCTTAAAAGTTAAAACTAAGAATAAGAACTACATTTCACTAGTGGTGCATATGTGTATGATGGGGACATCAAGTAAAATAATACAAAGGTGAACGATGGGGACGTCAAGTAAAATAAGGCTGATTAAGAAACTTGCATTTTGTGAGACAGGTTAATGAACTCAGGGCTGCTATCGGGCCCTTGAGTGGCAGGAGCTTGAAATACTGTACTGATGCTTGCCTGAGAAGATATTTGGTGGCTCGCAGTTGGAATGTAGAAAAAGCGAAGAAGATGTTGGAGGATACACTCCAATGGAGGGCCTCTTACAAACCCGAGGAAATTACCTGGGTAAATTTCAAATTTTCCACTTGGCGATGTTTGTTGCAGTTCTGATATTGGACTCAGTAATCATATATCCCCACTCCTTGTCAATGCATACTCAGTTTTACATAGGCATAGGTTAATATGTGATAGCCACTGCATATTCTGTATTGTTGCATTCAAAATTTTTGTTGAATGAAATCTGAAAATGCTATGTAGTAATCGAGGATACCTTACTTGGTTATACGCCGTAGGTTAGATAACATTTTGGTGATATGTTGACTTCTTATATTACTGCACTCATGACAGCCTGACGTAGCATTTGAAAGCGAAACCGGAAAAGTTTCCATTGCCAATTTTCATGATCGACTAGGTCGCACGGTTCTTATAATGAGGCCAGGCTTGCAGGTTTGGTTCTTATCAGATAGGATGTAAACCTATGCCCTTGACAATTGGTAGTCTGTACTTACCTGTTGTAATTCTTTTGTCATCATTTCAGAACAGCACATCAGCTGAGGGCAATATTCGCCATTTATTCTACCTCATAGAGTACGCAGTGCTCAATCTTCCAAAAGGTCAAGAACAAATGGTTTGGTTGATAGATTTCACTGGTCTGTCATACAAGAACAGCGCGCCCATCAAAACTACTCGAGAAATCGTTAACATTCTACAGAACCACTATCCAGAGAGGCTCGGGTTGGCATTTCTGTACAATCCACCAAGGCTCTTTGAGGCTTTTTGGAAGGTTTGTGCATATCAGTTATTCCCAAGTTCCAGAGACATTCTCTTTCGGTGTAGTGCTCCATTTATCAGCACTCATTCGTTTTAAGCTTTGACTTTTGCAGGTAGTGAAATACTTTCTGGATCCCATTACATTCAAAAAGGTAAATTTTGTTTACCCAAAGAACAAAGACAGTGTTGAGCTGATGACTACTTTTTTTGATACCGAAAACCTTCCAATCGAATTTGGCGGAAAGGCTACACTGAAATACGACCACGAGGAGTTCTCTAGATTAATGAGCCAGTCTGATATAAAATCTGCTAGCTACTGGGGGCTGGACCTAAAGCCTCACAATTTTACCAATGGACATGCCAAATTGCAGGAAGTTCCGGAGCCTGTCCTTCTCGCACCACCAGCTACCTAAATATGCATAACTCACTATGCAACAATAATGCGAGGTAGACGGAGTTTTAGAATGTATCCAGAGACCATAGATATGGTTTATCTATGACACTACATTGCCCTTAAATACATATAAACAGTTGAAATTCAATCCATGCCTTTTGTATTTACAACTTTGCATGCCTTAAGCCTCTTCCCTAGTGCATTCTGAATTCTGATGGTGAAAGGGCTTGTTCCGGGGGCTGTGGTTGATGAATTGTAGCTCATGCCAAGTAATTTTGGGTTGAGTTATTACCTTACAGGCTACGTTTTTTGTTTTGTGGTTTCATGATCAAAATCTATTGATCAGTCCGCGCTGCACTAAATTTTCTCCTTGCATATTTACTCAAAAAAATTAAAATTTATACAAATGCTCTTAAACTATCTCTACAAAGTGTTACAATTTCAAAAAATGCAAATAGTCAACTTACCAATATATTAATACAATTTTCATCATTAATTATTTCTTTAACCGTGAATTTGTATTTTAGAAACATTCCAAGAAAAGAACGAAGGCAGTAGTTTTTTTCATACACAAGTGACAAGTCTGATTATTGAGCTTTTAAAAATTTACACTTCGGCCCCTGAGGTATTCAATAGTGAATAACGTTGGCTCGTTTCTTTCTTCGTCAAGTTCCGAAGAATCAAAATCTGGAAGAGAGAAAAGCCTCCAAAACCCTAAAAACACCATTTCGAACTATGATTCTTGAATAGTGTAAATTGCAGAGATTCAACGCGACGCAATCCATCAGTTGAAGATGTTGCGAACACGTCTTTCATCACTGCTCGCGTCTTCGATTCGAAGCGCTTCGATCTGCAAAGCGCCGGCCTTGGCCGCCCACTCTCACTCCGCGCTCCCACTTCTGCATTCCCATTCTGCGCAGCTGGTCAATGTTGATCTGATTTCGGGAAGAAACGCGTGGGATGGAACTAGAGCTTTTAGTCTACTGGCTTTGAATGATCTGCAGGACAATCCGGGATCGAGGAAGCAGAAAAAGAGGAAAGGGCGTGGGATTGGGTCCGGGTTGGGGAAGACGGCTGGGAGAGGACACAAGGGGCAGAGGGCGAGAGGAACTCATAAGTTTGGATTTGAAGGAGGACAGACTCCACTCCGGCGGCGGATGCCCAAACGTGGGTTTAAGAATCCATTCAGCCTCACATTTAATGTATGCCTTTTTCATTTCTCAAGTTGGCTCCTTTTCTTCTGCCAAAGTTGATCTGTGTGAGCTCTGGGTTACAATAGTTTGCTAATGATGACAATTGGCCAGTCAATAGTTGAGCTCGTTCTCAGTTATAAAGATGTGGTAGGATAGTGCAACATCTGATTTTGTGATTATTGATGAGACATTACTGCGTGTGTAGAATGAATGAACTTCATGTGTTACATGAAATTTAACAAGCTGGGTGATCTATAACTGGAAAAAACGGTATTGAGTAGTTTATTGTAGCTTGAGACACCATGAAGTTACCTGGATAGTGTGTGACCTGTACTTCTTATTGCTGCAGTTTGCAGTTGTTTTGTTCATTTTTCCCTTTGCTTATAGCATTTGCTTCATCCATCTTCAAGCATCATCTTACAATGAAATATCGGATCCAAGTGTGTTTATTTAGCTTTTGCTTAGAATTTAATTTGGACTCATGCCAACGATTTATAACTCAGTGATTGTGTACGATATGTCTGGTGGTTTTCCTAGGTAATCATGCTGAGAAGTTATCTTATCTCAACAACTGTTGCTTTGCGGATGCAGCAAACGGGCTTCTTTCATGTTTTCACATCAACTGATAAATTGTATTTATTTATTTTGCAGCCGGTGGGTTTAGGTAAGATAGCATACCTTATCAATGCTGGAAAAATCGACTCGCATGAGCTGATAACAATGAAAACTCTTAAGGTACTTCAAGTTTATATCATCACAGGTTGGAAAAAAATGTTAGCTGCATTATGTGATGGGATGTGGGCTTACATGATACCAGGATACAAAAGCTGTAGGAAAACAGATTAAAGATGGAGTAAGATTGATGGGACGAGGTGCAGAACTAATAAAGTGGCCAATCCACCTTGAGGTAGGCATTTCTGCCTGTAATTGTTAATATGATGTTTTGTGTTAGCCTTGTCAATGAATAGAAAGGCACAGTCAAACCATTTTGTTTAGTTTCTTTTGAAAAGATTAGTGTTAAACCATAACTTAACTTTTGCGTTTGAATATATTTCATGCTTAATATATTCATACATTGTGTCTTGACACCCTTACATAAATTAGTAATACCTTTTTGTTTAAGCTCTATTAATCAGCCTTGAGGTCTGTGAATGGAACTTCATAATGGACCGAGCCTTGGTGATTTCAGGTGTCGAGGACGACTGTCAGGGCAAAGGCAGCAGTTGAAGCAATGGGCGGTACAGTAAGAAGGGTGCACTATAACAAGCTCGGGTTCCGTGCACTTCTGACTCCTGAATGGTTTGCTAAGAAGGGTAGATTACTACCCAAAGCTGCAAGGCCTCCTCCAAAAATTAAGGACAAAGTTGATAGCATTGGTCGACTACCCGCTCCAACAAAACCGCTCCCATTCACACCGGAAGAACTGAGTACTCCTTTGCATAAAAAACCTGAGCCAGCAGAAGCAATTTGATCCGAATCTTCATTTCATTCCTCATTTTGTAGAACTTCAGTCTAGTTGCTTGGCAAGCAGGGATTTCTTAAAATTTTCCTATGGTGGTATCGTTTCCTACCCTGTAATAGTAACTTATTACTCAATAATCGAATCGAAATTGGGACAATTCTTTCAGGTATTTTTTGAAGTCCAAAACACCAATAATGCAATAAAATCCAAGAACCCAGCAAGGATGATGGAGAGAAACATTCAATTGGACGAAATGATTTACAATCATCAACAATCTTCTGCCACTCAAACCCTGAAGGATTGAACAGAAAAGGCGCAAAGCAGCCATGTGGGCACCATAAACCATATGGATATCGTGATCAAGATACAGCCAACTGCGTTTCTCTGTAGTATGGCTAAATATTTGGTACACAAGGAGAAATCATCAGCTTTTTTTTTTTGAAACACTGATATTTTATTCGATAAAAGCAAGAAACAGAACAGAGTACAAGGGATAAAGACCAAGAGAAATCATCAGCTCAGAGCCTCAGACCCCTTTACAAAGGCGCTAGGGACATTACTCCATGGGGTGCAGAGTACATGGGAACTGGTCGTGGATTTGTGGTGTTCCATGCCAATTTTTCTAGTAACTACATGCTTTACTCCCGTAGGCACCACTTTGTAAAGGAGGTTGAGCTGATAATTCTTCTCCTTCAAATATTTATCCATATATAGTTACAGAAAACGCAGATGACTCTATTCTTAAAGTGAACAGCAACTTCTGAGTAGGCTCAAGTGGATCTGGGCAAGGCAGCCTTTACAAGGGTCGAATAATAAACCTTCTTATCAGACTTTGATTCGTCTTTGCTGGCCTCGTCAATATTTGGCGCTACACGAAGAGATGGCCATAGTTAAGGGTGGCTCCTGTCACCCCATGGGCCATGGCCCCACAAAATTTTAATTTTCTATAATAAATATCATATAAAATACATATAAGCAAATTAAATTATAATATATGAGGCTGGATCTGGTGCAAAGCTCAGATCCTGTGCAAAATACAAAGTCATCCTATCCATTCGTTTTAACAATCCAAAGGCTAGGATAATTAGGTTTAAATAAATGATAATTGAATTTAACATGACACAAAGGGTATAATCGACCATAAAAAATTAAAAACTACCCCAGTATCTCTCCTCTGCAACGAAAAACCGACGATTGAGGAAACCGATTTAGGGTTAGTCGAAGAGTAAATCGCGTTCCCTCGACGAATCTCTCCGCACTTCGCAACGTTCTTCAGGGTTTGTCGTTCAGATCCTTCGAAACCGATTTTAGGGTTACGGCAAAATGACGAACAATGGTGAGTTGTATACGGTTCGTTTTATTACCGTACGTATATGCTGTAATTTGTTTTGGGAGGGGTCGACAACGAACTGTTCATTAGTAGTTTTGAAACTATTGAAACACGCTTTTCGAAAGCCTTCTGCCTTCTGGCACACTCACTTTCCATAAACACCTATATAATTTGTGACAACATATATAGTTCGTCATATTATGTGGTTAACAATTCGGTATGAGTAAATATCAGAGTCCTATGTGCATTATTCGTCAAAGGTAATACATAATTCGTCATCTTAGATTTCACATTTAAACTACTTTCTATTTGTTGAAAAGCCACAATTCGTCATCCATATTATAATTCGGCATATAATGTGTTAGGAAATTCAGTATGAGAAAATATCAGGGGGAAAGTCTATAATTTGTCAGAGTAGTACATAATTCGTCGTGTTTGATTAGACCTTATAACTAGTTTTCATTTGTTTGACAGCGCGCAAAGTCACAAAATTCAAATGAAACTTTAGATAATGCAGAGGCTGTAGTAGGAAAGAGCACAAGAAAAAAAGATGAAATTATGTAAGCCTCAACTGAATGTCGTATCGAAAGGTACCACAACAGCCAGTAACAGTGATAGCGATTTTGAAGACAGTAATATTCGTCAACCAGTTGCTCATTTTTCTAAGAAACAAGGTACTGCATTTTTTGGTGTTTCTTCATTTATTGAATGAATCTTGTCAATGAATAATTTTTTAGTGTGTCATTAATTGTGCCTTTTATAGTTCCTTCATCACTATATATAGTTCGTTATATTTACTACCCAGTGAACTGCTCAATAGTGCTGCCTTGAAGTCATAATTCGTCAATAACTATTTATAATTCGTCATCTGTCATTTATAGTTCGTTCATCACTATTTTATAGTTCATTAATATTTCCTATCCACTAAGGAAAATATTGCAGCCATTTTGAGTCCGGTAGTGCATAGTTAGTCAATTACTATTTATAGTTTGTCAATTACAATCTTATAGTTTGTCAATTACAATCTTATAGTTCATTAATGTTTACTATTTTATAGTCTGCATCTATCATTTATAGTTCGTTAATAGTTGTTGTTTGTTCATATTGTTTGAATGAATCTTAGCACCTGAATAATATTTTCGTGTGGTTGTAGCAATTCATAAACAGTCTTCTTCATCAAAGGGCTCAAAAATAGCCAGTGCCAGTGCATCAGCGAGAAAACTGGAAGCCGAACTCATTGAAGATTACTTACTTATCCGCCTAGAGATGCGATGGAGAACATTAAAACATTACAAAGATTGTGCCATATGCACTATGAGGCACATGGAAACTTACAAGGGTGGAGGAATAAAACAGTGGAAGTGTGACTAGGTAAAGAATGCAAAAAGGTAAGTAAAAATGTGAGCATGTTAATCATTCAAAATGAACAGTTTTAGATGTTTTTTAATGAGTTTTATATATGTTGCAGCAAACAAAGCAACTATTGGCTCTACGACGGTGCAACTTGAACATTATGATCAGATCATATTTAAACACACAGAGATCAGATGTGTTACGCAAAGCAGAGCAGGAACTAATTAAAGTCGCATCTCATGCCTTAGTTGCAGCAGATGCCTTAGATGCAGCACCGGCCTTGGAAGAAAATGAGATCATACAAAACTTTGACTAAAACATTGTTTTACTGCAAATTATGTCCAGCAATTGTAAATATTTTTTGCCTAGAACAAACAATAGTACTACCTTGTAAAGTATTACTAGGTCAGATACTATTAATATAGACTGGCTATTCTGTTAACATACCCTGCCGAATTTCTTGCTACAATCAGAAAATAAATCTGAAACACAGGAGGACTATAAATTATGTAGACGAATTATAAAATAGACATGACGAACTATAAATTATGTCAACGAACTATAAAATGGTAACGACGAACTAGAAATAAATACAACGAACTATGTAATATTGAAGACGAACATGAAAATAGAAACATTGCATTATTAAAAGAAAAGAGAATGTGTCGAAATCAGGACCTCAAATATGACGAACTATAAAATAAACAATCACACATCAGATAACAATTCACATGCCGAATTATAAATTATTTAAACGAACTATAACCAACGAACTATAAAATGAGTCCAACGAACTATAAAGGAGTCCAACGAACATCGAATCCAGCTATTTGAGCATAATTCTCATAGAATTTAACAACTTCATCCG
This sequence comes from Rhodiola kirilowii, assembly GCA_033675215.1. Taxonomy (NCBI): domain Eukaryota; kingdom Viridiplantae; phylum Streptophyta; class Magnoliopsida; order Saxifragales; family Crassulaceae; genus Rhodiola; species Rhodiola kirilowii. Next base: position 1,614,642 of record CM066203.1, on the reverse strand, counting down.
GAGATAAAAACTTTTGACCAATAAACGGCTTGTGCTGGTCAGGGCATTTGGGCGTCCAATATGCAATGCCGCTTTCAGAAAAATAAGACGGTTCCATTAAACATAAGTTCTCAGTCGAATGGATTGTATTGCGCGCAAAATAAACACCGTGAGAAATTCATCACCACTACTTTCGCCGATAATTACAATTGAACGCAAATACGTCGAATCAAAACACCACAAAATTCAGAATCGGGATCGCACAGTTCGTCGAATTCATATCGCCACAACATTCACACTACGAAAAACTAAAATTAAACAATTTCGAACCTCCGATGTTGCTGTCGGTCATGACTTCCGATTTTGATGTCGAACCTCCAACTTACTTCCGCAGAATAATGGACGAGTGATATGGTTGTTTCGAGAACGACTGAAATCACAATCGAGTCGATTTGAAACAACGCGACAGTTTAGGAAACACGTTCCTCAGTCGGTTACGTGAAACTGATTTCAAATATTACCAAAATTGCCCTTAACACATTAAAAATTAAAATTAAACTTATTTAACTTCAATTAATCAGCACCATCCAAAAGTATAGATGAACGATTGGGATAACTGTGTATTTTTTACAATAATTATAACTTTGCACCGGATCCTTTCTCTATAATATATATATAATAAAACTAAACATTATCTTAAAGTGCACTTTGCAACAAGCAGAATATGATTTCCGATCAGATTGATTGGTTTTCAACATTGAGAAAGTCATAGCTAAAATGTTTAGCAATGATTCAATAATATACGGCTTGGTTTCGATTGTCACCCCAATCTCAATTCCTGGGTCCACCCCTGCGTTCCTGCATGGACACATTACGTACGAATTATTTATAAGCTAGCTTCAATAATTTTAGAGTTCAAACCATAAGATTCAGATCAGATATATACGAACGTTATCATAAGCCTCAAAATATCACCAGATCGTTTGTGTACACCATACTTCAGCTGGCAGAATACAACATATGTGCTCATATGGTTAACATGTTGCCTCTGTTGCACATGTTAAACTGAGGGAGATCTCATGTTCAGTCCCCACCAACAACCAACAAAATCCCTATATAATTATTTCATGTGCTTGGGCCTCTGTGCCGCATTCAAAGCCATGAGCTTGGGTCTTGAGAATGGTTGGAGTGCATGTCTGCAAACACATTGTTGGGGATTCCTGTCTAGTTAACTCAGGCCCCCAGCAGACTTCCCATTCAAAATCAACAAAAGTGCACTTTATGTTTAGATATGGATATGCCCGTTGGGCAACCAACTGGGACATATCTGAACAATGGCTGCAGACATGCACTCCAACCCATTCTCAAGGCCCAAGCTCATGGCTTTGATATGACACAATCGGCTCAAGCACATGACATAATTATTTAGGGATCCTTGCCGATTGTTGGTGGTGGGAATTGAACACACACCCTTTAACACACATCCTTTAGAGAATAAAGAAGAAGTAGCAAAAAAAAACTTCAATCTTTTTCCTTGGTTACTATTTGAGATCTTCCATAGGTACATCTAGAGGTGGTAAATAGGGCGGGCGGGCGGGTTAGTGGACGGGTTCTTAATGGACAAGGGTTAAAATGGTTGAACCATTTATAACCCTTTTAAGTTAAAGGGTTCAATTAACGGGGTTTTAATGGGTAGAGGATCAAAGGGTTAAACCCTTCAACTCTTTAAGAGCCCTTTTAACCCTATTTGAACCATTTTAACCCTTTTAGCCATTTTAAACCGAACAAAAGACAAAAGTACGACATAGTTCGTCAAAAGTGATTTATAATTCGTCGCCAAAAAATCATCTATACGATGATATTTAATCTCAACCGTCCAAATGACCAAATCAAGGACTGTCATTAATTTATATTTTTTACAAAAATATGCTGTTTGCACTAAATATTTTTTCAGACTAGAAAAAAAATCATCAGCGAATCCCAAGTCCCAACTCCAGGATGATGAAATTTTGTAACTCAAAACTGATCGAGGCTCTAACTAAAATAAGCAAAGCAACCTGGGAGGATTTCATGAAACAGAGGCTTCAAAAATAAGAGCAAGCAATCAGAACGACATACATGTCAAAAGCTCTCTAAGGCTATAAGCCAGCCCCACAATCCTGACAGTGGACTCATCATCCATCCATCAAAATCACAATTTTCAAAAATACTCAGCGTGCCAAATCAGTGAAGGATGACAAGAATGACAAGATATGCGCCAGAACGTCATCTGACAAGTGATCGATTTCAGCCTCCGCCATCAGAAGAAACTCATCGCCCAAAGGACACAGAAGATGAGAATAGACAAGGTTGAATCGAGTCGAAGTCGAACGACACGGGAGAGACGAAGATGAAGTTCGTGTTTTGTTTTTTTATGTTTATTTTTAATATTAGTTAAAAGGGTTCTTAAAGGGTTAGAGGGTTACCCGGGTAAAAACCCTTAAACCCGTTTATAAAAGGGTTCTTAATGGACAAGGGTTCGTTCAATCCTTTTATTAAAAGGGCGCACTACAAATTTTGGCCAATTATGCCACGGATAAACTGCGTGAGAAAAGCGTGACAGAGTCGTCGCAAAACACAATTTGCGACAACTTTTGCGACCATTTAGTACTAGCCGCAAAAAGCTAGGTCGCATAACTTTTACCACAGTTTTGCGACGGATTTGCGACGATATATGCCACAACTATGCGACGATTATGCGACAAGAAAAAAAACAGTCAAAAAACCGTCGCATAACGGTGGTATAAATGTTACCACAGTTTTGCCACAGTTTTATAACGAATTTACCACAGCAATATAATATGGTTGCCAAACTGTCGCATATTCGTGGTATAATTTTACCACCACTTTCCCGCAGTAATACCACTGTTTTATGACGGTAATAATTTGTTTTTTTTATTAAAAAAATTTGTCCTTTTATAAAATTAATAATATCTCTGAAATTGAATATAAGAAATTATAATTTATAAATTAAATTTCGAAATTAATACAATAAAAAATATTTCGAAATTAATATTTCGAAATTAATAATTCTAAAGAATATTACAAACAAGCGTACCGAAATAATTTCTTTTATCTGTAATTTAAATTACAATAATAAAAATATTACAACAGCCAAAATGTATCTGATGATCGACACTGCTGCTTCCTCCATCGGTTGCTCTACACCGCTCCGCTTCTCAGCGGCAAGTAACAATTTGCATTCAAATTCTTCTTGCAACCTTCCATCATCAGTGACATAACTGTCCCATACTTAGCACGTCATCTGCACAGAAGAATTCCATTCAAAAAAATTTATCAACTAAAACAAAAAAACTCAAACACAAAAAATCTCAAACAAATAGTATGTTTAAGTTATAAAAGGACAAATTTTTTTAATCTAGTTTTAAGTCCTCTGTTCTTGTTTTGTAGCACTGTTGCTACAGTTATCAAAAAAAAAAAGTTATAAACTGTTTAAACCCATTGATACATATTGCACTCTTATTTTACAATAAATAATATACAAATCGCAGTTTACAAAAAAAAAAAACAAACAAACTTGCAATTTGCACTACATGACACAAATGAGTTCAAGAGCAAACACAAAAACAAGCACTAAACATTCTATTTGTTTCAAAAACCTCAAATCGACTATCCACCTGCATCCCCACTTTTGAATACTCAAAACCTAGCTGAAAGGCACACGACAGTCCCCCAAACCGACATCACCACCGGCATCAATTTCCCTTTCCTCGCACTTCTTCTTTGCCTCGCACTACCAATACAAAAACAAACCCAATTAAGAAAAAACAGACACACAGACATTACTTTATACCACCAAATAAACTGGCCAAGCCAAATATGGATCCTGATCATTCTCCGCAGACAATTCTAATCCTTGAAACATTTATTTGTGTGCAGCTAAATTTGTATACCTTCTTCTTGCTGCTGCTACGAAGTGGAAGAGGAACAAAAGTATTCACCCTCCAATAACATCCGCAGATAGCTAATCCCATGAGAACAACAATCGACATCATTCCTTTAAGTGAGAACAACAATAGAGATGAAACAGTTCATAAACTGCATATAAAATCAACAAGGAACATACAACATAGGACTTCTATTACCATCAAATGAGCGTTGGCTTTCAGCTTCATCAAAATAACTTATTCATCACCACCCTTAGCTTCTGATATGCCCATACCATCAAATGAATCATGGCTAAACAACATGTTCACGAAGACAAATGAGGCCACAATATACCTTGTTCAATGACAACATCAGAAACTGAAAGCAAAAGCACACGCTTCTCTTCCTTCAACACTAAAAAGCAAGGGCAGGAAAATGGTATTGGTTTTGAGACCAGAGCAGCAAGCAAATATAGGACTATTGAAGACTATAAAATTGCAGGATGTCGATCCAAGTACAAAAAGAAAACAAGCAAAACAAACTGCAAACTGAACAAAAATGTAACCTAAGTAATAAGTTCAATGAACATCAAGTTCTCATTGTAATTTCTCTCAAACACTGAATAGGTTAACTAATTGGATACATCTACTCCCGATCAACAAATCATCAAGTAAAACTATCAAAATCTTCAGAGGAATCCGACAACTTCATATTGTTAAACTTAACAAAGCTTACCATTATCTTGTAGCTGTGCAAACGAGCCGATACACTCGTGAGCTGCTCGCGAACAAACTCGGTCAAAGCTCGGCTCGATCTTAAACGAGCCGAGCACGAGCACAACTTCCAGGCTCGTTTATGAAACGAGCCGAGTACGAGCAACCTACTGCTCGGCTCGTTTATGTTCGTGAGCCGCTCGTTTATATGCTCGATTAAAACTCTTTTAGAGCTCGATTAAAACTCGTTTAAAGCTCGATTATTACTTGACTATTATAAAATTATTAGTCAATATTCAATAATGTCAATATAATTTAAAAAAGGTGCATATGTACACTATTGATATGAATTTTAATAAAACATGATATATAAATATTGCTTGCATCACAAAACAAACATTTCAAACAAGGTTCAGTGTTTTTTAATCTTCGAGCTTTAAACGAGCTCACAATCGAGCATCTTGTTTATAACTCGAGCTATAAACGAGCAGCTCGTTTATAGCTCGATTAAGGCTCAAGCTCGATAAGATGACGAGCCGAGCTCGAGTATGTAAAAGAGTTATCGAGCCGAGCTCGAACACATTCCTTTCAAGCTCGTCGAGCTCGAGCTCGAGTTCGAGCACAATTAATTTCTTATCGAGCCGAGCTCGAGCAGCTCAATACTCGACTCGGCTCGGCTCGTTTACACCCCTACGTGTGCTGTGGAATATGCAACTTGAAAAATTCTGGCCGATTTTCATCCTAAGTAGACATCGCCTTATAATTCCGACAGCAACACCAACATGATTTCTACAAAAAATCTTAAACTAATGTACTTTTCACAAACACCAATCACAAATTGAAATCCCTTCCCCAAATCCAACTCCTGCCTTCGCCAATACAGACATAAAACTCAAAGTACCAGAATATTACAAACAAGCGTACCAAAAAAATTTGATAGAAGGGGGGAAGTGAAAATTGGTGACGCCGGCCCACCTCCGTTCCCATTCGGATTCAGCGACGAAATCCTCACCGTCGACAGGAACCCAGTCCCGGAATGGGACGATACGCCTTGAAGTCTTGAGGTGACCGAGTTGGACGACGAGTCGATTGAGTCGAATTGCGATGTGGTGATTGGGAAGCAAATTCTGGGCTGAGCAGTTTGAGGTGATGCGAGTGAAGGCTTTGATCGGTTTGGCTTGTCCGGAGGGAGGAAGGAGAGTAGCGCGGCGGCGGTTGAGTGGACGAAGCGCGGAAAGGGTTGGTTGCGGTGAGGCTCGATTTGGAGAAGTGAAGAGTGAATTTAGGGATTTTACCGAGTGAGTTTTTATTAGATTTGTTTTTTTGATAGTTGATAGTGGCGTGTGAAAATACTTAGGAGGGAAAGGTAAGGGGAAAATGAAAATTTGTGAAAGAGAAACATGTTGTCGTAAAATTGTGATAATATCGTCGCAAAATGTCATGGTTTTCTCGCACATATTTGTTCGTGGCAAAACCATCGCAAAATACCACGATTTTGCCGCAACTAAGCTTCGTCGCAAAAACATTCGTCGCAAATTTGTAGCAATACCGTCGCATTTTACGACCGTTTTGCGACGGTTATTTGCGTCACAAAAAACCGTCGCATTTGCGTCGCAAACTAGTCGCATGCTCAGTTATTTGACACATATGTGTGGCAAAACCGTCGCAACTTTTTGCGACGACTTAACTTTCGTGGCATAATCTTGTCGCATATTTGACCAAAATTTATAGTGGCGGGCTAACGAGCGGATTTTAAAGGGCGGATTGAAGGGTTTATGGTTTATTTGTCAGGTCTAGGTACATCCACATGATGCTCGATCGATAATGCAAAAGTTCAAATCTTTAAAGTGCATATGCCCTAAGTGCTGAGAGAGGGATGCCCGAGGCGGTCCTCTCCTCTCAAGACATCGATCAGCAGACACTCTCTTTGCTTAACTTAATTAATTTGTTGCTTTTTTCGGAATGAAATTTTAGTGTCTAGCTCCAATAAGCTGTTAGCAGTTTCTGTAAGTGAGAGAAAATATCCAGTAGCAGCCATTTTACTTCATTTAGAAAAAGATAGTACAAATGTCATATTTTAAACACCACCGTACATTAAAGCCATGGTAGAAATTAGAATGGTAGGTAGTTTTCTTTTTTCTTTTTTTATGCAGGCTTGTTATGTTGGATGTAGTACCTGTGGTCAATTTGAAGGGGTTAATGAGGACTTGAACCCTCGTCATTCTACTTCAGTGAAAGAAAACAAAAAGTTCAAGTTTCATTCTACTTCAATGAAAGAAAGATCTCTCTGTCACAACTTACTTTGACATGCTAAGATCTCTCTGTCACAGCTTACTTTGACATGCTAAGCTTTTATGACTAATTTTGTTCATTACATGTAACCGCCTCATAAATTCGAGTGTCTTAAAAATAAAGAATCACAAACTCTTAAAAACAAACCATGAACAAAGGTGGAAGTTTTTTTTATTGAACAAAGGTGTAAGTTGAGTGTAACTTTTTTGAATCGAAAATTCTTTACATAATATAGTAATGGTATCAGAGCTTCATTATATATTATTAAATTTTAAGTGTTTATATTCTAATTATTTTTTTTGTGTTTTATTATTTTATAATACATTAAAATTTTTCTAAAAAGTATATCAGAATCTAGTTGAATAAATCAAAATTTAAAAAAATCATTTTCTATAATAGAATATAAATATATTATATTTTTTATTCTTTGCATATGTAATGCATATATAATGGATATGCACATCATGGGGAGCGCTCGGTTGAGGCAGAGTTGTAAGAATGAGGCAGTGAGGCACGATCTGAGTCGTTGATCGAGTTGATCAGACGCACGTGGCGAAGTCACGTGTCATAGCCGCCAATAGTAAAGCCCACTACTTTTGCAAAAGTAGTGGGTTTTACTATTTGGACACGTGGCGCGCCCACAATGCACGGGGGTTAGATGTGTGGCTCAAATCGTGCCTCACTGCCTCATTCTTATTTGGCCTGCCTCATTTGAGCGTAACTCTGCACATCATTATGTATTAAATATATAATGCATTTTTAATTTTTTTTTCATATATTCGGTGAATTCAAATTGACTTTACTTATAATTTCAAATATAATGGCCCACTCGAAATATGAGCCTTTGCGTATGCTCCTATATCAGGCACGATCCTGTCTGAAAGATGAGTGCGGTTTGAGAAAAGAGAGAAGATGAAGTAGACAGACCGAGAATATAAGAGGGAAGGAGAGTGATCGGTTGTAATTTAGCGTAAATATTCGAATAGAATTCAAATACTATTGCTAGTCACGGTTAATCAAAACATTTATAAAGACTCGGGAATCCGAGGTCGTACCCAAAGGACAGGTGATTAAACTAATAGTGCTAACGATTAAATTTGGAATGTCTATGGTTTGGGGGGGTTTGTTCCTCGTAAGAGGTTGATAGCAAGATTTTACTATCCTAAATAGAGGTTTGATCGACGAAAAGGAGTAAACAAACAATTCAAAGATGACTAGGGATCTATTTCCCCACCTAGACAATTATTGTGACGGTAAATTGGGACACTATTGATGAATTCTCATACACACATATAGAATTTGGCTATGTAACATTAATACCAAGTTCAACTCGCGCTACAACTTAGTATCAAGAGGTTACACCTCGCATAGCACCTCACACTCGCGCTCTATTGGTGCTATAGGACATGATTTATCTAGCCTCACACTCGCGCTTTATTGGCTAAGTAAATCATGCACTTGTTAAATTCAAGCCATTCTCATTAGGATTAAAGCATCGTCATGTAACACAAAAATCCTAATGCTTATTCATTTCTATCATTTGAAATCACAATTTTCAGGGGTTAGCTACGTCAAGCATGAAATCAAGTAGAATTCCTATTTCGGACTTGTTAAAAACATGTCATAGGTAATTCAAAAACATTAAGCTCAAATGAAGAAGAATCATGTGTAAAATCATTCATCAATAGCATTCATAATATTCACAATGTCACAAACATGTCTAGGGGGTTCATAGACCCCCAACCAATGTCACTACTCACTCATGGTGAGATTACAATCCATAACAAGAGTAGATGAGCAGAAAAACATGTAGAAAGTTAAGTGTTGGAATCTAGAACCAATATGGAGCAATCAATACTAAGGAGGATCCAATCCAAGTGTTGTTGATGACTCTAGAAAATCTGGCTTCTTCTCCAAGCTAACTTCTCCCAAAAATCCCAGCAAATCCAAGAGTGGGGGCTTGAAAACCCTAACTTTCTATTTATAGTTCAGCGTAAAAATGCAGACTTTACGATGTTGGGCGACCGCACGGGTGGGTTGTGCGACCGCACAGCTGCCCAAAATCCTGCCTCGTGCTATCGTGGTTCCTGAGTGTGCGACCGCACAGAATTCATGTGCTTCTGGTTTGAGTCGTGCGACCGCACGAAGAGGTTGTGCGACCGCACAGAATTCTTGTGCTTCTGGTTTGAGTTGTGCGACCGCACGAAGAGGTTGTGTGATGAGTCGAATTCTCGACTCGTTCACATGCCCATTTACGAAGAGTTTTGGTCCATTTCCGATGCTATTTCGATGCCATTTGACCCCTCTCCTTGTATTTCAGGCTTGGAATGACCATACTTTGAGCTCAGAACCTTAGCACGAAGAAGCGAGGAAAATTCGAAGATTCGAGCAAAAGTTGGCAGAAATTCACTCCAGTCGATCGACTGGGAAGCTCCCCTGCTCCAGTCGATCGACTCGCCAGAAGAAACAGGAGCTGCTGCAAATCCGCCTATCTCAGTCGATCGACTCACCTTCAGTCGATCGACTCGCTCAACTCCCAGGAGGCGCTGCAATTTGACCCTTCTCAGTCGGTCGACTGGGATCCTTCTTTGTGCCAGTCGACCGACTCAATCAATCCTCAGGAGGGTCTGCAAATCAGGCAACACCAGTCGATCGACTGAGCCAACACACAACGTCAGTCGATCGACTGGGCTACAGTACCGGAAAACCCTAGCTTTGGCTATAAATAGAAACTTTTGGGGATTTTCAAAAGGGGGGCTTTTTGGAGACTTTTGGCACGGATTTGGAGGAGATCAAGCACGAATTTCGAGGAGATTGAGTGAAGGAGAAGAAGACCAACATCACTCTCTTGAATTCCTACTTTGGTTTTAGATTCCTAAACTCCTCCTCTATATGTTTACATACTCATCCATGGATGCTTTTGATTGTAACCTCACTATGAGTGAGTAGTGACCTAGATTAGGGATTATGGATCCCCTAGACATATTGTGATGATGTAAATACCATTGATGTCATATTGAATGAGTTTGCACATGAATCTTCTTCATTTGAACTACAAGCCTAGAGTTGCCCATAAGATGTTTGTGAAAATGCCTCAATGGGAACTTAGTGTAATTTCATGTTTGATGTAGCTCACGTTGATCAATATGAATTTAATGAAATGAATGAAGAGGCATTAGGACTTTTGTGTTACATGGCGACACTTAAAACCTAATGAGATTGGCTTGAGTTTAACAAGAACATGTTTATCTAATCAAGAGAGCGCGAGTGTGAGATTAGAAACGCATGTTCTATAGGGCCAATAGAGCGCGAGTGTGAGATCCTATGCGAGGTGTAACCTCTTTATCCTAGGTTGTAGCGCGAGTGGAACTTAGGGGAAATGTTACATGGCTAAATTCTATTCAAGTGCATGCAAATTCATAATTGACATCTAATATCATCATCACTATAATTGTCTAGGTGGGGAAGTAATCCCTAGTCTTCTTTGATTGATCGTTTATTCGTTTCTTGCTTGAAATCTCTTATAGATAGTCAAAACTTGGCTATCAACCTCTTTTGAGGAACAAACTTCCCCCAAAACCATTAACAATCTAGGTTTAATCATTAGCGCAATTAGTTTAATCACCTATCTCTTGGGTACGACCTTGGGTTTCCCGAGTCTTTACAAATGTTTTGATTTAACGTGATTTAGCATAAGTATTTGATTCACTTATCGAATATTTGCACTATATTTGCACGCGATCAAATGGCGCCGTTGCCGGGGATAGGTTAATCAACTAAGTGCTATTTGGTTATTTAGTTTGTTCTCTTTTCTTTGCTTGATAATCATTGCTTGTGTTTTGCTTGATTGTGTTAATCTCTCTTGCCTTTCGTTGCTAAGAATTTCCTTCGATCTTGTAGGGATTTGAATGAACACGAGATTCAACGGGAAAAAGCACGTAGCCATTGGTTCAAGTTCTCAACCTTCTCACCCAACCGCTAAGAGAGGAAGGGGTAGACCTCGCAAGAATCCTCTACCGCCTACCCTTCCTACTGCTCCTATTCTTCCACCGGCTTTCCAAGGGCCAAGACCTCGTCCACCCCCACTCCTAAATCCGATCCCTTATTTGCCACCGGGGTTTAGAATGGATGAAGAACAAGAGAACCGCGTGGGTCCTCAAAGGGACGACCGAAATATTAGAAATGAGGATGAGGTAGATGACCCTCCCGCTAGACAAAACGATATTGATGATCCTCCCGCCCCTCAAAGAAACAATAGAGGTTGGAGATATGAAGATGAGGATCAAGAGAGACCCGTTGGGGATTACATGACGCCCACCCTTGAAGGGAATGGCTCGGCTATCATGCCCCCGGATGAAGATGCTTTCGACTTTGATGTGAAGTCTTCCTTGGTCCACATGGTGACCCATGACCAATATCAAGGGGTAGGAAACCCTTCCACACACTTGGCCAATTTCCAAGAGTATTGCCGAACATACAAGCCAAGAAATGTGCCCGTGGAATACGTTTACTTGAAGCTCTTCCCTTCTTCTTTGTATGGGGACGCTAAGGAGTGGTTGCAAAACCAAGAGCCGGGAACTTTTAGAACATGGGATCATCTAGCAAATTCCTTCTTGAACAAGTTCTTTCCACCGTCAAGGACCAAGAAATTCATTGATTACATATTGACGTTCTCCCAAAGAGATAATGAATTATTCCATCAAGCCTATGATCGCTTCAAGCATTATTTGAAGGAATGCCCTCATCACAACTTTTGTAAAGCCGATCTTATGAGATACTTCTACTTGGGGATGAACAAGGAAGCTAAAAATCAATTGGATACGGCAAGTGGTGGTGCTATCATGGAGTTACCGGCTAGCCAAGGGTTTAAAATTATGGATAAGATAGCTACGAATTCCGATCGTTACCAAGGAGTAGACCACAAGAAAATGGGTAAACCACGCGATGACTCCTCAAATTGTGCACTAAAGGATCAAATGGCGGACTTAACAAAAAAGGTGGAGAACATGATTAGTATGGTGAATTGTGTTGAAGCGACAAAAGCCAAGGCCGAGAAAGAGAAAATACCGACACAACAAGCTTGCTTCTTGTGTGCTAGCACGAGACACACTACCAAGAATTGCCCGGAAGGAAGATATGAAGACGATGATGATGGATATGAAGAAGCGCACTACGTCAATCAACAAAGGAACTATGCTTCAAATCCTAATTCTACAACAAGGAATTATGAGCCTCCTCAAAGGAGAGCGTCCAATGAGTCCAATTTTGTTCCTAAGCCTCAAGGGCAAGGCAATTATCAAGGGACGTATCAAAGACAAGGATATAGCTCGAACCAAAATCAAGGGCAAACCTCTTATTCTACTCAAGGTCAAGGGTCCAACCAAAATTCTCAATACTCCAACCAAGGGAATTACCAAAGGCCTTATCAAGCCAAACCTCAAATGAACGATCAAGGACCCTCCAATTCACAAAGGCAAACTCCTTCCAACAACCAAGATAATGCCATGATGTCTATGATGGCTCAAATGCTAGAGAACCAAAAAGAGACGAACAAGAGAATGGAGCAATTGGAAACTCATAACAAGATGCTCGAGAATCAAGTGGCTCAACAAGCCGTGGCATTGAAGCAAATGGGGAAACTTCCTTCTCAACCGGACGTGAACTCCATTGAACATGTGGATGCCATCACATTGAAGAGCGGGAAAGTTCTACCCACCCCTCAAGGGAAATCTAGTCCCGATGGCAAGGACAAAGAAGGAGGAATGGCCAAGGAAAATTTAGAAGATGAACCTCAAGCTCCCGCGGAGGAGGAGAAAAAGGACGAAGAGCCAATTCTAATGAGGAAGTATGTGCCCATGGTGCCTTTCCCTCAAAGGTTGAACAAAAGCAAGCTCGATGCTCACTTTCAAAGGTTCGTGGAGATGCTTAAAAAGTTATACGTCACGCTCCCCTTCCATGAGGTAATCACACAAAACCCTACTTATGCTAAATTCTTGAAAGATATTGTGTCAAACCGTAGGGTGATTGAAGAGTCTAGCATGGTAGCTTTAAATGCCGAATGTAGTGCAATTGTGCAAAGCCGCATGCCTAGAAAAATGCAAGACCAAGGGTCGTTTTCTATTCCTATCTCCATAGGAAAAATTGAAATTGATAGAGCTTTATGTGATCTTGGTGCTAGTATTTCTTTGATTCCATATTCATTGTATGAGAAAATTGACATGGGTGAGCTCCATCCTACTACCATCTCTTTGAAACTAGCCGATAGGAGCTCTAGAGTCCCTAATGGAGTCCTAAGGGATGTGCCTATCAAAGTTGGGAAATTTTTCATCCCCGTGGACTTCTATGTGCTAGATATGGATAGTGAACAAGAGACGCCCGTCATTTTAGGGAGACCTTTTCTAAATACCGTTGAAGCGGTTATTAAATGTGGTGAAGGGTCAATTGAATTGAGGATAGGGAATGAAAAACTGAAATTTTTTCTGAAAAATGCTATGAAAGCCCCTACTTCATCCTTTGAGTGCAATATGCTTGATATTTCTTGTGAAACTTTCGGGCTAACGTCTTTTGAGAGTGAAGTTATGGAGTTAGACGACTCTAGTACACTCTTTGCCTCTCTAATGAATATGGAAGATGAGGATATGGGCGACGTTACCTTGGATGAAGGTGAGCAAAGGCCGAATGATCATGAAATTAAGGAAGACCCGGTGCCAAGAGGTAAGGAATTCGAAGGGGAGTTAAAACCTCTACCTTCGAATCTAAGGTATGAATTTCTTGGGTCCAATGCTACCTACCCCGTTATTGTTGGTGCTACTTTGAATGAGGATGAAACTTCCAAACTTGTGCATGTTTTGAAAGCCAATAGAAAAGCCCTAGGCTATTCCATTGATGATATTACGGGAATTAGCCCTTCACTATGCATGCATAGGATTAATCTTGAGGAAAATGTGAAACCTTCTAGGGAGTTGTTGAGGAGATTGAACCCTAAACTTAGCGAGGTGGTTTTTAAAGAAATCACCAAGCTAAGAGACGCGGGAATCATTTATTCGGTCCCGGATTCGGAATGGGTAAGTCCCATCCATGTCGTCCCTAAAAAGGGAGGACTCACGGTCGTTCAAAATGACAAAGGGGAATTAGTCCCTACGAGAACCGTGAATGGGTGGAGAATGTGCATTGATTATCGAAAATTGAATAAGGCAACTAAAAAGGATCACTTTCCTATACAATTCATAGACCAAATGCTTGAAAGGCTAGCGGGACATGATTATTTTTGCTTCTTAGACGGATATAGTGGTTTTTACCAAATTCCAATATTGCCAAATGATCAAGGAAAAACCACTTTCACGTGCCCATATGGTACTTTTGCGTTTAGGCGTATGCCTTTTGGTTTGTGTAATGCACCGGGAACTTTTCAACGTTGTATGATGTCCATTTTTAGCGATTATATTGAGAAGTGCATTGAGGTCTTCATGGACGATTTTTCTATCCATGGATCCTCTTTTGAAGATTGTTTGGCTAATCTCTCCAATGTTCTTGCTAGGTGTATCGAGACAAATTTGGTACTCAATTGGGAGAAGTGCCATTTTATGGTGCAAGAGGGAATTGTGCTAGGCCATTTGGTCTCAAAAAGAGGAGTAGAAGTTGATAAGGCCAAAATTCAAGTTATTGAGCAACTTCCACCCCCAAAAAATCAAAAGGGAATAAGGAGTTTTTTGGGCCACGCCGGTTTTTACCGGCGGTTTATAAAGGACTTCTCAAAAATCGCTAGACCATTGACTCATCTCCTTTGCAACGATGTGGAATTCAATTTTGATGAGGAATGCCTTGAGGCATTTGACAAATTGAAGAAGAATCTTGTATCAGCACCTATTGTGCAACCGCCAAATTGGGACCTTCCCTTCGAATTAATGTGCGATGCAAGCGATTACGCCATTGGGGCAGTTTTGGGTCAACGTATTGAGAAGAAGCTTCATGCAATATACTACGTGAGCAAGGTGCTCGGTGGTGCTCAAATAAATTATACTACAACGGAAAAGGAATTATTAGCGGTAGTCTACGCTTTTGAGAAGTTTAGACCCTATCTCGTGGCAACAAAGACTATTGTTTACACGGACCATGCCGCAATCAAGTACCTAATGGCAAAGAAAGATGCTAAGCCAAGGCTTATTAGATGGGTCCTCCTCCTACAAGAGTTTGACATTGAAATTCGGGACAAGAAAGGAGTAGAGAATGTGGTAGCGGATCACCTTTCGAGAGTAGAGCTATATGATTCAAAATGGTTCTCGGCGCCTATCCAAGACTCTTTCGTCGGTGAATATTTGATGAGTGCCGAAGGAGATGCCCCATGGTATGCGGACTACGTGAATTACTTGACGTGCAACATTCTTCCCGAAGGCCTTAATTACAATCAAAGGAGCAAGTTCTTGCATGACGTTTCGAGATATTATTGGGATGACCCATTCCTCTACAAGCTATGCTCGGATGGGATTTATAGAACGTGTGTGCCCAAGGAGGATTTCAAAGGAATCATAGCTTGTTGCCACTCTTCTTCTTATGGTGGGCATGGTTCGGCTTCAAAGACCACATCCAAAATTCTTCAATCGGGTTTCTATTGGCCGAGTATGTTCAAGGATACTTACGAGTTCGTCAAGGCGTGCAATGAATGCCAACGTATGGGAAACATAGCTAGAAGAGAGGAGATGCCTCAAAAAGGAATCTTAGAAGTGGAGATTTTTGACGTATGGGGAGTGGACTTCATGGGACCCCTACCTTCGTCTCAAGGAAATTCTTTCATCCTAGTAGCGGTGGACTACGTGTCCAAATGGGTTGAGGCAATCGCTTCCCCTTCTTGTGACGCTAAAGTGGTGATCAAGATGTTCAAGAAAGTAATATTCCCAAGATTCGGAGTGCCAAGAGCGGTAATTAGCGACAATGGTTCCCATTTTAAGGAGAAAAGATTTGAGTCCATGCTTAAGAAATTTGGGATATTCCATAGGTGTTCCACCCCTTATCATCCCCAAGCGAATGGGCAAGTCGAAGTGTCTAATAGAGAAATAAAGAATATCTTGTCCAAGACAGTTGGGAAATCGGGAAAGGATTGGGCATTAAAGCTTGACGATGCCTTGTGGGCCTATAGAACCGCGTTCAAGACCCCGATCGGGATGTCCCCCTACCGGCTAGTATATGGCAAGGCATGCCATCTTCCCGTGGAACTCGAGTATAAGGCCATGTGGGCCGTTCAAGAGCTAAATTTTGACACAAAAGCTTCGGGAGAGAAGAGACTCCTTCAACTAAATGAAATAGATGAAATCCGATTAGACTCCTACGAGAGTTCAAAAATCTACAAGGAGAAAACCCGGAGGTGGCATGACAAGCTCATTCTTAAGAGACAATTCTCGGTGGGTGATAAGGTTTTGCTATTCAACTCAAAATACAAGTTATTTCCCGGGAAGTTCAAGTCTAGGTGGTTTGGGCCATATAGAATTCATAGAGTCTTTGACGACGGCCACCTAGAGCTAGTTGACAATCAAGGGAATTTATTCAAGGCAAATGGGCAAAGAGTCAAAATTTATCATGCCAACCACGGAGACCAAAATATGTTGGAAGCCCCCTCTTGAATCCTATATGCTATCGCCGCTAGAGAAGGGATCCCGCTCGGGACTTCTCTTAGTGTGCTTCTCCTTATACCAAAGCCTCGGCTCGGTCTTGCCAAGACGTTAAACTAGGCCCTAACGGGAGGTAGCCCGGTTTGTGAGTCGTCCATCTACGCAAAATCGTTCTATATATATGTTCGGCATGTGCTCTTTGAACTATGCATGTGAACTTGATGTTGTTTGATCAAAATGCATGATTTGGTGTGCTTGGTGTGAATTTAGTGCTTACATGAATTATCTTGGTGATGGTGATGTCTAAGTGTGGAGTCTACGATTCTAGCTTGCGTTTGGTTAAAAAGCATGTTTATGCTAATTACTTCTTGGTGAAGTCTTAAATTTGTACGATTTTTGTGCTGCCTATGCTTGATTTGGGGTAAAAAGTCTGAGTGTGGAGTTGGGAATCGTTGGAAAAAGAAAAAATATTTCAAGCAGAATTCCGGTTCCAGTCGATCGACTGGCGTTGAGCTATATCTCAGTCGATCGACTGGTTGAATATCCCAGAAGGTCATGTTTTTTGTGCTTCTTCAGTCGATCGACTGGATGTAAGTTATAGCCCAGTCGATCGACTGGGAGGTTATCTCAGAAGATCCTGTATTTCGAGCCTCCCCAGTCGATCGACTGAAAGGAAGAAATGTCTCAGTCGATCGACTGGAATGTTATCTCAGAGGGTATTGATATTTAAGCTTTTCCAGTCGATCGACTGGAGGGAAGTTATATCCCAGTCGATCGACTGGGATTTCCCTATCCAAATATCCCGTCCAGTCGATCGATTCTCATTTCACCAAAATCTCAAATCCAAAAACCCTAATCTCCAATCGTCGAATCCGACTTCCACCAAAATCTCACCATCGACTCGCCGTCTACTCGCCTTGCTTCCGCCAGTCGACCGCCGCCCATCCGCCCGTCGATTCGCCCGGAAATCCATTTCCAATCGGAAACCTCCACCATCGCCGATCTCCTCCGTCCGGCCTCCGTTTTCCCCGATTCAACCGCCAATCCACTCCAAATCGGACCGCCTACAAACCCCTTTCATCGATTTTAGTCGAAAAATTCTCTAAGGTAAAACCCTAATTTTGCCCTAAAATCAAATTCCAGTCGATCGACTGGCGGCCTGTTTAAGCCCAGTCGATCGACTGAGGTGAAATTCAGTGCCAGTTTGTGTGTTTTTGCTCTGTCTGATTTATGATTCCATTTTCATCAGCATTATGAGTCGTTCTGGTACATCGTCCAGTGCAAAGGACAAAGGAAAAGGGATCGCTCTCGAACCCTCGCTTGATGAAGAGATCGAGAACTTTACGTTCGAGGATGATGATGATGTGCCTATTGCTGGCCGCAAGAGGAAATCACTGAGGACCTCTCTTGCTGATCCTACCTCGGATGAGGAGATTGAGGAGGCGCCGGTCTCCCCACCGCCAAAGAAAAAACCTCCACCGAAGAAACCGGCGCCAAAGAAGAAGGCGCCAGTGCCCGTTGCCCCTAGAGATCTCCCTCCACCACCTAGGGCACCCTCGTCCCCTGTTGCAGTCCCTCCCTCCTTGGCGATAGTGCCGGTCGAGCCTCACGAGGGGCCGTATGAGGGACCGATGCCCGTTTCGGTCCCGTACCCGTTCTCAGCGCCTTTGGTCTTTAGGGACGAGGCACACCGGACTCATCACGCCACCATTACTTCGAAGAGGAAGATAGCCATCCCTACACTGTATCTCATTATGGGGTTGCTTCGGGGCATTGACGAAGCCGTCGCGGCTGAGGTACAATTGCGCCTCACTTCATGTGGTTTATCTTTCCTATTTAATGATGATCCGGGCACCTACCAGAGGGTAGTAGAGGAGTTCATTAGCTCTTTTGAGTTGGTGAAGGAGAGAGAGGATGTCGAATGGGGTTATTATTGGAAGTTTGTGCTAGGGGGTAGAGATTTCCGGATCAGGGAGAGTACGATCCGAGAGTGGCTTGGATTTCCACGGCCCGAGGCAGATGCCCCGGTGATTTCTGAGCATGACCAGGCCAAACTTTAGAGGAGGATCTCAGGGAGGCATGAGTGGTTTATTTCTTCATATAACTCTTCTACGATAGTCGACCCTATTTGGAAGATTATACACCATGTCATCGCTATCGGCATCAACTCGAGGACTGAGAGGGCTAGGAAAGTCACCCTCCCAGATATGGACATCATGGTCGCCTTGGATTTTGGGCGAGCTGTGGATTGGTGCCTCCATCTCGCCGACCGGTTTGAGACGGTGGTGAAGCCGAAGACGAGGAACAAGGGGATGGGAGGTGGCTCCTTGATCACGCTGATAGCCCAAAGGTGTAACTTCACCTTTGGCCACGAGGGTTGTGGAACCCCTGCTAGGAGTTTGCTGGACATCTCTACGATGAAAAGCATGCACATGGTGAAGCGGGATGGTAAGACGTGGACCCATGACCCGTCACCTCATGTTGAGACCTATGTGACAGATGCTATTGCGAAGAGGAGGGCTTTCAAGCTGAAGTTTCCCCTCTACTGCCGTGCCAATCTCTCTCCCTCTCCCCCCGGTTCACCTCCTCCTTCCTCACCTCCAGTCGTTCCCGAGGGACAGGCAGACGACGAGCTCCCACTAGCAGATGAGGAGGTTCCCGCAGCAGATTCCCCGGTCCATATTCCCCCTCCAGTCGTTGATGACTCAGCGGAGTGGAGGCAGACAGTCACATCAGAGATTGCTCGGTTATCGGCCGGGATGACTGATATGAGGAGTGATTTGGCCCGGATAGAGGACCTCGTCCGCACCGAGTCAGAGTGGGTCCGCACTGCACTTGAGTCCTTGATGAGAGGCCAGACTGCGCCAGCTGCTACAGTTCCTGCTGCTTCCCGCGCTCCCTCTCCTATGCCTAGTGCACCATCCACAGACGCTTTAGAGGAGGACGAGGGAGCCTCTGATGGAGATACCGAGGAGGGAGACTCTGATGATGGCACCACTTCGGGAGGTGACGAGAGAGCGTCATCACGTTCAGAAACTTTCTGATCATGTTTTTATTGACATTTTGATGTTTCTTTATTTGGATCATGTACTTGGATGTTAAGTCGCCTTTTGGCGCAATTTTGGATGATGCTTGCCATTTTGTTTATATTCCCATTTCTTGCCTTTGATTGTGTGCCATATTCATTATGATATTGACGGTGCTTACCACTTACGATGCTCACTCTACAGGATATATATTTCATATGCTTATCTTGTCCAAAACACCGTCTTTATCTACAATTGCAACCAAGAGGTTATTTCTCACTCCCATAGGGTATATCATCGGCTCTACAATCGAGGGGAGTTTCTATGCGCCCTTACCTTTATTTTATCATTCTTTGCGCTTAGGGACTAAGCTTGAGTCAAGTGTGGAGTGGTTTGTGCGCATAGTTCACATGATTGCATGCTTTACATATCATATTTGATGGACACTTGCATTTTCGGCACCTTATCCCTACATGAGAGAGTTTTAACCACATAGGCTTGTGACTATCAATTCCGATTCCTATAAATCACACCTAGCCTATTTGCTACATTTATCGGATTTTGAACTTAGAACCGACCTAGTCCATTGAATGTGTATTCTTGAAAACCAATATCATTGCTATCTCTCGTCTATCTAATTCTCTAAGTATTTTCGTTGAAATACCTTGGATCAAGCTATAGCAAGCACCTTTTAAAATCTTCATGAAAAACTCAAACCTTTTGTTTGCTCCTTGGTGACTTGAGTTCTCTTACATTGTGCCTTGCTTATGTTTGTGTCCCGCACATTCCATATTTACACTGGGCATATTGTCAAGACTTAAGTGTGGAGTCAAAAGAGGGCGAAGCCCCATTCAAAAAAAAATGATGATAAAGGGTACAAATGCCGGGGGTTAGGGAGGTAAGTCCCCCCTCGAAAGCATTTGTATGCCAAAAGTGTACAAAAAAAAAAAGAAAAAAAAAAGAGAAGAGAAAAAAAGGGGCACTTAAAGCTTGACTCTATGTCCTTCCATCATTATTCACTTGTGCGGGTGCATCATTTGTTTTGTGTGCTAGTTGGAGTGACTTTTGGACGATCCATGTGCTTGCACGGGAGTATTTCATTTGGTTTATGACTTGGTTGTTAAGAACTCTCGTGTTGAGCTCCTCTTCCCTTTATGGATTACGGCGTGAGCGCCTAAAACTTGGGAACGAGTTCCATGTCGCAAGCCCGTGGACTAGCCCTAGCTAGCATAGGCAAGCGATTGACACTTTTTGTGCAAACTAAAAGCTCAACTTCTATTGTATTACCTTGAAAATGAATATACATTTGGATGAGATGATTGATGGCTCTAGTATTGATGACCTTGAATGCACAACCTTAATGGTACTCAAAGTGGTTCGAAAGTCCTTTTGATGGTATTGTGATGATAGTCCTAGCGTGGGGTGAGGAGTTTGTTTTGAGAAATCATGGCCTTGGTTAAACACTCTTAAATTCATTTCTCATGGGATAAGTGCACTTGGGATTTGTGAGTATTCCCTTTTCTGAAAACTCTCACGAGACTATAACTCGTCCACTAGGGTAACCTAGGGGTTTAAAGGCTTAATGCATATGCTAAATGCATTCGTCACACCTACGAAAAGGAGTTAGAGTGTATATATGTGTTAGAGTGGTTAGAAATAAAGTTTTCCTATTGTTTATCTCTGGCTTGTTCTTATTGTTTGCTCGGGACGATCAAACTCTAAGTGTGGAGTGTTTGATGAGTCGAATTCTCGACTCGTTCACATGCCCATTTACGAAGAGTTTTGGTCCATTTCCGATGCTATTTCGATGCCATTTGACCCCTCTCCTTGTATTTCAGGCTTGGAATGACCATACTTTGAGCTCAGAACCTTAGCACGAAGAAGCGAGGAAAATTCGAAGATTCGAGCAAAAGTTGGCAGAAATTCACTCCAGTCGATCGACTGGGAAGCTCCCCTGCTCCAGTCGATCGACTCGCCAGAAGAAACAGGAGCTGCTGCAAATCCGCCTATCTCAGTCGATCGACTCACCTTCAGTCGATCGACTCGCTCAACTCCCAGGAGGCGCTGCAATTTGACCCTTCTCAGTCGGTCGACTGGGATCCTTCTTTGTGCCAGTCGACCGACTCAATCAATCCTCGGGAGGGTCTGCAAATCAGGCAACACCAGTCGATCGACTGAGCCAACACACAACGTCAGTCGATCGACTGGGCTACAGTACCGGAAAACCCTAGCTTTGGCTATAAATAGAAACTTTTGGGGATTTTCAAAAGGGGGGCTTTTTGGAGACTTTTGGCACGGATTTGGAGGAGATCAAGCACGAATTTCGAGGAGATTGAGTGAAGGAGAAGAAGACCAACATCACTCTCTTGAATTCCTACTTTGGTTTTAGATTCCTAAACTCCTCCTCTATATGTTTACATACTCATCCATGGATGCTTTTGATTGTAACCTCACTATGAGTGAGTAGTGACCTAGATTGGGGATTATGGATCCCCTAGACATATTGTGATGATGTAAATACCATTGATGTCATATTGAATGAGTTTGCACATGAATCTTCTTCATTTGAACTACAAGCCTAGAGTTGCCCATAAGATGTTTGTGAAAATGCCTCAATGGGAACTTAGTGTAATTTCATGTTTGATGTAGCTCACGTTGATCAATATGAATTTAATGAAATGAATGAAGAGGCATTAGGACTTTTGTGTTACATGGCGACACTTAAAACCTAATGAGATTGGCTTGAGTTTAACAAGAACATGTTTATCTAATCAAGAGAGCGCGAGTGTGAGATTAGAAACGCATGTTCTATAGGGCCAATAGAGCGCGAGTGTGAGATCCTATGCGAGGTGTAACCTCTTTATCCTAGGTTGTAGCGCGAGTGGAACTTAGGGGAAATGTTACATGGCTAAATTCTATTCAAGTGCATGCAAATTCATAATTGACATCTAATATCATCATCACTATAATTGTCTAGGTGGGGAAGTAATCCCTAGTCTTCTTTGATTGATCGTTTATTCGTTTCTTGCTTGAAATCTCTTATAGATAGTCAAAACTTGGCTATCAACCTCTTTTGAGGAACAAACCTCCCCCAAAACCATTAACAATCTAGGTTTAATCATTAGCGCAATTAGTTTAATCACCTATCTCTTGGGTACGACCTTGGGTTTCCCGAGTCTTTACAAATGTTTTGATTTAACGTGATTTAGCATAAGTATTTGATTCACTTATCGAATATTTGCACTATATTTGCACGCGATCAAATGGCGCCGTTGCCGGGGATAGGTTAATCAACTAAGTGCTATTTGGTTATTTAGTTTGTTCTCTTTTCTTTGCTTGATAATCATTGCTTGTGTTTTGCTTGATTGTGTTAATCTCTCTTGCCTTTCGTTGCTAAGAATCTCCTTCGATCTTGTAGGGATTTGAATGAACACGAGATTCAACGGGAAAAAGCACGTAGCCATTGGTTCAAGTTCTCAACCTTCTCACCCAACCGCTAAGAGAGGAAGGGGTAGACCTCGCAAGAATCCTCTACCGCCTACCCTTCCTACTGCTCTTATTCTTCCACCGGCTTTCCAAGGGCCAAGACCTCGTCCACCCCCACTCCTAAATCCGATCCCTTATTTGCCACCGGGGTTTAGAATGGATGAAGAACAAGAGAACCGCGTGGGTCCTCAAAGGGACGACCGAAATATTAGAAATGAGGATGAGGTAGATGACCCTCCCGCTAGACAAAACGATATTGATGATCCTCCCGCCCCTCAAAGAAACAATAGAGGTTGGAGATATGAAGATGAGGATCAAGAGAGACCCGTTGGGGATTACATGACGCCCACCCTTGAAGGGAATGGCTCGGCTATCATGCCCCCGGATGAAGATGCTTTCGACTTTGATGTGAAGTCTTCCTTGGTCCACATGGTGACCCATGACCAATATCAAGGGGTAGGAAACCCTTCCACACACTTGGCCAATTTCCAAGAGTATTGCCGAACATACAAGCCAAGAAATGTGCCCGTGGAATACGTTTACTTGAAGCTCTTCCCTTCTTCTTTGTATGGGGACGCTAAGGAGTGGTTGCAAAACCAAGAGCCGGGAACTTTTAGAACATGGGATCATCTAGCAAATTCCTTCTTGAACAAGTTCTTTCCACCGTCAAGGACCAAGAAATTCATTGATTACATATTGACGTTCTCCCAAAGAGATAATGAATTATTCCATCAAGCCTATGATCGCTTCAAGCATTATTTGAAGGAATGCCCTCATCACAACTTTCGTAAAGCCGATCTTATGAGATACTTCTACTTGGGGATGAACAAGGAAGCTAAAAATCAATTGGATACGGCAAGTGGTGGTGCTATCATGGAGTTACCGGCTAGCCAAGGGTTTAAAATTGTGGATAAGATAGCTACGAATTCCGATCGTTACCAAGGAGTAGACCACAAGAAAATGGGTAAACCACGCGATGACTCCTCAAATTGTGCACTAAAGGATCAAATGGCGGACTTAACAAAAAAGGTGGAGAACATGATTAGTATGGTGAATTGTGTTGAAGAGACAAAAGCCAAGGCCGAGAAAGAGAAAATACCGACACAACAAGCTTGCTTCTTGTGTGCTAGCACGAGACACACTACCAAGAATTGCCCGGAAGGAAGATATGAAGACGATGATGATGGATATGAAGAAGCGCACTACGTCAATCAACAAAGGAACTATGCTTCAAATCCTAATTCTACAACAAGGAATTATGAGCCTCCTCAAAGGAGAGCGTCCAATGAGTCCAATTTTGTGCGACCGCACGAAGAGGTTGTGCGACCGCACAGAATTCCTGTGCTTCTGGTTTGAGTCGTGCGACCGCACAGAGAGGTTGTGCGACCGCACGCTCTTGGAGAGTTTGTGCCTCGACTTCCATTTTGCTTGTTTTCGCTCCAGAGTGCTCGGTTTTGCTCCAAAATCAATGTCCACTTGTGTTCTCAGCTTAAACTCTGTAATTCGCCTGAAATGAACCACAATGCATTAAATAGCAAGTGAAATCGTGATAAAACAAACGAATTAATAAGCATAGAGGTTGCCTAAAACACATATTTTAGTGCTATCAGAGAGTTATGGGAAATGATAGAGTTGAATGAGACACGAGAGAGAGCGAAAGGGAGAGAGATGGTATGATGATGATGATATGATGATGCTATGACGATGGTATGATCATGATGATGATGATGATGATGATGATATGGGATGATGATGATATGACGACGATGATATGGTGATGATGATGATGGTATGATGATGATGGTATGATGATGATGATGCTGATATGATGATGATGATATGATGATGATGATGATGGTATGATGATGATATGATGATGATGGTATGATGATGATGAAAAATCCATTTAAATCAAACTTTACTTTACTTAACTGAACTTAACTACAATTTATATTAACTTATGTTGACTGAAAGTAACTTATATTATGTATTAACTTAAAGTAACTTAACTTAACCGTCAAAAGTACAAGTTCAAATGGACAGGGTGGGTTTATCAGTTCTTTATTTTATCATTTTTTCCAATTACTAACATATGATAAAATTAATAACTTCTCTCTCTCCTCTAGAAAGCTCTCAAAGCTTCTCAGCTATACCAGAGAACATCGTCTTAGTTTTCTTCCCCCTCTGCCCATCCTTCCCTCTCTCTGTCCGTTTTGCGCACCAGTCGAGCACCGTTTAGCGGTGTGGTCCGATCTGTGGGCCGGTGTGTTGCGGGTTTGGTGGTTGTTTGGGAGGATTTGGGAGAGGTGGCGGACGGGGTTGTATATACTATATATATGGGTTGGTTTGTTGGTTTTGTTACAGGCGGTGCTCCTGTTGATTCGTTTTGTCGGGTTTCCGGTCGGCAGTCTTCGGACTGGATTTTGGCGTCTCTCTTCCACTACTTGACCTAGTCTTCTTGCCCTGTTGGCTCGCAGTGGAGGTGCCTTTGGACACGGCGTGGCGGGGCAGCTTTTGCAGAAGGTTGGAGTAGAAGACGGACGACGACTCGGATTTCCAGATAACGATTGTTTCTGCTGCGGTGTGGTTGTTAGGCCGGGCAGCTTCGACCTCTCGACGGACAGCGGGTTCATGGTGGCGTTTTGAGCGGGGGTTAGACCTCTGGCAGTATAGGTTGTAGTTTTGCATGGGTCAGTCCGGGTTGTTGTATGTACAGTTTGTTGTTGAGGCCGGGTAAGATCGGGTGGCTGGGTAAAACCGGATTGTAGTTGTGGCCGGGTAAAACCGGGTGTCGTTGTTGCCGGGTGTGACCGGACTTTAGCTGGGCATGTTGATCTTTTCCTTGTGTATTGAGTGTCGGCCTCGTGTGTCGGCCACTGTACGTGATGTCCGTTTCAGGAATTTGGTCCTGGTTTGTAGCCTATTGGCATGTTAATCGGAAAAAAAAACATATGATAAAACTAATTAGATAGTCTTTAGAATAGTGTCGCACGTGGCATGATATGGTCAAATGGATGCAATGCAATGGATGCAATGCAATCTATGTATTTTTTGATTTGGCGTTTTTACATCGAATAGTATAAGGGAAATATATTTTTTCGGGTACACATATTTTTAGTACATCTTGAAGCACAGATCACGCAACGGCGCCACTCCGGATTCGAACTTGTACTTGAATCTGGCCATCTGGCACCTTTTACTTTGAACCCACAACTTGGCCTCCATGGTAAGGTCATAGCATCGTCTAAGCACGCCTCCACGAGAGGATATGTCATAACACCTGCAAATGTCCACAAGTGACGAGGAAAAGGTAGAGGAAAGGAAATAGGAAGAAAATAGGAAAATATAGAGGAACAACCCACATAAATTGTGGGTAGAAAATGCCATAGGTGGGGTTTGAACCCTCCACATTATGGATGCAAGGTCTAGGGACTCAACCATTAGGCTACACCCTTATTGACGCATGCAATGGATGTATTAATAATAAACTTTTATCTAGAATAAACTTCACGCCTTGATAGTTCTATAAATGTGAAACTAGACCTGGCAAAATTATCCATCAACTGTTATCCGTCTAGTAACCATCTGCGAAAATCCATCCGTTATCCATCCATTTAGTTAATGGATTGAATTGATCCATATCCATTAACAATCCATTAGTAAACGGATGACATGGTTTGATCCGTTAATCCATTAATGATCCGTTAATGATCCATTAATTAATGAATTATCTATTTTTTTCTATAAAAAATCCCCAATTTCGCGTTCTTTTCTCCGTCATGTCTCCTTCTTTTCTTCTTATTGTCTTCTTTCAATCCCTAATTTTGT
Organism: Rhodiola kirilowii; assembly: GCA_033675215.1. Taxonomy (NCBI): domain Eukaryota; kingdom Viridiplantae; phylum Streptophyta; class Magnoliopsida; order Saxifragales; family Crassulaceae; genus Rhodiola; species Rhodiola kirilowii. Next base: position 1,587,789 of record CM066203.1, on the reverse strand, counting down.
CTCACTGTCACTCTTTCACTCCCTCTCTTCCAAATCACCGGAGCAGCTCCCTGATTTCGTCTTATTGTCACTATTTTCTTCTTATTGCTTCGTACTGCAGAATATTGAGCATGCAGAAGTGATTTTGATTGACGGGATAAGACTCGGTTTACTGCTTGATTTGGTGATTTACAATACATTGCTGGATGCATAATGCAAATTTGTAGGTTTGGATGCAGCTTATTTTATTAACAAAGAAAGTAATCTAATTTTATTTTAATTTATTTTCAGACTCGGCAGTTATGAACTTACTCGTCGAAGATGTTTTTGGGAATCAAGTGATTCATTTTACATGTCATACAATTACTTTTAGCGAGTGATTTGTATGTTTAGAAATAACTCAATTTAAATTTCTTAATTATATCAATTAAGAAATAAAAGAGTTAAATGAGAAAATGAACTAAATGGGTTAATCCATCAACCATTAGTGATCCGTCCGTTTAATCCATTAACACTAATGATTTTAATGGATTGAATCTGTTTAATCCGCTAACCATTTCTTCCATCCATTAACCCATCCGTTTATCCATTTTGCCACCCCTATGTGTAACCAATTCATTCACCAATCAACCTCTCAAGCTCCCCCATCCATTGCAGCATATCACATTTTCCACTTCCCAAGCTCTCAAGCTTGCATATTTGCAACATCCCAAGATCCGTTAGTTAAGGGGACCCTTTCGGGGTTCCGTCAGTCCAATATGCATGAATATCCCTGGCTTCTAACATCAATTCCCACTTCACTAAAAGATTAATAAACTCTTGGCGGAGTATATTATGTCATACTTTTGGTTTAATCTGAGCGTTCTTCTTCATTTTGCAAAAAAAAAAGAAGAAAAAATGTTCAATTTTACACACACAAAATGCAGACTAAATCCGGATCTGGAAGTGATGTAGGAGACCGTATGGGCCTTTTGGTTGTTTCAATAATGTCGTTTTTGATCTTCATTTGTTTTTCTAATGGAATCTTATTTTGTTTCACTTAACAAATTTTATTAATTAATGCTCTAGAACAAGTTATCATTGATTTAGTGCTTATGTTCCTCAATTTTCATAGTACTGGGGATGTTTTTATCTTAAGAAAGGTTTAAACCCCAATTCTTGTATGGAGAAGGTTGTGAGGAACCGGCCACTCAATGGCCTTGGGTGATTAGTTGCCTGCATGGCATCTCTTGATGCTTTTGCGGAAAGATTCGGGAGCGAATGCTGTATCGTTTTCAGCACCTCGTCGTGGGGGAGGCTGGAGTCTTTGGAATATGTGACTTGACGAGTTTTGGTCATGTATGGTGGTGGTACATTGTGACACACAAGTATGGTGTTCCTTAATAATTCACATTTGGGTGTTCATTGATGGGATACCCATTACAAACTTTAGACTACTTTGTACGACATAAACTTGTGCGATAATGTTTGCAATAAGTTCAAAAAATTTCAATTTCTACACGATACCAAAACGGTTAGTGTGCGATCAATAAATTAATTCATACAATTCTGCACAAAACCTCAAATTCTTACTAATCTCTCTCCTGCTTCATACCAAGATAAGATCGTATCGTATGAAACCAGCCGTGTGCCTATTGATATATAGAAAGCGCCAGCATGAAACACTTAGAACCGTACGACGTCGTTTCATGAATTTGTTTGAACAATTTGCGACCGTCTCGGTCTCAATCATTTAACTTTTAACATAACAAATATCCAGCGAGTGCTCAAAACGAAGAAATTCGAAGTCTGAAGGAAAAAAAATGGTGCACAGCGCGTACGATTCATTGGAGCTTCTATCCAACTGCGCCTCCAAAATCGACGCAATCCAGTCTCACGACTCCAACATCTTCCTCGCCTGCACCGACGGATCGCTCCGAATCTACGCCCCATCCTCCTCCGACCCCGATCGATCTCCGGCCTCCGATCGCCATGTCCAGCCAGCCGAGCTTCTCAAGGAGGCCTACGTCCTCAGAAGGACGGTCACCGGGTTTTACAAGAAGACTATGATCGCGATGGAGGTCTCGGCGAGTAAGGAGCTGCTGATTTCGCTTTCTGAGTCGATTGCGTTCCACAAGCTGCCCAATCTGGAGACGGTTGCGGTGATTACTAAGGCTAAGGGGGCTAATGCGTTTGCGTGGGATGATAGGAGAGGGTTTTTATGTTTTTCCAGGCAGAAGAGGGTTTGTATATTCAGGCATGATGGTAAGTTTTGATTTTATGTCTGCTTGATTCCGACTCATATGTTGAAAATTTTAGGCTTTATTTTTTATATATGAGATTATTAAGGAAGTATCGAGACTATTGTCCATTGAACAATATCAAAAGATGAAGTCTCACTAAAGTTTGTAGGATTTGCAGTAGACCTTTAACCACTCACAACTATGGTTTCCTAGGTTGCTCTTTGTTTAAAAGTTTATGGTTTCGTCTGATACTTGGATTAGCCTCGTCTTAGAGTCACCATTGATATACTTGAAATTGTGAAGCAGATAGTTTTAATTGTTGAAACAGTTTACTATTGAATGTGCACTTTGCCCCACTAACCATTTTCTGATTTAAAATGATCATTTTGTGGTTATTTCGTCTTCATTTATTGTTTATTGGAGTCTCATTGAATCCTATAATCTATCAGGAGGGCGAGGATTTGTGGAGGTGAAAGAATTTGGTATTCCGGATACAGTGAAGTCTATGTCCTGGTGTGGAGAAAATATATGCTTAGGTATCAAGAGAGAATATATGATATTAAATGTCACTAATGGTGCATTATCTGAAGTTTTTCCTTCTGGGAGGATTGCCCCACCTTTAGTGGTCTCTCTTCCTTCTGGAGAGCTCCTTCTTGGCAAGGTACCTTGTTTTGTAAAAATTGAGTAATTAGTTCAGTTGCTGTGATTTTTTTTTAATGCATCAGAACAGGCAAAATAGTTGGTCCGCAAAGTCACAATACAATTCAACTCTAGAAAGGTGGTAACTTGTGTTATTTGTAGTCTCGTATTCTATACACTAATTATGATTTTGAGGGTTGATGATAAGAGACAGCCTCGTGGTATGAATTGAAGTATACTTGAGATTAACATGGATTGCCTCTTACCATGAACTCCGACTAGTTATACTTAAATGGAACAAATCAATATTCATGATTCATGAGAATTTTTTATGTGATTGATATGCTATACGATTGTCGGTAGATATTAGTAAACCAATGCATAATTATGACGTGCGACAGATATTATTAAGCTTAAATGCATAATCTTGAGGCTTGAACAGGGTTCTACTCTTACGTTAGTTTGTTAGTGATTTAGATGCTAATGAAAAGGAAAAATAAAAAACTATTAGAGTCAAACTTATATGTGCCATCTGTTGATTAAAAATTGTGTTAAAAGTTGAATTCGAATTCCCACCCATCCAAACTGGTGTAAGGGTTATAAACCTATTTAACAGTACGAATACCCCACATCTGAGGAACTGTTGTTCTGAAGTACCAACCTCTCTTGGTTCTGTATACATATCTTCCCTGTCAGATTTTGTAAAACTTGAGAATCTTAAGATCACCTGGTCTGCCTTCATGAGTATGATTATGGTTACCTTGATTCAGGATAACATTGGAGTTTTCGTAGACCAAAATGGAAAGCTCCTTCAGGAGGGGAGGATTGTTTGGTCCGAGGCTCCTTCTGTTGTTGTCATTCAGAAACCATATGCAATAGCTTTATTGTCAAGATATGTGGAGGTATTTCCACACACACACACAGACACATAAATATGTATACTCATGATCATAGAGATAGTTCTATGTGCTTCTATGTTTGCTATGCTAATATTGTACTAGATTATATACAATATTTTAGGTACGGTCATTTCGAGTGCCGTATCCACTTATACAGACGGTTATGTTTCGGAACGTTCGACATCTCTTACAAAGCAGCAATTCAATTCTTGTTGGTCTTGACAATTCGGTCTATGGTCTATTTCCCGTTCCTCTTGGTGCTCAGGTACTTCCGAAGCTCCCTACTTAGGTTTAGATCTTTTCTCTGCAACATTTTGTAATGTTTCCATCTAGGAAACAACATACACTACAAGTTGTGATCTTAATATACAATAGTATGAATATACCTTTAATATGCTCTACCTTTCCTTATTTCATTTGGACCTATCATCCATTGGATCCAAAGTTCTGTGCTAATAATTAGAGGAAAAATCTTTTGAAATGTGTCATTCACATGCCTATCCGGTCAACTTGATCCAGCCTCCTATAGTATCCTGCAGAACCATAGTCCATTAGATAAACTCTGTAGTTTTTTCTTCCAGCTAGTTTTTTTCCGCCATAACTCATTAAGCAAACTCACGAACTTGGAGTGCACATTCTCTCCTTTTTACCTTCATTATCATGATAGATGCTTCACAGACACTGCATACATGTTCTTTTATGCCACTGAGTATAAGTTTTCACAGCTCCATTGCTAAAGTGGATGTTGCGAGATAACTGACTATAAACATATATGTTATATGTTCATGAAATACCCTATAACTGTGGAAATTTTCCAAGCTTCTTATTGAGGAAGTTAAGTATGCTTGGCACTTTGATGCAGATTGTGCAATTGACTGCATCTGGAAATTTTGAGGAAGCCTTGGCTTTATGTAAGTTGCTTCCGCCAGAAGATTCAAGCCTTAAAGCAGCAAAAGAGAGCTCGATTCATTTAAGGTAGTAACTCCTGTTGTATTAATAATGTTTATATGGCATAATAAATGATCCCAGTATGCCAAAAAATAGAATTTAGCGTGTTCATAATCTAACTTTCCACGTTCATCTCAAACTTTTGAACTTCATTTACATGTTTAGAATTTGACAACTGGTCTATGAACTGAGATTTAACTTCAGGTCTTATATGTATTGTCCACAGATACGCCCATTACTTGTATGACAATGGGAGCTATGAGGAAGCCATGGAACATTTTGATGCATCTCAAGTTGAAATAACCTATGTTCTTTCTCTTTACCCGTCTATTGTTCTTCCAAAATCAGCTGTTCTTACTGAGCCAGAGAAGCAACTTGATTTGGGGAGAGATGCATATCTTTCAAGAGGATCATCTGGTCTATCTGATGATCTAGAATCGTCCCCACAGCTTTTTGAGTCAGATGAAATTGAATCAAAGAAAATGAGCCACAATACACTCATGGCTCTTATTAAGTTCTTGCAAAAGAATCGATCTTCCATAATAAACAAGGCTACTTCTGAGGGAACAGAAGAGGTGGTGCTTGGTGCTGTCGCGGATAATTTTGCATCCAAAGACTCTTCCAGGTTAAAGAAATCAAACAAGGTAGTCATTGTCTACTGAAAGATGGCCTTGATGAATGTCACACTTCAATGCAAATCACCAAAGTTTTACCGCACAAGTACTTGATTTAATCTATTTTCTTGTTTTTATATCCTACAGGGCCGAGGCACCTTCATTAGCTCGGGTGCCAGAGACATTGCAGCAATATTAGACACGGCATTGCTCCAAGCTTTACTTCTTACTGGACAATCGTCGGCTGCTACTGATTTACTTAAATGTCCTAATTACTGCAATGTACAAATATGTGAGGAGATTCTGCAGAAAAAAAATAACTACACTGCACTTATAGAACTGTATAAGTCGAATGGAATGCATCGTGAAGCTCTGAAGCTTCTTCATCAATTAGTAGAAGAATCCAAATCCAATACGGAAGAGCGTGCACAAAAGTTTAAGCCTGAAATGATAATTGAATACCTCAAGGTATGTGTTCTATCAAACTAGACATTGAATCCCCTTTCAGAATGAACAATGCTCGTGTGCTGTAACTCTGTAATGCAATCTCCTTCTCCAGCCTCTGTGTGCTACAGACCCAATGCTCGTTCTAGAGTTCTCGATGCTGGTTCTAGAAAGTTGTCCAACACAAACTATTGAACTCTTCTTATCCGGAAACATTCCTGCAGACTTGGTCAATTCGTATCTAAAGCAGCATGCTCCAACTATGCAAGCTACATATTTAGAACTAATGCTTGCCATGAATGAGAACGGAATCTCTGGGAATCTGCAAAATGAAATGGTAATCACTTGAGCGTTTTCCTTTGTCATTTATGTCTAGTTTTTTTAGGCTGTTTTCCAAGTATGATTTACACCGACTCGCGTTATACCTTTTTAGTTAACTGGTGGTGTATTTTGCAGTTGCAAATCTATCTCTCTGAAGTTCTCGATTGGTATAATGAACTTAGTTCCCAGGAGATCTGGGATGAGAAAGCCTATTCTCCAACTAGGAAGAAATTATTGTCGGCTTTAGATGGAATTTCGGGATATAATCCGGAGGCTTTATTTAAACGCCTTCCAACAGATGCACTGTTTGAAGAGCGTGCCTTACTGTTGGGGAAGATGAACCAGCATGAATTGGCATTATCTCTTTATGTACACAAGGTACCTTTCGAGTGTTTTCTAGTATCTGGTAGTTTTCTTTTTGGTAGAACACTAAAAGTTCAGTTTCATTCTACTCCAGTGAACGGGTCTTTCTCTGTCAGCGTACTTGACATGCCAAGCTTTTCGACTAATTTCGTTCATTGTAACAGCTTCACGTTCCTGAAATGGCGTTATCTTATTGTGATCGAATATTTGAGGCCCATCAAACCTCTGGAAAAGCATCCAACAACATATATCTCACACTCCTTCAAATATATCTGAATCCTCGGAAAACTACAAAGAACTTTGAAACGAGAATCACTAATCTCGCGTCTTCGCAAAATACAAATACTGCAAAATCTAGCCCGTGGACAACAGCTAGGACAAAAGCAAGTCGTTTAAATAGAAAAATTGCCGAAATAGAGGGTGCCGAGGATATGAGGGTCAGCCCTAGTGGAACGGATGGTAGTCGAAGTGATGGAGACACTGACGAAACCAGCGAAGAAGGAGGTTCCCCTATTATGTTTGATGAAGTTCTCGATCTTTTGAGCCGGAGGTGGGATAGAATCAATGGAGCTCAAGCCATAAGATTGTTACCGAAAGAAACTAGACTGCAGGTAACATTATATACTATCTAAACCCTTATCGGACATTACTGCATCTCGCCTTTGTGGCACCACAAGAATTTAGTCAAAATAAACGATAGCTCATATTTTTCTGGGATGCTGTATCCATTAGAACTGCTGACAAGTGACATCTGAGCTTTTGGTATCTGCTCCTTGACAAACTTGAGGTTCTAAATGTGCACATTTTTGTAAATATGCAGAACTTGCTTCCATTTCTTGGACCTCTTTTAAAGAAATCGAGTGAGTCCAACAGAAACTATTCTGTGATCAAAAGTTTACGACGCAGTGAGAACCTCCAGGTACTTTCCATCCCTACGTCATAGATAATGTCTGAAGGTGAAGCACATACTATTGTGTTTACATTTGCATGAAATACTCTACAGCTACAACCTTATCCTATAAGGTTTGAGCCATTCACAGCTCCTTAAATGTTCATCTTGAAACTCCATTGGGTGGAACAGGTAAAAGATGAACTGTACAAACTAAGAAAGACGGTTGTGAAGATCAGCAGCGATAGCATGTGCTCTCTTTGCAACAAGAAGATAGGAACAAGTGTATTTGCTGTGTATCCCAACGGCCAAGCACTAGTACACTTTGTTTGCTTTAGAGACTCCCAAGGCATGAAAGCTGTTGTAAAAGGCTCGCCGCTGCGAAAGAGATTCTGAATCCTCCATGCTAGCTTCTAAGAGTCTAAGACGCATCGTTAAGTACAGCAACATGGCCATTCAGCTTCCTCTTCTTACGGCTTGAAACATAAGTATGATAGGGAGAATGCCAGGTCACTCGCTCAATCTTGTTTAGTGTGAAAACCATATTCATTAATCAGTTGAGAAATGGAAATGTGTAATTTTGATTTGCTATTTTTTTTTCCTTTGATTTATGTACCCAAGGCATGGCTTTGTGGTAACAAAATGCCATTTTTCTGATGTAAGCTGTAAAAAAACTTGTAACATAACCAAATGACATTATGTAATATTGTGTTGAGAAATTGATTGCATTTGTTTCGGCTTTACATCTGTCGAACGATAATTTTGATTCAGACCGCCACATCTAAAAGGGTAACTGGAATTATAATCACCTGATTCCAATGAAAACAACAGGCATGACAACAAAGTTTTGCAATTCGCTTCCATTTAAGTGACGGAGTTCCAACAAGATCAGCGACTAAAAAAATTGCAACAAGACAATAAACTTGTTTACCGTAGAAACTTCAATTGGTTTGTAATCGTATCACTTGATAACCCTCAGAGCTAATTGAGTCGGATATTCAGGCACACATCAACACTGTTGGACCAAATCCAGAAAGCCGGTGATCCAGGTTCCATAGAACGGGAACTCTAAGTTGTTAATTGGGGCGTGAGTTGTTAATTGACGCCCAGACGGCGAGACCTATTATTTCGTGGTACAGCTGCCTTCCATATGGACTCCGGTTCTTCTATACAATATTTCTGTTTGCATATTCAGCGTAAATGAGCAAAAATGGTTGAAAACAGTTGGCGATCTTACGCACATTGAAAAAGTACATATACTGAAAAGTAACCAATTGTACACATACATGTTCACAATTCAATAAATTAAGGTGTAGAGAAATACACAAATTCTCTATTTGGCGATCATAACTATTGTTTGTTACAGTTCCATCTATGACATCTTATTTTAAATTATTTTGGGAAAAAAGTACTGTCAAAATAGAATCTTAACTTGTCTATTAAAGTTTATCAAGACCATATAAAAAAAAGTTTATCAAGACATAATGGTAAGATTCATTAAAAAAAATAATAACCAGTAAGAGATTGGTAGATCACATTGTGATGGAAACATAGATCGTGAACTCCAAATAGTGCAGAAAAAAAGTGAGTAAATATAAATATAAGAGAACTGACCGTTTCCAAATCGACTGCTTGAGAGTTCTATCTTCTTGACAATATGTTTAGAAACTTGTCAAAGATAAATGCGCTGCCAAATATACTGAATCAACCAAGACAGCCAATATATAAACACGCAGGGACGGATCTAAAATTTTTGATAGGGTGAACAAATATCATGCTCGTCAGAGCATGCACAAGTGGTCGAGTGTTTGAATACAAAACAAAACTAAAAACAAAACCTAAAAAACTAAAAATAAAATGAAAAAAATATTGTAAACAAATTTGAATAAAATATTATATTTATTTTATTATTTATAATTTGTATATTTTATAAATGGATTTTAATAAAAAAAATTGGGTGTAACACATGTCACCCGTGTTACACACTCGATCCGTCACTGTACACACGACGGCCAACCAAGCCATATGAGATGTCAAATACTTTAAAATGCACCATGACATTTTTGTTACAAGATCTGGATTGTGAGGCATTGGCATACGTAAAACTATCTTTTGCACTAACTCCAGAAAGTTAGTTATCTAGTATTAAGGAAACTCTAAGCCAATGAAAACCAGTAGAACCAATTCATTCAATTTAAGATGAGAGAAGGACACGCGCTGAAAAACACTCTCCTCCTACTCACGAAACCCTAGCAAGGACAAATGAATACGGCCGCCAGGGCCCCTCCTCCGGAAGATCTATCTTCGCAGCACCCTCCCCCTGCTCCCAATAGCGTTCATAAACGTCCGGTAGTGTCAGAGAATGGTATCGCCGCCGGGAATAAACCTTCCTTTGCGTCCGTCGTTTCTCGTCCGAAAGTTGCTCCAAGGTTTCCTGAGATCTAGCTAGCGATTAGACAATATGGGGTGAAGGATGGAGTGCCATCAATCACCTTTACCACTGCAGAATATCAGGCAGCCACGCTACGATTTGCGCATACCCTTATTGCCAAGTTTCAGATTGGAAGGCCTCCATTTGAAGTGGTGAAAAACACAATGTCGGCGACTTGGAAAATTGAAGGTAGAGTCACCATAGCAAGCAACTGGGACGACCGACATGTTATCATCATCTTGGATTCTGAAAGAGATGTCAATGAAATTCTCACAAGCCCCCTCCGGAAAGTAGGTCACACCATGTTTCGATTGTTCAGATGGTCGGCGGACTATAATCCAAAAAAGGAGTCCCCAACTGTGACGAAATGGATTCGTTTTCCAGGTATGCCTATAGAGATGTTCGATAGGGCCTTTTTGAGGTCTATTGTTTCCTCATTTGCAATGTTTCTTGACTCTGATGTTCGTACGAAGGAGTTGGAATCTCTTAATTATGCCAGAGCTTGTGTTGAAATAGATGTCACAAAGGAAATCCCTAATAATGTTTGGATCAATCTTCCGAATGGCAGAGGTTTCTTTCAGGCAATTGTCGTTGAGGGAGGATTAAAGTATTGCTCTAGATGTAAAATCCATGGACATGAATTAGCCAGTTGTAGGAAGGTGAATAAAGGTGGGGAAAAAAGGGAGGTTCAGGAAGATGGTAAGGAGAAGTATCAGGGAGTCGATATCGGTAAGGAGAAGATGATTCCTAAGGAGCAAGATCCCAAGATGACCTATGGGAATAATATAAATGCAACTGACCATCAATGGACAGTGGTTGAAAGGAGAAAAAAGGGTAAGAAATCCGACGAGAAGAATACAGTGATTAATGCCCATTTGTCTAAACAGGGTATGCATGTAGACCAACAGAAGATAAATGATGTAGAGGATTGTCAAAGTGTGGAGGTACAACACTTGGATGTTAATGAACCCACTTTGAACTCACAAGATGATGAGCCTATTGATCCTGGCACTGCAGTGGTCATTTTCAAGGAGTTGGGCAATGATGGGCTTTCCGAGCAAATTGATGGTACGGTTGATCACCCCAAGGCCGTTAGCGGGGATAATGAGGCTGAGGATTCTTTGGCCTTGAATATTGGTCACAATGTGGTTCCTGGGGAAATTGATGGTAGTGCTAGCACTGAGGAGCACAGTGAGGAAATGCATAGTAGTGATTTGCAAATATCGGAAGAAATTGCTCGAAAAATTTCTTCCTATGGTAGTAAGCTATTTTGCTGTAAAGATTTTGAGGGTCCGGTTGATGCTAGAGCCATGTACTTGCACTATAAGGCAAGAGGCGAGGATGATAAACGCATTTTCGAAGATCTAGATGAAGCGAATTCATCCAACTCAGCAAAAAACCGTCACCGGAAGAAGAAGAATTCTCGCGCTTCAGCTCGAACTTGCCCCAAAAAGAAGGATACCAATTTCGTTTGGACCTGATCTATTTGTTTATGTTTTGTGTTGTTTTGTTTTGGTTTTTCCTTTCCAATAATAAAAGTATCGTTAAAAAAAAAAGGAAACTCTAAGATGAATCATCACCACGAGGAGGATAATTATAATAATAATAACGTGCATGATTGGAGCGCCCCCCAGCCCTATTATTTTGTTGTAGATTTTCCTCCTCATCGACGACATTGCTTCTTTAAAGGATTTTTGTTTGCACATTCATCATTTATTAGGAAAATGTTTGAATATAGTTTTTTTTTTTTTTTGATACATTGGGTTAGTGTTAGTAGTTAAGGATTAGACAAGGATTTGAACCCCCGCCACTTTGGGCGCAGGGGAAGGACTCCATCTGAGCCAACCCTTCACCTCAATTCACATTTCACCAATTCAATCAGGTAAGTTGGTGAAAAATATAGAAATGCCCTATTAGGTGATTTTAACAATTAGTTATTTCTAAATTCACAAAAGACATCTTATTTTCTGGGGAAAATAATGTACCTATTGAAGCAAAAGTTTTAACTAGTCTTATGAAATTCCTCAATGCGTAATGGTATGATTCATAAACAAGGAATGAGTCGGTGAAATGTCATTGTAACGAACAGAAAGATTGCAACCATGAACAGAAAAAAGAGTGGCTGAAGAGAAATGTAAGAGGAGAGCTGAAAAAGTTGATTACCCATGAGTCGTACATCTGGCATAACCTGTCATTACCCTTGTCAAAGATAAATATTGTAGCCACCAGAGCGCTGCAAAAGATACTGAATCAAAACGTTTACAAATGTAGTTTGAATGATGCACCAGGTGGACACAAACAAGACCATGACGATCAACATATTAAACATTGTTTCTATCTTTTTTGAAAGTATGTCACCAACATGTTTCGGCCAGTCACAGACTCACACGTTGTCGTAATTTTATTAATTGTTTGATCGATCTTTTTTATCTGTTGCCTAATTAACATCTATATGAAAACTTCCGATACAAATTGTGAGCGAGTGATATGAGCTTTAGGGCATTTGATTTGAAAATTTGATATAATTGGTATTTTTAGATATGATTTTCTTGTACTATCCACGATGGTTTAAGCATTCAACACCCTATTTTTTAACTTTCCAACACTAAAATAGTCTCTATTTATAGAGTATACAAACGTTTTTTTGTGTGTCCAAATCAAATGAAACTAGTCTCTATTTATAGAGTACAAAAAATTATGAATTTTGGTATATAAAAAATTCAAAAAAAATTAATTTACTATGCAATAATTGACCACAAATAATTAGGATGAGGATAAAAAACAAAAAATCACAACAACCAATCAAAAGGCGCGCCATGTGTCAGATTCAACTAGTTGAATTCTTTCAACACGCAATTAATCCAAGTGGATTAAACACTCATTTTCAACTCATCATTGCAACAATTCAACAGTTGAATTTTTGTTTCAACACCCCATTATAAGACTAGTTACAATGGAGGTGTTGAAAAAAAAATTAAATAGTTGAAAAGGTGTAATGGGGGTGTTGAATTAGGGTGTTGAAGTGAGGTGGATTAAATTGTGTTGAATAAATTTAACATGTTGAATAGGTGGTGATGAGGGTGTTTAATGGGTTTTATGAGGGTATTGAATTTGAGTGTTGAATGAGTGTAATTGTGCTTTTATTTTTAGGTTATCTGATCCTAATTATTTGGGGTTAAATATTTCATAGTAAAAAAAATTTTATACCAAAATTCATCATTTTTTTTTACTCTATAAGTAGTCCTAGATAGATACTCCCTTGGTCTCTATTTGTTTGTCCAAAAGGACAAATGACACAATAATTAAGGAGAGATAAAAAGTACATATTTTTATTGTTGTCAACAAAATAGTGCAAGAGTACAACTTAAATTTAGAACAATCAATAGAAATTCAGGATACAAAGCACATTAGAAGTAGGACAAATATTAAGGAACATCATATTAAGATAATCACCACAAAGGTAGTCGCACATTATTCGACAGCTTGAATGATATTCAGACAGTGGATATGAAAAAAAAAACAGATCAAGGAAAGACCTCAATGAGTGACCTGAGGCCAAGAACAGGAGTGATTTTGTATGTCTTGAAGCCTGATTTTTCAAAAATCTCAGCCCATTCCTTTTCTTCCCTCTCCCTTCCACTTGCCAAAGTCATCATGAGCATGTCGAAAAATAGTTGTGTTTCGGTTGATTCCATCTCACTCTTCTCTTTAGTGGTTACAACCATGTCTACGATGATCACTTTCCCATTACTTTCCATTATGGCTTCTTTACAATTCTTGAGTATTTTTATGCACTCTTCGTCACTCCAATCGTGCAAGATCCACTGCACAATTGAAATTTGATTCAATCTTTGTTAATATAGCAACTAGGAATGGAATTGTCTTTTTTGTTTCATTAGGTGTTTTTTCATAAATTATCTAGGAGATGGTCTAGTAGTGTAAATATCTGACTGTAATTATAAAATAAGGGGTTCGAGTCTCACACTGATATATTTACGATATGAGTATGAGAGATACTCATGTTCCTACCAATTTTTTAAAAAAAAATCTCTCATTTGTCAATTTTTCTTGAAACAAAAATCAAAATGTCACTTTTTCACAAATTGTGTTTGGCAAATAAAAAAAAGGTTAATTTTGGGAATGTCTTTAGAATGAGTGTCAGTTGTAAAATAAAGATATCTATAAGAGCATGTGCATCGTTCAATAATATAGGAGCAACTAAGAGTGTTCAATAAGAGCATGTGCATCGTTCAATATTACTGAACGCTGCATATGCTCTAAGAGTGTTTAGCAGTATGTGTACCTTTAGCAGTGTTGCGTCGGCTTGAGGAATTGACTCGAACATGTCCCCCTCGACATGCTTCATATTATCAGACCCTTCCAAGCCATCAACCACATGCGGTAGATCAAAATTAATGTAGCTCAAATCCGGAAACGCTTTAGCTATGGCAAGGGCGGTCGTACCAGTACCACCACCAACGTCAACAATGCTCTCCAATCCCTCAAAAACAGCCCCACATTTCTCCAGCAAGACTTTAGTAACCAACTTCGCATCACTGGCCATCGCATCGTTAAAAAAGTTGTTGAGCTGCGGATCAACCGCAGCTTGCTCCCAAAAACTCCTCCCATTAGCCGTTTCGAATGGACTTCGATCATCGGTTTTAAACCAAATGCTCATATAATCCCATGGTTTGATCAGTGCTCTGTCGAGCATCGCATTCAAGAATGGCGCCATGCTCAATGGATTGTTACTAAGTAGATAATAAGATGATGGTGTTAAAACATACCCTTCTTGGTCGTCCTCTTCGCCAACTCGACGCGTAGCGAAGAAACCAGAGTTTACGAGAATGCGCATGAGGCGGTAAAGATGGTGGTTTTTGTTATGGTGAACATGTAGGGCGGTGAGTAAGGCGGGTAAAGTCATGGGCTTGCCATGGTTGTGAATGATATCAGGTATTTTCATTTGAACAGCACATTTGAGTGTTGCGGAGTTTACAAAGTTGAAGATGTGGTTCCATATGTGTGACTGAGCTTTTAGCAACGACTCACTAGAATTTGCTCCATTGGAAAAGTCGTAGTGATTCATTTTTTTTTTTGGGGACCAAGCTATAGGCAAGGGAACAAAAATTTGGGAAGGAAGAGGATAGGTGTGATATCTCTACATAGTCAACCGGATATTTATAATAGATTTCCAGTACTGATATTCATTGGAATGCGTTCTTTTGTTGAGAACGTTTTTTGTGTGATGATGGCGATGGGTTGGCATCAGCTAGGTCTAGTTGGAAGTTGTGAGCGTTACACTCATGCATAACTTTCATACCAAGATTAACATGGTTAATGATATCAGCGCCCAGGTATTAATTACACGACCTTGCCTATCAATTACATATTATTGATTAAAATTGAAACCATTTAGGTTTTGATCTTCGAAGATTTTTTCGTAATGGAGTTTCGCGCAAGATTTTTGCATCTACGGACTTTCAAAACTGCATTCTGGCAACAAAAAAAAAGAAAAGTTAGAAAGTGCATCACAAAAATGTGAAGCTAGTGAAGCATGTAACAACTCCAAATTCAAATATACAACCTTTATCGTATTTGAATTCTCACATTTACGAAATATAAATGAGTTCTCAATCCTCTTATTCTTACATATTTTATGTAGACTAGATTAAAAATGGCAGGCATATGATTGTTCTTTTCGTGTGTTTTGATCATTTTGGAGTATAACGTGTGCAATCATAAATGTAAAATATGAAATGTTTGTAACTCAATCAGTAGTATGACATGTTATAATACGATTGTAAATAAACATGTTTGCTCAACTTGCATGGTGCACACACATTAATATATCGATTAACAGTTAACACATGTTGCAATTCAAAATAATCAAAACACACCAAAAGAACAAGAGCGTTCAAATGAGAATTCCTTATTTGTCAAAAATTTAAGAACTCAAATCTCACATTTAAAAGTGCATCATCAAGTTATTGTGGTGGTGATATATGTGTCACATGTGCATATTCAAAGTTGCATTTAATGAAAAATCAAAGACATCAGTATAACTTTGCTTTTTGAACAGATTTAAAGATGCATCATGATCTAATAGTGAAATTTGAATTATCAAGTTCTTGAATTGTTAAGGATTCTCAACCGAACACTCCTCCGAAAAGAACAATCATATGCTTGCCATGTATAATCAAATTTACATAAAAATTTTGTTGTTACGTGATTTGGACGCTTGCTTGAGCTGTAAAGTAAAGCTTGCTTCAATTATTTCGCAATATGATTGACCAATTGTTGTTTTCTAAATAATTGGTTTTGCTCCTAACGGATCGGGCGTCCCTACAACTAACATTATAACACTAACTTTAACCCCAATAAAAAAATTATTTCGCAATATGATTGACCAATTGTTGTTTTCTAAATAATTGGTTTAGCCACCGACAGCGACACCTTTTTTTTTTGTAGCTTCTTTTGAATAAGTTCATTAACAGAATTATGATGAGACAAGGAAAGGATATAGAAATGAAATATATGAGCCCAAAACACTACACTAATTAATCGGCACATTAACCGTATGCTAACATTATTCGTATAATACCGGTCATCTTTTGTTTTGGAATGATATCAAATATTCTACTGGCATCACGTTTGTTTCTAATATTCATCGTGATTACAAAGTTTGATCTTCGTATGCTTGAATAGGTTGCTACTCATTAATTAGAACATTCGGAGAAAATTGGACGATCGACGAAGTAGTCTTCCAACAGATTCTGACCCCTCTATCTTATTTGTCTTTATCGATGTGCTAGGCGATGGCGAGACGCATCGTCTACATCACTCGTCGTTGCAGCAACAACGACATTCTTAACGAATGAGTTAGCCGTCTCATTCATTTGTCTCCCTCTTTGTCGGTACTGTAATAAAAAATGGGAAAAGTACAAAAGGGCGGTATGAACTTTACAAACTCTTGTCAGCACTATTGATTTTTTTTGTTTGATAGTGATTATTGAAATTTTTAAAAGACAGTCAAATGTTATATTTTGGACTAGATTGCAAATATCATTTATATAATATACCCTAAAATCAAGAAAACTTTTGTATTTGGTTTAATTTAAATATATATTTTTGTTCAAAGTGTTTGGTTCAATCTAATGATAAATTCTATAAACCAATATTTATTAATTTGTTAAAATTTATACAATAAATTGCTAATTTTACCTTAATTTATAACATAAATCTTTTTTTCGATTGCAATTTATAACATAAATCTTTAAATATACAAATTTTGATTTGAAATTATAAAATAAATGTTAGGGTAGCGCTCGGTTGAGAACACTTCAAAATTGGAGAACTTGAAAACCCAAATCTCACCATTAGATTATGATGTATGTTTGAATCTGCATGTGACATGTACAAAAGCAAAGTAAAAAAAGATACTTTAACTTTACATTGAATGCATCTTGAAAAATACACATGGGACACGTAAATATACTAAAAAGTAACTAAATGTACACATACATGTTCACAATTCAATAAAGTAAGGTGTAGAGAAATACACAAATTCTCTATTTGGCGATCATAACTATTGTTTGTTACTAGTCCATCTATGACATCTTATTTTAATTTATTTTGGGCAAACAAAGTACTGTCAAAATAGAATCTTAACTTGTCTATTAAAGTTTATCAAGACCATATCAATAAAAAAGTTTATCAAGACGTAATGGTAAGATTCATAATAAAATAATAACCGTTAAGGGATCTGTGTATGTCATTGTTTTTTTTGGATAGAGATCTATGTATGTCATTGTGATGGAAAGATAGATCGTGGACTCCAAATAGTGCAGAAAAAACAAAAAGAGTGAGTAAGTATAAAATATAAAAGAACTCATTGTTTCCAAATCGACTGTTTCGGAGTTTTATTTTCTTGCCAATATGTCTAGACAAATGTTAAAAATAAATGCGCTGCCAAAGATACTGAATCAGCCAAGACAGCCAATATACACATGCATGGACGGATCTAAGAATTTGATAGGGGTGATCAAATATGATTTGCACTATAAAAAAATTTACAATTATTTAATATCATGGCCGTTAAAGCCGGCGCAAGTTGTCGAGTGTTTGAATACACAATAAAACTAAAAACAAAACCTAATAAACTAATAAACTAAAAAAACATTATATCAAGATATGTAAACAAATTTGAATAAAATATTATATTTATTTTATTAGGGTGCGGTTCAGGTACAAATCAAATTATATATAAAAACTATAAACCGAACTTTAAGCTGAAACGTGTTCCATTTAGTCGAAATCCCGAACAAATACACGGAGGGGTATTATAGTCATTCCACACTGAGGGGTATATAAAATTAATATTGCTATTTTCAATTTAGTCTTTTTTTAAAGTCTGATCATCATCTATTTTAAGTCTGATCATCATCTATTTTAAGTCTGATCATCATCTATTTTAAATCTGATTATTTATTTATTTCAAGTCTGATCATCATCTATTTTAAGTCTGATCATCATCTATTTTAAGTCTGATCATCATCTATTTTAAATCTGATCAGACTTAAAACGTACTGTAGCGAAAGTCAAATTTTACTGTAGCAAATTTTAGGACGATTATACCCCTCCTATATTTTATGTATTTTTAAATAAGTCCGCGTGTGTTTTTTTATTTACAAAAAAACATCATTGGTCAATTTTTACACGTGTCAATTTTTTTATGGGTTTGTAGTTTTTATTTATAATAGTGGTTTGTATTTGATCCAAACTCATTTTATTATATATAACTTGTACATTTTATAAATGGAAATTTTATTAAAAAAATTGGGGGTGACACATGTCACCTAGCGCTGCAAATGAGACGATGTACTCGTGAGACTACTCGGTCAAAGCTTGACTCGATTACAAACGAGTCAAGCACGTTCATGATATTTAGGCTCAATTATTAAACGAGGCGATCACGAACAAAGTGATACTCGACTCGTTTAAACTCGTGAACAACCCGAATAAATAGTCGATTATTCCACATATATCTTGGAAATTACAATTGTGATTTCAACTAGATTAGGTGGATTATGTAGATTAGATTTTGGATAGAGTGTTCATCTATATATAGTCTCATCTTATTTGTTTTGTAATAAACATCCAATGTGGGTCAAAAGTAAACATTATAAAGAAGTATTGAAGAAATCAAAAAGCAAGTGAAGTACCTAGTCCTAATATCCCACATTGCTTGATATCAAAGAGTTTGATTCCCAAGTGATTATAAAAGGGGAGAGTAAAACTCAATTTATCTTCAACACCAAAATCCTAATTTTTGGGCTAGACTAATCTTGGGCATTGGGTTCCTTGAGTTGCCCTTTGAAGTTTTGTGTAAAAAGCTTAATATTTTTCTATGTAAACAAGCTTTGAAATTGAGGCTTGTCATCGGGGAAGTGTAATTTGAGTTTTAATACTTGAGTATCGAGTTGAGCCGAGTATCATGAAAGCATTTCGAGTTGAGTTAGAACAAAATTTGTGTAGCTCGTCAAGTTTTGAGTCGAGTTCGAGTTTGATATATATTCACTCGAGTCGAGTTCGAGTAACTTAATACTCGACTCGGCTCGTTTGCAGCCCTAATATCACCCATGTTACACACTCGATCTGTCCCTGTACACACGGCCAACCAAATCATATGAGATGTCAAATACTTTAAAATGCACCATGGCATTTTTGTTACAATATCTGGGTAGTGAGATACATAAAACTATCTTTTGCACTAGTGATGTAAACGAGTCGAGTATCAAGTTGTTCGTGCTCGGCTCGTTTAAAATTGAACGAGTTCGAGCCGAGTATTTTCGTGCATTAGAAATATGTGTTTAAGCATGACTCGTTTAATTTTCACGAGTTCGAGCCGAGCTCGAGCTTTATACGAGTATTTTAATTAAATTTATTTAATACAATAATTTATTGTTGTGGGGGGCATTCGACTGGGCAAGGTCCGAGTTCAATTTCCTCTAAACACGTTTAATGTGAAATTTCTACACTTGGTGGAGCCTGTCGGTCTGTAGTGGGCCGGTCTCACCTGGTTGGGCCTGTTTGCAGGCTATGGACCTATATCATCAGGGGGCAACCCTTTTTAAATAATTTATTGTTAACGAGCTTTAACCTAACTTTTTATGAGTATTTAACGCGCTTCAATCGAACTTTCATTAAAAAATATTTAAATATATATAAAAATACTTCAGTCGACCTCATTAACGAGCTTCATATAATACAAGTAAGTTTTAATCGAGTATTTAAACGAACGAGCACTTAAACGAGCACATAAACAAGTCGAGTAGTAGTTGGCTCGTACTCAGTTCGTTTATTAAACGAGCTTGAAAGTTATGCTCGTACGAGGCTCGTTTAAGATCAAGCCGAGCTTTGACCGAGTTTGTTCACAAGTAACTCACGAGTTTATCGGCTCATTTACACCCCTATTGTGCACCAACGGCAGTTATCTATTACTAAGAAAACTCTAAGATGAATCATCACCACGAGGAGGATAATTATAATAATAATGACGTGCATGATTGGAGCGGCCCCGAGCCCTATTATTTTGTCGTAGATTTTCCCTCCTCATCGACGACATTGCTTCTTTACAGGATTTCTGTTTGCACATTCATCATATATTAGGAAAAGGTTTGAATATAGTTGAAAGTAACTAGAGGCTCATATAGAATTCACATTTCACAATTCAATCAGATAAGTTGGTGAAAAATATAGAAATGCTCTATTAGGTGATGTTAACAATTAGTTATTTCTAAATTCACAAAAGACATCTTATTTTCTGGGAAAAAATAATGTACCTATTGAAGCAGAAGTCTTAACTAGTCTTATGAAATTTCTCAATGCGTAATGGTATGATTCATAAACAAGGATTGAGCCGGTGAAATGTCATTGTAACGAAAAGAAAGATTGCAACCTCCATATAGAACAGAAAAAATAGTGGCTGAAGAGAAATGTAAGAGGAGAACTGAAAAAGTTGATTACCCCTGAGTCGTGCATGTGGCATAACCTGTCATTACCCTTGTCAAAGATAAATGTTGTAGCCAGCATAGCGCTGCAAAAGATAATGAATCAGAACGTTTTTCAAATGTAGTTTGAATGATGCACTAGGTGGACACAAACAAAACCATGGCGATCAACATATAAATGAGAACACACGAAAGTATACATTTCATCACATTGTCATATCAGTACAGAAAAACATCCAATCAAAGGGCTGACAATCAAACAATGTTTTTGATGACCATGAGCTTAAACAACGTTTAATATGCATGTACTTCCACTGAATCAAAAGGCATCAGCGAGCCCCAACCCTATTATCCACACCACATGTTCATATACACATCAGCCAACATAGACAAGTACAACGACCGCCAACATTGCATTTCACAAACACACCACTCGAGCACATGAAACAAACAAATCCTAACCGCATCTATCTCCCAGCCAAAACATTTCTCAGTATCCGAACGGCTTCAGCGTACTTTTGACTGATTAGACTACCACAGACTCCGATCAAATTTGATGTCCAATAAATACCTTAACTAAGCTCCATAAATCAATTAACACATCTGTCCAATCATCCTGGCTGTGGCTAATGCATTCTAACTACCGAAAAAAAGAAATATTCAAAAAAGGAAATTCATCAACACCTCAAATGCTCAGATCATATGATATGATAAAAAGACACACAGAAAAAATAAAATAAAACTTAAGCATTAATTTGAAACCTGGCAAATGCAATGCTGATAAGCAGCACAGGAGAGGTCAGAAATCGAACAACAGCATCGAACCCGAAACCACCACCAGCACCACTGTTTGTATACCTAGGTCTGCATCTCTCTTTATATGCATAATAATTGCCGGCTCCATATCTACTCCCTCCGTACCCATACGAACCGCCATAAGACGACGAAGTTGAAGCAAATCCACCTCGGTTTCCGCGACCAGAACCGTATCTGGAATCGTAATCGGCACGATTCAGATCGTTCGTCAAAACCTGGTAAGCTTCGGACACTTGCTTGAACTTCAAAGTGGCGATTTCCTGGACCGATTTCGACGATCCCGAGTGCTTGTCGGGGTGGAATTTCATGGCAAGTTTCTTGAATGCTTCCTTGATTTGCGGCTTCGTCGCGTTGGGCTTCAGACCCAGAATCTCGTAGTAATCCATTTTTTCTCAAATTCCAGCAATTTGCGATTCTTCGAGCTTCACAACTTTGTCTTGTCGTTCATCTTAGAACAATATGACGTCATGCTTAGATCAGATGCCGCTGACCCCTCACACCGAGTCCAACTTCTTGGGCCGACTAAGCCCGATTTATAATTGGGCTGGTTGAGATTATTCTCTAAATTATGCCGGTTGAGCTATGACACTCATTTGGACCTTGACCCGAATCAGTAAATTGAGCCGAATGCCATCTGTCCGGTCCAATTGTCCAACACTCTCTTGCTCATCTAGGGTTTTGTCGAATCAGTTAATTTGGTTTTAATCGGAAAATGGCGTCGTGGAAATCGATCCGCGCCGGAGCTGGTCTGCTGAGCAGGCTGCTGGGAAATCCCGCTGCTCGTAACAACCCTAATTTGAGCGTGAAATTAGTACCGGAAGTTGCTGAGATTACGCCGAGGCTGTTCCCTTCGCTGTCAAAATTCCAGAATTCGATTCACTTGCAAGACCAGGAATCGGAGACACTAAGGAAAGTCTCAGATCATGCGTTTCTGAACCCTTGTGGACTTCCTTCGCTCAGTTTCTTTCTTCCCGAAGGTAACGCAACGCTTGTCTATGTATTATTTGCTGGTATACAAGTTTCTATTTTTACTGTGATTAAATTATATAATTAAGTCTTTTATTGGCAATCATCGACTCAGTGCACTTTAGCTAGTTGACATTCATCAATTTGGGGTCTTATGTTAGCTATGCAACATTAGCAGTTAGCAATTCAATTTCACATGTATAACATTCCAAGTCATTTTTATCCGTTGGGATCCAGTGTAGCATTTAATGGCTGGCTTGATTGCTATTCTAAGCCTCGCTTACCAATGCTTTATTGCTTGTCTTTCTACTCTATTTATGAGACTATAGTTGGTATGCATTTGCATAGACATAGAGAAAAGGTCATGTTTTTTAATATTTATAGATGCAGGAACAAAATCTGTTAGGGTTGTGCGCCACATCAAACTCTTGTTAGGAATGGAAAATGGAAATGGAAGTTTGAAAATAGAAATGCTTCCCATAATTCTTAATATTCAGCCAAGGCGTAATTTGTGGCATTACGCATTACCACATCTTTGCATTTGTCATAACTCATATGCTACTGTTGTTAAATGTGAATGAAAGCATACCCTTTGCAAGCACGGATGACAACTTATATTTAATTATTGATCATCTAGTGTTCACAACGTTATCATGCTTACTGCTGTGTGATTTATTCTGTGATGCAGGAGATGGTCTTTTAAATGAGCCTATGCTTATGCGAACAAAAAGGACATATCAACCTAGTACCCTAAAGCGTAAGAGAACACACGGATTCTTAGCACGGTATGTTTCTTCTTAGCATCTGTAGAAATTGAGGATATTTGTTAAAGTCTCATGCTGTAGTCGTGTATTCTGTTCATGAGGTGAAGTTGGTCTCTTATAAAGTCTTTTATTAAGAATAGGTAGAGGAGTTTGTGTTTGTTCAAGCATACCTGTAGTAAGCTGTTTAAAGTCTATTGTCATTTTTATGTATTGAAGGGGATTACATCTAATCGTTAAAATGTTGTTTAATTGCAGCAAGGCAACTCCAGGTGGCAGGAGAGTGATCAAACGAAGAATAGCGAAAGGTAGATCAAGAATCACAGCATAGATTCTAGGGCTACACGATCATCCCGGCCAGGATATATAGATCTCTTGTCACGTGCCGCAGTGCAGAAGTTGGCAGAGCGAGTTTCAAATGACCAGGCTTGGCCAGTAAACAGTTCAATTAAATGTTGACCCGGTTCATGTTTATTGTGACATGCACTGCTGCAGTTCAACCATGTTTTATTGTTAATGCATGCCGCGTGACTACTGACAAATAAACCAGAAGGTTTCATAGCTACAAGTACTATCTGATTCTATGTGTTGTTAGATTTTTTCCCAATGCGATGGAAGCTGATAACTTAATTATCATTGCTTATTTATAATGCCCACATTTTCAATTGTATAGACCTTCGTGGTTCATTCAGTCAACGGTTATAGTTGTACATGTCTATGAGACAGTTACAAAATGTACCATGTTGTATAGGGATGTAAGAAAATTGTTATATGCTAACGGTTTGTTTGAATCAATTTACAAAGCAGTTTGTATCGTTTTGGTTCAATTTCGTACAATATTTGGTATTTGATCGTCTTATGCATCTATCTATCTAATGACCAAAATTTGAGCTGCCACTTCTATAAAGACATCTATATTTCAATACTTCTACCAAAACTGTCTCCGTTGGCATGTCAGGGAGCTTCATCTTCAATGTCGTGGGGCCTTGAGCAAATGCACACTTCGCACAAATCCTTTCCCAACCTTGCCAACTGCTCTCAGCAAGTCAACAGGGTCTCCAGCCTCTTCATCTGTTTCTTCCCGTTCACGTTTCTGCTTCTGCGCCAGACAATCAAATAATGATGAGTCGCAACAAATTCATCAAACGGTGTGTGACATATCACTACTTGCATTATTCTCACCTTAGAGAGGGGTTTTTCCCATGTAAGGCCTACTGCGTCACCACCAATAGAATCATACCATGTCTTAAATGCATCTGGAAAGTTTTTCTGTGAACGTCCAATACGTTAAGCAGACATATACCACAAGAACAGCTTCATTGTTATGATTGAAATTGACACTTGCAATACTTACCTCCAGGTCCGCAAGGAAGCACTTTAGTGGGTCGAAGTCTACCAATAGCTTTCTCTTTAAATCTTCCAGGGTTCTTCCTTTTAGATCCTCCGGCATCAAGAATGGGTTAAATGACTTGCTTGGGTTTCCATGCACAACAGGCTTACCTGTGAGATTAAATATTATGAGGCTCTCAGTGTGGATAATACTGATTCAATGCATAATACTAATTTCGATAGCTTAATTACCTAGGCTCATTTCGGATGGAAATAACAGACTTTCTGGGTGCTGCAGTTTGTCACGGTGGAGAAGGACCACGGCATCATAATTATTCAACGGAGTTCTAAAAAGGCACTGCAAACAAAGTATTTGTTTTGTATTATGAAGGCAGTAAATCAGCATGTAAAGAAAAAAGGAGAAAATGAGAATTTAAGAAGTCAAACGAGTGAGTGATGAGCACATTCACACACCTCCCATTGATAAGATCCCATTTTATCATCAAGTACGAGTTTAGTCAATACATCTGCACTGCTGCGGGCGTAAGCCATCAATCTTTTGAGCTCCTATTGACAATTGATTCATATTTTAAAATGAACTACAGTAAAGGAAAGAAACATTAGGCGAAGCGAAAGCAAGCACGTAAATTATAAAACTACTCACAGATGAGTTGGGCAAAATTTTAGTCCAAGCTTCAGATGTCTTATCATAAACAGTAGCCAAGTACATTGCTGGCGAGGGGATTTTTTTATCTTCATCCGAAGATTTTCTACTATGTTTGAAGTTTTCCTGCACGATGATTAACAGTTGAATTGTGAAACAAGTTAAGCTTAATAATGACATACAATCAACAGCACATTTAAACAAGTTAAGGTGTTTCAACGCTTACAGTAATTTTCTTCTCATCTTCTGAGCTCAGATCATGGTTAATATCTACCACCAAGGGAGAAAACATCCAGTCATACTCAGATAGTAACCTCAAAAACCTGCAAGCAATCAAATCTTACTGAAGGCTTCATGCATTTAACAAGTTGTTCAATTAAGACACGCACAAAAGCTCAAGTGTTAAACTGAAACCATATATAAAATGAAGGAAACTCTGAACACAATTCTCTTCATTTACTTTTTAAAGCAACTAATATTGGTATTCCATTTGCCATCACAAGGTAAGAAACCAAAAGAGCATCCATCGGATCTTGACTTTTAGTTTTGAAAAACTCTCAAGAATGAGATTGAGAAGGAATGCAAGGGAATGACATGGGTCTCCAAAGCCATAAGTCTCGTTTAACTACCACCTTCATAATGCTAACACCATAAAATATGGAACCAGGGCATATTGTCATCAACTGTTCCAGCTGGAGTCGTACATGGACTATGAGATGAAATAATAACTGTTCCAGCTTGTCATACATGTGCGTGTGAATGCATACACATGAACATATATAACTGTTATAAATCATTATATGGATAAAATCATCACCTTAAAAATCCTGTAATTCTTGAGCATGGCACACAGAACGGCAAAGGCTTCAAAAATAAATGAGCAACCAACAGCTCAATCGCCTCCTCCGCTAAACAAGCTGAAAAAAGGTGTGAAGTTGCCCATCGCTTCGCAAGCCTTCAAAGAATTAAAATCATAAAGTGAGGAACAAATATGCATTTTAAATAATGATCCACAAAATAAACAAATAGGAAAAATATTCAACCAATAAGCTACATCCTACTGCTCAAACACCTCACCTGACTATGGGCCCAAACACTGGGTACTGGCCTCGCAGACCGTTGATCATGCTTGCGTGCTGACTTCGATGAAACAGTCTCTTGTCTGTAGATGACACTTTTTTCCTAGGATCGACTATATGAAACAGTAAATCGAGTATTAATTTCCACCGGCATGCACAAATATGTCAATATTGTAGTTGAGAATCTAATACCTTCCCTACTCAACAGACTGAGTCCTCTCTCATGTAAAATACTGAGACGGAAGCCATATCCAGCTATAAGAACATCAACACTGTCCTCGGTTGCAATGCATGTAATGCCCGGTTTAACATGAAGACTGTGACAGCATTAGTTAGGAGGCATTCTTCTTGTCATGAATAGATGGAACATTAAACAAATTGAACTAACCTTTCTGCAATTTTAATAAGGAAAGCAGACTTGGTCTTCTCAATCGCTACCTCATCCATTGGCCAATTTCCAGAACCTTCTAACTGAACAAAAGTTCAAAGAGGAGAGATATTGAGAAATTTTATTGACATACCAAATGCAAAACCCCAAAAATTGGTGATTAATATCGTACCTGAATCATGACATCGAGTGGTTGGATACATGTTGAAATGAGCATTGGTGACCTCAGCTTAATGCCTCCTTTAGTAGCTAACATATGAGGTTGAGGAGGGCAGACTGATGTAGACCTCAAAGCTAACCATTAGAGTTGCAACATGTTAATAAGTGAACAGAAAATCAACAAAATGAATGCACTCTGAATCCCAAATTATGGTTCTTGACCAGATATACTCACATAAACCAAAAAAGCAAACAAAATACTTCAATAGAAATAGGGCAGGATTTCATAAAGAAACAAATGTCATTCTAATTAGTGAAATATTAAGCCTCATAATATACCTGGGTCTATGGGCAGAACACTGGAAACCTTCAATGGTATGTTATCAAGACTGAGTAAACATCGTGATAGAGTGTCAAATGCCTCAAGAAGACTTCTTGCCGAAGAAATTGGATCTAAAGCACATTACACAAACATTGTGATTAATTTTGGAAGAGTAGTAATCAAAAAAGGAAAACAACTGAGTAACATTTTCCAGTACTCATACCTTTCCCACCAACCCCACAGCGCAAAGAGAAATCAAGCTGATCAACAATGTGTATGGTATCCTCTTCAGATACAGAAAGATGCCGTGAGAGGATATATGCTGTGATTTCTTTTATAATAAGATGTCTTTCCCATGGCTCGCACTCCCACACTACGACAGTCAAATGATAAAGTTGACATGGGGTTTTGGCAGGACTGAAGTAACGAGAGTTTCAATCAAAGGAAGCAACAATCTATTACTCAGTACTTACCAACACTTTCTGCAATTTTACCATCTTTAAATCTACGAAGCTCTGCCTTTTCCCCCCAAAAATTGCGAAACTTTAGAACCTGCCCAGAATATTGATGTGATTGAGTGTACTTCGCCCAAGAAACACTAAGCGAAAAAGTGATCATTATATGAAGAGGATAGGTTACCTCTTCTTTATTCTCAGCATTAGGGCCAATATCAACCACTCTAAAAGCTTCTTCAACTGTGTTAAGAGAAATTCCAACTAGAAGTGGTTCACTATTATAGACATGAAGACCCTAGAGATCACGGAAGAAGAGAGTATATTCAAAGAGAAATCAGTGGTAACGTAGCAACAACGTGTGAAAATTCTACTGATGCACCCCTTACATTTTCTACATTACAGCCTTCAGATGCATTCCTCCAGCTTAAACGGATGGATTTCACTCTGTCACCCAAAGCACGATGTAACAAAGATAGTACCTTTTCCTCGTACACTCTCCAACACTCATCGTCCATACAGAATCTTGGCTCATAAATCTCACTTTTGCCTTTTAAGTTTAATCTACAAAACGAAGCATGGGGATGCAATTTACAACATAAGAAAACCAGAAATGTCAAATTTAGGATATAACAAAATTAACTCTTTGATGTCTCTTTTAACTTCTTGTAGACCTGTTTTCATAGTAGCATTATTTTGTGAAAAGTAATCGTGTCAAGAAATAAAAAGGTATTCTTATTACATGTCTGCACAAGATTATGAGTGGTGTCGAATTCAATGGGCCAAAAGCAAATTTCTTCAACAATTGTTTAAATGGTATCCATGTTCATACCTTATACAATAATCATACTTTGCAGGGTAATCAATCTTGTTTAAAAAGGTCATTTCGAACCCACCATCTCTACTGTTTGACATGCAACTGAGTGTTGAAGCTGCCTCTCCTTGAAGCTGATATGTGAAACAACAAAAGCACTAGCAGGTGATTTAAAGTTCAAAAACACCCATGTAGACCGAAAATCAGAGAGCAAGGTCGGAAAATACCTCTTTAAAACCGGTATTTGTAACTCGAAATGCCACATTAAAGAGATAGTAAGGGTCAGACAGGACAACTGGAAATAGTTGCAGATATTGCTTCTTGTCCTGAAACCGGTACATGTTAAGCAAAACGCCACATTAAAGGTGGTATAAAAAATGAATTCCAGTGACACATGCATATTAAGAAGCTATGTAGAGCTGGACATGGGTGTACAGACGAGTTTCCCATCAATTGTATTTTTCAGTGGGCTACAATTTAGTCAGATGGTTCCCAGGGTAAATGGAACAACCATCACCAAAAGTGATCCGAAATCACAAGAATCTACGGAAACAGTATCTGCAAAGAGAAAGTAAAAAAACACACCTCTTTTGGCAGGCGTTGCTGGTCATGAGGCTTAAAATGTAGTCCAAGCTCCCACCTCTTCGAATTGGCTGAAATTATTGTCAAGTTGTAATACTTAAGTTACTATTTCAACAATTTATACTGGTGATAGAAAAGTTCAACTGGCTTAAGTGCCAAAGGAACAAAACAAAACAACGTAGAGAGTTGACTACTAGACAAGATTTATATTACCTATGAAGTCCAACACCGAACGAAATATTTGCATAGCATTCATCGGCTCTTTTATACATTTTCCACCAGATTCGGAGGCAAGATATGATACTAATGCAGAAATTAGAAACCCATTCAAACAATCGTATGCATATATTGTAGATCTTTGACGAGCCCAAACCTAATCCAAAATGAGGAGACAAGCTTTAGCACATGTATCGAATGCTAGAGTGGCAAAAACCATATGTAAACAAGATACCAAATCCTTACCTTTACCAAAACCAGAGCCTCTCCTAACTCTTTCCAACCTGAAAAGGTTTTCTTAATGGCTTCTGCCTTTTGTTCTAAAAACATGTCTTCCAAGATACTAGAGTTATACTTAATTGTAGCTTGTTGATTATTTCCATCTGAAAATATGAACAGACAATCCCAAAAGTGCATTAAAAGATTAGGTGGAACATAAGAACTTAATGCATGTTAGTTGCAAATATGCAAGGTCAAATGTCTCAAAAAAACTGGAGTATATACCACACTGCTTAATAGTACATCTCTTCAGAGCTTGAATGTTATTACGCTTCATAGTCAACTTTGAAATCTCGAACAAGGACGTAGCTGCTGGTATGATCCTAATATACAGTCCAGGGGCCTCAGCAAGCTTTGTAACTACACCAATAAAGAAAAAATTATACTCTGAGATTCCAAATAACTGGCCCATTCACATTTGACATTACTAATAATAAAAACGAACAAAAATATTGAATTGTTAAGGAACAAACCAGGATGAGCAAGAAGTATAGGTTTCCGAGCCTCGTTTTGGAACGAAGACCATTCAACTTTCTCAAACAGGGGACACTGCTTAAGGTACTTTTTTATAACACATAAATAAAGAAACCTCTTCCCATGGTATCTGTGGTTCAAGTAATCCTTTTCGAGATAGCATTCCTATCAAAAGTGATACAATGTGAATTAGTAATAAGTTATAACTAGTCATGTCTGAGTAATTCAGAAAATAAGAATACTAGTAATGTTCACAGACAAAAGTGTGTACCTTGGGCAATCTTATCAAAAGATCAACATTGATATCAGGTTTGGTCAGACACTTGATTGAGTAGCTACCCGAAATTTCAAAAACCTCTGGCTTCCTAAACTTGAACTGTACTTTATCAGCTCCAATATCCCTGATAAACCCCGGTGCCAACTCTTCAGTTACCTGCCACACAACAACACAACACAACTCAACTAAACACACCAGTAACAGGTAAACTAACCACACACATTCACACAAAATTCGAAATTTCACATATAGCATCAAAACTATCACTAATCACATACATTCAAGTTTTCGGGGATTGTATCAATTGCTTGTTTGATGCCGGCGATGGCGTCGTCAACGAGCTTGGTGAGAGCTGGTGTGTAGTCAACCTGTACCTCTTTCAGTAGCTCACACACCTTGAAATCGACTGAATCCATTGTTGTTGTAGCCACCATCTTTTTTTCTTCTGCTGCTCTTTTCTCAGCGGTTTAGACTGTGAAGGTCGGTTTAGGGTTTTTTGTTACAGTTAGGAACTCGTAAGTCGCAACAGACAGGAACACGAACAGGATTCTCTTGGACCGAAAACCGAATCATTGGAGTCAGATAAGTAGACCGTGTCGGTTCGGATTTTAACTCCTGTTAGGCTGGGCTGGGCTAATTAATTTGGGCCATGCCCTAGTTCTAATTTGAATTCGTTTTGGGCCTTGACCAGTCAATACTGACTTTCACCAAAATTGCACCTTCTCTTTTTCTTTTTTTTCTTTTTTCTTTTTTGCAAGTAGCGGAATGCAAAATTGATTATGACATTTGGTATTTAAATAAAATAAATAAATTTGGGTTTTTAATAATATTGTATTTTCAAAAATATGTATTTTTTGAATTAGTGTATCAAAACATGTGTCAATTTATTATAAATTTATTTGAGTGAGGAATACTAAGTATTAACAGAGACATATATATTTGCTTTAAGTTTGGGGACAACGACCCTACTAAATCACCAAAAAGGACACAATGCATACACTTGTGACTGGTGTAGCTAACGACAAGAAATTAAGGTACGTAATATATTTGAATAATGTTTATTGCAGCTGCCAGTCCTTTTTCCAGATCACTGGTCAAAAGTCAGAGTAGTACTCCATCTCATCTCTCTTGCTCCCGATGCACTTCAACACTTTAACTTTCTTTTGCCCAACACCATTGCAGCAAGCAAGATCTCTCGCAACGCCCAATATCCATTTTGTCACTCAATAATCAGACGGATCAAAAGACAATATTTAAAAGAGAGGTCGTGTAAGTGAGAATAATATTTTGAACATGCATCATGAAGTCTAATATGTAAAATTAATGAAATATTATGATATTTAAATATCATTCAATCATCTGATCATGCTCTGATAATAACAAATATAATGTGATTACTGTTGCTGATTTATCACATTATAAAAAGAGTGCAATAGTGTATACAATGACGGAGCTAGCAGCTTGCAACTTGAGCTGTAACGCTAGTTGATAAGAGTTAAAAAAAAATACCAAATGTTTTTATTTAGACAACAAGATGTAATTTGATATTTAGCCCTATTTGTTTTGGCTCAAATAAAAAAAAAAAATATTGAATCATTTCCCTTTCACACTTATTCCTTACGGTCCAAATTCATGAAATTAAAAATTAAACACAATCGCCGGAGGGGATGAGTTTTGATGTTTATATAAAAAAAATAGTAGCATGATCTCACTGGATTTCAATTAAACATTGACAAAAATCAGCCCTAACATGAGTTTCAGTCGTCCCTAATTAAATGTATAGAAGGATTTTGAAACCATCTTTGAAAACTACCAGGAATCACTTGAATAAGAATAATGAAGTTAAATTGCGCATTGGAATGAAGCAATGTTGGACTCGATCGACCAAATGCACAATCATAATAATCGGCCCTTTTGAGAAGCAAAGGAAGAGAGACCAACAACACAATGCACTATGCCCAATTACCATGCTACCCTTTTGAGACACAAAAAGCAATCAAAATAAAGGAAAAGAGAGAGAGATTCATTACTTACATTATGGGATTCCATTTTGGGTGTGTTTCATCTATTCTATTTGCTGTTGTTGCTTTTGAGAGAGAGAATATATCTCAATGCTTAGCTTGATCTTCTCATTCTTCTAAAAGAAGTGTCCAATTTTGATGAGCTCGATTTGCTTTGGTGTTTTCAAAGTCATTATCAATCCAACCAAACACAACACACAACCTTGAATGATGCTATTGTTTGCTTTAAGGAGGGTTTTTGCATGCATGCATGCAGATGTCGGCACTTCCCATGAGTCCACGTGGAACCACCATTTTATGGAGATTGGTTGGAGATATGATTGGATTGTCACTATAGACTAAACCGTTTGTTTGCTTGTTTGTCTTTTTCCAATGTTTTTTTTATCGTCTTCTCGTTTCTCATCATTCAATAACATGTGTGTAGATTGTGCAAAATCTTTGGTTTAATAATAGCTAATTATTGATGGCATTGGAAAAGCAACAAACTCCTTTGCTAGCAGGGTTCCAAATCACTATCATGGCCATCTATCAACAAAACAAAAAAAATCACTATCATGGCCACCACCAAGTTCACTCTAATCTCTATTCATCATTTTCCATTTCTTTTATTTAGCTCGTACGCCCAAATCATATATGAAATTTAATTCATGATATGATGGATATAAATATATACCATTACAGTAATTATTCGAGCACATTCTTTATCATATGCTATATATATTTCATATATATTTACCGTAAGCGTCGCTTTTTTTAAATTAAAAAATACATTATCAAATGTAAAGAATAGACAACTCTCAAACACATGTAATAAGATGCATTTAAAGATATTTATACCGTCAACTTTCTAGTCATATGATCAAGGCCATACCCAATGAACTACTACATATTTCTTCCCGTAAGCATCACTTCTCAGAAAATTAATAAATGGAACTACGGAATGCTACATGATGGTGTAGAGGTGTAGACAGACATATTTTTGGTTGTTCGTTCAGTTTTCAATCTTTTATTACTACTATTTTGCGGGTAGTAATTTGTCACGGACAAATCTCATACATAAATTACGTTGATATCGATGATCGATTTGTATATAAAAACATGTGAAAATAGAGATGGTACGTGCAGATGACATTGGAGTAATCAATCAAATGGAGTATATATATAACAAGAAGGGTTAGCAAATACAACAAAGGTTGGTGTTTAAGGATCGGAGTAGTAAGCAACAAGTAAACATAGAGAATAAACAGATCTCACCAGTGGATGAAGGGAGAGGCATCTTTTGGAAAGTGGTCTCTGGTCGTCCTCAGTTTAGTAGTACTACGTACTACTCTGGTTTTGTCCTAGTGTCGCTTGCATCAATCTCCATGCGATCCGATTCCCTCCTTGCCTGCTGCTTCTGATCATTCTCACTGAATCTGGCCCCTCTTTTTTTACTTTTAACAATTCAAAACTTTAGAATAATATGATGCTTACACCTTAAGTACTTGTTACAAGTACCATACCACCATTTGTTTAAAATTAATTCCATTACTACTTTAACCATATTTATTCAATAAATCGTTTTTTTTTTGTAATTGGATTAAAATTTCACTAACCCTAAGGAATAATGTTGGTGTGATGTGATCAAGTTTAGATATATTATGATACACATCCGACCTTGACGCTTGATTTGTTACAAATAGGGTCACGCGCAGTCATGTGCAAATCAGATTATGCTTAAATTACAAACTAGTAAATGTGCACATTAGATCAAATAATATGTGAACATTGCCGTAATCTGGTGAACTAATTATCTTATGAATTTTGCTAAAATCGAGTGAACTTTATGACATTTTAGGAAATAATTTGAATCGTGACATGGACAATTAAAGGATCAAAATGGGTTCTATGTTTGCGCATAAAATAAGGTTTGTACCGCTAATCCACTCCAGTTACAAATAAATATTAGTAAATAATTTTCCTATTATTGGTCCATAAGAAATCAACCTCAATATGTCTAGAGATTAATTCTTATGAGCCTAGGCCAACCCTCAGATGAACAAATAAAATTGTGTAGCAATATTAATTTAAGCTGGAAAACATAAAACTAGACAAACAAACATATGATGGATGTAGATATAAATTTTTTGTGTGCTTTAATTTGACGAATGAATCTTTGGGATGAATATTGAAAATGACAAATGGAGGAGAGGATATGTATGTTGTCGTGGCTTGGTGGGTTAACGTTATGATGATTGCGTGGGGTCGATTGAAGTTGTTGGGGGGGGACATTCTTCCTTTATCTTTAGATGATACACAACTCTTTGATTTGTTCTTTTGGAGTTTTTATATAAGTCTGCTTTGACTCGAGAACAAGCAGAGAGAAGCTGCTGCAACTGCAAGATCTCGTTTCATGCATAAAGTGCTTGGAACATTACAACAAACAAAACATCATATACTACTTTAGTTTTTGATGATGATTGATGCTGCCTGCTAGCTGCAGGGTATCCTAGCTATTTCTAGATCCCTCACCCAATACCCTACTCTCCTTTTCATCTCTCGCTACTCCATATAAATCCCAAGTGGTGCATTATTTCTCAACTCAAGATTTCTTGGACCAAAAATACTTGTTAATAAAATCATATAGTTTTTGAAAGGATTCCGTTTTCAATTTTGAAGATTTCTTGGACGATGTCTGCTGTTCGAAAAAATTTAAATGACGAATCATGTCATATTAAAACTAGAGCAAATATAGAAATTAAACTTAAATGTGGTAAAATCCAAACTCCAATTACTGGCCACAATTTTGAAAAAATTCTCAATATCTTGTACAACAAAATTTTGGAAGAAGATCTCATCACTAGTAAAAGGAGGTAATAGGAGATGTTGATAGGTGAAGAAAATGGTAAGTACTAATAAATAAAGTGAAAGAAAAATAGCTACGTAGGAAATAAGAGAGGTCGATGACTACAAGAATCATTCAAAAGATGGTGTTGATGATGATGATGATGCATGCAGATTTCAGATATACACGGATACGAGAAGCAAAGCTATGATTGGATATGGATTTTTGGATGACATTGCTTCTTCCACGGTTCACGTGATTCTCTACTCTACTCTACTAACAATTATGTATGGTTTTTCAATTAAATTTAAGTGATATGGAATTTAATACGGTATACATGGGCTGCTGTTTTATACACAGACGTATCTAACAGTGAAAAAGCTGATTAAACTCACTGTCAGGCTGTGTTTCTGCTTACGTCTTTTTGCAGTAGAGATAGAGAGAGAGAGAGTGATGGAAGCCAAGACAAGTGTCACTTATGGATTTTGGAATAGATTGCTGGTGGAGATCAGAGATCTGAATGCCCTATTTGTGGTATCTGAATGTTAGTGTGTTTTGTATCTGATGAAATGATTATTTGTAGACTTCATGCTTCTGCTGCTCAGCTCAGTCAGTAGTATCATTGTATTTTGATTTCTACACATGTGCTCATCATCATCTCAATAATTTTATTTAATATTCATATTTAGATTAAATTAAGTCCAGTCATATGGAGTAATTTACTATAGTTTGTAACGTTTTGGTTTGTCAATCAATATTGGTGAACAAATGTTGTAAAATTCGAAATAATCACACACAAGCTAAACCAAGACCAACTTGCTACCTACAGAAATATCATCAAACAAATTTATAAACGTTTTTCATTCTCTGGTCGCCCGTTCAAGTTTCAAGAAATTTACACCGATTTATTTGAATCAGACGAATAATTTTCGGTACAGTATATGAATGAGAGACTATGTAGAATTGTATCAATATTTTTAGTGTAAAATTAAAACGACATACTAGCACATTTCTAATGTGTAGATTGTAGAGAATCAATTAACCTGACTACATTCCATCCTAGTATATTACACTACCATGTTTCATATCCCACACTAATACAAATGTCTAAGAAATTATTATTTTTTAATTATGAGAATATTGGTGACTTATGAACTCGAGATAAATATCCAACCTTCCAGAGTAAACTTCTTAACCAACAAACTACCACCTATATTGTCTATTATTTTTCCAATTGCATATTTGAGGCTGGACAATGACAGATAAATCGATGTTTTCTCTTTATTTTATTGATTCAGAGAATTTTTAGTGAATTATTATTTTTCAAAATTTTGTTAATTATGAGAATATTGGTGACTCATGAACTCGAGATAAATATCCAACCTTCCAGAGTAGACTTCTTAACCAACAAATTACCACCCATATTGTCTATTATTTTTCCAATTGCATATTTATTATAATACAATTGCAATTGAATTTAATTTAGGAGGCTGGACAATGACAGATAAATCGATGTTTCTCATTTCATTGATTCAGAGAATTTTTAGTGAATTATCATTTTTCAATTTTTTTTAATTATGAGAATATTGGTGACTCATGAACTTGAGATAAATATCAAAACTTCCAGAATAGACTTCTTAACCAACAAACCACCACCCATATTGTCTATTATTTTTCCAATTACATATTTATTATAATACAATTACAATTGAATTTAATTTAGGAGGCTGGACAATGACAGATAGATCGATGTTTTCTCTTTATTTCATTGATTCAGAGAATTTTTAGTGTATTTATTTTCAGTTTTACTATTTAACTTATTTAAATTGAACTTCACTTCTTTAAATATAAAAATAAAAAAACATCAAAATTATGCTTCGTGATCGGAGAAGGCAGATCCCCTGGAAGACTGTGTCCACTCTCAGTCACGTGAAAACCTTTTGACTACCAATTATTCACCATTGCCCCACTCAGTTTCCCTACATCCACTCCGCAACCCCTAACTCACTTTTACTATCTCCAATCTCCCACCTTTTTCAATCCCTATAAATAGCCAATAGC
Source organism: Rhodiola kirilowii (assembly GCA_033675215.1). Lineage (NCBI taxonomy): Eukaryota > Viridiplantae > Streptophyta > Magnoliopsida > Saxifragales > Crassulaceae > Rhodiola > Rhodiola kirilowii. Next base: position 1,550,547 of record CM066203.1, on the reverse strand, counting down.
AGAGCTTCATTACTACCCATCATCACCAAGCTCAGAAAAAAACAGAGTACAAAATTCAAACACTTCAACAAGATGATGCATAACAACATGTACTACTCCCAATCAAACGGAGCTCAGGAATCCTGCTACGACTATGATTACTATAATTCTACTGACCCTTACAGCTACAATGGCTTCAATTCAACATCTTCGTCCAATTCATCGTACGTTGACTGCACTCTGTCTCTTGGCACGCCGTCGACACGATCGGAGACTGGAGTTGAATCCACCAAGAAGCAGAGCAGCAAGCGGAGTGGCTCAAAAGTGTCCAATTTCTGCTGGGATTTGCTGCAGCAGACAACCTCGTCCTCCTCCAAGAATGTTCAGAATGGTTCGTATAGTAAAGGAGGACGTGTCAGCGGAGGCGGCGCCGGCGGTGGCGATCCTCTGGTGTCGAGGAGATGTGCTAACTGCGACACGACCTCAACCCCCTTGTGGCGGAACGGGCCTAAAGGTCCGAAGGTGAGTCATCAGAACGTGCTCTGTTTTTGATATTCTTCTTGTCTTCTCGGGAAGTGTTTTATCATTTGATATTTTAAAAGACTTGCGAATTTCGCAGTTTTTGATGTTGTTTTGTTCCTCCTCCGGACCCACATGTTCTTCGTTCTTTCTTGATTCTGTCGCAACTTTTTATTTTCATTTTCAAACATTTCCCGGTCACCGGTCGGCGAATTTCCCGGCGAACCAGCATATCATTCGAATGCCAGCAGTTTCAATTATAAGTTTGATCCTTTCGGTTACCCTTTTGTTTAAATTCTTCTTCGAATGTGCAGTCGCTCTGCAACGCATGCGGAATCAGATACAAAAAGGAGGAGCGAAGAGCGAGCGCGGCGGCGTCCGCTACCTCTAACGGCAGCTCGGCAATGGAATCCCAGTACGCATCCAGCGAGCATTACTACTCAAACCAATCCTACACTCACCACCATCACCAGCAGGCCCAGAAAATGAACTGTCTGTTTCCTGCAGCTGCAAATGAGTATCGCTACATGGAAGCAGCAGATGACAACAGCCACTATGAACACCCTGGAAACGGCGCCGTTTCATTCCTTCCCTGGATGTTAAATGTGGCTGATCGGCCAAGTCTCGTCCATGATTTCACCAGATGAGGAAATTGAAACATTTTTTTTTTGGTGTAGGCCATATGAAAATTTTAGCAGTGTTTGATGATGTTTTATTAGTGTTTTATTTTTCTGCTTATTTTAGAAAGGAATTTAAATATATGTTTGTTTGTAAGTTGCTTGCTCCATTTAGATGGAGTGGAAAATGAGAAAATCTATGTTCTGAACTTCTTTTGAGGAGATGTTCTGCAGCCTGCTGCTGCACTTTACATTTATTGGTTCTTTCGCTTTGAATATGCAATTACAATTATTAATATTAATCCATAAGCTTGAATCCTTGCTGCAAGCAATCAGTGATAAGTTGAAATGTAATTACAGTTGTTCGGGTTGGGTCGATTGAGTTATTAGACATCTCCTATTCAAAATAAGTGATTTCTAAATTAGGACACAAAATTTTAAAATTAGTTTACTAGTATCTCTTTTTTTTCCGATGGAACAAGATAAATACAGACAAGGAAACGACAACATATATGAAGACAGTACAACAATTTTAAAAGGACAATCAATAAACAAAGACCTCAGGGCAACGTAATCCGTGTTAAGTACTGCTATCCCTCAGCTGTTGAAATGTGTTCACACACGAGAGTCCAAAATCCGTATCACGCCACGGTGATCAAATAGAAGAAGCAGCAGTAACACCAAGCTTTAAAACTCCACTGAAGTCCCGGCCACACTTCTATAAAAAAATCCGACAATCAAAGCCATCCATTCCAAATTCTGTTGTACCCATCAAAAACCGCTACACAGCAACCCGGTGTGAACCGGCCAAAGCTACAACCTGTACAAACCTACATGTACAGCAAAAAACCAGTGACCCCGTCGGAGCCGCCGCCCATCCGCCTCAGCCCAAGCTTCCCGGCGTGGAAGAAACACCAGCCGCTCAACCGCACAGCAGACAAGGGGGCGCCCCTGCCCCGGTAGAAAAACCGTCAAGGCGACACCAACACAACCTGTCGGTGCAAAGACCAGCCCTATGTACACGCAAAACCACTCCAAAACCCAGCCCCCGCCCATCCACCCGTCACCACCGCACCCGAAGACGCACCCCCACCGTATATCTGAGACTCCACAACCACCTGATCAAAATCGAGCAGCGTGGAGACGCAAAAATCACCGAGGGAGAGACAGTGAGGGGTGGTCGCAAACAAATCTCAAACGTGAACCGCCGCGCGCTGCTTCTCTTTTACTCTCGGAGGTTCCAGAAGAAGAAAGAAGATACTATTACCAGTATCTCTTTTTGATGACCTGTTAGTTTGCACGGGGTAATATTTAGGGTTTAGTCCAATTCAATTTGGAGTGTCGGCAAAAAAAATATGAATTTTCTAAAACACTAAGGGTATATGCACCCATGCATTTTGAGGAGAACGTGCTAGTGAGGAAGTGCTAGATTTAAGTTTGTGAGAGAGGATGTCCAAGGCAAAAACAAGCTTAAATCTAGCACTTCCTCACTAGCACCTTCTCCTCAAAATGCATGGGTGCATATGCCCTAAGCATGATTAAATCGTTCGCTCGCCAACCCTATTTTTTTATTGAAACAACATGACATTCATAAACCGAGCACCAAGGCCCGGTACGAGCGAGCCCACACAGACGAAGAGACACCTGAAACAACTTCTACGAAACCATTAAGCTCAGGCCAAACTACACTACAGGTGACTACATCTGAAAACTAAAAATCAAATCCGAAAAAACACAGACAAAGACACCATGCTGGTGGACATGTACAAACTCCTCGACTAAGCAAAGTTGAGACTACAAACACAAAATGGACATATGAGCAGCAGAACCACCAGCATCCAAAAAGTCAAACATCTCGCCAACCCTATTGAAAACAATTCGATAAAAAGGCTTATAAAAAAAATTAAATAAACGTTCTAATTTTCTATTTCTCTTTTCCCAGACACTTCCAGAAGAACCCACAGGAGTCCAGCGCTCTCTCCACCGGCGGGCGCCGCCCGGCAGGCCTTTAGGGATGATTTTTGTTTCGCCGGCCTCCCTCTCCCCCTCGACCTTTTCCACCTCACCCCATCGTCTTTCGCCCACCCCAACCGCCAGCCAGCCCTGCTGCCCCTGCCGTCCCTTTCCCTCGTTGGCTCATTCTCCCTTTCATGGTCGTTCTCTTGAGCCGAGTTGTTACTGCTCTCGTTGCTGTGGCGGTTCTGCAGGCGTTGGTGGTCGGATTCGGCGTGGAGACCGTGCTGGTGATTGGTGTTGGAGGTTCCGGGCGTTGGAAGGTGTGTGGTGGCGGGATGAGAGGTTTTGGGTGTTTGGTTTGGTTGTGGGTGATGGTGTTGATGCAGATTTCGATGGTGGTATGCGTGTCTTCTTTTTGACGGATGGCTTTGACGATATACCCTAGGGTTAGGAGGCGGTAAGCATGATGCCGATGATTGTTTTGGTTATACTAGTGTAGCTTTTAGCTTGTTGTTTGCTTTGTTGCGAGCTTTTGCTGTTTTCTTTCGTCAGCCGCCCATGACTGACCTTGTTTTCGGTCTCCTATGACTGTTGGGCATGTGGACTTTCTATCTGTTGTTTAGTGTTGGCTTTGTTAGCTGGCCAGTTTTATGTTGTGCCCTTCTCACTTGTGATCAGTCCTCTTGTGTAGCCTGTTTGGCATGTAAACTCTATAAAAAACAAGTCAATAAAAAGGCTTATAAAAAACAATTCAATAAAAAGAATTCAAGAGCTATTAAAGGCGATTTATTAGAGCTAAAGACGACATTGTGGGATCAATTTTAAAAAAATTCACTAGAGAGTAAGAAATTTAATTACGATTTAACTATTATACTAAACGCTTAAAATTTTACCAATTAATCTTTTTCTTTTGTCATGTAGACACCAGTTTTCTTACAATATGTGAGTATTCTCCTCTTCATTTTCCTTTCATTCTTCGTCCCGCCTCGCGCGTGGTAGCTTCATACATCCCTCGTGGATGCTTTCTTCTTCACATCTCGCGCGTGATGTTTTCTCCGAGCGTCAAGATGAACGTGTCGTGTTTTACAACGGTAAAGGTGCCCAAGGTGGCCTAAGCTTCAAGTGTCGAGAATGTACCGACGGTGATTTGGGGTAGATGTGCGATCCATGCATGGTAAAGGTGCCGAACCCGACCTGCGTTTCATAAGTAGAGAAATGTACCCTATGATTTTGGATCCGATTAAATACCTTATTAGAGCTTCAGATATTAATACATATATATTATATAATAATGTGTCATAAGCATTGTATTATTACTAGTTAGTTAGTGTAACCCCATTATCAAATTTTTTTTTAATTGTTTAAGACTATGAACAAATTTATACTCTTCCCTACATCAATCAAATTATAATGTACATTACACGAGGGATAAAATTGTCAACTTGTATTTGACAGATTATCATAGTTTCTTGCGCACGTCCGACGACACAAACATCGACGGGGCGGGACGCCACCTTCAAATCTTCACGGCTTGACTTTCAGAACTCTCATCACGTCGTCAAACTGCACTCCAATTGCAATTTGCAGCCATGTCTACTCGAGCTCAAACTCGATCTTTATCCCGAAAATCCTCCACCCAACCTCCGGTAATCTCCTCCAAAATCCCCTTCCGTACTCGTAAAATCAGAAAGATCGAATCTGATTCAAAGGCTGAAGTTTTGTCTGTGTGCAGCCACGGATCCGATCATAAAGCCCCAATTTTGAAATTTGCCGATCAGGAAGAAACCCTAATTTTGACCAAACTCGATGTGGAAAAAACCCTAACTTTGACCAAACCTGACGAGGAAGAACATTCAAGGAAGCCTGTAAATGTTACCAGCGGTGTAAAATTGACGTCACCGATCAGGCCTTTATCTACTGACGGAGAAATCGAGCGCTCGCTTCAACATCTACGCGATTCGGATCCGCTTCTCCGCTCAGTAATCGACGCATTTCAGCAGCCGACTTTCGATTCATCCAGTTCGGCGTTCCTCGCATTGACCAAGTCCATCATCTACCAGCAACTCTCCACCAAAGCCGGAAAATGCATCTACACACGCTTCATCTCGCTTTTTGAATCAGAAGTCGATGTCAATTCCCAAACTGTTCTATCCATGTCTGCTCAGAAGCTCAGAGATATCGGGATATCTGGACGTAAAGCGAGCTATATCCATGATTTGGCGAACAAGTACGAGGATGGGAGCTTGTCAGATGAGATGATTTTGGAAATGGATGATGAGAGGATTCTGGAAAGGTTGACAATGGTGAAGGGAATAGGGCCGTGGACTGTGCATATGTTTATGATTTTTTCGCTGCATAGGCCTGATGTGCTTCCGGTTGGGGATTTGGGAGTGAGAAAAGGAGTTAAGATGTTGTACAAGCTGAATGGATTGCCGGATGCTATGTTGATGGAGAAGATGTGTGAGAAGTGGAAGCCCTATAGGTCGGTTGGGTCGTGGTTCATGTGGAGATTTGTAGAGGCAAAGGGAGTTCTTGCACCCCAATGATTTAGTAGCTCATTAAGATGTGGTGGTTAATGCATATTTCTTAAGGATGGCTTATTCCTTTAGTTTGCCGTGGTTGGATTCATCTCGAGTATATGGTGCCTGAAATTACCCACAGTGGCATTTTTAAACTGTCATTCAGTGTTAAACAGGAAATGCAGTTACAGAACACCTGCATCCGGATTTCTGAAGGATGGCTTATTCCTATTCATGGTTACTCTTATTGCTCATTGTGCACTTGTAATATGAGTCTTTCGTGCAGTATGGAAGCCAGGCAACAGAGATCAGTTGTTTGGAATGGGGCTGTGCTTCTAAGTAGTTGTAAGTTCAGGAACTGATGCCGTTGCGTTTTTTTTCTTTCAGAACTAGAATATTTTTGTATCTGGGCATTTGGCTTTGCTAGTTTTATGTGTGCTAAAGAGCAGCTCCACTGTCATGTTGAAAAGCTTCATGAGTCGAGGTCGTTCGCCTACCATGTAATCTCTAAACGTTTTTAATTTATATATGAATTCCTTGCAACGTTTCCTTATATTACAATAGCACGATTACCTATTTAGTATTTCCATGGTAAAGAAAATTAAGTTATATGTGGTGTCAATGCTCTATTAATAAATCATCCAGTTATTATAATATTTATAATTCATAATTTTAGTTCAGGCGCGCCCATTTCTTAACAAATCATTAGCATGATGTATTTGAAGCTTTGAATTAGTAGCATAATAAACACTATATTTGTTTATGATTATGTCAAAGAATTGTTTTTGTTAGGATCGTGGTTAGATAGTCAAAGACTTAAGTTCAAATAGTCAGAGACTTAACTAAGTTCGGGACTGTTAGGAACCTTACTTAGTATGCAGGTAATTACTCTAATTGAGTACGCAACGGAATAAACTTAAATAGATTTTATTACTATTTAAACTGTACACTCAATGGGTACAAAACTTTTGCCTATTCAGTATAAATCACCTAGACTTATACAAGCAGATCTGACTACTTCCCTGACTGTCTCGTCGACGTCCCGTAGTCTTGGCACTTCCTCAGCTTTCCTCCAATGATCAAGGACTCCTCGTCAGCTCGAATATCACCTCGCACATCTCGCTGGATATTCTCTCTGGGTACACCCACACTGGAAAGCTCACTCAAATGATTCTAGGAATGCGCGCACGCCTGAATGGTAGTTTCCGGCATCTTATAGGCATTTGCGGTAACCGTCAGGAACTGCCACAGATCATGGCTTCCAACCGTCAGCCCATGATCTGTTGTGGAGGTGTGCCATCTTTCCATCACGTAGTTGACTCATGTCCTCAACTGCTCCGTTGACCCGACCTCAACTTCTCTGTTGACTCGACCTCAACTGCTCCGTTGACCGTTGACCGTTACTCAGGTTCTCGGTTACTCAGGTACTTCCACAGGTACTTGAACTAGTATCACGTCCTCGACTGTTCCAGTAAGTTCCTGACTAACTGAAACTCAAGCAAATCATTAAATTGGTTTGTCAATCATCAAAAACGTGTGAGGCCAATGCCTCAACAATTTCCCCCTTTTTGATGATGACAAACCATTAGAGAGAAATACCAAATCAGCACTTAATAGATGTTTAGACATGCACACAGCATCAATTGAGAACATATTCTCCTTGGGAACAAATTCCCCCTAAGTTCCTGCACACTCAGAATCTTGACAAACATCCTATTAAAACAGATTCCTACACAGGCATTTCTACTCAGGAACCTCAGATTGAGTTCCCCCTCAGTTGATATTTCTACCCTTCCCCCTTTTGACATCATCAAAGAAGAGTTAATCAACAAGCACAGGAGTCAAAAACATGAGTAAGTATTTGAAATTCAGAGCAATTTATAATGTCAAGCATAGCACTTCAAGGATAAAAACGATAGTCATAACACGCAGTTTGAACACAAGTTTGATCACTCAAAAAGAAAGGGAAATATGAAGGTTTGGGAAACAAGGATTGGGAAATCCTATAGTTGGAACTGATCTCAGCATTCTCATAGTCAGAAAGAGATCACCCCTGGAACTGAAGAACTTCATGTCCTTTCAGCGAGAACTAGAAGTGCATCCTGCACTTCGATCATTGCATCCTTCATTTCCCTGACTTCTGCTGTTAGAGCCCTCAGGTCTCTTCTCATATCCATAATCCCTTTCTCCAGAAGATCCCACTTCTTATGGCTATAATCTTCAGTCTCATCCTCATCCTCTTCTTCAATCTGCTGCAGAACTGGTTTGGCTTTTGGCTTGGGTTCTTGAACAGGAGCCTTGATCCATCCTTCCACATCGTCTTTGACCAAATGCATCTTTCTAAAGACTTTAGGGTCAAACTCCTTGACAATCTGCTCTTCCACTGCAGAACTGACTTCATACAAGTTGTGTTTCATAAGGACCCTTTTAATCACTCTGGAATACCCAATCTGGGTCAGATTCTTGAGATGATCAATTTGATGAATTATCATCTTTGGCAGATTTATTTTCTCCCTGTTCAGCAGCTTATCCAGTAGCAGAAGATCTTGATGCTGCACATATGAGGGCTTCACTCCCCTTTGCAGAAAATTGCTCACCAGAATTTTGTGAAGGATCTTAACATTCGGATCCATGCACTGAGTGCTTATACCTGTTTTCTTCTGAACAGTCTTCAGGTTGCATATTTTCTCTACCAACTCCCTTTTATCAGCCACTTCCTTTGGCCAGACACTAGACTTGCAGAAGTAGTCAAAGCCTTCATGCTTTAACCCCAGCAGGTCTGCCAGCTCAACGCTAGACAATGTGAATTCATTCCCCCTGAAGTTCACCTCCAAGGTAGGCACAGGTTCAATACTCATCTTCAAGTCTTTATAGAAGTCTTCTACCACTTCAGGACATACGAAGTCCTTAGACGCACACAGGTTCTTCCAACCTTGCATCTTCAATAGCTCCAGTACCTCAGTGAGGCCTTCCCTATTCAGAAACTCCTCTGAACATTCCACTTCCTGCAGAATTTCTTTTCCTGACTTGGACCTCCTTGGCCTTTTGACAGACTTTGCAGAAACCAATTCCTCCTTAACAATTTGTTTTCTTTTACCAGTATCTCTTGTTGGTTGGATTCTCATTGGCAGTTCCTTCTTCTTCCTTTTGGAAATTGCTTGTGTTGGTTGAACTATCTCACAGTCCATATCATCAGATCCTTCAGACCTGTTGAACTTGGCAATCTTGCCCAATGCCACCAGCTTGTCCAGTATTTGCGTTCCAGCAGATATTTCCTCGCCAACTGAGGGTTCAAATGCATCTATTTCATTGTTCCAGTATTCGGAATCGCCTGATTCTTCAACCCCTTCTGGGTTCCTCATTGGGACAGCCTCTATGATTTCAACTTCCGCTTCTTCTGCACCAACCAGACCGGGACCACACATGCATCCACCCTCCTTTACCTCTTCTATCACACCGTCAGCTTCCACATCACCAACAAATTCAGAGACATCCACTATATCCCTTTCCCCAATACTCCATATCCCAGCACAATATTCACTAAATCTTACAGTTTTAGGGTTGTAGATTGAGACGGTGAGGTGTGACTTACTTGGTTTCAGCAGTTCGGCCACATCTTTCGGAACCGTATATCGAACTCCTAGAATAGTGAAGGTCTCCATTCCATTGTCAGACATTTTGCAGATGTTTGAGTTGGATGCCATTCGAAGCTTGAGATTTTCGCCGACTTAAGGGTTTTGCAGATTTTGAATTTAGGGTTTCCTTTTCGCAGTAGAGAGTGGTGAGAGACGGACGGACTTCAAATCTCCTTTAAAAATAGAATCCCGTTGAAATCTGCAATAACTTCTTATCCACGTATCTGTATGAAAACTGTCCGACTTCCAAGGCATAAAGTTCTGAACTGTCTTATCTCATAACTGCTGTCACCCACTTCCTTCATGTATCAGATACCTCGGAGAGTTCTTTAGTCACAGAGACTTTCAATCTTGACTGAGAGAATGCCAGACCAGTTCATTGACTATGGATTTGACACAAGGGACACTGTGGTGGGTCGGCTTACCATAAGGGTTTTGAAAGTAAAATCACCACAGTTGAAACACTCAATCACACATATATATGTAATCAATCACGTTCAGCAGGTGTATTGAATATGTTATCAAATACATATGGTCTATTTTAGGACAGGTGGTTTCACAACTTCCTTCACGGGGCAAATGGCAACAGAATCCGGAAGTTATGTAAGGCATCAAGAAAAATATGTTCAAACATGCATGTACTATATCAAATTTATCAATTAAGTCATAGCACACACATAATTCGCTGCTCAGGGACTTCAAAAATTCACTCACGTAAGTGACCAACATGCATGTTAATAACCTCTATCATCTAGTCAATCATTGAGAGAAAGTTCGAAGTACCTCACTGAGGACTCATCAATCCAAGTTCCATCCTTAGCTTCTCAAATGCATCCTTGTGCAAGGACTTGGTAAATATATCAGCTACCTGATCTTCACTTCTGCAGAAGTTAATAGTGACTAGTTCTTTTTCTACACAGTCTCTAAGAAAGTGATGTTTAATTTCTATGTGCTTAGATTTACCGTGTTGAACAGGGTTTTTTGCAATACTAATGGCACTAGTATTATCACAAAAAATTTGAACTTGATCAAAGTGTAAGTTGAAGTCACTTAGCTGATTACGGAGCCAAAGGATCTGAGCGCAACACGCTGCTGCCGCAATATATTCTGCCTCTGCAGTAGACAGAGCCACAGAATTCTGTTTCTTCGACCCCCAAGAAACCAAGCAGGATCCGAGGAACTGAGCCATCTCAGACGTGGATTTCCGGTCAGTCCTATCTCCTGCGAAGTCTGCGTCTGTGAATCCTTCCAACTTGAGGGACTTAACCCTAGGATACCACAAGACTAACTTCTCGGTACCCTTCAGGTATCTGAGAATCCGCTTCACTGCCTTGACGTGCGACTCTCTTGGTTCGGCCTGAAACCTGGCACACTGACAGACACTAAACATGATGTCAGGTCTTGAGGCAGTCAAATAAAGTAACGAACCTATCATCCCTCGATAGATCGTTGCATCTGACTTCGGTGATCCATCATCCTTCACCAGGGACTCGTTCGGAGAACTCGGAGTGTTCACATGCTTGTGATCGGTTGTAATTCAGTGTAAATATTCGATAAGAATTATCAAATACTTATGCCAAACACGGTTAATCAAAACATTTATATTTTGACTCGGGAAACCCAAGGTCGTACCCAAAAGATAGGTGATTAAACTAATTAGTGCTAACGATTAAATCCAAGGTGTCTACGGTTGGGGGGGGTTTGATCCTCAAAAGAGGTCGGTAGCAAAATGATTTACTATCCTAGAAAGAGATTTAGTCGATGAAATAGGTAAACAATCAATTAAAGATGACTAGGGTTCTAATCCCCTCCTAGACAATTATTGTGACGGCAAATTAGAACACCATTGATGAATTCGAACATACACATATAGAATTTAGCCATGTAACGTTAATGATAGGTTCAACTCGCGCTACAACCTAGCACCAAGAGGTTACACCTCGCATAGCACCTCACACTCGCGCTCTATTGGTGCTATAGCGCATTATTTATCTAGCCTCACACTCGCGCTTTATTGGCTAAATAAATCATGCACTTATTAAAATCAAGCCATTCTCATTAAGATTAAAGCATCGCCATGTAACACTAAAATCCTAATGCTTCTTCGTGTAGTTTCTTTGAAATCATACTTTTCAGGGGTTAGCTACGTCAAGCATGAAATCAACTAGAATCCCTATTTCGGACTTGTCAAAAACATGTCATAGGTAATTCAAAAACATTAAGATTAAACGAAGAAGAATCGTGTGTAGAATTTGTTCATCAATTGTATTCATGGTATCCAAATGTCACAAACATGCCTAGGGGTTCATAGAACCCCAACCAATATCACTACTCACTCATGGTGAGATTACAATCCATAACAATGGTGGATGAGTAGAAAAACATGAACAAAGATGAGTTTAGGGTTATAGAACCAATATGGAGAACTAATGATGAAGAACGATCCACGATCCGAGTTGTTGATGATGATGTAAAATTCTGGCCTCTTCTCCAAGCTATCTTCTCTTCAAAACCCAGCAGAAAAATCCAAAAGAACCAAGCGCGCCTGTTTTGGAAACCCTAAATTTCTATTTATAGTTTCAGTAAAAACTGCTGCTTTTCCGTTGTGTGCGTTCGCACACATGGTTTGTGCGTTCGCACAGACGCCTAAAATTCCGCTCTGTGCTTTCTCGGTCTCAAGTTGTGCGAACGCACAACATTGTTGTGCTTCTGGTCTAGTTTGTGCGTTCGCACAGATGCAGGTGTGCGTTCGCACAGAAGGCAAAAATACTGACTTGTGCTTTCTCGGTTCTGCTTTGTGCGTTCGCACAACAATTCTGTGCTTCTGGTCCAGCTTGTGCGTTCGCACAAAGATGTTGTGCCCTCGCACAGAATGGACTGTGTGAACGCACAAGGCTTTTCTGGCAATCTTAACCTCCGAATTTGGTCTTGACGTCAACTAGAGAGTTGTAGATCTTCGAGTAAGCTTTCCAACAAGCTTTGAATCAGCCAAATCGGACATAAAATGAGATCTATAGGTCCAAAATACTCCGGAGAGGTCGGCTTGTCCCGTAATGCCCGAAAATCCATATTTTTGCTCCGAAACGCTCGGTTTTGTTCCAGAATCAATGCTCACTTGTGTTCTCAGCTTAAGCTCTGTAATTGGCCTGAAATGAACCACAAGGCATCAAATAGCAAGTGAAATCGTAATAAAACGAACGAAACAATAAGCATAGAGGTTGCCTAAAATGCATATATTTTAGCACTATTAGCTTGGAACATCCCAATCCGTACTTCTTCACGACTTCACTCAGGTACTTCTGTTGTGAAATCTCCGTACCATTCTCCAGCTGCCTAACTTGAATACCAAGAAAGAAGGTCAGCTCCCCTACCATGCTCATTTCGAACTCATTCTCCATGAGTTTTGTGAAAGACTTCACAAGCTCGTCACTTGTGGATCCGAAGACTATGTCGTCCACATATACCTGCACAATAAGTAGGTGTTTATTAGTCCTCAAGACAAATAAAGTCTTATCTACCTTACCTCGCTCATATCCGTGAGCCAGCAGATATTCCGACAGGCGCTCGTACCACGCCCTTGGTGCTTGTTTTAAACCATAGATGGCCTTGTCAAGGACATACACCCAGTCCTGACGATCTGGATCCTCAAATCCCGGAGGTTGTTCCACGAATATTTCCTCCTTGAGATATCCGTTTAGAAACGCCGTTTTAACCTCCATTTGATGAAGCTTAAAACCAAGCTGCACTGAGTACGCTATCAACAACCTGATAGCCTCTAGTCTTGCCACAGGCGCGAAGGTCTCTTCATAGTCAATGCCTTCCTGCTGTGAATATCCTTTCACCACAAGTCTGGCCTTGTTCCTGACCACTTCTCCCTTGGGATTCAGCTTGTTCTTCAGGATCCAGCGGGTGCCAATGACCTTACGTTTTTCTGGCCTAGGAACAAGTCTCCAAACCTTATTCCTCTCAAACTGATGCAACTCATCTTACATTGCTTGAATAAGTCTGGGTCTTTCAGTCCTTCTTGGATTGTCTTCGGCTCAATCAACGACACGAAGGCATTCATGACGGTTTCCCCCTGAACAGCAGCATAACAGACGTAATCGCGAAGTGCGCTACTCGGCCGCCTGACTCGAGTACTTCTCCTTAACTCAGTGACTTCCTGAGTCTCTTGGTTTTCCTCAGGTTCATCATCAGCCTCAGCAACTTCATGAACTTGTTCGTTTCCTTCAGCTTCCTGCTCTGGTTCCGCAATCTCAGGAACTTGCACATTGACTTGTTCAGGTATTTCCAGATTCTCTGGAACATCTTGTCCAGGTATTTCCAGATTCTCTGGAACATCTGCTGTTGGATCATCCCTCGGACGAATTAGCTCAAATCCTTCATCATTATCAGCAACCTGAACATCAGGAACATGTCCAGAATCCTTTCCCATGGATTCCTCATCGAAGATGACATGTACGCTTTCCTCAATCAGCTTGGTCCTCTTATTGAATACTTTGTAGGCCTTACTATGCAGGGCATATCCTACGAAAATTCCTTCATCACTTCTTGGATCAAACTTCCCTAGCTGATTTTTCCCGTTATTGTGGACGTAGCACTTACTGCCAAAAACTCGAAGATGCGAGATGTTGGGTGTCCGACCATTCAGCAACTCGTACGGAGTCTTATTGAGAGTAGGCCTCAGATAACAACGGTTAAGGACGTAGCAGGCTGAATTCATTGCCTCTGCCCAGAAACTTCTTGCCAATCTGCTTTCTATCAGCATCGTTCTGGTCATGTCCTCCAGAGTTCGATTCTTCCTCTCATCTACCCCATTTTGCTGTGGAGTCCTCGGCGCTGAGAAATTGTGATCAATTCCTTGATCACTGCAGAACTCTGTAAACTGTCCATTCTCGAACTCAGTACCATGATCCGATCTGATACTCTTCACCTTGAGACTGAATTTTCTTTCAGCGAGTTTCACCCACGTCTTGACGCAGTAAAAGACTTCATCCTTTGACCTGATAAAGATCACCCACGTATATCTAGAATAATCATCAACTAACACGTACACATATCGATTACCTTGACATGACTGAACTCTCATCGGTCCACATAAATCCATGTGTAATAAGTCAAATGTTCTTGACGTACTGATTGCATTCTTTGTGTGGAAGGATCCTCTAGACTGTTTTCCTTGCGTGCAAGCACTGCAGACCTGATCAGGCACCTCACTGATCCTTGGTAATCCAATTACTAAGTTCTGATTCTGCAACCTTTTCAACAATCTGAAGTTTACGTGTCCCAACCGATGATGCCACATCTCGGTTTCATCAGCTCTGGATGACAGACACAAGTATTCTTCTGGATCAAATGACGAATCCACAAAATAAACTCTGTCAGCACATCTCCCACGTAGAAGAACCTGACCTGTGGAGACACACTCAATAGAGCAATCATCAGCTGTAAAAACAACCTTGTTTTTACCTCCACGGCACAACTGTGAAACACTTAACAGATTAAACTTCAACCCATGAACAAAACTGACATTATCAACACTTACCTTACTTGATAACTGTACCTTACCTGTTCCGATGACCTGACACTTACTTTCATTTCCGAAAGTTATGGAGCCACCAGAATGATGTCGTAGAGAGGAGAACTGGTTCATCTTCCCGGTCATATGACCTGAGCATGCACTGTCAATAAGCCATGAACTTGTTCCTCTCTCGACCTGCACATAAACAATCAGGTTTTAGGAACCCAAACAAGCTTAGCCTTTTTGGGTTGAGATGAAGTATTAATATTAGAAACATGAATTTTTGAAACTGCCAGTGAGTGAGATACATCCTTAACCACTCTGGAACTTGACGAGTCATTCCCAGCTCCAGGTTTCCTTCTGCTCTTCACTCCTGAGGAAATTCCAGACTCGGAGCTTGACTTCCCTGAAGACTTCTTGGAAGTGTTTTTCCATCCTTTACAGTTTCTCTGACTGTGTCCCTCCTTCCCACGGTAGAAGCAGACCTTTTGCTTCCTGAAGTCTATGTCATTTGACTCAGAGACCTTCTTTTTCTGTTTCCCGAAGTCAATTGGAATAGGACTTTTCTTCCGATTAAGTTTCTCCCAGATGTGAAACCCCTTTCCATAGGTTTTGCTGTCATCTAAATCAACCTTAAGTTTGGGAGTAGGACTCTGTTGAATCTGTCTGTGCACAGGTTTAGCAATGGTCACTTCCCCATATCCGAGACCTGACTTGGTCTTCGACTTCTGCTTCTCCTTACCTTTCGGAGAGTCATAGAACTGATCATCTGAGCCAACAACCCTTTTACCTTCTGCCTTCTCTAGTCTCCTGACTTTTAAGGACAGTTGATGGTTTTCCTCAAACATCGACTTCATCTGTTTGTCTTGATTAGCCACGATTCCATTCAGTTCCTCAGCCTTGAGAATCAGTTTCTTGATCATTGCAATGCACTGAGATCGTGAGTAGTAACCTGAATGTGAATCACTAGGACTACAATCTGTAGTTGATTCATTGGAGTACGTCTTCTTAGATGAAGAGGTGGACGACAACGTCTCTGATTCTGATGTACTTCCTTTAGAAATCAGACACACATTTCTTCTCAGATCACCCATGTTGTTGTCTTCGTCCGAGTCTCCCCAGGCAAACATGGCTTTCTTACCTTTGTCATCCTTCTTCTGATTCTGCTCAGCCCGAGCCTCATCATTTTTCAGTTTATAGCAATCCTTCCTGTAATGACCTTTCTTTTTGCAGTAAAAACATTCCACGTCCTTCTGGTTGTTTTTGTTGCTGGACTTCCGACCTGAGTTCTTGTCATCAGTAACTCTGTGAGCCTTCGACATTACTTCACGTTCCTCAGTCCGTGAAGATTCCTTTCCTTTGATTCTGCCGAAGTCCTTTCCTTTGAACTTCTGGTATCTGGAATTTTCTCCAACTAATGCAACTTGTCGAGCAGCCTTCTGAGGTTCTCGACTCTCCATTTTAACATCATCAATGGTTTTGTTACTGACCAGTGCAGCAACAAGTTCTTCCAATGAGTTCTCCTTGGTGCTCGGCAAAGCAGCCAATGTCCTTGAGATGTCGTCCCATTCTGGACTCAACCCCTGTATGAACCTGTGGGTAATCTCCCAGTTCTTGTACCTTCTCCCAAGGTTGTTGAGTGTCCCCAGACAGTCTTGGAATCTGGAGTGGTACTCGTGCAGTGGCTCGTTCTTCACTTGCCTCAGCTTATTGAATTCTGTTTGAACCGCCAAGATTCTGTTCCTCTTCACGTCCTTCGATCCTTCATATATCTTCTTTAGAGAGTCCCAGATGTCGCTTGGATCCTTGTACTGAATGACCTTCTTCAGATCCCCAGGTTCCAGAGCGTTGTGAAGAACCCGCAATGCCCTTGCATTCTTCTCGAGTTTCTTGTAGTCCTCCGTGGTGTACATGACTCTTGGCTTGAGTTCTGTTGCACTTCCTTCCATGTAGACATACTGTTGACCCTGCTCAATAATCTGCCAAACCTCCCCGTCATACGCCATGATGTGGGCTTCAAATCTGGTCGCCCAGGTCTCATACTCGCCCGGCTTAAGCTTTGGAGGGTTTGAGATTGAATCTCCTGACATGCCTGCAATTCTAACCAAGAATCTAGAACCTTGCGGCTCTGATACCAAATGTTAGGATCGTGGTTAGATAGTCAAAGACTTAAGTTTAAATAGTCAGAGACTTAACTAAGTTCGGGACTGTTAGGAACCTTACTTAGTATGCAGGTAATTACTCTAATTGAGTACGCAGCGGAATAAACTTAAATAGCTTTTATTACTATTTAAACTGTACACTCAATGGGTACAAAACTTTTGCCTATTCAGTATAAATCACCTAGACTTATACAAGCAGATCTGACTACTTCCCTGACTGTCTCGTCGACGTCCCGTAGTCTTGGCACTTCCTCAGCTTTCCTCCAATGATCAAGGACTCCTCGTCAGCTCGAATATCACCTCGCACAGCTCGCTGGATATTCTCTCTGGGTACACCCACACTGGAAAGCTCACTCAAATGATTCTAGGAATGCGCGCACGCCTGAATGGTAGTTTCCGGCATCTTATAGGCATTTGCGGTAACCGTCAGGAACTGCCACAGATCATGGCTTCCAACCGTCAGCCCATGATCTGTTGTGGAGGTGTGCCATCTTTCCATCACGTAGTTGACTCATGTCCTCAACTGCTCCGTTGACCCGACCTCAACTTCTCTGTTGACTCGACCTCAACTGCTCCGTTGACCGTTGACCGTTACTCAGGTTCTCGGTTACTCAGGTACTTCCACAGGTACTTGAATCTAGTATCACGTCCTCGACTGTTCCAGTAAGTACCTGACTAACTGAAACTCAAGCAAATCATTAAATTGGTTTGTCAATCATCAAAAACGTGTGAGGCCAATGCCTCAACAGTTTTGTTATGCTCTCATGAAACCATTATTATATATGGTCATGGTAATTTACAAAATTTTAATATATAACAAGTACATTTATAAAATTCAATAAAACGTACACTTACAAATTTCAGTTAGTTTTGATTAAATTAATGATATTTCCATTAATGATGGATAAAGCAAAAAGCTCCAAACCTTCATAATTTACCTGACGTTAAAAACAGTCCAATAAAAAAAAAACAGTTCAATTATTGTTAAAGAGAAAAAACAGCTTCATTTCACCCATATAAATTGACATTGAAGCAATTCTCTTAATCATCAAAAACAAATTGCATTTTCTAATCTTGCATAAACATCATGGCAAACATTTCTCACTTGCTTGCTCTTCTGTTTGCTGCTTTGATGATTTCAGCACCCCTATTCGTATCCGCAGATTCATCGCCTATAGAGGATGATCCGTTGGCAGACGCTCCCACAATCGACTTTGAATTAGCTCCATTCTATCCACCCCAATATTTTGAGCCAGATGTTGCACTTCCCCCCAATGATTCCGACTTTCCTGGCTTTTCATCAAAGAACCAACTTACCGAGTTTTTGTTGAAGTGCCAAGAAGTAGCGAACCTTGACTCCAACTGTGGGATTGACTACCATGCATCTGTGTTCCGCCGGGACCTGAAACCAACCAGGTCATGCTGCAGGAAATTGGTGGCACAAGGAAAGGTGTGCCATGATTTGGTTACTAGGTACATTCTTCGGTACGGTGGGTTCAATTATAACCGTGAGAAATCCTTAGAACGCAGCGAGCATGTGTGGAAGCATTGTACTCTAGTTGTTCATAATTAAGCTGGCTCATGTTGTAAGAGTCTAATTTGAAATAATAAATGAAAGCCATTTGTAAGGCTATTACAATAATATTTACGCCCACTGAATTATCATTTATATATAAATTTTATTGATCTAGTAAAAAGTATAGAAGCCGAAAATCAATCTAAACCATGGGCTGCAACAAAATGTTGCCATTGCCAAGAGCCTTGAATGATTTCATTCTACATATTAGGCAAAAACATATCCTCCATTTAAGTAAATAGCTTGCTGGCAGGGTGTGGACGCCACGCTGTTTCGCTCAATATACGATCGCTGGATAATAATATTATCTGCAAGGCAGACAGTGACATGGAAGGATCAGTTTACCTTGTCTTCCCCATACAAACAACATCATGATCATACCCTTTTTCCCTCATATATATATATAAATCCAAACTTCTTTTGTAATTTTGTATTATGCAGGATGATCTTGTATCCAGAATGCAGACCAAAGATGCACATACTAGATTGGTTGGAAAATGGAAATGACGTGTCAGCGGAAAAAACACGTAAAGCTGATGAATAACGAAAAATAGTACGTAGAAAGTAAACAAAGGAATGGTATGAGCTTTAAATATTAGAATTTTGGAACTTTGCGGTATGGAAAAGTCCTCGTCGATGAGGTTTTCGCTTATGGGTTGCTCACGTGTATTGTTTGGCTTATAAAGCATTGACCCTTTATCCAAAAATAGCTTTAAGATCAGATCTCATGTGGGTTTGGCCTCGGCTTGAAAACAGGATAAGAACTTGAATGGACTGTGGTCACTGGTAAGTTTAGTCATATTTCAGTTATCAAAAGATAACTGGCAAAGAGTAATTCGCTCAAATTATTGTTACATTTCAGGTTAAGTTTGTTTGCCAACTGACTATTTTTTTTGGTTCATCAGATGTGTTTTTGCTTATAGTGAGGAATCTGTTTCTATAAAAAAAAATGTTGCAGAACGATGGGCCACTTTTGTGCAGGACGGCGGAAAGAATTCGATATTAAGACTTAAGAGTGAATAAGCTGAGTAAATAGTAAGGTGTAGTGAATTACCTGTTTGATTTTTTTTTCGATGCAGGAAGGAAATCTTAGCGGCTGTTGCCAGTGGATGTGTAATTGGGATAAGGAATTTGGCCAGCTTCGATATGCCTGAGATCCTCTATCAGTATTTCATAGTGTTTTTTCACTTCATCAGCTGACTTGCCACCCACAGCCCTGGCAACATTCTGCCAGCGATCAGGTGTGTCCCTATCGTACAATGCAAGTGCTTTTTCAAAAAGCTTGTTCTGCTTTGCAGTCCAGGATGAGCTAGAGCTGCGCGATGAACGAGCATCCCCTGCCATTTTGAACAGAAACTAAAAATTTGAAGACAGGAATGGAGGCTTTGGTACTGGCGACGACTCGCTGAACCTGAACTCTGAGTGGTTTTATGAATTCAAGAATGAGAGGTTATTGGTATTTATAGGAGAGAAAAGTATCAGTGGGGTCTCTGGCCAGTTGGAAGAATATATATTTGCAAAGAGTGACCAGTGCCCTTAGCAATGCTATAACCACAATTTGAATAGGACAAGAGCAACAAAAAGAAGTTCACAATCACTATAAAAAAAAGCAAACCATGGACAAATGAATGACCTCTCATTGGTTGTAACCGGTGAAAATATCATCGGAAAATTCTCTTTCTCCGACAGCCTGCGAGAATCAAATGTCAGAATTGTTCGATATCATAATATCAGTTAATTACATTTACATTTTAGTACTGGAAGTTTATGCAAGGCATGTCCATCATTGTTAGCAAAAATATTCAAATCGCGTATACTTAACTTAATGACATACTAATTGTACTGTTTAATTAATTTGAGTTTCAGTAGAAGATGGTGAAATGAGCAAAATTACATCAGAATGGAATGCAGGCAAGGCAACTTGACTGCATTGAATCTTGGATGATTTTTATCAATTGTTTATACTGCAAGAGGTCCCGATTCTCCACTGCTACCGATCTATCAAAGATTTGGCCTGAATATTTTTCAATAAAGAAGGAACTTTTTGAGCCTATTGCTGTGTATTTCTTCTCAGAATCAATCTGTTCATACAGTTTTTTAAAATTTATATCGACCAATTTGTTTGCAGTATAACCGACCTTTTGCAACTGGATATCATTCTTCTATCAGTTCTTAAGCAACTTATGAAGGATTAAAGGTCTGCGCGTTCATCCACTTTTGGTTTCACGATTTCTACAAGTGCCTAAAAGAGCATAACTCTATTCGAGTGGCGACAAAAAAACTTCAGTAAAAATATACACGAATCAATGCCTTTTGTGGGATGTGGTCCTTTCTCTGAACATGATATTTTGTATGCTTCGAATAATTTTTACATGATGGCATTTCTTTAAGGTTGATGTACTGTCCTTTTGATTCTTGGGAACACACCCTTAACTTAAGGACTATCGAAAGGCGAAGCTCGAGATACTCTTTGATGTTTGGGTTTATTTAGCAATATATGCGAGTTGATTATATGAAGAGCATCAAAGAGAGGCGAGAGGTGCCCACTAGGCCATATGCGGTTTATAACGTTCCATTAACATCAAAGAATCATTCTGCTCTAAGATCTTCGGTTCTGATATGTGCACCAGCGCACTCCAACATGTTCGATCCCTGAGATCATCCGCGTCACGAAAAACCCTGAAGCACACCTCGCATTTATAGTCCTGAGGATGTGCTCAAAGAGTTTGATTAGGCTTCGTAAGGTCTTATTACAATACTCCCATTGTCTCTCGTACTCTAATCGTGGGTTAGTCATGATAATGAAATCACAAAGTTCTGCAATTGAAAAACTAACAACGTAACTGAATCTCTTAAGAAGCAAAATAACAGTATATATAGAGCAAAAAGATTGTAAGGTTTCTTTTGGACCGTACCGCAACGACTGAATCTCACTTTCTCGACACGGCACCGTTCTGTCACAGCTCGATTATTTTGTGCTCGACATTTGGGGGTTTCGTCGGGCCATGACAAAGCATTTATTGACTAAGTGTTTTACCCCAACACTTAGCCAAATTTGGAGACCCTTTTGGAGATGGAAGAGTGTGGAAGCTTATGGAAGATGATGGAAGATGGTGGAAGATGGTGGAAGGGTCTACCACTTGTAAATATCCTAGATATTTATGTAGGAACATTCTAGAGTGTAATTCTAGCCGTAAGATTAAATCCATCTTGACCATCCATTGAAGAGGCCTAAGTGTATATATAGGGGAGGAGTTATTTGCTCCAAACCATCAAGTGAAATACATTCAAGCATTCTCCAAGAGTTTCTCTCTTTAAACATCCTTTAAGTTCTTTGGTCCTTTTCGGCTTAACCGCGTCGAGGCTTTTCGGGAAAGGCTTACTTAGCTAAGTAATTTTGAAGCAAAAGTCTAACTAAGTGCCGCACGACTTAGCAAGGAAAAACTAATTAAGTCAGTGACAGTCCGCACTAGATTTGCAGAACCAGCACAAAAAAAACTGAATAACAAAATAACAACTCCTGCTAAATAACAACAACTTCTTTAAGAAACAAACTAACAAAATATATTTAGCAAAAAATCGCCAAAGGGTTCTTCTGTGTTGTACCTTACCGACTGAATCTCACTTTTTAACACAGCTCCGGCACCGAAAAGTGTAGAAAAGGCAGCAAAAGAACTCACGCTGAGTAACAAAATAACAACTCCGGCTATGAATCTTTAAGAGAAACAAAAAACAACAGAATATATATTAGCAAAGAATTGTCAAAGGGTTCTTCTGTATTGCACCTTACCGATCGAATCTCACTTTAAAACATAACTCCGGCACCGTCGGCACTTAAAATGCAGAACTAGCAGCAAGAATCGTCAAATTCTGAACAACAGAAGATCAGTGAATTAACGATTGCCCACTAAAGATTCAGATAATGTGAGAACTGTAAATCCTAACTGGAACAAGACGGAGTCGGAATCCTAACGATTCCTGGTCTGTATTTATACAGACCAGGAAATACCAGAAAATACGAACAACTCCCCGACTCTATAACTAAATACAAAACCTACCCAACTTAATTACAAAATCACGTGTAAAGAAATAAATACGGACAATACCCCACACTATAACTAAATACAAAATCTACCCAAAATTTGGTTTAATAAATTAGATAGATCAGTAAAACAAACCAAATAAATACTCAATTCATACGTCACGGTCCATATTGGCCTAACACAATACAAATATACAATGACCTGTATTTCTGGGGAAGTTGGGATGCCACAATCTAATTTTGCCGGTGCCAATTTTGGACCGTGACGTATGAATTGAGTATTTGGTTTGTTTTACTGATTTATCTAATTTATCAAACCAAATTTTGTATTCGGATCTTTTACACGATGCCACATTATTGACTAGTGCAATCAAAATTCAAATAGTATGAGGGTCAAAATGACATAATTTCAATAAAATGAATACTATGATGGTCAAAACGGCGTGTTTTCAATAAAAACAATTTCGTTTAAAATTTTGTGAACATACAAAAAGCGACACTGCTTTGATTGAAACTACGCCATTTCGACACTCACAACATTTCACTACTTTGCACTGGATTCGAATCTTGATTGAACTGGGACATCTACCTTTGCCGGACTACCCATTCGAACCTGAGGTCTTTAAAGCATCTCAGCAGAGTAATAACTCGTAAGTCCATCAGCCGGTGACACCAAAGCTAGAATTCAAAACTAGATGTGATCGGTAAAGCAACCAGTTGAATAACATGCACAATATTAGTGATGACAGTGTCTGTTGAAGAAGATTCTATCAACAACAACAACAAAAAGTCTGTTGAAGAAGAAATGTAAGTACTTACAATAATGTGATATTTCGGTAGTTTATTGACTCGACGAAAGAAATAAGCTTTGATCTTTTGAATCTTTTCAGTTTTATCATCTCCTTCACGATCGAAAAGTAAGCAGAATCTTTGGCCTACAGCGCTTCCCTTGTGTTCCATTGCCATCAAATCCTTCCAACGAATGTAAGATTTCCATTCGTGTTTCGACCTTCATCAGATTTTTCATTTGCTCCCAGCACACATTTTAAACAGTGAAGGTCTAATATGTCATTGCGATGGAAATGACTTCCATTCGTGTTTTAACCTTCTAAACTACCTCGTTCGTTTTCGGTGTGAACTCAAGAGTGACAGTGCTTTAACTTAGTACACAACGATATGTAGCTCGCCTCCCTCAGATTTCTCATTTGCTCCCACCATTCATTTGAAACAAAAAAGGTCTAATATGCATTTGTGTATAAATTCATTTTGATTTAAGTTTGAACATTTTGGTTTAGGGCCTGTCCACTTCAACTGAAACTTAACTAAAATTAACTGAAATTAATTTAACTGAAACTTAACTAAACTGAAACTGAAACTTAACTTAACTTTGACATCAGCCTGAAGATATAATTTTCATATCATATCATATCATCATCATATCATTATCACCATATATTCATCATCATCATATCATCATCATCATATCATTATCACCATATATTCATCATCATATCATCATCAACATCATCATCATATCATCATCATCATCATCATATCATCATACCATCATCATCATCATCATATCATCATATCATCATCAACATCATCATATGTATGATGATGATATGATGATGTTGATGATGATATGATGATGATAATGATGATACGATGATGATATGATGATGATGATATGGTGATGATGATGTTAGTACCTCAGTGGGTTGATGATGACAACACCAAGTTATTTAACTTCTATGTGAAGTACTGTGCAGGTTCAAGAATGTGAGACATCATGTGAGGTACTGAAACCAGCGGAGCGTGGTCAACAAGCAAAGTCAAAGAAGTAGCCGTTGCAATAAGACCGAGAATATAATGGAACAAGTACATGCAAAGCAGTTGAGTGAATATAGCGAAGCTTGACAGTTCACGGAGGTGAATGGACCAAGTCTTCGGTAGTTGCGAGATTTGCGGACTGGAACCCAGGGAGAAAATCTCGCCAACTGAAACCATGTGGAGGACACGCCGAGTGGAACCACAACTGATCGTGAGCACATCATGGGAGCCAACCGTTGAAGACCAAACAGACTTATATACACAATCAAACCAAAGAGATATGTGCGCCCGAATATTGAGAGATAGTTTTCACTTGGAGTTCTGCAAAACACTGGAGTGCTAGTGAGTTTTGAGAGCTCAGCTGTGATAGCGGTGAAGACCAGTCGAGATTGAACAAGCTCAGGTATTGGTACCTTCGGCAGGCTTGTTCGGGAGATTACAATACTAATCTAGGATTGGTAGGGCTGTAAGTAATTTCTACATTTGTGATCGTGGTAGCTTTGCTATTGCATGTGTACAGAATACTTGTATTTTGTACAGTCTATATATCAATAAAAGATATTTAGGCAAATCAGTTTTCCGCTGCATTATATTAAGTTTCAGAATCTGCAGGCGTAAACTAGGTTCCTAACAGTTCTTAGTTTAGCTTTTACACTAATCAGCGATCCTATCAGATGATGATGATGATATGATGATGACGATGATATGATGATGCTGATGATAATGATAACAATGATGATGATGATATGATGAACTCAGATGATGATGACGATATGATGATAATAATGATGTTGATGAGGATGATCATGATAATGATGATGATCGTCATCACCAAATCCTTGTAAGGAAGGTTCAGTAAAATTAACTCCGACACACCATCGATCATCAAGGAACATATAAATAATCGTATTTTTCTTGGTCACGGTGACGAGATCAGTAGCCTCCATAAGAGAAAGGTATTTGTGAGACGTCGATATCAGTCTCAAGTAATAATAGTCTGATAGGTAGCAGTTTTTGATAGTCTTGTATGTTTATATATACTTAATTTATATACACAAACAAATCCTACTTGACCCGGTTTTCCTAGTGGAGAGTTATTGATAATTTTAAGTAACTTCCGAATTTACTTATAGTCGGCGTTTGTACGGTTCAAACGTCTCATTTTTTGAGCTTATTTCTGTCACCGTAAAGGTGACCTTCTAGCCATGTTGTATAGTTGTCAGTTTTTTTTAGTGCTAGGCTCCTGTTCTTTACCGAAGGGCTTGGTCGGGTTTCAGTAGTTTGTGTAGTGTCGTTCATTGAGGTCGGCCGACCATCTTGTTTTCCGGGCCCTTCTTGGCGTGGTGCCCCTTTGGTGGCAGTTTGCTTTGTTTGTAGCCTATTGAGCGTTTTAAATAATAAAAAAAGTAACTTCCGAATTTATCTCTAATACAACGCATTCTTTAATAGGAAATATGCCAGATTTATCTATAAATTGACAGATCCATCTTGATCTGATTTTCGTAATCTACTTGTAAGAGAGTTATTGATAATTTTAAGTACCTGTCCAATTCGTGGTAATATATAGGTTCGATTAACGTATTGACATTTGTGCATTTGATGGGTTATACAAAAAATACTATGTATTTTGTGTGTTTTATAATGAAAGTCAGGTTTTTTTTTCTGAGCTTGTTGTTTCCTTTGTTCCATTTAATGTGGTTTGTTAATATGCCACCAAAGATTTCTGTTTTTTTTTTAAAAATTACAATCATATATTTTAACAATATAAAAAATTATGTAGCGTCCTGATCAACTATTTTTTGTTGACTCGACTGCGTGGAAGTTGATTCCAATGTTTACACCTTGCCTGAATGGGTACTAGTTAAGCAAAGAATGGGTTCTTGCTAATGTTGTTGTCATGCTCTATTTGTCTCAGTGCTGTCGAACTAAGCTTGGCTCCAGTCGACTCCTCTGGGACCAGATCAACAGCTTCGATCTGCAGACAACCACATTATATTCTCATTAGGTTCAACATAAGATGATTAGGGGGAAAAGGGAATATGTTGAAGTCACTCGATTGGTAATGATGCAAAACCTTGAGTTGAGAAAGGCCCCTTTCAGCTCTTTTCTTGTTGACCGACACCCCACCAGGTAACGTTTCCTTACTAGAGATAGAGAATCACGTATATCCAATAAGAGAACTCGGACGACAATAAAATCCAAATAGTTGAAGATCAAATTAGAAGTAGCAAATGTCCCTTATAAAGTGTGAGCTTCTGTTGTTTGCAGAAAGATCTTCAGAAGATATAGACTAGCTCCAGAAATAATAACAGAAACTCTCTTAAAGTGTTACAAAATGCTCTGACTTGACACTAATATAAATAAATTACCTGACGATTATAGCTTCCAAGTCAGTATCAACTATGGAGGGACCATATGGATCTGTGATTGGTTCGATTTCAGTGACCAGCTCTGGCTTGATAGACTGATGCATATATACAAAATACAAACATTATGGCAAATGCAGTGAGATAACTGACTCGTAAGAAAATTGAAACTGCTGAAAAATTCTCCTACGGTGAACTTATATTCTAACCCACTTCACAAACGAAACATACAGAACCAAATAGAAAAAGTACAGCTACATGTTAAAAAATTGTAGCTACGCCAAAACATACACGTATCATTTGGCTTGGCTAACATTAACCTAAGTAAATTAGAAAGTTAAAAGGTAGCCTTCTAATCACATGTTGAATGATGATAGCAACGATGATATTTCGATGGAAAAAATATTTTGATTGCTGAATCATTTCAAAAATACCAACAGTTAAGGTACTATGTCAATCTTGTTTTATTTATTTTACAACCAAAGTTACGGTGAAGCTTCTTTGCCGATTCCAAAATATGCACAGATCGACAAAATAGAACTACCATAAGGCAGTTATGTGATACAGGTGGTGCATACTCGTAAAACAATGAAATAAACTAGGGGATATGCCACTAGATTATCGATTAATGTACCTTAATGTAGTCTCTAACATTCTGCATCCTTGTCTCTATAGGCTGAATAAGATCTCGGAACTGAAGTGTGAAGAAAGAATTAGTATCTAATCACTGCATTTGCAAAACTAATGAAAGTCTCAAAAATTATTTGTTATTTACTTTTTTATTACTCAACATGGGTCCATCACACACCCCGATCACAATCCGTTCCCTGGCCAGTTCCGCTGCCGCCTAAAAGGAAAAGTTTTATCACATCAATTCACAATGCATAAAAGAGCATTAGTCCAGCCCATTACCGAATAGTGTACGAATACGTAAAAAAAAACCTTCAAGAACTGCCGGTGGCCGTCGTGTAATCTATCAAATGTCCCACCAAGAACAACCGCTTTGTACGAATTCGAGGGAGATAGACTCGATCGCCCAACGGAATCCTCCAAAATTTCCATTTGAAAGAGAGCTTACTCAAGAACCCCACTAATCCGAAGCTAAAGGCAGTCCTTTAATCAGTAATATATACATTGTTTGCAGTATAAATGGAACATAACACGAAAAGCAACTTCCACAACACTTCAAATAAATGTTCATCCTCACCAGCAGCAAAGTATAACTGAAACCCCCCCAGTTGAACTAAACATCCAAGAACACCATGAAAGGAAAACTTCCCTTAAACACGTGATGATTCCCCAAATCAATCATACCCATCACAATCGAATACCATGAACAAACATGTACCAGAAAATTCAAACCCTAATCCTACAAAAGAACAAAATTCCTCGCAATTTCCGGAACTTCTAAGTTCCACGAGCCTCATCAAATCGCAATACCTATTCAATTCGGAGGATAGGAACAAGAGTTTCAACGAGCTAAACTTCGCACCGCGTCGCCGTCAATCGTAGCTGATGTTCACTTTGCTGAAGTTTTTTTCTTTTTTTGTCAGACAGCCCAATCAGAATCGGAAAATAATAATTATTTTTATCGTTTAATAGGTAAATGCTATTGCAAAGGCTCAAAAGATATATTTTAATTTTTAATAATTAAGTTTTATTTCTTAAGTATATAATCACAAGAAAAATGATCCTATGAGAAATACATTATTTGGTGAGAAATGAAAAATTATTTGAGTTGTAAAATTAAAGATCAAACTATCCTTAAATACCGTACTAATATGCATATATTTACTCATTAAATACGACTTATTTTATCGCCTCGCGTTCAATTTTCTTTCCATTCTGTTCCGATTAATTACAGCCTACATTGTAGGATTCGTAAATCTATAGTCTATGTTGTTTCTGTATTTTCCGTCATTGATGGTGATTTTTTTCAAGTCCTGCGACTGCGTGTATTGCATATAATGCGTAGTTTTCAACATATAATTCGTAGTAGACTCATACTGCATGCGTTGCAATTAATGCGTAGTTTTTAACATATAATTCGTAGCGGACTCAAACTGTATGCTTGCGTACAATGCGTAGTTTTCAACATATAATTCGTAGCAGACTCAAACTGTATACGCTGCATATAATGCGTAGTTTTCAATATATAATTCGTAGCGAGCTCATGCATTATAATCTATTTAAAGATTAATAAAATACGTAGTTTATAATATATAATTCGTACATATTTTAAGAGTGCTGTTTATTCATCAACAAAAACACTAGTAGCCAGTAGCCTAAATGTAATTGGCTGATTTAAATAGTCGAATTACTTGGATTGAATACGTCTTCGAAGAAAGAAAGTCTTGCGTAGTGTAATACTTGGCAAATCCAGATTACTGTTTGATGTCATTGTGTCTGACCTTTTGGTTTCATACAATGATTTCATGTTTGAATCAACAAGACCTCGACTCGAGTGATCTGATCCATATCGGCCTTCGTTTCAACTGATCCTTTTGGTCACCGATCTGTCGCCCATCTCCATCAGAAACAAACATGACAAAGAGCTTAGCACTAACATATTCCGCAAAACTGGTTTCTCTGATTTTCTAAAGTGTCAAAGTCGAGCGGATTCACTTTATTGAATTTGTAGATCGATTTATGCCCGTTTGATAAGGTCGTGAGGCGACGCACGATTTATTTTTTAAAAAAAATACTCAAAATCAAATATCTAATCTCTTTCTACTCAACCGTATAGATTGATTTCTCTTTTTACTCACTTTTTTTTCAACGTCTAAACTTAAAATGTTATGCATATTCTAGTCTCTTTCTACTCATCCGTTTGAAGAGATTTCTCTTTTTACTCTTTCTACCCTCCATTCATAAGAGATGTTATGCATATAAAAGAGGCATGTGGATACATGACATGATCAATAAATTATTAAAATGCTCATATAATTAATTAGGTAAAAGGTACTTGGCGGTGCTCCTTAGTTGAAGAACGGTTGTACCAAAAAAAAAATTTCAACTTCACAAATAAAAATCTCACCTTGTCAACACAACTTGCTCGTCGGATCTGCATAAATAGATTGGAAAATTAGAAACATTTATCAATCCGATAGAACATGGTGGACAGAATGATGCCGTTTTAGGAAATTGGAGTTGAAGTTTACTTGTTTGTTTTTGTGAGACACGTTAAAATCGACAAATCAGAAGCTTGCATATTCAACCACTTTAACCTTTCAAAAAGTGATCAAAACTAAATGAACTATAATAATAATAATATTCACATTACTCAATTTAACATATACAATTGGCAAGTCTCCGACTTCCGTATAGGAATCACATAACATAATCGACTCTCAAGTCTCAACAAACTGCATGTACCTTGAATAATTCATTCTGCTCATATGTCGGTCTGTCTTGATGTATCAGTAGCCGAACAATTGATCAGATCACACAATGCTCGAACAAAATGGGCCGGATTTGAGACTTTGTCCATAGTGACTTCAGTCATGAGATCTCCACTTAAGCTGAACTTCTAAAGAGTGTCATCAGTAATTCCGAGAGGCTAACAATTTTACTCGAGGGTTTTAGGTGGCCAGAGTCGCTTCCATGTGGAAATCTCTTCATTGTTACAAAGCTTTCTGATTCCTCCATAGAATCCGTCAACTGAATTGCCTTCCTCCATGTGCGTGTCTCTCTTCACCAATGTTTTCCTCCATCGTGAGCCTTGTGCATATTGATTGAACTCCAATAAAGCTGTGTCTGTTCAATCCAAGGTCAATGCAGAGATCAGACACTGCCTAAGAGTTGGAGTAATTTATTTGTACATGTTTCCGAAACAAGTCTCTAAGGCTTACCACTTTGACGACAATGACAGTGATACTCGCTTCCATCACAGGTTTCCAAGTGGCCAACAACTCCATACCACCAACCTGCATAAAATTTAAAGCGAATCCTGACACTGTCCAGCAAAATGTAAAAATGTTGTGACTGAAGAGAAAGAGCAATATTCCAACATACCATAAGGGAACTCCTTGTTTCTTCGCCATTGGATTTCTACGTGATCTCCTGGTTTCAGATCAGCTAAACAGTCGGAGATATGAAGAGCATTTGATGGAGTGTCAACTACTGGAGATCTTAGCCTTCCCCATTCTATGTTCTCTTCCAGTGTCTGTCGCCCATGAGGTGAATATCTACAATAAAAGCAGCATTTCAAACCTTGTCAAAATTTGGCACGTTCATTTCTCATACATAAAAATTGGAACTTATTTCTTCGTTTCTCGAGTCATTTGGTTACCTTGCGTGGAAGGTGTCAGTGGTGGAATCATATCTGATTTTAGCATCATAACAAGAGAGCAGAAATCCAGCATGCCCATTCTGAAAAGAAAGAAAAAAAATGGTTAGAGTGTCACTTGTTAGACCCTTCATTCCTTACAACTGAAAACTGAGAAGTGATAACTGATAACTGAGAACACAAAATGGATTTTAATGTAGTAGATATTATTTGCTGGTTTTAGCTTGGCTGCACTTGACCAACGATAGTTTAAGATTCTGTGATGTACTAATTATACCAGCTCGAAATACTGAAAAGACATAAGTGAAAAACAGCTAGCTTCGTTTTTAAGGTCTTACCTCACGGTTGTAAACCTGAGCTGGGAACCAAAACTTGCCACTCTCAAGGGCTAGATACAAAGCCCTGGCAGACTTCGATTGCAACTCATTGCATGGTTCGCGACTCTTCCTTAAATTGAGCTTTCTCTTATGGCCAGGCAAAACATTGAGAATAGAATTGAACCAGTCCTTTTGCTTGACTTGGCGCGAAAGGCTCATTGATCTGTTCCGAGCAGTAATGTAGCACCGCCATTCCTTGTAAACTGCCTCGCACAAAATCCGCCCCCACTTTTGATTCAAATGTTTCTCCCAATAATAATCGCTTCTGCACAGATCCTTCAAAGAGGTGCAAACAGCAGCCATAGTGTTCAGCCCCTCTGGTGAAAGCCGATCAACAATGCAATGTAATGGCAACTCGGGCAAATCCAGTAAACACACTCCCTCATCATCCTCCACATTCTCAAATCGTGAACCTCTAAGATTCATCCTCCAAAAATGAACTTGAAAATAGCTAACAATGGCACTGATTTTTAACTGCCATGTGATAAAAAAACTCGAAACACCTCCCAAATTCCATGGAGAGAGCGCCTGGGATCTCATATTAAATGATCCAACCAGCCACAAGGACAACGAGTTAGAAAAGATGACGAAGGTAGCAAAAAAAATGAAGATGATAAACATTGGAGGTTAAATAGAGGAGAGCCAGCACCAAATAAGTTGCTGTGAGCTCACAAAGAGAAGTAAGCAATGAGTGCAAGGAAGTGCCAACTATTTGTAAGAAAACTGATCCAGATTGCAAATTGTGGTGCAGAATAATCAGAATCACTCAAAAGTCCAAATAGTCTGCACCAAGAAGAACTGCGCTGGATCAAATCAATAACTGGTGCTCGTCTGGAAAAATCAAAAAGAGTTTTTCCATCACTTTTCTCCAACCACAACCCACCAGCATTAACTACAGTTAGCTCAAGTCTCACAGAGGCATTAAAACAAACACGACGTGTGCAACTTGTAAATCACACCCACAGCTCTCAACCCAATTCAGGAAAATGGACACTGAGTTTGGCAAAGATATGAGCTTTCGAGGGATACGATGTTAAATATAAAAAATTTGACAACAACCCATCATATAAAACAACATTGTGGAAAAAAAGGTAGCTTGCCTGAATATGGACTAACTTCTACCAAACTTGTTACAACGCCCATCCAACAATAAAGGGCTTTTTTTTATATAGAGAGTTTTGGTCGAGTTGGGAGTCGTACACTCAAGCTCTCAGGATGTTTATTGGGGGGACCCATTTCAAAAATTTGACAACGCATGTTTTCATATTTGATAAAATAATTGGTTGTGGAAAATCTCGATGTTCGGTGGAATCTAAATGTTCCACCATCTTTAACTCTGTTCATACTTGGATAGTGCAGAATGCTGATGATGCTTCCGATGTTTTTTTGTGTTGTTTTCATCTCCTATAATGTTGTTTACTAGTCTCTGTTTGAATTTTAATTTACCTTTGTAGTTTAAGGTTCTTGTTGCAACACGTTTCACAAAATATATTCAAACATTTCAACCGTTTTTTTTTCTTTCTCGTTTTGGATTGAGATTGAGACATACTAAATTTAATCTTTAGAAGTAGATTTGAAGTTCCATTTTAAATCATTTGATTTTTAATGGTCTAAATACTATAGTGGGGATCCGGAAATGCAAAAGTGCACCGGAGTTAACCATTTAAATGATATATAACCCTTATCTTAAAAAAAAAGAAAGAAAGATATTATTATGGATTAGAATTAGATCGTGTAATAGAGTTTTAATTATATAAAATTTTAATAGTTCGTAAGCACTTACTATAAGTGCCTATAACATTACTAATTCTTTGATTATGAAGATAGGATCAAGATCAGGTACAAAGTTAAATTTTGGTACAAAATATAAAATTCGTCAAAATTATTTTATAATTCATCAGTTTATTTTATAGTTCGTCAAAATTATTTTATAGTTCGACACTTTTCGAGCGGAAAATGGAAAAAAGACGAGCCGAAAAATTAAATGACGATATAGTTCGTCAGTTTCATTTTATAATTCGTCACCAACAAAAATACCAAAAAAATCAAAATTTAATCTCATCCATTCAAATTACAAGATCAAGGACTATGATTAGTTTGTATTTTGTACCAAAAAATTAACTTTGCACCGGATCCTTACTCTATATATATTATGATTCAAATTTATAGGTGTTGCTCGAGTTGTGGATTTGTAGTTATATTTGTTTGGTTATTAAGTCAATACAGTTTCTTATTGTTGGTATTTGGTGCATTCCAGGAAAACAACACTCTAAAATTTGATATTACAAGCAATTAATCCTAGAATGTTTAAGTCAAAAATAAATATTTTGCTTTGCTTTTCTAATTTTATAAAAGCAACCGTACACACAAAGACAGAACTTCAGCACCAAGAGCTACAAAAATAGTGACATATATTTGTTAGAAAAAGACTTTTAGGCTAGCTTCCTCTACAACAGAAGAAAAAGAACAACATACTAGATCGAATACATATGCATCAGAAATTCAGAATAATACTTCGTTATGACCGAAATTTAAAGACGAAAGCAAAAAATAGAGAGAAACAACATATTTCTTTGAAAAGGATGCCTGGTTCCAATTTCCATCACTGAATGAGGGTAATTGTACACATACAAGCTCTCCTAGTACACGAGCTTTAATGGGATGAACATGGTACCCGAATGCACAGTTGGAAGAATATGTTAGGGGTGGTAAAAAGGAATATAAGGCTTTTAAAAGCAGGTTGTTCAATGACTATGGGGTCTGTAAATTATCAATTCAAGCATAAGAGTTAAGACAGCCTAGAGAAATCAACTTACCCTGCAAAGTCTTTATTGGTTTAGCACCCCGATCGGGGAACTATTTGCTGGGAGCATCAATTTGTCAGATCCCATCCTTGCATTTTGCTGATCAGGTAGCTCAAAACGGAATTTTATTTTTATGGCCAAGCGACCTCCCGTGGAGAGAGATCACTGTATTACTACTCTTCTCCAAGTTGAAACATTTTGAGAATGACCGTTATCAGGATGCAAATCTGCAAAATAGTTTTTAAAATTATGGTCAATTCAAGGTAACTATAGTCACGATAAGGAATCATAAAAAATTTCCAGCAGACTACAGTAAAATGGTTTGCATTAGACTGAGGGGAAGGCAGTAGTATTCAAGGAAAAATGAAATCAATAAAAATTTCTTTTTGAGATGGTCCTTGGTAAACGGAGTTCAGTGAATAGATAGATGCATAGAGGCAGCGAGGGGAGATTGTACCTGATGCAATTTTGAGAAGGCATTTACCCGGGCAGTCTTCAATTTTTGTTAGCTCATCCACTGTGGCTTACTGAGCAATCTCAAGCAAACTTGTCCACTGTGCGGGCTTATCGCTACTTACACGTATTTTCATAATCATAGATGGCTGTGGAGGTTGTAGATCCTTCACGTTCGATGACAGCCGAGGTGTGTGATTGTCTTTGAGTTGCAATTAGCAATCACAAATCTGTAAGAAAATTAAAAATAATATTTAACAGTAATATAATTGTTACAAATGTCAAAGATGTTATGCTTTTAGTGTGATGAGCATTTATGATGTGAAACATAGGTAAATTACGTGTACACCAGCGTGTGAACTGTGAACAAATATTACCTGTTAGAACCGTCTTTGTCTGTCCTCACTAAAAGTGAAACCTCGATGAAACATATCATCGACTTGCTTCTCAGCTTCAGCAGTTCTACCATGTTTAAATAAGCCTCTAACCAAAATGTCATAAGTCCATCGACTAGGTTCATATCCTTTGATGCGTATCCTATTAAAAAGATTACAAGCAGCGTCGATATCCATCATACTCACTCTTTGCAGCATTAAATTGTAAGTATATAAGTCAACAGGGAAGCATTTGCCAAGTAGTTCTTCTAATTGTTCAATACTAAAGTTCGCTCTTATACACTCGGAAAATATACCAATTAGCTGGCCAAGCAATGAGCCAGATATTTCATCGCTCGAATCCCTTACCGAAGTCCAAGCATGGTATAGTTCTTTACCTTGAAATGAATACCATATTAGTGCATTGCCAGCAAATGTTGAAATGCGATATCCAGCTCTCTCCATGTCATTAACGGCTTTTACTGCCATGATATAGTTTTTCTCCCTGCAAAATGATTGCACAAGCAGCTCGTAGCATTCGAGACTCGGAACCAGTTTGGTGTCGCTTCTCATTTTGCTGACAAGATCCCATGCAATAACTGGTTTGTTTGCTTTGCATAGACCGGCAACCATAGCATTGTAGAATTTTTGGCTTATGACTTGTCTGTTTTTCACTTCATTGAAAAAACTAATAGCATCCGATATTCTGCAACTCCTCAAATAGCTCTGCAGCATCAAAACATCAGAATCGAGATTGGGCAAGATTCTGTTTTTTCTCATCAGTTCATAGACATTTCTGGCTAAGAGAGGTTTGTGGGCATGCCCAGCTCCATCTATGAAGTAGTTGAAGATATCACAACTGGGGCCAAAACGTGATAACTGCATGTGCAGCAACTGATAAAATCTTTGTTCAGGATCACGTGATTGACATATACAATAGACAACAGCTTGCAACAGTTTCTGATTTGGAGTATGACCCTTCTCCTGCAATTCCATGATGAGCCTTGCCGCAATATCACCCTTTATCTCATTAAAGCTGCCTATCAATCTAAAGTAGGCCTGCTTGGGACCAACCTTTTCCGCTTTATTAAAATTTTGACGAGTAAAATAACCATCCTCCACGAGATTGGCGTTGCATAGGGCTGATATAAAATTACTATAACTTGAATCTCTGAGCACAATATTGCACTCAAGAGCGGAAAAAACCAACTCCTTCACCTTATCAAGCTTGCCCTCTCTGCACAAAGCATCTGCCAAGATGGAGAATGTAGCTTTGCTAGAAGAATACCCTTGGTCAACAGAGCTCTTCAACACATTATATGCTTCCTCCGTCCTTCCCTCCTGGCAAAGAGTACTTACTAAATAGTTGTAAGCCATGCCACTCGGTGACAGCCCAAACTCGGCCCTTGAATTATACAAATCAACTGCGGCATCCACCATTCCAGCCTTACATAAAAAACATAAGGCAGCATCCATAGTTACCCTATCAGGCAAAACTCCATCTTCCTTCATTTCCATCAGAAGATCATATACTTCCTGCAACATGTTTTCTTTCAATAGCCTAAAAATAAGCTGATTACATTGGAATATGTCAGGAACGAATCCCTCTGATAAGTTTTTAGTCTTTAAAAACTCGACAGCATCATCTAGCCTACCAGATCGTACTAGACCCCTAATTAAAATACCATAAACAAGTTCCAAATCCTTCTTCTTACCTATCACGCTAAATACATCAACCAACTTTAATGCCTCCTCGGCCTTGCCATTCTCAAAAAATGCATCCACAAGAGTACCAACGATGTACCCATTCAAATAATCCCGATCTCTCATCAACCTTTGAACATAACTTCTCGCCTCCTCCAACCTCTTCTGCCTACAGAAACTCTTCACAGTAATCGAATGAGTCACTTCATTCTCAAAACCCCGCAATCTAATCTGCTTCAAAATCATCTCAGCCACATCAAACAAACCCTCCTCAACTAAAGAATTCAATAAAACATGATAAACCAAGTCATTCAAATCCAAACCCGAAAACCTCATTTTAGCAAGCACCTGGAGTGCAACATGAGGCTTCCCAGCAACAGCATAACCCATCACCAAAACATCATGAAATCTAGTCCTACTAATGTACCTCTTCTTCGAAAAGTCATCCAAAAATTCCAATATCAAACCCATAAGCTTCTCCTTAGAAAGAATCTTAAATATAGCTATGAATGTCGCACGAGTGTGTCCAAATCCAGGCTGTCTTCCAGCCCAATCGAAGAACTTCAAACACGTCAAAACATCCTTCCCGTAACTCAACACGTCCAACACAAATCTTTCATTCAGCCTCAGACCTAATTTCTCTAAAGCCGAATCCAAAGACCTCGGTTCATTGTCGTCCTCGTACATAGCCAGGATTCTGAAAATGTCGTCGAACAACGGGTTCTTACCCGACTTGAACCAATCCTTGAACGACGCCGCGACGTCCTTGGACTTCGATTGGGTGGAATTGGCGGTCACCACCGGAGCTGTGGACGCGAATAGCGAACTGGTCGTCTTTGTTCGCGATACGGTATTGATAAAAAGTGCGGCCAATGGGTGTAGGAATGGAGGTTTAGCTCTTGTCAGCCATTTCAGTGAGAGCATAACTCAATGATACTGCCGCAATGTTGCAAGATCAGACCTTTTCGCGCATCTGGTCATATGCGGTGTCCCGATGACCACGACTCGGTTAATAATTCAACTGATAAACCGACTGATTGAATCTCAAAACTGGGTCGATTAATAAAAACTAAAGCTTTGTATTTGCTGCTGCCGCCTAGTTAAAATTTGGCGGCGCCGGCGTGAAGTCCGGCTACGAGCCGCTAGAGAGAGAAGGATGATGAAAAGGAGAAGCACGCACAGAGGTCGAATCTGACCCAGCAACGAGGGCTTCAAGTTTTGTTATATTTATACTTTAGTCCCTGGAGTAGAGAGGTAGGTCGTTTTGATGGTCAAATGTTTCAACTTTCGATTTCCGGGATGATAAATCGCCACAACAGCAATTCAGCAAACATACCAACACCAACCATTTCAAAAAAATCTTCTTCAAATTTCTACAAAGTTGCATTTTGACATTCATATTTTAGGGTTGCTGGATAGATAGATGTCTTCTGCATGTGCTGTGTCGACTTGGGTTGGCACAGAGTTCTTGAATCCAGTCAGCAAGAGGCATTTTGTGGTGCCTAGCAAGCTGAGTAAGTATATTTTTTTTTAATGAAGCATCAGATTTGATATTTGACGGTGGTTGAGAAGCTGATTGGTGTTTGTGAAATGAAGGAAGCAGGTGTGAGCTAAGTAGGAGAGGGTTTGGATTGAAGGGAGTGACAATGGCAGCTGGAGCTTCTGTGGCTAGTTCTTCATTGATGGCTGAATCAGCTCAAGGTCAGTTGAGCAACCTTGGTTTTTATTAAGTGGGTTTTGATGGATTTTTAGGTTGTTGGTTAGGGTTATTGTAATTTGTGAATTTGAAAATCTCGTAGTCATCTGATGTAACTTCTAAGATGAACTTTAATGACCTAGAAAGTGCCTCAACTTCTCTAAACTATATAGTTTGGTTTTATGATGTTGTTGGATCATGGATGTGTTCAGTAGAATGTTACTTGGCCAATTGTCCCGGTTAGAGAAGAAATGATCAATTAACTTGTATTGTAGACTAAGTTTTTTAGGTTGAGTTGTGGCTACAGAGTTTAGTTGACTTGGCCAATTGTCCCGGCTAGCGAAATTCAGTGATATATTTTTTTTTTGTACTTTTTTGTACTTTTTAGTTTTTTTTTGGTTTCCTGATTAATTGATTGATTTTTGTGATGACTGTTTGTTACTTCTTATGCGTGATTTGAGCTACATGTGTTATAGGAATTGAGAGGTTGCCGTTCAAACCTGAAGGATATGATTATTGGATGTGGAAAGGACATAAGATACATTATGTTGTGCAAGGAGAAGGTTCTCCTATTGTACTCATTCATGGCTTTGGCGCTTCTGCATTTCATTGGAGGTTTGAGTTGTCTTCAAACAATGAAACAATAATAAACTCTAATGTTTAAGTGTACATTGTCATATTTATGGTTTTATGTATGATGAAATTGATTCACATTTGATGAGTCATTTCTCATTATTGAACTCTCTGCATCACTGATCTATTGTCGTGTAACACATCGTGGAGAAATAGAAAAGAAGACTCTTTCATTGTCTCCGATTGCAATTACAGCAGTTGAATTTTAAACTGTTTTTTTTCTAGCATTTGAGCCTTTGTATTTATTAACCATTGTGGAACGGTATTGAATGATTCTCCTCTGCATGGAAAACATCGACAGGTACAACATACCAGAGTTGGCTAAACGTTATAAGGTCTATGCATTGGATTTACTGGGGTTTGGGTGGAGTGAGAAAGCACTTGTTGATTACGACGCTATGATTTGGAAAGATCAAGTTGTGGATTTTGTGAGGGAGATTGTACATGAACCGACTGTTTTGGTTGGAAACAGGTATTCTCTCGGAATGATTGACATCAGGCAATGCATCTCGCGTCTTTATTATACAGCCTTAACTATACAAGCAGTGAACAGTATTGACTTGATTTTTGGTAACTAAATTTTTTACTCCATAAGTTGGACACTAGCACGCTAGGAATGAGATATCATATAGCCAAACACCAAACAACAAATATAATTTTATGTTCTCTTAAGCAAAACAACATTTTTGTTGTTGATATTTTACAATCAAAATTGTATCGTTTCACCATTCTTATATTTTCTTGGCTGCCCGGGTTATTAATCCTCAGTTGGAAAAAATTTCCTTATATTTTTAATCCTGCATGTTGCCATTCTTCTAGGCTATGAAACAATATTGATTAGTTCCTATTAATTTATCAGCCTTGGAGGATTCACTGCACTGGTCTCAGCTGTGGGACTAGGAGAGCAGGTCACTGGTGTTGTGCTTCTTAATTCTGCTGGACAGTTTGGAAACGGAAGCAGCCAGACAGAAAAATCGGAAGATTCAGTACTACAAAAGCTCATCTTAAAACCTCTGAAGGAAATTTTTCAGCGTGTAGTTCTTGGAATTTTATTCTGGCAAGCAAAACAGCCGGCTCGCGTCCAATCTGTCTTAAAAAGTGTATGTTGCTATCCTCACACACTATCTGTCACGCATATGCTCAGTAGCACTTGATCAAATGTGCAACTGGAACGGTGTATATACGCAGATGATATGGATTTAAAATGCAGATCCTCAGGTCATGACAATTTGATAATCAATCTCGCTATGTATTTTTGACGCAGGTATACATAAATAAATCCAACGTTGATGATTATCTTGTAGATTCAATTCTGCAACCTGCAGCTGACCCCAATGCTGGTGAAGTCTATTACAGGTAAATAAACTGCAGCCAATGTCTACATTTCATGTGTTCGACTTTGATAAATAAGTCTGCCTGCCTCATCAACATCTTTTTTTTCTTGTGTAGACTAATGAGTCGATTCATGTCGAATCAATCCAAGTACACATTGGACAGCATATTAAACCAACTCTCTTGTCCACTCCTTCTCGTATGGGGCGATCTAGACCCCTGGGTCGGCCCTGCCAAGGCTAAACGAATCAAAGAATTCTATCCCAACACGTCCCTTGTACATCTCCAGGCAGGTCATTGCCCTCACGATGAAGTTCCTGAACTTGTCAACAAGGCCTTGCTAGAGTGGCTCCCATCCGTCTCGCGTCAAGCTTCTCTTCAAACACTCAACTCGTAAACCTTATTACAACACTTATATACAAACCTTCACTTGAATTTTATTCCAGAAAACATTACATTTGCTACACTAGATATAAATCTGTCTCATTTATGTATATGAAAGTTAAGTTATAATATTTCTTATTTCAACACGCAAAATGCTGAATATGCTAAGATCCAGAATGCTAACATGTATCTGTAACAGCCAACAGAGATAGTAGCATGTTGGTTAAAGAGTCTATCCTAAGATGATTGAATTCTTACGCTTTGACTTTTGAGTTCGAATTTTAGGCCACCAATTATCAAAATTTATCTTGATCTTTGTGAAGCGGTTTCAGGTAAAAAAACATAGACTATGACAAATCTGAGCTATGGTTTGGGAGCAATGTTAAACATGATGATATTCAATAGTCAAACAATTCTTGAGAAAATTTTGGGGGAGCTGTAGTGTCGGGCATATGTTGTTAGTTATAAACTTTTATTTCATTTTTCTAATAAACAGCTCGATATTCAGGTAGAATTGTTTGGACCGTAACTTCATCAAATTAGGGTGTGTCCATTTGAACTCTAATTTATAGTGTCTTATCTTATCTTAACTGAAAGTAACTTATAGTGACTGAAAATAAAAGTAACTGAAAGTAACTTATAGTGTCTGAAAGTAACTTAGAGTGACTGATATTAACTTAACTGAAACTTATATTGACTGATGAATAGTAATATAATGATGATGATGAATAGTAATATACTGACGATGATGATGGTTGTGATGATGGTGATGAATAGTAATATAATGATGATAAATAGTAATATACTGATGATTAGTTGTTGTGATGATGGTGATGAATATTAATATTATGATGATGATGAATAGTAATATTATGATGGTGATGAATAGTAATATACTGATGATGATGAATAGTAATATTATGATAATGAATAGTAATATACTGATGATGATGATTGTGATGATAGTGATGAATAGTAATATGATGATTATGAATAGTAATATGATGATGATGAATAGTAATATACTGATGATGATGGGTGTGATGATGGCGATGAATAGTAATATACTGATGATGACGATGATTGTGATGAATAGTAAGATAGTGATTAATAGTAATATACTGATGATGGTATGACATCCTTATCGATGATCTTTACAAAAATATCGTATGACATCCTTATCCATGATCTTTTAAAAAAATATCGTCTCATGTATAATAAAAAAAAGTTCGTCATGCATTTTTCTTTTATATTAAATTAAAAATTGAACCCAATAGCTCAAAAAATTATGAATATTGGTATTTATTTTAATTTTTTTAAATTTGTAATTTAGAATATATATTCGTTGCAAGATCAAAATAAAAACTGTACTGTTTTTACACATGACACGTGTCGCGTTGCGATTGGCTCATTCTCATGCTCAAAACACAAAAAGAGAGCATGAGATGCTCATTTTAAAAAAAAACATGTGATGATCTTTTTGATGATCAAAAAAATCATGGTGGCATGATTTTTTTTATCATCTCACATGCTCACTTTTTATGTTCCAAAAAAACATGGTGAGGATGCTCTAAGAGCATCCTCCACCATGATCAAAAAAATCATATCATCCATCCATCTCTCTCATCTTTTTCTTTCTTATCTAATCATCCCTCATGATTTTCAATCACATGCATCCCACTCATGATCAAAAAAAAGTTTATCATCAGTCTCCCGCATCACTACATAAATTATAGCTCATAAATGTTAAGATTAATAAAAATATATCAAAGTGTATCTCGTTTTATAGAGTTCAAAAAATTATGAATATTGGTATTTATTTTGATTTTTTTACTTT
Organism: Rhodiola kirilowii; assembly: GCA_033675215.1. Lineage (NCBI taxonomy): Eukaryota > Viridiplantae > Streptophyta > Magnoliopsida > Saxifragales > Crassulaceae > Rhodiola > Rhodiola kirilowii. The sequence continues at coordinate 1,507,940 of CM066203.1, read as the reverse complement.
GTAATTTAGAAGATATATTCGTTGCAAGATCAAAATAAAAACTGTACTGTTTCTTACACAAGACATGTGTCGCGTTACGATTGGCTCATTCTCATGCTCAAAACACAAAAAAAGATCATGGGATGATTTTTTAAAGAAAAAAATCATGGGATGATCTTTTTTATGATCAAAAAAATCATGGTGGGGATGCATGATTTTTTTTGATCATCTTCAATGATCATTTTCTATTAGGGCTGGTTTTTTTTTTACCGAAATACCGAACCGAACCGAAACTTAACCGAACCAAATATCGGTTTATCATACCGAACCGATTTATATCGGTTCGGTATCGGTTTGCAGTTTGAGAATTTCGCTAAAACTGAACCGAATATTAATTTCCATTGACCTTTGCGACGTGTTTTGTATGCCCAGAGCTCATACGGTGTCCAAATGAGTCGAAATTTAGCTTGTTGGAAAGCTAATTCAAAGGGCTACAACTTTATAGCTGACACCAAGAGCAGATTTGAAGGTGTCGACCTCCAAAAAGGCAACATAAGTCAAGTTTACCGACAAAACCGAACCGAAACAGACAAAAAGAGCAGATTCGAAGGTTTAGACCTCCAAAAAGGCAACAGATTCGAAGTCGTGCCTAACTGCCTCATTCAAATTTGCTTGCCTTATTTGAACGCTCCTCTATACAAACAAGTCTTTAACCGGTTTTTCATAGTAAGGGAGTTATTGATCAATTTTGGTTTTATTGATCAGTGATTTAGCGATGGTTAAATCGTTACTTTTTGCTTCAGTTCATTAAAAAATATCTTTATGTTAACTGAACATTTAATCATATTAGTGAACATTTTAGCTATTTCAAGGTTTATACATATTTTGACTAAATGTTTCATGTAATTAGACATTGCAAGTATTTTTTTTGAATTTTCAGTGAATTTAGCTAAATATTGAGTGATAAAGTTAAATGTTCCGCTACAAATTTTGGGACATTTGTTCGTCTTTGTTTGTGCGACAGCATTAGGGTTGGGTTTTTGTACCGAAAACTGAAACCGAAAAGAAATCGAAACGACCTCAAATCGAACCGAATTTCAATTTATCATACCGAACCGATATAAATCGGTTCGGATTCGGTTTTCATTTTGAGAACCGATAAAAACTGACAAACCGAACCGAAAAAACCGAACCGAACCCGACAAAAACAGACAAAACCGAAACCGAATGTCGGTTTACCGAAAAGTCGTTTGGTTTGGTTTTCGGTTTCATTTTTCATTAAACCGACAAATTGATTCGGTTCGGTTTTTGTCGATTCGGTTCAGTTTTTGAACCGAACCCAGCACTAGACAGCATAGTCAATCGCAACAATATTTTTGAATCCAGATACGTTTATATGAAAGACTTTAGGCTCAATCGGCTGAATGTTTTGCTTTCTACAAACCAGATTTGTTTCCAGTGGTAAATTGTTTACCATTTAAAAAAAAGAAGAAAAATGACAAAGATGGGTATGAACTATCACCCTATGATAAATTACGGTCTGAATTACGAAAATTGACAATTAAAGGCAATTTCAAAATATTTAGATTCATATATAACACTTAATTGATGAAGTCATTTAATTAATGAAATATCACTTCATCATTTAACAAAGTTAACTAAACGAATGAATTGAAAACACTTTATTGCCATTAATTGTGAAATTGAGGATCAAAATATTTTGAAATTTTCCTTATTTGCAAAATTTATAATTCGGACTGTAATTTGTCAATGAGTGGTAATTCATACCCCCTCTTTGTCATTTTCTCTATAAAAAAAATATAATGTTCACCTCATTTCATGCCTTAACTTATTTTTTTTACTTTAAGTTCAGAGTTTAGTTTTGGGCCTAAGCTTTTTAATTCCAGCCCAATCTTGTGACTAGAGCCTAAATTTGGTCAAGCCTATTTAACATCCTTCAATTTTTAAGGAGAGAAACAAATCGACCCAAGAGAGGCGACGGAAGACGAATGTGTAGGTAGTGGATGTCTGGGTCTTGAATCAACGAATAAATATTGTCTTGGATACTGTCTGAGTCACGTATCAATTATGTTTTCCAAATACAGTATTTCTACCCTGCTGGGTTTCCAGAAATATGTACTGGAATAAAACAAATGATTTTTTTGCACAGGGAATGATGAAGCGACTAAAGCGAGTAAGACAGATCAAATTCAATCGATCGAAACAATTGATGGAGATGAACAACTTGAAATCTCAATTCATTCGCTCTCTTTTTTCCAGAATTTTTTCGAACTACCTTTCAGTTTTATGATCGATAAACATATCGATTCAAAACAGGTAAATGTCATGCCGCACGTCTGGCCTTGACATTACCACCGCGTTTTGTTTAGACATTAAAAGATGGACGCGATGCTTTAAACAGAACGCGACCGAACACGTCGCGCATTTTGTCGTGACATTAATTCACCGCATTTACAACAGACATGAACATATTAATGTCAACACAAAACAAAACGCGCCCTGTAATGTCTAAACAAAATGCGAAACACACTGAGAGACAAACAAGAACTGAGCTCAAATGGGTTCAGAAATGCTTTGTTTATTTACAAGGTTTCATACATGTTTTTACAACACATAAACCTAAAATCTCCAACATAATGTAGGTTGCGACGAATTTCCAGCTGCTTTCGTTCGTGTTCTTGGCAAGCCGGTGGTGCGCGACGTTGAGCACAGTTAAAAGGAACACCGAGTGCACCAATTTTGAGAACCATGGGCTTCGAGGAGGGCATATTCTCTTCGTCCTTTAACTTATGTTCTTTCTTAGTTCTTTCTAAATTTTTAGGTTTCAGTTTGCGAGTATTAGTTGTCTCTGTGTAGCTCTATTAGGAAGTGTTGAACTCCCTTTGGTTGATTATTACAGATATAAGTGTCCGTACGCAGAAAAGATTGTCCGACGAGGGGTAGAGATTGCACTGGGCGGAGACCCTCGAATAGCAGCTTCACTTCTCCGTCCGCATTTTCATGATTGTTTTGTCTTGGTAAACAGGCCAAAAAAACCTTGAGCTCATTTGTGATCTATTCCTTTTGTGCTTGGTTCAGTTGATCCAGTTATGTGTATACTTGTAAAAACTGGCAGGGATGCGTTGCGTCAGTTTTGTTGGATAACTTCGGTGACATAGTCTAAGTGAGAAATTTGCAGGGCCGAAAAGAAATTGCTTAATTTCAAGTCGTTTACAAATTAAGTTGCCGTTCTATATTGGCCATAGCAGCACGTGTTTTGGAGGACATTCAAAGTTGTAATTTGAATTTTGTATGCTTGTATGTAATCAATTAGACATGCACTTAATGAATTGCCAAGTTTTTTGAAAGACATTTCTTATTCTCTTTTAAGCGACAACAAATCCCAATTTATGTTACATGGTTTTCTTATATAGCACAACTTTAGTCCATTCAGAACAAGTGAAACCATACCACTGAAAATACTAATTATAACCTAATTATAAAATCAGTAGTCAACATATGGCGAAAGAGAGAGGTCGATTCATACGTTTGGCGAGCTTGGAGATCTTCAACAAGGTTTCATGGATCCCCAGTCCGATCCGAGAAGCTTTCTAATTAAACTTAGATCGGTATATAAAAGTCGTCGGATGCGTCGTTGTAGGCACCGTATGAACTTGATCGACTGCGGCGTCGATAGGGGCTCAGTTGGTTTGGATTTCAAAATGAAAGTTGTTCTCGATCTCGTAAGAATCAATAATCACAATTCACAAATGACAACTTTACCTTAAAAAACCAAATTAATGCATAAAAATAGGCTAATAATAACGAAAATTAAGGACATTTAGATGAAAGAATCAATAGCTATTATTATTTCTCATTTCTCATGATAATTATCATTTCTCATATGATCATAACTCAACTTTATATATATAGTATACCAACTAAAAACAAGCCAAAAAGAAACATTTGAAAACAGTTTTCAACAAGACCCCATTAACCCATTAGCTCGTATGGACAATATATAATTTTAGGGAAGAGTGGTGCCATAATAATTTGGGCAATACATTAGCCCATTATATTTATACAAAATAAACATGCTTATAAAAAAAAACAGATACTTAAGAAACATCAAATTAAAATAATACCGTCGGAATCGGAACAACAAAGCTGATCCCAATTCCACAGTGTTAGATTAATCTGTACACTTTTCATTGAATAATACAGAACTAAAAAACCAAATGCAACACAGAATCTGTACACTTTTCATTGAACATCTCTACAAAACTGTTAAAAAATTTTCTAACAGATTAAACTTTGTCCTTCAATCCGTGAATGGTGAGAATCCAAATAATACACAAGTAACATAATCCATTCAGAACCAGTGGAAACCAAACCACTGAAAATAACAGCCAAAAACAAAAACCAAATCCAGCAAAATCAATCGCATTTATTCAACTTCAAACCATTCGATAGGCACCATTCAACCATTAAGAAAAATATGCTTCAAAAAATCTGTTAAACCTGTTCCTTGCTTCAAAAAAAAAAACATAACAAAACAATTCTGTTCCTCCTTTCTCCCAAAAAAGGTATTATATTGAGCTAGCTAGTGTGGCTTTGAATTTGTTTCTTCAGCATATTGAGCTATCACCTGTAACTACTTGTTTACTTGCTGTTATTTATTGGTCTTTTCATTCCTACACCAGCCCTGTTCAATATGTTCAATGAGCTCATCCTGATCCTTAAAAACTCTTGGGCAAAAGCAGCAGACGTGAACTTGGGGGTGTGTCATTAGGTGCTTATACAGCTTAATCACGATCAGGGTCGTGCCTGTCATTCTCGGGGACTTAGACGAAAATAATTTTTGGGCCCCCAACAAGATAGAAACCAATAAGAATCAAGAAAAATGCCTACTTGATAGGTTTGATTGCAATGAATAGTTGTATCCAATCTGTCGTTAGCTTGATTTGTTTTCATTTTACACTCTTGAATATAGGGACGGACACATAAATTTTGATAAAAGGTGACAAACTAAAAATATTTTGCATTACGAAAAAATTACTATTATTTAAAAGTAATTATTACACTAATTAAAAGAACATTAGTTTTCATAAAACTAAAAATTTAAAAATAAAAAAGCAAAAAACTAAACTAAAAAACTTAAAAAAAGAAACTGAAAAAACTAAAAAACTAGAATCTAAAAAACTAAAATAAATATTTCCATATGACAAAAATCATTTATTTTTGAATCAAAAATTAACAAGATGTCTTATAAAATATATCTTATTAAATTACGTATATTACATTTATAACTAAATATCTTACTACATTTGAATGAAATATTTTTTTTATTTTAATGTACGGCGTACTCAATTTATGTTTTGTATATTATATAAAGGGTTTGGATCAAATACAAACCAATATTATAAATAAAAACTACAAACCCATAAAAAATTCGACACGTGTCAAAATGAACCAATTAAAATTCAGCCGAGATTTCATCCAGTCGGGGTTATTTTTGTAAATAAAAAAATTACATGTGGACTTATACACTACCATATAAACGATATGAGGGGTATAAACGTCCAAAATTTGCTACAGTAATGTTCAGACTTCAAAAACAATGTTCAGACTTAAACCAGTAATGACAAATACTTCAAAAAAACATTGTTCAGACTTAAAAAAACAGTGTTCAGACTTAAAAAAATAATAATGAGACTTAAACCATTAACAATCAGACTTAAATAACAATGTTCAGACTTAAAAAACAATGTTCAGACTTAAACCAGTAATGACAATACTTGAAAAAACATTGTTCAGACTTAAAAAATAATAATGAGACTTAAACCATTAACGATCAGACTTAAATAACAATGTTCAGACTTAAAAAAACAATGTTCAGACTTAAACCAGTAATGACAATACTTGAAAAAACATTGTTCAGACTTAAAAAACATTGTTAACGATCAGACTTTTTAAGTCTGAACACTACCATTTAAGTCTGAACACTACCATTTAAGTCTGATTATTAAGTATTTTTAAGTCTTACCATCTTAAGTCTGAACACTACCATTTAAGTCTGAACACTACAATGTTCAGACTTAAATCAGTAATGACAAGACTTAAAATGGTTATAATCAGACTTAAAATTGATAATGATCAGACTTTAATATGGTAATGATCAGACTTACATGCAGAAATTGGAACATCTGAAGAATGCTATGCAAAATTTGATGTTTATGCGCCTGTGTCAGAATTTGAAGAAAGCCTAGTATTTTTTGGGTGGAAACGGCATTCTGAGCAAGACTCACAACTACGTGGTGAGGTCGGTGTTTTTAGGGCAAATTCGATCATCTGAAGGGTCAAATTCATGTTTTAATCAAAAATAAAAATATAAAAAAAAATTTAGTCTGATCATAGAATTCTTAGGGCAAGACTCTTTAATTTTAAGTCTGATCATAGAATTCTTTTTAAGTATGATCATTACCATTTTAAGTCTGATCATTAAGAATTTTTAGTCTGATCATTAAGCTTTTAAGTCTGAACACTACCATTTAAGTCTGAACACTACCATTTAATTAAGTCTGAATATTAAGTATTTTTAAGTATGAACACTACTTTTTTTTAAGTCTGAACACTACCTTTTTAAGTCTGAACACTACCATTTAAGTCTGATTATAAAGTATTTTTAAGTCTGAACACTACCATTTAAGTCTGAACACTACCATTTAAGTCTGAACACTACCTTTTTTAAGTCTGAACACTACCATTTAAGTCTGATTATTAAGTATTTTTAAGTCTGAACACTACCATTTAAGTCTGAACACTACCATTTAAGTCTGATTATTAAGTATTTTTAAGTCTGAACACTACCATTTAAGTCTGAACACTACCATTTAAGTCTGAACACTACCTTTTTTAAGTCTGAACACTACCAGTTAAGTCTGAACACTACCATTTAAGTCTGAACACTACCTTTTTTAAGTCTGAACACTACCATTTAATTAAGTCTGATTATTAAGTATTTTTAAGTATGAACACTACTTTTTTTAAGTCTGAACACTACCTTTTTAAGTCTGAACACTACCATTTAAGTCTCATTATTAAGTATTTTTTAGTATGAACACTACTTTTTTTAAGTCTGAACACTACCTTTTTAAGTCTGGACACTACCATTTAAGTCTGATTATTAAGTATTTTTAAGTATGAACACTACTTTTTTTTAAGTCTGAACACTACCTTTTTAAGTCTGAACACTACCATTTAAGTCTGATTATTAAGTATTTTTAAGTCTGAACACTACCATTTAAGTCTGAACACTACCATTTAAGTCTGAACACTACCTTTTTTAAGTCTGAACACTACCATTTAAGTATGAACACTACCATTTAAGTCTGAACACTACAATTTAAGTCTGATTATTAAGTATTTTTAAGTCTGAACACTACCATTTAAGTCTGAACACTACCTTTTTTAAGTCTGAACACTACCAGTTAAGTCTGAACACTACCATTTAAGTCTGAACACTACCTTTTTTAAGTCTGAACACTACCATTTAATTAAGTCTGATTATTAAGTATTTTTAAGTATGAACACTACTTTTTTTAAGTCTGAACACTACCTTTTTAAGTCTGAACACTACCATTTAAGTCTGATTATTAAGTATTTTTTAGTATGAACACTACTTTTTTTAAGTCTGAACACTACCTTTTTAAGTCTGAACACTACCATTTAAGTCTGATTATTAAGTATTTTTAAGTATGAAAACTACTTTTTTTTAAGTCTGAACACTACCTTTTTAAGTCTGAACACTACCATTTAAGTCTGATTATTAAGTATTTTTAAGTCTGAACACTACCATTTAAGTCTGAACACTACCATTTAAGTCTGAACACTACCTTTTTTAAGTCTGAACACTACCATTTAAGTCTGATTATTAAGTATTTTTAAGTCTGAACACTACCATTTAAGTCTGAACACTACCATTTAAGTCTGATTATTAAGTATTTTTAAGTCTGAACACTACCATTTAAGTCTGAACACTACCATTTAAGTCTGAACACTACCTTTTTTAAGTCTGAACACTACCAGTTAAGTCTGAACACTACCATTTAAGTCTGAACACTACCTTTTTTTAAGTCTGAACACTACCATTTAATTAAGTCTGATTATTAAGTATTTTTAAGTATGAACACTACTTTTTTTAAGTCTGAACACTACCTTTTTAAGTCTGAACACTACCATTTAAGTCTGATTATTAAGTATTTTTTAGTATGAACACTACTTTTTTTAAGTCTGAACACTACCTTTTTAAGTCTGAACACTACCATTTAAGTCTGATTATTAAGTATTTTTAAGTATGAACACTACTTTTTTTAAGTCTGAACACTACCTTTTTAAGTCTGAACACTACCATTTAAGTCTGATTATTAAGTATTTTTAAGTCTGAACACTACCATTTAAGTCTGAACACTACCATTTAAGTCTGAACACTACCTTTTTTAAGTCTGAACACTACCATTTAAGTCTGATTATTAAGTATTTTTAAGTCTGAACACTACCATTTAAGTCTGAACACTACCATTTAAGTCTGATTATTAAGTATTTTTAAGTCTGAACACTACCATTTAAGTCTGAACACTACCATTTAAGTCTGAACACTACCTTTTTTAAGTCTGAACACTACCAGTTAAGTCTGAACACTGTCATTTAAGTCTGAACACTACCTTTTTTAAGTCTGAACACTACCATTTAAGTCTGATTATTAAGTATTTTTAAGTATGAACACTACTTTTTTTAAGTCTGAACACTACCTTTTTAAGTCTGAACACTACCATTTAAGTCTGATTATTAAATATTTTTAAGTCTGAACACTACCATTTAAGTCTGAACACTACCATTTAAGTCTGATTATTAAGTATTTTTAAGTCTGAACATCAGTATTTTAAGTCTGAACACTAACAATTTTTGGACTAAATTGAAAATAACATTATTAGGTTTTATACCCATTAGTGTGGAATGACTATTATACCCCTCCGTGTTTTCTCCGGGATTTCGACTAAACTGGGACACGTGTCGGCTTTATAATCGGTTTGTAGTTTTTATTTATAATTTGGTTTGTACCTGAACCGCACCCTTATATAAAATTATAAAATATATGTTACTAAATTTGGATAAATTATTGTATTATACATAATTTATATTTTGTATATTATATAAATGAATTTTTTTATAAATTTTTGAGGTCATTTTTCCCTTTTACGCATGAATTATGTTAACTTAATCTCATAAATTATGGGCCCCTAAACAAGTTGGGCTCCCTGGCCTACGCCCCACCCGCCCCTATATCAGTCACGGCCCTGATCACGCTCCTTAGAGTCGTGTCGCAAAAGAAGCAGTGCTTGTCGACTTCACTCCTTGAATTTGTCATGATGACCTGCAATATAATATAAAATCCAAGAAATATATATGAGAACTAAAATGTTGGTGGTTGCATATGATCAGTTCCTCAGAGATCAAAAAGAAACCCCTGCTAACTAAAACATAAACATGCAAGAGTGAATCTGCACTGCAACACCACAGTTCCGAATAAAAAGATCAATACCTTTGAAATGGTGATTTGATGTCCCAAACACCAGTTCCCTTGTTGATGAAGTTTGTGTGTTGAAAGTTCCTCAAAGAAAGGGAAAAACTCAAAACTGCAAGAAAATGATTCACTGGAGTATCAAAAAGAACACGATCTCGACCCCCTAACTAAAAATTGATCAATCTGCAACATGACCAAACACCAGTTTGGAAGAAAATCAAACCTTGAAATAATGGTGATGAATTGAGAGGATCGATCAGTTTCTCGGAGAAGGAGAGAAACCTAGCTGAAACACAAACCTGCATTCACTGAGTATCAAAGATTCAAAACCCCTCCCTAAATCGGCAAAACCAACACCAGTTTCGAAGAAACGAACCTTGAAGCTGGTGGTTGGAGAAGGCTGTGAATGGCGGCTCTGGTTTGAATTTTTTCGTTCTTTATAAAAATGGCGGCTCTGGTTTGAATTTTTATAATATGGCCGTTTTATGTTAAGCTAAACTGTTATGAAACGGTTTTAACTCATGATTTGATACTTAGTAATTATTACTTTTAAACTAATTAATTTTTGTCGAACACACCTTTCTCACTAGTTTTTATTAATTATTTATTATTACTCACACTTTTTGCAACTGATAACAACAAAATTTGTTTTGCTTAAAGAATACGATGATATATTGGTCCCACGTGGCCCAATTCCGGAAGCGGGCCACAATACCAGTCCATGCATGAAGCCCAAAAACCTTAATAAATCGATTAAAATAATTAAATCAAATACAATATTTATTAACGGAAAGGTTTTTATTCGATTTGCAAAATCGATGACTTTCACTTAGGACCGAATTAGAAATAAACAAAAAATATACGCGTCCAAACACAATTAATCAAAGATACCTCGCCAAGAAGACAAAATTATTATTTTTAACTTCAAATTAATTGAATATAGTTAAATCATTTATAAACTTATGAAATTGAGTCAAATCCAAAAGAGCAAAGTTAAGTACATGCACTATTTAAGATTTGTGATTCCGTTCGGCTATTCTAATCAAAATGATGAAGGATGTGAATCTAAATTCCAATTGGCAAGAACTTAGAGATTAAAAGATACGGAAAAAGGAGTTTCAAGAGTTATTTCCTTCTTATAAATGCAAATGATGAGGAGCGCTCAAATAATAATCTTTTTTTTTCTTCGAGAACTTAGAGACCCCAATTTTCACCTTCCAAAATGCAAGATCACTTTATAAGATGCATTTTGGTGGTGGCAAGTGTCACATGTGCATTTTTCATGATGCATTTAAAGCAAAGTCAAATTCACATTTTTTTTATTATTTTACTTTTTGAAATGTGTCACATGCAGATTCAAAGATGCATCATGATCTAATGGTGAGATTTGAGTTCTCAAGTTCTCCAATTTTTAAGGGTTCTCAACCGAGCGCTCCCCCGCAAATGATCAAATACAAGTAACTCATGCGGTTAATTGATGATTTGCTTAATCACTTATTCTAAGACTTATGAAAATCATCTTTATTCGTTGACATTTCCTCAAGTCTTAGACCATCAAGGGCGGAGTCACTCTTTCAAGACTATTGACTCACTCTTATTCACGATTAAATCTATAACTTTCATGCATTCATATCCTAGAGTTCACTTTCATGAGAAACTAAAGATATGAATCATTTTCTCCATACGAATACCATTCCCTAGCTCTCTCAAGTCTCATGTTCAAATTTGGGTTCATATTTTTACATATGTATTTTATCAAACACCTGACAACATAGCAATTTCATAACTCAAGAGAAAATGAAATCAATGATAATCAACATGAATCAATACGCATATACAATGATCTAGAGTGCCAAAGATGGTCATAGACCCTCAAAACACAAGATTACTCACAAATCGTCATAATAACATATTTTCAATACAAAACAATAAAGGGTACGTAGGATAGATGAGTAGAGAAATCCCAAGTAGGAGACTAAATTCCTTCCTTGATCTTCTTTCTTCTCCCCCAAGTAATCCTTTGGTGTGATATTGAGTATTCCTTGGCCATTTTCTCCCACTTTTTCTCTCTAAAAACCTTCCATTTGGTCAAAACCATCATTTAATAAATAGGCTCCGTCTAGAAAAATCCAGTTCAAGACGTCTATCTGGGCGGATAGATATTTGGTCACAGTGCTACCCGGGCGGGTAGCATGATTCTAAGAGGGTTCGGTGCACTAGGCCTATCCGAGCAGGTAGCCTTTGAGCCACACTGGTACTTGTGGAGATAGCACTTTAATTCTGATTATTCTGTCCCAAACCTTTGACATTTTGCGCAATTTTTATCTTGAGGTCTTGACTTTGATATTAGAGCATTTTGTACATGAAACACACAAGGCAATAGTCAAATTACATCAAAATATGCCGGAAACAAATTAAAGTCTAGATAAAATATGACAAAGAATAAGTCAGAAACTCGACTTCCCTAATTCCTCCGTCCTCTCCACCCAGCCATTTCTCCTGATTCCAAAATAATTCCTCCAAATTCCAAACCCTAGCTTCAATCTCAACAAAAATCATCCCAAATTTCACAAAAATCTAATGCTCAGAGTAGTTTCAAAACTCTAGTTTTCGTGCACTGGTCAGCGAACCATGCCGTCACTATGGTCGTCGGGGAAAATCCACCACTTGGAGCTTGAGAACTTCAAGTCCTGCATGTTTGTATTCGTCTTCTTCTTATAGTAAATACGTAGCAGTAAAAATCAGCAGGGTAGTGATGGCACCTTCTTCTTCCTTCTTGGCTCTTGCAAATCTTTGAATTGGTCGTCAATGGTACAAAAATGGTTGGCTTGGATATGGAATTGGATCGCGTGATTTCACTTTCCGAAATCGATAGTTCTACCCTTGTAGTTTAGCCTCGGGTTACAGGAAATTCGAAGTGGGGTTTGATGTATTTTGATACAAAGATGAGTTAAAGAATTGAGGAAGAATATTAGAGTTTAATTCATTTGTTACTTTTCTTCCATTTATTCTGTTTCTTACTTACACTGGCATATACTGTAACAAAATACAAGATTGCAAGCAACATCTATCAGAGCAAATATTAGGACTTTATAATCTGGTTGGTCACTTACTTATCATGAAATAAATACCTTTTCATGACCTTTACAATATTATAATTTGAAATTCGGATACTAGGCTAACCATTATAAACATCAGGTGTATATAAAATTTTGTACTTTTGTATCTTTTTTTGAATAAATAGTATTTATTTGAGGAAGTAACTCAAAATATAGGTGGTCATGGAGTCAAGATAGTTTTTTTCCCGATTACAACGCCAACTGGTTACAAACGGTCTAACACGCCCAAGAACAAGAAGGGCCCAACCTAAAGCCGGCCGACTAGCCGAAGCAGCCGACACTGAAAGACCATATAATGACCAGTGGCTGATCGGTTGTGTGTAGTAGTAAATATTCAAATGTAAATTCGAATACTATTTGCTAGTCACGTTGATCAAAACATTTATAAAAGCTCGGGAATCCGAGGTCGAACCCGCAAGATAGGTGATTAAACCAATAGTGCTAAAGATTAAACTAGGATGTCTAAAATTGGGGGGGGGGATTTGTGCCTCTTAAAAGGTTGATAGCAAAAGTTTACTATCCAAAACGGAAGTTTGATCAATGAAAGGAGATAAACAATCGATAAAAGATGACTAGTGATCCAATCCTCCACTAAACAATTATTGTGACGGCAAAGTAGGACATCATTGATGAATTCTCATGCACACAATTAGAATTTAGGCATGCAACATTAATACCAAGTTTAACCCTCGCTCTAACTTAATATTAAGAGGTCACATCTCGCTCAATGCCTCAAACTCTCGCTCTATTGGCATTATGAAGTAAGATTACCTACCCTCAAACCCTAGCTCTATTGGCTAGATAATCATACACTTGTTAAATCCATGCCATTCCCATTAGAATTAGAGTGTCGCCATGTAACACAAAAACCCTAATGCTTCTTCATTCTAGATCATTTGAAATCATGCTTTTCAACGCTAGTTGCGTCAAACATGAAATCAACTAGGGTTCCTATTGAGGACTTCTCACAAACCCCCATCTAGGCACCCCTTAACATTAAGTTCCAATGAAGAAGAATCATGTGTGAAATCATTCATCAATAACATTCATAACATTTACAAAGTCACAAACATGTTTAGGGGATTCATAGATCCCCAACCAAGGTCACTACTCACTCATGGTGAGGTTACAATCAAAAACAATAACAAAAGTGTAGAAACCCATATGAGATGTAGAGTTTAGAGCTTCTAAACCAATGGAGGATCAAGAGTAATGGAGAGTATCAATGATTGGTCTTCTTCTTCAACTTTTCACCTCGAAATCTGTGCAAAAACCTTCTCAAAATCAGTGTCGTCGCCTGGGAATCCGTGCAGAACTTCTCTCCAAAGAGCCACACTGAAACCCTAAAAATTCTGGGTTTTATAACATCTGTCGCCTTATGCGATCGCATATTTGCAATTGTGCGATCGCACAACTTTTCTGGTGGTCGGTGGGATGCGATCGCACATATTTTTGTGCGACTTGATTTCTTGTGCGATCGCATACTTGAGATTGTGCGATCGCACATCTTTCCTTAGCTGTATTTGCGACTTCGGCTTCCGGGTGTGCGATCGCATAATAGTTTATGCGACTGGATTTCTTGTGCGATCGCATAAACCAACTTATGCGAGCGCACAACTGCCCATGTTCTGACCGTAGCTCCAGGATGCGCGATCGCATAAAGTTTTATGCGACTGGACTAGCATATGCGACCGCATAGAAGTCCTTGTGCGATCGCACATAAAAGTGAATTCTGCGCTCCGACTCCTATTTTGCTCACTTTAGCACCAGAATGCTCGGTTTTGCTCCAGAATCAACGCTAACTTGTGTTCTCAGCTTAAGCTCTGTAATTGGCCTGAAATGAACCACAAGGCGTTAAATAGCAAGTGAAATCGTGATAAAACGAATGAAACAATAAGCATAGAGGCCGCCTAAAATGCGTATATTCTAGAGCTATCAGTGACCCCTTGAGAGAAACCGAGTCCAGCCGAAGCTGACAGTTTCCGGCCAACGCCGACAGTTTTCGACCGAAGCCGACGATATCCGGCCGAAGCCGACATCGTAACCAACTACACCTACCGAAACAAATAAACTGTACAAACAAGCTAAAACCCAGACTAACCCGGCCCTGTCTATTAACCGGCCATCAAAACGACAGTCGACACATTAAAACTAAACAAGATGACAGCCCGGTGTACCGGACGCAACCATGTAGACAACCGGAGGGAAAACCCCCACCCAAAACGCCATCAGCGCCGCACCCGAGCCAACGTCCATCATCAACTCCAACCTGCTGAGCCCCAAGAATCCTCCATGAAATTTCCGAAATCGATATTTCTACCCTTGTAGTGTAGCTTGGGTTACAGGAAATTCGAAGTGGGACAATCCAATTGAAAACACTATTATTCTAGGTTGTAGAAGAATAGCACGCTTTATAAGGGTTTGATGTATTTTGATACAAAGATGATTGCTGAGTTTTTCTTGATGATTTCTTCAGTAGAAAAATCGAAACATATATATATTGGGAATTAATCAAGTTGTGTCTCGGCTAAACAGCCGCGAATCTATTTCCAAATGCCGCGCGAACATACTTCATTTTAACTCCGCATATCTTGTACATGTCTTTAGTCGAGTGGCTATGCGTCCAAATTTCTGTCGTGGAATCCTGTGTTTAATTATTCTTCGCTAAACTTGAACTTTTTTTCGATTTTTTGAAGCTGCCTTTGCCTTATTCAGTGTTTGTAGTTTAATTCTTCGCTAAATATGTCATGTTTGTATTTGTTGGAGATTTTAAGGTAATACCCCTAATAAGATTTGTCCAGAGTCGGTCGCGCCCAGGCGAGACATTATGGGGAGCGTCCTACGTTGACATTAACTTGTTAGTATCTTCGTTGGGCGCGGCACCTAAATGTTACTGTTGGGCGCACGGCATGTCAGTCACTGTTCATCTGTCGACTAAAAACGTCGACAGAAGGTCGACTGAGGATGAGAAATCAAAATGGTTTTGATCACATCTTTTTTTTGATTTGAACAATCATTGATCAAATGCATTCTCATTCAAATGCATTTCTCTTCCTCCGTGTGTATAAATACATGGGAGTGAATGGCAGAGAAAGGAGTGAGAAAACACCAGGAAAACACGAGCATTTACTCCAACAATGAAATCAATATCTGATTGATATTCATATACTCATTTACAATCTTCATCATTCATAGTACAAAACACTTGGTCTTATCCCGATACAAGTTTCTAGATACCTGGTTAAGGGCAGAAATATTATATACGGAAAGCGAAGTTACTTCGTGATTCAAGTAGTTTATAAGTCATTGTTCGTTGATTCAAACCCCAGAAGAGAGCCACAACAACCGCCAACAGTAGTTTGTATCAACAAGATCCAACTCCTTTCGTCTTGATCCTATAATAAATAAAAAAAAGACTCTTTTTCGTCGTGATGATTAATATTTGGTCTTGGTATGAGACTGTTTTATATTAAATAACATTCTTCATTTGATGATTTTGTCCCGTGAAGACATTAATTTGAGAGGGAATATTTTTTTTATGGGAGTTGCATGAGAATGCATCACCCTTCTAAAAAGAATCTACTAAATATAATTTAATTGGATCAAAGGTTTTGCAATAAAACAAATTAAGATTACATAAAACATGCGATATAAAATTGCATAAACGTGTATGCCTTTAGCCATAAGAAGAGAGTCATCAATTTAACACGAAAGAAATTTGGTTCTCCTATCGGAAGTGCCATTAAGAGAAAATATGGATTCTTTATGCTCCACAATCATCATCATCTCGAGATCTTCTAAATTGACGGGAAGTAATGTCTCAACTTTTTCTGATCCGTAACGACACAAAAATAAACCGTCTCCCTGCTTGTACATACTTTGGAAGAACACTCCTTTGATACTATTGCTGACTCCTACCACGTCAACGTACTCAGGATTAAAAATAGGTCCCACCGTTGTTTTTTTAGTCCAGGATTCTGCAATGCCATATTCCATCATAACCCAAATATCCAGATATGTCTTGCCACTATACTCGTCAATATAGTCAGGATAGAACAAGCAAGATTACAACTTGAATCATGTCGGATGAAAGAAGGAACTTCGAGTCGTCCAAAATTTTCCGTACTCATGTCAAAAGTGACAATGTAGGAATCCTCAGTGTTAAAGTAATTCAACCAATGAAATTTACCATTTAAATTTGTGCCAGAGAACAACCAACTATTTCTATAATGTACGACACGAGGAGCGGGAGGACGTTCAAAGCGACAACTAACAATCCTTAAAGCACTTCCAAGAGTGTTCGTTTGACGAATAAATTTCAATGGTGACGATGCATCTACCGTGGCTATCGATTCTATGACGCATCATTCCAACCTTATAAGACAAAGCACTGTCTTTGTATTCCACATGGGCGAACCCATAGACATATTTGTCGTACTTTTGCTTGGAATTGAAAGGTGATGAAGGAAGCCTTTTCAGTTCTCCGGTGGTAGGATTCCATAATGCCAAGATTCTTTTACGAAATTCAAAAATACAGTAAATTCCCAAACCAGCCGGATAAATAAGTGGACGGGTTAATAATTTCTTTGACTCACAATCACATGGAATAAAAGGCAAAATAAAAGGGAGTCGAAAAGTCTCAGACTGGTGGGGCTTGACATCCATGAGTGAAATAATTGTCCTTTTCAGGTTGCCAGCGATGGCGTAGAACCAAGAATGAAGAAGAATAAGAATTACCTCCACGTAAAACTGATGATGAATTAAACCTTTGATAGGCGAAGGTATTGCTGGAGATAAGATGTTTCCATGCTTTTGAGACCGCTTTATACCTCACCAAATCCTTATAAGGAAGGTTCAGTAAAATTAACTCAGAAACATCATCCGGGAACGCATCAATAATCATACTTTTAGCCTCCATAAGAGAAAGGGTAGTTCTGAGACACGTGATATCAATCTCAAGTAATAATAGTCGATAGGTAGTCAGTCTCTGTCTCTGTTCGTCTGCTTGTATATGTTTATACTTAATTTATATACACATCCTTCTTGATCAGGTTTTCCTATTGATAAATTTAAAGTAACTGTTAAATTTATATCTAGTACAAAATATACTGCCAAATTTATCTCAAATAGGAAATATGCCCGGTTTAATAATACTTTTGAGTAACTGCCGAATTTATCTCTAATACAAAATTTACTGCCAAATTTAATTTTTAAGTAATTGCCAAATTTGTCTCTAATAAGACAATTTGATTGGACTCGTTATATAAGGCCGGCCTCATTAAGATGACGGGCTCAAACCTCATACACATTTTTCTCAATTCTATTACGTATATAATAGGAGTTGAATCTTCACGAGAAGACTAAGTTACATCAGAAATGAAAAATGATTCTAATCTTTCATTCTATCACAATGCTCTTACAGTACCCTATGTCATCACCGAAACTGTGAGTGTACAGCTTCCTCAGTCTGGTCTTGATATCAATCTCCTTCCTCTCTTTTTTTCAACATGAGACAAGTACGATTTAGTTATTGAAAATTAACAAAAATATTATAATCTAATTAAATCAACATTTGAAAGAAAAAAACATATAATTGGAGCAGCCCATTATATCCGTGAGTTGGCCGCCGATCCAAAAATGACACCCCGCTCCAGCATTTGAGGTTGGGGTTACAGCAAAAAAAAATCATATGTAAGGGCGAGCTCATCATCGCTCGATCGAGCAAATTTTTGACTGACTTTGTTGAGAGGCGTGTGCTCGAACGAGCGGGATCAGTGGCGGATCCAAAGCTTCGTCCGAGGGGATCCCAAAATTTATTTTTCGAACAACAATAATATAGGTTGGATCCGGTAAAAAAAAAGGTCCGCTAATGATCAACCAACCTTCTGAAGCTCATAAAGATGTCATCCGATGTCTATTGAAGATTATCTACATATGAATCGAACGCTAGTTGAATGTTCTATATCTTTCATGTTTAACTCAAGATGAAATTCAGAGGTTAAGCCGATAAAAATAGCGACCAAAGATAGATGATTAATTGAAATTTGTCGAAATTGAGGGGTCCGAGCCAATATTCTAAAGCTCATAGAGGCATCATCCGGTATCCGTTGAAGATGATCCATATATGTATAGAAATTTAATTGAATGCTCTACAACTTTCATGTTTACTTAAAGATGAAATTTGACTGTGAAGCTGATAAAAACAATCACCAAAGATAGATGATTGATCGAAATTAGCCAAAATCGAGGGGGTCCGAGCCAACCTTCGAAACTCATAGAGGCGTCATCCAGTGTCCGTTTAATATGTTTTATATGGATAGAAAGCTAATTGAATGTTCTATAACTGTTATGTTTACTTCAAGATGAAATTCGGAGATTAAGCTCACAAAAATAGTGACCGAAGATACATGTTTAATCAAAATTTTCAAAACATATATATAATATTATATATTTAAAAAAAGTCCACCAACCCTGAGGTGACATCTGTCACCCCTGGCATATGCTGGTTCCGCCTCTGCCAATAACACTTGGCTTAACGTTACAAAATGCGCAGCCAAGAAGGATATGACATGTCCATCAAGACCTAGTCTAGTTGCAAGAACAGTGGTTAAGACTTTTCTCAAGTCACAGATTCGAACCCTGATGGGGGCATAGTGGATTTCCTCTTATTGGTAGAGGGTTTTTTTTTTCTTTTTCTCCGTGATTGGTAGAGTTAGAAGGGTTGAATAGGTATCTTGAATTGTCCGATACTTTCCTTAATAATAAAAAAAGGAAGGATATGAACCGAATGCAGTAACACGGGAGCTTCAAACTAGAAGTGCATCAACTTCGAACAATTCCAACGCGGAAAATGAAAACATAAAAGGTCATACTCAGTCCAAGATGTCAAATTAGTCCATGTTGAACAAGATCACGAGAACAGTAGGCACATTCGAAATAAAAAAAATACCACAAATCGTTTACATTATCAAAGAGACATGGGGGAAGCGGTTGAGTACATATATTAATGTTATTATATTTTTCAAGTTTTTAAGAATATTGTTCCATCAACAAAAAAAAGTTTCTAAGAATAATAACTATTTCAATTTTTAAAGGTTTTTTTACAGATTATTTTGGTATTTTAAAAAAGTTTTCTTTTGACTTTTAAAACATAATTAGATGTATTAACAACAGTGTTAATAAATTGTCAACATCGTTAACGAGTGCCCTCTTTTAAAAATTATCATTAGTTCACGACCAATTTTTGAAAAGTTTAATAACTCATCCTACATGGTAGAATCATGTGATAATTCAGGATCTGAAACTATAATTTTCCCTCACCCAAAACGCCACATGTTCGCTGAAAAAGTTCAAACTCTTTCACAAGTCATAATTCAGAATCATATTAAATCGGGAATCTGAAAATAACAATAAGATGATATAAGTACACCAATAGGCAAATTCTATTCACTAAGAAACTCCTTAAATGCTTGAAGTTCCTTTACATCTCCTCGCAACTAATTTCATCTTAATCATTTCTTGATTTTCCTGAAAATAAATAAATTATATTTTCAGCTCAGCAACAGATCATAACTAAACATCAGAATATAAAAGGAGAACACATAGCTTAATACAGATTTCCACAACATAATTGTTCCATAGTAGTATTCTATCAGCCAAATAAATTATGGGATCAATAATTAAGTGAAAAACTGATGGTTGTAATACATACAGGTAAGAAGTGTTGATCATTTGTCTTTGATGTAGCAATTGTGAGCCTCCGCCAGGAGTTTAATGAGTGGATTTTCAACATCACCATTAGCTTCATCCTTATTGCGCCGAACTGTCACATTTCCAGTTGGTCTAACAACTACGACTTCCTCTTTGCGACTCAAAAGCTCATTGGCTACAACTGCATGCATCTTGTACTTATTGAGAGCCATAACAGCTTTTTCTAGTAGGATCTTGGAATCCGTCTCAAGCTGGAAATGTTGAAATCACGTGGTCGAAAAAAATATTAGACTACATAGGTACCAATAATATAAAATGTGTCATATAACTGTAACAGATGCATAAGCATTCACTAAAATAAACTACCTATTGTTTTTCCAACTACCGGTGTTAAACATGAACATCACCAAGTGAAGTGTCTTTACCTTAAAAGAAATGCAGAAGGCCAAAGGAGCCCAATCACTCCTTAGCACCGGGAGCATTTTTGGTACTTGAGCTAGTCGCATATCTAGCGGACCAGATCCTGACTGAATCTTGTGTTCCACCTAAGATTCCAGAATAAAAATGTGTGTCATGAAACCACTTTAAAATTCAAAAATTACAAACGAAGAGATTGGGTTGAGATTGGTATATAACACCATTAAGGTACAAATGTAAAAATTGCTAAATGTAGCTCAGAAAACAGAGTGCTTACCATGCTTTCCCATGGAACATAGAAATCAGACACGGCAGCTGCTAGATAAAATATAACACGTCGGCCCAAAGGTCTCGCAGCTAAAGCAATAATCTTAAGAATCTGCTCATAAAAAATAAGACATTTCATCTCAAAATGCATTTTCAACTCCAAACCAGAACCTTGAGAAGACATGCTAATGGGTAAACATATTCTACCATGAATAATGACATAAATGAACATGATCATACAATGCACCTGTAAATATTCAAATATTGTCGTGAATGGAATTTTCAGTAGGCATCCGTTAGCAATTGCCTGAAATTGAGCAAAGCCAATGAGCTGCTTTATATAAACCAACCTATGTATTCTCAGTTCTCACACACATTAAGAATCAAAACTAAGAATAACCCATAAAACATTAGAGTAAACAGAAGTGAATCATACAGCACGATGATTGCCAACAGCTTCTTTCACAATTTCAGAGAAAGTTTCCGTAACTGAAAGGAGAGGGGACCTTTTTCAGAACAATCGCTATTGCTTTGATATATTATACAAGTGAAACTTATAACCTTTTCTTTGTAAAAGCTTTATAATGAGTAGTTATATCCTAAACATAAAGCAAACTGAGTGTAGTTTTACAAACTAGTAAACGGTGGAAAAAATAGTTTGCAGCTTCAAGCACGGCAAGTTCTGTATCAGAAAAATATTCAGGAATTGTAAAAGAAAAACCTTCAATATTTGTGTTGTTGACTTTCAAGCACTCAAGAAGTGGATCATCGGGTAAGTTCCTACAGTAGGGCTGGCAGGTTCCCCTGCATAGGAATCATATTTAGTCACACAACAGGACAAGCACGTCTCAAAAACCTATGTTTCCTGGCAAAAGGCGATTGTTACCTTCGGTAGAGAAAAATCACTGCATATCCAGCTTTGAGAAAGTATCTGAAGGTACAAGTTCATTAGTATGAGTGCATATTCACATGGAAATTAATCTCAAGTCTTTCTTCAATAAGTCAATCACACAATTCCGACAGTAGAGAAACGAATTACTCTGTCGAGGCTGCTCCTCTAAAGCCTGAACTAAAGTTATCAATGTAGCGAACACAACGTTGCTCGAGAGGAACAGTTGTTCCTCCGGATGTTATACACGCAACTCTTTTCGCTTCATCAAGTTCTACACATGTAAACATATTATTCACATCAGAAAGTACCTAAATATCAGATTCAGTGCACGACACAGCCGGAAGTAAAATTGTGTACCTCGAAACAAAGATACCCGTTCAACAAATTCTTCTAACAGGTTACATAAACCTGAATTGTCCTTCAGAGGTGGAGCTGAGGTGAAGAAAGAATCAACATCTCTATCTGCTGAATTGTCCATTAGTATTTCTGCATATTTTAGATGGAATTGCAAAGATCATTAGTGAAATGCTAACAAGTATACAAATACAAACTGAACAAAGAATACTTGCAATGATATGGACTTAGCAGCAAAAGTGAAATATACACATATACCGCCTACAATCAGCCTACTTGACTGTCACGGCCCAGAAATATAGGCCGAGACTGGCGCTTGAACCCCATACCAAGCAAGCCTCTATGTCTACTTAACAAACACAACTGAACACTTATTTGCAACTAAAATCATGTAACTGCATAACATACATCACAGTGGACAAAATACATCTGAATTTTATTGACCAGAATCCTACTCAAGTACAAGGGAGCAATGCTCTAACTAAATACAAAACAAAGAATCACCGCCAAATTCAATGAAATGTCTACCTGGATAGCACAGTACGTGAAGTGTGAAAAATGCGCTACCGGAGACAGCCGACAACTCCCAAATAGCAGTTTTCTTAACTGAAAGGTAGATGAGTAATAACAGGGTGAGTCAAAATGACTCAGTGAATTATTAACATACTCATTAACGTTAACGGTTACTCCAAATTGTTTAGTATTAAGTAGTAAGTTCATGTTATTCAATAATGTATGTACGTCGTGAATGCAAATGATGCACTATAATGCACAAAACTGGCCATATCGATCGATCATACTATCCACGGTGGGCAGGCGTCACTGCCGGTCAGGACCATCATATCAGAGTGTGGGCCTTGACTCGCCTGAATCACGTGTCATGTCCATGATGATACATGCCATGTATGCAATTATGTATCAGCAATAATGCACATCCATATCACAATATTCTCCATCAATTATCTCATACATATTAATCGTCTATAATCAATGACATCCACATATATAACGTCTTCGTAAAGACGAGCAATTTGTTTTAATTTCGTTATTACCCATATAATTTATAGTAAGTATATCACATATAATATATACGATAAATAATTTAAATCAGCATCTTAATTACTCACCTTATTCCAGCTCAATCCAATACCAAATGTGCCAACAAAATCTTTATTTGTTCACCGTACTGCACTGTTTACGTCACCTAAATTAAAATGTAACCATCACTCGGTTTACATGAATAGATCATCATCTTGACGACTGCCCAATCTCTCGTATCTATTAGTTCAGAATAACTCCAGTAGGCAATAAATATAATGTAGGCCATTTCGATAAGTCAATAATGCGAAGATGACCATATTTGTGCTAAGTCATGTATCATGCCAATTGCCATAATATAAACACATCTGCTAACCCTTGGACCTATATGCTACTGGCAACAAATCAATCATTAACCTTTGATATTGCCTTATCAATTGAACTTTGAACCCCTTCAACAAACTGACAACATCAGAACCTAATCAACTGCCAAATCAATTTTGAACCCTAATACATATAATAATTCATTTGTCACGACCCAATAAATGAGCCGAGACCGGGGCGCTTGACCCCCTTGCCAAGCAAGGCTCTATGTTGACTTAACAAATATATTCAAACACTTATTTAAATCATTTGGAAAAACATGGTAAGAAAATCAAGAAAACCATGAACTAGAGAATGGTAGTAACTTTTACAACACGTCACTCACAACATCACATGTCGGCAAAATCTATTTACAACTATAAACTCCCCTGATTTCCACCATAAAATAGAATTTCGTGAATTTAACTGATTTCTGAATTTACCTGAGTCAAAGTTTGGATATTGATCCATGGACGGTAGGGCAGCAATGAAGTGAAGATTCGTTTGATGTTGCGGATGCGGACGGTAATTGGTTTGGCGAGCTCGATTAATGGTGCGATTAGGTCGTGAACTGCAGCGACGATTGGTCGATGAACTGTGGCGGCCGGCGATTAGGTAGTGCTGTGATGCGGAATTCTGGTGCTGATGATGGGTTAGGGTTCATACGAATTGTGTAATGGATTTTGAGGGAAATTTCCGCATTCCAATTCTACACATTTTTTAGATTGGTTTCCAATTTACACTAGTTTTGTAAGCGATAACGGCGTCTTAACATTAAGACGCTCTTGGCAACGGCGTCTTATGCTTATTTGGCAATATGACGGCACATGATTGCATATTTTGGCACAACAACGCCACTGGGCTTAAGACGCCGTTGGCAACGGCGTCTTAACATTAAGACGCTGTTGACAACGGCGTCTTAACATTAAGACGCTGTTGGCAACGGCGTCTTATGCTTGGTTGGCAATATTACGACACATGACTGCATATTTTGGCGCAAGGCTTAAGCCGCCGTTGCCAAGAGCGTCTTAGTGTTAAGACGCCGTTGCCAACATCGGCTTACAAAACTAGTGTAAATTGGGAAACCAATCTAAACAATGTGTAAAATTGGAATGCAATGTTGATTTTTGTGCAATTTGGGAAATTTCCCGGATTTTGAAAGATATTTGGATGTTAACGGATGTTAACGGGGTTAATATTTGATGTTCAATTACAATAAAAACCTTGATGATTATAAATTAATATGTAAATGTGAATTTAATGTAAT
This sequence comes from Rhodiola kirilowii, assembly GCA_033675215.1. NCBI lineage: Eukaryota > Viridiplantae > Streptophyta > Magnoliopsida > Saxifragales > Crassulaceae > Rhodiola > Rhodiola kirilowii. The sequence goes on along the minus strand of CM066203.1, from coordinate 1,482,951 downwards.
TAGATCTTATCCATCAAAAAACTAAATCTAACGGATTAAATTACTTTGTACTTTGTACCGTAAATATCACTTTGTACATGATCAATATTCTATATATATATATCACCGTGGATAAAGATACAACTATATTCATTACCCAGAATCTTACTCAAGTACAACAGAGCAACACTCGACCTAAATAGAATATTAAAGAAATAACTGGAAGGACTTCAATAAAACTAGTTGGATGGCACCATACGTGAACGAACAACTCTCGAGCGAGGAAGTACGATAGCTCCCAACTTATCGGTTCACTTATCTGAAAATGTAAGGGACAAAGATTGGGGTGAGTCAACAGACTAAGTAAATAAATAATATATTCTATTACCGTGAGTTTAATTTTCTTGGCGTATCTTTTCTTTTAACATAGATTATATTAATAATTAAGTTGTATCATTTAGTGCACACATAAAATATGATGTGTGAATGCAGGGATGCGTGAATGCACGATGATGCACATGTCGATCGATCATATCATGTCAAATATCGATGGGCAGTCGTCACTACCGGTCCAGACCATCATATCGGTGGGCGGCCTGAGGCTCGCCAAGTCAAATCTCATATGTAACATATCAAACGGTGGGTCGTCGTCACTGTCGATCTGGACCATCATATCGATGGGCGGACTGAACCTTGCCAAGTCTCATATCATGTTGGTGGCATGCATGTCATGGATGCAGCAATGCGTGAATAATGATGTCATGTCGGTAACCATTCATATCAAATACAATTTTTGTGTATCTTTACATTTCATATGTCTCTACAAGTCACTATATACATATTTATACACGTTGTATAGTTTAACGTCATTATCAAAACGAATGGGGTTTCGATCTTATTGTTTCCGTTACTATCTGAGCATAGCCTTTAATATATAATATAACTAGGGCGTTTGTCACAAGGTAGGCTCATACTAATCCCAATAGCTTAGTTTATAACATTCAATGTAAATATAGTGGCACCAAATGCTTCACACGCATAGAAATGCACTTCATATTCGTCGACTTTTTCCTTCGTTATCTATCCCTGTAAAAATGATAAACTAAGTATATAGATGGCATTCATAGTTTTTATAAATACTCAAATTTGAAGGAAGATAGCTACCTCGGATGCTAACTTAGCGAACGATCTTCTAAGAAGTTCCCATAGGAACGAGTTACCTCGGTCAATGTGGTCTGAGCATATCCGGCCAAGAAATATAAGTACCATTCTTCCTCCAGCCACAACTTCTTCAGATCTTAAGCATAGAAAAGACGAAAAATCTTGCTTAAATTGGTCTTAGTAAATCATTGAGATTACCGGAGGGCTTGAACTTGTTATGCTAATACTCCCCTTGTTTATGGACTTGCCGTGATCATCATACAAGCCTGGTGGAACCTACACAACTGACTCCTTCATTTTTATAACATTCTAGAATGCAAACTCTTTAAGATGAGTCGGAAACATTTAGATGAAAAAAGCAGACTAAACTCACCCGGGAGAGCCAATGCAAGCAATAATTTGAGTACACAAAGTGGATAGAGTTTTTAGGGAAGAGTATGGTATAGAAGGACCCAGCACAGGCTGCGATGAAAACGGAGCTGCGCCTACTCATACCGTTCCGCTTCTCCAAATTTTTATAAAATTCTGGCAATGATTTAAATACATAGTTAAAATCATTGCTTGGCAAATCATTTAAGTAAATCTGGAATTCTGGCTTTGCACATCTCATCTTGCCGCTCTCTGACTCCACAGTGTCAATAAAACTTTGGACTACTGTCAGCGTATTTAGATAAAAAAATTATGCAGGTTTTCTAAGCTCAAATTTGAACCCACTATCTGTTGTTCTGGGTTATGTTGTAGTTGTATGCCATTTGGCTTCATTGAAGTAGTATCTCTTAAAGCATGTGCTCTTTGACGGTAAAGTTTTCTTTGGCTCTTTAATTTTGCAGAACTTATTTGATGATCACTCTACAAGAGCTACAGAGGCGCAAGACCTTGCATGTTTATCAGTGATTCCAAAAAAATTTTTTTGCGTCGTCAAGCCCTGGTAACTTTCAAATCCTGGATTCGCCCCTGGTTAGGACCAGAAGAGCAGCCTAAATCAGCCATGCTGACGGTGGCGGGAGATAGCTTTTGGTATATCCTGAATTGCTTCACTTGTGATGTGTTTCATCATATCTGATGCCTTCATCTTATGAAATTGAAAACATAATATTAGCAAATGAAAAAAGACTTTAGAAACTTATGACCTTGTAAATAAAGTGACCTGAATAGATGAGTTTTTGGCATAGCTGGTATTGCCTTCGCCGCATGTCATGTGAAAGAGCTTCTCAACATCCATGGCTTTTGGCTCTCTGATCTTTGCTCGTGTTTTTCTAGTTTGGTAAAAAGCAAAAAGTGGAGTCCTATTATTCCTTGTGCCTTCAACTCTTGTTGGAGATTTTAGGGATTCGTGTCCAGGATTCAACCGGCTGGCTCGGACAAAGCCATTGAGCTCAACCGGCCGGTTGATAAGCTCAGAGAATTGCAATGTCTTGGTTGTATGATTGAGCCGACCGGCTCGGCAAAGGGCAATAAGCTCAGCCGGCCGGCTGAGGGCAGTTTTCTGTCCAAAAGTTGTGATCTTTTGGCAGTTTTCTAAGAATAAAACTGCTCTTTTCTGGGCATAATCTGTACGAAAAAAAGTGGCAGAGGTGAGCATGAAAAAGCTCTGAGTTTTTCTCCTTCTATGGATATCAATTTTATATTGATTCGTATACTTGTTTGACAACCATTTATCATTTCTTGTACATAGCGTTTGTTTTATCCCCGTACATATTTCTGGAAACCCATTAGGGTAGAAATATTGTATTTGGAAAGCGTAATTGATACGTGACTCAAATATCATCCAAGTCAAGTTTGGTTCGTTGATTCAAGGCCCTGAAGAAGACGCATCACCTACAATCAAATACAGTAATTTCTATAAATCAACAACAATGACGTTTGGATTAGTTTGAGCGATGATGTCGAAATCTGGATTCTGATTTTGACGATGGCTATGGGAAGGACAATGATGGCGATGTCTGGAAATATGGAGAGGTGCGGCTGAGATAGAGGAATTGAATGAATCGGTCGATGGTTCTGGTACAATTCAAGTTCATTCACCGAGTGGCTCCATTGACAAAAATTAAAAGTGATAGAGTTTCATATGTAAATCCCATGACTGGCGGCCATCAGATGATATGAAATTTTGGAAATTTGGAAAAGTGGATGAGATAAGGAATAGAAGGGTCTCACATGGATTGCCAATGTTCCAGTCATAGATGATGACAAGTAGCGGAAATTCTAAGTTTTTCAGTATACAAATCACTGCCTTTGACTAGATTGAATTTCATCTTATGATGTTGGATGAGGAGATTCGACAAGAGTAATGGCGTTGGATTCCAGTAACGATGAAAAGGCTGGTGTAAAGTGTTGTTTGGCATTGGTTGCTGGAATGGTCAAAGAGAACTTTTGGTTTTGGTGGATAAAGGACCTTGTCTCGCTATTGGCTAAAAGCTTTTCGGTCTGGATGATTTCGTGACTATGGTCGATCACAAGGCTGAAGCAGTTCCTGGCTAAGGATATTTCATCCTTGATACTCTTTAAAATGCGGATCTAAGTTAGATCCAAAGAGGCGAAAAACAGGTTTGGTTGTTCTAAATATTATTTGATAAATCTGAGTTTGTGAAGCATGCTTATGATTAGTAAGTTTGAGATTATCAGTTGGATTTTCTGATAATGTATATGGCTTCTGAAACATGCATGATTAGATATGATGTGTGAATTCATAATAATCGGTTAGATTTATGTTGATATGCATGACTTGTGGAGCATGATTTGCTAATAAATTCATAATCAGCGAGCTTGTAATAAAATCGGTGTATGAGAACTTTTGGACTGATACCATGATAAATGTTTCATAGAAAATGTTTTGTAAGGTTTTAAACCAGAATTTAATCAGATGGATTTTCTGATGTATAAACTCTAGTCAATGTATTTGTAAGTTTACCGGAGTGGTAAAACTTAATTGATGGAGATTATGTTTTGAAATAATCAAGGATTATGTGATTATTTCGGGGTTTTCTGGTTTGAAATAATTTTAGTGTTCATGGTAATGTTGAACACTTATGTTCTGATGGTAGCCTGTAAAAGTTGTTAGAAAAGCATGTGTAAATTTACTATGCAATTTCTGGTTTGATTATGATTTTACGGATTGTGACTTGCATGTTAGTAGAGTACATGTATTTGTGTAACTCTGTGTTTCGCATTCGCATGATTTATTTTGCATGTATTATTACATAAATAATGTGGTTTACTCACCAAATTGAAGCTCATTGACAATGCAATTTGTCAAGATTGTGTGATGAATTATTCACATAATGAGTTATCCTAAATGGAGATGGATATTGATATCTTCAAAGTGTAGAAGAGAATTCAATATGAATAATGCTTCAAGGCAAATTTGGTGGATTAAGGCAAGTTAATATGCCAGTACAAGTAAAGCTTGTTGTTGACTAATGTTAAAACCCGATAGAGGTGGGAAAAAAATACAATTCTGTATATTTCCAGTTGAATAGTATCATTCATGAGACTACAGCTGTTTATACACCACAACAAAATGGTGTAGCTGAAAGAAAGAATAGAATCCTAAGATAGATGGTTAATTACATATTATCCTACTCTAGTTTGAGTGATGGATTTGGGGTAAAGCCATGTTGATGGCTTGTTATTTACTTATCGGAGTTCGTTTGAGCCTCGTAGAAGCAAACGAGTAAGGATTGTAAAATCCTTTGGACCACATTATCAAGTTCACTTGATTGAGGGTTCTAGTGATGATATTGAGTGTCAGTACTCATATTGCTATCATATTGATGATGATCCTAGAACATATGATGAGGCTATGAGGTTTCAAGATGTAGCTTTCTTGAAAGAGGCAATAAACGATGAAATGGATTCTATTTTGGGAAATAATACTTGGATATTATTGGATCTCCCACCAGGTTGCAAGCCATTGAGCTGCAAGTTATTTTCTAACAGAAAATGAAGGTTGATGAATCGGTATATTTGTTTAAAGCTCGATCAGTTATCAAAGGCTTTAGACAAAAGGAGGGTATTGATGTTTTTAGTACAGATGCTCCTGTTGCTATGATTTCCATTATTAGATTGTTAATTGCTCTTGTTGCAATTAAAACCTAGTTGTACACCAAATGGATGTCAAGACAGCGTTATTGAATGGTGATTTGGAAGAGGAAATATGTGTGTGGCAACCGAAAGGATTCATTGTGCCTAGAAATGAAAACAAGGTTTATAAGTTAGTCAAATCACTATGGGGGGGGTGAATTAGCAGCTAATCAGTGGCATCAAAAGGTTGATGAGGAAATCTTGTCTAATGGATTCAAATTGAATCAAGGAGACAAGTGTATATACAACAAGTTTGATAACTCTGGTAATTGAGTAATCATATGCATGTATGTTGATGATATGCTGATTTTGGTATTAACCAAAATAGGAACCTTTTATCATCAAGTTTTGTTGTATATGAGAGAAGCAGATGTGATTCTTGGTATTACAATCAAGTGTGAGAACAAAGGCTTAGCACTATAACAGTCACTACGATGAGAAAGTGCTTAAGGAATTAAATTGTTTGAATTATTCTCCGGTAAGGACTCTCATGGATTCAAGTGTGATGCTTTACCTGGTACGGATGAAGCTGTTTCACAACTTGAGTGCTATCAAGTCATTGATCGCTTAATGTATACAATGAAAAGTACAAGGTCTGATATAGCTTATGCAGTGGGCAAATTGAGTTGATATACTAGTAATTCTAGTGCTCATCATTGAGAAGCTATTAGGCAGATACTTGAATACATTAAGGAAATCATGAATTATGACTTGGTGTATGTTGGTATTCTCTCGGGCTTGGAGGGATGTACGTATGCGAGTTGAATGACTAGTTTAGAAGATGATGCTTCTAAAAGTAATTGAATATTCTTGCATGGGGGAGGTGCCATCTATTGGGCCTCAAAGAAGCAAATTTGCATCACCAGCTCTATTGTGGAATCTGGGTTCATGGTTCTAGCTGTTGCCGGTAAAGAGGCAAAAGGGCTAAGAAATTTGAACAAGATATTCCTTTGTGGCCGAAACAGATAGATGTCTGACGAACTATTCTTTTTCACCTCTAAATAGTATCAATGAAGAGAGGATCGAATGTAGTGTCAAAACAATTTATAATACCGGTAAAGTACCGGGTCGAACCAAGAGGAGCAAGCCAAGCACATGCACTATTCAAGATTGTGTTTCCATTCGGCTATTCTAAACAAAATGTATAAAGATGTATATTCTAAATCCTATGTGGTGAGTAATTGAGGATGAAAGATAAGTAAGAGGTGTTTCGAGGGGTTACTCCCCTCCTTGGCAAATTCCCAATGATCACATACATGATATTCAAACATTTCATGGTAGTCAAATAGTATTGAACCTAGTTTATACTAGGATAGACTAAATGTCACTTAAATCCATTCCTAGCCAAACTCTCTTATAGCTCGAACCTTTCGGTTCATTCCATGGCAATAAATACCATGAACTCGACTCCTAGTTCACTTCCTATCCATGCATTGTAGAAACCAGACCAACTCTCATTGAATCTAATCTTAGCCAAGCTCTCTTATAGCTCGAACCTCACTCGCTAGAGATAATTGGTTCATTCCATAGCACCATTATCCTTGGAATGTCTTCCTAAGGTAATAACTACTATGAACTCGGGGACTAGTTAACAACAAATGCATACATTGGATAAGATCACATTCTCTATTATTCAACTAGGCATTTTATCAAACCTTAGTAGCATATCATATATGAAGTGCATAGAGAAAATGAATTTGACACCATTAGATGGGATTAATTGATGATTCGCTCAATGACTAACTCTAATAAATCAAACATTCAATCATTAGTCGAGCATCCGTATCCTAAGGTTCACTTACATGATTCAAGATATAGATCATTTTCTCAATCCTAGAACTATTCCCAAAGGTTTCCAAGTCCTAGGTTCAAGTTTTAGTCCAAATTGTCACTTAGGCATTTTATCAAACACCTAGAGTGCATAACATTCATAACACAAGAGAAAATGAAATCAACAATCATCCATATGAATATCAATGTATAATGTGATCATAGAGTACCAAGGAGGATCATAAGACCCTCAAAACACAAGATCCACTACTCACACATCATGTAAGACAACATGATGTGAGTAGGGTTTTGCACAACAAAAGAGAATGAAAAGATGTATAAGAAGGAGGATGATTAATCCTTGAACTCCCTTAATCTTCACTTATCCTTGGTTGGATGATGATGGATGACCTTGGTTGAGCCTCTTTTCTAATCTTTTTCTCCCCAAAAACCTCCACACTTGGTGCAAAACCATAGCTTTCTATTTATAGCCTCGGGTAGGGTTTCGGCACTGTAGCATTCCAGTCGGTCGACTGGCGGAAGCTGGTGTGCCAGTCGGTCGACTGGCATTGAGCGAGCAGCCTGATGAAGAGTTCTCCGAGTCGGTTGACTGAAGGTCCAGTCGACCGACTCGATTGATGCACTTGGAGGGCCTCCTGGGAAGTTGGATCAGTCGACCGATTGGAGAGGCGAGTCGACCGACTCGAGCTTTTAAGCACCAAGCCTTTTCTCAATCGACCGACTGGAGGGTCCAGTCGACCGACTCAATGGGCGAAGTGAAGCTCCTCTCCTGATGTTCAGCCAGTCGGTCGACTGGCGCAGGGGAAGTTCCCAGTCGGTCGATTGGAGCTCTTTTCAGCCCAGATTTTGCTTTAGTCTCCGATTCTTCTCTGAGTTTTCGTATTTAGGCTTTGACCATGAAGAAAACTCGATTTGTACCTGAAACGTACGAATAGAGGTAAAATGACATCAAATAATATCGGAAATGATCCAAAACTATAGTGAAAATTGACCATAATGAGTCGAAAACTCGACTCATCAATGTCTATCCATTGGGATAGTAAGGAAATTCGGTTAAGGTTTATACCCAAATGTACCATGAAAAATCGAGACACCTGGGCGTTTGACATAGAGCGGTTTGGTGAACTGATCACTCACGGGGTAATTTCGATTGATTATGTCCGAACACAGTGAAATCTAGCTGACCAGTTGACAAAAATGGATTAGCTAGGGACTTGGTACATAGTCGGGTAAAGGGATGGGGTTAAAGCACATCCAAGGCGCTTATCGTAGGACACCTTAATTCCCTCTTAGTATAACGCTAAGAGCTGAGTTAAGTACAAGCCTATTCAGAGAGACTTGAAGCACATGGTTATATCCATCCCAAGGTTGTGCTTGTTTCCTGCAAAGAAAGGGAGGATGCAGTTTATCTTCTTAATGGATCTTTTGGAAAAGTGCATTGCAGGTGCATGCGAAAAGAATCCACCAATGTAAGTCTGAAGTGAGCCGCTTCAATTAGCTTGTGCTTGACTAAGTATACACTTATGAATGGATAGGGACACATGGCTGAAAAAGTATCAAGTTGTACTTGGAATGAAAGTAAACTTTTGTGTGTTTTATTCTCCCGTATTCAAATGGGTTGGTGATCTCAGCTTTCAACCGGAGTGGAGTTGAGCCAGAGACGGTGGAGCAAGGCGGCCTGAATCGGTGCTTGAAGGTGGCTACTCAACCAGTGTGAATAAAGTTGAAGTTTGAAGATCTGAAGTAACCAGCCGACCGGCCAGCTAGTGAAGATTCTGTAAAGACTGAAACTTGAGGGGCTGTGTTGTATTTACGTAGAACTTGAGGGACTGATGTGTGAGGCGCGCGTCTGGATTTGTATTTGAGATCTCAAAACCCAGAATTGGGATTAGGGTTCTAAACACGAGCGAAGAGAGCTGATAGCGTAGAGAGTGCTTGAAGCTGTTTGACTGCAATTGCTTGAGGCTAGGAGTTCGTCTGTGATCGTTGAAGGCTCCAATTGGTTTGATTACATCAATAAGATTGTCTTGGTTGCTGGATTAGGTTTGGTCATCCGGGCCATTCAGAACCAGAGTAAATCTACTGTGTTTCGTTTTCATTTTCGGTTGATTGTTTTGCATTGCTGTTCGATCCATACCCTTACAATTGGTATCAGAGCCAATCGGCTATGCAATGACATCAACGAAGGTGAAGGTTGAGAGGTTCGACGGAAAGGGTGACTTTTCTTTATGGAAGAAAAGGATGGAGGCTGTGTTGTGCCAGATGAAGGTGTCTAAGGCTTTACAAGGCGCGCACAAACTCCCGGCTTCCATGACTGAAGAGGAGAAAGAAGAGGCCATGGAGTTAGCCTATAGTACCCTGATTTTGCATCTTGATGACAAAGTGTTAAGAGAGGTATCAAAAGAGAAAACAGCTGTTGGGATTTAGTCGAAATTGGAGGCCCTGTATATGACCAGTACTCTGACGAACAAGATCTATTTGAAGGGCAAACTATTTGGGTTCAAGATGGATAGTAGTAAGCCAATTGAGGATTTTCTTGATGATTTTGCGAAGATCATCATTGTTCTGGAAAATATCAAAGAAAAGGTGGAGGATGAGGATCAAGCCATAATGATCCTGAATGCCTTGCCTCCTGAGTATGCTACATTGGTGGAGACAATGAAATATGAAAGAGAGTCTCTCTCAATGGAAGAAGTGCTTGCTGCCCTGAAATCCAAGTCACTCGAAGCCAAAGCCAACCATGATAAAGCTGATGGTCTAATGGCTTTTGGAAAGCAGTTCAAGTCCCATAATAATCAGAAGAGAAATTTCAAAGGCAAATCCCAGAAGAAGTCTACAAATCCTGAAAGCCCAAGGACTGATCAGAAGAAGCTAAAGTGCTATTTCTACCATAAGGAGGGGCATTTTAGAAGAGACTGTCCAGACAGAAAGAAGCAGTTTGGTGGAAAGAAGGAAGAGAAAGGTGATGCAGCTCTGGTAGAAGATGGATATGAGAGTGCTTACCTGCTAGCTGTCACAGATGGAGATTCAACTACAAGATGGATCTTGGATAGTGGCTGTTCATACCATATGACACCAAACAAGGCTTGGTTCAGTAAGCTTGAAGAAAGAAAGCAAGGGACAGTCCACCTTAGCAATAACAAGTCCTGCACAATAGCTGGAATTGGAGATGTGAGACTCAGAATGGAGGATGGACAAGAGATCACACTCTCTTGTGTCAGGTATGTACCTGAACTGAAAAGGAACTTGATATCTCTTGGCATGTTAGATAAGCAAGGATATACCTTTAAAGCTGAAAATGAAGTGATGAAAGTTATTAAAGGCTCACTAGTGATTATGAAAGGCATTGTTATGAATGGCATATATGTTTTACTAGGAAATACAATTGTTGGGGCACAAATTAATTATGCTGAAAAGAAGGTTAATGATATGTCTTTGTGGCATTTAAGACTTGCTCATGTAGGAGAAAAAGGCCTAGAAAAACTATATGAACAATGTTGCTTAGGGGCTGAAAAACCTGAGAAATTACTATTTTGTGAAAACTGCATCTTAGGTAAAGCAACTAAGGTTAAATTTAATAAAGCCATTCATAGAACTAGTGATGTTTTGGATTATGTACACTCAGATTTATGGGGACCAACCAGAACTGAGTCTCATAGTGGGAAAAAGTATTTTATGACTTTCATTGATGACTTTTCTATAAGAGTATGGATATATTTCCTTGCAAGGAAATCTGATGCATTTGAAACCTTTAAAACCTGGAAAACACTGGTAGAAAACCAGACTGGTAAACACATAAAGAGACTAAGGACTAATAATGGCTTAGAATACCTTGACAGTGAATTCATTAACTTTTGCAAGCTTGCTGGTATAGCAAAGCATCATACAGTTGCAGGTAATCCACAGCAGAATGGCCTGGCAGAGCGCTATAACAGGACCATCTTAGAGAGGGTAAGATGCTTGCTGCTGCAGGCAGGTATGTCTAAGAACTTTTGGGCTGAGGCAGCCAATACATCATGCTATTTAATTAATAGGTGTCCTTCTGCTGCTATTGAGTTTAAAACACCTATGCAAATGTGGTCTAATCATCCAGTAGACTAAAGCATGCTTAAAGTGTTTGGTTGTGCTGCATATGCTCATGTTAGATAGGATAAGTTGGAACCTAGAGCACTAAAATGTGTTTTCTGGGTTATCCAGATGGGGTTAAGGGCTATAAGTTGTGGTGTCTTGAAAAGAATCATAAGAAGACTTTCATTAGTAGAGATGTAGTCTTTAATGAGTTTGAATTCCCTCTTAAGGTAAGTCAAAATGTGTCTGAAACTGGGAAGGGAAATAGTCTGGAAATAATAGGTGCTGATAAGGGTAAGTCTGCTTTAATTGAGGTGGAGCAGGGGAATGTAGCTGAGCCTGAGTTATCTAGAACTGATCTTCCTGAACCCCAGCAACAGGAGGATGACCATGAGAACCCTGCAGATGTGCCTATAGTTCCTCAAGATTATGTCATGAATAGAGACAGAACTAGGATACCTCACATGAAACCTGTTAGATATGGATATGAGACTGGAGAAAATAATGTAGTGGCTTATGCTTTTAGTGTAGCTGCTGATGTCCCTGAGAATGAACCTAGAACTGTTAGAGAAGCATTAGAATCAAAAGAAGCAGATGAGTGGTTTAAAGCCATGGAGGAAGAAATGAGATCCCTGAAGAAGAATGATACCTGGAAATTAGTAGACAACCCTGATGGTGTTAAGCTAGTGGGCTGTTGACAGGTCGTCGTCGGTACCTGCAAATTTGAATTTATAATTTCCTTACTGTAGACTGTGGGTTAGCACAATGGCAAGCAAGGGTCGAACCCTAGGGAGCTAGATAGTTACTACTTGTTCTGTGAAGAGGAAAGAAAAGACAATTGGGGTGAGTAAACAGTTTAGGAAATAAGTGCAATAAGGAAATAAACGAAGGTGTAATAATCAGAGAGGAATATTCAGGTTAGGGTTTCTAAATTGTGACTAGTTTATCATTAACTTCTAAATATCATGTTTCTAAATTCCTAAGTGTGGTTACTCCCATTCCAAGTTATAACCTAAAATAGGGTCTTTCCGGACCCCTATACCACAATCTACTTCCTTTCCGGGTCGTAGAATTCTAAACCTAGGAATTTAACATTCCATTCCAAGATATATTAAATTCGTGCCCTATTTGTTTGTAGCTCTCTAGTATCAAACAAACAGTAAAAATAGAGTTTATATTCCTCGGCTAAGTCTAACCTTTCCGGGTATCAACTTAGCTTCGTAATATAAACCGGGATAAAATAGCACAAGGTTTAGTAGAATAACGAAACAAGCATTAAAAACCAAGTCTCAAAACATCGTCACAATGTTAAAACCCTAACCCGAATAGGCGGATTAGTTATACATAGCCATAGAATAAAAACAGTGCATAAAAAGTAAAGACTTCTCTATAATGCCGAGAGTAATAAACTGAGAACTGGCCAGAAGGACTGATGGATGATGAAGATCGAGGAACGCCGAGATGAAGCCTTGGATGATTCTGGTACTCTTGAAAGGCACGACTTTGGCTTGTATTTATAGAGTAGAATGACGCCCTAGAAGTCGGTTTCTCCTTAGGAATCCTAGTATCTTTCGGTTTAGGTCCAAATCTAGATTAGGAAATATTCCCAAATCTTCTTCTTGAATTATCTTTAGGCAATATCTTTGCTTGGAGATCACGTCATCTAGGGGCTTCTAGAATGTTTCAAAACCGCCTCAAACAACCGCCATGGAAGGAGAGGGAAAAGACGAGCTGGACTCGACTTGGGCTTTGGTCTCTCGCACAGCCGGTCGGACATGCGCTCGGATGGCCGGGCGGATGCTTGGATGGGCGCTCGGGTGCGCGATCGCATGGGAGGTCGGATGGCCGGGCGGATGCACGGGCGCTGGTTGGGATGCTCGATCGGGCGCACGGGCGCTGGAGGTCGGATGGCCCGTCATGGCCGCTCGGACACGCGGTCGGATGCACGGGCGTGGAGCTCGGATGCCGCCTAGGGCGCTCGGTCGTCCGCTCGGACGCACGCTCGGACGCGCGCTCGGATGCCTGGGCTGGGAGGTCGGACGTCCGCTCGGCTGGGGGAACGCACGCTTGCGTCCTCGGGCACTGCTTGTCTTTTCTCGGACGCGGCCTGGCTCCTTCTCGGTCCTCCCTCAATTTCTTCGGGCAATCTTCATTTTTCCTCAGGCAATCTTCATTTTTCCTCGGGCAATCTTCTTCTCAATGTTTGCATATAAAAGTACTAGAATTGGTGGGATTTTATGACTCGATGAGTCGTATAAATATGGCTCATCAAACCACCCCACACTTAAACTTGTTCGTCCCGAACAAGAACTATGTCATAAGAGGAACGAATAATGAAAACAACGCAATGCTTCGGTCATCCTAGACGTGCTACATGGACATGAATCGATTACTCCAGATCTCGCCTGTTATGCATGCTTGCTACTAATATCTTTGTGCGAAAACATGGGTTAAAGATACGTGTTACCTTTGGGTCGAGATGCAAATCAATTCGGATGTCTCGGGAGATAGCCCTTTTTAGACCCATGAACCCTCATTCTCGGACTCAAACTCGCTGCTATATGGTTATGTTTTGCCGTTTTTTCTTGCACGTGATTGATTCGAGCTTCAAAGTGTGAGTGCTTTTTGGCCAGCTATAGTGTCATCTGATTTGGGATTTCAATGATGCTTTCACATGATAAACGTGTGGACTATCACAATGGTGGTGGATTTGTTGCCTTGAAGTGTGGATTGTGACTTGCTCGAACCGTGGTTCCTTCTCCTTTTGACGCGAGTCAAGCCGAGGGTTGCTCGTCTATTTTCCCGGTTACTCGGATTAGAAACCTTCCTGCTCTCACTCATCCTCGTCCTTTTGACACGGGTCAAGTCAAGGGTCGCTTGCCTATTTTCTCGGCTACTTGGACTAGAGCTTGGACGGTGTGAAGTTTTCCCGTCCCAACCAACCGCAAGGGTACCGCATTGGCGGAGCAGACTCGTACCATGTCGCCTCGAAGTGCTAGCCTCCACAAGCTCCACATAACCATACATCCTGAGTTCGGTCTTTGAATGATCTGTCGGGTCTCTCTAGGGCATTTCTATCAACTCCACATCCCTGTTTATCTCAACTAACAAAGGCACGCAAAAATTTTAAGATCACATGTTAGTCGCACAAGTCAATTTTCACCAAAGACATGCATGTAATCTGCTCTATCTATTTCACCTAATCATTATCCAATACTGCAAGTCTAGGAAATAGTGAAGAATCATGTACAAAATTTTTAAAAATGACCCGAAATGTGCTGACTCTGTGCAGGGTGCATGAAATAAACGTGCTGACTCGATAACTGACTCTCCCACCCCACACTTTTGAAATAAGCCGTGTCCTCACGGTACGACTTAAATCAAGACTCACAATGCATGCAATAAATAGATAAGGAAAGGAAAAGGGTAGAACGAGACTCCCCTGGGATGTAGACGGTGGTCGGCTGAACTCGGATCAAATCCGGAGGCTAAAATGAGTAACACGGCCGGTATCATGCGAAGCTCGCTAGGCTCGGACGAGGTCCGGATCTGATGGTGCGCTGCCCGGCTAAAATACGTAGCTCCAAGGGTAAAATGCGTAGCTCGCAAGTAAAATGCCAGCTGACTAGGTCTAATCCCTGCAAAATGAAACCAATTTCCTTCCAAGGTACAATGTGATAATAAAGACTCAGAAATAAACATAGTAAAATAAATAAACTAAAATGCAAACCGTGCAGGGCTGCCTCCCTGCGAGTGCCTTTGTTTAACGTCGTTGGCTCGACAGTACCTCCTCTATGTGTCGGGAGGCTCATCAAGGTCAATCTCCTGTGCTGGTGCCTCGATCTCTCCGTGGTAGTGCTTCACTCGTTGCCCATTGACTTTGAAGCGTCGGCCATCTGTTAAGCACTCTAGCTCGAGCGATCCATAGTTGAAAACTCTCGTCACTGTATATGGCCCTGTCCATCTCGACCGCAACTTGCCGGTCATCAATCGTAGGCGTGATGAAAAGACCAAAACCTGTTGGCCAACCTCGAAAGTGCGCCTAAGGATGAATTTGTCATGATAGAGCTTGGTCCGCGCCTTGTAGTCTGTTTGGCTCTCGTAAGCCTCTAGGCGCAGCTCCTCAAGCTCACATAGCTGCAATCTCCTGTCTAGCCCGACTGCCTGTAAATCTGGGTTGCACTTCTTCAGTGCCCAATACGCCTTGTGCTCGAGCTCAACCGGCAAGTGGCATGCCTTCCCATAGACCAACCGAAAAGGCGAGGTGCCTATCAGTGTCTTGTAGGCTGTCTTGTACGCCCAAAGTGCCTCATCTAACCGCTGGCTCCAATCCTTCCTGTTCGGTCCTACCATCTTCTCCAGAATTCCCTTAATTTCGCGGTTGGAGATCTCCACTTGCCCATTCGTCTGGGGGTGATATGCAGTGGAAGTCCGGTGGTGAACATGGTAGTGCTTCAGTGTGGAAGCCATCATTCGGTTGCAGAAGTGTGTTCCCTGATCGCTGATAATGGCCTTAGGTACTCCGTACCTGCAAAAGATGTTAGTGCGCAACAAGTCTATGACAGTTTTAGCATCATCACACCTAGTGGCCTTGGCCTCTACCCACTTGGACACATAATCAACTGCAACTAAGATATAAGAATACCCACCAGAAATAGGAAAAGGGCCCATAAAGTCTATCCCCCAAATGTCAAACACATCATTCACTAATATGGGGACCTGTGGCATCTCCTGTCTGGCCGAAATATTACCTACACGCTGGCATCTATCGCATCTCTTACAATGGTCGTAGGCATCTCTAAAAACATGTGGCCAAAAGAATCCACTATCTAAAATCTTCCTAGCCGTTCTCCTAGGGCCAAAGTGGCCACCACATGCATGCTCATGGCAAAAACTGATAACTGAAGCAATCTCATCATCGGGGATGCACCGTCTAAGAATCTGATCTACACCTATTTTCCACAAGTACGGATCATCCTACACATAGTATTTCGAATCATGCTTCAATTTCAAACACTGTGCCCTAGAATATGAGGGTGGGAACTTACCTCCTACCAGGTAGTTCACTAGGGGAGCGAACCATGGCATCTTACCCGAAATAGCATACAAGTGCTCATCTGGAAATGTCTCGGTAATCTGCCCGGCATCCTCCTCTCGGATAAGGCGGCTCAAGTGATCTGCCACTGTGTTCTCTATGCCCTTCTTGTCCCTTATCTCCACGTCAAACTCCTGTAGGAGCAGGATCCACCTAATGAGCCTCGGCTTTGCCTCCTTCTTCGTCATTAAGTACCTAATAGCTGCATGGTCAGAATAGACAACAACTTTAGTACATAGCAAATAAGACCTGAATTTCTCCAAGGCAAAGACCACGGCTAGCAGCTCCTTCTCTGTGGTCGAATAGTTCTTCTGGGCCACGTCCAGTGTCCTCGAAGCGTAGTAGATCACCACGGGCTTCTTGTCCACCTTCTGACCGAGAACTGCTCCTACAGCATAATCGCTCGCGTCACACATAATCTCAAAGGGCTGTGTCCAGTCCGGAGCTCTAATGATGGGCGTGCTGGTTAGGGCCTCCTTCAGCTCGTCAAACGCTGCCCTGCACTGATCTGTAAACTCAAAAGGAATGTCTTTCTACAAGAGGTTAGATAAAGGCAGCGCCTTTTTCGAAAAATCCTTAATGAATCTGCGATAGAAACCAGGATGCCCCAAAAACGACTTAATATCACGAACTGTGGAGGGATATGGCAGAGTAACAATCAAATCTATCTTAGCCTTGTCCACCTCTATACCCTCATGCGAAACTATGTGACCGAGCACGACTCCATGAGTAACCATAAAGTGACACTTTTCATAATTGAGTACCAAATTCATCGAAACACATTGTGCTAAAACTGTACTCAAATGATCTAAACATGCATCAAAAGTGTCACCGTGCATAGTAAAGTCATCCATAAACACCTCAATAAATGAACCTATCATGTCAGAAAAAATACTAGTAACGACCCGCTGAAAAGTGCCGGGTGCGTTACACAAGCCAAAAGACATCCGGCGAAAAGCAAATGTGCCGAATGGACATGTGAAGGTCGTCTTTTCCTGATCCTCGGGTGCTATGGGAATCTGATTATAGCCTGAAAATCCATCTAGAAAACAAAAATAAGGCTTACCTGCCAAGCGGTCGAGCATTTGATCAATGAATGGAAGAGGAAAGTGATCCTTGCACGTAACGGCGTTCAGCTTCCTGTAGTCTATGCACATGCGCCATCCATTCTTGACTCGAATCGTGACCATCTCGCCCTCGGCGTTCTTCTCCACTGTGATCCCTGTCTTCTTCGGCACAACATGTACCGGACTTACCCACTAACTATCCGAGATAGGGTAGATCACATCTGCATCCAACAGCTTCTGAATCTCCTTCTGGACAACCTCCATCATAATCGGGTTCAGTCTGCAATGAGGCTCCCTCGAAGGCCTAGCTCCATCCTCCAACAATATCCGATGCATACAAACTGCCGGGCTGATTCCCTTGATGTCGGCTAGTGTCCATCCAATGGCTAGTTTGTGCTCGGTCAGCACTCCAATCAACCTCTGCTCCTGATCTTCCTCAAGACCGCTTCTGATGATGACCGGCAGCGTGCTATTCTCCCCTAAGAATGCATACTTCAAGTGACTAGGTAGAGGCTTCAACTCAACTGTAGGTGCCTGCACAACAGAAGGCAAACACACTTGTGATTTAAATAACCGAATTGCATTAACCTCATACCTCGGTGTGAGTGGCTGGGCGATCTCCAGCTGATCTAGGGCATCCATGATCGTCTCTGTATGCTCATATGAATCCTCGGTCGAGTATACTGCCTCCTCGATCACCTGCTCTAGTGGGTCGGTCCCTCTCTCTGGATGTACCTCCTGGACAAGATCGTCCAAGGTGTCTAAGGCATGAACCGCCTCGTACTCTGTGGGATGCTTCATGGCCCTGAAGATGTCGAAACTGAACACCTCCCCCTCGACTTCCATGGAGAGTGTCCCACTGTCGCAATCTATCTTCATTTTTGACGTCTTGAGGAACGGTCGGCCGAGTAGGATGGGTGCATGATCGGTTGGGCCACTGTTCTCCATCTTGAGCACATAGAAGTCGGCTGGGAATACTAGCTCTCCCACCTGTACGAGCACATCCTCGATCTTGCCCTCGGGCTGCTTGCATGACCTGTCCGCCAACTGTATAGTAAGACCTGTAAGCTCAAGAGGTCCAATGCGCAAACAGGAGTATATGGAATAAGGTAAAACATTGATAGATGCACCGAGATCAAGCATGCAATTCTCTATCCTAATGTTACCGATCGTGCAGGGAATGGTGTAGGTGCCTGGATCATCGCATTTTGGTGGCACCTTGCGCTGAATCACCGCTGAAACATTCCTGCTCATGAGCTCCTGGTCGGGCTGGGTTCCTCTTCGTCTGTTTGTGCACAACTCCTTTAGAAACTTGGAGTACCTCGGGATCTGCTTGATGGCCTCGAGAAGTGGAATGTTGATTTCTACCTTGCTGAATAGCTCCCACACTTCCCTGTCCATCACATACTTCTTCGGAGCTCGAACCTGCACAGGAAAAGGCAAAGGTACCTGGACGTTAGAATGCTCGGTCACTGGGACTAGGTCTGGTCGAGAGACTGGAGTCTCGTCCTCTGGATCCTGTCCGGCCAAGTCCTGGCTGTAGGTGTCGGGCTCGGCCACTGCTTCTTAGGGCTCTGGAGGGCTGTCTTCCTCGGATGGCCTAGATGCCCCTCGTCCACTCCTCAACGTGACTGCACTGACATTCCCCTTTGGATTCGGAATGGTCTGCGAGGGTAGTCGTCCAGCGTTCAGATTGCTTGCGAGGTCTGAGACTGTCGCATTGAGCTGGGACATCTGTTTCTTCAATTCGGCAATGTCTCCTTTGGTCGTGGCCCGATCCTGGATCACGGCTGAGGCCAGATCCTTTATCATGTCCTCGAGAGCTTTGTTGAGGCTGTGATTGTTCGGGCCTTGCTGATTGTTGAGAGGTCCTCGGTGCTGGTACTGGCTAGGCCCATTTTGCTGATACTGACGATGAGGAGGCTGGTAGGGCTGTTGATTCTGCTGAGGTGCTCCCTGCTGTGCTGGCTGCGCCTAATTCTGCTGGTTGTTGCTCCTCCAGGGCTGTCCATTGGTTCCTTGATTGGGCGCTGCTGCGCCATACTGTCTGACTGGCCCTGGCTGATTGCCATTACTCTGATAATTGCCCATTGCATTCACATCAGCCTGGTTGTCTGCTGCTAAGGTAGGGCACTCGTCCGTCTTGTGATCTGTAGCTGCACAGAACTCACATGGCTTAACCTGGACTGGTTGCCTTCGGATGACATGTTGCATCAGCTCCCTCATTTCCTTCATTTCTGCGGCCATAGCACTGATTGAGGGTTCAACTTTCGACACGTTCTTTGTTCGGGCATACTCGTCCTCCTTGGTTGACTCATCCTGGAACCGCTCACTTTCTGCCACTGATATGATCTTCTGCTTTACTTTGGCTGGTGTCAGGTTCATGAGATTACCTCCTGCTGAGGCTTCCAACAGCTTCCTTTCTAGCCTGCGTAGTCCATCTAGCATATACTCGACGATGACTTTCTCTGGGAGCTCGAGGTTACAGCAACTCTTTTCCAAGGCCAGGAACTTCTCCACATACTCATACATAGTCTCATTTGGGCCTTGCTTGAGCTCTTGCAACTGCTTCCAGACTTGCGCTGCACGCCCAGCTGGATAGTATTTGCTGACGAATTGCTTTTGCATCTGGTCCCATGTGTAGATACTATCAGAGGGCAAGGATAGAAACCAATCTGCAGCAGCGTCTGTAAGTGAGAAGTAAAACGCCTTCAGCTTGAAGTTTTCGACGTCGGCTCCGTGTAGCTTTAGGTTTAAGCATAACCCGTGATAGCGTGTCAGGTGAGATGTAGCCGATTCCCCCTTGGTTCCAGAGAACTTGGGTAGATGATGGACGACTGAGGTGCTGACTGTTATGGCTGTGAGGTCCGGTCCTTCATAGATAGGCCACATTTGGTCTCTGAAATTGGGAACCGAGAGCTCGCCCATGGTGGGTCCTTCATCTTCGTCCTCTTCATCGTCTCTGACTACTGGCTGGCGTGGGGGTCTCTGAGGTGGTGGGTATGGATGTTGTGGATGGTATGGCAATGGTGGGTACTGTGGTGGGTACTGAGGGTATGGTGGTTGTGGGTACTGTGGATATGGTGGTGGTGGATACTGCTGATATGGTGGTGGATACTGGGGGTACTGTGGATATTGCGGTTGGGGTTGGTTTTGTTGTTGGTTTTGAGGTTGGTTTTGTTGTTGTTGAAATTGTCCCGAGATAGCCCCCCGGATCTCTCCATTCTGTACCTGTTCGACTTCATTATTCTGACTGTTGTCACCGACTATACTTCCTGCGTGAGACATGTTACTAGAATAACAAGCACCGAAATAGAAATACACCAAAATAACAAGCACAGACTAGCAACAAAGGATCCCCAGGAGAGTGGAGGAGTCACAACGGTCTCACTTAAAACCCACACTCCTTAGACTCGTGAGTCTTGGTGACAGGATCCTCTAAAAGCTAGAAATTGGAAATCGAGAGAATCGGAAAACGAAATCGAGGTAGTTGAATAGGGAATCACCGAATAGCAGAGTTCGAAATAAGAAACAAGCAAATAATCGAAAAATTTAAAAGAGAACAAAATTCACCGTGCGTAGCTCCCCGGCAACGGCGCCAAAATTTGACAGGTCGTCGTCGGTACCTGCAAATTTGAATTTATAATTTCCTTACTGTAGACTGTGGGTTAGCACAATGGCAAGCAAGGGTCGAACCCTAGGGAGCTAGATAGTTACTACTTGTTCTGTGAAGAGGAAAGAAAAGACAATTGGGGTGAGTAAACAGTTTAGGAAATAAGTGCAATAAGGAAATAAACGAAGGTGTAATAATCAGAGAGGAATATTCAGGTTAGGGTTTCTAAATTGTGACTAGTTTATCATTGACTTCTAAATATCATGTTTCTAAATTCCTAAGTGTGGTTACTCCCATTCCAAGTTATAACCTAAAATAGGGTCTTTCCGGACCCCTATACCACAATCTACTTCCTTTCCGGGTCGTAGAATTCTAAACCTAGCAATTTAACATTCCATTCCAGATATATTAAATTCGTGCCCTATTTGTTTGTAGCTCTCTAGTATCAAACAAACAGTAAAAATAGAGTTTATATTCCTCGACTAAGTCTAACCTTTCCGGGTATCAACTTAGCTTCGTAATATAAACCGGGATAAAATAGCACAAGGTTTAGTAGAATAACGAAACAAGCATTAAAAACCAAGTCTCAAAACATCGTCACAATGTTAAAACCCTAACCCGAATAGGCGGATTAGTTATACATAGCCATAGAATAAAAACAGTGCATAAAAAGTAAAGACTTCTCTATAATGCCGAGAGTAATAAATTGAGAACTGGCCAGAAGGACTGATGGATGATGAAGATCGAGGAACGCCGAGATGAAGCCTTGGATGATTCTGGTACTCTTGAAAGGCTCGACTTTGGCTTGTATTTATAGAGTAGAATGACGCCCTAGAAGTCGGTTTCTCCTTAGGAATCCTAGTATCTTTCGGTTTAGGTCCAAATCTAGATTAGGAAATATTCCCAAATCTTCTTCTTGAATTATCTTTAGGCAATATCTTTGCTTGGAGATCACGTCATCTAGGGGCTTCTAGAATGTTTCAAAACCGCCTCAAACAACCGCCATGGAAGGAGAGGGAAAAGACGAGCTGGACTCGACTTGGGCTTTGGTCTCTCGCACAGCCGGTCGGACATGCGCTCGGATTGCCGGGCGGATGCTTGGATGGGCGCTCGGGTGCGCGATCGCATGGGAGGTCGGATGGCCGGGCGGATGCACGGGCGCTGGCTGGGATGCTCGATCGGGCGCACGGGCGCTGGAGGTCGGATGGCCCGGCATGGCCGCTCGGACACGCGGTCGGATGCACGGGCGTGGAGCTCAGATGCCGCCTAGGGCGCTCGATCGTCCGCTCGGACGCACGCTCGGACGCGCGCTCGGATGCCTGGGCTGGGAGGTCGGACATCCGGGGGGAACGCACGCTTGCGTCCTCGGGCACTGCTTGTCTTTTCTCGGACGCGGCCTGGCTCCTTCTCGGTCCTCCCTCAATTTCTTCGGGCAATCTTCATTTTTCCTCGGGCAATCTTCATTTTTCCTCGGGCAATCTTCTTCTCAAATGCATATAAACCGATCATAAACTCCTTGTGATGTTTTTGGCTCCAAAAGCCGCCTTTTGAGTATGATTCCTCTTAGAGCCTCCAAATTACCTGAAATGCGAAACAACACTAAGAAGTAACTGTTTGCATATAAAAGTACTAGAATTGGTGGGATTTGATGACTCGATGAGTCGTATAAATACGGCTCATCAGCTGTAAATGGGTATTTAAATTTAAGGAGGGAATTCCAGGGGTAGAGAAGCCAAGATATAAGGCTAGGTTAGTGGCAAAAGGTTTTACACAAAGGGAAGGTGTAGATCTTAATGAGATTTACTCTCCAGTTGTTAAGCATAGATCAATAAGGATTGTTCTGTCTATTGTTGCTCATTGTAACTTAGAATTAGAACAGCTTGACGTTAAAACTGCTTTTCTATATGGGAGTCTTGATGAAACCATTTGCATGTCACAACCTGAATGTTTTATATCTGGAAATGCTGAGAACTCTGTTTTCTGCTTAATAAATCCTTGTATGGTCTTAAAATGTCTCTTAGACAATGGTATAAAAGATTTGATGAGTTTATGATGAGCTGTGATTTTAAAAGATCAAGTTATGACTGGTGCATTTACTTTAAATACTGGGATAATGGTTCTGCCATTTATCTATTGTTATATGTTGATGACATGTTAATTGCAAGTGATAGTATGCAGTTAATTTCTGATCTTAAAGAACAGCTTAATGCTCAGTTTGAAATGAAGGACTTAGGTCCTGCAAAGAAAATACTGGGAATGGAGATTGTGAGAGACAGAGGTAAGAGAACTTTGTTCTTGAATCAAACTGATTATCTGTGCAAACTGGTAAGGAAGTTTGATATGTCTAATGCTAAATCAGTTCTGATCCCTTTAGCACAACACTTTAAATTGACTAATGATCAGTGTCCAAAGACTGAGTCTGAGCTTGAATATATGAGTAATGTGCCATATGCAAATGCTGTAGGATGTCTTATGTATTCTATGGTGTGTACTAGGCCTGATATAGCTCATAGTGTAAGCATGATAAGCAGGTTTATGTCTAAGCCTGGTAAGGCTCATTGGGAGGCTGTGAAATGGGTATTGAGATATGTTAAAGGGAGTACGGGAAAGGGGCTAATGTTTGGAAGGGCTAATGCTAACAGTGATATTAAAATGCGATTTGTAGACTCTAATTTTGCAGGATGTCTAGACTCCAGAAAATCCCAGACAGGATATGTTTTTACTGTCTATGGAACTACTGTTAGCTGGAGGGCCGGACTTCAAGTTCTGGTGACGCTCTCAACCACTGAAGCAGAGTTCGTGGCTGTTAGTGAAGCTGTGAAGGAAGCTCTGTGGCTCAAGGGAGTGCTAGCAGAGTTAAAGCATCCCCAGCAGTGTATCAAGATAGGCTGCGACAGTCAAGGTGCAATCCATCTTTCGAAGCATCAGGTTTTCCATGAGCGCTGCAAACACATTATGTGAAGCTGCACTTTGTGAGGGAGATCATCGAGACAGGAGCCATTGAAATGATGAAGATTGATACGGAGGAAAACCCAGCAGACATGCTGACCAAAGCAGTTCCCAGCACAAAATTCCAACTGTGCTTGGAACTGATCAGCATGGATGAAACAGGCTAAAGAAGCCTGAACCAAGACGATCTGGAGGATCATCAACTCAAGGTGGAGATTGTAAATGTGAGTTGGTGATCTCAGCTTTCAACCGGAGTGGAGCTGAGCCGGAGACGGTGGAGCAAGGCGGCCTGAATCGGTGCTTGAAGGTGGCTACTCAACTAGCGTGAATAAAGTTGAAGTTTGAAGATCTGAAGTAACCAGCCGACCGGCCAGGAAGAACCAGCCGACCAGCCAGCCGACCGGCCAGCTAGTGAAGATTCTGTAAAGACTAAAACTTGAGGGGCTGTGTTGTATTTATGTAGAACTTGAGGGACTGATGTGTGAGGCGCGCGTCTGGATTTGTATTTGAGAACTCAAAACCCAGAATTGGGATTAGGGTTCTAAACACGAGCGAAGAGAGCTGATAGCGTAGAGAGTGATTGAAGCTATTCGACTGCAATTGCTTGAGGCTAGGAGTTCGTCTGTGATCGTTGAAGGCTCCGATTGGTTCGATTACATCAATAAGATCGTCTTGGTTGCTGGATTAGGTTTGGTCATCCCGACCATTCCGAACCAGGGTAAATCTGCTGTGTTTCGTTTTTGTTTTCGGTTGATTGTTTTGCATTGCTGTTCGATCCATACCCTTACAGTAGATTACACTGATTCTCGAGTACTGGAGGATACTACACTATGTGAAATTCAATCCCTACGGACATTTCACTTATGCACGGTTTGTTCGGTTGTGAATATTTTAACATTAAAGAGTATATCCCTAAAATGGGGAGGATTGTTGGAGATTTTAGGGATTCATGTCCAGGATTCAACCGGCCGGCTCAGACAAAGCCATTGAGCTCAACCGTCCGGTTGATAAGCTCAGAGAATTGCAATGTTTGGTTGTATGATTGAGCCGGCCGGCTCGGCAAATGGCAAAAAGCTCAGCCGGCCGGCTGAGGGCAGTTTTCTGTCCAAAAGTTGCGATCTTTTGGCAGTTTTCTAAGAATAAAACTGCTCTTTTTTGGGCATAATCTGTACGAAAAAAGTGGCAGAGGTGAGCATGAAAAAGCTCTGAGTTTTTCTCCTTCTATGGATATCAATTTCATATTGATTCGTATACTCGTGAGACAACCTTTTATCATTCCTTGTACATAGCGTTTGTTTTATCCCAGTACATATTTCATATTGAATAATACTGTATTTGAAAAAAGCGTAATTGATACGTGACTCAAATAGCATCCAAGTCAAGTTTTATTCGTTGATTCAAGGCCCTGGAGAAGACGCAGCACCTACAAGACGTGGGTCTAGTCCTTCTTGATCCTCTCAGCGTCACCAGTCGGCAGCTTTCCAAAATCAAAATCAACCAATCTAAAAATCCACTTGAAAGCAAACATATAAAAGATAGTCCTGAGCAGCTTCATAACCCAATTAGACCCATTCCCCTGAACCCACCCGGAGAGATACGACCCGACTATCAGCCCCGTCACCCGCCACCTCCGCTCCTTGGCATACTCTTCTAGCGCCCTCGGCACATCCATCGGCTCAACCCTCTGCCCATTTTTCAAAAATGACAAGCCAATGTGTCGGCTAAGGACAACTGAATCTTCCAAAGCCGCGCACCCTCCTTGACCCAAATCGGGTGTCATCGGGTGCATTGCGTCCCCTGCTACAGTAATATTGTCTTTGCTTAACTTGTGCAAAAGGACGTGATGCGGACGGCGGAACATGAGCGGAGCCCAAGATAGGGACGACGGATCCGAATGCTCGACAATTTTTCTGTATTGGGATGGGAAGTCCTTAGCGAAGTGATCGAGTATTGCTCTCTGGATCTCGCTCGGATCGGTTTTAAACTTGTCTTCTCTACCAGTAGTGGAGTATTTTGAAGTGAAGAACCAATAAACCTCTTGAGCATTTATGGCCGACATTCCAGCTCGGAGATTCGGAGCAAGAAATTGTTCCACGGAATACGACATTCCATGTCCAGTAGGAAATTTTGATAGGCCGCGAACTGCCCATCTTCCTGACTCCACCGGATCGCTCAGTCCGAGCATTTTGGCTACAAGTGAGTGCACTCCGTCACAACCGATAAGAATCTTACTTCTAATGATGGTTCCATCGGTCAAATGCACAATGGCTATTTTTTGGCCATTTGATGCAGTGGTCTCGGATTGAATGGATGCTAGTTTGGAGCAGTACCGGATTGATTCGGACGGTAGCTCTTCTGCCAAGGCTTCAAGTAATACTTTGCGATGCACGGCACGAACTCCTCCGTCTTTCATTGGACTAAATAGTGAATAGTATCATCTTCATATCAGGATCAAATTAAGCAGTGCAGTTGTTAGTAAAGATTGAATCAATGACATTGAATTGAGTCTCAGTACCTGTTTGTCCTCGCAAAATCGATCTCTCGAGTTGCTCCAGTGGTAACATCAGTAATCCTTCCTCTGTAAATAAATCAAGATAAATGCATTCATGTTTATAATTACGATAAAAGTGATCTAGAATTTAGGATATGGTGCAAACTATAAACCGATGAATTATGGTACATTTTCTATGAATTATGTCACATTTTAGAAAAATAACATATAATTTGTTTGGATAAAATCATATCATATTTCGTAATAAGTGTACCATAATTCGTCGATTTATAATTCACACCAAAAATTAAGTTTTCATCTGATTTTGACTCATAGATATTTTATCATAGTTGAAAATAAATGACTATTGAAAAGGTGAAATACAGAAAATGGCAGTGTAGGACTGACTTGGCGTGTGGAGGGTACAAAGGGGCCAACTTGTGAGCAACACCAAGGGCCTCAAGCGCCCTCCAAGCATTGCCAGCTAATGACAAAGACGAGCCGGTGGTTCTGAGCTCATTCGACTTTTCCAGCACCAATGCTCGAACCCCAACTCTCTTCAGCCCCAGCGCGGTGGCCAGTCCGGCTATGCCTCCGCCAACAATCACCACATCCTCCTCAATAACAACTTGAGACATTTTATCAGCAACTCCAATCCTGTAATGCCTCACTGAAATTCAAATCAATTCAGACAGAGATTTATAATGGTGGAGATTTATAATGAACAAGGCTTGGCAGACACGTTATGAAGAGGACAAAAGAGGAACATGCTGCGTTGGTTGATCAGACAGAGACAGCAAATGCAGACACCAAATAAAAGAGGAACATGCTGCGTTGGTTGATTGATCAGACAGAGACACCAAATGAGACTTTTCTTTTAAGTTGGACTTTTTTTTTTTGATTTTTTGAAATTTTTAAGTTGGACTTTTGACTAGTCATAGAAGAGTTTTCCAAGGCTCCAAGCTTCCGGCTGCGAAACTTTTCGTCGTATATGGCGTTGGGTGACTGTGATTGGACTTCCATAAAGCATCAAAGATTTGCTAATCAGTAATCAGTGACGCAAACTACTACGTAGTATTTTTTTTATTTTATATTATTTTATTTTTTTTGATTAAGTGACTTTTGCCCTCGGAGTGATTCGAACTCGATACCTTTGGTTCCGGACTATGAGTGCCTACCACCGGACAACTCACTCTCGTCCAAACTACTACTCCCTCTGTCCATCAATGTTTGTCCACTTTCCTTTTTGAGCGTCCCCTAATATTTGTCCACTTTCCTTTTTGAGCGTCCCCTAATATTTGTCCACTTTCCTTTTATATACATAATTCAATAATCAAATAATCTTCTCTTTCCTACCAAAAAAATTATTTGTATTTAAAAATTATACTTTCCTCCACTTTCCATCTCTTATTATCATTTATTTACTATACGGGACCTACATTCACATACACTCTCCTCCACTTTTTCTCTATCATTGTCCTTTATTTACTTTTCTTAATTCCCGTGTCCATTGTCCTTTTGGACAAACAAAGTGGGACGGAGGGAGTAGTATTTATTTATCAAAAATAAAAATAAAAAAGGACGCAAGCTACTATTTTACTGTCAACGTCATTAAGTTAACTTCTTTACTCCTTTCCCGGGTGCGTATAATTATTTACATGACATATAGATGCAGGAAGCCAGGAACACAATGTTTTGTCACAAAACTTGTGTAGAGTGAAAAGACCAAATTGGGTCCGTTTAGGGGTTAACATTTAGCAGCACGGCTTAAAAACCCTACACGATGTCCTATGATATATGAGCTCTAAGGTCGGTCTGAGTCTGTCCTTGGAGCCAAAAAGTTCTAAATGTTTAAAGTCAAATAAACGTCATTATTTCAAAATCATGTTCGACCCTCGACTCTAATCTAAACTACGACTCAATTATTTAGCTCGACTCTGTCGCCTAAAAAGTTCAACTTAATTACGTCCTGACAATGTTGTACTCGGGCCCGACCTAAAAGAAGTCCGACCGCTAAATCATTTCATATTTTAACTTTATATATCAATTACTTAGTCACTTAGATTAATTATTTTATTAAAACATTTTCATGTAATGGTAGATGAGAGCATGTGAGAAGGACATCTTAGATTAGAAATGAGAAAATATATTATCCATCCGATCAATTAATATACGGTTTGGATTAGGATTGATTTAAATTAAAATTTGTATTTATTTAATGATTAAGTACACTTAAAGGGCAAATTAGGAATCAAAAAATCAATCGAAATCGAAATCCTGCGTTTCACTCATCCTAATCCCTAAACCTCCAAAAATCAAAACTACCAAATCAATGCATAGCAATGATCTCATGGCGACGCCGAGAAGAAGCTGCGAACTGAACCAAGCTAATGCGTATCAATGATGAGAACACCAATTACATTTGTTTAGCTCCTGTTAACAAGGTGCTAAACATGGTTTGTTGTTGGATCGACGAACTAAAGTCACACGCATTTTCTTGTCATCTCGCAAGAGTGAAGGACTATCTTTGGTTTGCTGAAGATCGATGGAATGAAGATGCAGGTTGAGCTTTATGAATATTTTCAGATAGTTTCGTGTTGAATTTCATTATAAATATAATTTGGCTAAATATTTGTGCCAGGAAAAATGAATTGACAGGGATACAATGGGTCACAACTGTGGGATACAATTTTTGCGGTTCGTAGTCTTGTATATAAAATAGGTAGCCTTGTATATAACATTCGTATATAAAATTGGTAGCCTTGTATATAACATTCGTAGTCTTGTATATAAAATTGGTAGCCTTGTATATATCATTCGTATATAAAATTGATATCCTTGAATATAACATTCGTAGTCTTGTATATAAAATTGGTAACCTTGTATATAACATTCGTATATAAAATTGGTAGTCTTGTATATATGTTATAACATTCGTAGTCTTGTAAATAAAAATGGTAGCACTGTTTGTGATGTTTTCTTTGAACTACAATAAAATTCTGTTTAAGTTAATCAAAATTCGTATACACTGTTGAATTATTGTTCAGAAACGGGAGAAGATCGAAAGCGACTTGCACAAGCAATTGCGAATTGAAAAAAGATACGAATTGATTCCGAAAACAATAGGATCTAAAAACAGCTACGAATTGATTCCGAAAAAATAGTACGCATTATATGCAATGCATGCAGTCTGAGTCGGTTACGAATTATATGTTGAAAACTGCGCATTATATGCAATACATGCAATCCGAGTCGGTTACGAATAATATATTGAAAACTACGCATTATGAATGCATGCAGTCTGAGTCCGCTACGAATTATATGTTGACAACTACGTCTGGTCATGCATATGTTGTCGTCACACCTCATGATGGCCTTCATGTGATGGCCAACAATAAAAAATGGTGAAGAAGCTACAGACAACAAACACAGCCATCACGTGTAGGAGTTTTGGGTTGAAACCGGCACTGGCAGTGCCGCCGGTTCATTGAAAAAAAGGGCAATACTGATAAAATCCTCACTGATATTTCATAGACTAATATTCTTTACATGTCCCTTAATTCCTGCTGAGGGGCCGACTCTTGAATTAAGAAGCCAGCAACGACACTTTATCGCCTAGAAACAGCCCGCTTTAGTCTTTAACCAAAGCACTGACTTGGAACCCCGCTAGGGGTACAACTCGAGCTGAATTTATTAGCACCTTCAACCACTTTAATTTGCTCACGAACCGTATCCACCCAAACGCTAGCGTATCTGATACTGAATAGTTCTGGGTGAAGGCGGGGATGGTAGTGGCATCTCCAGCTGCGACGGTCAGTACCATTCGGATCGGATGATCGTCTATATATGGTAGTGGCATTGTCCACTGGATGGTTTGGACAGGAGATTAGATGTTTTCATAACATTGTTATTAATGGAAATGGAAGAAGAATGGCTGCTACGGTCGTGGACGAGTGTATTAATTATAAAGTACGACAAGTATATAAGCACTCATTGAATAAGTAAACTAGCAAAGTAAGAAAAATGGAGGTTCTGGCGTACCATAGCCCATAACTAAGCAAAGTAACTAAATGTCCCAGGCCAGTAACACAATGTTAAATTTGGACTCGACAAGGGAAGCCCAACTGATGGACCAAAAACAACAAGAAAGTCTAGAAGAGTAAAAGAATGTGAATTTGAACTTGCTAGATATTTTGGTAGAAAGTATTTAGAGGGGAACTTACAAACACGAGGATAGAAATGATCTCCTCCATTCATAAGAGATATCGATGCATATAAAAGGAGTGGAGTTCATATACATCATTGTTCTAAAAATTCTCCGTCCAGATCCAGACAGCTTATGTTCGATTTAGAAGATAAACTTAAAACCGTTCCTATATTATACAATTTCTTTTGATAAGTAACTCAATCATTTAATAATTGACCAGACATCTCATAGTATAATTTTTAAGAATATATCTAACGTCTGTATTATATAATATTAGGAAATAGATATATCATAAATAAATATTAAGGTCTCCACGGTGACTATTAAGGTCTCCACGGTGAAAACCAATGGTTGTGTACGCACTACGGGCGGGTATTTTTAGATGAAGAGCGCATATTGACCGACCATTAGTCAAGGGAGTAACACAAATAATGTCGATAGATCGACAAAAGCAAATGCCTCATTGTTGGGGAGAGGGGAGGAGAAGGCCGCATAGCTGTTGTAGCGACATACATGATGCGAAAATTTGTGCGCTTGGGGTAATGGACTTGCACTCTCATACGGAAAGTCTTCCTCACACGCCTCTCCGGAAGTGGTAAACTGGGCCAAACAACAAATCCTTCCAACCACTGCCTACAACCTCGAGTAAAAGAATACTTTGGTAGAACAATCACGACATATCAATGAACACGAATTGTTTTACCTTTTAATCCAAAAAAAACAATGAAACAAGATAGCACAGCAAACAATAACCTCACTGACACTACACAACAAAACAAGCTCAGGTTTTCCTAAGAACAACTAAAAATGTGATGGATCTGATTTTCTCAACTCTCATTTCCACATCTATAAACTTGCAATAGTTTTCAAATAGATCATTCACAATCCCTTGTCCGAAATGTTGCGATATCATGGATTCTTGGACTGCTCTGATGCCCGCCGAGCATCTTTTTCCATAACTCAAATTGGATCCGCTACTTCCATCATTTTCTATATCAAACAGTTCGAAGTTGTCTATCTCAAAGTCACCTTGTTTTACCACTTGCTCTTCAATTTCATTCTTGCTTGGGGCATAGAAATGCACTTCATATTCGTCGAGTTTTTCCTTCGTTATCTTTCCCTGTACAAAAATGATAAACTTAGTATATAGATGGCATTCATAGTTTTTGTAAATACTCAAATTTGAAGGAAGATAGCTACCTCGGATGCTAACTTAGCGAACGATCTTCTAAGAAGTTCCCATAGGAACGAATTGCCTCGGTCAATGTGTTCTGAGCCTATCCGGCCAAGAAATATAAGTACCATTCTTCCTCCAGCCACAACTTCTTCAGATCTTAATTGTAGAAAAGACAAAAAATCTTGCTTAAATTGGTCGTAGTAAATCATTGAAACTACTGGAGGGCTTGAACTTGTGATGCTAATACTCCCATTGTTTATGGACTTGCCGTGATCATCATACAAGCCCGGTGGAACCTACACAGGTACTCCTTCATTTTTAGAATATTCCAGAATGCAATTATTTAAGATGAGAAGGAAACATTTAGAAGCAGACTAAACTCACCCGGGAGAGCCAATGCAAGCAATAATTTGAGTGCACAAAGTGGATAGAGTTTTTAGGGAAGAGTCTGGTATAGAAGGATCCAGCACAGGCTGCGATGAAAACAGAGCTGCGCCTACTCATACCGTTCTGTTTCTCCATATTCTCATAAAATTCTGGCAATGATTTAAATACTGAGTTAAAATCATTGCTTGGCAAATCATTTAAATAAATCTGGAATTCTGGCTCTGCACATCTCATCTTGCAGCTCTCTGACTCTACAGTGTCTATAAAACTTTCGACTACTGTCATCGTGTTAGGACCAGAAGAGCAGCCTAAATCAGCCATGTTGACGGTGGCAGGAGATAGCTTTTGGTACATGTCCTGAATTGCTTCATTTGTGATGTGTTTCATCATATCTGATGCCTTCATCTGATGAAATTGAAAACAGAATATTAGCAAACGAAAAAAGTAACTCTAGTAACTTATGACCTTGTAAATAAAGTGACCTGAATAGATGAGTTTTTGGCATAGCTGGTATTGCCTTCGCCGCCTGTCATGTGAAAGAGCTTCTCGACATCCATGGCTTTTGGCTCTCTGATCTTCGCTCGTGTTTTTCTAGTTTGGTAAAAAGTATTTTTTTTCTGGTGGTCTCTGGTCGCTTGTTATAAGCAAAAAGTGGAGTCCTATTATTTCTTGTGCCTACAAATCTCACTACATCTTCATGGGAGAAATTATTCGGTTTGTCTGAGACCTGTAACTATTAGATGTATTTGGTGGGATTATTGTTCCTTCTGCCACATAAATACAAAATATAGAACAAATGAATAAAAAAAATTAAAACAGAAGTACTTCTCACTTTTATTTTCTCATTCCCAAAATTAATTAGTGGTATACCAATAATTCCCTTATATGTTTGAACATAATTGTTGATCATTGTGATCTTGACATTCATATCTCTCAGAGTCTCAAAACATTTTACATATGAAGCAAATTGGTCATTTTTGCTTTTGCTTGGAAAGTTTATATGTCTAAGATACTGTTTTGTACACACTGTACTTGGCAAGAAAAGAAAAAGATAGGCTCGAATCTGATGTTCTGTAGAATTATTATTTTTCAATAGTTGGAGGGGTTGCTCTCATGATGGCCTCCAAGGAGGAGGAACCTGCCAAAAATGGATCATCTTGATTTCCAAGAAAATAGTATCTTATCTTTCATGTGACGGCCAAAAATAAAAAATGTGAAGAAGCTGCAGGCAACAAACACTGCCATCACGTGTAGGAGTTTTGGGTTGAAACCGACACTGGCATGCCGGTTCATTGAAAAAAAGGGCAATACTGATAAAATCCTCACTGATATTTCATAGACTAATATTCTTTACATGTCCCTTAATTCCTGCTGAGGGGCCGACTCTTGAATTAAGAAGCCAGCAACGTCCGACACTTTATGGAACCCAAGAAAATCCCATCGCCTAGAAACAGCCCGCTTTGACCAAAGCACTGACTTGGAACCAACTCGAGCTGAATTTATTAGCACCTTTCAACCACTTTAATTTGCTCACCAACCGTATCCACCCAAACGCTAGCGTATCTGACACTGAATAGTTCTGACGCTAGCGTATCTGACACTGAATAGTTCTGGTGAAGGCGGGGATGGTAGCTGCGACGGTCAGTACCACTCGGATTATCGTAATGGCATTTGTCTACTGGATGGTTTGGACAGGGGATTAGATGTTTTCATAACATTGTTATTAATGGAAATGGAAGAAGTGTGGCTGCTACGGTCGTGGACGAGTGTGTTTCTACAAATGGGTGCGATCAGGAGCATGACTATCAGCGTCCATGTCCAAATAACGCTGTTGATGCGTCGCAGGCTGTATGGGACGCGTTGGGAGTGTCGCCTGACGACTCGGGAGTCATAATTATAACTTGGGCGCTGATACCTAGTGAGCCTCGATTCAACGCTCTTGTTTTGTCTTCAGAAAAATATGTTTGTTACAAAAAACATAATAGTTGTTTGGAGCTCGTCTACAGCTGAAAATATCTTACATAGATCGTGTAGTCATATACCCATATTAAGTACAACAAGTATATAAGCGCTCACTGAAAAAGTAAACTAAAGCAAAGTAAGAAAAATGGAGGTTCTGGCGTACCATAGGCCATAGCCCATAACTAGCAAAGTAACTAAATGTCCCAGTAACACTATGTTAAATTTGGACTCAACAAGGGAAGCCCAACAGATGGACCAAAACCACCAAGAAAGTCTAGAAGAGTAAAAGAATGTACACCTTTTTTTTTCTTTTTTTTTTGATAGGTAAAAGAATGTACACTTGAACTTGCTAGATATTTTGGTAGAAAGTATTTAGAGTGAAACTTATAACACGAGGATAGAAATGATCTCCTCCATTCATAAGAGATATGGATGAATATAAAAGGAGTAGAGTTCATATACATCATTGTTCTAAAAATTCTCCGTCCAGGCCGCTTAGGTTCGATTTAGGAGATAAATTTAAAACTGTTCCTATATTATACAATTTCTTTAATAACTCAATCAAATGAATATTTGACCAGACATCGTATAATTTTTAAGAATATACCGGGTTAGGTTCCGGTAAGAAGTGTACTTTTGGTGAGAAATAAGAAGTAATCTCGTCCATTCATTTTTGTCATCAATGACTATGATTAATTTACATATTTCGTAGCTTTTCAAAAGATAATTCTTAGCATTACATAATTCGTAGTTTTCAAAGGATAATCCGTAGCAGTATGTACATTCTTTTACTCTTCTAGACTTTCTTGGTGGTTTTGGTCCATCTGTTGGGCTTCCCTTGTTGAGTCCAAATTTAACATAGTGTTACGGGGACATTTAGTTACTTTGCTAGTTATGGGCTATGGCCTATGGTACTCCAGAACCTCCATTTTTCTTACTTTGCTTTAGTTTACTTTTTCAGTGAGCGCTTATATACTTGTTGTACTTAATATGGGTATATGACTACACGATCTATGTAAGATATTTTCAGATGTAGACGAATTATGTAATATTACGAATTATCTTTTGAAAAGGTACGAAATATGTAAATTAATCATAGTCATTGATGACAAAGATGAATGGATGAGATTACTTCTTATTTCTCACCAAAAGTATCACTTCTCACCTGATCTTTTCCCATCTCAAAAATAAATATTAATCAACTCACTACCTGATTGAGGAGCTTGCCCCATCACTAGGAGGTCAGTCACCGGCTATAGCGTGCTCGCCATTGTCTCATATCATGGAAAACAAAGAAGCAAACGGTGGTTAGTAGATCATCAACAGAGGCCGAATATTGTGCAATGGCACAGGTCTCATGCGAGCTAGTATGGCTTACCAGTCTGTTGAATGACTTCCAAGTCACAGTTCCTCTGTCCATTGCTCTGCATTGTGATAATAATGCTGCTCTCCAGATAGCCAGAAATCCAGTGTTCCACGAACGCACCAAACATGTTGAGTTGGATTGTCACGTGGTTTGGCAGCACGTCTCTTCTGGATTCCTGGCACCTGAGTATGTTCCGTCAGCTGCTCAGCTTGCCGACTTATTCACTACGCCCCTACCAAGTGATGTCCTTACAAACTTGTGCTCCAAGCTCAACGTTTCCAATTTCCTTCACACGTTGATATTGCGAGGGGTATTGAGGTTGACGACGCCACCGGAGACAAGCGAATCGAAGCGGACGCCACCGGAGACAAGTGAATCGAAGCGGAGTTTGATTTCGGAGTTTGAATGTGCCCTAATCGAAGCGCGTTGTAACGGATTTTCCCAGATCAATGAACAATATCAATTTTCCCCAATTCTTCATCTCCTTCGATCGAGCATCTCCGATCTCGGCGAACTGATCGCCATCTCCGATGAGCTTAACAAGTAACAACATCCTTCTACAATTGTTAGCAATTTTCGAATTCATTTTCGGAGGATGATGATGTTGGGAGGTGTTCACTGGATTTGCCCGAGTTGGCATTGCATTACTGATCGGCTTTCACCAGACGGGCTGAACCTCTTTGAAGGAAATGAGTAGAAGTGATTGTTAAAGATAGTGTTTATTAGATTTGAATAAGTCAATGAGGGTAATTAGTGTCATAAGTATATTGATTGTTCAACCGTTACTTTTGTAAAATGATTTATAAGCATGCAATTCCCGATGAATAAATCAACCAATTTCATTCTTTCTCTTCTCCGTCCAACAAGTGGTATCTAGAGCCGACGGTTACTCCATCCTGAGTTTGTCATTCCGGCGGCAGTAGCATTCATGCTACTGTCCGCCTGGTTATAGAGTGAAAGTGAGAAAAAGAAGCTGTTGAGAATGGTGAAGCACAACCAGAGGGTTGGAGTGGTGGATTGTTGCGTAACGCCGCCGCCTATGATTACGATTTTGAAACACAAAAAGAAGTCCCAAAAGGATGGAGATGGTGGTCACACTACCACACTCGTGGGTGAAGATCCATCTGTGCCGGCAAATGAAAGGTAAGTTCAATGTGTTCAAAGTTGACCTATTTGGCTGGGAGCAGGACCAACTCGAGGTGCAGGAGATTCTGGATTCAAGTCTCTCCCATAAAGATGCTTCCGAGATATGCGTGGAGAAGTTTTGGAAGCTGTTCGAAGAATTTGGTGTAATTGGCAAGAGTCGCCTCCTGATTGCTTGCAAGTGCGAGAGAGCTTTGGCTCTCAAAGACGAGCTGAGACATGTTGGTGCAGAGACGAGATTCCTGAGTGTGTGCGAGTGTAAAGGGCTTCCAGCGATGAGAGTTAGTAGAAAAAAAAAGGAGTGAGTTATTCTGGCCAGAGATGTCGACAATGGAGGTGTTTAGGACAGTCGAAGGTTTGTTAAGGGCTGAGGTTGTTCGAGGGCTTGGCGAGCGAAAAACTAATGGAGAAGTTCGGCCGCCAAATGCCATGACGAACTAGAAGATATTGGTCTGCTCGTAGTTGTAGATCTCCAGAGTTGGGGCTGATGCATCCTCGATCCAGTCTGATTAGGCTTCTACCAGTGAGGAATTATGTCTTCAGTGACGTAAAAAAAATCATTTTATCACAAAGATTTTGTTGAGTGTGTGAGTTTTTTTTTTTTTGAAAGGGCTGGATCTACAAGGGGTTAGTTAGTATCCATTCGTGTCTTATAACAGCATAAGGAATCGAAACCAGGCGTGGCGTGGACGCTGGGTGAGTTTGCCCCACTAGGCTAAACTCGATCCTCGTTGAGGGTGTGAGTTTAGCAGGAAAGAAAAGGATGTCAGCCACAAAGTCCAAGGAGGTGAAACATGTAGCCGTGGTGTTGAAGTTTGACGGTAGCTCCAGTAGTAGCAGTTCAAATAATAAAAAGATTGATGTCAAGAGAAGATTGAAGTTATTCAGGATAGTGAGCTAGTGCACGGCGAGAGACAGCAGACCTGGCGGATTTCGGTCCCTAAGACAATGCGAAGTTGACATGGCCAAGGCCCAAGGCGCTGGATATAGAAGCGTTGATTGCCATCTTGGTAGGTTTCCGGTGAATGGTGACTCTCTGACGGAAGAAGAGATTGAAGCGAATGTTGGTTCACATGATTAGAGAGTAGGCAAATTATATAGTCGGTCGGAATCACATTTTGGCATCGTGGAGGTCAAATGTGTCGCGTTGGGTGACTAAGGAAATGGCGCTGGGATCAATTAGGAAGATCGAAGAAGCTACAAAGAGTTTGAATTGTGGTCCGGAGAGAGCTACTGTGGTGATAGTTGGTGCTGGTTTGGTGGCTGCACAGAAGCTGGTTATGTTGGTTTTCGGAGTTGTGATTTTGGAGGACAGGGCACGGCCTGGATGAGGTGATAAAGATGGCGATGGAGGATTTTCCTAAGAGAGGCCACTGCATGAGTCGATGTTGTTATTGAAATGTTCCTGATCAAGGGTCGCCAATGGGCGCGGCAAAGAGCTGGCAAGGATGAAGTTGGAGCATGGAGCTATGGTTTAAGCAACTGGGAAGTTAGTGAAGCTTAGTGGGTAGCAACTTTATTGATGGTGATCACAAGTGTGGTGTCAAGGAGAATGGTGCCAGTGCTAGGAGGAGGTCAGTACCAACGTAGATGTGAGGAGCTATTTTGAGGAAGCTGCTTGTTGCGACCCTGAGAAGTGTTCAATGGAGCTATTTTATTTTCTGTTCCATGTTCTATACTCAGCAGGGTGTCTTGGAATGTCTAGAAGGGTACTACAACTGGGACATCAAGACAAGGAAACGCTAAAACTTGGCGAGTTTACATGAAGCTGAATTTGATGATGATCGAAAGATGCAGTTTGTATATTTGACGAAATGCTCCAGGCGTTTGGAAGTTGGGGAAAACCGTGGAATCAGTGGCCCTGCAAGAGCAGATGACCTCGTTTAAGCTGGGGCTTGCCTTGGTCTGGCGCTGGTTGTGGCAGCGAGTAAAAATGAGCTTGGTAAGATGATGGAGTTGAAGAAACTCAGAAAGAAAGAAGTGGAAGTTAGCTTTGTGAAGAAATTTTTTTACTAAAGCGAAGAAGTGTGTTGTTCCGGAAAATGAATTGCACAGATGATAATTTGGAGAGCTTGAGAAGTTGCTGATTCAGAATGAAGATGAGAGCCTGAGCTTGTAAAAGATGGAGAAGCAATGGATTCTAATCAGAAAATGAAGGATGATGAAGATGATCGTTCCATGGCTTAAATTGTTGTGCAGAGGCATAATGGGCTCAAATATAGAGAGGATTTGGTGATGTTCTTTCTCTTGATTATGAGTATGACTGTGAAGTTTGGTGATGACAGTGTTGATGGAGAAACTTATGTGGCAGGTGGGCAATTTGGAGAGTGCTCAAGGGAACTGTTTATAGTGAAAACTTATGAGGAAGATAGGTTACTTGTCTAAACGGTAAGTAAAGTCTATGAGTGAAGTAGACTTGGTTTCTAGTCATACAATAAGTAGTAAAGAAGAGCAGTGACTCTCACTTGTTGTGGAGATGACTGATACTGCGGTATCGAGAGGAGAAGAAATCATGAGAGAGTAGATGGTCAAGAGAACCAATCAACATGAAACAGTTGAGCAGCCCAGCCAAAAAGTATCCAGATCTATTAGTATATTCAGTTTAAGAGAGGATGTTAAAGACAGTATTTATTAGGTTTGAATAAGTCAATTAGTGAAGGTAATTAGTGTGATTAGTATATGACTTTATAGTTCAACAGTTACTTTTGTAAACGGCTTTATAAGCATGTAATTCCCAATGAATAAATGAACCAATTTCGTTTTTTCTCTTCTCCGATTCCAACAGTGACTACTATTGGTTCCGATGATGAATGTATTTTTTTTCTCCAATCTTAATTAGGCTTCGGCCCAAATAAAAGTGGGCTAGATCCGTCCATCATCATCAGCCCAAATGAGAATGTTTTTCTTAGGAGCTGAAAACAACAGAAGAAAAAAAAACATCGGAAGTATCACCAGCAAGCGTCTCATTTTGGGCTGGCTCTCCCCTCCTATACCTCCAATGTTTATCATCTTCATTTGTTGTGTTACCTTCATCTTCATCTTTTCCAATTCATTGTCCTTGTGGCTGGTTAGATTTAAAATGAGATCTCAGATGCTCTCTCCCTTGATTTTGGGAGATGTTTCGAGTTTTTTTTTGTTGGGATCCCATGGATGTTAAAAACCGGGGCCATTGTTAGCTATTTTCGAGTTCATTTTTGGAGGATGAATCGTAGTGGTTCGCGATTTGAGAATGTGGAGGATGATGATGTTGGGAGGTGTTTACTGGATTTGCCCGAGTTGTCAATGAAGGAAATGTGCAGAAGTGACCACTATTGGGGGGCCGATTTTGTGCGAGACAATTCACAATGAATGGAAGAGCTACAATGCTGCTCGGAACAGACCAATCAGCCTTCAGCGTCAAGTCAAGCAAAAGGACTGGTTCAATTATATTCTCAGTGTTTTGCCTGGCCATAAAAGAAAGCTCGATTCAAGGAAGAGTCACGAACCATGTAATGAGTTGCAGTTGGAGTCTGCCAGGGCAATGTATCTAGCCCTTGAGAGTGGTTCCCAGCTCAGGTTAACAACCGTGAGGTAAGATCTTAAAATGAAGCTAACTTTTTTTCACTTATGTCTTTTCAGTATTTCGAGTTGGACACTGATCCTTAGTAGGACTTGAAGTTCTCGAGCTCCAAGTGGTGGATTTTACCCGGCGACGGTAGCGTGACAGCATGGTTCGCTGACCGGTAAACGGAAACTAGAGTTTTGAAATGACTCTGGGTGTGCGGAATCTCTGGAGTGACAATCGACGATCGCACGAGCAGATCGCCGGAAAGAAGCTAAAGGAATCGAAAATGGGAATTAGGGTTGGAAGTTGCAGCTGACAGTTGGCGCGCAAGCTGCTTTATAGGCGTGTTATAACATAATATCTTTTACAAATTACCATAGTTATTAAAATCTGACCGGACCGGTTCGGTTTTGTCATCAGACCGGTATGCATTCGACCCGGTCAAGATCCGTTTGACCCGGTTTTTCATTAAAATCGTGATTTGATCGGTTGGATTTGATCTGAAAAATTATTTATTTAATTTTGATTTGGACAAGACTCGTACTCAACCCCCTCTTAATAATTATTCTCTTTCCTTCCATTAGACTAAAGATGATTGTTGTTCTATTATTTGTTTCAATAATGTATATTCATTTATCAAATCTATAAAAGTTATTACTTATTAACAATTTAACTAGAAATTCAATTAGTCTTATAAATCTCTTATTGTCGTGACTTGCAAATTAAGACTAAAATTGTTATTGTTGTTCTATTATTGATTTGTACTTTATCAAATTCTAAATTTGTTATGGTACGTTGTTATAATCGGATCATAAACATGTAACATTTATTCAAGTCATAAATATGTTAAATTACAATATCATATATACGTATTTTCTTTTTATTTTGTTAATATGTGCGGGTCAATCCGGTTGTACCCGGTTGAACCACTGACCCAGTGACTTGACCGGGTCTATCCACGGGTTGGTTTTAATAATACTGCAAATTACAATCAGACCCCATAGGTTACTATTCTTGCGCTAGACGACCCCAAAATAATACAGACAGCTACCAGCAACTAGGGCAAATTACAATGAACACCCTATTGATACTGGGCAACAGATATTTGTGAAATTGGGGATGATTTTGGTTTAGATTGAAGATAGGGTTTCAGAATTTGTGGGAATTATTATGGGATTTGGAGAAATGGCGGGGTGGAGAGAACGGAGGAATTGGGGAAGTCGTGGCGAGGTATCTTTGGTTAAAGTATCTGATAATACATGCAATTGGAGAAGTCGTGGCGAAGTATCTTTGGTTCGGAATTTGGGGGAATTATTTTGGGATTTGGAGAAATGGCGGGGTGGAGAGGACGGAGGAATTGGGGAAGCGGTGGCGAGGTATCTTTGGTTTTCATCATGGGTAGTGTTCTAGTGCTCATAGTATTGGTCGACTGATAAAGAGGTCGACGGTTCAAAGTTTAAATCTCACTGGATGTACCGGAATGAGTTTAGAGCTTATCCATTCATTGATTATTATAGTGAATTTTATTTATTTTTAAAAAGTATCTTTGGTTAATCGTGTGTTTCGGGGCATGTATTTTTTGTTTATTTGTACTTCAGTCCTTGAGTGAAAGTCGATCAAAAAGCTTCCGTTAATAATTATTGTATTTGATTTAATTATATTAATCGATTTATTAAGGTTTTTGGGTTTGACGGTGGTCTGGTAGTTAAGAAGTTCATTCTGGATGGTTGAATTCTTACACGTTAGGTTCGAGTTATGGGATTACCAATTTCTCATAATTTAAGGGTTCATTCTCATCTTTTATATTTAGTGACTGACATATCATGTTATAGATGATGGTACATTCGAATTTACATGTAATACAAATCAATTTATGATTTATTGGTGTAGTAAAAATAAATTAT
The DNA here is from genome assembly GCA_033675215.1 of Rhodiola kirilowii. NCBI lineage: Eukaryota > Viridiplantae > Streptophyta > Magnoliopsida > Saxifragales > Crassulaceae > Rhodiola > Rhodiola kirilowii. The sequence continues at coordinate 1,440,964 of CM066203.1, read as the reverse complement.
GCCATTTTACATGTGATACAATTCTGATAACCAGAACAAATTTTGATTATAGGGTAAATTTGAGACATAAATAACTGGTAAGGTAACTCGATTGGGATACATTTTTGGTAAACCTCTTTGTTCAATTTCCGATTCAAAAGGCGATTTAGTATTTTTAAATGAAAATTGGGTTATTCCGTAAACTCGATTTCCAACTTCACTCATATAAATCAGTTAATTAGTTTTAAATTGGTTAAAAATCAGTTGGCCCTAAATTAACTAATCTAATAAAACGGTCCTATTGAAGAAACTTTGAGTAAATAAATATTAACGGCAATACCGCCATTTTCATGATAAAAGACAACTAAATTGGAATTCGCACGGAGGAACTGATCTCTGCGCTTGTGTTTCAAGGTACGCTTGAAACCGAAATCCTCTGAGCTTGATTGCCGGCGTTTGCGCTTTCCTTTTTGTGATTTTGCTTCTTATGAGTTTTGGGCGGCGATCTCTTCTCAGTTTTCTTTGTGGGGTCGAAGTTGAAATACTGTGTTGTTCTTGCAGTTTAGGGTTTTACATATATACGCTAATGATCTTGTTCTTTTCTTTACTTCTCATATATATCCGAATTGATCTCTTTGGTTTCTTTACTTCTCATATCTCTTCTCGATTTGTTTTGATATTCATACTTTTTAATTGCAGGGTTGCGTTTTGTTTTCAAAGATGCCGAATAAGCGACTTGAATTTGACCGACGATGTGGGGTGTGCCAACATTTGGCGGAGACGGTAAAAGACTTGTTTGATCATCAATTCGATCTACATTCGGATGTTCCATGGCGGTGAAAGCGCTGTAAAAGGTGTTTTTTAGATGAAGCGGGGCTGGAGGTCCATCAAGATGGGGCACCATTCAACCATTAAGAAATATGCTTCAAAACAAATCTGTTCCAAACAAAATCTGTTCCAAACAAAATATGTTCCTTGCTTCAAAAAAAAAAATTCTCCTAAAGCTATATAGCACATGTAACTTGTTTGCTTGTTATTTCTCGACCTTTTCATTCCTGTACCAACCCTGTTCAATATGCTCAATCAGCTCATACGGATCCTTGGAGACTATGGGTCAAAACAACATACGTGCACTTGAGGGTGTGTCATCAGGTGCTTAAAAACTATGTAAAATGATACGATTCTAAAGTATAAATTACTATTCATATCGTAATGACAAAATTTGAAATACTTAATTATTTTTCAAATGTACTGTTCAGTACCGCCATTTTCATACAAGACAACGACCCGAGAACTCTATGCAACCAGCAAGGCTGCAAGAACAACAAATTATCACGAAAGGCGGAGATTACTCATGTTAATTTTTGAGTGCTTTATTATTTATACAATATCTCTATTGATATTAATGTCTAGGATCACTTTAATCTAATGAAGAAAAAAAACTAATCTAGAAAATTCTGCAAAAAAATTATTTCCTATAGAATATAGGTTTCCTAATAGGTCTATTAATATCGATTTACAGGAAGGGCTCTCAATATATAAGTACTCTTCTTCTTGGGTTGAATTTAAGTCTCTTGGGCCCTCTTCTTTCAGACTTCTATTTGGATTATTTGTATTAGGCATTAATAATTTGTGTGGGCCAAATATAATCTCAATACTGCCAACAATGCATAGTCTTCCCCTTTAAAAAAGAGCCAATAATAATGAGTTTATTTTATAAATGGTTCTGCGTTAGAAGAAAGTAAGTAAACCGGAATTGTCCTTCCGAGATGGAGCTGAGATGAAGAAATTAGGAATCAACATCCCAATTTGTGGTGTTGAATTCTATGCCAAAGCTAAAGGCATTTGTTGAATTCTATGAAATTTTTGAATAGTATCCTTTTAATCAAATTTCAATTTCTATCGTTTACCAGCAAAAATACAACATTTGGTTTAAGAATATTTAAAAAACTGAATGAGTTATACTTTTTTTTTCCGATAATGAATGAGTTAGACTTAATGTCTTATATTATTGGAAATAACTGCTTACATCAAATGAGATATAAAATTCCAATAAAAAAATGAGATATAAAATTGCATAAACTTGTCTATCTTTAAAGATAAGAAGAGAATTATAAAGTTAACAAGAAAGGACCAAGTTGGTCCGCTCGTCCTAAGTTCCATTAAAAGAAACGATGGAGGCTTCATGCTCCACAATCGACATCATCTCACAATCTTGAGAATTGATCGGAAGTAATGTATCGCACTTTTCTGATCCACAACGACAAAGAACCAATATGTCTCCAACTTCCTCACTTTGAAAGATTACAAATTCCCACACGTCAACGTACTCAGGATAACGAGGCAAATGAAGTAGATCAGTGGAGCACTTCCCCTGCGTGTCACAAATGACCCAGGTTCAAGCCCTCACACTAACATTCTAACCCATGTAATCCCCAATAAAAAAAAACGTACTCAGGATAACAGATAAGGCCCTCTTGTCGCTTTTTTAGTCCAAGATTCTATAATGCGATACTTCCATCGTAATGCATACATCAAGATATGCATCGGCGTCCCTTCCCCGAAATAGAAGAAGGCATAAATAGTTTTCGTCAATTTTAGAGTAGCCAGTATTACAAGCTGAACAATGTTGTATGAAATCAGGAACTTCAAGCCCTCCAAACTTCTTGATCAACGTAGCAATGTACGTGTATGTTTTTTGGAGAACCAGTTGAACTAAAAAAATTCACAATTTAAATTTGCTTCTGAGTACGGCCATCCATTTTTATTATAAACCCTATCAAAAAAATTTAGAGACACAACATTCCTCTAACAACACGAATGAAGTTCGATTGTCGTCCTAAATCCTAATATAGGGGCTATCTTGTCGTTGACGCATAATACCAACCTTGTAAGTTGGAGGATCGAAGCATAGCTCAGTGGAGCATGCAACCGGTGGGGCTTATGGCTGCCCTGGTTCGATTCCTCACCCTGTCAAGAACGGATACCAACCTAACCCCTAACAAGTCCAATCAAAAAAAAAAACCTTGTAAGTTGTAAGCGTAAACACCTTCATTGTATTGTATTCGAAGTGAGCCATTTGCTCAGCAAATAACAATCGACATATGCTCACCAAATCACAAAGCTTCCATTCAATTTTCACTGCAAAAAGAAAAACAGTCAAAATAATCAGAACGCCACATATGCTCTACAAAGTTCAAACTCTTTCGCAAGTCATAATTTAGAATCATAATAAATGGGATTCGTAAAATAACAATAAGCTGATGTGAGTACATCTATAGCCAAATTCTATTCACTTGGAAAAATCTCAAAGCTTGATGAACACTGAAACTACTTTAAATGCTTGAAGTTACTTTACATCGCCTCGCAACTAATTTCATCTTCAAGCTCAACAATCAGTTCTTTTTTTTCCTGAAAAGAATTAAATTATACTTCCAACTCGGCAACAAATCAAAACAAAACGTCAGAATATAAAAGGGGAATACATAGCTAATGATACAGATTTCCACAACATGGTTGTTCCATAGTACTATCCTAATAGCCAAATAAATTATGGGATCGATAGTTAAGAGAAAAACTGATGGTTTTAATACAGGTAAGAAGTGTTGATCATTTGTCTTTGATGTAGCAATTGTGAGCCTCCGCCAGGAGTTCAATGAGTGGATTTTCAACATCACCATTAGCTTCATCCTTGTTGCGCTGAACTGTCACATTTCCAGTAGGTCTAACAACTATGACTTCCTCTTTGCGACTCAAAAGCTCATTGGCTACAACTGCATGCATCTTGTACTTATTAAGGGCCATAACAGCTTTTTCTATAAGGATCTTGGAATCCGTCTCAAGCTGGAAATGTGAAATTCACGTGGTCACAAATAATTCTAGACTACATGTGACTGTAACAGATTAATAAGCAATCAATAAAATAAACTACCTCACAAAATCGGTAATTTTTAACTACATATTGTTTTTCCAACTACCAGAACATCACCGAGTGAAGAGTCTTTACCTTAAAAGAAATGCAGAAGGCCAAAGGAGCCCAATCGCTCCTTAGCACTGGAAGCATTTTTGGTACTTGAGCTAGTCGCATATCTAGCGGACCAGATCCTGACTGAATCTTGTGTTCTACCTAAGATTCCAGAATAAAAATGAGGAGTCATGTAACCACTCTGAAATTAAAAAATTACAAACGAAGAGATTGGGCTGAGATTGGCATACAACACCAATGTAGAAATTGTTAAAATGTAGCTCCGAAAACAGAATGCTTACCATGCTTTCCCATGGAACATAGAAATCAGACACGGCAGCTGCTAGATAAAACATGACACGTCGGCCCAAAGGTCTCACAGCTAAAGCAATAATCTTAAGAATCTGCACATAAAAAATAAGACACTTCATCTCAAAATGCATTTTCATCTCCGTACCAAAACCTTAAGAAAACACGCTGATGGGTAAACATATTCTACCATGAATAATGACATAAATGAACATGATCATACAACGCACCTGCAAATATTCAAATATTGTCGTGAATGGAATTTTCAGTAGGCATCCGTTAGCGATTGCCTAAAAATGAGCAAAGCCAATGAGCTGCTTTAGATAAACCAACCTATGTATTGTCATGTCTCACACACACACACATAAGAATCAAAACTAAAAAAAGCCCACAAAACATTAGAGTAAAAAGAAGTGAATCATACAGCACGATGATTGCCAACGGCTTCTTTCACAATTTCAGAGTAAGTTTCCGTAACTGAAAGGAGAGGGGACATTTTTCAGAACAATTGCTATTGCTTTGATATATTATACAAGTGAAACTTTTAACATTTTCTTTGTAAAAGCTTTATAATGAGTAGTTAATATACCTAAACATAAAGTAAACTGAGCGCAGCCTTACGAACTAGATACAACCAGTAAACGGTGGAAAAAATAGTTTACAGCTTCGAGCACGGAAAGTTATGTATTAGATAAATCTTCAGGAATTGTAAAAGAAAAAACCTTCAATATTTGTGTTGTTGACTTTCAAGCACTCAAGAAGTGGATCATCAGGTAAGTTCCTACAGTAGGGCTGGCAGGTTCCCCTGCATAGGAATCATATTTAGCCCCACAACATGACAAGTACGTCTCAAAACCTATGTTTCCTGGCAAAAGGTGATTGTTACCTTCGGTGGAGAAAAATCACTGCATATCCAGCTTTGAGAAAGTATCTGAAGATACAAGTTCATTAATATGAGTGCATATTCACATAGAAATTAATCTCAAGTATTTCTTCAATAAGTCAATCACACAATTCCCATAGTAAAGAAACGAAGTTACTCTGTCGAGGCTGCTCCTCTAAAGCCTGAACTAAAGTTATCAATGTAGCGAACGCAACGCTGCTCGAGAGGAACAGTTGTTCCGCCGGATGTTATACACACAACTCTTTTCGCTCCATCAAGTTCTAAGCATGTAAACATATTATGCACATCAAAAAGTACCTAAATATCAAATTCAATGCAAGACACAGCCGGATGTAAAATTTTGTACCTTGAAATGAGGATACCCGTTTAACAAATTCTTCTAACAGGTTACATAAACCTGAATTGTCCTTCAGAGGTGGAGCTGAGGTGAAGAAAGAATCAACATCTCTATCTGCTGAATTGTCCATTAGTATTTCTGCATATTTAAGATGGAATTGCAAAGTTTGTTATTGAAAATGCTGACAAGTATACAAATACAAACTGAACAAAGAATACTGTCAATGATATTGACTTAGAAGCAAAAGTGAAATATACACATATACAATTAGCCTACTTGACTGATTTTTAACTAATGCAGTTAAGTAGTATACACCCAATTCGCAATTCTGATCACTTCCATAAACTATTAAGCACAAACTGTCGTCTTTTTACTATTTTATACACACTAACAGACAGAATGAAAGCATCATGCCAGTGTTTAAAATAAAACAAATAAAAAAAGGAAAGGGGCGACAACATAAGACAATGAAAACTGACCTGATCCAGGCTTTTGAAGTGATCGGCTAAGTACAGACTACTTGTTTCTTGAAGATGAATCAAGGAATTAACCTCTGTCGGCTGCCCGTTCAAGAAAAAATAGGTTAAACTTAAACCCTAATGCGAAGAAGACGACAATCCGGCCACAAATTAAACGGTTGGAAGAGAGACGTGCGTACCTTATTGCGTCGAGAATTTGAGGAATCGAATCTTGAAACTGGTTGCTGGAGCAGATGACCGGTGAGCGACGATAAACGAGACTTTAAATCTATAAAACTAAATAGGTATGATTTAAAATTATTTTCAATATTTTGACTTATAATTTTTTGAATAATTTATTAAAGGAATAGTATTGTCTTTTCCCATTAATAAGCAACCAGGTAATTATGCTTAATAAATTGGAAAGGTAAAGCATATATCACTTTTACAAAATTTCATATCTTAAACAATGAAACAACCAACAATTTTGGTAATGAGCAACACACTAAAATATTACGAATATCAAAACTACATCGTTTTCGAACTCGTAGCATTTGACTTTGCTACACGCTCATGTTTTCCTAAGAACAACTAAAAAAGTGATGGATCTAATTCTCTCAACTCTCATTTCCTCATCTATAAACTTGCAATAGTTTTCAAATAGATCATCCACAATCCCTTGTCCGAAATGTTGCGATATCATGGATTCTTGGACTGCTCTTATGCCCGCCGAGCATCTTTTTCCGTAACTCAGATTGGATCCGCTATTTCCATCATTTTCTATATCAAACATTTCGAATTTGTCTACCTCAAAGTCACCTTGTTTTACCACTTGCTCTTCAATTTCATTCTTGCTTGGTGCATAGAAATGCACTTCATATTCGTCGAGTTTTTCCTTTGATATCTTTCCCTGTTAAAAATTATAAATTTTTAGTATACAAATAGCATTCATAGTTTTTGTTAATACCATATTTTAGCTACCTCGGATGCTAACTTAGCGAACGATTTTCTGAGAAGTTCCCATAAAAACGAGTTGCCTCGGTCAATGTGTTCTGAGCCTATTCGGCCAAGAAATATAAGTACCATTTTTCCTCCAGCCACAACTTCTTCAGATCTTAATTGTAGAAAAGATGAAAAATCTTGCTTAAATTGGTCGTAGTAAATCATTGAAACTACTGGAGGGCTTGAACTTGTGATGCTAATACTCCCCTTGTTTATGGACTTGCCGTGATCATCATACAAGACTGGTGGAACCTACACAGGTGACTCCTTCATTTTTAGAACATTCTAGAATGCAAACTCCTTAAGATGAGACGGAAACATTTAGATGAAAAAAGCAGACTAAACTCACCCGGGAGAGCCAGTGCAAGCAGTAATTTGAGTACACAAAGTGGATAGTGTTTTTAGGGAAGAGTCTGGTGTAGAAGGATCCAGCACAGGCTGCGATGAAAACGGAGCTGCGCCTACTCATACCGTTCTGCTTCTCCATATTTTCATAAAATTCTGGCAATGATTTAAATACAGAATTAAAATCATTGCTTGGCAAATCATTTAAGTAAATCTGGAATTCTGGCTTTGCACATCTCATCTTGCTGCTCTCTGACTCTACAGTGTCAATAAAACTTTGGACTACTGTCATCGTGTTAGGACCAGAAGAGCAGCCTAAATCAGCCATGTTGACGGTGGCAGGAGATAGCTTTTGGTACATGTCCTGAATTGCTTCATTTGTGATGTGTTTCATCATATCTGATGCCTTCATCTGACGAAATTGAAAACGGAATGTTAGCAAACAAAAAAAGTAACTTTAGAAACTTATGAACTTGTAAATAAAGTGACCTGAATAGATGAGTTTTTGGCATAGCTGGTATGGCCTTCGCCGCCGGTCATGTGAAAGAGTTTCTCGACATCCATGGCTTTTGGCTCTCTGATCTTAACTTGTGTTTTTCTAGTTTGGTGAGTGGTCTGATGGTCTCTGGTCACTTTTTATAAGCAAAAAGTGGAGTCTCACTAAAATCGACATGGGAGAAATTATTCGGTTTGTCTCTTATTGGCACAAACATTATGACACCAACAGAGACTTAGGGCTTGTTTGATTGAGCTTAAATTTATGTTATGTTATGTTAATTTAATTTATGTTATGTTATGTTAGTTGAATTTAATTTAATTTATGTTATGTTATGTTAATTTATTTTAATTTGTTATAGTTTATACCAACCTAACATTACATCATCATCATGTCACCATCATCATCATCATATTACTATTCATCATCATCATCATGTCAACATCATCACATGACATCATCAACATCTTGTAACCATCATCTCATCATGTCATCATCAGCATCATGTCACCATCATCATCAAGTCACCATCATCACATCATCACATGCATCATGTCACCATCATCATCAGTATATTACTATTCATCATATTACTATTCACCATAATACTATTAATCATCATCATATTATTATTCATCATATTACTATTCTTCATCATCATATTACTATTCTTCATCATGATCACCATATTACTATTCATCACATTACTATTCACCATATTACTATTCATCATCGTCACCATCATCATCATCAGCATATTAATATTCGCCATCATCACATGTCATCATCATCATATTACTATTCATCACCATCATCATATTACTATTCATCACCATGATGATGATGATGATGATGCATGATGCATGATGCATGCCGATGATGATGGATGATGATGACATGATGGTGATGATGATGACGACATGATGATGGTGATGATGATGACGACATGATGATGGTGATGATGATGCCATGATGATGATGATGATGGTGGTGGTGGTAATATGATGATGATGATGATGATATGATGATGGTGGTAATTTATGTTATGTTAATTTAATTTATGTTATGTTAGCTTAATTTATGTTAAGTTTTGTTATGTGATGTTAAAATGATTTATATAATACAAATTTAAACTTCCCAATAGCAGGCCTTAGGTGGATTGTGTTTGTTATTTGAGTTTTCATTGTTCCTTTCTGCCACAAAATACACTATATAGAACAAACCGATATGAAAAATAAAGGAGAAATACTTCTCAGTTTATTTAACATTATCTCATTCTCTTTATCCAAAAAAAAAACATTATCTCATTCTCAACGGTTAGTGGTATAACAATGATTCCCCGTGTTTGAACTTAACTATTGATCATTGGAATCTTGGCATTAATATTCTCAAAGGGATATGAATTACCAGCAAAGACACTCAAAATATCTACATATGAAGCAGAAAAAAACTGGACATTTTTGCTTTTACTTGGAATGTTTATGCTCCAGACGGTTCTGTACACTCTGTACTTGGCAAGTAAAAAGATAGGCTCAAATCCGATGGTCTGTGGAACTTCTTTTTTTTTTTCTAGTTGGAGGGCTTGCTGTCCTGTCATGATCATGACCTCCGAGGAGGAGGAACCTGCCAAAAATGGATCATCCTCATTTTCAAAAACAAAAAAATGGCATCTTTCATGTGACGGCCAAAAATAAAACACTGCCAATACACATTGAAGTTAGAACAATTATATATTTAACACCTGTTGATGGTAGCTTGGGTGATATGATTAATCCTTAGAATGCAAATTAACAATTGTAATCTTTAATAGCTTAGTATAATTCGTCTTATTTAGTGATTTAACATGTGCTATCTTTTAGGTTATTATATTCTGCATTTAGTATGTCATTAGCATACGTAATGTTAATAAAAAAAATTTTGAAGTTGCATTCTAGCCCAAATTAATTTAAAATATAATCTGGAAAATATATATTATATTAACCATATATAGTTTGATTTCTGGCTCGATCCTTGCGCTTGATGTGATGAATCAAGCAGGAAACGACGACCAAGCACCTCCCCTGACATATTTCGTAGTAATTAGAGATAAATTTGACCATTACTTAAAATTAAATTTGGCATAAGAAATGTGGTGTGATTTAGTGGTAGGATCCCAACCTTTTGCCCCCATTTTATCTCTAGCCATTCATTTGGCTATCGATGGCATAATTCATCATCCGTTCTACCTAAAGAAATTCTCATCCTTCTTCTTCATTCCTGGTTATACGCCGTCGCTGGCGAGACAATATTTCACCCGCTTTTCCGTTTCACTCATGGATGTAGGGATGTGCATCCGGATCGGACCGGATTTAGACGGTCCGGGTTGAACCGTTGGACCGGATTTTTTTGAAAAACAGGACCGTGGACCGATCCGGACCAGATATATACGGTCCAATCCGACCCGTTGGACCGGATTTTTTTGGAAATGAAGACCGGGGACCGGACCGGACCGGATATATCCGGGTCGGGTTAGAGCTATGGACCGGACCGGACCGAAAATACAAAATATCAAAAACAAAACAATCTGTTTTCTGTTTGGAATAAAACAACTCTGGGAAAAAAAAAGTTGTAACTTGTAATACAAAGCAATCTGTCCAGAGAACATGTTCTGGGAAAAAAAACCCAATACAAAGTTTAAATATGAAGTAGGTAGATTAAAACAACTCTCTCATTCTGCATTCTTCAACTCCAAAAATCCATTCTGCATTCTTCAACTCCAAAAATCCATTCTGCAGTAAAACAATCAATGTAAAGTGTAAACAATGAAGTAGGAAGATTAAATGAAAACATATGATAGTTGACAGGCACACCCAAAAACTGACCAAACTATACAAATTACATTTACTGATTTACAGGCACACACAAAAACTGAGCAGAAATAATCAAGTTGAGCAGCAGAAATATGTTGATACAGCAGCAGTAATACAGCAGCAGAAATAATCAAGTTGAGCAGCAGAAATATCAGCAACAGAAATAATCAAGTTGATACATCAGCTTGTATGTTGAACAGCAGCACAGCAGTAATAACAGCAGCATTATAATACATGGAGCATTTTTTCAGCACTTGATACATGGAGCATTATAACAACAGTCAACAGCAGCTTGTATGTTGAACAGCAGCAGTAATAACAGCAGCATTATAATACATGGAGCATTTTCTTAGCTGATCCTTGTATGTTGAAACTAAATCAAGTAGTCTTCTTACCTCAGTAACACTTGCAAGGACAAGCTGAGTGAATATCGCCTTATCAAGCAACATAAAATGTGCCTTCATCATCATCATCTAACAATTTACAAGTTCACAAAGAAATAAGTCTCAATGATCATATACAACATATATGAATGATAAATTATACAAAACATTAGTGTAGAAAAAATTATTACCTTCTTCACTGTCATTCTCATTCGAATCCGAATCAGAATTCTCGTTACTGTTCTTTGTTCTTGTTCGTAGTCGCAACCAATCTTGAGTGCAAACCAGTGCTTGTACAATCTTTACCAAGAATACCATAAAACAAGTAAATAATAATTGATTAAAAGCTGTCAAATAGCATAAGAAATGAATCTACTAGCATCCTATACATAAGTGATTTTATAATGAGTTACCTTAGGCTTTAAACGACTTCTATAACTCGTAAGGTGGCGTCCTCCGGTGCTAAATGTTGATTCAGAAGGAACTGTAGTGATGGGGATAGCGAGCACATCACGTTCCATACGTGAAAGAATTGGGTATCTAGGTCCATTGAGTTTCCAAGAAATCGTAGGACGGCTGCGAGTTGCGCTGGACGGCTGCGAGTTGCGACGCTGGACGGCTGGTAATTGCGAGTTGCGACGGCTGAAGGGGAGGATGTTTGAGACGATTTGCGATTGGAGAAAAGAAATTAGGGTTCGGACTTCGGCTGCTGTTTTCGTGTTTTGTGTTTTGTCAATTTGAGTATTAAAATAATAAATTAAAAATTGAGTATTAAACATTACGGTCGAGACCCGAAAAAATTACGGTCCAGACCGGACCGACCCGGAAAAATTACGATCCAGGACCGGACTGACCCGGAATCCGGATTATGAAAAATATGTGGACCGTGGACCGACCCAGTACCGGTCCGGTCCGATCCAGTTTTCTGGTCCGGGTCAGATTTGTGCATCCCTACATGGATGTCAAGCTCCACCAACTTGAGAGTTTTCGACTACCTAGTATTTCATTTGTCACAGAGTTTGAAAAGTTTGCCCTTCCACATATTTTCCGGCTGGTTTTGGGATTTATTGTCTTTTTGAACATCACACCAAGAAGGTGTCTGATACGACAAAGGGATCAATATTTCATGGACGCTGCCCACGTTGCCGTATCAGGCTTGCAGGCCATAGACCCAACCCATCAGAGATGTTGTTTAGAAACCAAACTCATTCATGGGGGCGCTGCCCTTTAGGCCAAGCCCATTGAAATGGATCGCTGTTTCAGAACCAACACCTGCAGGATGTTAGCAATGGGACTCGAACACAAGATGTCCACCCCCTTTAATAGAGGTTTTAGTATGCCACTATCACCCATTGTATCTTCAAATATATATTTTCTCAAAGCTGGATATGCAGTGATTTTTCTCTACCAAAGGTAATAATCACCTTTTGGCAGAAAACATAGGTTTTGACACATACTTATCATGTCTTTTATTTATAGAAACACGCCAAATGGCTACAACTCCAGGACCTCGCGCTTGAAACGGGCACAACATAAAGTTGGCCGACATAAGAAGCCGACACTCATTACACATATAAACAACCAAATGCCCAGCTAAAAGTCCGGTCGTACCCGGTCCTAACTACCACCCAGTTTGACCCGGTCACAACTACAACCTGGTTGTTACCCGACCAGATCTACAACCCGTTTTTACCCGGCCAAAACAACAACCCGGTTTTTACCCGACCATCAAACAAACTGTACATACAAACAACAACCAGGTCGGACCCGGGCGAAACTACAACCTATACAGCCGGAGGAATAACCCCTGCCCAAAACGCCACCATGAACCCGCTATCCGTCGAGATTTCGAAGCTGCACGGCCCGTCGTCTGTCTTCAACTCCAACCTTCTGCAAAAGCTGCCCCGCCATGCCGTGGCCAAAGGCACCGTCACCGCGAGCCAGCAGGTCAAGAAGAATAGGTCAAGGAGTAGAAGAGGGATGTCAAAAATCCAGTCCGAAGACTGCCGACCGGAAACCCGACATAACGAACCAGCAGGAGCATCACCTAAACTAAACAGATCCGTTGCCGATCCGCTGTACAACCAAAAAAATAGCCATCCCGAGCGAAGCCAGTCGATCCACCGCCACTGTAGCAGACCGGAGTTGCTGAAAACCAACCACCCCATACACCATGGCCAAAACCATCACCACCGTCGGCGCTGAAATTCAGCACACCCGGCCAACACCCAAGGCGGTCATCCCCAAAACCTTACCGTCAGTGACGAATCAACCCAAAAATCCAGCCCCCTAGCGAAGCGGCCGCCCATCCATACGTCGCCATACGCCGAGGCCAAGCCACCTCCACCCCTTTAACCATCAGATCTAGAGCTGGAGCCGAGACGAGAAGAGGGCACCGAAAGCCAGCCCGAAACAGCAGGAACAGCGCTAACAAACCCAAAAAAACCAAACAATATATACATACATTGTACTTATCATGTTGTGTGGCTAAATATGATACCTATGCAGGGGAACTTGCCAGTCCTACTGTAGAAACTTACCCGATGATCCACTTCTTGAGTCCTTGAAACACAAATATTGGAGGTTTTTTTTTTACAATTCCTGAATATTTATCTGATACATAACTTGACATGGTCGAAGCTCCAAACAATTTTTTCCACCCGTTTATTGGTTGTATATAGTTCGTAAAACTACACTCAGTTTACTTTATGTTAACGCATCGAGAAAATCGGATAAATGAATTCACCAGCAATGAATTTGTGGATAACTTGGAATCTATCTAGAAAGCTTAGAATCCACCAAGAAAGCTTGAAATCCACCAAGAAAGTTTTGAAAAATGAAAAACGGATGTTTATTGATACGATAAAATATGAATAACAATAACCCTAAGGTGGGTTTAAATAGGAAAATCTAAAAGATAATGATATGCTGCTAAAAGATAATCCTACTGAAAGATAATGCTGCAAAAATTTAAAAACAAAGAAATAAAGCTAAAATACTATTTCGGAGCCCTAAACGCTCCTACATCGTATGTTTAGGTATAAAGAGTTGAGATCAAATGAGAAATGACATCTTTGGTGAGAAATGAGAAATTATAATAACCGTCCAATTTATCATCCAACGGATATGATTTTACTAATTTATTTCCATTTATTTTTGGAATAAATACGAGATTGGGGGTGTATTAGTCATTTGATTTATCTAATTTTATTAGTCCCTAGAAAGTCGCACATGTTCGTTCGGTTATTTTAATTAATTCCTATTTTGTCTCACATTATTTTGTCTATCTAATTTTAATTAATCCCTATAAAGTCGCACACGTTCGTTCGGTTTCTTTAATTAATTCCTATTTTGTCTCACATTATTTTGTCTCACACCGGAAATTAGGTTATTTTAATTAATTCTTATTTAAATAGAAAGATATGCATTACAAAGTTACGCATTTTGAATAGAAAGATACGCATTATAAATTTACGCATTTTGAATAGAAAGTTACGCATTATAAAATTATGCATTTTAATTCAACTATTACAAATATTATCCTACTCATACGCATTTTGGTTTGAATGGAAGAAAAAGATTAAAAAAGAGGTAAAAGGAGGAGTTGGATATGATTTGGTTCAGTTACGAAGCAACGTGTGGAAGCAATTGAGACCCATTGGATATGAGTTGTCGGTTAGGGTTTCAATTTTGATTTTTTGTTGGTCTAATTTGCCCTTAATGATGTATTAATTGTGAAATAATTACGAATTTTGAAATAAATCTTGTTTAATTTTAGCCCTAGATCTATTAGGATGGATGAATGAGATAATTTTTCATTTAACTTGCATTTCTCATGGGAACCGAACTCTAGGTATAAAATACATTTGTTTCATATAAATCACACTCCGAAAAAGATAGTACAGGGAATAAGACACAGAAAGTACATTTTAGCCAGCAAAAAGAGAAAACACAAATCTTAATTAAAGTACTTAAATTTCATCCGCGTCCTTTAGTTATTAATTTTTCTGCAGGACTTTCTGATCTGCCCCCTAGACCCTGTCAGCGGCGAGATGTTCCCCATTTTCACCATCGACATAGCAAATTGCTTAAAGAAAAGCTCCATATTGTTTGCATATGTTCTAACCAGCTGCAGTGATTGTTGGTTGCTTGTCACAAGCACTTGATCAGAGCTCAGTAGCCCCTTGTTAGCCAACAAGTTCTTAAAATAGCTGTTGTCGAATTTCAAGGGACTGACAAAGTCCAAGAAAAATAAGTTCTGGTCTCCTCCTGATCGCGGGCAGTTTCCACGCAACTGGTTAGCATAAGATTGATCAAGTGTGAAGTCTGGCCTGCCGTTGCCTGTTTGGTTGTATAATCTTTGCCTGAAGCTGGTGCACCTAGCGTTACCGATCGTGTGGCTCCCTGCAACAAAAATTCGTCAGTCAGAATTTTTTTCTGAGCTAAAAGAAAATTAAATGCTGAATTAGTAATCCAATTTATTACCTGAGAGAGCAACCATGTCGACGAGATTCAGACCCTTGAGCTTGAACTTGGTGAGAATGGTTTGGAAGGTATTGTTCGGAGCTGGAATATTCTGATTGGAACCACTCAAACTGGCTCCCAATGAGTCCCTCCTGCCCAATGGCACTTCCCAACCTGGTCCTCCGGTCTACATATTTTATTGAAAATTTTAAGTGTCTAAATATTGCACTAATTAAAATGTGGGAACTTTCATACACTTACCAAGACAGTAGAGTCTCTAGCAGCCAAGGCCAAGATATCAGCGCACGACACGACATGGGGGCAAGCTTTCTCGATTTCCTTCTTGATCTCATCAATTACCTCAAACCCTCTTGCAGAGTTTCTGTTAGGATTTGATTGTTTTTCGCTGATAATGCTTCCAGCTTTATCTAACAGAATCGATGCATCGCAGCCCTGCATTAAAAAAATCCAGAGATAATTTCAGTACAATGCGCGCAGTAACAAAATCATCATAAAGTTCAAAATATTATAGTATGGGAAGAATTAGCCTTTTTTGTGACCTTAACAAAGCAGTCATGGAAATGGAGCCTAATGAGTGACGCAGCCATGCGGGCTTCCTTAGCGACAGCTTTTGCCACAACAGATTTAACAATGGCCGGAGCCTGAGGGCACGAGTGCTCGTAAAATTGTGGGTAAAGGTAGCTTGATTTTTCGTACTCCTCGTCACACAAACATAGGGGAGCTAATGCTAGGACAGAAAAAATCAGACCAAGACTGAAAGATAGACCAGCCATTTTTGGGTGCTAAATGAGTTCTTTCAGAGAACAGGAAACTTCAAACTCTGAAGCTCCAAATGGGGGTTAAGTTGATGAAATATGAGAAGAGCTTGAGTTTTATTTATAGCAGCAGGAG
The DNA here is from genome assembly GCA_033675215.1 of Rhodiola kirilowii. Lineage (NCBI taxonomy): Eukaryota > Viridiplantae > Streptophyta > Magnoliopsida > Saxifragales > Crassulaceae > Rhodiola > Rhodiola kirilowii. Next base: position 1,424,562 of record CM066203.1, on the reverse strand, counting down.
TCTTGTGTAAAATGCTACCGAGGGAAAGACAGGCTGGATCTCAAAAGATTGGAGTTGTTACAATTATTTGTATTTTGCTAGGCTAACTTAGTCTTCCATGTTGTATCAAAAAAAAAAAAAACTTAGTCTTCCATGTTGAGATATATTAAGTTATGGGTCAAATAATATAGTGTAAAAAATACATCAATACCTTTAGGATATGGCATTGTGGTATCCATAAAACTTAAGTCCTTTAAAAGTGTCTTTTAACTAGTCAAACCCCAACAAGAAACATTGATCTCAAGGTGGTATGTATGTAATGTAGCTATAGTGACAACCTTTTGCATCCTAATATGTTTTCTTTGAAGCATGTTCTCTCATAACTCATATATTTGGTTCAATTAAATTTAGTTCACGTGAGCTATGAATAGTTTTCATTTCAGTTCATCTCGATTAAGCTTTAAAATACGTATAATTACGTGGATTTGCGAAACTAAATTTCTCGAAAGAATGATTCAAGAGACGTGAAAGTAATTTATAAAACCCGTGTAAGGTGACAAGTTTAGTTGATTGATGTGAGGCAGGTACTTGGTTGAGTTGGTCAATTTGCTAATTTTATAGTTGTGATTGGATTGGCTTTAAGCTGAAAGTGCCGTTGCTGTGCACAAATTTTTTTTTTTTTTTTTGATAAGGTTGCTGTTCACAAATTTGAAATGAAGACATTTGGGACTAAAATAAGGAAGGAGTCAAAGGTGCAGTAGCTAGGGATGGAACACCCAACCACTTTTGTTGACAAAGACAATAATGGAATGGATATCTTCCTAATGTGAAATGGGAAAGCTGGAGCAATAATGCATCAAAACTTGTCCAAAATTTACATGCTATATATCATGAGAATGGGGAGCAGTGTTATTAAAACTGGACCGGTCATCGAACCGGTCAAGTTACTGGGTCGATGAGTCAGTAGTTCAACCGGATCGAACCGGTTTGATCCGCACAAATTAAAAATAATAAAATAATAAATATTTATATATATACACATTTATTTACCTATTTTGTAACCTAATAAAATTTAACCTGTATACAATACTATAACTATAATAAATTTAGAATTCGAATATCACACATTAATTAGAAAATAACAAAACAACAATTGCAATTTTAGTCTTAAGACACAAATCGCAATAACATTGGGAAGTTATGTCAACAGATAAAAGTTTAATAAGGAAAATAGATATGGTGGTGAACAGGGACGGACAAAGGAATTTTGACAGGGGGTGACAGACAGAAATCTTCAGCATCCAAAAAATACCCCGACCAACCCTTGATTTTGGCTGGGAAGTCTATGGGATCTAGGTAATGAAACTAAACTGCGGACTGCTTGTGGGAATCCAAATTCTGGACTGAAGGCATTGCTTCTAGACATATCACCGAATAACAGTCAACATGGAAGCCATGGGTACAACATTTGAAGCAGAGCTCTGGTAGAGGCCCTGCCTTGCAAGACCACCAAATCTTCCAGCGAAAGCCATAATAGTCACCTACTTGCAGAGAAAACAAATTACAAATTAATCCTTCAGCCAAATAAAATAACACAGACATCCAAACCCAGCAAACAATTCAGAAATCAGATCATAAGAAATGGCACAAAAAATAGAGCTATGTAACCAGCTGGTGACACATCACAATTCACACAAAGCTAAGCTATATACAAAAACTATGAAGCATCAGAAAACAGAAATTTCTAAAACAATACTTCAACTAAAATCACACAAATCAAATGAATCAGACAGGACTCTCACAATCAGACGAGTCGAACCGATCTACTTTGAAAACAGCAAACAGCTAAAAACCACAACCTAACATCGACTCTCACCGGATCATTCAAAAACCACAAGCTAACAGCTAAAAACCACAAGCTAAAAATAACAAAGAAATACCTGCGATTGAGGGGAGGCGCGGCGCCGGCAGCAAACAAAAAATCTTAATGTGTGTCGGTTAAATGAAAAGTTTACAGAGGTAGGGACTAGGGTTAAGGGTTTTATATTGACATGGTGAGGTTTCCGCAGCGTTCAGCGTTCATCACATCTCTCGCCAAATCTGAAATCTCCTCATCAATCCCTTTCTAGATCCAACTATCAATCGCCGGAATGGAGAGCACTGCATCCGCCGATTTCGCCATTTGATCGATTGTAATTTAGCGTAAATATTCGAATAGAATTCAAATACTATTACTAGTCACGATTAATCAAAACAATTTATATTGACTCGGGAAACCCAAGGTCGTACCCAAAAAATAGGTGATTAAACTAATAGTGCTAACGATTAAATGTGGAATGTTTATGGTTTGGGGGGTTTGTTCCTCGCAAGAGGTTGATAGCAAGGTTTAACTATCTTAAAGGGAGATTTAATCAACGAAAAGGGTAAACAATCAATTCAAGGATGACTAGGGATCTATTTCCCCACCTAGATAATTATTGTGACGGTAAATTGGGACACCATTGATGAATTCACATGCACACGTTTAGAATTTAGCTATGTAACATTAATACCAAGTTCAACTCGCGCTACAACTTAGTATTAAGAAGTTACACCTCGCATAGCACCTCACACTCGCGCTCTATTGGTGCTATAGGACATGATTTATCTAGCCTCACACTCGCGCTTTATTGACGAAATAAATCATGCACTTGTTAAATTCGTGCCATTCTCATTAGGATTAAAGCATCGCCATGTAACACAAAAGCCCTAATGCTTCTTCATTTCGTTCAATTGAAATCATACTTTTCAGGGGTTAGCTACGTCAAGCATGAAATCAAGCAAAATTCCTATTTCTAACTTGTCAAAAACATGTCATAGGTAATTCCAAAGCATTAAGTCAAATAAAGAAGAATCGCGTGTAAAATCATTCATCAATGGCATCCATATCATTCACAATGTCACAAACATGTCTAGAGGGGTTATAGACCCCCAACCAATGTCACTACTCACTCATGGTGAGATTGCAATCCATAACAACAATAGATGAGCAGAAAAACATGTAGATTATGGAGTTTAGGAATCTAGAACCAATATGGAGCAATAAGTATGAAGGACGATTCACGATCCGAGTTGTTAATGATGATAGAAAAATCGGTCTTCTTCTCCAAGCTATCTTCTCTCCAAAAACCCAGCAGAAAATTCAGAAATCCAGCAGTGGGGGCTGAAAAACCCTAAAGTGCTATTTATAGCTTTACGTAAAAATGCAGACTTTACGACGTCATGCGTTCGCATGAATGGATCATGCGTTCGCATGACTGCCTAAAAGTTGGTCATGCGAGCTTGGGCTTGAGGCATGCGACCGCATGAGATTCTTATGCGACTGGTCTGCCTTATGCGAGCTCGCATGCGAGCGCATGGATTTATGCGAGCTCACATGAATGCCTAAAAGTCCGATCTTATGTGACCTCAGGCTTGAGATGATGCACTCGCATAAGATTCTTATGCGACTGGTCTGGCTTATGCGAGCTCGCATGCGAGCGCATGGATTTATGCGAGCTCGTGCTCCGACTTCCATTTTGCTCTTTTTTCGCTCCAGAATGCTCGGTTTGCTCCAAAATCACTGCTCTCTTGTGCTCTCAGCTAGATCTCTGTAATAGGCCTGAAATGAACCACAAAGCATCAAATAGCAAGTGAAATCGTAAAGGAATGACCGAAACAATAAGCATAGAGGACGCCTAAAATGTATATATTTCAGCGCTATCATCTGGTGACCGGTTCTCAGTCTAACCGATCGAACTGACCGGTCCGGTCCGGTTTTCACAACACTGATGGGGAGCGCTCGGTTGAGATCCCTGAAAATTTGAGAACCTGAGACTTCAAATCTCACCATTGGATCAAGTTGCATCTTTGAATGTGGAGCTGACACGTGTCCCACTCACATTTTTTCCTTCATTGTGCAGTTTCGAGCATTATTTTTAACTAGATGCATTTTCAGGTTTCGAAAAGTGCACTTAGTCAAAAATGAAAATGCATAAAGAAGATTCTCAAAATTCTCAAAAAAAAAAATGAATTCTCATTTGAGTACTCCTCTCATCATGAGAATTACTCAAAATTTTGATCTTTTTAACTATCAGAAACTGACGTTCTGAATAATTTGTCAGTGACATCTATACCATAGTACATAGCTAAACATGAAATGATGCTTAGGTCTCTTGAAATCGAATAAAAAAGTGGACATGAAGTATAGAGATTTAGAAGAGTGTGAATGCTTATCGATCCGAATATGCCAATTAGAAAGGTGACTAAGGAATGGAGGACGAGAAGGAATGAGCAAAGAATGACAAAAAAGATAGGATTAGTTATATGAGTAATTAAGACAACAACTCCCCTCCCCCCTTATAATATGCTGTACGACTCCATCCATAAGTCAAATGTCGGACACTATAATAGTAAGAAAAGATCATGCAATATATATTCATGTCCGGCCTAGCTTTAATTGCAGTAACAAACTTTGTCGCATATGTTCAAATCCAGATTTTTTTTCAGCCGCCAAGACACTACAACGACACTGTTAACAAAAATATGAACTTAATTTGAATGTAGTAAAGAGGCATGGGGGACAAAATACAAATTACAATCGAGAACTAAAAAAAGGCTCATGATATGGTCTCTTGATGCATAGAGACATGCTATTCAGAAGTCACACGTATAGTATAACAGATGCAACATTTAACTGATTTCTGATCGAAGATTGGACAGCATACTGTCATAGAAGAGACAGTTAGGTTGTAGCAAGTAGTGTTGTAGATACACATACACAAGAAAAAAAATTCGAAAAGCACAGCCAGCACAAATAATTTGAACTTTTTTACTCATTGTCGAAAAGGATCAAATACAAAGTTGATTATTTGGTACAAAATACAAACTAATCATAACTCTTTGATCGTGCGATTTGAATGTATGATGCTAAATCTTAATTTTTTATGGTAGTACATACAACCATTTTACAACATTCAAGAGAAAACAGAGGGTTTGATTCCCATGAGAAGTGTCAATATCATGAGTAGAGATCTAAATTTTACATTTAATTAGATATAAGGCTGATATTAAACGTGATTTGTATTAAAATTAATAGTTATTTAATAATTAATTAGATTTAAAGGGCAAATTAGTTAAAATAAATATCAACGCGTACTTCCTCGTGATCATCGGCAGCCATGGTATCCACTTCATCATCTTCACCACCACTCTCGACCAATCCACATCAACTCCCAAGCGTCCAAAATTAACCTAATCAATCGGCGACCAATCGGAAATTTGCGAAAAATTTGAATCTTTGAATGCGGACAGGTCTGAGATTTAGTCAGATTACGTTGCGGAGAATCATTCTCGACCAATCTACATCAACTCCCAAGCGCCCAAAATTAACCTAATCAATCGGCGACGAATCGAAAATTCGCGAAAAAAATTAAATCTTTGAATGCGGACAGGTCTGAGAATGGTGGTGAAGCACCAAATGCTACGAATTTTGTATGTAATTCCTACGCATTTTAGTTGTAAAGCACCAAAACATGATTGCTACGAATTTTGTATGTAATTGCTACGCATTTTAGTCATTAAGCACTAAAACATGATTGCTACGAATTTTGTTTGTAATTGCTACACATTTTAGTCGTTAAGCACCAACTGCTATACGGATTTTGTATATAATTGCTACGAATTCTAATCATTAAGCACAAAAACATAAACACTACGAATTTTAGTCGAATCACAACCTCGGCCTTTTCCATTCATGACGCATCATCATCAAACTCTAAACCTAAACCCGATCCCAAGATCCATAGATTGGCGCCATGAAGCTTGTTGCGGAAAAGGTTTTACAAAGTGAGGTTGCTTAGCTTGGCGAACTCCGCCGGAATCTCGCCGATCAGCATGTCGTTAGACAGATCCATAGATTTCAAGCTCTTCAAATTTCCAAGCTCCGGAGTTAGAAATCCAGAGAGAGCGTTCACTTGTAAGAACAGTGTGTCCAAGTTTTCCAGCTTGCCCAGCTCCGGTGGTATCTCGCCGGTCAATCCACAACTCGCCATGTCAAACCAAATCAGTTCAGACAAGTTTATGATCAGCCAAGGTTACAGAAATCGTTAATCGCTAATCGTTCGGATAAGGTCTTCGAGGATTAATCGGGATTAATCGGAGATTAATCGGGATTAATCGGTTTTTTATTTGTATCCTATTTTTATGTTTATAATTGAAAATTAGTTATATAAATGCTGTCTATAGATGCATTTGTTGACCTGTAATCAAAATAAAACAGGGTACATGTCAAAACTAAACAATCCATACCACTTACAAGTTCCCATACATAACATAACACAGGTCAAATACAAATCGAGTCACAGAAACTAAGTTAAAGTTAAAATACATAAACAAGTCAATAAAGCAAGTCTACTCCTCAAATTCTTTAGTTTTAATTTTCAATTTCAATTTAAAAAAATCTTAATTATTATAATAATTTCCTCCAAGTTTATTCCTTAACACTTAACTGCCCAGACCGATTAATCCCCGATTCGACCGATTAATCGCCGATTCAGCCGATTAATCACCGATTCGACCGATTAATCGGACACATAATCGCTCCCCGATTTTTCATCCGATTTTACTCAAATCGGATCGGCTTCGAGAAATCGGCCGATTCGGCCGATTTCTGGAACAGTCTGATCAGCGCGGCAGACGCAGAACCGTCATATTTTCTATTCCCAGGATACCCTTTAAATCCTAATTATTACTAAATTATATGCTAAATATATTATTAAATTAGAGTCATAAGTCTTGAATTCAATAACTCTAATTATTTCTCATTTCTCATTTCTCATGGAACAAACCAACATTCAAAAGAAAACAGATTGTATCCTCTAAAACTAAAACGACGAATCGTTTTTTAATAATTAAAGAACGGAAGCCCTTCACTTCAAGGCCTTGCAAACGACGTCGTTTCGTTGTTGCCGTACGCTTTGACATCGAAAACCAAACCTGTTCGGCAGCTCCGCAGATACCCGACCGAAGCCCTTATCTGCAACTCCGGCGGCGTTGTTTACTTTTGATTGAATCGGTCGCGAGGGATAGAAAGAAAAGCCTAAATCGTAAGCGATGACGCTTGGCTCAGGGGGATCGAGTGTTGTTGGTGAGGATCGTTTCGATCTGAAGGATTTTGTTTCTGAAGAATTTGGATATGTTTAAATTTCGATTTTTTCATGGTATGGTTGGGTGGGGGTGGCTTCTTTAGATGCGTTTTGATGGTTATTGATTTGGAATCTGGCGCCAAGATTAAACCAGTTATATTCTGCTTAGGGTTTGTATTTCCAGATTCTTGACTATTGTTATCTATAGGTAAAGGAGTCGAGGTGAAATTAATGTTTTATCAGATTCCTTTGATTGGACATTGGTTGTTGTTTATTTTTTGGAGAAGCTTTGAATGGTTTCGTTTAGCTTTTTGAGTGAACCAATTTGTTCCAGTTTTCACCATTTTAGCTTTAATTTTGCGAATTTTTGTGGTACTGTTGGTTTGAATTCTTAGCATATTGATTGTTGTGCGCTGTTAAATTCCATGAGTTTTGGCTCATAGTGATTTGATGCCTTTGACTGTTTTTTGGCATGGCTTGAAGTGTGATTAGCCGACATGTAGGATGTGATTTTCAGGGACATTTTGGAATACTATAAAAAATTTCAGCCACGAGTTACTTACATTACAAGATGGCAGTTTAAATTTAGAATAGCAATTTCATTGAGGAAAACTCTAGGTAGTTTATTTGTGCCTTCCAAACCCATTTTCCTAGCACATGCACTACCATGTGTGGTTTCCCGTGTGCATTCTGTATTTATCTCTTAGGATTTGATATTTGTGTTGGTAGGTTTACACAAATTATTATGCTCCTATTTTCTTGCAGTTCCTCGGAACTTCAGATTGCTGGAGGAACTTGAACGAGGAGAGAAAGGAATTGGAGATGGTACAGTAAGCTATGGAATGGATGATGGGGATGATATTTACATGCGCTCTTGGACAGGAACTATCATCGGTCCTCATAATGTAAGCGTGGCTACTTGCACAAAGCAGAAAAGATAACATTGAGTATCCAAAAAACATATATCTATTTGTGGTCAGATATAGTAATTATGAACAAACAGGATTGGCTAAGCTTCCTTATTACTTTCCGACTGGTAGTTTCGAACCTGATTTGTAATCACACGTTAAATCATCATCATATCACAATGAGTGGAAAGAGTGTTGCATTCAAATTGTTTTGCTGGCGAATTTAGTCTTATGTCAACTGGATGATGATTCTAGATCATAAGTCTAGTTAAAACTTCTTTAGAAGGTTTGTGAACTTTAATCGAAGCGAAGTGATAAATTGTATAGTATTATTTTGGGACCCATGTAACTATTGCAATTTATCTGCTGCTTATTGTATAAAGAAGTAGTAGTGTAATGATTCAGAACAAACTAGGTCGATTGATATAATTGATTTGTCACTATAAAATATCATTCACCAATGCCTGTTTTTATTTTCAGACTGTACATGAAGGTCGCATTTACCAGTTGAAGTTGTTCTGTGACAAAGATTACCCGGAGAAGCCACCAACTGTCCGTTTCCATTCTCGGGTTAACATGGCCTGTGTTAACCATGAAACTGGAGTGGTATGCATTAAATCCTAATACCTTTACTGCTTGCTATTATTTGTTACTTTTTATTTAAAGTTCACATTAAATTTTTTCCTTTGCATGATTACATATTTACATGCTTAAAAAAACTTTACCAATTGTGCCTGCAATTGTTTTATTCTTGGTGAGAAAAGTTGTTTGCTAGCGTCAGTGGCACAAGGAGAGTATATTGATATTAACAGTTTGATGATTTAAGGAAACTTCTATTGACTACAACTATATAACATATTATATGTGCTTTCTTTTTTTCTATTGTGCTACCACTGGCCATCAGGATCACAGAATATGTTATATTTAATCCGCAGGTTGAACCCAAGAAATTTGGCATTCTGGCAAACTGGCAGAGGGAATACACGATGGAAGATATACTTGTTCAACTGAAGAAAGAAATGACATCATCTCACAACCGGAAACTGGTGCAACCCCCTGAGGGTACCTATTTCTAGAGCTCAACCTGTATGCGATACCGAGTTTGTAATGGTGTAGAATCCTATTGAGCTTGAAGATACTTGGGAAGGAGCTTTATATGCACCCCAAAATAGTTAATCCTTGACTATTGTTACCTTCGTTCATTGTATTTCGTGAAACTGCAGCAATGGTGCTTATTAATGTGATTACCTTTGTGTGCAAAATATATATCCCATTGATACATCGTGCATGATAAAAGAATCATTGTCGTCCGTATTAAGAATCATTTTCTTAAACTCTAGCGTACGGTGAACATTTTTAGTGCGAGTAATGTTCTCTCATTGGAATATGTTTTTTTAGCCCTCCGTTTCGATTGTGACTATTGTTTTATTTACATTTTTCATGATGGTTTTGGATCAAATAAAAATCTCATTCAAATATAAAAATTATAAATCATCTAAGAATTCGACACGTGTCACTCTCGACCAATCATAATTCGGGGCGCTTTTTGTAAATAAAAAAATTAAAACGGACTTATTTAAAAATACATAACAGATGCGAGGGTATAAACGTCCTAAAAAAATTCTGACTTAACTTTTGACAAAGTTAAGTACTGTATGAATTTAACAAATGTCCTAAAAATTTGACAAGTTAAGTCTGAATTTGACAAAATAAGTTTGATTTTGACAAAGTTAAGTTTACATTTGACAAAATAAATCTGAATTTTACAAAGTTAGGTTTGAATTGACAAAGTTAAGTCTGAATTTGACAATTTCATACTTATTTTGTCAAATTCAGACTTAACTTTGACTGAAAACTCCTCCTTATAACCTCGTAAGTTGGTTCCGCAATCTATACAAACTTACCTTGCAGCGCAATAATATGGCTGAACAAGAAAATTTGCATCTAGTCTCTTTTCTAATTGTCATTAATTAAAATGGGAACCCCGAACCACTTTCTTATATGTTTATACTACACTTCTTTTTCTTTACCTCCTTCGGTTGCTCTCAAGTGTGTTTTTACACCATCAACTTTAAGGCTCCCTTGTTATGAATTATGATATCCAATACCATCAAGGTTGTGTAGATATATCATAAATATGCTTATCTTAGATATAGCAAATTCATAACTCTTTCACTGTCGCTAAATTTTATGTTTATTTATATATTTTTCTTTTGGGAGTGCAGGATGCTCTTGAACCATTTATGAGTCGCAAAACACTAGAAGTGCACTGGGGAAGGAACCATAAGAATTATGTGGAAGGCTACGACAAACAAACAGCTTGAGAAGAACATTATACTATGGTTTGTACAATGGATGAACTTGTTAAATTTACATATAACAATGGCAACCTGCTACCAGAATTCAATAATGCAGCTCAGGTACGTTAGGATAGCCTATAAGTTCGTGTCTCGTCCACATAATTCTTTTGTCACCAAATCTTTCACCCTTCATAGCACAATACATGAGACATTTGTTTAAGTACTTTATTATTAGTTTTGGATCTCGAAATTCCTTAGTGATTCGCAGTATACCTAACGGTAATTAAATTTGAGCATAGCCGTTAACAGTAAGTAACCTTCCTCTTTTAGGTTTGGAATCACGACTTCTTTTGGGAATCCATACTACCAGGTGACATGCCAAAATTGGTCTTCTTCAACGAATAGACAAAGATTTTAGCTATGTAGTGTTTATATGCAGTCACAGAGTGTGCAAAAGCTACTTCAACTTTTGTTCCATTGTGATTTAACAGCTGCAAGCTTGTGAGTCATAGTTCCATATAACCATATAAGCTAGTATTCATGTAGGACATTTCTCTTATTGTCTCATTTCAACATTATATTGAGAAAACACAATACCTAATTTGGGCCAAAAAATTAATTGACCCAAATTAAGAATAGGCCCAAAAAGAAAATCTAGCTCAACCCACAAAAGTATACCAAATAAGAAGAATAATATGGAGAAGTCTAGAACATCATGGAGAATGGTGGGACAAAGATATTTATGAGGTGATTTCTAGATATGAAATCTCCATCGTAGGATTAGAATAACTAACCATCCATTAGGGATGTTGAGTAGAATAAATAGAGGTGTGTCATATGTGTTGTGTATGCCCCTGAGTTAAGATAGAGTGAGAAAAATAAAGTTATGAGTGAGTGTATCTTATAAGAGTTTTATATCCAATAATAAAATTGTTGTTTTTTACGAGGCGCAATGTCATCACGTAGTGTAGCCTTATGGTCTATAGTAAACCTAACACATTAGCAAGGTGCACACATACAACGCATTCTATAGCCTACTGTTCAGCATCCCTAACATAGAATTAAAAAAATAAATTAAATTCAATTTACAAAGAAGTAAAATCCCATAACCATTGTCAATGTCAACTCCTATATGGGATGACTCTGTATGTCAATATTCGAGTCTGCTTAAAGAGTACCAATCTCACGTATATCAATATTCGAGTTTGCTTAAAGTGTACCAATCTCACGTATCAACTCTCTTATTACACTGTCTGTACAGTCACAGAGTGTGCGGAAGCTACTTCTTTTTGCACCAATCATCTTCTTCGTGAAGCCTAAGGCGCTCGACATTCAGAAAGAGCAGCTTGCAGCGCTGGCAGCACCACTGTATGTCACCGTGAGCGTGAAGTGCCGCCTGGTGGTCGAATAAGCCTGATACGGTTTTCGCACACACCACATGTGCGATTGTACTCCAACTTAATTATTGGAAAAATAAAAAAGCATAACCGTAAACTGAATCACACAACACAGGAGCTTCTTGAATCAAAAATCTAAACCAAGAAATGTGCAGCTAAAGTGGATCACAAAAATAGGCTCTTCTTTTTTTGATTAATATAAGTGCTAACAAGGCAAAAAAAGGATAAACAAGCTGCATGCCCAGAAGGAGCACTACTCCTAAAAACGACACGACAAAATGTCAACTCATATATGGCACATATCAACTATCTTATTACAATGACAGAGTGTGCAGAGAAGCTACTTCTTTTTGCACCAGTTATCCTCTTCGTGAATCCTTAAGCGTTCAGCATTAAGAAATAGACGCTTGCAGCGCTGGCAGAGAGCCAGCAGTATGTCACCATGAGCCTGAGCGTGAAGTGACGCCTGGTGGTCAAACAGTCCGGGTACAGTCTTAGCTATGTGATCACACACGCCACATGTCTCCAACCTAATGTTCGGCATGGCTAACCCTAACATAGAATTGAAAAAATTAATTAAATTCAATTTACAAAGAAGCACGGATCACACAACACAGGCGCAGAAATGTGCAAACAGGCGCACACAAACAGGCGTTTCTTATATGAATACAAAACTCTACCCCGAAGAACTTTTTTGAGTACCAAATTCGAACTAAAACTGAACTAATCAAGCATTGGAAAATATACCGATCACACAACACATGCGCAGAAATGTGCAAACAGGCGCACACAAACATGCGTTTCTTATATGAATACAAAACTCTAACCCTAAGAACTTTTTTGAGTACCAAATTCGAACTAAAACTGAACTAATCAAGCATTGGAAAATAAACCGATCAAACAACACAGGCGCACTCAAACAGGCGTTTCTTATATGAATACAAAAATATAGCCCTAAAAACTTTTTTGAGTACCAAATTCGAACTAAAACCCTAGAAAATAACATTTGTAAAACTGAACTAAAACCCTATAAATCAGAAATAAACAAACACATTTGTAAACAAAGTGGATCAAACACTAAAACTGAACTAAAACTCTAGAAAAGAATCACAATTCGTAAGAAGCTTACTTGATCGCAGTTCGCAGATAGCTCGAGAAGAACGAAATGAAAACAGAGCCTCATCTTCGAATTTAGCGGTAGATTTCCATGAGAACAAAGACAAAACGACACCGCTACATGGAATGGTTCTGTATCGTTAGTTGGGCTGGGCCATAACATCCGGCCCAAGTTCGTTCTAGTTTTGAGTTCTATGGATCAGATAAAGCAGTATAATTTTTTTTTTCTTTCAGATAAAGCAGTAATAGCATAGGGGAAGTAATAGCACAGGATAGTCATTTCTACAATCTCTTTCTATGCCTTCTCGGGCGGGTGTAATCGGTTAACGAGTTAAGCGAGTCAAATTTGTTAAAATGTTAGCGTGTTTAACGAGCGAGTTTTTAACGGGTAGTGGGTTAAGCGTGTTTATTCGTTTAGTCCGTTTAACCCGGTTAGTCTGTTTAACATTTTTAATCTAAAAAGATTATACTTGTTTCATTATCAAAGAATAAAATAATAATGTGAGAGATTCCACAATGTATGACAATGATACATGCATCGTCATTGAACCAAGTCAATGTTGAATGATACAAGCGAATAAACATGTCAACTTGCTCAGAGTTTAAATAGAAACCGTCAACAAGCAAATGTGAGGATATTATCCCGTTTAGCGGGTTAAGAGTGTTATGCCGTTTAGCCCGGTTAACACACATAACCCGATTAACATGTTTAGCCCATTCAACCCGTTTAACCTAATTAGTTTAAAATATGACTAAATATGTTTCAAAATGAAATATCGATCCATATTAGAGTTTACTATGTTTCTTGTAAAGTATCACTATTTAATATTTCAAAAAATCAGTTATCAACATTATCTAAATATTTATTTTAAATAAATTACTAACTTAAAATAATACAATATATTTGATAATTTATATATTTATTCTATCTAAGCTAATGTTGAACAGTTGTCCATTTTGTCGTTCGTCTTTTATATAAAAGGAATGTAACAACAAATTAGGAAAATAAACTTTAATAGTCATGTATATGTTCAAATCAAATTAATCTGAACGTCATGAAATGGTAACTTAATAGTAATACTTTTATAAAGTCACTAGATTAATATTCGTTTGAGTGTGGGAAGTGTTCGGAATCTAAATTTGTTTTGTAGATATCAAATGAATCTTCAAATTCGACCGATTTGATCAGGAACTAGTCACCGGACCGGTTCGGTTTCATAGTCAGATCGATTATGCAATCAATTCCTTGGAAAATCGATGGATTTTTTAGTCAAACCAGTGACCAAGTGGGTTGACCAAAGTTCACCATATCGTTTTTTTATAAGTTTCAAATTTTTTAAAAATTAATTCTCATTGATGGAACTCGAACACTAGACCCCTATGTGATTACTTCCTTTTCATTCAACTAGGTTAAATCATACTAATAAAATAAACTAGGTTTAATCATATTTGCTCTACAGACTTTTCAAATGGTTTATATTGTATTATTAAACTTAATAGTTATTACTATGTTTAAATAAAAATTCAATTGCCAACATGGATGGTGAATTTTTGGTTAAAGATTCCATTTTAAGATTGTTGGATTTTTACGCCCATGGTTCGAGTGTCGGGGACACCAATTTTGTTCTTTCCTTTTCCTTTTCCTCTTCATTGTCATGTCTTGCACAAGGATGTCTTCCTCTTCACGCCTTGCCCGTGATGTATTCTTCCTCCCACAACGGTAAAGGTGTCCATTGTGGCATGAGCTTCAAGTGTCAAAGATGTACTAATGATTTGGGTGGATGTGTGCGGATTCATGGTAAATGGATCGAATGTGGCATGCGCTTCAGTAGTGAAGATATATATCAGATGCTTACGGATCCGATCAATATGTCTTGCTAAGAGCTTCGGGAATCAATATATATGTACTAGGAGGAGTGTTCAAATGTTACATCCATTTTAAAGTGTTATGTGTTACACCAATCTTAGCCACACATCCAACCCCCCGTGCTTTGTGGGTGCGTCACGTGTCCAAATAGTAAAATCCACTACTTCAAAAAGCAAACAGTAAAACCCACTACCCAAAAATCCACTATTCTGGCACTATTCCTGCCACTATCAGCCAATCAAAACACTCATAACACATAACACTCTAAGCACATATAACATTTGAACGCCCCCCTATGTACTAGATGATAAAATTCATATGCATGTGTTGTTCCTAATTGTTGTATCCATCCACTATAAAAAAAATAGAAATTCAGTTAGTCTAAATTAAAATTCACTTACTCGGTATGTTTGAATTACTTAAGTGATATAATATGGGGAGCTTTCGGTTGCGGCAGGGGTGTAAGAATGAGGTAGTGAGGCACCATTTTGGTCATTCATCGAATTGATCGGACGCACGTGGCGAAGCCACGTGGCACGAGCCGCCAAACGTGTTCACGCTACTTTTGCAAAAAGTAGTGGGTTTTACTATTTGGGACACGTGGCGCGCCCACAATGCATGGAGGTTTAATGGACGACTGAGACCGTGCCTCACATGCCTCATTCTTATTTGTCTTGCCTCATTTGAACGCTCCTCGATATAATATCATCTAACTTTAACTGAAATTTTTTGACGTGCTCTTTGTCTATATTTAAGCATTTTGATTTTTAGATCTTACATTTTTCAATATTTTACTTTTAATGGATATCACTATCTTTTTTTAATTTGATGTTATTATAAGGATGCCAGTTACCGACTTCGCGCACTGGTCGTTGCGACTAGCGAAGTCCGACTAAAATTGATATTGTTGTTGATTTGTACTCGAATTCTAAATTTGTTATGGTTATATATAGCAATCAGATCATAAATCAATAAAATTTAATTAAGTCATGAACATGTTGAATTATAATGTGAAAAAATGATCTGGTAGTGCAAATGACATAGTTTGGTAAAAAATACAAACCAACGACAACTATTGATTTCATCATTTGAATGGATGAGAATAAATATCGTCATCTAGTTAATTTCTGGTTAATTTCTTAGTTGACGAATTATAAATATTCTTGATGAACTTTGACGAACTTTGCATTTTGCACCATAAAATATGCTTTTTACCTGATCTCTACTCTATAATGTCATTTATAAGCATATTATTTTTATTTTTCAGAGTGTGCGGGTCAATCCGAATAAATCCGGTCGAATCGATGACCCATTCACACAATAATTTGACCGGATCGATCCCCGGGTCGGTTTTCACAACATTGGTTCGCACAACCATAACTGACGATTGTCCCACACCTGTTGCGACGGTCAATTGCGCGAAGACTTTGTTTTGTATCGCAAAGTTGATGCGACCGTAGTTCAACGGTTTGGTATCGATTTAGTGTTGTCGAACAATTCGACGAAAATTTGTAGTGATCCCATGTTATATGACTAAGAAAAAAACATCCAGTGTCCCGTAGCTTTCCTAAAAGCCAAAATTGATTTCCATTTTATAGAATATTAAGGGATTTTATACTAGAATGAATTACATCATTTTTAATTATTAAAAGAATCCAAAATTGAATAGATAACTACTTTGATGTTATTACTCTAAGTGAATGCTAGAATCACTACAATCAAGTGGAGTCATCAGTTTCCAGAGTTTCTTCCAAAAAGGCCTTGAGCTTACTTGGATCTGATTGCTCCCCTCCAGATTTGTGTTCTGTGTCATGAAAAGATTTTGCTAACTGGTAAAGCATTATGGAAAAGGAATATTACATGTAACCTGTCTTGCCATATTTGATATACATAGCTTGTTTTGTACATGTTCGTGGACGTATTCTTAATAGACAAAGGTTAAAAGGGTTGAACTCTTTAAAATATTTGTAAGTTAAATGGTTCAATGGACGGATCCTTAATGGGTAGAGAGTTAAAGGGTCAAACCCTTCAACCATTTAGGGCATCCGCACCCCTGATGACATCCTATCTCTTTGAGGACCTTCTGAAAGAGAATTTTCTGTTACTATTCACCAAACATTAATAGCATTTTTCAGCATTCTGTACATCCATGACATTATACAAGAGGACATCCTATTACTATTTATAATAAATAAATAGCTATTAAATGATAAAATTTTATCCACCAATTAGAAGGAATTTTTTATCCAGCAGTTTTTAAATTTTTGTGATTTTTGTGAATTGTTTAAACATTGTACCATTTTTTTTAAATATCTGTTGAGATATTTTCCAATTTAAAAATAATTTGAAACATTATTTTATTACTGTTGGGCCAAAAATAACGCCTGATCCAAAACGCATCACTTCGTTAAGTTGCATTAAATTGTTTTTTTATTATTCATGTTCGTCGTTTTCGTTCCCAAACCCTAAATCGGACGTCCGCCCAGCTATCCTCCATTCGCACGCCGGCTCGGACGTCCTCTGCACTTCCTGCTCCAGCACGCGGCGCTGCGCAGTTCAACCACTTCGGACGTTCCCAAATCTGCCCATGACGTCCTCAATTTCATTTGCGGAGCAGATGCTCTTAGGAGCCCTTTTAATCATTTTAGCCATTTTAAGCCCTTTTAACTCATTTAAGCATTTTTAGCCCTTTCAACTCATTAAATGGAAACATAAATAAATTTTAGATTTGGTATTTTCTATTTTTTTGTAAAAACTTTTATGTATATATACATTTTAAAGTTAAAAGTTGAATTTAATTTACTTTTGTTCTATTTTATTCTCATCTTATATATGAAGGAAAAGGATCAGGTACAAAGTTGATATTTTGGTACAAAGTTGATATTTTGGTACAAAATACAAACTGACCATAGCCATTGATCTTGTGATTGAACGGATGAGATTAAATCTTGATTTTTTGGCCTTTTTTTGTGTGACGAATTATAAATTAAACCTGACAAATTATGTCGTCTTTTTATTTTTCGACTCGTCTTTTTCATTTTTTGGCTCGAATTTTGACGAATTATAAAATAAAACTGACGAACTATAAAATAAAATAGACAACTTTTATATTTTGTACCAAAAATTTACTTTACATCAGATATATATATGAATATGTACATAAAAGAACATCGGGAAATTGACATTTCTGGATAATAATGCAAACCGAATATTGACTATACATACTTTTTTGGGGATAGAATTGACTATACATACTTGGCTAGCTGTTCATGCCAATGCAAACATTTTTATATAACCTTCTATGGCAAACTTGGCGACGAAAAATTAATAGTTGTCTAAACGTATTTATTTATCCAGGTACTTCAATTATTGAATATTTCTCAAAATGTTATATATTCTCATTCTATTGAATATAATGAGAATAATTCAAGTAATAAGCTGTCTATACATAAAGAAAATTACTACTTATGGTCTCTAACTGATTAACTCTTCTTGTCTTCACACATACACCATCACCATCTTCATTACCAATCCTGCCACTCTCAAAAAGCCTGGAATTACGAACAGTCTTTCGAAGCTACAGAAGCGACCGTAGGCGAAGCGGCGACTGGGCTCCATGTCACATTCCAAACCCTACCGGTGTGACCTTCGAGCGTCTGCAACTCTTTCAATTCGAAGTTACCTTCTGAAAACTGAATTGTGATTGCGCCGTTCTCCGTCGACATAGCTTCAACTCTCCGGGTGGTGGAGGGTTTGAGAGGAGGGAGACTGGATTGACGGAGATCTGAATTTTGACGGAGATCGGATGAGCCGAGGAGAGAGTCACGAATGGATTGGCAGCAGGAGACTGGGTTTGACGGAGATCTGAATTTTTTCATCTAGCATAATCGAGCATAGGAGAGATAGTGCGGTTATTAAGCATGTTGTTAACCATATTTGCCCTTATTCACATTTCAATTTAAATTAAACAGGTTTATTTTCAATTTATCATATCCATTAAAATGATAGAATGAATGGTTGAGATTAGTTTGTATTTTTTACAATAATATGGACTTTGTACCTGATCCCTCCTCTAACCTTCTATGGCAAACTTGGCGACGAAAAATTAATAGTTGTCTAAACGTATTTATTTATCCAGGTACTTCAATTATTGAATATTTCTCAAAATGTTATATATTCTCATTCTATTGAATATAATGAGAATAATTCAAGTAATAAGCTGTCTATACATAAAGAAAATTACTACTTATGTTTTATTCAAGTACATGATATAAAAATGCTCTAAAGTAGAATTGAACAAGTCGAATGTTGAAGAGTCGAAGTCGAACGTCACAGGATAAATGGAGAAGAAGTTCGTGTTTTATTTTTTATGTTTATTTTTAATATTAGTTAAAAAGGTTCATAAAGGGTTGGAGGGTCATCCGGGTAAAAACTCTTGAACCCGTTTACAAAAGGGTTCTTAATGGACAAGAGTTTGTTCAACCCTTTTATTCAAAAGGCGGGCTAACGAGCGGATTTTAAAGGGCGGGTAACGGGGGGTTTATTTGCCGGATCTATCATTGCATATGGAAAGATATCAAAACAGATATCAGTAGTCATTTTCCTTCTTTTAAATGCTTTGGGGGCATGAGCATGATCTTCCATTGCTTTCAGCACCTCTCAGGAGTGGAGTTATGTAAGGTGGTAGTTACACTCTGGTATATCTGGTTCAACCGAAATTAGAACAGCACATGGTAAAACGCTCTTAAACCCAAAGACAGCATCAATGAGAATATTCTGCTCTTTATTGTCACAATTCCTATCCAGTAATGATATAATTTTAGACAGTGTCAACACTTCCAACTTCAGCTACGTGAAAACAAAGAAAGGCTTCATGAAAGTAAATACTGACGGCTCTTGGTCTTCAACAGATTTCTCAGGAGGTATTGGAGTGGTTATTAGAGACGAGGCGGGAATAATTACAACTATCTATGTAAAATTCCTGAGCCAATGCAGCAGTGAGATCTCAGTAGAAGGAGAAGCTCTCTTGGAAGGTATCTTGCTAGAAAAAAAGGCTTTCAATGTCAATGGTCATTGTTGAAGTCGACAATTTGAACATATATGAAACTGTCAATTTCAACCTTCATCCATAATATAGTGAAGAAAATTGGTTCAAAGAAGCTGCTGCAAAATTACATTCGCATCCAAATTGGCGACTGGTGCTAATCAGGCGAGAGGCTAATGGAGTTTCCGACACTATCGCACATAAATGTAGAGTAGATAAGTGGTGTTGGTCCAAGCTGGACGCTTTACCGTTGATAGATTCTTTGGTCCAGTTGTTGTAATTGCAAGTCCTTGTTACTGGCGTGTAAGACTTTTAGCCATTATCAAAAAGAAAAAGAAAAAGTGGAGTCATCAGTTAGAGGCAGACACATGACAAGGAGTCCAGGACGCAAGTGGAGTCATCACTGAAAAATCAAATCACTAATATATATGTAAAAAAAGAAAAACAAATGCCAAAGCTTGTCGATGAATACAAGGAAAAGAGCAAGGACTACAGGTAGAACTTGAAGTTAACATTTAACGGAAAAAACACCAATCTACCCCCATTTCAAACTCAAATCACCCATATACACCAACTCAAACTCAAATCACCAATCTACCCCACTTTTTAATGATTCCGGTTTGTGTCGTACCGGAATTAGGGTTTTTGGCTAATTCCGGTTTATTTCCAACCGGGACTCTTCGGAAAACGGAGACGTGGCGTACCGGAATCGTTCCACATCAGACATTTCTACGAATTCCGGTATAGGACATACCGGAATTATCCAAAACCCTAATTCCGGTTTGTGTCGTACCGGAATCATTAAAAAGTGGGGTAGATTGGTGATTTGAGTTTGAGTTGGTGTATATGGGTGATTTGAGTTTGGATTGGGGGTAGATTGGTGTTTTTTCCACATTTAACACAATTCTGAATTCTGTGCCAATCGCTGTAAAGAAACTGAGGACAACAGTGCTAAAAGCTGCTGTGACAACCCAAAAAAGACTGCTTCAGGGAGTTTTTGTGTGTGATGGATTATTTACAGGTTTCTCCGGCTTGATGCTGGCTTTTGTAAACCATGTTGTGTACAGAAACTGCTTGTTTGGGCCAATATGGTTACATATTTGTCGAAGCTTCTGTCTCTCCCTCATCCACCGCATTACGATCTTCATATGCCTCTTGCTTGTTAGTCCTCTTAATCCAACTTCCTGTTTGTTTTATAAAAAAAATAGCATGATTATATAAAAGTTGAAGCTTATCACTCAGAAGATACATTATGAACAAGTGCAGGAGAAAGGGTTAGAAAACAAGACAATGTAATATCAGATCAGAAATCATGAGGTTCCCTCCCAATGAACAAGAACCAAATTGGCATTAGTCATCGAGTAAAATGAAATTTTCATCAAGATCGACAAAATTCCAGTAGATATATTAAATCACAGTCGGTGTATTTGTTTCATGTGAAGCCCGGTGCTCTTTATCTTCACTTTTAATATCACAATACATGAGTGGCAAAGTACATGTACAATTGTAACTGCTAGAGTGCTGAGTTTAATGAAGATAGTTGTTTCAAACAGAAAAAGCCTATCGGCACTTAGACTCAATTTAAACTTATGGAATAGGATTTGCTACTTCGAACACAGAATTACATAACCAAAGTTGGCATATTAGCTCAAAATAATCCTTTTGCTCTTAAAAAAACAAGAAAAACCCAGGCACTAACAAAGTTTCAAATAAGCCAGTGATACTAATTATAAGTAATTTCTGAAGAGCTTACCTGAACGCGTTCCCAAGTTTCAGCAATCGATAGAGGACCGTGTTCCTTCACAATATCGAATATAACCCTAGAAATGGTCTGCGTCTGTTCCGGAGGAAACTTCAGCTCAATCGGCATCATCTTCGCCTTCTGCTTCTGCGCCATACACCTCATCGCCGTCCCTAACATCATCCAAATCCGACAGCTTTCTCTCCTCTCTCTCAGCTCGAACTAAAGATGAACACAGTTAAAGGACCTGTTTGGTTAGTCCAGTTATAATAAATAAATAATATAATATAACCGAGCTCTATCCAAACATGCCCTTAAACCTTCGGTAACTTTAGTTTGTCAACCTTGATTTGAATGGCAGCAGCAGTGGCTTGCACGAGGAAGCTGTTCGCGGAAAGATCAGCCATTTATGCGCGGCGAAAGCTCTATCCGCCGGAGCCGACGGAAGAGGAAGCGCAACCGTTCATCCCATTCTCCGTGAAGCAAGACCGGAAGCTTCTGGAATCGAATCTGGTGTCCATTCTCGGCGATTGCAGTAGCTTCTCGCAGGTCAAGCAAGTTCATGGATTTGTGTATCGTAGAGGGTTTGAGCAATGCTGCTATGTGGTATCGAAGCTGGTCAGGATGGTTAGTAAGTTTAGCGTTCCGATGGATTCGTATGCGAGGGATGTGCTTGATTGTGTGAGAGCGCCGAATCCGTTTTTGTGGACTTCGGTTATCAGGGGGTATACTTTGCAGGGGGAGGCGTTTCTGAAAGAGGCGATTTTGTTGTATTGTTGTATGAGGTTTGAGGGTGTTGGACCTGTGTCTTTTACGTTTTGTGCTTTGTTTAAGGCTTGTGGGGAGGCGCTTGATGTTAATTTGGGTGCGCAGTTACATGGGCAGGCGATTTTGATTGGGAAGTTTTCGTCCGATTTGTATGTGGGGAATACCTTGATTGATATGTATGTGAAATGTGGTTTTTTGGAATCTGCTCGCAGGGTGTTTGATGAAATGACAGATAGAGATGTGATTTCGTGGACTAGTTTGATTGTTGCTTATGCGAAAAGTGGAGATATGGACGCTGCAAATGAATTGTTTGGGGCAATGCCTATGAAGGATATGGTGGCGTGGACTGCTATGGTTACTGGTTATGCGCAAAATGCAAAGCCTAAGGAGGCATTGGGGTTGTTTGAGAATATGCAAAATGCTGGGGTGAAGACAGATGAAGTGACATTGGTAGGGGCCATCTCGGCATGTGCTCAACTCGGTGCAACCAAGTATGCCCATTGGATTCGTGATGCTGCAGAAAATTTTGGTTTTGGACCTGCGGATAATGTTATGGTCGGTTCTGCTTTGATCGATATGTTCTCGAAATGTGGGAGTGTGGAAGAAGCGTTTCGAATTTTTCAGCAGATGAAGGAAAGAAATGTATATTCTTATAGTTCGATGATTGCTGGGTTTGCAATGCACGGCCAACCTGGTGCAGCCTTGCAGCTATTTCAAGATATGTTGAAAACTGAGATAAAACCAAATGGAGTTACATTTGTTGGAGTGCTCACTGCTTGCAGCCATACAGGAATGGTAAAACAGGG
Source organism: Rhodiola kirilowii (assembly GCA_033675215.1). Classification (NCBI taxonomy): domain Eukaryota; kingdom Viridiplantae; phylum Streptophyta; class Magnoliopsida; order Saxifragales; family Crassulaceae; genus Rhodiola; species Rhodiola kirilowii. Next base: position 1,401,473 of record CM066203.1, on the reverse strand, counting down.
GCGGCAATTGTTTGCTGAAATGGGAGATGTTTATGGGATCGACCCAACTGGAGATCACTATGCTTGCATGGCTGATTTGCTCAGCCGGGCTGGACATCTTGATGAGGTTCTCAATCTTGTCAAAACAATGCCTATGGAACCCAATGGTGGTGTGTGGGGTGCATTGCTTGGTGCATGTCGTATATATGGAAACCCTACCATTGCTCGTATAGCAGCTAATCATTTATTTGAGATTGAACCTAATGTCACTGGCAATTATGTTATGCTATGTAATATTTATGCCTCAGCTGGAAAGTGGGATGATGTTTCAAGTATTCGGAAACTAATGATACAAAAGGGGATGAAGAAGAATCCTGCGTGCAGCAAAGTTGAAACACAGGATGGTATTATACATGAGTTCCTTGCAGGTGATATGCGGCATCCAATGTCCAAGGAGATAAAGAAGACATTAGATGATCTTTATTTCAGATTAGAGATAAGTGGCTACCAGCCTTTGTTGAGTTCTGTACCTTATGATATGGATGACGAAGAGAAGAGGCGGGTATTACGAACTCACTGTGAGAAGCTGGCTTTGGCTTTTGGGTTGCTCAGTACACATGTGAGTTCCAGTATCAGAATTATGAAGAATCTCAGAATATGTGAGGACTGCCATTTGTTCATGAGTAAAGCTTCCCAAATCACGGGTAGAGAGGTTGTTATTCGTGACAGCCTTAGGTTCCATCATTTTAAAGGCGGAGTGTGCTCTTGTAACAATTTTTGGTGACGAAAGCATTTTCATGAACTGATTGCTCCTTTGGCTGTCATAAATTATGATGCAGCTGAAAATACTTATATGAATCCGGTATGTGAGGTTTGTATCAACTTCTTTCTTCTCTCGTCTTGATGGGTTTTTTTTTTTATTATGAGTTCATGCTCTTAAGGTAGTATCTGCTCAATTTTGAGCTTGTGAGGACTTGAACCTTGAATCATTTTGATACAAGAGGAGAGGTGCTCCACTGAGCCAATATTGTCAGCGAACGCGAGGGAGGATAAGGGGGTCGAACTCTTGACCTCTTAGCAAATTATCAACAGATCAAACCACTCGATCAAACCACTCGAACCAAACCACTCGACCAAAGCACCTTTCGCATAATCAGCCATTTAATTAAATAAAATATTTGTTATAGTGAATACAAAAATATAAATGGGGACATTATTGTGTTTGTAATTTGTATTAATATATTTGATTATTTTAATTAATAAAAAAAGAACTATATACCTTCACAAAACGAGAAGCGTCTCAAACTTCATCCGGCCCGGCCCAATAAGCAGCCGAACACCCTTCCGACATAAACCACCTCAAAACCCTGCAACTTCAAATTTTGTTTCAAAATACTTTTTTTCATAATTAAAAAAAATCCATCTTTATCCAGAAAAAAAGGCTCACCGTTTCTCTGTTGATTCACTTCAGTTACTGAAGTTCGAAGGAAACGAAGCCCCATTCTGATCTTTTCACATTTGGACAGACGCAGGAGTTTGTAGGAAGCTTTGACGCAATAAGGGTTGACGCTTCTACTGGTAAATCTCTGAAACATTCGGAAATGAATTGTAAATTGGTTGATGTTTATGTATTGGGTTTATGTTTGTGTTTGAGTTTAGAACAGGTTATTGATCTGAATTATTTAAATTTATTGTCAATTGTGTGATTGTGAACATCTTAGGTAAAGGAGGAAGTGAGGCACAAATGGGGTCATTTTGTAATAGTAATGTTGTTCTTAAGATTCCAAGTTACCATCCTCACAGTCCCAAGAGCTTCAGAAGCCCTACGGTACATCCTATATGCCCAAGATTTTATTTTGTATACTCATTGTTCATCTGTTGTTATTATTATATTAGTGCGCTGAGCCTGCTTTTGTTTTTCCTAATTGAGGTCGAATCTTTTTCTTTTATGGAATTGTCGATGCAGCTTGTGAAATGATTTACCGTTTCTTGTTAGAAATCTTTAAATTTTGGCGGTAGATTCATATGAAAAAAATTTCAGGAAAAATGGAGGGCCATTCACTCGGCATGGAGTCGTACTAATAAGCAATGTGTCAGCAATTTTATGTTTACAGATTTTCTCGTCGCCCTAAATTATTATTATCCACTCAGAGACTGAAATGAACCTTTGGATTTGTTGAACTGAACTTGCATTATGAATGAATTGGCTCAAAATCACAGCCGTAGAAGAAGCCTGTTTTGGAAGAAAAAAGGCACCATTTTTTATGTCCTTCTAATGGATGCGCTTCCATTTACTGTCATATTTTACAGTTTACATATTACAATGTTTTATGTTGTTTCAGAAGCATCGGAAGTTGCTCCATGGCTCTCGAAACCCATCAAAGGTCATTGCTTACTATGGACTGAAAACTCCTCCTTATAACCTCGTAAGCTAATTCCGCTAACTCTGTATTCTTTACAGATCTACCTTGCAGCACAATAATATGGCTGAAGCTGAACAAGAACATTTGCATCTAGTCTCTTTTCTAATTTTCATTAAAATGGGAACCTCAAGCCAATTTCTTATAATTTTATACAACACTTCTTTTTCTTTACCTCCTTCAGTTGCTCGCAAGTGTTTTTTTACACCATCAGTGGAAAATAGGCCTCCGACTTTAAGGCTACCTTGTTATGAATTATGATATCCAATACCATCTGTGTAGATATATCATATATCATAATTATGCTTGTCTAGATATAGTAAATTCATAACTCGTTCACTCTCGCTAAAATTTCACTTTATTTATATATATTCTCTTTTGAGAGTGCAGGATGCTCTTGAACCATTTATGAGTCGCAAAACACTAGAAGTGCACTGGGGAAGGCACCATAAGAATTATGTGGAAGGCTTAAACAAACAGCTTGAGAAGAATAGTATACTATATGGTTGTACAATGGATGAACTTGTTAAATTTACATATAACAATGGCAACCCGCTACCAGAGTTCAATGATGCAGCTCAGGTACGGAGGATAGCCTATATATTCGTGTCTCGTCTGCATAATTCTTTTGTCACCAATCTTACACCCTTCATAGCACGATACATGAGACACTAGTTTAAGTATATTAGTAGTGGATCTCAAAATTCCTTAGTGATCCTTCGCGATTGCAGTATACCTAACGGTAATTAAATATGAACATAGCCTTTAACAATAACCTCTCTTTTAGGTTTGGAATCATGACTTCTTTTGGGAATCCATGCAACCAGGTGGCGGTGACATGCCAAAATTCGGTCTTCTTCAACAAATAGACAAAGATTTTGGCTCCTTCACCAATTTCCGGGAAAAGTTTATTGAGGAGGCCTTGTCATTGTTTGGCTCTGGCTGGGTTTGGCTCGTCTGTAAGTATATTTTCTTTGTATGTAGTGGTGTTGAGTATATTGTTATCGCATATTGCCTTGAGGTTTACTTGACTGATCATGAGAATCATCATGAATTTCACTTTAGTTTCTGGCCCATTGCGAAGAATACTTGAATCTTTTATTTGGTTCTTTGACCAGGCTCAAATAGAGCGACATGAGCCTTTAGTATAGATCAATAGGAGTGTCTACTAATCACATCTAATTGTACCCTCATTATGATGCAGTGAAAAGAAAAGAGAAATGTCTTGCAGTGGTAAAAACATCGAACGCTATAACACCTCTTGTATGGGATGACTTTGTAAGTCATTAACTTCTTAAAGGTCTCCAGCGTGCATTTATGTTTTAAAGTTTAACTTGCTCGCTGTTTATTTGCAGCCAATCCTTTGTTTGGACATGTGGGAGGTAATCTTATCCTCGTCAATTTTCCATTTTGTTTTTTTTTTTTGTAAAACTTACTCTTTGAGATTATATTCTGCTTGATCTTACATTTTTTGCATGGTTTTGCAGCACGCGTATTACCTAGATTACCAGGTATGGTTAGTGGTTTACTATCCTTGTGATTACAAAGGTACATTCACTTTATGTTTAATTTCTGATCAGTTCTACAATAATTTCTATCTACAGAATGACAAAAAGAAATACGCAAACGCCTTCATGGATCACTTGGTGTCATGGGATGCTGCAACAGCTCGCATTGTCAGAGCTGAGGCCTTTGTAAATCTTGGTGAACCAAATATTCCAGTAGCCTGAATACCCTAGTAGAAGTAGAACAACTCTTTATTGGTATTGATTGTAGTTTATTGCAATGTAACTTTTATCCTGAACTTGATGTATAATTTAATTCAAGCATTTATATTTACAATTACAACTTACAAAAGGACCGGGTCCAGATAAAGAAGGAGACTTACAAACAGAACACTTTTCTTCTTTTTTCTATTCTACTCCTTCCATTAAAGTTCCAATTTTGGCTTGTTAACCGATCAGCGTCATTATGCCTTGGTTCTTCTGAAACGAGGGACATGTTTAGCTAAATTGATCTGTAGAAATAAGGATACATAACATGCAGGAAAAATAAGTATTGTGTTTCTTGTGAATTGTGATGTACCAGGGCACTCTTTTTCTTCTTCTTTTTGTCAAAATAAGCAATAAGCTCTGCCTCCCGCACAACGGCTTCCTCAAGAGCCTGCAAATTATCAAAACGATAATGAAAAGTTACATGCTTAGTGTTTGACAATATACATTTCTCCATGAAGAATTGGACAAAATTAAGGCTTAAATTACCTTTTTCGTTGTTGCGAGCTCCTGCTCCAGAGCATCTACACGGGCAAGAGCAGCATTCAACATTTCCTCTTTTTCTGAAGGATAACAACAGGTTTTTTGCTCAGAGTTATCATTTTCTCTTCTAAGTCGGCCAAGCGCGTTACAACGACTGACGTATATTCTGTGATAGATATTGTAGGTCCAGGCAACTGAGAAGAAGCCACCATTTCCTTTATGGTTCCAGCACAATAATCAGGGCTTGAGTAGATTGTGGCATCGGTAAGCTTTCTGGGTATATGTTGCGAGCCAGTCTGAGGACAGCAACAATGCCCAAAACCAAAGTCATGACGGCATTGAATACATTACGTCTGAGCCCATTGTAGCTTTTGCAAGCATCTTGCATAATGAAAAGTATCTCCAGATGAGATAAAACATATATAATTACAGGAAATAAATGGATGGAGAGCGTCAGATCATAAACAATGAAATAAATAGGCACTTGATAAAGTGAGCCTCATGTGGGAGCAAATTATTGTGATATTGACGGTAGGGTCAAGATCAGGTACAAAGTCAAATTTTGGTACAAAATATAAAATTCGTCAAAATCATTTTATAATTCGTCAGTTTATTTTATAGTTCGTCAAAATTATTTAATAGTTCGTCATTTTTCGAGCCGAAAAATGAAAGACGACATAGTTCGTCAGTTTCATTTTATAATTCGTCACCAAGAAAAACACCAAAAAATCAAGATTTAATCCCATCCATTCAAATCACAAGATCAAGGACTATGATTAGTTTGTATTTTGTACCAAAAAATTAACTTTGCACTGGATCCTTACTCTATGACGGTATATCCAGAGTCGCATAATTCATTTACCTTGGTTGAAGCCATATCGATCACTCTCTACCACTTTCCAAGTTGAATAGAGAGGTGCATCTACAATTGGTCCACATTTCTCTTGCTTTGATGTTTTATTAAACTGAGAGGCTGCGACCTGTATCCACGTGATTGTTCTACTATAAGTCACCATTAACTCATAAAACAGTAGGGGAAAGTAAATGTAAACTATGTCCAGGTACGAGATTGATCTAAAAGAAAATCATAAAAGCTTACTTCGGAAATAGGAGAACTGCACGGATTATCATTGGATTCCACTGATTGTTTGGTGCACAAATCCGTGTTTGCAGCTTCCTGCGCAAGCGAGGAGCCATTTTCCTTCAAGAAAACGTACACATATCACGACATGAAGAAAAAAAAGGTTCCGAAATTCATGCCTTGGTATTATTAACTGGAATGCAAGTTCAATAGACACTGCTACCTGTTGGCGTGAATTCTCATCTTCAAAAATGATTTTCTCATCAATGTTGGAAGGTACATTTTTCAGTAAGCACTTATGATCACCATTATGGACCATGTGCACCTCATTTAAAATTTCACCAATCAGAAAGATCAACAAAGTTAAAGATTCTGCGGTGGAACTAACAAATCACTTGTTTAACCTTTAAAATTTCAGGGTCCTTCCACGGGCCCTTGTCAGAGCGCATACAACCTCCCTGGTCACTGCAAGTACAAGTACCGCCCAAAAAGTCTGGCAGCTCGCTGTAGCAAAAAGCATTAGAGTAGATAGAACTAAAATAGTAGAATTTTGATGAACGCAGATAAAAAATACTCTATTTTGAAATTGCATTACCTAGCATCAATCATCTCTAGTAGCTTATTCTGATATTTATTACCAAGTACGTGCAGAATGAGCTGTGGTTAATCACTCATGCATACTACTGAACTCAAAAACTAGTACAGTACTAATACGAACAAAACTCACATTTATTTTTGCTGCCGTGTTAGGATCAAGAAATCACTTCACAGTGTTCCACAGAAGCCTAAATCCAGATCCAGCATTGATAATAAACATGCGATTTAGGGTCTACGCGAAAAAATGTGTCAGCAGTAACATGAGAGAAGCTTAGTAATAGAATAAGGGAAAAGCACTACCACCCTTTTACACATCATTGTCTGAACTACGGCGCTTTTCAAATTACAGCCAACTTGCAACAAAATTTGTAGAAAGGTAGTACAGTTCATAAAATTTTGATGGGGAACATCAAAAAATCAGACACAACAAGACCTCTGGGTAATTGTCGCTGTCAATCTTTTGAATTCGTTGTATGAGCTCTCTTGCAGCTTTTGAAAACTGCTTAATTTCCTGTAGGATGAAGAACCAATCAATATTGAGATAACATAAAATGTTTGCTGACCTTTTGAAACGCTTATAGGTCAAAACATTTTAGGACAATTAATCAACATAATGGGAAATATTACAAAGTTCTTATGGTCAACAACTGAGGTATTATGTAAACAAAAAAAGTCAACAACCCAAATATATCATACCACTCCTTGAACATCAAAAATGGTTGTACTTTGATCAATGTGCCTTCTTTCCGCAATGGAGCATGCTGGAAACTTCTCATGAAAAGTCTTCTCGAACTCGCGGACATGGTATTTCACATATCGGTCAAACGTAGTGACTTCCATTAATTTGTTAGCATCCACCATTCCCAATCTCTCAATGTAAACAGGACGTCCATCCTTGTCAATTCCATGATACCCTTGGGCATAGTATTTCAGGACTTCATTTATCTCGTTAAATTCAAAGAGGATCACAAATTATTTCAGCGTATCAAACTGCTTATAATAGAACAAATAAAATTATGCATGCTGCCTCCTCAATAATTGTGTCAACACCAAATTCTTTTCTCCACTGAAGCATATCAGACCACATTAGTTTACTTCTATCAGCGTCAAATTTCCTGGCCTTCAAGAATCTGTGCAGCACACGAGAAAATTCGATGCATGAAAGAAAACAACAAATACATACATTTTTTGCAAAAATATTAAGGTAGCAATCCCCTCAGGGCCGTGCATGATATAAGGGCGAGTGGGGCGTAGGGCAAGGGCCCAACTTGTTTAGGGGCCCATAAATAATTTTTGTCATATGGAATATTTGTTTTAGTTTTTTTTAGTTAGTTTAGTTTTTTTTCTAGTTTTTTAAATAATTATTTTAAAATAATAGTAATTTTTTCGTAATGCAAATTATTTTTAGTTTGTCACTCTTTATCAAAATTTCTATGTCCGTCCATGTATTCAGGAGTGTAAAATGAAAACAAATCAAGTTGACGACAGACTATATAAAACTCTTCATTGTGATCAAACCTATAAAGTATGCATTTTTTTTATTCTTGTTATTTTCTATCTAGTTGGGCCCAAAAATTATTTTTGACCAAGTGCCCCACGAATGATAGGCACGACCCTGAATCCCCTGTGTGGTTACAATTCTAGCAATAAATGAGATAGTACCAATTGAGAGCAATTTAGAAAATCAGGATTAAACCGATAAAGGACATCTTATAATTGTGTACCAAGTCGACAAAGTTGGAAGCAAACAAAAATGTCTAAATTAACAATCAGAAGTACAAAACCTTAGTAACATATGATAATCATGTCTAAATTAACAATCAGAAGTACAAAACCTTAGTAACATATGATAATCATCGTGTTTGGCAGGTAACAACTCCTCCAAAATGAGTGCCTTTATCTCCTCTGCATCACGCACGTCTTCAATGGAAACTGACAGGACCTTACTACTTCTTCTACCCTTTCTGTCGAGAGAGTGCCTGAACTTAGAGGAAGCGTTAATCGCTTTTTTCTTTAAGCTTGCTATTCTAGTCTTCTTCTCATCGTCTGTGCGTTCAGCACCAGATTTCTCATGTCCTGTGCATCATACGAACAAAAGAAGAACAAGTTCAAAGAAAATCTAAAAAATTACATAATAAAAGCACATCATAGATAAAATTCTTAGACATTACTAGAGCAAAAAAAATCACAATGAGCTCTCGTAACATACATGATTTTGTAGACACGGGTTGAGCCATGATATACACAGGTCTAAAGTATATATATATAAAGCTAGATTAACTATGCGTCCAAAGATCAAGCACTCAGATGAGGAAGCCAAGGCCAAGCACAAGCACCTCCCCCAACTAACTGTTCATTAAAAAAAATAAGTTTTATAAATTACATTGCAATCATTTGAAGAAGAAAAAAAACCCTAGAATTGAGTAAAAGAAAGGGGTACCTGTACAAGTGTTGCAAAAATTATTGAAAGATGGGAAGCATAAAAGTTAGGTTGGCGTGGATGGATAACAATGGCAAACGAACTACAGCAAAAAAGTGATCCAAAATTAAACAAAGCATTTGAAACGATGGAGCTGGTGGGTCTGAATCCATTTCCGGATAGATGATGCAATCGCGAATTTCAGGCTATTCCGTACATCAAATAGATTTTCCAGGTCTGAATTTTCCCATAAACATAATTTTTAAGACTTTAGCGGCCGTTAATTTATCTCTCCTGGATATTTTTGGCTCCAAGAACAATCTCTGTGTCCTATATTAAGTAAAATATTAAGTAATTTTACACAATTATTAAGCTAAACTGAACAATCTATGTGTACTATCACCCATTCAAAAATTACGATTCGAACTATGAAAATTGACAATTAAGGGCAATTTTAAAATATTTGAATTCTCAATTTCACAATTAAGGGCAAGATGGTTTTTTCAATTCATTCGTTTAGTTAATTTTGTTAATTGACGGAGTGATATTCCGTCAGTTAAGTGTTATAAGTAAATTAAAATATTTGAAAATTATCTTTAATAATTCTCAATTTTCATAGTTCGAACCGTAATTTGTCAATGAGTGTTAGTTCATCACTTTGTCATTTTACCTAGTTTATATTAAGTAATTTTTCACAAATATTAAGGAACAATCTGTGTGTCCAAGTTCAGCTTCCTCCTATATCTCGATCTCAATCAGTAGTAAACATTTGATAGTAGTAAATAAAACAGTTTTAAATATCTTGGCACATGATTGAAGCTGTGGTTACTAAATTATGTTTTATTTGGTGTTTGGAAAAGCTGATGAAAAGAAAATGTAATTATAAAAAAAATTAGCATTTTATCCTTTGACTATAATTTTTTCATTCCGCCAATTTTCTTTTCTTTTCCTCAAATTTGTGCAAATAAGATGTTGGAATACGAAGCAGAACTGCAGAGGCATCCCCTTGGAACTGACTAATATATAAGATGTTAGGATACCAAAATTACCTTACTCCAACTGTTTCTCAGCCGGAAAAAACTGTTTCTCAGCCGATACAGCACAATATCATATCTAGGAGCATAGTACACCGGTAAAACAGTACAAGATCTATCAGAATACATTGATGATAATGAAAATACAAGAATCTTCAGAACTTTAGTACTCATATAACTAAATATTTATTGGGCACATTGTGAATGATCATGTATTGTTTTCAGAAACATCTTATCATGCCATGGACTTTTTCTTCTCTTCATCGATCTTCTGCAGCTCTGCCAGCCTTTGAGCCCATGCTCGATCCCTAGCCACTGCAGCCATCTTGCGCTCAACCCTCTGTTCAAGCTTCTTCCTTTTTGCCGCCTGAATTTCAGCCTTCCTCTTTTTCCTTTCTGCCTGCAAGAGGTTTTAAGTATATACACATTGAAATAGCACTTGTAAGCAACTATTTAACAATCACATTGATTTACTAAATGAATGGTGAACAATTCTATATCAAAAGCCTTGCAGGAAATGCCTGCTACACTTACCTCTGCTAAGCTCCTTTCCTTTTTACGAGAAAAACATGTTATTGTATAAACTCAACTCAACTATTGAAAACTAACTTATTGGGGTTCACTGTTTTTTTTTCAGACATCGATGATTCACCATTTAAGGTTGAGACACACTTGAATATAACTATGCATACCCATTAGTGAAGAAAGACGCCTAATTGACTCAATGCTAAGTCGTGTGCGAACCCACGAAAAAGTTATATTTCGACTAACTACAGTCCTTACGGCTTAGAATTACCAAAACTCCAGTGTTAGTTCATATTTTGAATACCAAGACAGATTGCAATGAACAGAGAGAAAGAATCCACCAGTTTATCAAAGGAGTACTGCATCAGTTCATCAAAACAACATCTCTTTAGATACAAAAGCTACAAAATATAAAAAAAAAAGCATCATAACAGCCGAAGAGTCATCCTGCAATAAATATCTTACACTATCTAAACAACCTAAGCAGCGCCGCTTCTCAAACAGAATACTAATCCTACATAAAATGTTACGAGATAGTCACATACCACTATAAAATCATGCTTCAGTTTCCTACGCTTCTTCTCATTCCTCTCCTTGAGGCTGCCTTTGTTTGGCTGGCTTACAGGAATAGGCTCTCCAGGCACATGTTGAACCCAAGCAATAGGTCCTGCAATCTTAACCTAATCAAACCTTCACTTCACCATAACAATCAATAACACGCTCCACACTTCAATTTACAAAATCATATCACCATTTCCACGAACAAATTAGATAAAATGAATCCTCAATTTCAAATTAATCAAGTGACGTTTTCAGGGTTTAAGAAAAGAAGACCTTTGGGTCTAAGTCTGGCTCGTTTTCGCTTAGCCACTAGAGACGGTCTACGCTTGGGCATTCGAGTGTCAGTTAAGCTGTGGATCGAGCTAGTAGCTGAAATCCATGGAGATCGTAGATGCAGCGAACCGAACAAGGGCGATAGATCATGTTTGGGAGAAGTGAAGCGAGGAGTCACTAAAGAAAATGTCGGCGTACGGGACACGAAATTCCTCGATAATGGCCGGAGAGCCGATCGGAGGAGTCCGAAAACCATTCTAGCGTTCGAGTCACAACCCTAACGAGACGACATTTAGAAATTGAAACGATGAAGATGGAGCTGTTCAGGAAGGCTTCGTTTGCTGCTTTCTTCGATTTTGGGCTGTACTATTTCGGCCTAATAACACTAAACGAAGCCCAACTAGTTTTTTTTATTCATTCTCATTCTTAATTTTTGACTCATCAAAATTTTATTGAAGCTTCTTTTTTATTTTTTAAATCAAGAAAATATGTCAAAATACTGATTAGTTGTTCGATGATATTTGGTGGTCGTATCTTGTATTGATGAATTCTCTTGTCATCTTGTGCATTTTTAGCACTTTCGTACTTTTTTTTTATTGTGAACTCATGCTCAACCATTTAGTATCTGTTCTGTTTTGTTTTTTTAAAGGGTGGATGGGGACTTTCGTACTTAGAATAACTTTGCGTACAAGACAGGCAAATGGTTATAAGTGAGTGAGTGCCTTCAGCCTTGAATTGAATGCTGAAAAGACAATAACTTAAAGAAAAAAACAAGATATATGGGTGAGGAACAGGGGTGCAAACGAGACGATACAATCGCGAGCTACTCGTGATCGAACTCGGTCAAAACTCGACTCGACTCGACTCGGTTATACTCGCGAACAGCTCGTTTATGTGCTCGTTAATATACTCGATTAAAACTCGTTTATATACTCGATTAAAACTCATTTATATTGTTTGAAATTCATTAACGAGATCAATTAAAGTAATTTTTCACACTTTAAAATACGTTTTCAGTGAAAGCTCGTTTCGACTCTTGAAAAGTTCGACTAAAGCTTGTTTAATATCGTGAAAAGCTCAACTAAAGCTTGTTCCAATTCGTTAAATACTCGATTAAAGCTCTTTAATATTAAATAATCACATTAATTTAAGTTATTTTAAATACTCGATAAAACTCGAACTCGGCTCGAAACTCATGAAAATTAAACGAGCCGAACTTGAGCAACCTAATACTCGACTCGACTCGACTCGTTTGCAGCCCTATGAGGAAGCAATAAAAAGGGAGGACAAGTAATAATATCTCAATGCTTGTTTTACACTGTCACTCATGGTTCACAAGCATCTTTTTTTATGCTTTATTTAATGCAGCGTAATTAAATATTGTGAGTGTGTCAACATTATATGAAAAATAATAATATTATTTCAATTCAAATAAAATTTATTATATTATATTTTCATTTTGATTGAAACAATGTTGTTTTAGCGCCGACTACATATGACTGCACTATATGGAATCTTCTTCCAAGCAATACATACTAAAAACATACGTAGATCTTAATACCAGACAATCAAAGTGAATATTTGCTAATAAAAATCATAACATTCTTTATTTTAGCCAACTTCTTGATTTCCAAATAGGAATATATCCTATTCAAGCTAGGAGATAGCAAAGATCAATCAGGTGGACATTATATATCTCATATCACATGAAGATGAAGATGTCTTATTGTTTAGATGTTTGCCTAATCCAGCACTTCTAAATTTTTGGTTTATTTTAGTGTCTGTCGGCACATCATTATAAAATTTGAGCGTTTTAGAAGCATAACAATACTGAACAACCGCTCAAGTTCACTTTTTTTTTGTTCATCACTAAAATTGCTAGTATCTTTACATATTTGTTATTATTCTATCCTTACCATCAAATTAATTTTTGTAGGATTAGCTTTTGTAACGTCTATTTTTGACATAGGCACGCCCCATGTCCCATCAGCACAAAACAATTCCGACCGACAATATGGAAATGGAGGAGACTATGACAAGAAGGTACGGGTCATGTCCTACACACACACACACATGCCAATCAAAATGAAATTGCCCAACTTTATGGTAAAGTTCCAATTGCAATTCTCATGGGGTGTTGCTCCGTCCACATCCGAGATTCTCATTCCAACCAACGAACCTTCTTCTGCATCGGATTCAATAATCACTTAATCATCAAATATCAACATAAATAATTGCATGCGCTTTGTATGAATATATTACTACTTTTTATTTTTATTTCATATCGATCAACATCAGTTAGCATACTTTTATCCAACAGTAATATCAATAAGTTTCAGCTATATATCATCTAATTCAAACACTTCATCTCAACCACTTGATAATTTCCTGATGAACTTCATTTCACACCGAGTTGAGTTCAATTAAAATAAATGGAAATAAAAAATTTAAGACAAAGTGTTTAACGGAACTGAGCAAAATTAAAAATGAATATCAATATAAGCTACAAATAATACATACAAATAGGGTAAGCCATTTCCAGTTTTCCATTCATTAGCACCGACACAAGAACAGCTGGAGTAAAGTTAGATTTAGCAAACTAACGGTTAGATATAAATCTGTCTATTTACGTTGACGGTGGTTGGGGGTAGATGCGTAATTTGAGTGGATATGAAGGAGGTCATGCACGGCACGTGCACCCTTTCTTATTTGTTTAGAGAGAAGAAAGAGAGCGAAAGGAGAACAAAGCTATCGCTGGTGGTCTCTTCTGGTAGACGGTAGTGGCATGTGTCTATCGCTTTGGGTTTCACGTGTCGGTCTCACATTCTCATATTTATCATACGACGGCGTTTGACTCAAGTCGTTTGTTTCAATTGTCGGTCAATACTCGATACAATTTTTTTTAGTGTGGGTTTTACATGGATTTTTTATATGACATCGCATACATAGTTTGTTTCGGATACAAATGTTTTATAATTCGTTTGAAGCATAATCATCTGTCACTATAACTTTTAAACTCACTCGTTGACATACATCTTCATGGTAAGGTTGCGGCGCCCAAGCACGCTTTCAAGAGATGATAGAGCATAACACATGTAAACATTCACCACAAAATTGTGGAAGAAAAATGTCGTGGTAAAGTTTGAACCATTGACATACAAGGCAAGAGTTCTACCAACTCAACCACCACCTTATTGACTACTCAATACAACTCCCTGATAAAGGTAAAGTAATAATTTTATTTGATAGATCACATTTATATATAATACTGAGACTAACACTCATTTCTTAACATTTAAATTTGACGTTAGGATGAGAAAGGGGCTTTGATCGAATGGTTTGATCTATAGATAAATTGTCAAGAGGTCAAGGGTTCGACTCTCCAGAGTAGCGTATTTCTCCTCACTTTTGTGTAGGATTGTTCATCTCTCACGGAGGTGTTGTTCTCCTCACTTTTGTGTAAGAATGTTTTCGTCCCTCGTGTACGTGTTGTTCCTCCATCGCGGAGATATTATTTGTGGACGTGTTGCATAATGCAGGTGGATGTTGCTGTCTTACCGATTCCTTCCATGTACACATGGAGCTGCTTAGTTTCGCGATAATGCTCGTGGGTTTCAAGTTAGAGATGCGCTTCAATGGACACATTTCAAGTATCTAATCCGTATTGGTGCCGTGTGTGACTCGTGCTTTAAGAGTCTAAGTTCACATGTACCCGATAAAGTACTCATGCAATATGATTGAGATGTATGAAATGTAAAAACCCACCATCAAAAAATTTGACGAATGTCCTTATAAAAAATTGACGAATTAAATGTTCTGTAAAAAAATTGACCAATTAAGATAATTCCATGCGTGGTCATAAAAAAAGATAATTCAATGCGAAAATTTCAAAGTTAGGATTTGGGGTCGATGCAGCGCAGCAAAATAATGCGAGTACGGAGCAACATCTTCTTAATAAATACGGTATCATTTTGAGTGAAACAATAATGTTTTAACATTAGCAGATATTTAGCTACACTGAATCATTGTCAATAGCTCATACCTGCCTCTAAAAGATTATATGTGTTATAGATTCATGTTTTTGTTTCCTAAAGTTTGAGGGAAAACTACGCCATCCAAAATGAATGGGAGCACCTTCGTTCACCTTACTTACGATTTAAGCGATTATCTGGATTCCGGACTTCAATTATGGGGATGGGGACAATCTAATAATTTATAAACAAAAAACATCCACAATTTACGCCAGCAATCAAACCAGTTAATTACAGATTTGTGGGTGACTAGTGGGAATTAAGACTTAAGTCCTACCACCATCGTGCTTATAAAACGGCTCTCCACTGCATTATTTGTATCACCCTCTTTCCACTCATTAATGACTGCTCTGGTTCAATTTATAAAATAGTTTTGTAGCTTCAAACAGCTAGATTGATTGAATCGTTATATTGTATCCCTTGATAAAAAAAAATAACTAGATTGATTGAGATTTGAGGTCAGTTAAATTTAATAAATAATTAGGACTTATAACAAATTTATTTTTTCTTCGAATATCTTACATGGCTTTATACGAAGTAGTTAATACTTCTAATAGCTGTTGATCCGAAACACTAGCCCACTAATTAGAAATTTGGCACGAAATGAACGACATTTCAATCAAAACATGGTTGTTGTTTTGATATGCTTATAAATTACTTTAAATGAAACGATATCATTTTTGTACTCATAACATTTGATGCGCAACATCGGATCTTTTTCTAGTTATCACATTTTGATGTGTAACAAATGATAAGAGAAGGCTTATTAATATGAATTAAAAAGAATTTTTGTTGTATATTAAGCATAGAATAAGGGGAAACATATTTTGAAATTTTGTATCGATATGTTCCTTGTAATCTGCATAGCCTTCAAAAATTGAGGCATGGAGTGGCAGAACAAAGATTTATTTTTATCGATGTGGACATGAATATGTGGGCAGTGACTGAATGGAAACTTTGTAAGGATCCTCGGCCCGCTCACATGGGTTGCGTACTTCGTGTGGGCCAAATTATTCAGTCTTTTATTTTTATTATTATTTCTCTGATGAGAACAAAACATGGGAAATGAATTTTTCGATATTAGATGACTCTGATCTGACTGATTATTTCCGAGAGTCACAATTAAAAAAAGAGGATTATTTCCAGAGTGTCTTAAGTACATTATTAAGGACGCCGAACTAATGGGAAAAAATAATTCAAAATAACTAGAGTTTATTAATTTTAATGAACTTAGATATAGCTTTGATATAGAGTTTATTCATTCATCGTGTAATTGGTATAAATGGACCAATCACTTTAAGAAGACACAAGAAAATGATGAATAAAGTTCAACTGATTGACATTTATGTGTACGAAAAGGCTCCTGCTAATCGCACCCCCCACCCCTCACACCCCCCATGTGGGGCCCAGGTAAATTTCTCATTATGCCCTTCTACTTATTATATATATTATATATATTATAAAAAATGATTTTAAAATATTTAAAATTTCTAAAAAATGATTTTAAAATATTTAAAATTTTGTATTAATATATACAAATGATTTTAAAATATTTAAAATTTAGTATTAATATATTATATACTATAAATGATGATTTAAAAATATTTAAAAATTAGTATTAATATATTACATATATTATAGTTAATAATTTTAACTATTAGAGACAATGAGCGCATGGAAATAGTTATCGGACACGTTGGTAATCACTTCGTACAATTTTTTTGCACCCTTATCATCCGGTGCCACCTATACCAACATGGTGGTCGAAGCTAAAGGATGGGCATCCTCATATCAAGTACGAGCTGATTTATGGCGCGAAATCACAAGCATGGGGCCTCCAGGACCACAATTTGGAGGAAATATTGATTAAATATGTCTATTTGTTTATGTATTTATTTTTAGCACCGTTGCATGTTTTGTTGAATCTAATTTAATGTTGAGCTATCCAATCAATTATTATTCGTCCTAAATCCAAACTAAACGAAATAAATTATTATTCGCCCTAAATAAAATAAAACTAGTTACTCACTCACTCCTAATTATAAGTTCAATTAAAATTTAAAAAATCAAGTACAATAATTTTTAAAAATTTGGCACATGTTGTATTTTAATTTTAATTTTTTTGATTTATAATAATATAAATAAATATGATACAAATAACTTATATTAGGTACAATTAATTTATAATATTAATTATTATTTAATTGAATATGGCATATGAATGTAATTAAATGGAAAGGGGAGGGCATTTGAGTCATTTGGCAGGGAGGTTTTTGTCGTGGGGGGTGCGATTAGCAGCTCCCGTACGAAAAGGATACGATGCTAATGTCTGTATACTTTGTAAAAACAATCTCCTCATAAATTCCTTTTTCACAAAATTGGTGGCTTATTATATTATTTTTTATCCCACTAAATTTCTTAATTTTAAGTTAATAAGAGACGTTCTTTTGAGTAAGTGCTTTCGATGCATATACGGTTCGTGTTTAGTTTTTATGACCTTTTTTCTTTGTGGTTGCGCTTAGGCACATATTGTTCGTGTTTACTTTTTACTTTTTATGACATTTCATCTCTGAGATCGTGCTTTGAGGTACGGTTGATGATCACCACGACACATCAATCCATAATATTTGGGATAATCTCAATTGTGAGAAAATTAGTGGGCTCAATAATTGATTCAGCATTC
Source organism: Rhodiola kirilowii (assembly GCA_033675215.1). Taxonomy (NCBI): domain Eukaryota; kingdom Viridiplantae; phylum Streptophyta; class Magnoliopsida; order Saxifragales; family Crassulaceae; genus Rhodiola; species Rhodiola kirilowii. Next base: position 1,383,615 of record CM066203.1, on the reverse strand, counting down.
AAGGTGTAAGAATCAAACAGTTTAGAGTGGATTCCTTAACGAAAAGGTCACCATCCTATTGGTAAATAACAAACAAATTGAAAACATAAAAATAAAAACATCAGTTTGTGGCCTTAGAGAATTGTTGTGTGAATTCCGGTAATTCCACATGTAATTATAAAAATTTCATCCGAGAACATTTTATTATAGCCTATTTAAACAATTTGGGTTATGGAAAATTAAGGAAACCAGGAAAATTCAGGGGAAACAAACTCAATTTCTGTTCATGTATAATTTAATTTAACCTATTTTTTAAAATCAAACATAAAACTTTCTAAAATTTTCTTTTCCTGAATTATATAAAATTTGAATTTACAAATTTATTAGGCATCCCAATCTCAATCAATCCGTAGACACAGTTTAAAAAACGCACAAAATTGACCCACTCCCTCTCCCATCCCTAAATTCACTACACCTGTACCTCTTTACCTCAACATAGAAAAGAAGAGATTCGCATCCAATCACAACTCACAAATAAATGAATAAACCAAAATAAATAAATATATATAAATCAAGAGTCCACAAAAAGCGCCTATTTTTACCATTCAACCTTTTGATTTCTTTTAAATATTTAATTCATAAAACAGTGAAAATTTAGCATAAAAAGCATCACCGGTCACACTTTCATTTTCAGTCCTTCGCTTCGCCTCGACATCTGTGTCCAAACCCTAAAGCCTAAATCTCTTCATTGAATATTACCAGTAAATATTTCAGCATTAAATAATCTCTGAAATCTGAACTGCATCGAAGCTCAGATTTGCAGAGTGTCACAAGACTCTCTCTGCTTCCACACATCTTCACAGCACAGCTCACTCCAGGTAGGCAGGCAAGTTGCTCACTTCTCAGATTGGACACGTACACGCATTGCCTTGTCTTCCTCCACCCGCCGCTTCTTCTCCACCAGCCACACAACCAGCTGACTCACTCACTCACTCACTCACTATTCCTCTGTTTCCCAGGTGAGTCGTTTTGGATGCTTTAAGAGGAAAGCTCGGAAGTCGGAGATTGGATTCGGACAATGGCGGCGATGGCGGTGTTTGTGAGGCTTGCGGTGCTGCTGCTGATGTGCGTGGAGTTGATCTGGTGCGGTGTGACGTATGATAGTAAGGCCATTGTGATTAATGGCCAGCGGAGGATTCTTATTTCTGGATCTATTCATTATCCCAGAAGCACGCCTGAGGTAATTGTTTGGTGATTTGAAATGTTAATTTTAGATTCTTTTTGGTGGAAATGTGCTTTGTGGATTCATTGAAATCTGTGTATAGATGTGGGAGGATCTTATTCAGAAGGCCAAAGATGGAGGCTTAGACGTGGTTGAGACTTATGTCTTTTGGAATGGCCATGAACCTTCTCCCGGCAATGTACGATAATCTGTTCACTCTTTGACTGGTTAAGTTCAGTATATCAGTGAATCATTCGTTCATTTTTTATTTTCATACTGATTTTTATGTGATTTTGGGACAGTATCATTTTGAGGGGAGGTATGATTTGGTGAGATTCATAAAGACAATTCAGAAAGCAGGACTATATGCTCATCTCAGAATTGGACCGTATGTTTGCGCTGAGTGGAACTTTGGGTAATTCTAATCCTCTTTCTGATCTCATCACCTGTCGGTCAGATTGTCAGTAATGATTAATTTTTCCCTTATAAGCAAGATTTCTCACCTTAAGGATCACAGACAAAATGTTAATTTCCCTTTTAGATGGGTATTATTTAAGGGCCATGATCCTTGATTTGTCAATTAGATTTACATTTCAGTTTGTGTCTCTATGTTAGCTTGTTTATCCAGAAAACAGGCACATTTATAGCTGATTCTTTGCTAAATTAATGATTTGTATTCTGACTGGGTAAAGTGGTTTGGTTTGGGGCTGGATCCTTGTTTTGTGCAGAGGATTTCCAGTCTGGCTTAAGTATGTGCCAGGGATTAGCTTCAGGACAGATAATGAGCCTTTTAAGGTCTGTCTCTTGCTGAATCTTTAAGACACACAACATCATGCACAGGATGTATTTATGTTTTCCCTTAGATCTCATATTGAGTAACCTTGAAGATATAATGTTGAATTTTAATGTAATAATATTGTCTTTATGTTCTAAATTTTTATTTTGTTAATAAAGTGATATTCTTATTTTGTGTAACTGATTTCATTTACTTATGTTGCTGTGTTGTAGAAAGCCATGAAAGGGTTTACGGAAAAGATAGTCAATCTGATGAAGAGTGAAAGACTATACGAGTCCCAGGGTGGACCCATCATCTTGTCTCAGGTATAGTTACCTCTTTATCATATTTTGTATTCAGTCAAAGAGAACTTGGCCTCCTTAAGGGCATCCGCATCGGCACCCATGACTAAGGAAATGCTAGGAGAGGACTTCCTCACCTAGCATTTCCTTCAAACAAAGCACAAAACTATTTAGGAAGTTCTCTCACACATGCTCCTTGAGGATGTGTGAGAAAACTTTCTACCTAATTTTGTGCTTTGTTTGGAGGAAATGCTAGATGAGGAAGTCCTCACCTGCCATAAATGCTGCTCAAAGTTCAGTTGTCTCCAGTGAGAAATGACTAGAAACTTTGTATGTTGACTCTTGAAAGTTTTACTCAAGAGTGTTTGGTAGTCATGAAATGGCATGGGTTATGCTTGTGTAGATTGAGAACGAGTATGGGCCGCAGAGTAAGTCACTTGGAGAGCCTGGGCATAACTACATGACATGGGCTGCAAACATGGCAGTGGGATTAGGGACAGGTGTCCCTTGGGTAATGTGCAAACAAGATGACGCTCCCGATCCAGTGGTAAGCTATTATTTCTCAATGCACATCAATTGACCCAGCGTTATGCCTTTCATGTTACATGTTGTGTGTATTTTGAGCTGCTCTATTTCCTTTTGCACTTCAGTCCGTTTTTGCTTCTCATATATTATTTAAACAGTGTGAATTGAGTTAAAACTAAGGTTGTCTTGCCAATGAAATACCAGTTACTTTATCAGTTGTCCCTTGCTTGTTTGCAGATAAACACATGTAACGGGTTCTACTGTGATGAATTCACCCCCAATAAAGCCTACAAGCCCACTTTGTGGACAGAAGCTTGGAGTGGCTGGTATGCACAGCTTTGTTCTGCTTTACGACTTATTCATTCATTCCTACGATCTCTAAGATCACTCAACCTGATAAACCAGGTTCACTGAGTTTGGTGGTCCCATTCACCAACGCCCAGTTCAAGATTTGGCATTTGCAGTCGCGCGTTTTATCCAGAAGGGAGGATCTATGTTCAATTATTACATGGTTGGTGCCTGTATTGCTGTCTGTTCTTTATCGTATTTCCGCACAACTAGTTACTGAATTTAACCATGTTTCGAACAGTATCATGGAGGGACCAATTTTGGCAGAACAGCTGGAGGCCCTTTTATCACTACCAGCTATGACTACGATGCTCCGCTAGATGAATATGGTGAGCAGTTACCCTCTGATGCTTTTTAATCTGCTTTCTTTGTAACTTCTGTTAATTTATTAGGATAATGTTGAATGAAAAACAGTGATGCTTAGACTGATTCTCCTTTACTAATTCAAATCTCAATCAGACTTAAACTGATCCTGAACTCCTGCAGGGTTGCTAAGGCAGCCTAAATATGGCCATCTGAAGGAGCTTCATAGGGCTATCAAGCTATCTGAGAAGGCTTTAATTTCAGCGGATCCAACAGTGACTTCTTTAGGAAATTTCCAACAGGTTTTGTTTTCCATAGACGTTCCGTATTTACCTGATTTTGAAGGGCATTCATCTAACTTGTGTCTTGCCCTGAAACTGATCAATACTTTATACTTTTCAGGCTCATGTATATTCATCAGAAGCGGGAGGGTGTGCAGCATTTTTATCAAACTACGATACCAAGTCTGCTGCTAGAGTGTTCTTCAACAACATGCACTATAACATCCCTCCATGGTCCATCAGCATACTCCCTGACTGCAGAAATGCTGTTTTTAATACCGCTAAAGTAAGAACCTGAGTGGGATTATACAAGCTGAAGATATTATATAATCAAGAGTCTCATTAGTTTCTTTTCTAATGATGCTTGTAATGTTGTGGGTAAAGGTTGGAGTACAGACATCACAGTTGGACATGGTGCCAAGCAATGTTGATTTATCTTCGTGGGAGAGTTATGATGAGGATCTATCTTCCCTTAATGATGGATTACCAACAATGACAGCTCCTGGTCTCCTGGAGCAGATAAATGTAACTAGGGACGCAAGTGACTACTTGTGGTACATAACAAAGTGAGTACAACCAAATCCTATTCAATTGCTGTTACTGATAGCCTTGAGTGCTGTCATATTTATTTGTTTGTTAATATATCCAGTCAGACGAAAAAGTTTGAATTAGATTGCTAGTGCCAGTGGGTGGTTTTTGTATCTCATGGTTTTCCAATTATCGGAATTTGCAGTGTTGACATAGGTTCTTCTGAATCTTTCCTGCATACCGGTGATCTTCCCACACTCATAGTGCAGTCTTCTGGCCATGCATTGCATATTTTTATAAATGGACAACTTTCAGGTTGGTGCTGAACTTCATTTTGTATCCCAGTGAATGCATGTGGATTTTTTCATTAAACATCATTAAACACATATAGGCTCGGCCTTCGGGACTAGAGAAAATAGAAGATTTGTATACAAGGGAAAGATCAACCTTCGTGCTGGATCAAACAAAATCGCGTTGCTAAGTGTGGCTGTTGGATTGCCAGTGAGTACCGACTCCCTGACTTTTATGTACTTGGTATTTTTGTTTCCTTCCTTCCTTTGATATCGGGAAACCTTAAAGTGAGATGCCGGCAATTGAATAACTAGGGTATAGTTGGCTATCTGTGTGATAATTGTGAATATGAAATCGCGCAACATGTGTTAAGGTTACCAATTTATGTATCTGTTTTTGAAGAATATTGGAGGGCATTTCGAGACGTGGAATACCGGTGTTCTCGGCCCAGTCGCTATGCATGGCCTCAACAGCGGCAAATGGGACTTATCGTGGCAGCAATGGACATACCAGGTTTTCAAAACTTCCTTAAATAAACATTTTTTAATTTTGAAATGATAACTTGTTTCTCATTGCTGCTAACTACTTGCAACAGGTTGGACTCAAGGGAGAAGCCATGAATCTTGTTTCTCCAGATGGGATTTCTTCTGTTGAATGGATGCAGAGCTCATTAGCAGCACAAACACAGCAGCCCTTGACATGGCACAAGGTACCAAGAAATGAATAATGATACTTACTCAGAATGTTCTGCCTGTATTAATCTATTTATTGAAATCTTCGCAGGCCTATTTTAATGCACCAGATGGTGATGAACCACTTGCTTTAGATATGGAGGGTATGGGTAAAGGTCAAATATGGATCAATGGGCAGAGCATTGGGAGATATTGGACAGCATTTGCAAATGGTGACTGCAGTCACTGTACTTATTCCGGGACCTTCAGACCTGTAAAATGTCAAGTTGGATGTGGGAGGCCAACCCAACGATGGTAAGTACTCAATCAATTTGTCAAGAATTTGGTTGTAGTAACTATTATAAACTGTCAGTGACCATTAGTGTCTTATTAATAAGCCCTTTACACATTTTAATCTCAGGTATCATGTCCCTCGGTCTTGGCTTAAGCCCACACAGAACCTGTTGGTTGTTTTTGAAGAACTTGGTGGAAATCCATCAAAAATTTCTCTCGTGAAAAGAACTTTATCTGGTGTTTGTGCTGATGTTTTCGAGTATCATCCGATGATTAAGAACTGGCACATAGAAAGCTATGGAAGAAAAGAAGAGCTTCGCAAACCAAAGATCCATCTGAAGTGTAATCCAGGCCAATCCATCTCTTCGATCAAATTTGCAAGTTTCGGAACGCCATTAGGAACATGTGGGACATTCCAGCAGGGAACTTGTCATGCACCCAACTCATATTCCATCTTGACAAATGTAGAGAGCTCTCGCCTCTCTCTCTTTCCTGTCATGTGCATTAAATGTCTTACCTTTTTCCTTTCCTAGCATTCCGAATCTCTGATATTGTGATTATGTCTTCTCTTTTCCCCTGCAGAAATGTGTTGGACAACAAAGATGCTCAGTAGCTATATCCAACACCAACTTCAAGCAGGATCCGTGCCCGAATAAGTTAAAAAGGTTATCAGTTGAAGCAGTTTGTGCTCCCACAAGCTCCACAGTTGGTCGACCAAGGGGCTAACTCTGATTGTCACGAAGACCGAAGTGAACAGGTAAGACTTACAGCTTGTATCGACAGTAAACTACATACATCATCATCAGGATAAGAATCGGTGAAGAATAAAGGGTAGTATTTCAAGGCGTGGCGTTGAAGTCCATTACATGTTAGTTAGTTTGTGAGTGCATAGTTTTTCTCAGGCTAGACAAAGGATGGTCTGAGAAAGCGGTATGGAGATATACTTGAATTTGCATATTCGGGTCATGTCCACAGATTAGTTGTGTACATGTTCTAGACTCATATGAGTCTAGTTCCATTGGTGTGGCTTCTTTAGTCTTTCTCACCCAGTCCCTAAGATTTTATCAGACTGGTACTGGGTGGGGAAATGAGTGATAGCTGTTTCTGTTGAAGTTATTTCTTTTCCGTCGGTGTAATTAGTCAATTTATCCGAAAGTATTTTGAAGACAAAAGACATGTATGGCAAAAAAAACCTTTATTAATTGTGAAGATGTCTCGTTGAATTTGAACTAAGGATACTTACAGTTGTTGTATATCTTATTCCAGGCATGAACTTCAGTTTTTCCAGCAACCAGAATGTATGTATAAGTGGCAGTAAACAGGGCTCATATTGTGATGTTATCAAGTTCATTTAGTGCTTTTTGAATCCAAATGCTAAAAACCAAATGAGAGAATAATACAAAAACTTCCATTACTGAGACTAATAAATGTGCTAAATGTGAGTTGCATGGTAAAGAAACTTGTGACATTTAGACTTTGTGTTGATCATATTGACAACTAAGTGTGTCAACAAACTGCGGACCTTTGCCTGCCTTAGCTGACCTGTTTCGGGTTTGCTTTGATATTGGTTAATGATGTTGATCTTGGATATTAACTTCCCCAACATTTAAAATGGTAAACCTTAATACCAACACACTTTATGTTAATAAAAAAACCTTAATAAAAGTTGATAGTTCACACAATTGGAAAAAGAATAGTAGTTTGATGACCCATTTGCACTTTACCGTAATATCAATCAATATTTTTATATGTATAGTGATTCTTATTGATAAGTTTGGATATATTTTGTAATGTTTGATAGTAAGATAAAGTGCAAACTATATTTTTGGTGCAAATTATAAAATTTGTCAGAAATTGGTTATAATTCGTCGTAAAAAAAATCCAAAAATATGACATAAATTGTTAAAAATGATTTATAATTCATCTTCGAAAAATCATCCATATGGAGAGATTTAATCTCATCTGTCAAAATGATCAAATCAAGGACTATAATTGGTTTGAATTTTTTAATTTGCGACAAATTTTTTGTTTCTTTGATAAATATTACTGTATGTTCTAGTATCAATAGTTATCCACTTGTTTATTTTCAGCCAAGATACTGATGAATATTATTTATCACCCTAATAAAAATTTCTTACAGCCGTACGTAGTTAATTTTTATATATTTACAAATGAAATTTTCAATACTGTAACTGTATCATTTTCACTGATTAAAATAAAGATGATACCATGAACACAGTGTAACTGTATCATTTTCACTAATGCAAATAAAGATGATCATCAACTGCAAACCATTTTACCAGAACTGTTTCTTATAAGTGACATATATGATTTGACACTTTGGCAGTCTGCTCTCTCTCATCAAGGTTCAATCAACATTATATAAGGACCTTATTATCAACAACAACAACAACAACAAAAAATCAACAAATATAAGGAAGATACGGCAACATATATTTGCATACAGATAATTCAATGAAAACAAGTGTTCGATCTCTCGACAAAGTGGACTCAACTAAAACATATATATCTATGTTTCTTCGTCTTATGAACGGTCATGACTTGAATAATATTAGGGTTTAGGGATGACCTAATATTGAAGGTTTTCAACAATGAAATTTTCCATCCCTGATAAACGAAATCGGTAAGTTTCAAATCCATGTCTAACAAACAGATAATGAAGACATAACTGCAGCAGCATCAAAAGTTACAAGTGAAGGCTAGCTAGAGCAACCAATTCAAAGTAAAAAACTCAAACAGTTTCACACATAAAATCTTCAGTGTCTCAAAATGCAACACCCACAACCAACCATAATGCCAACACAAAGATTGTTATCAACTACATTTTGTTACAGACCATATGGTAGATTGCTTCAGGCATATAATTATTTGTTTGTACAAAAACAAAACACACACATTATTGATCAAGTCTAGCTAGCTACTTGACTGAACCAAGTCAATATACTTTATTCAATACGACCGGCAAGTTTTCAGGTAGAAGAAGGATATAAAAGACTGCTAGCAAGTAGCAATAAACCACAGGCTAAGTACTACAAACTTCAAATAAAAAACATAAACTTATTGCTAATAATTATTAGATAATGTATAAAAATATCAACATGATATCATAAAGAAAATATACACACTAGCTCGACAAATTACGAGTCTAAATACAATGTTTACGCTTCAGGTTATAATAATAATACCTGCTGTGCCCATACTATGTATATATGTTTCCAACTAAAAGAAGACAACATTCAAAATCAAGACTTAACCTCTCAGTAGACCACTTTAGTCCAAGATTGGAAACAGCCACTTACCTAATTAACGTAGACCATATATACAACTAGCTGGTCAGTCTTACTATGCCAAATTAAGTCGTTTATATTATCAGTCATTGGTAAGTAAAAGAGTACAATAAATGGCATGAGAAACCCAATTATTTGTGCCCTAACCAGAAGATTCGTTGCCGGATTATTAATATTCATGAAAGAATCTGCAAATGATAATTCCTCTCTCTAAACATCACAGTCAATTAACTATGAAATCTGTAGTTAAGCTGAAGTAGATATATGAGGGCTAAAAGAAATATGTAATGTTTATAACTATAATACTTTTAAGTCCAAGTCTCACGTCAAATCCTACAAAATGGACCTAAATAAACTATATGTATTTTAGGATCACGCAAGAATTACAATATGAGTTTAATGCACGCATTTTGCACTTCTTGTACGTAAGAGTAATGTAGCGTGTTTTTATCGTTTAATAAAAAACGATAAGTACTACACGATAAAAATGCACTACAATGTCATTTTGAGTTTCTGATGATCAAGAAGTATAAAATGTACGCATTGAACGCATTTTACATTTCTCGAACAAGGAGAGTCCATATGCAACTAAATGGTGATGTGATGTACGTATTTGAGCTTTGCCCTATGTATTTATAATGCACCCAAACTTGAAAAATAAAGTGTATATGTTGAACATCAAAACATCTGCACCTGAACCTATACCTAGTTTTGTACTTGATCAATTTATACAACTGCAAGAAAATTGTAACTCTCACAAATGAAAAGAAAGTCAACTATTCAGAAAGTTTCACTTCTCATTATACCAATAGAGAGAGCTTCTTCTACAAGAGGCGGTAGCATAAAATCCAAATCACAAATAAATGCAGATTGCCCTAATTCTCCCGTGTGATATGATAAAATAAAAGACTTAAAACAAGTTGCTACAAATCTGAATTAGTAGAATAATGCAACTTCTCCGGTTAAAAATTAAATAGGATCATCGGTGTCTCAACGCAACCACCGATAGTCATTCCAAAATTTAATATCTGAAAGGTCATCTCTGGGGAGGGAAGAATTGCGTACCGGATGCCAAATACGGGTTATTATGCGAACTCTGATGATACATAGATGAAGGATCAATGAAGCCAGTTGCCTCAGCAACACCACCGCCCGTCGTACCACCACCGCTCATAAAATTCAGCTGCTGAACTCCTCCTCCTCCACCGCCGCTGCTACTACCTCCTCCACCTACAGAAGAGCTGTCTCCAGGAGTGTAGCTTGACGGGTCCAGCCCTTGATCATACAACAATCCCTTGAAAACATGCCCTCCTATGCTCACAGCCGTTTGATACGCATATTGATCCTCCCCTTCGTCTATTGCACTCACTCTTACACACCTGAACAATGCCTGAGCATTCACCTCCGCTGGAAATGTCCTCCCTACCTCCATTCCTACAATTCATAACAAACAAAAAAATTCAAAATCTGCTGTATGATCAAGTAGCCAATTAGGGTTTACACCAAAGTGGTCAATTACAATATAAAATGCTCTCAATTAGAGCAGGAATATATTCTTTTTGCTCTTGATTAGTATTAAATTTATTCAGAAAAGGATTAAAAAAATTAAAATTTTAATTGAAAATTTAAAGGCCGGCTAGCTAGGGTTTCAGAAAATGTGATTTGTGTGTACCTGCTGATGATGGATTGCGGTGGTGGGCTAAGGTGGAAGAAGAAGGTCCACCGGCGGCTTCTCGAAGGCGTTTAGTTCCTTCAGAAGACGACCTCACAAGCGGATTCTGCTGAAGCGTGGTTAGTTTCTGCTGCCGCTCACGCCGCACCGGTGCAGCAACCCAAGTGCTCTTCACATGAGTTTGACACTCAAATCCTCGACTGCGACAGCAAGTCCTGCACCTTGAGTACGTGCAGTCCTTCTTCGCCTGATTTCCGCAATCCTGACAGCTTATGTTTCCGCTTCCTGATGATCTCATCATAGCGAACGATGTTGTGAGTTGCGGCTCATCCTGCCCGATCTCCAGCCCGAATAATGATGACTGATTTCGTGGCTGCTGTTGCTGTTGTTGCCATATCTCGAAGCCGCGATAGGAAGATAATTCATCTGGGTTGCGGTAGAGAAACCAGCTTTCGGGTGGAGCTCCGGCGCCGGCGGGGTTTTGTTGATGCTGGGACGATGGATTTTGAGAAGATCTACCGCCTAATCCAGCCATTGTTGAGGAAGAGAAACAAATTGAGATTTTGATGGATAATCAGCTGCACAACTATCCATATGCTCCTCCTTCGATCCCTCTCAATCCGTCTCCGACATCATTACTAATTAAACAGTGACGAAGATCGTCATAAGAGCCCCAGATCTCGATCGAATGAGAATATCTTGCACTGTTTAGAGCAGCTCAATCACTGTGTTTTCGTATTTTGTGGACTGTAGCGATGCTGAGGAGTGAAGTAGAAAGTAGTGGCTAGCGACAATCGCGGCTTGAAAATAAAGACAGAGAAAGAGAAGAGATAGAGAGAGTTTAATCAAAATTTTAAAAAAAAATTGTAGAGAGAAGAATCAAGAATAGAAACAGTAGAAAAGTTTAAAGAAAATATTGCAATAAATTTGGATCTGCAAGACCGCCGCCAAAAGCAGAAATGTTGTCTGATTGTCTTTCTACTCACTTCCTCTTCCTCAAAATTTGAATAATGAATGATACTTGAGATCAGTGTGTTCTCTTTCTCTCTCTCTCTAGAAGCGTGCGTTTTTACCCATGCACAATCAGATCACAAGCCGTAATTTTGAGTGGCAGAAGGATCATGTCGGAGACAGAACACTACTCCCTTCTCGGCTTGCTCTGTTTTTTTTTTGGTTTTAGGAATTGATGAGGAATGTCGAGATGGAGAAGATGTCAACAACAAGCTGAACAAGAGAAGAAAATAGAGATGGGAGTAAGAGAGAGAGAGAGAGAAGGACGGATGGCATCGGAGCCTTTAAAATGAATAGATGGAGTCAATCGGACGGTGGATAATTGATCCACGTGTCGGAACAGTTGCAGTGTTATTATTCAGTCCTGAAAACCCGCTTACTTTCCGCGAAAATATATTTTTCTTTTTACCCCCATTCCGTTTTTTATAATTTATTTTTATCACCTCTGCTTTTGCTTGTTGTGTCATATTTTATGACACCAACTTTTACAATTTTATCTCTGCAATTTAAATATTATTATCAACATACTCTGTTCTGTTTGATAAATTAAAATTTTGGAAATATTCCTTCAACATGTACTTTCTTTAGTAAAATGATCAACTTGGAAGTTTTAATTTAATAATAAATGCTGGATAATTTATTTTTTTATAAGATGATAACTGACTTGAGAAAAATAATGGGCAAGGAATGTGTGAAAAATATAGAATTTTAATAACCATTTATTCCGAGTTTAGGTTGAATAGTTAAAAACAAAATTTTGCTCTTCAAGCAATGTAGGATTATGCAAAAAAGAAAATTGATTATTAATTGGTACAAACCCTAGCTGGTGACACGGGTTCATGGTGAGAAAACCTAGTCTCATTAGAGTATTCGATAATGAAGATAAACAATATTAATTTCGTTAACCTCAGTCTTTAACTGTTTACTATTTTCTTGCAAAAGGTAACAATTTAATTATACACAAAATATACATCGATCATCTTTTAAATCAGTTAATGTTGGTAGTGTAAGGGCAATCTATACTAACGGAAGCAATAAGTAATAATAAAAGGATTTTAGTGCTTATTGCTTTCATGCAGCAGGTGAGCGGAAAAAAAAGAACGTTTGATAAGTGAGCAATAATAGAGATGATGTTGGAAATGAAAGCAGTAATTGTGGCTCACTTGAGTTTATGAAGATAGAGAAAATGAAATTTAATTTTTGTTTGTTTTGGAAGAAATAAAAATCTGAAATATCATAAGGAATTGCATCCAACTATTCAAATTCAAAAAAAATTCAAACCCAACAAATAAAAATATTTTATATAAAAAATAAGAAAATTAAACAATATTAGAATAAAACAAAAAATGAAATAATAGAAGTGATAATGCCAAAAAATTGAAATGGTTATGAGTATTGTTTTTTGCTTTCATTACTGCGGAATTTATATAAAGAGGTTTTTATTTTCGCTCTTAAAACTTTGCTCTCTTATTGCGTTAAAAATATATAGAGCAAAGAATAATTTTCGCTAATTACTTTTAGCTCTGCTTGCTACATAATTTTTATGAAAATATGCTATTTTTGCACATTGCTTATTACCCTAAGCATAGACATATGATTCAGTGTGGATGCATGAATAACAAGTAGCTATGTAGCTTAGTTACATTAATAAAAGTAGAGAAAAAAAGATTGAGCAAAAGTTGAGATCGAAGAGAGGGGAGTGGAGAAAAGGGACCATTCTAATTTCTATCTAATTAGAGACGAGAGAATGGGCACTCATATGTAGATAGATATCACTAACACACACATTACACTATATCTTTTAATTAATTTTGAGCATAAAAAAAGACCTACACAGAGTCACAAGCTTTACTAGTAAACCTGTTTTGCTTTAACTCTAGTCTCTAGCTAGTTTTCACGGACAGCAGGACCATATCCAAAGTCAAGTCGGTGTTGCCAATAACTATAAGTCAGTCATGTAAACATCATCTGTGTACATGAGTTTCCATAACTCCAAAAAAATGATTTTGGCATCAACTTCAATTTGTCCTAGCTAACATTAAGACCAGCGCAGTCGGCACTGATTGGAAATTTGGATGGGATCTCATCATTCTAAGGCAACTATGTAGATATGCTACCTAGTTGAAACTGAACCGAATTTTGTGGCCACTGGACTGGATGCTAACATATGCATGCAAGTCCTTTTGCTAGGGTTTTTTGGTTTATTTCCCTTGAACTCTGGGACCAAGTTTGAGAACAAAGGACAGACAAGACAATGGCCATAAATGGAGTTTCATTTATGCTGTGCTAATGGTTGTTACTTTTAGTAATCTGGCCGACCTATTCCACACAGCTTAAATAGTAAGTATAATTATTCATTCTTTCTCTTTTTCTTGTGATACAGTAGTAGTATATACATTTTAAAATATTGTTCATCAGTTAAATTAAGTGTTCAAAATCGAATTGAATGTATTTTCTTTAACTTAAAGGTGGTCAAGTTTGAGACTCAATAGCAAATTCAAAAAACAAACAAACAAACAAATTGGAAAAAGCATTTTGTGAGATTGAAAAGGTTGAGATTTATAGGTTTCCTTGTTAATACGAAACAAAAAGAAATCTTAGAGTGGATTCACCTCTCATCACAAGTTCTCACAACTACTTCTGTCAATCAACGACTCGAATATTGTCTGCTAGCAGCTTCTTGTCTACTTATTTTACAATAGCAAGCAATGTATTGCGTTACTACACAATTGTAGACTCTCTCTTTTCTCTCCATTGTTTTTGTCTCTATGAATTCAGCAAGTAGCGGTAGAGATTTATAGAGAGATAAATTAATTGTGAGTGAAAAATGAAATGAAAAGGTGGAATTGATGTTGATCTGAATGATCGAATTTCAATGTAAAAGAAGAAGAAGGAAAGGGAAAGGAAAAGAAAGAAAGTGACGTGTGAGTAAGCCTCGAGCCATGTGCATGCTTGTTCTTTTCCTCCAGTGTTGACTATTAATTCACTGCCATGCCAACCCTTCTTTTCCACGTTTCCAAAATCCAACCATGTTTGCAGACACCTTAACGAAAAATCTACTTTGTTGTTTTGTCCGTACTAATTAGGTGCTCATTATTCAATTAAACATGCTGGTTTTGTTCATTAATCATGAGTAGTTTAGCCACCATGCATGCCCACACATTTTCCATCATTATCTAAACCCTAAACCCCCTAAATATTTGTCCCTCCTCTCCAGATATTGTGACCCCATGTAAGCATCTGAATATGAGATCGATGGTGTGTATACAATACATTTGTGTATGCTTATGATTATGATGATCTTCACAAGATTTGTATATAAATATTGGTTGCAGTTGCAGCATTTAGTCAAACAGGTTTGAAAATTTGTACAAGTTCAGTGTAATATCTGATAAATGAAAATTGAAGAGCTGTCATGCAAATTGAGGATTCAAAATGCTACACTATACTGTATAACTTAATGTTTTTTTTTGGATAAATTACTGTATAACTTAATGTGAAGAAAGGCATGTTAGTTCGAAAATCTACCAAACAAGAAGTCAAGTCAAAAAAGTTATTGTGCACCAAAACAAATGATGCCCTAAGTATATAACTAAGTACTGTAGTAAGTAGTGGTATTTATAACACTATAATTTATCATTTAATTGCTTTCAAGTTCAATCATATGATCACTTGTTCATACATCGGTCAATAAATTTTTCTTCCCTGATAATAATTGTAAAGCTGAGGTGCAAACTATAATTTTTTTTGTACAAATTGTAAAATTCGTTTAAACAAGTCGAAAAACTAAAAGTATGAAATATTTCGTCTAAAGTGATTTATAATTCGTTACTGAAAAATCATTTATACGACAAAATTTAATCACATCCGTCCACCATACCACTTAAAAAGGCGACCACCATACTACGGAGTACTTAAAAAGTGAAAATAAAAATGTAGATTGAATAGAACCGAGTTAGGTTTTTATGTGAAAGAGAGAGAAATTACCCCATGTGCAATGATAATATGATAAGATAACGGTCCATACGAGTCGTGTCATTATTCAGAATTTCCACTGCAACAGTTTTGTAAGGGCCCACATTTAGAATGGGCCGCCTACTCGGCCCACTTTCCCCTCTGCGAAATTTGACTTCTTTTTGCAAATCAAGTCTTGTCGGGAACATTTGTGACACTTTCCAGACTACAGTAGGTAGACAAATTCCAATTATCATCCCAAACTCTATTAGAAATTAATTATTCTTCATTTAATTTTCTATATTTGTTAGATAGAATCGCCTAATTATTATATTGGATCGTTGAATATTGGTTTGACCGACGACTAGGACTAGCTATAACTAGTAACTACACTAAATTACAACAAAAACATTCTAAAATAACATCATTTTGTAACCACTGTATCATTTTCCTCTCAAGGGACCCATCATACCCGCAACTTTTGGGACTGTCCTTTAACATTTAAAGCCATTTTCATCCCGTGATTTTAGCGAGGACAAACACACCCACTTTACAAGATATACATCAGGGCTCAAGGTCAATTATAGCCCATATGAGGTCCTTGTAGGGGATGTGGAAAACTTAAAAAATCCATTGTGGTGATCAGAAACAAATGCAGCAGCAGCATATTTCCGAAGTGCATCAGACAAAAGGTTATGTTGTTTGCTTCACGCCAGTTTTCAGCACAAGGACTGCAGGTAGAAGAAGCTGGTTCAATAGAAACCGCAGTATCATGTACTGTATTTTTTATCATACTGATAGCTGAAATGCAAACAAATGGAATGAATGAGCAACAGAAACATACCATTTCGGTGAACTTCATGATCTCAGATACTATACTTTTGATGTACACAAACTGATCAATCTGAATACAAGTTATGCATGTCATATCATATTTCGTCGGTACACAACTTGGAAGTCTAAAGGATTTACCAGATATTCTCCAACATGGCAAAACTAAGGCAGAGAGCTGATAAGGTGAATTACTCCACATAATACATATCAGCCTTTATTATTCTTGTTGCTACCAACATGGAGAAGCGAGTGTCACTACGAGACATGGTAACTGCACATAGTTACTTCTTAACAAATAAAACCTCACATGTTCCATTTTTCCGATAATGTTCAAAAATCATGATGATGCACAACAAACAAGCCAAATTGAAAAACTGGTGTAAGTACAACAATTGCAAAAGATCCCCTGCAGTAGTTCTATTTGAACAATGATTAACTGTGTTGCACGACACATTGTTTGTCAAACAAGACATTATTTGAAAACATAATGACTCATACTACTAAAATTTCACACCCTGACAGTTCATGGAAGTCCTAGTCCTAGTCCTAGGCAAGCCATACTCATCCTTAACAAGTGATATCAGCCCTTTAATCAGTCATAATTAAAATCAAACGCTTCTTAGAAGACTCTGCATCTTGCCACTCTGGACTGCAGCGCTAAGATCTGCATCAGAAAAGTATACAACGATGTCAAATACCACAAGTATCAGATGAATCAAGAAAAGCTTCAATTGAAAAGAATGCAAAAAATAAATCACTAACCATCAGAACCACCAATATGTTTGCCATTGACAAATATTTGTGGGACAGTTCGACGACCCACCAAGTCTAGAAGCACCTCCTGAATCTGGAATCCATCATCTGAAAAACAAAATTTAACTCTATCAAAATGCTTCTAAAAGAACAGCACCTGGACGTAAGTCTTTGCAAGTCTAAATAACCTCTAAGATCAAGTTCCACCACATATGGCTGCTCCTGAAGCTGACTGAAAATGTGTTTGGCTCGTGCACAATATCTAGCAGCTCACATAAAATTAAATTTCTTCATCAGCAAGAACAGGATCATTTATTTTCCAACAAGATAAATCCTAAATCATTTTTCAAAATTCAGAAGAAGCAGCTCTCTATTATACATAAAACAAATCTGAAGTACAACAAAAAGGTAAAACTGAATCAATAACCCTAAAAACCCTACTTAACAAAACTCAAACAACACATTATTCATCAAGCTGTCGATCTATATGAAAATAACAGCACAATAAATCATAATTATGTTCAATCGAAGAGCAAAATGAAGATGATAAATACTCACGGACAATACGATTTGGAGAAAATGGTGATCTTGTTAGAATAAATAGCGTTCTGAACGAAAGCGGAAGGTGTAGACGCTAGGGTTTCAGTAGTCAAAGTAACTATCAGCATCATCGCCAACGCAAAGCTCATCAACGCCGATCGCCGGAGAGCGTAGCCGTAACCGCTGCGGTTCATCGCCATCGTTTACTTTTCTGGCTAGTCTTGAACTTGATAGACGAATGGTGAAAAGTTTCAATTCAATAGCAGGTAATTCAATTTTACTTATTATTCTTTTTTTTCTCACTTTTTTCAGAAAATAATAATTTATATGTAAATTCTGTGGTTTTGGTTGGGCCTGAAACAATAATTGGGCCCATAGAACGTAAACCGGTATTGTTGATTTAGAAGATCCACTGGAATAAAGTTTTAATTTTTTTTTTTTTTTTTGCAAAGTTTAGTTTAGGAAGATGTTATTATTTGGCTGCATCTCATCATGATTAATTTTTTTGAAGAATTTGGAAATGAGATTATGGAATAGTTAGTGGATCAATCCCTTAAACTCTTCTTCTTTCAATCAAACGGAAGATGATCATTTATATTCCAGATGGACTAAGATTTGGATGGATTGTATACGTATCTGCGCGCATCAATAAACTGTTAAATGTACATAAAATTTCCGACGTGGTAGCATCAGTAATTGCTCAGTTACTTTCAACTCAATTCAGCCGAAAAGAACACAACCTCATTGCTAAGTAGAACTTGATACAACAGGTAAAACTTTCACTACAGAAACATTTATGATTTTGAGTCGAGATGAACAGAAATAATATAAAAAAACCAAGTAAATGAATAACAAACCTATTTTCAAACAAATTCAAAAAATTCTCAATCAATTTCCAAAGAAGAAGCTAAACCAAATTCTGAATCTGAGAATTATCATCAAGTATACATAGCATCAATTCTGCATTCAATGATTTATTTGTTTGCATAAAGCTTGTTATATTCTTCAAGCTCATCATAATACATATCCCAAACGCACCTCACACACCCGCTCCCACAGCAGTCATCCGGCAGCGGCTTCTCCGGCGGAGGAGGAGGAGGATCCACCCGCTCATCATCTTCACTTTTAATTTTTTCCTCCTCGTTCTCCTTGTCGCTTTTGCTAGGTTTGATCTGTGCTTCTGTCTGTTGTGGGTCGGTCATGCCGAAATTGGAATTGAGGATTTTCAGTCTTGGAATCCGGCTTCCGATTGTTCTAATTGTAATCGGCGACGATCGGCGTGGCGGATTAAGTACGGCTCTTATGATCATCGACGACGACGGAACATTGCCAGACGAGTTGACGAGAGAAGATGGGAGAGAACGGGGATGAATTGGATTGGTGGACTCCATTTTTGGGCCGTCCAATGGAAAACCATTCGAAACGGACACGTCTCCACATAAAGGTTTACTATTATAAGGGCATTTTCGTCATATAATTAATAGAAAATGTGATTTAAGTTCAAATTGAAATATGGAATTAATTTAAGTGTCATATATAATAACTTGACTGAAGCTAAATTGGATAGAACAAATAAATAAAAACAAAAATAGTTTTTAGTTAAAAGAATTTTATTAATTAACAAGTCCACTAAACTTATTGTGAGTATATATTATTGGTCATAAAGATAGAAAATAGAGCAAACATTTTAAGATTGGCATTGTTTGGAGGAACAAGGAAGCTGGGAGTGAACAGGCTACAGAGCTGGATTTTAGTTTCTACACTGAAGTGAAAAGTGTATTGAAGCAGAAAACAGTATCTGAAATGGGTGATGATTCTCTGAAGCTGAGGTAAGTGCCGCATGTTGGAGTATTTGATATCTACTTCAACCCCAGGAAGAGGAGTATTAAACCAAAGTAGTCCAAGGCATAAGCTAGTCGGATAAATTTCATCTTAAAATCACTCCATGGCGGATGCCTTGGTTCAAGTTCCAAGTAGAAAGTTCGATGTAACACACCTTTCTCATGGCTGAAGGCATCAAAAGAGTACTTCCCGTGGTACCTTCCTAAGCCACTTTCCCCAACACCTCCGAAAGGGATAGATTCGACTATAAACTGCAAGGCCAAGATGGAAACGGATAAGAGAAATTTTAAGTTACCTTGGTAAATATTTTAGATTAGCAATTAGCATTACGGAATTGAAGATCACCTGGATGGTTGTGTCGTTGAATGTGACACTTCCCGAGGACGTTTGTGTCACGATTTGTTCCTTGAAAGAACTGTCTTGCGTGAAAGCGTAAAGAACAAGAGGCTTAGGCCTTGAGTTTATAAACTCAATGCTCTCTTGAATGTTTCTTACCTGCAAAGTGTGAGACGTGAAATGAACAAATTCTGTCTTCCTAATGATAATATGATGAATCTACCAAGCTCTTACCGTGATTATTGGAAGTAGGGGACCAAAAATTTCTTCTGTCATGATCTCAGCATCAAGTGGTGGGTTCAGCAAGATGGTGGGCTCGATAAATCTGTGAAGTTTTAGGGATTTCATTTCGGTTGGTTGCCGTGTGAAGATAAATCTTCCTTCACAGTAACTTTTATCAAATAAATATATGAGAAGTTTTTAAGCAGAATGAGGGAATATTACGATCTGTCTTCATCTAGTGAACCGCCACAAACTACTGAAGAAGCAACGGCAGGGTCGTTAAGAAGATTGCACAATCTCTTAAAGTGATGCTTGTTCACTACCCTGGAGATATCCTTCAAGTCTTTGCTGTTGTTACCATAGAACTTCCTTATTCGAGTTTTAAGCTTTTCTATCTGATGAAGGATGTCAGATATCAAGCCCATGTTCGATGATTGGTAAAATTCAATAAATAAAAGATGGAAATGGAAGTGTTTCTTTCTCGTACCAATAGAGGTGCAAGTTTCTCCTCAACCAGTATATAATCTACTGCTATGCAAGCTTGACCATAACAGGCTCCCCATTTGCCGCTGACTATCCTTTTGATGGCCACCTGAAGAAAAAGTAAAACAAAGAAGAATGAAGCAGTTAGAATTTAGCAGTCGTTACGCTTCAGTGTAAATGCTTTGGCATACAACCTCAAGGTCAGAATTACTAAGAGTATCAACAATGGCAGGGCATTTCCCTCCCAACTCTAGTGTAACAGGGGTCAGATGTTTGGCCGCTGCTGCCATCACTATGCGCCCCACCCGTGAACTCCCTGAGTCACGAATTGAGATTAAATCATTCATGACCATAACTTGAGAGGATAACATGTGAAATAAGTCCTCGGAAATTTACCAGTGAAAAATATCTTGTCCCATTTCTTCTCTAGTAGTCTTTCGCTTACAGCTGTTCCACCCTCAACAACTCTGATCGCCTCAGGATCCAAGTAAAGGGGTATAAGCTTAGCAAGTAAAGAAGAGGTTGCTGGAGATAATTCTGATGGTTTGAGAATGGCTGTGTTTCCAGCAGCAATTGCTCCAATAAGTGGGTCAATTGATAAAGCTGTATCAATGCACAAGATCATATTGTAATTCAATTAACTTTTACTTGAATGGCTTATGTTTGAGCTTCCCTAAACATAAATAAGAACCAAAGATATTGACAGTGAAAATAATCAGTAATTCATATTCATCGACCCAGTCCATTAGGGAAGTAGAGTTGGACTCACAGAAGGGGAAATTCCATGAAGATATGATCAGAACTAAGCCAAGCGGTTCAGGAACAACTCGAGCCTTTGCAGGAAAGAAAACCCATGGAAGATAGCCCTGCCAGTATTGTGCAATTCTTTTGAATGTAGTAAAATCTATATGAAGTCACACAGCCACAGGCCCACAAGTCCATTCACCTTCTTTGTGGTTGGAGTTTTTAGATCATCCAATTACTATGCAGTTTAAGTTTGCACTTTTTTCAGCAGGATTACCTTATTGGGAGCCATCCACTGATCCAAATTTTCGAGTGCATGTAAAGCTGATTTTCTCACGACTCCAATCTGCAAATCAAATTTAAAGGTATGATTAGCACAGTAATTGGATTTCTTTCGACAGCAACCAACCTCAAGGATGCATATTTCTTGTATATCCATAGCATTAAGTGAGACCATCAATTCGCTACACATTTTGAGCAAGATTAAATGAGATCTAAAATAGCTCAACAGAAATGAAAACCTAACCTGCCAGAAAAGTCACTATACGAAACGATCCATAGGATGAACTGAACACCGAAATAACAGACTCTAGCTTCTACTAATAATATCGCAAATCTAAGTACCCATCTGCTTGAATACTAGTTATGATCCACAATCACATCGAAAAGCATCAGTCCATACCTCATCACGATAAGCTTCAACTGGGTGCTTCCCAATATCTTCATTGAGAGCTTTGAAAATCTTCTCTTCATTTTCAGCAACCAACTTCACGACACCCTTCAGCTGCGATTTCCTCCAAGCTGCACTCCTCGTTTTCCCTCTTCTAAAACTCTCTTTCAGCACCTCCAAGCTCTCCTCCAATGCATCCATGGGCGCGTCACTAATAAAAAGATCCCAACTTTCTCCCACTGAGACCAAACTTCAAACACCTTACGCGCACCCAAAGCCTTATATACCGCTTTCAGTATAGATCCCAACTATTACCCAACACCTTGTGTGCACCCAAAGCCTTAAATTGTGCGTTGAGTTCGCAAAATGCCAAAACCCAACTCCACAAAATAATTGTGAACACACTATGTGCCGGAACGTCGACGTTGAAATAGTCGAACGCACTGATGGTGGCGTAGGATGAGGCATTTTCAAATTCAATGCAATAGTGTCCGGTGAAATCCATTAATGGAGCTGCCAACCAACTTTGATGGTGACCATTTCCCGCAACTAATCGATCAACATTTATACATGTGTAATGAAATGGCCGATCCTGCTAACCACCCGTGGAGTTAGGGATGTAGGCCCCACAATACTAATTCATTTATTTTCTTAATTATCAGTTTTAACGTTTTTTTATTTTTGAATCTACGTGTTTAATTTATTACGCTGAAATTCTTTTCCTTTAAGTGAAAATTTGATGAAAAAAAAAACATAAAGAACAATTTTCATTAAAATACTTTATATAAGCAATATAAAGGTTCACATTAAATGTTTAAAAGGATTTTGAACTCAAAAAAAGGATTTTGAACTTTTATTTTTTATAAATAAGGAAACATACAAAGACTCAGAAAAGAATCAGCAAGACAACAATAAAAGATCAAAGGACTCACAAGACAGAACCAGAACATGTAAACATAAAACTGCAATCCACGCCTAGCAAAGCCTCAAAGATAGTCATGCCAATAAAGCTTCCAAGCCAATATATGCCACGTCGGCCAAACGAAATCACATCAAAAACTCGCTTCTCGTCTGTTCCAGAAAACTCTCTCGCTTCCCCGACTAACTTCCAGCGGCAATCTCCGTGTGCCCGCCGGCGGGCGTGCTCCTCCGGCTAGGGCTGCTCCTTCGTTCTGGCGTCCCCCTGTTTGTCCCTCCGCCCCTTCGGTTTTCTCCCGGCATCCCCTTGCTCTTCCCGCCGCCTTCCATGCCGCTTGCTGCCCTGCCGTCTCCGCCGTGCTCCGTTCCGGCTTCGGCGCGTGCGTCGCCGGTGGTGCTTCTGTGCTTCTGGTGGGGTGGGTGTTGTCGCTGGGGTTTTGGAGTTTGGGTGGTGTGGCTGTGGTTGGATGGTGGTGTGTGTTGTGAGGTTGTGGTTGTGGGGTGTGTAGTTGGGTTGTTTTGGGTGGTGCTGTTGTGGCTTGTGGTGGGCTGCTGGTTTTGGTGACGGCATTGACGTTTCAGTCCTGGTTGGAGGTTCATGTGTTGCCGGTGATTGTTTTGGTAGTCTAGGTTGGTCTACGCTTTTGGCGTAGCTTTAGTTTTAGGTTTCTTTTGTCTTAATTTTCTTGCTCTTTGCCGTTTGGCTTGAGCTTTGCTGTTTTAGGTCGGTTTCGTTTTAGGTTTTAGTGTTAGGTTAGGTTAGGTTTTTTGGGCTGCACTTGTTGCATTTTTTATCTCCTGGAGTTGGTGGTTTGGCCATCCCTTTCGGCGAGAGACAAAGTGGAGCTTTTCCATGCTCCCAGCTAGTTAACTTGTCCTAGCTTTTAGCCCTCCGTTATGCCATTTTATTATCTCTTGATGGCGTGCTTCCGGTGACAGGCGGTCGGGTTACAAGTCTTCACTTGTGCAGCTTTCTTTCGAGTTTCAAGGAACTATATTTTCGACAACTAAGTAAAATTATTTATTAAAATTCAGATGGAGTGTGAAAATCTGAGGTAATTTTTGCTACAAATAGAATTATTGCTCCATAGAATGATCCCTTTTTGGTTAGATACACTAAATAATAGAATCTTAATTACCTAATATCTTCTAATTTCCACCAAACCAAATAATTCTGAAGTCATTCAACAATCTATTCTCATTCAAAAAGGTGTTAATTAGTTAATGCTTAAATTTCACTTTGACCCTTATGTTTTGATTTGTTATAAATCACAAACCCAAAGTAATTACAAAATACACGCAAACCCCCTGGTCTAAATTGCATGCAATGCACCAAGCCACCAACACCTACCATGCCCATGCTAGTAATTGTAAGCCAGCTCAACATTTATTAGCTAACCTGATGTCCATCCCATGCTGTGATAACTTTTTTTTCCCGATAAAATGAACATGGCATACAAAGACTTGACAATAGAACAAACAACAACAGCAAAGCCGTCGACCAACTAGTACAAGGACAATACATCGAAGCAAGAAAAGCATTCAGTGGAAAGGTAATCGAGCCCAGGGACGGAGCCAGGATTGAAATCCAGGTAGAGCTAATTTACTAAGCTGTACGAAACCGGTCGGCCAACAAAACAACATCCATACACCCAAAAACCGCAACCCCGACTGATCTCCCACCGAGACCACCCCTCTAACCCTCCTCCACGACACCAAACTCCAACAACCATCATCACACACCTCAATCCTCACTTCAAACTCCACTACCGCCGCACCGGAGAAACCCAAAGCCATCCGGGCAAAACGGAACCGGCCAACCGACAGGGCCTGAACCCCAAGCAGGGAAGCCATGTCCGTTCACCAGAAAGACTTAAACAGCACCGGAAGAAGGAGGGAAGAAGAGGAACAGAGGCTGAGGATGGCGGTGGAAGGAAAGGTGGGAAGAGAGGAAGAGAGAAGGTGAAGGACTGAATAGTTCGTGTAACCCAATTTGATTTTGTATATATGTTTTTAAAAAAATTAAAATTCGGCTCAAAACAAGTCGGGCTTGAGCCCATACTGCGTCTACCTAGCTCTGTCCCTGTGTACAAGTACAACTCCAAAACAATCACCTCCAAAACCTTGAATTGAAGAGAAAAAAATTCATTCCCTTCTTACTCTGACTTTTGAAATAAATAAAACCATTGAGAGCCGTTGACAACAACACATAATATAATTATTACTTTGGATCAAGTAAAAGTAAAAGTGTAAAACTCAGTCAATAACCGGTACATACGTGATATATTTAATAGTTATTCTCAAACATTATTACCGATACCACAGTCCACATAGCACCCAAACGCGTAAGCGTTGCTACGAAGATGAACTTAATTTTTTTCAAGTCTTTTTATCTGTTGCTTTTCAAGCAACAATGATTTCAAGTCGAGTGCTCATTCGCTCTTTTATTAAAAAAAATGAACTTAATGAATATTGTATAAACTAAAAATTAATTTCGAATTTCGAGTAGGAAATGATCGAATATGTCGAAATTAAAGCATATTGAGGTGCGTTTGTGAACAAAGACAAAACACGAATAATGTATGCATTTGAATGGCCCATGCTATGTAGCAATGGTCTATCAATGGGGCCGTCCCAAGAAATGGCATGTCCTTTTAGTCAATCAAAGAGAGGCCCATTTACAAGTTAAATGCGATTCACATTTCAATTTCAAGTGCGACCAACACCGACATAAACAAATATGCCTATTTAGTTAGAAAAAATACAAATCAATCACATGATTAAATTTGGTCTTTCGGACGGATGAAATTAAATTACATATTAACCTTCATTTATGGTTAATTTGATGAATTATATTTTATTTGTGACAAACTATGTTGTATTTTTAGTTTTTCGGCAGAGACGTAACTACATTCAAATGGAAGTGACACTTGTCACCCCCAATTTTTTTCAAATTTTTTTGCAATATAATATAATTAATCCATATTTGAATAATTAGTTTAAATTATTATTTATTTAATTAAGTTACATTGATATTTATTTTTATGGGATAAGATCATGTGAGAAGTTACAAATTTGATGAGAAATAAGGAGTAATCAAAATTCGTAGCTTAAAGAACAAAATTCGTAATGTAAATAGAATTTAAATAATCAAAATTCGTAGATTTAAAGAACAAAATTCATAATGTAAAAATAGTAAAACTTAAAGATCAAAATTCGGCCTTAAAGAACAAAATTCGTAACACCGGTAATTACATAGATATAAATTTACAATAATGTCATTACAAACATATAATATAGATATTAATATTCAAAAAATTCGAAAAATAAAGATTGTAGAATCAAAAATTGAATGGTTGTGATTACTTCTCCTTTCTCACCAAATTTGTTACTTCTCATGGGATCTCGACCCTTATTTTTCTAAGTGTACAAATTGCTCACTTTCAAATTAGAAGTCTGTATCAAAATTTTATATTGATACGTTTGTATTTTGAGCGAGTTATATGGTTCTAGTATTTGATTTAAAAAATACAATTATTAAAATTTCAAAAGAAAGTCATTTACATAGTGAAGAACATCATGCCTCAAAGCTACAAAGGCCTCAAACTAATTATCATTTTAATATCAAATAGTTAGAACGTGACACGTTTTACAACAAAAATATGGAAGTATCTCACAAATAAGCTTGGCGATTGTTTAAAGATCTTATATTAGTTTTGGTTGAATGAAAACAAGTGGAATATGAATTTTTATCGGATTACTTTGTTGTCAATATTGACGAAGAATTAGCTAAAATGTTTAGTACAAATTATAATAGATAATTATTATGTTATACTAAAAAATATTATCTTTTTAAAATAATTGAACTCGACACCCTCTATTCTAATTTCTGAGTACCTGTTTCTCGGCGACGAATTATAATCCAATTTAGACGAACTTAGCATTTTACACACAAAAAATATACTTTGTACTTGAACTTTACTTTAGTTAATTATACCTAAAACACAATTCATAAACGTTATTGTGTGTATCAAATTTGGAATGACGCTCTCTGCTTGACATTCGCGTTATTTCGCGATATATAACTAATTCAAACTCAAAATCTTTATATTTTCTACACATTGGACTCGATGGCCCGATCAATGTGGCTGCCCATCATTGTGGCTGGGATTTGGTTGGTTCAACAGCACGAGGCAATGCTACGAAGAAGAACAGAGGACTTGAATCAGCTAGATAAACAGTCCAATCTTGGACAACAATCTAGTCTCGTCCAGCACCAATTATGATCTGTAACACACTTAGTCAGTAGGTCTGCGACGAAGTTTGCCTCTCTTCGAATAAGGAAGATATTCCATTCCCTGTGACGTTGCAAAATTTGCAAGCTAACCTTAAACCAATCTTCTTGTGCAATACTATGATCCGGACAAATGTTAAACCATTTTACAATTTCAGCGCAATCTGTCTCAAAAATTACTTTGTCTGCTTTGAGGTTTTCGGCCAACCTGAAGCTCTCCATCAGTCCAAAACCTTCACAAATAACGCTGCTCTGAATGTCCGCTCCTTTAATAGCTCTTAGCCTTCACTGTCCCTAGCGACTATCCCGATGCCTCCACCCACGCTTTGTTTCCATGATGCATCACAATTTATTTTTATAAATCCCGCAGGAGGCTTCTTCCATTCAAAATCAGAGTTGTATAAGAATCTCATACTAGATCGGAATTTGGATTCATACTGCTCAAAGGTTCTAGTTTGATTAGTAGCTTTGTAGACTAGCTCATTGAGGATGTATCCAATATCTCCATGCTTCAGCTTGTTCCGAGTGTACCAAAGAAGCCACAGAGTGACTAGAACCAAGTGTCTCTTCCTGCGCGTAAAATGGCTCCAGCTATAAATGAATAATGTCAGCAAAAGATGCAGAATCTGGTAGTGTGCTCAGTTCAGGAATTCCCAATTGGTCCCAAGTAGCTCTCGCAAACCAACAGTAAAGAAATCATGAGGATATGTTTCTATTTTATACCCGCATTCCAAGCAACCTACATTGTTGGTCAATCCATGCTTGTGCAAGCTGATACCTGTTGGAAGAGCAGCATGAAAACCACGCCATCCGAATTTTTTACTTTTTAGTTAATAATTGCTTATCAAACACTTGATGTTCCCATGACACGACACAAGACTTGGAGGCCTTCGTCATAGCGTAACAAACAAAATATGTGCCACTTTATCACAACTTCATTAGGTGGGTCTCTTACTTTTTTTTGATAATGGGTATAATAACTCAGAACAATACAATGCATATTACTAAAACTTTATAATCTAGTACACATATATATTGATCTTTTTTTAAAGCTATAGCATGGCATATTGATCGGATCCGTAATCATCTGATACTTCTCTTTACATCTAAAGCACTGGCCAGGTTCGTCACATTTTATCATGGATCCCACATTCACCCATCGGTACATTCTTCGACACTTGGAGCTCAGGTCACCTAGGGAACCTTTACAGCATCCAAGCGCGAGGCGGGGCGAGGAAGACATCCACTAGAAATGTAGGAAGCATCCACACGCGAGGTGGGATGCGGAAGAGGGAAAGGGGAAGGAAGAAAATATCACAAATTGTGAGGAAAATTGGAAAAAGCTCAGACCGTAACGCTGAGAAGAAAAACCCTCATAAGCGGAGCTCACTTAGAGGGAACAAAAAGCCCCCACCCCTACCAGTCACTCCACCGCCACCTCCACCCACAGCGTCCAGTCCAGCCACAGTCCAGCCACCAGCAGCTCCTTGGCTCGCCTTCCGGCCACCTGCATTCCTCCAGCGACAGATCTGACCAGGCTACTCATCCGTAGAGGTATGTGCTTCAGGCACGAGAAAAAAGAGAAAAGAAGAGACTGCGGAAAGGAAAAGAGGGAGGAGTGGAGGGAGGGTGGAAAGAAACGGGAAGGGCTAGGGTGAATTCGGTGAGAATATGGAGAGTTTGCTGAGGCGATATGGTTGTAAAGCGGTGGAAAATTGGAGGAGAGAATATGGAGAGTTTGATTTCTGTTCGAAGTTGAATTTTTATAATATTTTTAATTAAATGGTCAAAATATTGACTGTTCAAATTTCAAACCTGTATGAATGAAACTCTCAAAATTATGGTTAAGGTGTTGATTGAAAGAGCCGAAAAAAATCAAACTGAATTTTTTTAAATCTACTGAACTTAATTTAACATTACTGAATTTAATTTAAATGTGCTGAACTTAATTTCACTTAATTTAATTGTATTTAACTTAAAAAATTAAAGTTTTTGAATTAAAGTGTTGAATTTATGTTTTGATTAAGTTGAACTATAAAATTGAAAACTGAATTTTTTTTATTTAACTTTATTTAATTTAATTGTATTGAACTTTATTTAATTTAATTTAAATTGTACTGTACTGAACTTTATTTAATTTAATTTTAAACTGTACTGAACTTTATTTAACTTAATTTAAATATACTAAATTTAAAATATGAAATTTAAGCTATATAAAAAAGACCGACTATTTGTAAATATATGCAATCATCCAAGGACTTTCGTACCTGGCCTGGCCATATGTCTCTTTCCCGTTTCAATACCCGGCCTCAACTTTTATGTCTTGCTTTCCTCTGAAGACAAGTCCTGTCTCCGCGGACTAGCTCAACTCATTACATTCTCTTCTCTACCTTTACGTTTGCCATCACTGATAACACGTGCTCTGCACATGTAAGTGTGGGAAGCCATACGAAGGAGGAAGGACTGAATTACAGTATAAGACTATAAGCATTAAGCACAATATCAAATGTAATAAATATTTTATTTTTACTCTGTCGTTTTTTTTGGGGATAGATATTACTCTGTCGTTTGCAACAATCCAAGTTTAATTGTCAAATAATTATCTCTATTTTTGCCACACTGATTTAAAACTAACAAATTTTGACAGAGTTGAACAATAATTTTTATTGGACAACCAAGTTTGGTGCATGTTACATACTCAACAATTTGCAAGTCTGGTGCATGTTTTCATCATGGGTAATGATTTAACGATCATAGTCTTGATCGACTGATCAACAGTCGACGGTTCGAACCTCCTGGATGCACACCATGAGTTTGGATTTAGATTCTAAAGTTAGTGACAATAAATTGCAAATTTGATTTTTTTTTTTAAAGACGCATTTCAAATTTGGATTTAGATTCTAAAGTTAGTAACAATAAATGAACAGCATCACCCCATGAGGTCAGGATCTATTGCATACTTGTCGTATCAAATTGTTATGGCCTTCTTTTTGTAACTTCTTGTAATAAATTAAATTTAGTTTTAAAAAAAGCACCCATACTCTGATGTCCAAATTTGTGTCAAGTTCATTATCAAAACAAAATTTTGTGTAAAGTGTTTAGTAGTGTTTCCAAAGGTCAAAATTAAAAGTAGAAAATAATTTTTAATTTAAAAAATCATAATTCTGGTGTAAAATACGTAAATCCCGAAAAAAGTAAATTTGAAAAGAAGAAGCGGGCAGTTTGGGGAATATGCACACAAAAATACATCTTCATCTTCCCCAATTCAATGCTTTACCAAACCCAGCAACACACACTAACATCATCGTCCTCTTCCCCGTCTATCTCACCTCTTCATCCACTCCTCGCCCAGTTCAACAACTTCTCTCCATTTCTAACCGCTCTAGCTTCTCCGTGTTTCGTCTTTCGGGTTGAGATTTCAGATAATGGAATGCGTTGAGAGTGCTTTGAAAGGCAGTTTCAGGAAGGAGATGACACTCAAATTGAACCACCAAGCCGTCATCGACGAGCTCCCCAACGCTGTTGTCGGTTTGAACAGCCTCACAGCTGACGATTTCTCCGTCGACGACCTTTTGGACTTCTCCAAAATAAACGACAATAGCGTCGATGAAGGGGTCGTTGTGGAAGAACCCGCCAAGCCATGCGCGGCGGCGGCGGCGGAGTTGGTGACTGAACATGGCGGCGTAATTGAAAAGGCGAAGTCGGAGATTTGCAGAAATTTCACGCTGAAGGAGGAAGAGCTCAGCGTCCCGGTAAGAAACCCTAAATTCGGATTGTGCCTTTTACTTCACTGTTTTCGAGAAAATGAGAGAGAATCGTTTGAAGTTTGACTGGGGAACTTGCAGGATGATGACGTGGCGGACCTTGAGTGGCTCTCACACTTCGTTGAGGATTCCTTTTCAAACTACTCTTTAACGTGCACAACCGGAGCACTGCCGGCAGAGAAGACCACCGTGCCGTTGACGATTCCGGTCGAAGCTTCTGGAAAGCCCACTAGAGCCCGGAGCAGAAGAGCTCGGAATGGAGTATTGGGATGGTCGGTTTCCGGGTCGGAAACGTCGTCGTCTACGTCGTCATCGTCTTCCACTTCCTTCTCTTCCGCTTCCACATGGCTCATTTACACCAACCAGACAAACCACAACGACGCCGTATATGACTCCTCATCCAAACCACGTGGGCCGCCTCTCACGGCGGCGATTAAGAAGAGAAAGCCCAAGCCTCCGCGTGCGGGAACTTCGAGCGGGGGCGGGAACAGAATAGCGCAGCCTCGGCGCTGCAGCCACTGCGGTGTCCAAAAGACGCCTCAGTGGCGGGCGGGGCCACTCGGTGCCAAGACGCTGTGCAACGCTTGTGGCGTCCGGTTCAAGTCCGGCCGTCTTCTTCCTGAGTATCGCCCTGCTTGCAGCCCGACTTTCTCTAGTGACCTGCACTCCAACCACCACCGTAAAGTGTTGGAGATGAGGCACAAAAAAGATGTCGAGCTGCCGGAGCCCGGCAGAGCGCCGGCCGTGGCCGTCCCAAGCTTTTGATAGAATCGAGGAAAGGAAGTTGGGGTACGAGGAAGAGGACAAAATCCAAACCGATGAATCAGCTCGGTCGGACCGAAGGTACTTTGTTGATTAGGTACGGGTCGATTTCAGTTTTTCTTTTAGGAAAAAATGTTAAGTTTGGTGGTTGCAGTTGGTTTTCGTGGCATGTCACGGATTAGGAAGACTTTTATTTAATGAAAATTTATTTATGTCAATTAATTTTACTATATTCGTATTTGATTCTCCAGCATTTATCTGGACACTGATTGGTGTTGTTATTCAAAATTTAAATTTGCTTTAAACATGAAAAGTAAATGTTTCGTGGCTGTTGAAAATTGTGAAGTTTGTGAGCGAAGAAGTATGAAGGTGTGTTTGTGGCGTGCGATGCCGGCGTAAGTTCGCCTTAAATCAGGGCCGTTGGATAACATCAACGGTTGATATTAAGTCAGACTTGGGATTTGGCTTTCGCTTTCGTAAATCGCTTTCAGTTTCCCGGCATTATAAGAGTAGGAACCTGAACCGATAAAACGCGGCGTTTTTACTGATCCGCTCTGCTCAGAGAAAACGGACAGTTGGAGACTGTGCCATTTGGATATATTTGAGTGAATAAGTAAATAAAATAGTACTACTACTATCAAAAAACTATTAAATAAAAGTAAATAAAATAG
Source organism: Rhodiola kirilowii (assembly GCA_033675215.1). Lineage (NCBI taxonomy): Eukaryota > Viridiplantae > Streptophyta > Magnoliopsida > Saxifragales > Crassulaceae > Rhodiola > Rhodiola kirilowii. Next base: position 1,351,318 of record CM066203.1, on the reverse strand, counting down.
TACTACAATAATGGTAGATATTTGAATTGACGTAATAACGGTGCATTTAATATATTGTACACCAAAGTGTGGCACTTAGCAATAAAGAACTTCAGTGGTCCCTACATCTATATAAGAGATTTTTAAAAAAAAGTTCAATAGCAAATAATCATGAAATCTGTTGTTAAAATGCATTAAATCTAAACGATATGTATTCTGTTTCGGTTACAAACAAAACGATATCATTTTACACCCGGGCTGGCCGGTGCATATGATATTTTGTAGCATGCTTTTGCGTAGTATGGACTCCCTAGCCAGCCACTCTTCACTTCATGTATCTTTATACGGAGTAAAAGGTCATAGGCTAACATTCACGCCTCATGACATTATTATTCAACTTTGTCACTCAATAAATTGGTTATGAGAGGTTGCTGTGGAATGAAGTAAAGTGCAAGACTAAATGAAGAAGCTCATAATACATATTCTTTTCCCTTTAAGTGTGGGTAGTGTAGTGATGGTGTGGAGTGCCCACTTCACTCAACATTTTCTTCTTATCTTTTGACTTGTGAAGATCATTCTTGCGTCCGTCTGGGGTATGATCTAGTGGTAAGAACGATAGTTATTATTGTTCAATTCATGGATTCGAATTCTAACGAGTTAAAATAAGTTTCATCGGGTCATAGTAATATAATAATTATAAAATTAAATTAAGTGCCGGATTTTAAATCCTTTTCTTTCTTTTTCTTTTTGAAAAATAACTCGTCACTTTCTCTAAAATGTACTCTAGGCTGGCTATCGACTTGGGTTTTATGGTTCTTGCAAGATGAGCTTTTGTTTGGGCCAATGGTCACACCTGATTCGGACCTTTACTCATACTTCTGAATCCAGATGGTTATGGTTTGGAAAGAAAATAACTGAAAATTTGGAACTGCTGATGAACGAGTAGGATCACTGACACGTGTCGATATCTGCACCGTTCATAAGTAGAATCTTTTCATGAACTTCAAAATCAACTCATCACTTTCCATCACACAAAAAAAAAAAAATTCAACTCATCACTCCACATATAATCCCTAAACTTAGAACTAAGGCCATCCTTAATAAGGTGACAATTAAAAGATTATGGTTGCAATTTTTTCTTTTCTTCTCTTAATAGTTCTATAGAAAAAGATTGTTCCATACAAGATCGTGAGTTTGTGATATGGGACGAGCTTTTTGACGATTGATCATCAAATAAAATATTGTTTCTTTATTTCTAAATTTGACAAGTGTCCTGTTGTGAAAGTAACAATACTATTGTTTCTATTATTTAAATATAAACAAAGAAGAAAAGAGAGAGATGATGACATTTTTGTTTTGATCGTTGTTAAGAAGATATAGTAGAATAAGATCGTTGCATGATATTAGAATGTTGAAATAATGAGATGATCTTTAATAAAAGATCATCCCTAAGGATGCCCTAACGTCAAATTCGAAAAATTCAATTCAAGCCCTAAACCATCTCCCTCCAAACTTCCACAGCATCGCAGATTGCTCCGATCGAGCTCCTTCTCTCCCGCAAAATCGATCATCCATCCGATACAAAGAAATAGAGGGAGGTGCGACTGTGCGAGGGAACTGCTATGGGCACCATTGTTCTTGATCTCCGTCCCGGCTCCGGAATCGGCCCCTTCTCTCTTGGTAATTTCAAGATTTGAATATGTTGATTGTTGTGCATTTTGAAGTTGGGTTTTGATCGCGATTGCAGATTAATTAGTTTGTCTGGGGGTTAGGTCGACTTGGATGATCTTTATGTCAACGTTATCAGCTTAGTAGAGTTTTGTATGACATTATTGACAATTTGAAATGAATAAAAGGGTCTGTGAAATGACTTTATGTTTAGTATGATGCTTTACTTAGGGCATTGTGGTGCATGATGGAGATGGAATGTAACCATCATCAAGTTCTTATTTTGCCCGATATTTAATAATTAGGATTTGGCAAATTATATGGAGGTACAAGGTAGAAACATATATACTAATCAGTTCTTGGTTCTATCAGTCTACCCATTCTTCAGTTTAATTTTTTCATCAATCAGGTGATCTCAAGTTAATTCTGGGCTACTGTTTTAGGGATGCCAATATGTAAATCTTTTGCTCAGATAGAACAGCAGCCTAATATCTATGACGTCGTCCATGTCAAGTACCTTGATGAGGTTAGACGTAAGAATGCACATGTATATTTTGATTAATTATTTTGTGGAGGACGCTTTTCATGTTAATTTCTTGGGGAAATCCAAGGATAAAGGTTTTCGGGGATTTAGTCCTTTGTGTAATTTTTTCCAGTAAACTCTAAGTAGTTACATTCAGTAGGATTTTCCTTTTTACTTCCTTTTTAATGTAAAGTCATTTCAGTTTACAACCTATAAACATGAATTGGTGCATTTATTTATTCATTCCAGGACCCTTTAAAACTTGACATTGTTATAAGTTTCCCCAACAATGGATTTCATCTTCGCTTTGATCCCCACTCACAGGTACTCTTTACAATCTTGTATTTGCTGTGTTTGAATTGCACAAATGAGCAGTACATTTTCTTGTAAACATCAATGTTGAACGTTTGGGCCACCATATGCTGCTCATGCATATTGTTGCTGCATTTGAGTGCCTGATGATTTGATCCCATTCTTGGGCGTATGTGACTCAGAGTAGAATATGTACTTGTAGCGATGTATCTGTGATTTTCAATGAGTTTGATCCATACCGTTGCCTTATTTATCTGCTTGAATTATCACAGGGACTACGACTCATCGAGATATTTGATGTTAACCACCTTCAAATGCGATATGCTACGTCTTTGATTGGGTGAGTTTCGTGATTCATGACCTGGTTGCCAAATTTGATAGTTAAATTTATCAGTGGATCTGCCTCAGGGGGCCTTCTACCTTAGCAACGTTTGTGGCTGTTTATGCTCTTTTTGGGCCAACTGGTACTGGAATGTATGATAAAGAGAAAGGTGTATACTTCCTGATATATACGGTACATATAATGAGGCACAAGTATGAATGCTCATGTATTTTGACCCTTTACACAAGTTGTTCTTATGTTGGGGACCTGTTAATTGTCTTTCAGGGCTTGTCCTTTGCTTTTCCGATTCCCACACAGTTTTCGGATTGTATCCCTGATGGAGAAGGTGTGTCAATGGGTGATATTACTTTTGGATTCCTCGGCTAGGGTATTGTATGATTGAACGTTTGAACGACCTATCGCTTGTCACAGCGGAGCTTCCACTGGAGTTTCCTGATAGCAGTAGTACTACTACTGTGACTTCCCGGGTTTCCATATATGATAGTTCTACGGACAGTAAAGTTGGCATTGGATCTAAAATGGGAAAAGCTATTGCTCCACCATTGCCTGTTGGAAGCTTATACATGGAAGAGGTTCATTTCAAGGTTTGAATTTGGAGCTCTTCACATCCATTTGTAAACTCTCATGAAACTATCATCCAGATTGCTGTGTCCTTATTCTCCTACTATTTAAGAGCCGTGGACTTCAGTCTTCAATTGCATTTGACCGTTGCACTACCTGATTGGGTTCAAAATCTGTATTTGGAACTGTCATTTCAGTATAAAGCTACTGAAAATAGTATTGTCAGCAGTTATAGCTTTATGATGGATTGGTGCGCGTATTCAATCTCATGTTATGTAGTTCTCATCCTATGCAGCTTGGTGAAGAGATGTGGTTCACTGTTGGCGGACAACATATTCCTTTTGGCGCCTCTCCACAGGTAAAAGCTTTAAGATATTCGTATTCTTGTTACAGGATCCATATTTGGCTTTCCTAATTAAGATAGACGTACAATACCATGGACATTATCATTGATGCTATAAGTGATTTAATGCTTTAAGAATTTTGATTTTGAGGCATTTGGTCACGTCAAATTACCATTGCATACAGCCTTACTGGTTTGTTTGACTGATTGGAGTATGGTATGGTTTTTTTTCTTTCTGAAGGATGTCTTGACTGACTTGGGCCGTCCGTGTGAAATCCATCTGAAGCAAGTATGCTCACTCGATTAACGTTGATTTATCATCTGATATTGCAGATTAAAAAAAAAACTAGTTAGAAATGTTAGGAAATTAGGATGCATTAGCCAATTCTTTGTTGTGTAGGTTGACCAAATGGTGATACACTCTGCATCAGATCCTCGCCCACGAATACCTCTCTGTAGTGATTACTTTTACAATTACTTTACCCGTGGTTTGGACATATTATTTGATGGGCAGGTATTGACATCTTTTGTGCTTATTAACTTCGTGTTACACAACACCTGTTTTGGAATTAATGACCTCGTTTTGGATATCACAGACACACAAAGTCAAAAAGTTTGTTCTGCATACAAACTACCCAGGGCATGCAAATTTTAATTCATACATGAGGTGCAATTTTTTCATCTACAACTCTGGCAGTAAGTGTTTTATCTTCCTTTATATAATTCCGAGTTGGCTTCAGTCAACTCTATGTGCTCAAGTTTATATTCTTCAATTGCTGCAGATGGGAACTCTTTTCATGAAGGAAGCCCCTCTAAACAATGTATCACAACCAGCACGAAATGGGATCAAGTGAAGGTGTTAGCTGCGTTCCTATTCAATTTTTACTGTACATCGCTATAATTGAGAGGATTTTTAAGTTTTTCGTTTCATGTCCGTGTGAACTTGACATCTTATACACAAGAGTTTTATTATAATTTGCCAATACCATTCAGTTATCCTTACGCTTAATGGCGATATTTGAATTTTTGTATGCTTACTAGTAACAGCACAATTGTGCAGGAGATTCTTGGGGAATGTGGAAGAGCAGCTATCCACAAACAAGGCTCTACAAACAACCCATTTGGATCCACTTTCTTGTATGCATACCAGAATGTTGCATTCGAGGCAAGTTGCCTAGGACCAGTCATTTTTTCCCTCATCCCATGGATACATCTGTATTTATCTGAAGGATTACAAAAATAGGTGATATTCAAATGGCAGGTTATGAAGAATAACTACATTATCGCAACAGTCACCCTCTTTCAGTCCTAGTGTTCGCTTTTATATCCTTGACGCTGCTGTGCCACTCAGTTGTTGCTCAATTCCACAAGACACAAAAGATAGCGCGTTGGCTACCTACTCTTGTCTGATATGAACCGTCTGAATCCATCGCGCCTGGTTAAGTTTCTTTTCCAGTTAAATGGAAAAATAGAGGTAATTCTGGGAATTGAGCACATAATACCACTTTTCTCTCATCAAGGTCACCTGGAATCAAGTGTATATGGTCTCTTAAAATACGTGTACAGCTGATATAGAACTGATCATCATCACCTTGTACATACTGCGAACTCACAACTTTAAGCAATTTAGGGGCTCTGTTGGTTTGCCAGTCAATCTTGAAATGCTAAGTTTTAATTCAAAATGTTCTGCAAATGGACACTAGGGTGTATTATTGAAGCCTCAAATCAGGTTGCTCTAATCTCAGCATAAACTTATTTAAAGGTTAATAATAATAAAAACAGACCTTAAAAAACAGGCTTAAAATTGAAGATCGAAATACAAGTTCCAATGCTCGGTAGAGCTTAGTACTGAGAGCGAGATAATGGCAGCCCTCATACTTCAGTTCCACAAATAATGAAGAATGTCTAACATGGACAGGACAAGAACAGCAGATCATAACATTTATACACAACAAAAACACATCTAGGGAAATTGTTGCATAAAGAATTGCTGGTCATAAATTTATGTCTTTTTCTTTTTTCCGTTACAGCAACCTCAGAAGGGTTTACATATCGGATGAAATGTCCAGGCTAGCTACTAGTCAAGTAACTCAGTATCAGGCATAGATGGACATGTTTGTTCTTCTGTGATCCAAAAACACTGTCCAGTTCACTTATTGGCGGGAGAGAAGTCAATGCTCAAACTATCACGAAAGGAGTGTGAATGTCAGATTCCTCTAAATTCTCTGCCTTGCTGTTGCAGGAGCCTATAAGTGCCCGAACTAGCGAATTTAAAATTACTGGCACAAATGAAGAAATCTGAGGTGAGTATATAAGAAAATGATAGTACTCCACAATAATTATCTCTTGTTACAGTACCGACATTAAGAAACAAGTTGCAAAACATCACATCTCGATTGAAGAATTGAAAGCAAGTAAATGGAAAGTTGGTTCAAAAAATTTAAGCAAAAGCATTCAACAGTTTTATTTAAATTTTCCATACTAAACAAAACACACAAGTCTATTTTCTTCCGAAGTTTCTTCACATCCATAAAAATTTTCAAGATCTAAACGAGGTGTTATTGTACACGGACAAGGACACATCAGTTGTAAATTAGTTCAAGATCGTGCATAAGGAATCAGTGCATTTATAGGATCACGTGAGTGTAGTGTTTTATCGAATGCATATAATATCGTGGTTGGAAAGCCACGTGTTTCTATTAGGATACCTGAACTTAACTGAACATGAACAATAATGGAAGCATGACCAAGAGAGCATACTGACCTGATTATTGGAAGCTTGTTCATATATACGCCGAGGCTTCATATTTAGGTCAATCATCTTTGTATCCCTTTTTGCATTGCTATCCCCATTAGAATCCATAATTGGCACCGGAGACGAACCATGATTTTGTTTATTTTCTCTAGTCACATTTTTAGGGCCCTCATTGCTTTCACCAGCATCCAAGGGTTGCGAGGCTGGGTTCTCAAGTTGGCCAGGCTTGTCACCTGGAAACTACAAAACAGGAATATTGTCTAAATCTAATTATGTAAAGCAACTAAAAGAAGATAGATGGTTACAATAAAGTAAGTTACAAACCTCAACTTTTTGCCGGAGTATGAGATATCGTCCATGTGTTCTTTTACCTCCAACATGTACAATCATATCACATTGCAGGCAAAGGGAGGTTCCGTCCACCTCACAGTAGAAGAAAGCTGCAGGTGAATGAGAAAGGTTACAGATCAAAAAGTGCAAACGATGAGGAGATTAAACAGCTTATATAAGTTCTACATACCGGGTGCATTTTCACATATATCACAGCGAGGAACAGCGCTTGGAGCAGCTAACTGAACACGGATATGCCGGCTGGCTAGCTTGTTACACATGTGTACCTACCAAACACAGTAGAAAATAATTAAACTACTACCATGATCAAAGTTTAGAAAGGAATATAAATTACTAGTAATTGATTCTGTCAATCGGAAACATAATCCACTTCCATGTTTTTAGTCCAAGAGTTCAGTAATTATATATAATAATGCTTTGAATGTACATACAATTTAAAAGACTTCACTTACGGTCAGGATTTAAATCGATAATATAATACAAAAGTAAATCGGCATTCGACAACAGATCAATCCAGCAACAGATTGTAATCGGTTAATCTTACAAACAATACACAATAAGATTAACAAACTACAATCAAATGAAGCAAACCACGTGTCGGTGACCCATACAACATCAATTGGATAACTCTTATGAATACTTTGTTACTAAGAGTTGGTCACACTCATGCATTACACGGATAAAACAAGTAGCCAGGGTTACTTTCATAGAGTGAAACTTAAGAAACCATTTGAAGTAACTAGCTGGAAGCAGCCTGATTCACAATTCAAATACTCATCTTGACCTTTTACTAAAGGCCTCTCAAAAAAGACATCTCTTTCAACCACAAGTGCATCCATCTATTTTCAAGCACAACAAGAACGCTGAATTGACTCTTATTTACCAACAGATACAAAAAAACAACTCTGCATCCACTCATTCATATCACAACCCTAAACAGCATCAAACAATCAACTTCCCAAAAATCCAAAACACACAGACATCACAACAAATCCACGAAATGGGATTGAAAGAAACAGACCTGGTCATCACATGATTGACAAAGAGCAGCTTCGTCAGCAGCACAGAAGAGAATAGCAGCAGCACCCTCACAGACATCACATATAGGTCGCATAATTAAAATCGGATGCACTCAGATCAAAACATCATCAGATTACAACAGAGAGATGAAAATGGATCAAGATTGAAGATTGGAGAGAAAAACAGAATAAAGGTTTCAACTTTCAATCTGGGCCTTCCTATTTGATTCTGAAATTCGTTTGATTTCGGGTTGTGTGTCTGAGAGGAGTTGGGACTTTCTCGTTAAAAATTAATTTCGATAAATAAAAACAAAAAGAGGGTGGTGAATCAACGGTCTAAATTGATAACCATACAAACATAGTGCAAATTAATAAATTAATCTATTCTTTTTCTTTAATTATTGAATTATGTCCCCTGAAAATAGGCCGGAAGGTCATGTTCTAGTCACTTTGTCATACTGATATTAATATGTTTATTCTTTTTTAAAAACATTCATTATGAAATCGATCATTTGAACGAATAAATCACTATCTTTCTGCATGTTAACATGTTTATTATAAAACGATTTATGGTTTTTTTAATTAATTTTTGTATTGCTATCAATCATTTTTAATTGATTTGCAATAAATGTAATTAGACATATGCATCCAATTTTAATAAATTAATCTATTCTTTGATTATGGGTGCGGATAGCCTTACGGGATGGAATGTGCCTTTCAATCCAAATGTTATTAGGATTATTAAAAATGGAATGATAAATGGTTACCAGATTGGAAGAAGAGTGTAGAAATGAGAAGAGAGTAGGTGGACCAAATATTTTATTTTTATTTTGATGGAAATAGTTGGACCAAAAACTTGGTCGGCAAATGTTTGATGAAAATATGTGGCCAGAAACATAAGAGAGTATTTAATTATATTGAGAAAAATAAGTTGTGGGGTTGAAGATTAAAGCTTTAGGCTGATTCTCATCCACCATTTACAACAACATATAGGCCTAACTTGTCATCACAATTCACATGTGTATGTATGTGATTTGTTGTGTTATGATCACTTAATAAAATGGAGATTGGATCATGACTTCTTTTGTGCAATATTCCATGTAGAACATATTTGGGGTGCTTCTTGGAGTATATGTAAAGGGAATAAAAACAAATTAAAAGAACATGGGCTGAGATTGATGTGAATGTGATGAATATAAAAGTCAAAGTTGTATATCTACTCTACATGTGCACATGTCTAAAAAGTAAAGTCAAAGTTGATGATTTTGTTTTTGCATTAAAATGCATTTTGGAAAATGTATAAGGTACACGTGTCATCACCTCAATGACTTGATGATGCATTTTGGAAAATGAAGATTGAGATCTCAAAGTTTCAAAAAAAAATCTCATTTGAGTGCTCCTTATAGTGAATAATTACATATCCTACTTTGGTGTATTTCTTGCTACTTATAAATTGTTCAGTGAATCCATTTACTTCTGTTTATCTAAAAAAAAAGTGAATACATTTACTTCTCTTTGTGAGCTTTGTTCATGAGTATGAATTGCTCATAAGAGTAGGATTCTGTTTTTTTAGCTTCTTTTTTTTTCGGCCAGAGTTTGTTTTTAGCTTAAAATCACACTTGTATTTAGTCCAGTTCGATTCAATTCGATTCAATTCAATTCAGTTTAGTTTAATTTAATATTATTACAATGACTAATTGGTGCTTACCAAAAACCTCATATTGTGTCCTGCTCTATCGATACGTTTTTCAAGTGAATCATTCATATTGATTCAAAATCCCCCTGCAGTATCTGTAGGCGCATCACTCTATTATAGTATCAACACTTTTGTATTCATTGTATAAAATAGTCTATGTCTCATAGGATGTCTTTGTCATTGATATTTTTTCAAATATTAGTTTTTCCGTAGCTTGAAAGATTACAAATAATGTTTTTTTGCGGATCTTTGTCGAAAAATCTCTATCTTCCTATTGTCAAATGCTTATCTGCGTGTAGCCCGTTTCAACCAAACTCCATAAATTTTGGGATCGAGAAGACGCATTCACTTATTTTTTGAAATAATGTCCGTTAAATTTCAACATCTGAAATGAAATTGTGTTCGACATATATGAGTCATAAAACAAAAATATTACTCGTGATATTTTGTTCCCAATACTAGCTCTAAGGCTAAATGTATGATATGACTTAATTCTCTAAGTGTCACACTAAAATACGGTGGACCATATAGGAACAAAACATTTGATTTATTACCGGAACAAAAACACAATGGATACAAATAAATTTATTACTCAATCGAGAAAAATACACCTAGAGAAGCGCTTGGTTATGAACCTTTGAGAAATTGAGAATTCAAATTTCACAATTAGATTATGATGCATTTTTAAATCTGCATGTGATACATGTCTAAAAAGTAAAGTTACACTTGATAATTTTGACTTTGAATTAAATGCACATAAGACACATACACATGAGACACGTATTAGACTACAATAACTTAATGATATATTTTCAAATGCGAAGATTGATAATAAAAAAAGAAAAAGAAAAAAGTGTTGTTCTCATTGAGGATAATAAGTAAAGAAATAGGTGAAGAGGGAAGTATGGTATCAGTGAACACTGCCTTGTTGGGATGAGTTTTTCCGTTTGATATGGCATTCCTTGTTACAAATGCAACTGAACAGATATTAGATCCGTTCTTTATTGAATCCATAAACTGTTTGTTGCAAAAATATCTTGACGTTTGAATGGTTGTTTGGCAGATAGGATAGTTAATACGGACAAGTGAGGAAACTTGCAGGAGGCAGGTGGACTGATGATTTTGGTCCAATTATCTTCATATTGGTGGTCCCTCTCTGTGGACTCATAACTTTCAACACTAGGTACGGTCTGTTAACTGCAGACAAGTTTTTGATTTTGCATTCATCTGGCTACGAGGGCGGACCTAAAGTTTCAATCTTTATTTAGGTTTCAATTAACGGCAAGTGTGGGTGATGTTCCCTGGGACAAGTGGTTTGTTTATAAAATGGAAACAAATGTGACTGCATTTGGGTCAGATCTTGAAGATGATGAGTGTTTCTTGGCTGCTTCAAGCATGGTGGATTGCTGGCACACTTCCCATTTTGATTGCTTCCATACCCTATTCTCGTCTCGCTTCCTTCCATCGTCTCATTTTAGGGATTGGAAGGAGAGGAAAGATAATGACATCTTCTTCTTTGTCTAATTCATCTCAGGTAAAAGGAAATTTATTGAATAATAATAATGTTGTCTTGTATCATCATATTCATATTGGTTGGTCAGTGCTTCATTACAATGTGTTGCCACATTTTAGCTGTTGGTTTGGTGGATAGTAGAGCTGTCTGTGTAAGTAAATCCCATTTTGATTAGCAAGTCTCTGAGTTGTGTAGGATTTGAGCTTATTTTGAACTGTCTTGTGTTTCAATGGTTTTTTTTTGAGTATGTGTTGATTGTTTTAATTTACTACTGTGGTACCCCATTGTTAACGGAGTTGATGGTTTTCATCATGTGTATTACTGGAGCTGCACTTCTTCTTTTTTTTTATCAATCATTTGATATTGTATTCTCTTTATACAGCTAGTTTGATTCAGCCTGCAGCACAGATTTTTACTGAATAGATTTCTAACAATTTTGTATCAATGTAGTGAAGCTGATACGATCGGGCACTTTGCTTGATTGGAGCCGTTAATCACTGTTAATGTTGTGTTATATCTATAGCATGCCTTTCTGTGTTCTGAGTCGCAAAGTTTGAAAGTTGTTTGTTTGTTTGTAGAGATTGACAGTTCCGCAGAAGTTCTTCATGCACTTCTATGTTTTTTCGGTGGTTTGGAATACAACTCTGTTAGCTTTGACCTGGCACTATGCCTATAAGATAGCACCACTGGACTCAGATTCAGTGAAATATATGGCAAACCACTTGACCGGAGGTGGACACATCTTTTCATTGCATAAATCTCATTCGACATCGGTGGCTGAGAGATACCGGGTTTGGCAATCGGTTCTCCTCCTTTTGTTAATGGAAATCCAAGTTGTGAGCCGATTATATGAGTCCTTATATGTCTTCAAATACAGCTACTCTGCTCGAATGCATGTCATTGGCTATCTCACTGGATACTAGTGAGTTTTTAATTTGCCAAAAGTTACACATTTTTTTGTTACTTTTATGTTTTTCTTTTACTTGCGTTTTGAATTAAAATTTTGGGCTAGTTTCTATGTGGCAGTCCCTCTTTCACTTTGTCACGGATGTGTCCTCGATGTCCTGAACTTTGCTGCCGATCAAGTGGCGGAGTTTTCTGTTATGGGTCAAGAGAAAGTTTCAGTAATTGAGTATGATTTTTGGGGATATCTGAAGCCTATGACAAAACTCGGATGGTGTCAGTTTGCGGGTGCAGCGGTATTTCTGTGGGGATGGGTTCATCAGCGCGTTTGTCATGCTATCCTTGTAAGCATTTACTTTGGCGTCTTTTGTATGTTACGAGTCAACTAAATTTATCTGTTCCTATATCTGATGCCGTTATGCCCCACGCTCACTCAAATGCCAATTCTTCAGGGATCACTACGACGACATAAAAGCGACCAGGACAAGCATGTAATTCCGAGGAGTGATTGGTTTGATTATGTCTCAAGTCCTCATTACTTTGCTGAAATGGTAAATTCATTCTCCTTATCTTCTCTTCTCTTCTCTTCTCTTCTCTTCTCTTCTCTTCTCTTCTCTTCTCTTCTCTTCTCTTCTCTTCTCTTCATGACTGTTGTCATCGGACAACTGGTTTTTACTTCCTTTACAGTAACTGAAGACAATAACTATTGACTTTGTTGATTGTTCGCTTCATTTGCTCATTTGAAGATCATATATGCTGGTTTAATAATTGCGAGTGGAGGCACTGACTTGACCATCGTTCTTGCATTTGCATTTACGGTACCCTAAAACTTGTGTATCTTACTATCGCGTACTATCATTCACTTGTGCTGTCATTCTGACAACAGACTATTTCAGGTAGCAAATCTGAGCTTTGTTGCTGGAGAGACTCACAGATGGTGTTAGGATCGTGGTTAGATAGTCAAAGACTTAAGTTCGAATAGTCAGAGACTTAACTAAGTTCGGGACTGTTAGGAACCTAACTTAGTATGCAGGTAATTACTCTAATTAATTACACAGCGGAATAAACTTTAAATAGCTTTTATTACTATTTAAACTGTACACTCAATGGTACAAAACTTTTGCCTATTCAGTATAAATCTAATCTGATTTACACAAGCAATCTGACTACTTCCCTGACTGTCTCGTCGACGTCTTCGTAGTCTTGGCACGTCCTTCACTTTCCGGCACCGATCAAGAACAGCTTGATCACACGAATATCACCTTGCACAGCTTGCTTGATATTCTCACTTGGAAAGCTCTCGAATGTATGTGGATGCGCGCACGGTTCTGAAGAGATGATCTTCCTTATATAGGTTCTTCAGCAACCGTCAGGTAACTGCCATGGCTTGCAACTGCCAACCCATGATCTCCTTGACTTGTAGTGGGGACGTGCCAACTGCCACTGCCAACTGCCTTGACTCCCACTGCCAACTGCCTTGACTTCAACTGCTCTTGTTGACCTCAACTGTTCAACCGCTTCGTTGACTTGACCAATACTCTGGTTCTTGATTACTCGGAGACTTCCGCAGGTACTGGATTCCAGCATCACGTCCTTGATTGCTCCAGTAGGTTCCTGACTAACAGAAACTCACGTAAACCATTAAACCGGTTTGTCAATCATCAAAAACTTGTGAGGCCAATGCCTCAACAGATGGTATCTTGAGAAGTTTGAGGACTATCCACGAAAAAGAAAGGCAGTCATTCCCTTTATTTACTAATGGTGTGTTTGCTTGAATCTAATTCTTACCGTGTTATTAGTATTGGAAGCTGCGATGAAAGCCCATGTAAAATGTATTCTAGCACTTGCAATATTGCACATGAATATATGAAATTGATGTATTTTCCTCCATACATTAAAAAAAAACTGCTTATCAGTTTACCATTGAGCATTCCTACCTAGCAAGCATAATGATTTTTTGCTGACTTGCTTAATTGATTTAGGCATGCTGCTTTTAAGTCGGGCCAAGCGTCTAAGAGACAAAGTATGCTGCTTCATGGAAACAGAGTTTAAGTTCACCCAGCAAATTGTATTCTTTCCTGGAATTAATTCAGTTTTTCTTTCATGATGTAATTTTTTGACTTTATGCAGGGTCAAATTATGTAGTTTTGGGGTAGAGTACTTAAGGCGTGGTTTTAGGCGCTGAATTTAGGTGTTGTCATGCCTCGTGTTATGCAAATGTTGGCTATGATTATTAAAAAGTGTGACTTTGGATCAGCTACCTTACCCAAACTCTTTTTTTTTCTTCTTTCCCTAAAATAGTCATCACTTCAGGAGTCTGGATACACACTGTTTTGATTACACAAACCAAGTGTAAGATTATATCAGTTTTATGTACAAAGCAGAAGTCTTGCAAAACACTCGACCATTATAACTTCAGACAGGAAACTAATGGCCTTATCTAAGTATTGATATTGATGATATGAGAAACTAGTACAGACTTGTTAGGAGGAGCTGCTGTATGAACATGATGAACACAACAGTCTCCAATGCAGCAGAGAGAGCATACGCGCTTACAAGAACAGTAAGCGCCGTTTCCAATTCAAAGATGGCTTAGTTGAATATGTGGGTGTGAAGTTTAACCCAAACATCTCCTTGAAGCCATTTTCTGGTTCTATAATCTTTACTAGCTTTGCAACTAGGTTAGCACTGTCTGTTATGTGATCCATGTCCTCCGTCTTAGTCCACAGGAGCTGAGCCAGTTGTAGTCTTCGGTTCTTTGAGTTCAACTGGATGCCCCACTTAAGGTAAAGGTTTTCCCTGTCTAGTTCTGACAACTTCTTCTCCATTCTCCGGCTCAGCATTACCCTTTCACGGAAAAGTGCCTTCACACTGTTTAGTAAAGAAAGTAACTAAGTCATATTCACATGCAGATGACGACAAGTAACTCATATTTACAGTTTCAGGAAACTAGAACATCAGATGATCCATGTTTTGGCCCATTTATGGTAATAAATCTTGATCAGTTTTGTATTGTGTTTGCACGAGAAGAAGATCAGATATACAGGTCATGTGAATGTGATATTGGTATGTTAGTAACATTTGAGCTTTAGAGATATGCAGTTGGTAAGATACCTTGACGCAAGTGTAAGAGCTTGGCCGTTGATAGGAGTTTGACCACCTCGCAAGAATGTATTGCGAAGGAAATGAAGCCTCCTGAGCTCCACTTCCATGTATATAGAATCTGTTGGATCGCCTCTAAATAATAGAAAGAAGTAAGTTCTGTGTACCAAAGATATACTGCAAGCATGCCACAGATCTATTACTTCTTTTTGGAGGTCCCGGAACTTAATTGTCCAATTCAAAGGACTTCCACTATCATAAGGAATGGGATCTAAACCAATATCCCGCACGCTCTTTCTTGGGTTTTCTCCCATATGTTCATCTTTCTTTCCCTGAACCATAATCTGATAAAAGAACAGAGTAAGGCTACAAAAGTTTGTGAAATGATGTACTAAAACTGAATTATTTTAAACTAATGTGCAGAGTGTTATTCAAAATACGAATTGATAGGACATGACATTGACTATAAATGCACCATCATACATCACAAAATATAAAGTTAACACTACGCTTTCTGCAGGGTTATAAAGTTCACTTTAATGCTTAGGCAAAGATGCCGATGGAGAATGTCAGATGGCATAAGAGATTATGAGAGGTTCATATGCATTCTTAATTGCTAAAACATGTATCCATTTCTAGAAATGTAGAGCTAATGAGATATGAATTGTGAGATTTACCACATTGTTAACAAATGGCTTCTCTGACTCTATGGACTCATCCTCCTTGTCTACTGCATTAGTTGTTTCTGAGCTTGCAAATTCCTTATCAGTTGATGTTTCCAAATGGTGAAATTCAATTTCATCTGTAGCACTATCTTCCACTATAATTTGCGAGCAACTTTTTAGCGACTCCGTCACATCTCCCTCGATGTTAGTAACTTCTTTCTCACAAGTCTCCTGGGCATGGAGCATATATAAGTCATCCCAAGTAGCAGTTTCCATTGAAACTTGAATTCCTTTATTTTCAGTCCCACTAGCAGGTTTTTTAGTCATCTGCACATTTTCATCTGTTGTCGCCTCTGTGCGATCTGCATCAACTTCATATGCAGCTTCCTCGGTGTTCGGAAACTCTTGATTCGACATAGAAATTGCAAGCCTGCTTTGCAGATCCATTAGTTTTCCAAGCGTGTTTCTGTCCAATGTGTATGGTGGTTTATTCTCTGTCTTGTCTACAATCTCAAGCCATGTTGATGATAAGCTAGTTGTGAGACCTGCATTCCAACTTCTGCTTCTGTTCAACTTCAAGATTTTAAAGGCACCTGGCTCATCGAAATGAAGTTTTATATGAGAAGTAGACGATTGATTTAGATGGGTGCTCCTGAACTCGGTCTTTTCTCTGAGTGGACGGGATACTGACTCCTGATCTGGCTTATCCATGTCTGCAACCATCGTTACCCCTGATACTTCAGTCTTCTGTTCAGGTAACGACATATTGGCCTTTGATGGTGCGCTCATGCTAGGCTCAATTTCTATGCATCGGACATCCTTGCAGTTATCATCTGAACTTGCATCCACCTCAGAATTATTCCCCCAATTCGAGTAAAGGTCTCCAGTAACATAGCATGGTTTATTGCTCCTGGCTGGTGAGGTGGTATCATTATGGACATCATCCTCACTGAAGTCGGGGAAAATGATGTCATGATCTCCTGAATTGCTAAGGCTGTGCTGGTCAAAATTCTGAGATGCTGCTAATGACCTCATATCCACAGAGTTCGAGTCTTCTAAAACAGATATATCGGATGTTGGTTCTTCATCGCCCCAAGATCTCCTAACTCGTAACTGAGGGTATTGTTTATCCAAAGCTGGCTGCAGGATAGTAAGACACTATTATATGTCAAATAAATGGATAGAAAAAAGGTGGACTTATGTTAGTACATACAGATGACATGGAAGATTCATCATCTTCAACAGCCCTTAGCAACTCCTCAACCTGAGATTGAGCAATGTCTCTCTGTAGAGTTAGCTTGGAGATCTCTTTCTTTAGCTGCATACATAAACTATTGCGTTACTGAACCTGTTGAATTCTGATTAAAAAGGAACATGGATGACTGGTTCTCAATGCAATGCCAGGAAAGTTTGTCATAACATTTTGAGTGATACCATGACTCGTGAGCTAACAGCAGTAAATGAAACCCATCACACTGGTATTTTTGCTAGTGGAATCTTTTCCAGACGGGTAAAATAATATGCTTGATGGAACAGAAAAACAAATGAGCAGCTGAGCTGTGAAGGTTTAGCACTGTTGATGATGCAGTTTCTCGATTTAGTACTAGGAAATGCAACAACAATGGACATATTGCTGTTAAACTTTGGTAATAAAAGATCAAACAGTACCTCTTCTATCTGATTGTCCTTTTCTTTTAATAATGTTGCAGTGTCAGGTGCAGTAACCACTCCTGAACTTTTAATCTCTATCTCCATCCTACTTAACTCCCTTTGCAAATGCTTTACTAGTGCTTTATCAGACATGAAAACATTGACTTGTGCATTGGTAGTAACTTCCTTAGCACAGCTGGCAAATAAGAGAGTGTTTCTTGTTTGCTCAACATGGCTTCGTGCAGGGCTCATTGTACAAATGATGGCTGTTCGAGCATTTCCAGCTAAGGATGATTGGAGTATCCGAGTCAGCTTAGAGTCTCTAAAAGGAACATGTCCATTTCTTCCTTTGCTGCAACAAATTCAAAACACAATGCTCAGAACATAATATACCAGCATCCAAATGGTCTGAGTAGAAACACATGGGCCAATTCAGAGGCGGAAACAAAAGGATACAAGCTTCTTTTGGAAAACAAAAACAAGATACTTACAAACTAAGTTAGTAACTAATCACAGATACTCTGTTGCTTTGGATTTTCTCATTTAATGTGATTAGTCAATATTACGGAATGTAGGTGTAGGTACCAAAATTTTAGGGAGTATATCTTCACTTGATACGTAAATTAAACCCCACAAGAAAGTCATATTACTATTTATTTTCATTTCCCATAATAAAATTTATTTTCATTTAAATAAGAGAGTCTGTGATGCTTTGTCATCAAATAAATGTTTTTTTTTTGCCGAGTTAGATGAGCTTCAGCTTGACGCTTTGGTTTTTGATGACCTTGGTGCTATTCATTTTAATTAAAACAAAGTTTTCATTTTTCGCTTCCTAAGGGAAAATAATACAATGTGCAACACTGCCAATCATGCAACAAAACAACAATACTATAACACAAATCGCTGAAACCATTAGACATGGCACATGGATATGAATAAGAACTCATGATGCAACTTAACATTCAATCATAATGATTGCATGAACAGAATTATCTGGCAAATATTATCTAAAAGGGAAAAAGCAAAACTAAAGAAACAGTGGAAGCTGCCCCAAGAATAGTGGAAATATGTACCACCTGACAATACAAACAAATCGTGCTCTACCATAAACCCACTTACTAATTTAAAATTGGCTCATACTGTCTCTTTTAGTTTATATCCTTTAACTGTATAACAATAAAAAGCCAACAGCCAGGGAAGGAAATATCTATCTCCTACGGAAACAAATAAAAGACCAACCTTAGCTTGCGGATAACTGTTCCAAGAGTCAAGAGGCTTCGATTTATGTGGCAACCTTCTTTCAACCTGGATCCTGCTGATAAAGATTGCGATGCTCGCTCGCTACCCGCAAGATCAACGAAATTCTGGATTCGTTGACACTTGTTGGTTAACTGGTTGCTAAGTGTTTTTTTTTACATCAATGCCAACCAGTGATTTGAAAAAGAAATGCATACCACAGTAGCTGCTAAAGTGGTCGAACTCTTTGCGAAATCACGCCCTGAACTTTCAATGGTCTGCAAACGGTGTAGCGTAAGTCAATTGAAAAGCTATCACCTTTCACTCCAATATATCAGAAACTGGTACATGGGCCAAATGCCAACTATAAAAGATGATGTATCCTCTAAAGAATACAATATTACCAGTCTAATAATCTGGTGAGATCTAGAACTTGTTTCATTTAAAACAGTTTCCCCAATCTGTCTTTGAGCTGCAAAGTGCAAATATACACTACCAAATGTTACCATACACCAAGAGTGATATAGAAAAGTGAGACTAAAACTGTTGCTGGCCTGACCTTCACACAGAGAGAGGAGCTGTTTCAAATGGTACCAATCCCTTAGAATTTCCTCGGTGAGCTTTTCAACAATTGTCCCTCTCTGTTAATGCAATTACTGTCAAGTTGCCAAAATAATTTCTACTAGTTTATGAGTAACATCACACGTACCTCTGGGTCATCAAGAAGTCTAAGTGGAGTACTATCAGCAGAGAGGAGATCTCTGACAGATTCATTGTAAATTTCCATAGCAGAAAACTTCAACAGGAATTCTCTTTGTTTATGCTGGAAAGTAGTAACTTGTTTTAATGATACATACAGAAGTAATGGGTTCTGAAACTGAAGCCATGTGCCAATGCTACTTGCATTACCATCTCAATGTAGTTATAAATGTCTGCCATGGTGTACTCAGTGATTCCCCTCATCGTATATGTCTTTCCACTGCTTGTTTGTCCATATGCAAAGATACTTGCTAGCATATTTTATACATCAGTACCTCGGTTAAACTGAAAATTAAGAATTGGAGAGATTGCAGGATTTCACTTACAATTGATACCACTCACAACAGATAGAGCAACATCCTTTGCTGCTTCTTCATACACCTGCCTGGTGGAGCAATCACACCTAAATACTCTGTCTTCAAGTCAATATGGACAAAAAATGGGGAGTGAGATTCATAAGAATATAAACAGTACTATGATGCTAGCATAAGTTAACTTTACAAAGACGTCAGCGAATGTTTACTAAAAAATTGGATGAAAATAGATCATACAAAAATAATTTGACAATGTCCTACCAAAAGTATAAGCTGATGGGTACATCGAGCGCTCAGGGATGGGAAGATTGTTCTTGTAAATGATAGTGTCATTATTGACGCAGTCCCAATCTGATACATCATTTTTGGAAATCTCTTTCTCATTCAAAGGCCGCACCCTAACAGAAACAACAATCTTCTCCTCTTGGCCGCCCAACCTTTGCAACTCCTCCCCACTGACAGTCCCCATAGTACGCGTCCTCTCGGGTAATCTTTAGAAAAGACAGACAAAGAACCATCAATAACAGTATCTAACATATGCAATCTCTTCCCATCGTCTACAGTGTCTACTTTGTTGTTCTTTAATGAAAGAATGGCATAACAAACCCCCACGACACCACACTCTGGCCATCAGTGAGAAAAAGCTAATCATGGGCCAATGCAGATTCAATGACATTATTCAGCCTTTTGTTTATAGCTTCATTTATGAGCTCCTACCAACTACCTGCTTCCTAGTTTTTATTTTATTTTGTATATATATCAAGAATATTCTCACTAAGTACAATAGTTTTTGTAATAAGTAAGACACTGGAACCGTCACTGTTAATGAAACAACTAAGAAATTGACAAAGCAGCATTTAAATAATTTTTTTAGATCTGGGTAGATGGTCCCGGAGAGAAACAGACTGTCAAAAGAAGGGAAAAAAAAAGCAAAATGCATGTGTTTGGAAATAAAAAGGTAAAATCAAAACAACAAAATTGATAAATCTTACCGCTAACTAGGGAATCAGAATTCACACATAAAGGAATGTTTTCCACTTAACAGATCCACCACCTTCACCACGCCGAGAGACTCAATTAACAGTTCTCAGCCTATCATCCTGACCTGACCTGACCTGACCTGATCGACGTTCCTTTCCAGAATTTTGCCTCCTGCTCCTGAGATAAAGAGACGGTTCAAATATCCACCGCAACTGTCTCTGCAAAATTGAATTAAACCAAACCTCGCTTAAATTAGTGAAAATATCAAGCACCAAATTGCATATATCTTCATTTTTATTGTGCGAGAAGCTAGCGCGAGACTACAATGCATCACATTATAAGCGCGAAATCAGAAAACCGTATCCCCTCACCAATACTCACCAACGCAGAATCGAAGATGCAATAGACAGACGGAATTCGTTTGAATTTTCCTGAAATACAACATTCATTAAACCTTTTAATAAAAATATCTTAAGAGTCTTCGGATCCACATTTGAGCTGAAATCGAAAAATCAGAAGAAAATCGACAATGTATAGAAAATCACAAAAGAAAACAAAATCTGTTCCGGAACCTTGACGCAAAAGCGAGATATACCAAAGGACAAAAGCTCAGTTGAGAAAATCCAAGCAGAAATTATGCAGCATTTGAAAGAGATCGCAGAGAGAGAAGAACGTCGCAGTCGGAGACAGCTGAACTCCGTTTCCCTTCCTCTCTCTCTCTCGCTACGTCGACGTCACGCAAGCGGAGTGGTTACGATGTCGGCGTCGGTGTCGTCGGTGACGTCGTCGTCTTCTTCGCGTCGCCATTGATGAACATGGAGCTTCTCAATTTATATAATTTAGCTTTTCTTTTTGCAGAAAATTCAGAATATGGCCGCGCCACGTGGAGTGTCGTCAAAGTCGATCTTTTACGTTTTGGTCCCTGAAGTTAGCGTAAATGTCACGGGATAGCGACAAGGGATAAGAATAAGATGCAGGCGCATTGAATTGATACTTGCATTTTGAATAAAGCGGATGGAGATGGACTTCCCATGTATTGATTTTGTGACCGTTAAATATGATTAAGAGAAACGAAACATGCAGTTGAAAGCTAGAGGAAAGATTAGGGATAAATTATATTCTTTGTGTAAACTGGAAAATTAGTAAAAAAATTAGTTATAATTCGTCGTCGATACACTAAAAGTACGACATATTTCGTCCAAATTGACCTATAATTCGATATCGAGAAACCAATCATACGATGAAATTTAATAACATCTGTCCAAATGACCAAATCAATGACTTTTATTGGTTTGTATATTTTTTTACAAATATATGGTATTTGCATCGGATCAGTTTTCTGATATACTAAATTAATTTAATTTGATTTCTGTTAAGTTTATTCGAGAGTTTTAGGTTGATATTTATATAAAAATGTTTACAAATTCAATATAGTAGAGATAGAATCTTTTCACTACAAAAGATGACTTAATCTAAGACTTTGAGCTTTTGATAAATGTCAAGGGTTCGACTCCTCCAATAACATATTTCTCATATATGTATATAGATATACTCGCATGTGAAATAATACAGTGACGCTAAACAAAAATTAGGTGAAATTTTTTAAATATTAATTTCATTCCATAACAAGGAAATGCGTTCACTTATGTCCCTAGCCGTAGGTGCATTGCTTTTGTTACAATAATTCAGCCTACTAATTAAAGAAACAAACAAAGCTGCAAAATTAAAAGTCATGGCCTATCTACTTTGAAGCACTGTTGAACAACTAACATGTCATCCTTTGCCACACAAATAAATTAAGCATGTGTATGCATCAATATTTTCAAAGTCAAGTAAACCGTGAAGAAAAAGAGTGTATAAACTAATAATATATAATTGAAAGACGCGAGAATAGCAAAAGATCATGGGATAGAATAAAAGCACTGGTGAAGCTTTGACTATCACAGAAATAAGTAATAATTTGGTGAACAGCCCATGTGAAGATAGGACTGATCAACTGGATTTCACCTTTTGATTTTATTTGAAGACAAAAGAAAAAGGGTCCCATTACTTTTAATTCTATTTATTGTCAGAATTATTTACGTATATCTACAAAGAAATCAAATAGTGTATAAAAAGTTCCGAGTTTCAATAGTTTATTTGGCAAATTATCGCGTTTAGAGTTTCAATTTTCAGTTTATCCTGCTTTTAATATAAATCGATATTGAGAGTCTGTACCACTATAAAAAAAAGTATTTTCAGTGAAATCAGACACGTATCAACTGTATCCAAAAAAAAATTACGTGATCATGTGAGGCTGTACATGCTGATTTTCGAGATGAAATTAACACTCAAAAGTGTCGGTGGGATTGCTTGGTGGTTCGGGTCTCGGCTTCGGTCTGGTTTGGAGGTCCAGTTGTCATGTCGGTGTTGTTTTGGGTTTAGTTTTAGGTTATGTTGTTTAGTTTAGTGTTAGATGTAGTTTAGTTAGTCTTTCTCTCAGTCGGGTTTTCCGGTCTGAGTTGTTTATCTCAGCCGACGAGCGGTCTGAGCTGTTGTAGTTGTTAGGTTTTCGGTTCAGGGGTTGATCTCCTGTTGTCGGCTTTGGTCGGAGGTGGTCAGCTTCGGCCGTACCAGATTATGTTTAAGGGTCCTCTGCTCATTGTTTCGTTGTAAGTGTCGTCTGCTTTGGCCAGACGGCCGCCGACCGGGCTTTGCTGAACCCTTATTGGCAGTTTGTACTGTTCTTGCCAGTTGGCAACATAATAAAAAAAAGTGTCGTCTTCAATTTTGCCATGTTTTGTTAAATAATACCCAAGTTCTTTTTTTTCCAAAAAAGTTTAAAAACACGATAAAATAAAATCAATGGTATATATTATAGGGTTGAGTTATGATGGATGATCGATTCAAATTTGAACATTTTGGCGAGGACCGCAAACTCATTTAATCTTATTAACTAGCTCAGCCAGTGCTTGTTTGAAAAATGAAAGGCGCAAGGCGATCGATCATTCAAACCTGAAAACGATGTGCAAATTCAAAGTTCAAATTGGGTTCAATGTGGCATAATGTTAACTCTAGGGGGCTAGAAGCAATTCCGTTAATCCGGGAGAAAAACTACGCAAGAGCAAGTGAAAAACGACAGAAGCGGAAACGAGCTGCTTTTGAGTGCGTGCATGGAAATGGCATGGCATGTGCTTCTCCGCCGCTCGACTTTATCACTGATTAGCTCCATTTAACAATTCTAGAAACATATGAGCTTAAAATAAATAAAAATAAAATAATAGCTATAGATCAATGATAGTATCAAGAAAAGGCAGCATATCAAACAAGCGCAAGAAACCCAAAAGGAGTGATCAAACTCACGAGAGGCACAAATCCATAATAAGAGAGTTTCAAACAGGTAATAAGCTTGTATGCAAATACCCAACTTCAAAAAGTTAATACCATGTAAAGTAAACTTATTTTGGAGCGCATGAAAAGTGCATAACAAACTTGTGCTAATATGTACAACGAAATAGAGTTTGACAAAAGCATTAGACATCACTGGCCAGACCTGACAGATCTATGCTTCCCAAATCAGAAGATTCTGATTTGTGAGAAGGCGGCTTTGAAGGAAAACCTTCCACTGGAATGCCACGCCTTGGAGCCGAGGTGGAAGATTCCCAGTCACCAACATTTGGAGTACCAAAGACGCTAAAGAACCCATTCTTGATATCATCAGCTGCGTCAAAGAAACTTTTGATATTGTTGAAGAAGCTGCGCTCAATAGATTCAATATCATTACGCAGCCCAGGGAAATCAAACGGACCATCATCTGAATGATTGAAGGGGAAAGACGAAGGCTTCTTGTTCAGCATTTCGTCGGTCACATCTTCTTCAGTGTACTCTTTATTAGTCTGCACCACTTCAGCTGGCCTAAAAACACATACTACAGTCAGGTATGACACATGAACATTGTCTTAAGATAATAATTATCTGACAAATCTTCAATCAACAAACTGAAAAACAACACCCTGAAAACCCAACTTTTATCTGTTGCTTACCATACAGAATTAACTATGACAAACTTGAGAAGAATGCGAAAAGAGGACTTTCAATCCACAAAAACAGTCGTGATCATAATTTTACACACTCCCTTCATCGAAGACAATACACGAACTAAATTCTTTTCCGTAACCCTAAATCAAAATATGATGCAGTGCAGCACCAATTATGAACCACTACCAATAGACAGCAAAAAAAGAAAACTAGTCCACTCTATGAAAAGAAACACAGCCCATTTACTTGAGTATGAAGAATGTTGTGATATTCAAGGTACCAATCTCAAAGAAAACGCTATTGATTCCATAAAAATTTACTTATAAAAGCTTAATGTGCAATTCCGTGGGAACTAATGAAAAAGGATTAGTACACCATAAAATGCAAATATCCAAACTTTTGCTTAGCCATCTTATATTCCAGCTACTAATTGGTAGCAGAAAAGGTTCAATCAGTGACAAAAATTCCGAAATAACTGCTGTCTGAACCATACTAAGCCCATTTGCCTGTGATGCTTGTCAGTCACACTATAAACTTTTTTGTACATGCGGGTGGAAAATATTCTTCCCAAGTTTCTGTGTCGTATCACGCTAACTTAGCAACATGTTGCATACCATGAACCAACCGATCCTTATCCTTTCAACACTGTATGAAGCTCATGAAACTAAAAAAAAAAGAAGATAAAGAAAATAAATCAACAAAATTGTTAGCCTTAGACCACCACAGTCCATGGGCTGCTATACAAAGCAAAACCATATGCAGAAAGCAGCCTTTTTTTGGAACTAATATGATCTATGCTAATGCTTGTAATGATACAGTCCTCTTCCCAATCCTGGATGAACAACAGCTTAATTTACCCCTTTTTAAAATAAAAAAAAATTGTTTTCAACCCTATCATAAAATGTAACATATTAACAAACCACAAAATTTGAGTTTATTACCTTCCGAGGCAGTCCTTGAGAATCTGCGCCGTCTTCTCACACTTCCTAATGAACTTTCCTGCCTCCACTTCCTCCGTCCGGCACTGCGATTTCACAATTCTCCTCGTCGAACATATTTCTCCCGATTTCGACTCGGGACGTCCGAGCACAGAAATCTCACCTGAAGGCGAAGAAGGTCGGACATAATTCTTTCCGTCGTCCTCCGGTTCGTCTCTCCAAACCCATCCCATCGTTCCGCAGTTCGCAGAGCTCCTTTCTTCGACACCACTCCAGAACGTTCTTACTCACGTTTCTTCGCTCTCCATGTTTATTTACCGGTCAGTTGGGCCTGGACTTCGATAAGCCTCTGGGCCAGTCCCTGATTAGATACGGCCCAATAGGCTTTTTTTTTTGCAGCTCGAGAAGGGTGTTTTTTTGGGAAGCAATTTATTCATAAATGTAAACAGCGTCGTTTATATATTGTTATTCATGAAACGACGTTGTTGCTCTAGCGCTCAAAATATGACATTCATGAAATGGAAACAAAGTTGTATCAAAAAAAAAGGAAACAAAGTAAATATATCATACGCCCAACCAACAGCACTTTTGAATGAAGCTTCAGTTTCACACTTGTATATATGTATATAACGAATGGAAGAAGATATATTGGATTGGAGAGTGATTCTCAAGTGTTTTTTTAAAAATGTGATTCATTGAATCACATATCAGATATTAAGCTGATAAGAACAGATACTACACTTGATTATGATCAACTGCAGCTAGCTAGCCCCAGCTAACAGATTCTCAAGTGTGAAATTTATTCCATAAAACTATATCTTGATCAACTGCAGCTAGCCCCGGCCTCCAGCTTCTCCATTTATTATGATAAGCGGTTACTACATATTATGGCTAGCTCTTATATATGTCCTTATTTAGTAGTTACTAGATTTTGATTCATGATGCTAAAAATGTGGTATAGCTGGTTTCACCTTGGTTTTGTTGCTAAAATTTTATTTGATTTTACATTTTTTTTCTTCATCAAATACAAAAAAGTTACTTTTAAAAAACATAGACTTTCTGTTGATATATAATAACTAATTAAATAACCATCCGGTGTTAATGAAATTTATCATGAAAGAAGTTAACAAGTGAAGGATAGAGATAGACGATATGTGGGTTTCATTTTATTACTAAGTTTTTGCAATGAGGTCTGATTTAGAGAATTAAAGTAATTAATTGACCTTTTACACTATCAAAATGAATAATGATTAGATCATTTTAAAAAAAATCCAGTAAGAAATTTTGCATATCAATGGCGAATAAGAAATGCCACCTTTCAAAATCCAGAGGTGGTTTGTGAATGAAGCTGTCATAGAGCAATGGTGGGACAAATGACAACAACCCCCACTCCATGCGCATCTCTTACGCCTCTTTTTATACGACCCTCTCTTCCATCTTCCATTCTTCATCCACCTCTTCTCTTATTCTTCATATCTTTCTTTGATGATCACCGGCCTCCATTTCTCAAAACCCTAGAAAACTCAAAAACTAGCTCCACTGTCCAACAACACTTTTACACACTCCGGTGAGTTATAACTCTCTAACCATTCTCGCCAAATTGAATCTTTTTGTTGTTTGTCAGACTGATACTGTGTCAGTCAACACTTGGTATAAGCATTTTCTCCTATGTTTCATTTCATGTAATTATTAATTGGTATTTACTGAAATATTATCATGGGTGTGTGTGTGTAGCTGCAGTTTACTGCCTTTGTGAAAAAAGAAGCTTTTTTTCTTCTTCTCAGTGTCATATAAATCCTCGACAAACAAACACATGTTTCAGTTAGAAAGCACTCTTTTAAGCACACTCAGAAACATTACCTACTGATCATACAGATGCTGAATGTGTGTCTCATTCATATCTCTTTCAGTCCCTTTGCTTTTCTGGCTTCCTCGATTTCGGTGCCAGTCACCATACCAAGTGTCTCTCTATAACTCCCCTCACTTTAGTGTGTGTGTTTTTTTTTACTTTTTAGTCGCCCCCACATAAGCACACCAACTATTGTTTTTGTTCTTGTTCCATTTTTGTTTAAAACGCGTGCTGTTGAATTCTTCTTGGGTGACGTCGTAACCCACTTTGTCCTTATTGCTGTTCCATTGAATATATAGTGAATACTACTCCTACTACATACCAACCCTAGTTTTGAAATCACATTCTGTCTGCTACTTTCTCAGCTTTGTGTTGCATAGGTTTGTTTGGTATATATATATGATACCGGTCATGTTTGACAAAAATATCTCTTAAGGGTCTATTCAAAATTCAATAATGGTCGTCTTAACTAGAACTTCTATTTTTCCATGAAACAATAATCTGTTTGATGCATTCTCTCTCTAGCTTTTTTTGTTGTTGCTCAGATATCCTTAAACACAACATGGTCTGTCCTGCAAATAGAAACTTCCTATCCATTTGATGAATAGAGAACATAGACATATATATACTGAATAATTTTGTCTAGAATTTTTTTTGACCTAACCGCGACACACGACACGGATAATATGTTACTCAAAGGTTTAGCATGCATGTCTGAGTAAATTAGTCACTCAGGCCTAACATGTTTCAGCGAGACAGGAGTGTTTATTATTGGATTTTAGTTTTTACTATCCTCGTTAATCAGTTGCTAACTATTTTGAGAAATTTTCAGTGGGTCTGCTTGGAGTTATATATAATAATAATAATAATCCGTTTCTTTATATGCTACAAGTAATTGATTTTAAAATTGTTGATTGCAATGAGAACCCCGTTCTGTAGGCATCATTTGATCCACCATTCACCCAAACCAGGACACCATCATGATCACAAACTCTCTTCTCATGTCTGGTTTCAACAATCTCCGGGCCTCTTTTTCCCACTGACACAC
Organism: Rhodiola kirilowii; assembly: GCA_033675215.1. Taxonomy (NCBI): domain Eukaryota; kingdom Viridiplantae; phylum Streptophyta; class Magnoliopsida; order Saxifragales; family Crassulaceae; genus Rhodiola; species Rhodiola kirilowii. The sequence goes on along the minus strand of CM066203.1, from coordinate 1,322,793 downwards.
TACCCTTACTCTTCACACTCCATTCTGCATCTGTTAGCTAAGCTTCGTCTCTTTTGCAACTCACCTATATATGTATGTGCATATATAGAACACTTCACTCACTCACTCTCTCTCTCTCTCTCATCATTTGGTTTGTCATCCTTTTACCCTAAAATTCCACGCGCTAACATTTACATACTATTCTTTCCATACACACCAAAGTGTCACATTGAGTGCTGCTTACCACCAAATGAGCTTATGATTATGATTGCTCACTAGCCAACCTTTTATCTTCTTCATCATTATAATTTCATTCCCCAAAATTTACATTTCTTCACTACCTCTCTTCTCTCTCAACTTCTAATTTACTTATCAGCTCATTCGTATGTACTTGCTTTTTTAAGTTCATCAACATTGAATGATCATAACGTTGGTGGCGATTTCGATGCAGCTTGCTGCTTAGTTGTACCTAAAAGAGAAGCTGACTTTGAGTTATATATATATAGTCTAAGGGTTTCGAGAGATGATGGATCAGCCTGTTGAATCATGCATCCCACCGGGGTTTCGGTTCCATCCCACCGATGAGGAGCTCGTTGGCTATTATCTCAAGAAGAAAGTTGCAGCGCAGAAGATTGATCTTGATGTTATCAGGGACATCGATCTGTATAGAATCGAACCATGGGATTTACAAGGTATATATGATCATTTTTGATTTTCGATAAGATAATTGTGATATAGCTAACTCCCTTTACTATTAATTGTGGAAAACATTTCGAAAAACTTACAGTGTTTTAATTCATTGATTTGTGGCGGACAGAGAAGTGTTGGATAGGATATGAAGAGCAAAATGAATGGTACTTTTTCAGTCACAAGGACAAGAAGTATCCCACCGGAACAAGGACTAATAGAGCAACCATGGCCGGGTTCTGGAAGGCGACGGGGAGGGACAAAGCTGTGTATGATAAAAGAAAGCTCATAGGTATGAGAAAAACCTTAGTCTTTTACAAGGGAAGGGCCCCTAATGGACAGAAATCGGACTGGATTATGCATGAGTACCGACTCGAAACTGATGAAAATGGACCTCCACAGGCAAGTGTTTCATTTTGTGCTTCCTGCTTTAGATCAACAACTTAACACACATTAAGTTACTAATTAAGAAAGCATTTGCATGCAAAGTGCATAGTCTTGTGTTGGTACTAAAAAAACAAGTATTAGCAGGAAGAAGGATGGGTAGTTTGTAGAGCATTCAAAAAGAGAGCAACAGCCAGCCAACCCAAAAGCATAATGAATACTGGACCAGCATGGAATTCATCAGCATATTTCTACGACGATTCAGGAGGTAGCAGCTCAGTTATCGATAGCCCACTTGACTACATAACCAGGCAGCAGCCACTTCAGAGCACAAGCTGCTTCCTGTCACAAAATTTCTTCTGTAAGCAAGAGCTGGAACTCTCAGAGCACAACTCTATCATAGCCAATAGCAGCAGCCTCATCAATTCTCAAGATCATCAGTTTGTACAGCTTCCACTGCTGGAGAGCCCGTCGCTCCCCATGGTAAAAAGGTCATACTCATCGTTATCATCGCTCATATCGGACAACGTTGAGCAAAACAAGAGATACGAGGCATTTCATGTCAGTGATGACACCAATGTGACAACAGATTGGAGAGCCCTTGACAAGTTCGTTGCATCGCAATTATTAAGTCATGGAGATAATTATGATGCTGATCAAGTGAGTAACCGGCCGACGATCCAAGCAGCAGGATTCGACGCACTGCAACACGACGAGGCTTTTTTATCTGTGATGCAGAATGGGGAGAAGCTAATCGTTGATGGCTGCCGGAGTGATAGACTGAATAATGGTTTCTTCTAGGGGTTCGATTAATAGTAACCCCCAGAGCCTGATGATATTGGAAAATGCATATCTGAAAGCAGCTGAGATGGAAAGAAGACTAGTGTCGTTATTGAATGGATTTGAATGATCAGCAGATGCTGATCAGAGCGGTGCTGCTGCAGCTTGCAATAATTCAATTTAATGTTGAAGAAAATTATTTTGTGTAAGACCAATGTTTGTAAATTTTCATTAATATATAATATGGCCATAATGGCTGAGGTGTGTGATATGAGACCTTTTTCGAATTAGGGTTTTTGGCTGCAAGTCTTCAGTTTCAAACTAGAGCTATAGAGTGAGATGATATGCAAACTGGGCAGTGTTTCATGCATGCTCATTCTAGTGACACCAAACTGGACGATAGGGAAGCTTAGCTTGAGCAGTACTCCCTGATCTACAATCTCACTATTTACACACAAACACATCGCCGGTGGGTCGTGGGTGGCGTTAATCTAAATACGAGTCTGAATGATTTGCATCGGCCTTTTCTTTTTCATTTCTGCAATATAATGAAATACCTGCAAGCCAAGATTCAGATACGTTATAATGGTAGTAAATCTTGTAGAGGGAGAACTTTCTTATATTGCCTGGTTGGTGGTGCTATAATTACATACATGTTTGAATACTATATGTATAAAAAGTTGTCATTATGCTGATCTTCATAATTTTATGCCACAATACTTACTGTTTGTTGTTCCGTAAGAACGAACATAGACTATATATTAGGGTTCCAAATGAGCCGAGATCGAGAGTATTTAGACTATTCAAGCTCAGTTTGTTAGAAAGTTATGTATGACCTCGAACAAACTTTAATGCGTTTTAATTTCAAAAAATTAAATTCAAGTATTTTGGCACATACCTTATAACTTCAATTAATTAATGAAACATTTTAGGGCATTTTTTGTAAGTAAAGATAAACAAAACCTATACTAGTTACACTTATAGTAATAAATTTCATTCAGAACCTAAAATATATTCACTGAATTGCCATTCACAAAAGAGTTTGCGCCGGTGGGTCCTTGTTTTGTGTCAAGCATGTTGAGGACAACATGGCCTTTGCTAGGGGCATGTTTTGTCCCACTATATTGACCACACAAAAAAAGCCTCTCATTTCCCCTTACCAAAAATCTCCAGACTAATTCATGTAACTCTACAGGTCCTTGTTCATCAAAACATTATCAATGTCTAATATAATATAATCCAAATTATTGTGTCAATTAACAATGATATGCTTTTTTTTTAACTCTGGTAACATACATCATCATTATTTACAATCATGCTCATATTAGGGTTCTTAATTTTACTGAGAATTTTCTTTCCCTGCATATTACCATGATTAACACCACTATATATCTACATCTCTACACTACATGTAAACAAATTAAAGATGTAACACTTTTTCGTTTTATTATATAAACCTTTTCTGAATGTCATTAGTTGCCCTAGAAATGGTCGGCCAGCCCTAACGCGCCCCGTAGAAGCGCCATGATGTCTCCGTTTCATCATTATACGGACGGGGATCGAGCCTCCGTTACGTTATATTTTTATACTCAGACTGTTTGCAGGAAACGCGTTGTACTATTATCATCAAGCAGCTTTGCCAAACTGTCGTATACAGAATCGGAAAAAAATAGAAGAAATCATCACATGTGTGGGATTCATTTGGCCAAAAGCGAGCAAAAGAAGGCAGTGTTGTCATTAGTTGAGTTTGTTGTATGTCGTTTGAGTGGACTTCTGCATGTTCTTATCATACCATGAAAATGATAGTTTGCGTACGTGGCGCGTGAGGATTGGTTGGGTGGCGAAGAATATAAGTAAGATGTAAGCCATTGGTAGAGAGACACATAGAGATCATGACTTTTAGGGTTTTTAAAAAAAAATGTGGAAAGTTGTGGGCGAGAGTGATGAAGAGAGAAGGATTAGGTCGCAATAAGTGAAATGGTTGACTAAAGGGTAGGAGCTCAAAGCTTTGTTGAGAGGTAAAACAATGATGATACACATAGCACGCAGAAAACAACATACAATCCCTAATAATCCTATTTTTTGTTTATTGATCTTTCCATGCAAGACAATAATACTTTTTCGTCAAGATTTTCTTAATGAATAGAGTTTAACACTCTTTAGATTCTTCGAAATATTGAATGGAAAGAAAGTTTGGAGGATATTCAAATATTATGTTTGGTTTGTTTTTAAAAAAAAATTATGCTACTAACCAGCTTCCATTTGGACCATGGGAAATTCAATAAAATGAAATGAAAAAAAAAAGTTGAAAAAGTCAGTTTCTCGAAATTTTTATAAAAATCATTTTGCTGGGGTTGAAAGTTGAATAACGCATAACAAACACAATATGAAACTAAATTTTATTTTCATCCCAAAAACCTTCCATGAATGAAACTGTGAGCCGTCGGCTATTTATATAAATTTGGTTATATTGAACATGCAAAACTTACATGAATATCATCTTCTCAAAACGTTTCGAGAAACAAATTTTGTATTTTAAATTACTGGATAACATCTAGTTTAGTGTGAACAGATCACTGCAAATGCATATATTCCTTTTAATAAGCTGACTTATGAGGCTTAAAAATTAGAATCTTAAATTGTAGTTCATGGAAAGAGGAAACCCAGGAAAAAAAATTTGATAGAGGTTTCTTACATCTCATACATTTCAATCATCATACAAATACATCTTATACATACTAATGAAAACTCAATCAGCTACATATGAAAACTTGACCTTTTGGAGCACAGGCCTAAGGCGGGACGAAAATACAGGAGAAAATGCTACTCAAGAATCGAACCCTTGACTTCTTGAATATTTATCAAAAGTTCAAACAATTGGACCAAATCCTTTTCGTATGGAAACCAGAATTTGAATATATCAAGAATTTAGCAGGCTTTCGAGCCCACTACCTGAGCCGATCTTACAAACACCAAAGACGGGCTTTAATGTGGGCCTCGATAAGTTAAGCCCAATACTTATTGTGGACTCAGAATCCGGAACAGACAAATCGAAAACAAGAAATTAGAATAGTTTTAATTATTTTAACTGATAAATAAAAGGGTTAATTACAAAAAGGCTACCTGGACTACCATGTCGTTTCAAATTGCGGCCTGGACTATTCTGATTTTCATTTTAGTGTTTTTGGACTAAATTGCAAAAAAATAAAGTAACGGTTTTTGTCAAATTATTTTGTAAACATGTGGTTTGGCTTGTTAGACAATATTAAATTAGATGTGACATTTGTTTTTAAATAAAATAATAATAAATGTGGCATTTATTTTTTACAATTTAGTCCAAAAACACTAAAATGAAAATTGGAATAGTCCAGGCCGCGATTTGAAACGACGAGGTAGTCCAGGTAGCCTTTTTGTTATTAACCCTAAATAAAATTACATAATAGTCAGAATTTCCGTCTCCGAGTCCGACGACGAGCCGTACATTTCCGCGCCTTCTCCATGGTAAATGATTCTCAGTTATCCGCATTTTTGCTCAATTTTCGTAATGCAATTCGATTTCATAAAAAAAAATTTCTTTGTTGCAATTCTTGCCTTCATAAAACTTAGGGCACAAATTTGTTCAATTTTGTTTTCTGCTCTTCTAATTTTAGGTCACAAAACTGCCGATTAGAGGAACTGGGATTAGCGAACCAATGCAAAGATACAGCTTTTGAATGTGTTGAATTTCTGTCTGGGCTATATACATGTCATTTTACTTTTTTTTTGGTGATTTGGTCACTTTCAGTGTATAGAATAGAGATATTGATTTTGTGGTGGAATGTGGATATGGTGAGGCAGATTGCTCTGTCCCATAGCAGATTAGAATATCTCCGAATGCAGTTGCTGCTGATGTTTTCAAGCTTAGTAATGTAGGAAGATGTGATGGATACTATACATTGCAGCTGTCCAGTTTCGTTTCGCATTTTAAAGGGTCCCGAGATTTCTGTCTCAAAATTTTACACTAAAACTGACATTCAGATTGTTACAACACAACAAGTTTAGCATATGATGGGATGTGCATGCTAAACAACTCAAAAATCACCTCTGGTGAAGATTTGAATTTCTGTTTAGCATCACCACTCCACTTACCGTCGCCCATGTATGACTGTTGTCTTCTATCAATTTGCATAGTCTCTAAGTTAACAGAATTTTCAAGTAAATATACGACAAGGTCTACTGCCGTCTGGCAATGCTCAAATCCATATATCCTTACCACCTTGAGTTTCTGATGAGTTTCACTCTCGAAACATGTTTTCATTATTTGCTGCTCATTGCAGGCAGGCATAAAAGTCCCCTGGAGGAAAAAGCACACAATAAAGGTGGATATCGATGACGCGAAAAAGTAGAATTTTCCTCAGTTTATGAAGTGCAGGACGAACTTACCCGTAACTCCAAAGTATGCAAGATAGGCGACATCCTTAGAAGGAATCCAACATATTTTGTTAATGGTGTTCTGGAAAAGTGAAGACCACTCAGTGACAGAAATCTGAGCTGATTTAATGCTGTCACATTGGCTGGTGAATAAATTTTACCAGGAAGATGCTGAAAGTGACAAAAAACGGTCATTTAAGGCGAGCGACAGATTCAAAGCAAAGCTGAAGCTTATTGAGATTCAGTGACAGGAACATACAACACCAACACCCAAATGAAAGTACTCCAGATTTGGAAGATCAAGTCCAAGTCGAGTCACCACATAATCCAAAATGTCAAAGCTGGATGAAGATGAGCCGAGCAAACTCAGCTTTCTAAGATTCCCAAGCTTCTCAAAGCTAAAACCTTTTATAATTTTCGATGAGCACTCAAATGATTCAAGATTCAGACCGTCCTCAAATTCCACCTCGCGTAAATATCTGAGGCTGCTGAACATAGATAGATGCTGGAGTTTGAGATGATGTGGGACTACAAGTTTGGAAATGCTGAGACTGGTGCATTGAAGCAAAGCCAATCGTCTAAGATGGATACAGTTTCGAAGCATATCATGCACCCAAGTCTCGGATATAAACACATTGTTTAAAGTGAGGGATGTTAGGTGGTTTAAACAACTGACCTCGAAAGGACCCAAGCAGATGTTCCCAAGACTCAAGTGCTTTAAAAATGGCGCATCTTTCAGAGAAAACCACAGAGGAAGAGTGTAGCGACCATGTTCATAACTTGCCATATCAATGATGATAATACTTGCAGCTCGCTTCTGTAGTGCAAACTTGATCCACTGATCAACATCAGCATAAGCATTGAGCTTGGGTAACCACGACCGGATCTTGAGCAACTCGATGCTTTCTCCCTGATGAGATGCTAAAACTTGATTGACCCAGTTGGCATATCGGAGCTGTTTTTGCCAGCTCATCGGGCGAGTGCTCGTCTCTTCTTCAGGGTATATAAAATGTAGGTCAAAATTAAGATATGGGCATGTCTTCCATCGATATCTCCATGATTTGGAAACAAGACTCATTGCGGCTGCATCCTTTAGTGAAAAGAATGATACAATGCAATCAACTACATCTTCTGGAAGCCTACTGAACGCGTCAACCTCATCATCGCCTTTGCTCTGTTACATAAAAAGAAGAAGAAAATGAGCCTTACTGAAGAAAATGTCGGAGCGTGATCATCAAATGGTTATGGTTGAGAGTTGAGACGGGGAGACTTTTACATATTCAAAAATCCTCATCCTGTACAGATGTAATAATATTTTCTTGATGATACGTAAAGCTGAGATTCAGCTTGAGAAGCTAAAACACATTTTCTAGTAACCACGCAAGTGCAAATACGTGAAGTGCAGTGCTCTGAGTTCCGTCAATTGTAAGGATGAAGGTACCATCTTCGATCGTGGTTGACACTTCTTTTTTGTTTTTTTTTTTTGATAGGTGACTTTGACATGTTCTAAAGCTGTTGTTATTAATGAAAACTGTTGCGTAAGTATTAAGCAATGCAAGTGACCAGAATTTATTTTGGAAGAAGTATGAATGATTTGGTGCTTAATATTCAAAAATTTATATACCCCTTTAAATTGTACACTTCTTAAATTAAAAGTCAAGATAAATTTGTAACTTCAAAATAGAATCATTTTCAAGAAAACACCAATTTTTCAGTGTACAACATTACTCTTTCTTTTGATCCAAAAAATAAAAAAACATTACTCTTTCTTAGACCCTCTATCTATCATCTTTCATCAATCGAAAATCAATTGATTAACTAAAGCAAATATAAAAACTGACTAACGAAATTGGTAGCAACCTGCCATTGATCAATGCAACAATGATTAGATGAGCTGAGATGTACAATCGTCTGATTTTTAAAATCTTGTTGTCAATAAAAACAGGAACTGATTTCGTTTATGATGTTCCGCACAAGGAATTTTAGGAGTGCCACCACATAAATTAGTATAAAGGGTCAATGAAAAAAACATATTGTAAGCCATGTCAGGCCCCTAAGAGCTTCTAATCAGATAGAATCCGCCCTTCTCCTTGAGAAGCTTACACAAGCAAACAGAACAAGAAACTAAACAAGTAAAACTATGCTGCACAAAATATTAGTAATATGAAGCCAACCTTTAAAAAAGAAGTGGAAGGTTGGGTGGGTCATTGCTCTAGATTTCAGTTTGCTAGCCTTCTAAAAAACCACCACATATTCAATGATGTAACTAGGGACACACAGCAGTACATATAGCTAAAACGTTAAGTTTCAAACCACACTTATGAATCTTGCAATGCTGATACAAATCATAAGGATATAATGGGTCAGAATAATGCCATATTTCAGCGCAAACTTTCAAATTCAAGAACACAAAATTTTACAGCACAGTACAAAAAAATGCAGATATAAATTATAATTGCATATTCAACCAGTAAACATGATGGGAATCAACATCTTAATCATCACATACCACCCTAAGGTTGTAAAAATTTGAATAAGATGCTTAAAGTATTTCAAATTATAGCAATAAAATGAGCTCTAAAACACAAAATTGTCACGAGTGAACCTCTATAATTGCAGCAAAATGAGCTTGGATTGCAGCAGTGCTAAGATATCAGAATCTTGAGCCTGTATTGCAAAAGTGAACTTTAGACTAACCAAGTGCAAACTGAATGGAGTGCCGAATTCTGTAGTGTAATGATGTGGTGGATATAAAATTTGCAGTAGCAAATGGGATCTTATGGCTGTTGCTGGGCATCCATGTATCCAGCATCAACAAGCACCTTCTCCCTCTTGGCCAATTCAACATCCTCATCAACCATCATCTTCACCAACTGCTCAAACCCGACCTTAGGCTTCCATCCCAGCACCTGTCTCGCCTTACTCGAATCGCCTTTCAAATTATCAACCTCAGCAGGCCTGAAATACCTCTTATCAATCACCACGTGATCCTTCCAGTTCAACCCCACGTATCCAAATGCCGCAACCAAGAACTCCTCCACTGTATGTGATTCCTCCGTCGCAACCACATAATCATCAGGCTTCTCCTGCTGCAGCATCATCCACATTGCCTCAACATAATCCCCAGCAAATCCCCAATCCCTAGACGCCTGCAAATTCCCCAAAAACAGCTTACTCTGCAACCCAATCTTAATCCTCCCCACCGCCCTGGTAATCTTCCTAGTCACAAAATTCTCACCTCTCCTAGGCGACTCATGGTTGAACAAGATCCCATTGCAAGCGTAAAGCCCATACGCTTCCCTATAGTTCACCGTGTACCAATGTGCCGCCACTTTCGACGCCGCGTACGGCGATCTCGGATGAAACGGCGTAGTTTCCGACTGCGGAGGCGGCGTCGCTCCAAACATCTCTGAAGATCCAGCCTGGTAGTACCGTACATCCTTCCTCCCCGACGCCGCGATGTGCGACCTCAGCGCCTCGAGCAGCCTCAGCGCGCCAGTAGCGACCACATCAGCCGTGTAGTCCGGGATCTCGAAGGAGACCGCGACGTGAGACTGAGCAGCTAGGTTGTAGATCTCGTCTGGAGCGATGATATCGAGCCAGCGGCGGAGGGAAGAGGCGTCGGAAAGGTCGGCGTAGTGGAGCTTCATGCGAGCCTTGTGCGCGTTGTGTGGATCGATGTAGATGTGGTTGATCCGCTGGGTGTTGAAGTTGGAGGATCGACGGATGAGGCCGTGGACGTCGTAGCCCTTGTCGAGGAGGAATTCGGTGAGGTAGGACCCGTCTTGGCCGGTGATCCCGGTGATAAGCGCGATTCTTTGCTTGTGCGTGGCATTTCCGTCGGCGGGGCCGTTGAGGTCGGATCTAGTGGCGGAAGCCATTGATGGAAATCTGAGATCGAATCTAAGAGAATGGTTTAGGAAGACAAACAGACTAAACAGAGTGTGATTGATTTTCAAAACAGATCTTTCGATTTATGGGGGTGGGTTTTGTAATTTTTGAATTTGCAATTTGGTTCTGATTTTGTCATCAATCATCATAGAACTTTCCATTTATGGGGGTGGGGGTGGGGGTGGGTTTTGTAATTTTGAAATTTGCAATTTGGTTCTCTTATTCTTTATTTCTGGAATGACTGTGAGCAGGTTTGATTAATCAGGAATCGGAAGAACTATCGATCAGACCTTGACGTTCATGCTTGACCAAGAACAATGGAACAACTAATTGACAGAAATCATAACAACACTATTCCTGAAATTTGAAAGAGAAGGGCAGTTGCATCATTCCGGTAGAAGGGGGTAATAATCCACGTCCATGATCAAATTCCCTTACAAAGCTTCATTATACCAACTTTTGAAAAGTTAAACTTGGTGCAGGGGAAGGTGGCATTGTCCTGAGACCTGATGCCATAATATTACCCCGCCTGCAGCCGATGATCATCATCCGGTTCTCTTAATAATGTGTACCCCACTGTCAGTGTCTATAATATCACTGATCTCACCAATCTTGAGAGCAAGTGTCGCCTCTTCAAAAGGTTTTTGCATTTGACCTCGCCGGAAAGAACCTGCAACAGGAAATATTCACCATATTACCATTATTCGCCAGTTTATGATACATGAGCGATGACACCCAACTTTCCATAGGAGGAACTCAAATGAAACTCTACACTGACAAGATTCATTTTCAAGTTAAAACTTAGAAGTTACCATCAATCAAAGCCAAACCTAGCTGAAACAGATTTGAACATTCTTCTAATTAAGCCAAATTATAAGTGGATATGTTATGAACAGCAAACAATCTTTTATTTCCCTAGAGAAAAGCAATATGAACAGAGAAATGCGAAGATAAACGGCGACGAACAACGAACTTCCAAGTTTACCAAGACGTGACTAAAACTGAATGAGGCTCCCAATACTAAGATAACTTACTCCACAGCTTGTACAGGGCAAATTGGCAATGAGTATTGACACAATTTGGCACCCATACAGCCATACATCCTGTCTAGTGTCTAAGATGTGTACTTTTCCATTCCACAACAGAGTATAAGAACAGAAACTATCATTAGGGTAACATTTCTCTTCAAAAAAATATATTCTATGATTTGATAAAGAAAACAGCCCGACAACATCCTCAGATTGTTTTTTCTCACTCATGACTCGACCCATATTTTGGTCACTCAAAAAACCCAAAGCATACAGGTGCACTCCAGCAGTCTCGACTCAATAAATATGAACGTCGAAACAATAATGATGGTGGCACTCCCTTCAAGTGCCCAAAAGGGCAACAGTAAAACACATTAATAAAAAAAACTAAAGACAAAACTATAGCCGACAATATGATCAACTCAGAAACATATTCTTTTCATTACTAGTAACTTCAGCAACCAAGTTTAGAAACAATGATTCACAATGGTTGGGTAATTAACGTCTTGAAGAGAAGCTGGAGTGGAGAGATAAGGCTATGCATCCACGGTGAAAGACATGCACCTATTGTTTTCTCCAAATATGAGAAAAAAATGAAAAAGACAAACCCGCGTGGGAAACTTTAAGTTCACTAAGATTACTATGAAGATTATATTTATAACAGAAATAACTACTCTGTCACATAGGACAATGAGCTTACACAGCTACTACAAGTAAACATTCCTTCAGACATAGCTCAGTTAATGCACTAATTATCGACTCCATATATATACCAACTAGTTTACTCTAAATTGCATTGGATCTATGAACTCTGAATCGTATTGGTATGTCAATTCATTTTCTTTATTAGTAACATTTGAACCCAGTAACTCATTTATTCGGATATGGAACAGGATCAAAACATACACCACATCACTGCAGTCAGCACCATTACGCCATACACAAGTAAACAATACTTAAACGGTCTAACACTTACACTTAACAGAAACAAAGAAATAGAGCATTCTGCTATTACTGCCAACACAGAAAGAAAATCTGCAAGAACATGTAGTCACATACAATTTTCAATACACTTCCATTTCATTATTGGGCAAAACTGTTACTATCAACATTGGAACAAATGCAACTAGAAAACTATTTTGTTCCATTAAGCAGACATCTCTTGAGTTTCTAATACAAAATACTTCTCAATTTTCCAAACATTAGAAGTTCAATACAATTCAAACACAATGACATCCAGAACTTACCAAGATCCCCGCCACGCTTGGCCGAATTGCAATCGGAAACCCTAGAAGCAACGTCCTCAAACTTAGCCTTGCCAGAAACAATATCTTCCCTAAGCGACTTCAACTGAGCGACGGCGCTGTCACGCGTACGCTTCGCTATCACCGAGCCATCCGGATCTCTCCAGGATGCCTTCCTTCGAGAGCCCTGGTGCTTAATCAGTATATGACCAGCCCTAACTTTGCTCCCTGGCGAAGGGGATGCTGACGGCTTGGGTTTGACGTCACGGCTGGTGCTGTTGTTGTTACTGCTACTTTTCATCTTCTTGTGGTGCTCGGTTGTGATTGTCGTCGGGTCTTTTTCATCTCTGGCGGCGGTTGACTCGTTCTTCCTTTTCCGATCGGAATCCATTTAAGCGAAATTGAGTGAGCGAGCTATGATGAGATGAAGACGCTCGCCAGAATCGAATTGTATGTGCTCTTTGGCTCTTTCTACGCTTCACTACACCCTCTGTGTTTATATTGAGATTGCCACGCCTAGTTTTTCTTGTGAGCAGATTTTCCTAATTTATTTCATTAGTTTAAATATGATTTTTTTTATACTAAAATCTTAATTACTATAGCTAGCTGTATCACTGTATGTTATGTTTTGATTGATTCAAAATTGGTACACAGAGTATTTCAACATGACAAGTTATAGTCATCATCATAAAATGAAATAACAAACATGAGGAAATTTTTGGAAATAAACACATAAATCTGTTTTTTTTTTATGGAAAATACATGTTGTACAGAAGTTGTTCATCACCTAAGCAATGACTCAATTCAGTACTTTCGCTAAAACTGAAGCACAGGCCGTGACCCATCCCATCCACTTCATGAACTATTAAAACTATTAAAACTATATCTCAGACCCTAACGGCTGAGATTACAACTTAGTCCTAAACGACTGAGACTACAACTCAGTCCTAAACGGCTGAGACTAAACTAACCTAAACTAAAACACTTCCTTTCACAATCTAGACAAATTTTAAAGAACCATATGTTTATACAAATTGAATAGATTTCTAGTCAGTTACAAAATAATACAGGACCTCACCTAAAACAATTACAGATTGCATGCAATAACCAACCAACATGTTAAATTCAATGATACAAGAGGCAACCGTAAATGCTTTCTCGTATCTCAATATACCTAAATATCCTTTAAAATGGGCCATCCTTTTCTAATAATCTCATTGATCTTGGCATCTATGCGCCTCTGGGTCTTTGGTGGACACAACTCGGCAGCATAGCCATTCATTTTTGAAGCCAGAGTTGAGCTTTCAAGTTCCTCTTCAGGTAAATTACCAATCAGCTGGAGAAGAAATGGGTTTCGTTTAAGCTCGAACTTCTGCAAGTTACAAGGGGACATGTAAGTTCAGTTTAACAAGTATCATTTACTGATAAGAAATGGACTGTGCCGCTTTACGAACTCGCAGGAAATTTGAGTTTCAGCTCCCAACCTGGTGTTCAGGTTCAGCGGGATAAATAGTTCCTAATTGCTGAATCTGTGTTGTGACAATGCTATTTTTTGATTTAGTTTCCTCTCTTTCTTTGCTCACAGCAGCTAATCTCATCTCTTCGGTGCCATTGGTGAAAATAATTGACCTACGAACAGCAATAATTCCCTTGGTGACTATTGTCCCAGATATCCTAGCTGAACTGATCAGAAGGCTCACCTGTACTGATTCCCAACATCGGGACCTTGACCATACACTTGTCTGCAATCATGACTAGACCAAAAAACCTCCAGAAGTTGCCTGAAATGGATAACTCCTGGGTCATATTCGATCTGCCAACATCCATTTGAACATATCAACAAGCATATTACCAATAATGTATTTCTCAGTTGTTCATCGAGCAAAGAAAGAAACAATTAAAAGCAATGCCGGCGCACAAAATAACATATAAGACCGCTACTAGACATGTAGCCCATCTTTAAAGGCAGATTCACAGTGCTATACTGTAATTCAAATGCATAACTAGTAATGAAAAGATTACATGACCATATTTTAAACTCAACACTGTAAAGATATCCTCGATCACGGCATCATGAATTACTGTGCACACGAATACACAGATTATATAACACACTCAGCGAATAAACAATTTGTAGCTCAACTTGTTCTTCCAAAGGAAACCCAAAATGGGCGCATTATAAATTCAAAATACCAGAAAAATCATACGCAGATTCACAGTGCTATACTGTAATTCAAATGCATAACTAGTAATGAAAAGATTACATGACCATATTTTAAACTCAACACTGTAAAGATATCCTCGATCACGGCATCATGAATTACTGTGCACACGAATACACAGATTATATAACACACTCAGCGAATAAACAATTTGTAGCTCAACTTGTTCTTCCAAAGGAAACCCAAAATGGGCGCATTATAAATTCAAAATACCAGAAAAATCATACTTAAGCAGGAATTTAACAGCACGCGCACAGACAAACCAGTCATTCCAAGTGCAGCTTGTCACGAACAATTCTTCCTTTTTCAAGGGATATCAGATTTCTCCAGGTCATAGGACAGCCTCTAGGAACCTCAAAGATCAAATGAACAATTCCATTTAGCACCCCTTTATATACCCAAATTATCAATACTTCCTTCTTCAAGTTTCAACTACATATACCAATTCCATCACTGCTCATATATAAACTATACCCAATTTTCAATCAATGCTTCTTTCTTCATGACCAATTGACTTGACCGGTACCAATTGCAGGGTATGTTTCAACTACATATACCTATCATAATAATTAGCAATACAATGCATTCTAATTGCAGGTTCTGCACAGCACTGATGTGTAGCAATTATAACCTAATCAACAGACACATACTATCTATATAAAAAAAACAGACACATACTAAGCAGTAGTGGATCAACTCAATTCATCAAAGCTCAACTCAACCAAATTCCTTACCTCTCCATTAATTACAACAAAATTTACATTACACATAGTTCAGATCACTCTGAGAGAAAAAAAAATACCTGAACAGCCTCGGCGTGATCGCCTAAGCTCCGATACTCAGGATTCGTCCTACTCCCTCCAGCGTACACAGCCGTAGTCCGCACAACTCCATCCAAGCAACCGAACACAGACTCAGATCTCCAGAAACTTCCCAAAGCAAAAACCGCCGTTCTCAAAGGCTGATTCTGCGCTCGGGGGCTCTTCACGCCTTCCGAGATCCGATCTGGAAACCTAATGCAAAATACCCTATCCGCCAATAGAATCAGAATCACAACACAATACAAGAATTCCTTTACGATGCCGCTTCTCGGTGATCGCCTCATCTTAGATCTCCGTCTTTCAATCAGTTTCCTTCCGATCTCCGGTGGAAATACCTTTTGAGAAAAATGGCAAACTATAAAATTTTCAATTTAGACGAACCACTGAATTTGGGGCAAATTGCAAAACTTATAATTTATATTCATTAACTAACAGGCCACGAAAATGTTGGCACCGTACACCTCTTTTTTCCCGCCAAAAATGTTGGCACCGTACACCTCCTCCTCACTTCTGCAAGTGTCTTCTCTTTCAGTTCACCCGAATCTGCAGCCATGTCCCGAGCAACGGCGACCAAGCCACCGGCTCAGGTTCGTTCGATTTCCCATGAGTACTCTTGCATACGTGTACAATTATCCATCGCCCCTCGTATATAATACTATACTAAAAGCTAACCCTAATTTGTGGCCCATACTAGTTAGTACTGCGATTAAAGTCTCTGTAGCTTATTCTTTGAGACTCTGTGGTTGTATAGCGGTTTTTATTGTGAAAAGTAAACTTCATTTAGCAGATGTGTATCAAATTGTTCTTAGATTTTGTGCTCAACGTTAGTTTGGATTTAGTTATTTTGATTTTAGAAGTTGTGATGGTTTATAACTTTATATGATGTATTAATTTCTGAAGTTGCATAAACAGGTGATACAACTTATTTAGGCTATTAATATGTGTCTGAGTTAGTATATAAATATAGTGTTGTGGATAAATTCTTATGGGCTGCTTGCCAGGATTAGTCGGAGGAGATTTGGCCTGATCGACGCATATGGTTGAAGAAGCGGGAGAAGATATTTGTGGATCTGGTGATTGAAGAGATACATAAGATGTTTGATACCTTTCCAGGGAGTTTTAGTGAGGAATCTTGGGAAAACATTTGCCAACAGTTCAATGAAATGGCAAATGTTACCTTTCATGTGACAGAAATGACAAGGCGCTTTGCTGCGTTGAAGAAGAGGTATGATATTGTGAAGCCACTTTATGAGGACCATGATTACGCCTATGATCCTAGGCGGAATGTGATCGATATGTATGATTCTGATTGGGAGGAAGTTATTGAGGTAAATGTAATTACCAAATTGCATGATTATTCTTGTTTGAATTACTGGATTTGTGGTCATAATGTTGTGATAAATCTAGCATATTTGCAGATCAGATTTTTAATTACTTGAAATGGAATTTACTTGTTCATTTTACCTGGAGTCATGTGACTTATGAGTGTATCTTTAATCTGTTTGCCACTGGAGAATGCTGTATTGTACTATCTACATAGATAATGAGGCACACACATATGTAGGTGACCCCTGAGCTTGAGCCATACAGGAAACATGGATGCCCTTTATATGATCAACTAGAGTTCATCTTCAGATCAGATAGACAACCAGGCGAATATGCCCAGCATTCTAGTGGCAGAAACATTGCACCAAACAGAAGCAACAAACGAGTACGTTCAGAAGCACCAAACTCGGTCCCTAATAAAAAGAGCCGTGCAGAAGCTGAGGAAGTCCCAAGCCAGACAGTAGCTCAGTCTGCCGCACCTCAAAATGTTGATATTTATTCGGTGGGATGTTGCATCTCAGTGATAAATGGAATGCAAGGCATCGATCGCCAACTCTATACAGACGCCATTGATTTGTTTAAGAACCCATGCTGGCGGGAGACTTTCATATCTCTGAAGCAAGAGAAGCGCTTGAACTGGCTGAAGGCTATGCTCCCCAAGACTTGAGGACCATAACGCAAAAGGTAAGTATTCAGCAGGTTATCTTTTCATATTGAAAAATGCTCATGAACTGTAAATTTTCTTGCAAACTTTAAATTGCAGCAAGATGGCTTAGAAAGAACAAACTTTTGCTGGTAAATAGTACTTGTATCACTATGTCATTTTGGTCATGCATTTGGATCTTTTTCGTGAAACATTTGAATGACGTATAGGTTGTTGCTTGGTGTTTCCACCACAAACTTTCACTGCCTTTGTAAAGAAATTTTTTTTATTTTGCCCTTATTTGAAGTTTAGGTTTGTGTTTTATCCAGCTCAAAGTTTGGGTAAATTTTGGGCTATTTTAATGAAATTGGCATTGTCATGGCTGATCTCGTAGCCTCGCTAACAGGGTAGTCGCCTCGCCTATTAGTTGATGCATTGCTTGCAATGCTGTAGGTCCCGGTTCGATTCATGGTGACAAACTTTGTTCCTTCATTTTCTTTTGTACCGAATTCTAGTGAATCCATTATAAAAAAAAAAGGGAGAATGACAAAGAGAGAGTATGAACTACTATACATTGACAAATTATGGTCTAAACTTTGAAAATTAACAATTAAGGTCAATTTCAAAATATTTTACTTCTCAATTTCAAAATTAAGGGTAATAATATTTTTTTTCAATTCATTCATTTAGTTAACTTTGTTAATGGACGGAGTGATATTTCGTAAATTAAGTGCAATTAAGTGTTATATGAGGATTAAAATATTTTGAAATTGTACTTAATTGTCAATTTTCATAGTTCGGACCGTAATTTATTAATGGGTGTTAATTCATATCCTTTTTGTCATTTTCCCTTTAAAAAAATAACCTTATAGAAAAATGGCAAAATAGAAATAGTTCGATTTAGACGAATTACCTGGGCAAATTGTAAAATATACAATTACAACACAACCCTGTTATTTACATTTTTCAATATGTGCTACCAAGAACATGAACGGAGTCCACTGGCAAAATCAAAACCCTCGCTCTCTCCCCTATCGAAGCCACAAAGGCGGAAACCATCAAACGTCAATCCTGCAAACTCCGAAATGGGAGACGGCAAAAGAGACGGTGACTGGGAATGCGTTGGATGCAAGAACAGGAACTACGCGTTCAGATCCTTCTGCAACAGATGCAAGCAGCCTCGCATCCTCGTTGATACCAAAACTCCTTCCGACTCTAAATGGCTTCCTCGCGCCGGTGATTGGATCTGTACAGGTTCCTCTTCTTCACATTTCCGCAATGAATGATTTATTTTATGTTGGAGTTTTCCAGTTTATTACCCAAGTCCATTCCTGCTTGGTTTCATTTTTTTTTTGTTCTCGAATTTAGAATTAATATGCATAAAAGAAAAATATTTGATTTAGGATTAATTAAGATATTCTTCTGGAGATGATAACAATGAGATCAAGTTTTTTAGTCATGAGTTCTGTCTATTTAAATCCTCAGGGTTCTACTCTATCTCTAATTGGATGGTCATAAATTTCAGCTATAAACATACTTATACTTTTTATTATATCTACTCTATTTCTTGGTAAGAGTTTGCTTTATGTCATTATATTACTTGATTCTGTGCATATACGCTGTTTTTGTGTCTGTGATATTCGTTTGTGATTTCATCTTCTGTTATACATATGAATTTACTTATTCAGAGAACTCTTATCAGTTAGGTTGAGTGGTTTGTGTTTCTTTTTGTATGTATATATAATTGTGGGTGGACCACATGGTGTGCGTTGGTGGCGTGCGTTAACCGGGTTCTTTTCAACTACCTCGCTGCGTTTTGGGTTGGGTGTGTTGGAATGGTTCAATAGGTTGCACTAACAACAATTACGCATCAAGGGAAAATTGCAAGAAGTGTGGCCAGCCAAAGGAGGTAGCTGGACTGCCTGGAGCTTCTTTCCCAACTCATCCTCCATACTATTCTAGGGGACAAGGCACGATGGATCAAAGGTTGAATTTTGGACTCATGGGATCTGCTGCATTGCAGCATCCCTTTCCTTTCGCCTCAAATTGGCCGCTGGGCTTAGGAGGGGTTGACAAATTCCGATCATCAGCATCCTCTGGTTGGACCGTACCTGGAGCACAGATATCTGGATTTCCATATGAAAATAATATGAACTACCCTCAAATGTTTCCAAAAGGTTGGCGTAATGGAGATTGGATTTGCAGTTGTGGCTTCCACAATTACACTTCTCGTACACAGGTATTCATCTGCTACAAAGTTATTTATATTTATTTTGTTCTGAGCTTAATATGAATTTCAACTATTATACCTCAAGCATCATCTGAGTGTTCTCTGTTATTTACAGTGCAAGAAATGCAATGCCTTTGCTCCTCCAGGTATAGTCTCGCCCCCACAAGTACCATGTTTCTATTAGTGCACTATCATATAGGCCACTCTTATTCTCCCTGGAGTACCAAAGTCTTCTGCGTTCTGAATTGACTCATGAAAGAAGCATTTTAATTTGAAATATATTATCGTTTGGTGAACATGAAATGTATAGTTGTGAGGTTTGTTGGAAATATATAGTGGGTAGATCTCTCTTGATTGTCTGCTGAATTTGCGGCAACCATCAATTCAGTTCAGGTAAATAATGCATGAATATGCTGGGGATGATTGTTCCCACTATTCAGCTCCAGTGCTCAGAAATCAAAGATCTCTATACTTTGTCACATACACTGTTAGAGGCTAAGAGCATTCTTTCTTCATTTAAAGGCACCTTGATGTTGACGTTGAGAGAGAAACTACAAACCACGCAAATTTTGTTCTACTGCTAAGTGGTTACAACCATTACATTCGCAGACCTATTGATTTGTGTTGAATCTTTAAAATCTCAACTATGCTGTTATATTATGATTGCTGCATATTTGCAACTTGATCCAACATTATATCAACTTGGCCACAATTTAGAGTATATGTGTTCAGCAGTTCTGTACCGGTCATTGTCTTCAATGGCTTTTGCAACATTTTTTATGATGAGTGCCAAATTGCTAAAAGTTGGTTCTTCTGTAAATTTATTCTTAAAGCACTAGGGACGAAGCGCCTAGCCTCAGACGAACCCGCTCATGATTGGGAGAACAAGCGATTGAATCCAGGACCAGTAGATGACTTTCATTTGGTATGCATTATCATACCGATGTAATGTAATGTTTTGGATGCACGACTCTTACCTGATCACATCTCTTGCTTTGTGCAGGCTAATAGGCTGCTGCAAACATATCCTGGTATGGAACCAACGACATTGCCGGAACCCTACTTAAGAGCTGGTTTTCAACCTCCATTTCCGTTGGAAGGCTCTCCAGCTACTCCAAATTTTCAAATGCATATGCCATTCCCAAAGCCAGCTCCCTCACAACTGGGAAAAGGGTATGAGTATGACAGTCTGACTTGTATATTTATTCTTGAGTTAATTCATTTGGCTCTTTTCTCAGTTCACTTGTATAATGATGTTGAAAAATGGGACTATTGCTGAATGCTGATATGATGATTTCTTTTCAAGCTATTTTTCTTGTGCCATGTACAGTACCCTCATCAGGCAATGTCCAGTAAAACTTATTGTCTTGTTCCGTTATTTTTCTGTTATAGCGCAAAGCAGTGGCGTGAAGGGGACTGGGTGTGCTCGAATTGCAACAACCATAATTATGCATCTCGGTCGCAATGCAACAGGTAAGATAGCTCTTCAACTCTCCTTTTATTACAAACTATATTTCTTCAATGCAAAGCGATAGTGGAAACATAGCTGTGGTATCATTATACATATCATCACAATTCACAATTAACCACTTCTACTGATCTAACCGCTCGTCTTACATACAGGTGCAAGACAGAAAAAGAAGCAATCCCCTCAACATCCCAGCCAGTCAGTGTTGCTTAACTGCATGTGGTTTGATGTTACTGGCAACTGCAGAGATCTTATTTCAGCAAACCTCCAAATGATATTGTACCTTTAGCGGATCTTGCAACTTATTCATGATTTGTCTACAAGAAGAAAAAAAACTTTGATGTTTCGTTTGACTACTGGTCATCTTATTTCAAAAGAACTCTATAAAGGTTGCAGAGAAATGTAAGCAGGGAGCAAAATATACAACACAGGACAGAACTCTATAAAGGAGAAGGACTACAAAACAGAAAAGGGCATGCCCATCTGAGGGATTCCATCAAGACTAGATGAAGATTTGAAGCTGCTACTCTTCAGATCCTCCTCATCCAGCACACATCCATATACTGACCTCTTCTTAATAAACTCAATGCATTCCGCCACAGCCTGGCTATGATCTGTATCGTTGCGCGCAGAAGGTGACGCGTAGCTCTGCCTGAGACTACTGTTATTAGCATGGTGTATGTTACTGTGGCTTGTAGGGGCTGATTTGGAAACTGCAGTGACCATGATGAGTCGAAGCATGGCATCTCTAACACGGTCGAGGAGGGAAATGGGAGAGACGATGGGCTTGGTTCCGGACTTGTTGGAGGATTTGTTTCGGATTAGGAGGTTGGGGAGGCAGGCATTGTGGCTGTTCTTCATGGCTCTGGTAAGTAGTTTGGCCTGTTGGTTGTTGATTTATTGAAGTAGAGGTTAAGCTTGTGAGAATCTTTGTGTACAGCCTTGCCCTTGACTTAGAGGCTTGAGATTGTTTTATATGAATAAATGTGAACTTATTCATAGCTCAAATGAGTCATGGACTGGTTTGAGGTGCTGGCTGGCATGGAAATCATATGAAGCTGCTCTTATTCTGCTCAGAATATCACATGCGCTCACATGTGAGCAAATTCAACTATACTGCAATTGTCTGGCCAGAGCAGCATCTCAAATTTGACATTTCCCTATATTTTATTGAAAAAAGAGGTACATTATTTATGTTTTGCCGCAAGCATATGTAGGTTATGCTTTTTTTTTCTCACCTTGGAACAAAAGAAGAAGAACAAGAACACAGCGGCTTACATTACATGTATGCAGAAAGTATAACATCCTCTTTGGACGATCGTCGACATGTTTGAGAACTTGACTTCTTCCCAATAAACCATCCAACTAAAGGATGCACCATTTTCTTCTGCTTCTTCTTGTTCTGCTTCTTGCACACTTGCTCATTGTCACAAATAGCCATTGCTCGCGCCAGCGAATGCGGGCTTTCGAACTTCACATACTTCATCTTCTCCTCTTCTTCCTCGATTCGAGGCTCGTCGGGTTTGAAGTCTGTAGCATTCTCGAGACACTTCACCTCTTCGATTTCAACCTCGGTTGTTTTCAGCTTCTTGTCCTCTTGAGCTTGAAGTTTTGCTAGATGAGATTTGGCCTGTTCGAGCTCGAGTTTGAGAGATTCAAGGGTGTTTGCCATTGCATCATTTTCTTCGAGAGATTGTTCAAGGCTTTTCTTTGTCTCTTCTAGCTCGGCTGCTAAAGTTCTGTAGTTGGATAGTCCATCTGCGTGCTCACCACCATCACATTGCATCTAGTTATGTGTATTTGCTTTCGCAAGTCAGTATGACATTCGTATTTGAAGGAAAAAGATTCGGTACAACATAGGCGGAGCCAAATGATGCGACTCTAAAAATGACGTTGTTTCAGTAAAAATAATTATATTTTTACCGATAATTATTTTTGAAATATACAAAATAATGTCATTTTGGCATTCACAGAAGATGCTCATGGACTCTAAAATTAGATAGGAAGAGAATATTTAGGAATATATGTGTAAAAGATATGAACAAGAAAAGAGAGAATAACCTCTTGAAGGTGCTTTGCATAAAGCTCCCCGGCCAAGACCCTTTCTCCAAACAAAGCAACAGCCTCCTTGACGGACTTGAACGGTGCTCGAGTATCGATCACCGCTCGTCCAGAAGCCACTATTCGGCCACCCTCTTCTTCCATTTTTGTTTTTCGGGGTGATGGAAGTGATAGAAAGTGACTATGTGGAGGAGACATTATATATGGAAAAGGTAAGATAAGATTAGCGATTGAGTGATGATGTTAATGTGTACTGAGAGATTAGATTAGTGACTGCTTTGAGGTGGTTTCTTTGCGTCGAATTTACTGGTTTTCTGTTGGGATGAGAGTGATGTATTTGTGAGTGTTTGTTTGTTTGGTGGGACGTGGATTGTTTGATATTTATTTGGTTAGTTTGAGGTTTGATTTGTTGCGGGAAAAAAAAAATGTGGATTGGGACATGGTGCCGGACCACGTTTGCTTCTAGCTCTACCTCTACTTTACTTGCCTTGTTGCATACAATATGCTCTTATGTTAAGCCCAATCGTGAATCGGCCCAACTAAGTAGGAAAATCGGGCCAACTAAGTAGGAATTTAAGCCCAACCGTGAATCGGCCCAACTATTAAATATGACAAAATAACAGAATGGGATCCAGTGCTGCACAACGACTGTGCTGCGAGATCAAAACGACACAGTTTAACTAACTATAATATTACATTTACCATTTTAGGCATGACACTTTTTCATTCTCTGCCCCTACCTCAAAATTACATCACTCAACCCCTAAGCCTTCATTCTTATCTCTGCGTAATGCCAACAAATCCAAACAGTTTTCTCATACACCGAATTCTCACAGTTGTTTATATATCGTTGAGATATGAATCAATGGAACTTCTGGTGGTGAGGCATATAAGAGATTTGAAGGTGTTCATTGTAAAACCCAATAATGGTTCCGGCCGGTTCGGTTCTGGTGATGGAAAAGATTAAAAAAGCTTACACCTTTTAGAAACGGGTGCTGTGTATTTTTTTTTTTATAGTGAACGGGGTGCTGTGTATTGATCATTCCTGACAGACTTGATCCATATTTTCCTCACCAATATCAGATTCATGATTCTCAACTATTCAGTGGCGAATCCAGACTTTTTTTTGACTGGGGGCAAAGAATATCTAGTCTATTAACAGTTATAAATTTCAAATTTCAAGCTATTTAAATTAAACACTTATTGTATAAAATATAGGGTGCGGTTCTGGTACAAACCAAATTATAAATAAAAACTACAAACCGATTATAAAGCCGACACGTGTCCCAGTTTAGTCGAAATTCCGGAGAAAACACGGAGGGGTATAATAGTCATTCCACACTAATGGTTATAAAACCTAATTATGTTATTTTCAATTTAGTCCAAAAATTGTTAGTGTTCAGACTTAAATGGTATTGTTCAGACTTAAAAAAGGTAGTGTTCAGACTTAAATGGTAGTGTTCAGACTTAAATGGTAGTGTTCAGACTTAAAAATACTTAATAATCAGACTTAAATGGTAGTGTTCAGACTTAAATGGTAATGTTCAGACTTAAAAATACTTAATAATCAGACTTAAATGGTAGTGTTCAGACTTAAAAAAGGTTGTGTTCAGACTTAAATGTACTTAATAATCAGACTTAAATGGTAGTGTTCAGACTTAAATGGTAGTGTTCAGACTTAAATGGTAGTGTTCAGACTTAAAAATATTTAATAATCAGACTTAAATGGTAGTGTTCAGACTTAAATGGTAATGTTCAGACTTAAAAATACTTAATAATCAGACTTAAATGGTAGTGTTCAGACTTAAAAAAGGTTGTGTTCAGACTTAAATGTACTTAATAATCAGACTTAAATGGTAATGTTCAGACTTAAAAATACTTAATAATCAGACTTAAATGGTAGTGTTCAACTTAAATGGTAGTGTTCAGACTTAAATGGTAGTGTTCAGACTTAAAAATATTTAATAATCAGACTTAAATGGTAGTGTTCAGACTTAAATGTACTTAATAATCAGACTTAAATGGTAGTGTTCAGACTTAAATGGTAGTGTTCAGACTTAAATGGTAGTGTTCAGACTTAAAAATACTTAATAATCAGACTTAAATGGTAGTGTTCAGACTTAAATGGTAATGTTCAGACTTAAAAATACTTAATAATCAGACTTAAATGGTAGTGTTCAGACTTAAAAAAGGTTGTGTTCAGACTTAAATGTACTTAATAATCAGACTTAAATGGTAGTGTTCAGACTTAAATGGTAGTGTTCAGACTTAAAATGGTAGTGTTCAGACTTAAAAATATTTAATAATCAGACTTAAATGATAGTGTTCAGACTTAAATGGTAATGTTCAGACTTAAAAATACTTAATAATCAGACTTAAATGGTAGTGTTCAGACTTAAAAAAGGTTGTGTTCAGACTTAAATGTACTTAATAATCAGACTTAAATGGTAATGTTCAGACTTAAAAATACTTAATAATCAGACTTAAATGGTAGTGTTCAACTTAAATGGTAGTGTTCAGACTTAAATGGTAGTGTTCAGACTTAAAAATATTTAATAATCAGACTTAAATGGTAGTGTTCAGACTTAAATGTACTTAATAATCAGACTTAAATGGTAGTGTTCAGACTTAAATGGTAGTGTTCAGACTTAAATGGTAGTGTTCAGACTTAAAAATACTTAATAATCAGACTTAAATGGTAGTGTTCAGACTTAAATGGTAATGTTCAGACTTAAAAATACTTAATAATCAGACTTAAATGGTAGTGTTCAGACTTAAAAAAGGTTGTGTTCAGACTTAAATGTACTTAATAATCAGACTTAAATGGTAGTGTTCAGACTTAAATGGTAGTGTTCAGACTTAAAAAAAGTAGTGTTCATACTAAAAAATACTTAATAATCAGACTTAAATGGTAGTGTTCAGACTTAAAAAGGTAGTGTTCAGACTTAAAAAGGTAGTGTTCAGACTTAAAAAAAGTAGTGTTCATACTTAAAAATACTTAATAATCAGACTTAATTAAATGGTAGTGTTCAGACTTAAAAAAGGTAGTGTTCAGACTTAAATGGTAGTGTTCAGACTTAACTGGTAGTGTTCAGACTTAAAAATACTTAATAATCAGACTTAAATGGTAGTGTTCAGACTTAAATGGTAGTGTTCAGACTTAAAAATACTTAATAATCAGACTTAAATGGTAGTGTTCAGACTTAAAAAAGGTAGTGTTCAGACTTAAATGGTAGTGTTCAGACTTAAATGGTAGTGTTCAGACTTAAAAATACTTAATAATCAGACTTAAATGGTAGTGTTCAGACTTAAAAAGGTAGTGTTCAGACTTAAATGGTAGTGTTCAGACTTAAATGGTAGTGTTCAGACTTAAAAATACTTAATAATCAGACTTAAATGGTAGTGTTCAGACTTAAAAAGGTAGTGTTCAGACTTAAAAAAAAGTAGTGTTCATACTTAAAAATACTTAATAATCAAACTTAATTAAATGGTAGTGTTCAGACTTAAATGGTAGTGTTCAGACTTAAAAGCTTAATGATCAGACTTAAAAAAAAAAGCAATGATCAGACTAAAAATTCTTAATGATCAGACTTAAAATGGTAATGATCATACTTAAAAAGAATTCTATGATCAGACTTAAAATTAAAGAGTCTTGCCCTAAGAATTCTATGATCAGACTAAAATTTTTTTTATATTTTTATTTTTGATTAAAACATGAATTTGACCCTTCAGATGATCGAATTTGCCCTAAAAACACCGACCTCACCACGTAGTTGTGAGTCTTGCTCAGAATGCCGTTTCCACCCAAAAAATACTAGGCTTTCATCAAATTCTGACACAGGCGCATAAACATCAAATTTTGCATAGCATTCTTCAGATGTTCCAATTTCTGCATGTAAGTCTGATCATTACCATATTAAAGTCTGATCATTATCAATTTTAAGTCTGATTATAACCATTTTAAGTCTTGTCATTACTGATTTAAGTCTGAACATTGTAGTGTTCAGACTTAAATGGTAGTGTTCAGACTTAAGATGGTAAGACTTAAAAATACTTAATAATCAGACTTAAATGGTAGTGTTCAGACTTAAATGGTAGTGTTCAGACTTAAAAAGTCTGATCGTTAACAATGTTTTTTAAGTCTGAACAATGTTTTTTCAAGTATTGTCATTACTGGTTTAAGTCTGAACATTGTTTTTTTAAGTCTGAACATTGTTATTTAAGTCTGATCGTTAATGGTTTAAGTCTCATTATTATTTTTTAAGTCTGAACAATGTTTTTTCAAGTCTGAACAATGTTTTTTCAAGTATTGTCATTACTGGTTTAAGTCTGAACATTGTTTTTTAAGTCGGAACATTGTTATTTAAGTCTGATTGTTAATGGTTTAAGTCTCATTATTATTTTTTTAAGTCTGAACACTGTTTTTTAAAGTCTGAACAATGTTTTTTTGAAGTATTTGTCATTACTGGTTTAAGTCTGAACATTGTTTTTGAAGTCTGAACATTACTGTAGCAAATTTTGGACGTTTATACCCCTCATATCGTTTATATATTTTTAAATAAGTCCACATATAATTTTTTTATTTACAAAAATAACCCCGACTGGATGAAATCTCGGCTGAATTTTAATTGGTTCATTTTGACACGTGTCGAATTTTTTATGGGTTTGTAGTTTTTATTTATAATATTGGTTTGTATTTGATCCAAACCCTAAAATATATATTAAATTGACTATGAGAATTATATTAGATTGAATGTACTTATTTTAATTATATTTAATGACAAAATTAACAAGGGAAAAATTGTTTTTGTATGTCACATCAGCTATTTGAGCTTAAATTTGAGAATCAAATTAGATTACTTTCTAAATTATATCAGATTATTTATACGTACATATATTCCTGAGGGTTTTCAAACTATGTTTGACATGTAAAGGTTACTTTTAAATTATTGGGGACGAAAGATTAAAATTAATAGGGGCAAAACATTAAAATATTTAACTAATTACATAATGTTAACCAATTTTTTCAAAAATTAGTGGGACAATTGACCCCATTCCACATAACGTGCGTCCGCCACTGATCGTGACCGGATGGCGGATTCTGTATCTTCGATTAGCTTAGATTATTTGAGTAGATTATGATGATGGGTTCCGCGATTTGGACTATGTATAGTATAAATTATGTGTATGTTTCATTCATCGATTGAATGTGAGAAAATAGAAGAGAAAAAGTGAGGACATAGATGATGTGCCTCTTGAATCCGACGAAGAGGCCTAATCGAAGCTGTAGAGGTGATTGTATGACTAACTATAGTGACATGCCTAAAATGGTAAATATAATATTATAATTTGTTAAACACTGTGGTTTTGATCTCGCTATGCAGTACGGGATAGGGGTCTCCAATGGGCTGGGCCGGCCTAGACCCAAAAAAATAGGCTTGGGCTAGGCTCAGTTAAGCCTTAGCCTATACTTCAACTTTTAATGGGCTAGGCTGGGCCAAGCCCGTACATATTTTCGGAGCCTTAAGCAGCCCATGGGCCTTGTTTTTGATGGGCTTGTGTGGGCTAGGCCGGGCTTGGCCTTATACATCACTAGGTCGGGCTAGGTAATCTTGTTATGACAATTATAAATATAATGTTTCATGCTTATGAATAACTTATACGGCGGCTACACACTGACTTATAGTCAAAAGATCAAAAGTAAACTTGATAAGAAACTAAGTTTATCAAAAAGCTCGGTACTCAACACAACCTTAGAATCCACAAATCTTCTTTATTTAGGACATTAATATCATTAGCATCACTGTCAACAATGCAAACATCAAGAAAAATCGGTTCATAGAAACAAAATGTGACATCTCTTTTATTTTTAGAAGGTTTCACTAGGCTTTTGATAGGCTTCATTGGGCTTTTTCGATATGGGCCAAGATAGGCCGGACCGGATCGGCCCTTACCCGACCCGTCAAGCTTAAACTGTACTTTAATAGGCCTTGACATGGGTTGGACTAGGCTTAAGGCCTGTAGGCCACGAGGCCCCCATTAGGCTTTCGAGCCCATAAGGGTGTTTGGAGACCCCTAGTACGAGATCCGATTCCCAAAATAACATACTCCGTATTATGGAGCATGGGCACCTCATATAACACTTAAAATGTTAAATAAAATATTAAAGCTTTGTGTATAAATGTGAAAGTGTTATGATATTATGGAAATATGAATGTCCACTCAACCTTTGGTTGTCTAACCTTTGGTTATGCTCATTTAGATCACTTCATAATACCCCTTGTTATTTATGTTGGGCCATGCCCTTTCATCTATCTCATGTAATCCTATAAATAGGTGTCTATGTTAAGAATGATGAATAACAAGAATACAAATCTCTTTTACCATTTCTCTCATCTCTTATTTCTTCCCCATTATATTACAACACGTTATCAGCACGAGTTGCTCAAAGGTAGTGATCATTCATCTTTATCCTCCCTTCTATTCTTGTTCAGAAATGCGATGATGGCAACCATGAGTCCTCTTCGTAGAGAAACTCAAAATAGCCTAGCATTCAAAAACTCAATATGTATATTCATGTAGTTGGTTCTATATTCACATGATGTATGAATATGTAGTATATGATTTTTGATTCACTCGAAGTGAAATCATATACATGTATCACTTGAAGTGGATACATGTATAGTTCATGTTTTATTTTATTCCCCCGAAGTGGATTCATATATATATGTATCACTTGAAGTGGATACATGTATAGTTTATATTTTATTTTATTCCCCCGAAGAGGAATCATATACATATTTCTCCTGAAGTAGATATATGTATAATATATGCTTTGATTTTGTTATGAAGTAGAATATAATCATATACATGTATCACCCGAAGTGGATACATGTATAGTATATGTTGTCGATTCCCTCGAAGTGGATCATATACATATATCACCGGAAGTGGATATATGAATATTATTATTCTTCTTTATCTTCATCCCCCGAAGAGGATGTTTCATTCCACTCCTTGAAGAGAGTAAGATTCACTTCTTGTAGTAAGTGATAAAACATCAAGCATATATTTTGTAGTGTGATTATATCATCTCCTGTAGTAGATGATTATAATCTAGATAAAATCACTTCATGTTGTAAGTGATAAAGTTCTATTTTTTATGTTATTTTTATTTATGCACGTGCTTAAATCCATCTATTTATTTACTTTTATAATGGTACATTTTTATTCATATTTCATATTTCGTATATTTAATCCCCTGGAGCGGATTCATATTGATCATACACACTTAATCCCTTGAAGTGGATAAACATACATCAATATATATATTTATCCTAATGAGATAGTTAAAATCGTCCCCCGAAGAGGATGATTATGTGTAAAATATATATTACTCCTAAAAGAGAGTAATGTACCATTTTCCTTTGTTATAAGTGAAAGAAAAATAATGGTCCAAGAATTTTTTTTATGTAGATCATATCTCTCCGGAAGTAGAAGATTATTAGATCACTTTCCGTTGTAAGTGATAGATCCATGAAATTTCTCATCAAATATGTTGGATGTGTATGATCAATACTTAGTGATTTAAATGTTTTAATTTCATGCTTTCACTATTATATACATGTCTACGTCGCAAGACTTTAGTTCACTACCCTGATGTTTCCCGAAGAAACTATCGTACATGGGTGAATTAATGCTTGAACCATATTTATCAAGCAATAACTTGAGATACTCTGTAAATGAAAACTCCACCACATCCCAGCAGGATTGTGCTTACTTCGTCATCATCTTCACGAGAGCCCGAAGCTAAAAACTTTACAGTCAATGACCCCTCATATTCTGGAAGAGCTTAAATGATTATTGTAATCATTAGAGGACGGTCATTGTACCTCGTGCAATATGTGAATGGATGCACTTGAGGATATGAGTTTTTAATTAGGTCTCAAATTATAATTTTGAACTATATTGTATTGTTTCAATCTTGAGACTATGTGAAGAGACTAATGAAGATGGAGATAAATTAGAAAAAAAGGATTATTCGTCTCTCATGTTATCAACTTTGTACTCCAGTAGTAGTACATGGGAACATGATTATTTTTCATGTTCGTAGTTACTTTTTAAATTCAGTGTCAATGATATAGATCTAATTTCTGTAACTGAAATTATTTTATTTATTACGAATTTGTCATGAGTTAAATTATATTTCAATTGATCATATATTTTGTTTATATTTCTTTATAGAATAAATCAATCTTGTACTCTAGCAGTAGTACATGTCGTATTTCAATGAAAATATCAATGGTGGGGAGCTATGTCTCGTTGAAAGTGCCACTACTCATACTATATTGAAAAACCTGAAGTTTAAATAATATCTCTGGAATGAGTAGTATTATAGAAGACTCTGGAAGAGCTTCTATCTTGTTACCCGAAGGAACAAGAATAAACATTAGAGATGCATTGTACTCAAGTGAATCTCAAAGAAACTTACTCAGTTTCAAAGATATTCGAAGAAATGATTTTCATGTTGAAACCATGTGTGAAGATGGTATTGAGTACCTACTTATTGTATCTTATAAGATTGGCCAGAAGCAAGTCTTAGAGAAAATGAGAGCACATGCGTCTGGTTTATATGGCACGCAAATCTACCCCATTGAAGTGTATAAAGTTACTAACATGAAGTTAGTTGACAAGGAATTATTTTCTTTGTGGCATGATAGACTCGGTCACCCTGGTGAAACAATGATCCAGAGAATCATTGAAAGTTCACACGGACACCCACTTAAGGACCTGAAGATCCTCCCAAAGGGTGACTTGACATGCATGGCTTGTTCACTTGGCAAATTTATAACAAGGCCGTCTGTAACAAAAGTAAACGCGGAATCTCTTATGTTTCTTGAAAGAATTCAAGGTGACATATGCGGACCAATAGCACCGCCATGTGGACCATTTAGATATTTTATGGTGTTGATAGATACTTCAACACGTTGGTCACATGTAAGCCTAATCTCAACGCAAAATGTTGCATTCGCAAGGCTTTTAGCCCAAATAATCAAGTTAAGGGCTCATTATCCTGATCAACCAATCAAAAGAATCAGGCTAGATAATGCATGAGAATTTACATCAAAGTCATTCAACGACTATTGTACATCAATTGGTATAGTGGTTGAACATCCAGTAGCTCATGTTCATACACAAAACGGCCTAGCAGAGTCGTTGATAAAGCGGTTGCAATTAATAGCAAGACCATTGCTAATGAATTCAAAATTACCCGCCTCTGCTTGGAGATATGCAATTATGCATGCAGAAGCTTTGATAACACTTCGACTGACCGCTTATAATAAGTATTCTCCTTTGCAACTTATCTCTGGAAGAGAACCTGATATCTCATATTTGAAAATTTTTGGTTGTGCGGTGTATGTCCCTATTTCTCCTCCACAACGAACCAAAATGGAGCCACAAAGGAGGTTGGGAATATATGTGGGGTTTGAGTCCCCATCAATTATCAAATATCTAGAGCCATTAACTGGTGATGTATTTCAAGCTCGATATTCTGATTGTCATTTTGATGAATCAAAACTCCCAATTTTAGGAGGAGAAGAAAAGGAGATTAATAAGGAGGTTGTGTGGAATACACCTTCTTTGTCGTTCTTAGATAAAAGAACAAATGAAAGTGAACTTGAAGTTCAACGGATCATACACTTGCAAAATGTAGCAAATAGGCTACCAGATGCGTTTACTGATGCCAAGAAAGTGACGAAGTCACATATACCTGCTAAAAATGCACCAGCTCGTTTGGAGATTACGGTAGTAACTCCAAACACAAATATTGCAAGTGATTCTCAAGTACATCGAAAGCGTGGGAGACCATTAGGGTCTAAGGATATAGTTCACCGGAAGAGGAAAGAACGCGCAAGATGTAAAACGGATGTCGAGATGTCAAATACGAACATTAATGAAGTAAGGACTCTTGAAGAGTCTTTACCTAACGAAACTGAAAATAAAGACAAAGATATTGATGACAATTTTGAAATGTCAATCAATTATGCCAACACTGGTGTGAGTTGATATCGAGATGAGGTAAATCTCAATGAAATCTTTGCTTATTCAGCTGCCCTAGAGGTCATTGGAGAAGATGACAATGATCCCCAAACCATATATGAATGTCGACATCGAGATGTTTGGGAGAGCTGTAAAGAAGCAATTCAAGCAGAGTTGAACTCTTTAAATAAACGTGGTGTTTTTGGACCTGTAGCTCCAACACCGGAAGGTGTGAAACCAGTTGGCTATAAGTGGGTGTTCATACGAAAACGTAATGAGCGTAATGAAATTAAAAGATACAAAGCTAGACTGGTTGCACAAGGCTTTTCACAGAAACCTGGAGTTGACTATTTGGAAACATATTCACCTGTAGTGGATGCAACAACTCTAAGGTTTCTAGTTGCTTTGGCCGTTGTTGAACGACTCAAAATGCAACTCATGGATGTGGTAACTGCATACCTATATGGGTTATTAGATAAAGATATATACATGAAAATCCCAGAAGGATTAAAAATGCCTGAAGCATTACATGCAAATCCTCGTCATATGTACTCCATCAAATTGAAAAGATCATTGTATGGGCTGAAACAATCTGGTCGAATGTGGTATAATCGCCTCAGCGAATATTTACTAGCGCAAGGGTTTATTAATAACCAAATATGTCCATGTGTTTTTATAAAACGCACAGAATCGGGGTATGTAATCATTGCAGTGTACGTCGATGATTTAAATATAATCGGAACTCCAGAAGAGATCCAATTGGCAGCAAACTATTTGAAAAGGGAATTTGAGATGAAAGATCTAGGAACTACTAAGTTTTGTCTCGGCCTGCAGTTCGAGCATACAACTAATGAAATCTTTATCCACCAATCAAATTACACCGAGAAGGTTTTAAAGCGTTTTAATATGGATAAAGCGCATCCATTAAGTACGCCGATGGTAGTAAGATCACTCAGCATTGAAAAGGACCCTTTTCGTCCCCGGTCAAACGATGAAGAGATTTTAGGTCTAGAAGTACCTTATCTTAGTGCAATTGGAGCGTTAATGTACCTTGCCAATAATACCCGACCAGACATATCATTTGCAGTCAATTTACTTGCAAGATGTAGTTCATCACCCACTAAAAGACATTGGAGCGGTGTTAAGTTGTCCTACGTTATTTACGTGGAACAAATGATATGGGTTTATTTTTCAAAGGAACAAATGGAGTACACAATGGAGAATTAGTTGGTTATGCCGATGCGGGATATTTGTCTGATCCACATAAAGCTATCTCACAAACGGGGTACTTATTCATGTATGGAGGAACTGTGATTTCATGGCGTTCGACAAAACAGACATTGGTAGCCACATCATCGAACCATGCAGAACTGATTGCACTATACGAAGCTCAACGAGAATGCGTTTGGCTTAGATCATTTATCAACCATGTCAAAACCTCTTGTGGATTAGTATCAGGCAAACAGAGCCCGACAGTAATATATGAGGATAATGCTGCTTGCATCGCCCAAATTAAAGAGGGATACATCAAAGGTGATAGAACAAAGCACATATCTCCCAAATTCTTCTCCACTCACGAGCTTCAAGTGGAAGGGAAGATCAACGTTTGCCAAATACAATCCAGTAAAAATTTGGCAGACTTGTTCACTAAGTCATTACCGACACGAGTTTTTAAGAAACTTGTAAATGACATTGGGATGTGCAGTCTTAAAGACTTGTCGGTTTGAGGGGGTGTTTTATAACTGTACTCTTTTTCCTTAACTTGGTTTTATCCCTTTTGGATTTTTCAGGTCAAGGTTTTAACGAGGCAGTTCACCGAATAAGAAGTGTACATTCAAGGGGGAGTGTTATGATATTATGGAAATATGAATGTCCACTCAACCTTTGGTTGTCTAACCTTTGGTTAGGCTCATTTAGATCACTTCATAATACCCCTTGTTATTTATGTTGGGCCATGCCCTTTCATCTATCTCATGTAATCCTATAAATAGGTGTCTATGTTAAGAATGATGAATAACAAGAATACAAATCTCTTTTACCATTTCTCTCATCTCTTATTTCTTCCCCATTATATTACAACAGAAAGTATTATTTAGCGTGTTTTAGATTTGTACACATTGTTGTAAAAAGAAATAAAATATTTTCCGATTTTAATTACTCTATCAGTTATTGTTGTTGTGTCGTGTGGGTCTTCAAATATTCTAGAAGCTCAGCAATACGTATCATACAAACTCGAAACCAACCAACCAACTCTGCGGAGTCTCTGCACATGACATGCTGCTACCTGTATTGAACCATGTGATCACCTTCCTATCAAAGATTCTAATTTATTGACCGACTGACACGCTCATGGTTTTATCGCCTGTCTATCTAACTAGTTCCGATTTTATTTATTTTTCAATCAATGTTTCAATCGTTTAGTTTTACATTAATGGATCAAGATTAAGTACAAAATTCAATTTTGATACAAAATACAAAATTTGTGAAAATTATTTTATAATTCGTTAGTTTATTTTATAGTTCGTTACTTTTCAAGTTGAAAAATGAAAAAACGATCTTCGTCAGTTTCATTTCATAATTCGTCACCAATAAAAATACCAAAAAATTAAGATTTACTCTCACATAAGATCAAAAACTATGATTAGTTTGTATTTTGTACCAAAAATTAACTTTGCACCGGATGTTTTTCCTTACTCATTAGATAAAACTTAACACGAAAGGGCGTATTGTCATTTCACCTAAAAAAAAAAGTACAGCTGACATTTTTTGTTGGCAGGGAGAAGCACGAATTGATGTTGGAACCATCACTTCTTTCAAAATCATGTGAGAAAATATCAAAATTTCCGACGGATGAAGCTGAGTAAAAGTTTCTCTCCATCTCAATCAGCTAGGGACGCATAAATTTGGATCATACTAAAATTTTACGATCCGGTCCTATTCGATTCACGGTCCAAGTTTTTGAAATTTTTTGGTCTATCGATATGATCCGAACATAAATTTAGGGTGATTATTCCGGTCCGATTCATTGGTTCGGTTCACGGTTCATATTTTTAGGGTCGGGCCGTAAAATTACGATCAGGTCAGAATCGGACCGGTTGTGCATCACTACAATCCGCATCTGCGCTTAATACACAGTTTTATTTTTCTTTTGCGTTATCCTCCGTCCTGCGCGAGCCGAGAGGACATCACACTTCCTTAAAAACCAGAACAAACCCAAAACTGTTTGGTCCCGCGCGACGCATGCGAACGGTAGTTACAACTGCCACGCACACACACTCTCCTCTCATTATACAACCTACCACCCACTTCCTCAAAAAACAGAGCAATTCAATTTCATATAAATAAAATAAAAACAGAGCACACACATCATTCAAATCTCACACCTCAACAAAAACAACAATAATCTTGCAATGGCGAAAACTCTGACATCGCTCGCTCAGGAAAAGACCTTGGAAAAGAGCTTCGTCCGTGACGAGGACGAGCGTCCCAAGGTCGCGTACAACCAATTCAGCAACGACATTCCCGTCATTTCATTGGCCGGGATCAACGAGGTCGATGGGAGAAGAGCCGAGATCTGCAAGAAGATTGTTGATGCTTGTGAGGATTGGGGTGTTTTTCAGGTCGTTGATCATGGTGTTGATCCGGATCTCGTTGCTGATATGACTAAATTGGCTAGAGAATTCTTCGCTCTGCCTCCTGAAGACAAGCTCAGATTCGATATGTCCGGTGGCAAAAAAGGCGGCTTCATTGTCTCCAGCCATCTTGCGGTACTTACAATTAATTTGTTCCTCAGTTTGATCAACAGTTCCCAATTTTTAAGTCGAGATTGAATTGCTAACATAGTTGCTCTGTTTTGGTTCTCTTTCAAATCCAAATTTTTAAGTC
Source organism: Rhodiola kirilowii (assembly GCA_033675215.1). Classification (NCBI taxonomy): domain Eukaryota; kingdom Viridiplantae; phylum Streptophyta; class Magnoliopsida; order Saxifragales; family Crassulaceae; genus Rhodiola; species Rhodiola kirilowii. The sequence goes on along the minus strand of CM066203.1, from coordinate 1,285,693 downwards.
TTAACTTATTTTGTTACTGATTTTTTTTGTGATCAATGTTACTGATTAAATATAGGTTTTTAAAAGTTTTGTTTCTGGCTTTGATTTATAGTCCCAAAGTTTTTAAGTCAAAATTTAAGTACTGTTTAAGTCAAACTTAAAAGTATAGTACGGAGTAGCATCTTTTTAAGTCATGACAAAAAGTTCAAATTGCTCTGTTTCGATAACACAGTACTCTGTTTCTGGTTTTTACTGGCGGTTCAGACTTTTAAGTTATTATTAAATTAACTTAATATGTCAAAATTAACTTAACTTTGGAATTGCTCTGTTTTGAACTTTTGATAAGTGATAACACAGTTGCTCTGTTTTGACCTACATCGAAACTTTTAATTCAGAATTAACTTAGCTTAACTTTTGAATTGCTCTGTTTTGAAACAACGTTGCTCTGTTATAGGGCGAGGCGGTGAAGGACTGGAGGGAGATAGTGACCTACTTCTCCTACCCACTCTCCGCCCGCGACTACTCACGCTGGCCGGACAAGCCGGAGGCATGGAAAGCCGTCACAGCTCGATACAGCGAGCGTTTAATGGCTTTAGCATGCCAGCTTCTGGAAGTGCTCTCCGAAGCGATGGGGCTGGAGAAGGAGGCGTTGACCAAAGCCTGCGTCGACATGGACCAGAAAGTGGTGGTCAACTACTACCCCAAGTGTCCTGAGCCGGACTTGACTTTGGGGCTGAAGAGACACACCGATCCAGGGACGATTACTCTGTTGCTGCAGGACCAGGTTGGTGGGTTGCAGGCTACTAGAGACAATGGTAAGACATGGATCACTGTGCAGCCTGTGGAGGGTGCGTTTGTTGTCAATCTTGGCGACCATGGCCACGTAAGTCCCTCTCCTGTTTTTTTTTTTTCAGTTCAGTGTTTGGTTTTGGACTTTGGTTGGAAGTTTTTGTGGCTGTCCGTTTTGCTTAGAATTTGGATGTTGAAACGACGTAGTATTGATAGGTTACGCTTTTTTCCCTTTTTTCTCAGTTCGGTGTTTTTTTTTTCTTCGATGGGTCAGTTCGGTGTTTGGTTGGTGGTTTTTGTGGCTGTCCGTTTTGCCTTGATTTGGGATTGTTAAAACGGCGTAGTATTAGCAGCATACGTGTTTTTCTTTTTTGCCTTTTTGTTCAGTTCAGTCTTCACTCTTCAGTGTTTGGTGGTTTCTGTGGCTGACCATTTTGCTCAAATTTTGGATGTTGAAACGACGCAGTATTAACCGCATAAATGATTTCTTCTTATTTTTGTGTTTGGTTGTTTTTGTGGTTGTCCATTTTGTTCACCAAATAATATCAAAATTGATCGTTTGCATGCTTTTTTGTCTTTTATTTTTTAAGGTTGTTGTGGTTCACCATTTTAACCCTTTTTTTTTAAATAAAGGATATATCATCGATGAAAAACGATATAGTATTGAAACACGATGGTTATTATTTAAACGACGTAGTGTCATTGTATCCGAAAACAAGTAACATTTGATGCAAGCTGGGCTGTTGAAGTTGTTGGTATTGATTTTCGTGAGCAGTTTTTGAGCAATGGGAGGTTCAAGAACGCAGACCACCAAGCAGTAGTGAACTCAAACAGCAGCAGGCTATCAATAGCCACGTTCCAGAACCCCGCACCAGATGCGATAGTGTACCCGCTGAGCGTGAGGGAGGGTGAGAAGTGCATCATGGAAAAACCGATCACGTTTGCGGAGATGTACAGGAGGAAGATGAGCAAGGATCTTGAGTTGGCGAGGCTGAAGAAAATGGCTAAGGAAAAGATGACTGAGGATTTGGAGGCTCATAAGGAGTCCTTGGTTAGTAATAAGCCGCTTGAAGAGATCATTGCTTAAGAATCTGTGATGATCAGTAGATGTTGTTGGTTATTGTTTTTCTCTATATTTACTATTTAAGGTTGTCTTTTATGCTGTTATATGGGGACTATATATATGCCCCTTCATTTTCTTATGACTTGAATGAAGTACTCTTGTTAAGTTTTTTAGACTCAATAATACTCCTCAAACATTTTAAGAATATTTTATTTTTTCATAATTTTGGATTGAGGATTGATTCATGTCAGTGTCAGTCTTTAAAAAAAAAAACCGTCGCCGCCACGGACTTTCCACAAGACGCCATAAGTCCAGTAGACTAAGGATTGATTCATGTCAGCTTCACAAAACAGTACCACAAGATCCAAACATGTCTTATTCAGCTAGTTGTATACGATGATGTAGTTGATAACACCATTAAACCATATACAATTCAATCCCGGGGCCAAACCGGAAATTAATTGATCAGATTCAATTTAAATAACATTTCAAGCAATCAAACAAAAACACAGTAGAAAAATATAAATATGTAATTTTACTCCCTCCGTCTCATAATTTTCTTCTCATTTGTGATTTTGCACAGATTTTAAGAAAAACAATATATGTTGTACTTAATTGTATTTGCAAGTACACTTTCAGCAAGTACAATCTGCGTGAAAGATAATCAACCAATCACAACTCAACCAAGTACAATTTTATGTTAGTTAATGCTAGTTAGGTGAAATATTGAGTGAATATAAATGCATTAATCTCAAAAAGGTGATTGTGAGTGTGATGTGAATGTGGGTATTTATGATAAGTTTTGAAAATGGGAAGAAAATTTTGGGACGCCCAAAAAGGAAAGTGAGAAGAAAAATATGGGACGGAGGGAGTATTAGTTTTATCAAATGAAGCATCAACTTAAGATTCAAACCATGGCTATAAAAGTAGACTCTTCAGGCTTCATAGTGTTTCAATCAAACTCAAAAACCATTTCGAAGAAGCAAACCTGAAAAGAGTTTTAGCTGATGGGTTCCTTAGCACAAAGCATTCAACTGCCAGTGATCAACTTGTCAACTGCAAATTTGAAGCTTGGGTCAGCTTCTTGGACATCAGTGTCTGATAGGGTCCTTAATTCACTGGAAGAATATGGTTGCTTTGTGGCAATCTATGACCAGATATCTCCAGAGCTTCAGGCAAGAGTGTTTGAAGTACTGAAAGACTTGTTTGATCTGCCAGCCGAAATTAAAGCACAAAATGTGTCAAAAATACCATTCCATGGTTACATTGGACAGCAAGCCATGATTCCTCTGCACGAGAGCCTCGGGATTGAACGTTCCACCACTTCGGATAGCCTTCGTAATTTTACCAACCTCATGTGGCCATCTGGAAATGAATTTTTTCAGTAAGAATTTGCACACTTACTAAATACGAACTTTATCATTAAATCATTTACAAAATAAACTGTGAGTTCTAATAAATAGTTTTCTCAAAATAGGGAGACTATTTTTTCGTACTCGAACCAAGTGGCGGAGCTAGAGCAGCTAGTGGTGCGGATGGTGTGTGAGAGATACGGAGTAAACGAGTACTACGAGCGACACAAGGAGACCACTAATTATCTGCTGAGAGTCATGAAGTACCGAGGTCCTAAGGAAAATGAAACAAATGCAGGACTAACACCTCACACGGACAAAAGCTTCCTAACAGTACTGAATCAGAATCAAGTGAATGGGCTGGAGGTGAAGACCAAGTATGGAGAATGGATTTGCTACCAACCGTTTCCTTCTTATTTCGTCGTCATGGCTGGTGATGCAGCCATGGTAAGAATATCAAATCCTACTAAGAAATTGTTTTTTTAAACTTCTCTAATCACCTCACCCGCTACCTGACCGGCAACTAACAAATTATTCAACTTTCGGTCTAATCACAAATTTTCTCAGGCATGGAGTAATGGAAGAATCCACTCTCCCCACCACAGGGTTACTATAAAAAGCAACAATCCAAGGTACACGACAGGGCTTTTTTCATACAACCAAGGCATCATTGAAGTACCTGAGAAGTTGGTTGACATTGAGCATCCTCGGAGGTTTAACGCATTTGATCATTATGGCTTGCTTCAGTTCTTTGCAACTCCTGCTGGTCTGACAAGCCCCTGCACAGCCACAGCTTACTGTGGTGCTTAAGAAACACACATACCCGTTTGCTGTTTCCCGCATATATTTCTACAGTGTGTATCTGTCTTCCAACATTACTAAGGAAATATATTGACTCGTTCTACCTTGAATTTGGTTTAGAGTTAACATTGAATACTCATCGAAGTAAACTCCTACGAACAATGTCCACAAGCACGGTCCAACAACAGCAATGCTTACATGTAAACAAGATTGTTGGTTTCATAGCTTCTGAAATCAGATGATATTTCGTTGTCTACACAAGGAGTAAGGAAGTTATAAGTACACAAGTCATGAGATTTGAGAATCAGGGCCGTAAATTAGCCATACCAGAAACATGAGGAATTTTAGTGGTATAGGCAACTTTATTGAGTCCTGACCAGCAACAGTAAAAGAATTCCAACTGGACCTTCATTTCGCAGTGTGCATGATCACAGTCAAGAGAAATTCTAACATGTGTCGCGAAGACATACCACCAGGAAGCATGTGCCTTCAGTGCTTTCACAAATTATGGATTAATAGAAATAGCCGACAACTTGACCACCTACATTCTGTCGCATGGCCTCTTCATGGTCCAACACCCCATTCGGAGTAGTACTGACTACATATCCCCACTGCAGGAAGAGCAAAGACAATGACGTCAGCGCGGTGAGAGTTTGTCACCATAACAAATTGAACAACCGGAAGATCAACAACAAATGATGCACCTGACGCGTCGGTAGTGCCCTGGTTTTGTATGCTTCTATATCTCTTGCCTTGAGGTCCTGCCTGTAAGTTAAAGCCTTGCAATCATTAACCCTGCCTTGTAGTTGTACTGTGATTCTTCCAACTCTGTGCGGATCATGAACTTCAAAATCCTTGATATATCCTGCAAACACCAGCATTGAGTCAAAGTGTTTCAGCTCAAATGACACACTGAAAGGAATAACACAAATCAAAACAAAAAGTAGTCAGAAATTCGAGTCCGGAAAGCAACGATTTAAATTAAAACCCTAACAAATCGAATTATGGAATTGGGGAAAATGACCTAATAAAATAATTCAAACCTCGAGTCTTCATGATTTTAAGAAAAGCTGAAATGACGCCGGAGATAGGCTTGAGCTCGGCCGTAGCCTTCCCTCTCTTCTCCGCATTCACAATCGTTCTAATATCCTTCTCCCCATCTCAATTTCTCACTTTACTGCCCGTCGGCTGCTCGGAACAAGGGTTTCGAAGTTTGATCTGTACAACAAGGTATCGGTTCAATTCGGTCCGGGTTGGTTCAATTGAGAAATACAAATACAGATTATTCCAAAGAGATTTCATTTTCTGACCGATTACATACGAAAAAGGTTCGGTACAGGCAAACCAAATACTGTTAATATCGTTTTAGAACGGTGCCGTTTTATGCATTTGGCTGCGGATCCAAATAAAATTTCCTAAGTAAACTTATCTCTGTATGTGAACCACAATTAACAGTAGGACCTCAAAATCTCCTCCACCCACTATGAATCATAGTATTTGAAACTCCTGCAACAAAATCTCCTACTCTCTCAGCTCAGCCTCGCCTCTATACTTAGCTCATACATATGGCTGCTGCAATAACAGCTGCAGTCTCCTGCCCCATTTCAAAATCATCATCTCTTTCAGCCAGAAAGGCAATTGTTCCACCATCAGATAGAGTAAGCTTCAAGAAGGTGAGACAATTTCCAACTCTTTCCTTTGTTGCATATGTATTTTAATTCATTTTGATGATTTATGACATGGGCTAACTTTGATTGATTCCTTTTAGGTTGTTTATGCTAGAGAGTTGAGTAGGTTTGCTGTGAGAGCTCAAGTGATTGCCACTGAAGTTGAGGCTGAAGCTCCTCCTCCTCCACCTGCAGCTAAAGTTGAGAAGCACTCCAAGAAGAACGAAGAGGGCGTGGTTGTGAATAAATTCAAGCCCAAAAATCCTTACACTGGCAGATGCCTGCTCAATACTAGGATTACAGGAGATGACGCTCCTGGCGAGACATGGCATATGGTCTTCAGCACTGAGGGTAAGATCATTCAATCACCTCTTCGATTCCTTAACATCTCAAAGTATCATCTTGCTAACTATCTAAATCAAAACATGTGCCACGCGTACATATCGTAGGTGAAGTTCCTTACAGAGAAGGTCAATCCATTGGAGTAATACCTGATGGTGTAGATAAGAACGGAAAGCCACACAAACTGAGGCTATACTCTATCGCTAGCAGTGCTATCGGCGACTTTGGAGATTCAAAGACGGTAAGAACTCCAGATGATCACGTTACCTATCATTATAACTTATCACATTCCCATCCTTCAATTAGTAAACATCTCATCTCTTGAAAAATGCACTGTCATTTTGCAGGTGTCTTTGTGCGTTAAGCGTTTAGTGTACACAAATGAAATCGGGGAACTAGTTAAAGGAGTCTGCTCCAACTTCCTATGTAATAATGCAGAATTCCTTTTTGAAGTCAGCAAGCCATTGGATCCCCTATTTTACAATTCACTCCAAATTTACTGACTTTGTTTGAATTATAGGTGACTTGAAGCCCGGTTCCGAAGTGAAAATCACAGGCCCTGTTGGGAAGGAAATGCTGATGCCTAAAGATCCCAATGCTACTATTATTATGGTACTTTCTTTTGTCCCCATTGCGCTGTTTTTTGCCATATGAGGATTTGAAGATGCATATATTGATATGACATCATGAAATGTAGCTTGGAACTGGAACTGGTGTCGCTCCTTTTCGCTCTTTCTTGTGGAAAATGTTCTTTGAGAAACATGAAGACTATCAGGTGCTTTTCCCGAACCCCCAAAAAAGTAATTTTTTTACAAGATTCTCAGGCATCATTAGACTAATAATCAGGGATACTGTGCAGTTCAATGGCTTGGCATGGCTCTTCTTGGGGGTCCCGACGAGCAGCTCATTGCTTTACAAAGAGGTGAGCTAAGAAACTAAGATTATATTCACATTTTGTCCAGCTTCATTTGAAAGTCTGAATTAATCTGTTAATGTTGCGGTTGGCTCAGGAATTCGAGAAAATGAAAGAGAAAAATCCTGAAAAGTTCAGACTGGACTTTGCGGTGAGCAGAGAGCAAACAAATGAGAAGGGTGAGAAAATGTACATCCAAACACGAATGGCTGAATATGCAGAAGAGCTATGGGAGTTGCTAAAAAAGGATAAAACGTTCGTGTACATGTGCGGGCTAAAAGGAATGGAGAAGGGAATCGATGACATTATGATCTCATTGGCAGCTAAAGATGGTAATAAGAAATAAAAACTCTCATATTTTTCGTGTACTATTTACTGCTTTGCAGTCATGTGATGGTGTTCAACTTGTGCTTACATCATTTTCAGGCATAGATTGGATAGAGTACAGAAAAGGTCTAAAGAAGGCGGAGCAATGGAATGTTGAAGTCTACTGATCATTTTTTTTCTTCTTTTTTTTTGGGGGTTGTCGAATTTCCATTACGAGGCCCTTGGTTTAGAATCAAGCTTGATTTATACATGAAATATATAATTGTATGCGCAGGCATATGTCTTATTAGATGTTGCATTTCAGTTTTCCGCTACAAAATCATCCATGTGTTTTTTGACTGTCTTTTTCCGCCCTTAAGCATGTAGCGTATTTTTTTTTTGTAAAAAAGAAGAAGATGAAGGAAGTTCAGCTTTATGTCTCATCTGAGCTAGTGAAGAGTCTTGTACTGCATATATGCATCTTGATGAGAGAAAGATGGAGGCATGTGGCGATGCTGGTTATAGCATCCTTCCTTATGCGCAATCTGCTTCTCAAAGCAAAACCTCAAAAAACAATTAACTGATGCTTCAGCCGTAAAAGCTGCATCATTATGCCGTGTAGTGGACATGAAAAGAATAATCATCATCTTGGTCTACAGGATTTTTGGCTTCTTGAACATTTGCATAGTTAACACTGCATTGATAAATTGGCAGTTTGGCACATGAATGAGCTTTACAAGGTATGAATACGATCATAGTACAACATGAGGTATGCCGACTAACAATACAAGTCAGAAAACTGGGCAGCCCTTCACTACAATACCAGGTGCCGTTGGACAAGAGGCCAGAGGGCATCCATCTGGGCTACTTCCCCACCATTCCAGGCTCACATGAGACATTCCCAAGCACAAATATAGTGCCACGCCCATGAAGGCCAGTCCTGCATCAAGTGCACCAGAGAGCACATAGTTGTGCCGACCCCACCAATTGCGGTAGTACCGGTACACGACGTAGCCAGACAAAAATCCTATTATGATCCAGCTTGTGTAATTGACAGCCGTGGCTGGTGGCATGTTGATGGTTGCACCGAGGAGCACGGGCATGTTAATGAGCTTGATCCACTGTTTATCAGGGTAAGCTCTATGTGCAAGCCAGACTAGTAAAGGAGACAATACCCCAAGTAAGAAAAACCAGTTAATGGATGAATAGTATCCTAAATCTCCAAATATCCTCCGAGGCCCTATCAATCCCCATATGACAGAGGCATCGTAAAAGACATGATCACCAGGGCACGTCCATGGGCTGCCAGCGGGTAGGACTAATCGATCACATATGTCTGGAACAGTGTCCATCAGCCACCAAGCTGTAGTTAGATGCGCCAAAGCTGATACAACGGTCCCAACCACCTGATCACGTGGGCGAACGACAAGACTAGCCATATATTAATATCTTACGATGCAATAGGTTGTTGTTTCCCTTCTGAGATAAAACACTGGAAAACTTACAGACACTAACCTGCGCCATAAACATTGATCGCGGAGGAATTTTCATGTAATGCCCAAGCTTGAAATCTTGCAAGAAGGTAATACCTTGTTTCATACTTATATAACCATAAACTTTGAAGCAGATGTTGGCAACTGGGTAACCTGGATAGATATAACCAATGATGTACTCCGTCATCACATTCAGACTTAGCATCTGTTTTAGAAAATAAGAAGTCCCATATTATGACACTATCTATTTGTTAACACCGTAGGGGGGAAAGACTCGAGTAACACTAAATAATTTTGTAACTCAATTATCCACGTCAGTAGTTGAGCTAATGATATTACCTGATTAGTAGTGGCAGCAATGACTCCCACGGGGAGTGTGAACGTAAATGCAACAGCACATGCTAAGAAAACTCCCCACCATGGTAACTGGAGCTGATCATTATAATATTGGCATGTAAATAGGGTGGCTGCAACACTTAATATAAGAATGCACACAAACCACCATTCGGGAACTTGTTTATATCTTCTCATAAGCTTTGTGTGCACATCCATATGCTTCTTCTGAAAGGCAGACTTGCTTAGACTCCATATGTCTCTGTACCAAACAGAACCATATCACCACACAAAGTACTTCGATCTGAACACATTTAAGTATTTAAATATGACGCTTAAACAATAGACTTAGCATTCCTCGCAAGATATTACCTTCCATGGAAGAGGACAACATGTACAATAGTGGCAGTGAGGCAGGCAAACCCAATGCCGTAATAAATCGAAAAGAATGTGCTCATATACAAAGGCCCCTCCTTCTCATATGCCTCCAAATCTATGTGAAATTTTTCGTCAACAATGGCTGTAATATTGTACTTTTGCCCAGTAGAGGTAAATAGCCCATCAGAAAAGATAGGGAAATTCTGTGCTTTGTAGACATTTAGCCAATAAGCTATTGGGGTGATCACATATACAACAATGGTGAACCCTACTGCAATATTAGCAGTCGCAAACCATGGACTGGCAAGAGGACTGCCAAGGTAGGATGATATGCTAGACCAATCAAATCCAATGGCTCCAATTCCTAGTCCGTGGAGTCCTGAGCCAAGTTGTTGAGCTAAAACTGATTTTGGATATATCCAACAAATCCAGGAGAGAGATGTCAACATCGGGAAGAGGTAGCCAGGAAATACGTAGTAAGTGAGGCTGCATATAAAGGCAATGAGAAAGAACTGATTTCTTGTTAATCCCCCCTTTGGCCTTTTCTCTCTCTCATGTAATGCCCTGTGATTCAACCATATTAAAAATGATGCAAAAACAGAAGAACATGTTATACGGGCCAATTTAATTTGTTTAAATGAAAACGTGATAGTTTCATATACAGACAGTTATTTGTGTAACTATAAAGAGTCAGTTATATCATTTTACACGTCTAGGGAACGCTTCCAGTTAGCTAGAAATATAGAGTACTTTCAGTTCCATTTTAAGTTTATTTGGAGTCCATCATCGCAAATTAACATGGAAATTCAATACACAAAAGGCATAACCACCCGTGGTGTCAGATCAACAAATTAGGGTGAGGCGAATAGATTTCCCTATCACTCTTACGGCCATCAAAGATAGTCTGAAGTAACAGGCTATCAAACCCATCTGTTGATGCTATTACTATTTTGACATTATACAATTGAAAGGCAACGAAACAAGCTGACCATGAGTGTTCCTCTAATGGGTCTTAGTTGATTTCCACGTTAGAAAAGTAAGCACATTATAAGTTGTCATATTAAAACCATACTAAACAATAAATAACTTCAAGATCAGAATCATCTTCGCATGACAGGAGGGTTGGCAATAACTTAAGGTACCAAACATAGCAGAAGGTGCTCTTAACTCAATATAGACAAAAACAATGACCAATGCTGGATCTTAATTGAGAAGTTGACAAAATGTACAGATTGGCTAAGAAGTTGACAAAATGGTAGATGATTAACCTAATTGCAAAGCAGGGAGTAATGGTACCTGAATAGCGAGACTTGAACAAGATTCTGAGGCCACCACATGGCGGCCGGCTCAACCAAATACTTTCTGAATATGCCAGCCCAGCCAAAACCCAAAACCTGAGTGGTCAAAACCACCAGCAGCGCCACCAAAAAAGTCATACTCCGCTTGTAAAATATCTTCACAGCACTCACAATATGAATCGCATAAACATTCGAAGCACCAGAGTTAGCAAAAATAGTAATCAATACATGCTCCTTCACATTAAACGGACCAGGATTCAGCGAGAACTCGAACATCCTCCCTTTGAAAAACACACGATCCGTAATCGCTGACGCCATCAAATGCCCCAGTGGCACCACAGCGATCTGCGCCGAGATTGATGTTATCGACAACGGCTCCCGTCGGTACCAGAAGAACTGGTTGAGGAACGAGAGGACTACGCAAGCTAAGGTTCCGAGAATCCATGTCCGAAAGGTTACGCACGGAAGAGTAAAGTCGTCGGTAGTCGGTACAGTCAACGCGACTTGCTCGATCGGCGAATTCTCCGACGAATCCCCAGCCAACGCCGAGCTGGACGAGTCATAGTTGCCGACTTCACAACGACAAAAATAGCATCAGCGTCAGTCAGCTGATTAGTCAAACATTCAGCCGAATCAAAATCGAAATTTTGAAGATGATCGGAAGTCTTACTGAGGAGTGCAGCTGAGATTCCATCGTCGTCGACAGCCACCATTTTTGCCGATAAGTCAGTAGCGGTAAGAAATATCTGAACCTTTGAAGAGGCCTGCCTGATGGGCCCGCCCAATATATTAATTTGATGACGTGGCGGATTATATTCCGTAGAATTCTGAGGTATGAACGGTTGGATTGGTAGCAAACGGATGATAAGAGTGATATGGATCGTGAGAGTTTGAGGTCAGCGCTGACGTGGATAATGACTTTTTACTATTACTCAGATCGCAAGAAACTGTATCTTACTTTGTTTATGGGGTATATTCATTATTTCAGACAAAAATACATTTGGCATTTGGCTGCGGATTTTTGTTGTTTTTATTTTCTTTTTTGGCATTTGATTTATTTTCAATAGTGGTAGAACTAATGTCACCATCACGATCACGATTTTTTTTTTTTGATATGGGATCACAAGTATTTTTTTTTTTGATACAGGATCACAAGTATTTATAGACCAATAAAATATGACCAACTCACCTACTCAATTTTATAAACTGATCATAACGACGACGCCGTTTTGGTTAGTTTATAAAATGTCAACCACCAATGAATTTCAGGCACTTCAACAATGCCTTCCAGTGAAGCTCCCACCCATACAACTTTAAATTTACTATCAATAGTTCAACACCAACTAGTCTTCAATGTCACGCACCCAAAATCATTTGTTGAAATACACTTGGATTGAGTTCCACACCCACCAGAAAATGGAACAGCTCTCACTCTCTGTCTCAACATCTTCAAAATCTTCCATGGTTTCTCAAAACAAGTATTGCTTTTCTTGTATTCTTTATACTACTTTTAACTTATAAGCACCTACAGAGTCTTGATTGAAGTATACAACTTTTTTTAATGGGTGCTTACTGTTTTTGTGGTGTGTTGTTTGCTTGTGGAGTTTTGGTTTAGTCATCCATTGTACTTGGGGTTGTGCAGCTCAGGCGCAGGGGACTTAGAGATCACGGTCGATGTGTTTGTTGCGAAGGATCTGGTCATCAATTCAGGGTACCGTTATATAGATGTCAGGTATAAATAAATAAGCAACAATTTCATCATTGAGCTTTTTGTCGGTGATTTTAGACTGTAGTTGTTGGGTAGGACTTTTCTAGTGGTAACATTCGGTGATCATGGTTTTGAAATTGTTAAGTACAGGACGACGGAAGAGTTTGAGAAGGGACATGTTGCTGTAGAGAAGGTCGTGAACATTCCATACATGTTCGTTAACCCTGAAGGTCATTTGTTCATTCATTCTTTAGTGTCTGGAATTTTTAGTTCCTCTCGGATAGCCAATTTTTTGCTTCTGCAAATTTTTCATGGTAGATGGAAAAAGTAAATGACAGGAGATAATTTAACCCCAGTAAACTACAGTGTTCTATAGTTTTCTTTGTTAGTTTTTTTTTACGGAGATAGCTTTTGGTGTTTTAACAAATATGTGTGTGTGGTATTGGGACCCAAAAAAAACTAGATGCCAGATGGGAAAGAATGCGATCCGTCTAATAATAATAACAAATGATACAGTTGGGATCATTCTGAGATATATGATTGTGCAGGAAGCAGGGTGAAAAATCCTGAATTTGTAGAGCAGGTTTCATCTCTTTTCAAAAAAGAAGATCACATAGTTGTGGTAAGTTCAGTAATAAATGATTTACTTATTACATTTAAACTCGTTGGGCAGTCAAGTGAGTTTTTTTTCCCCACTTTTTTAAGGGCTGTCAGAGTGGAGTGAGATCCTTGTATGCCACTGAGGATCTCCATGGAACCGTAAGTAGATCAATTTATCATTACTCTCTTATGCTTTTTGGTTTTTTATATAAGTTTAAGACAGTGTCCTAAACAGAAAACTTAAATTTTGTGTGTGTAGGGATTTAAGGATGTGAAGAACATGGGTGGAGGGTACCTTGCTTGGGTGGAGAATGCACTTGCTGTCAAGAAACATTGAGACAAAGCCAAGGCTGACGAGCTTTAGATGATTGCAAAATTTAAGTGATTTCTTCAAAACAAATCAATCTAATTCTAATAAAATATGAATGCAGTGCATCATCTTGATTTAACATTTCAGTAATTTCAGTAATGCGCTGATGAATGTAATGTTGAACTAGCCTTGTAAGAAATTAAGCTGAAAAAAATTATCTAGATTAGTATGTTATTGATCAAATCATGAAAAAATATCACTTGATTTTGAGAAATAATTAAAAATAATGAAAATAATTCAAGTAATCAATCTTCCCTCTTTCTGTTCTGCTCCCTCATCCTACTTCCCCATGATCCCGGTTTCCTCCCCGTTCGACATCCATTCATTTTTCTCAATACAGAGAGCTGATCTTGCCATAGGTTCCGCGAAAAGACATTTCCAATCATACTGACAGTTGAATTATTATTACCCAGACCCAACTCAAAATCATACTCGCTACGCAATGTTGGATCAGACAGGATCCTATAAGCCTCGTGTAGTAAAACAAACATTCTCGTTGATTCCTCCTTCTTAGATGGATCCTGGCACACGTCGGGGTGATATCTCAAAGCCATGGCTCGATAAGCTCTCTTGATTTCCTCAGCCCCTGTACTCTCAGGACTACTAATCGAAAGCACGCCATAGAAGTTCCTCTTGGTTGTTGCGTTGGAAGCTCTGCATGAAATGGTTGCAACGCGTCGTTGGGGTTTCCAGGATGAGGCAGAAACCGAAACCAACAGTGTTGTGGTCTTGATATTTGTTGAGCTAAGTGCAAAATCATTCATTTTGTTTTAGGTATAAAATGGAAGGCTTTGAGCATACATATAATATAGCAGAAGATGGAGAATGTCTGTGGGCGAAACTTGGTTTGTGGACCGGAGATTTCCAATAATATTTTATGAGTTGATCGGAAAATGCGAGGAAATGGTTGAATGGAGACGCAACAGAGAGTTTGCTGTTTAATGGAACTAAATGGGAAGGATGACGGCAAGAAAGACCAACGTGAATTCCAACGTTGGGAAATTGATAAAGAAAATTCTTATTGTCACGTATTACCATTTAATACTTGATTCACATCAGATGGAATTAACAATAATTCGGAACTGGAGATCAGGTGTGATCAGATTGAGGGCGTAAATATGCGCAATTTAGGACTTGGGATTTGAAAATGATCATTTGTTAGTCAACATTCAACAAATGTAGTGTATGTTATCAATGTTAAGAATCAACATGTGCCCTTTACTTGATTATCAAGTCAATTGACTGATGAGACCAAAGAGCCCTGTTCCTGGTCAAATGCATCATCCCTGGACACTGCTTTTGTAAATTAAAAAAAAGTTTAATCAGACACGAAGACATTGAAAGGATGATGATGACCAGAAATTCTAAAGAAGAGGTCCTATACGAATTGCTCAAAACAATTAACAACACAATGCAATAGCTCATCCTTATTTCTTTTTCTATTCAGAAAATCGAGCTGTATCAGGCCTGTTTGTAGGTATGCCCTAAGCATTGAAATTTGAAACAGCGGGGCATTTGGAAATGACAGAGATAAACAACATTTTACTATTTGACATGTAATGAGCCATCTCACAACGACGCAAAAGTTGGCAATAAGAAGATGGAGAGACTTATCCAACTTAGCTCCAGCATGTTAGGAACAATCGTCAAGAAGGATCAGGAGGACTCTGACGTCTTGGCTACCCTAGCAACCTGTGAGACATAGGGTTTCAGCTGCACAAATATAATAAATGTCATTAGCTATAGAGGTTTAATCCATCGCATTCAAGTATTGCACAAATTATATTTATGTTTCCAAATGAATAGCTAAACTAAACAGTCAGCAAATAAAATAAACCAAATACAGAATTTTTTCGAATCCTCAAAGATTTTTGCAGCAATCACTAAGACATGAAGTCATTTATACTTTATCGAAAAAGCAAAGACTAATCAGTACAAATGCATGATTCAATATGTAAAGGTGCAAGCATCTAATTAGCCGAATGCTGAGCGGGGTTCATGCAATAGACTAGTAAGATACTTGGGAAAAAGCCTGCATTTTGCATGACCAAGTCAAATGCACTGCTGCAACAAATTTCTTAACATGCAGAAGAACTTGCACGACAAAAATGCTAACATTAAAGGCTATTTTGAAGTCGTACGTGACATGTTACATAGCGAATAAACTAAGTAATTTATTTATTTTTAGCAGAAAAGTCAGACCTATATTGGCAGTCACTGATAATACACAAAATCATGAACAATAAAATCTGACATTCTGTCATACCTTGAGGTCAGTTAGATCTGGGACTACATAGTTTGGAAGTTTTTCAGGTTCCACAACATAGCCACCTAAATCAAAGTATGAGGCATCAAAACAAGTCAAAAGGCAGCCGACTATTATTTTTGTTGAGGTACAATATGTCAGTAACAGATATCATAAATCAATAGCTCAAAAGCAAGATAAATCACAAAAAAGAAAAAAAAAAAAAGAAGAAGCGAAAATCTGTTTCTAATGCGAGAGGTCAGCAATACTCAATGTCAGCTGGACATTGCAATCGGTCATGTCAAGATAATTAATGGACTGAAAAGCATAATCACAAAAACCATAGTGTAATACGGAGTATATATATACAGCTGCCGACCTCACCGAAACAGTCAAACTAGTTCTACAAAAATCATGGAAATAACAATTTTCAAGTAAAGAAAGTACCCTTGCGAGTATGAAATCCGATAGGCTTGCAGTTTTTCCCTTTGTAGTAATTCCGTGGCGCCCTCTTGGAAGAGAGAATGTCAAGAGATGAAGTCCTCTTCCTTCTCCACGCTCTCCCCAATCCCAATATTAAACCTAGCGCCATACTTATCCTTGCTCAATTACTGCGTTAAACACATCAAGATAACAAAATTACTTCCCCCAAAATCCAACAGCCATAAATTCCAAATCACAAAAATAACCCTAATCAGCAACTCATATCCTACACATGAATCCGTAACCATAATTCAACATTTTCAATCGAGTTTCATAGACATAAATCAGAAGAATGAAAACAAGGCTGAATTTACTCACTCCTCCTGTCCGACCGCCTTCAGCTGAGAATGCAAGACGACATACATACAGAGAGTTTCATTCGTTTATGTCAAAAAAGTATATCATCTATTGCTCCTCCGAGTTTATATTAATTACAACTAGAGTCCCTAAATTTCCATTTTGTTTCGATTTGATCCCTGCTTTTGTTGAGTTGGGCCAGTTGCAGTTGCAGTGCAAAAAGTATATCATATATTGCTCCTCTGCGTTTATATCAATTACAATTAGAATCCCTTAAATTTTCCATTTTGTTTCGATTTGCTCCCTTCTTTTGTTGGCCCAGTTATATAAAAATAGAGACGAGAGTAGTAGTAGTAGAAAGGAAAAAGCGAAGCAGTAACAATGGCGAGATACGATCGCGCGATCACAGTGTTCTCGCCGGACGGCCATCTGTTTCAGGTCGAGTACGCTCTCGAGGCCGTCAGGAAAGGAAACGCCGTCGTCGGCGTGAGAGGAACCGACACCGTCGTTCTTGGCGTGGAGAAGAAGTCAGTCGCCAAGCTGCAGGATTCAAGGTTATTTCTGGTCTTCATTTTCATGATTATGTACGGTTACATTTTTTTGGTTTGTTTAGTGAGTTGAAATATGAGTTAGGGTTTAGGATCTGCCTTTGGTGTGTCATGCGTGAGATTTTATAGTTTGAATTTGTTGAGGGTTTTAACTTAATTTGATTCCCTGTACTGCGTGTTTGTCAGTTTATATTCATCATTTTAAGGTAGCAATTCTGAATGGATCCATTTCTTTGGAATCTGGATTACCTTTTTCATGTCTGGGGAGTTTGAATTTAGAAGTTTCTAATCGTGAGCTTATATCAAAGACTTATTTAAGCAGTAAATTGCTTTATTCTTTTCTCTACATGCTTAATCGAAAATGACTATGCCCGTAAGCAAACTACTGTATTAAGGTCGGATGGTTGTGCTTCCGAGATATGGCCAGCTGAAAATGCTGAATGAATATTTTTGGTTGTCACGGAGTCAGAATGCAATTATTTTTTTCCTCATTAGGCTGACACTGAAGTCTGAATAGGTAGTATAACTGCTGTTTCATTTGAAGCCAGTGAGTGTAGCATAGATGCACATGTCAAAGAAACTTGATTATGGGATGGGATATGCTTGCTGTCTTGTTCATCTTACAAAATCAAGAATAGTCAGTGATGTTGTCAGCTATTTCACATTAAAAGGTAGTTTAATGTTAATGTCTTCTATTTGCAGAAGCGCGAAAAAAATTGTGAACCTCGACGACCACATTGCACTTGCCTGTGCTGGGCTCAAGGCAGATGCACGTGTTCTGATTAATAAGGCCCGAATAGAATGTCAGAGCCATAGGTTGACTGTTGAGGATCCAGTCACTGTTGAATATATAACTCGATATATTGCGGGACTGCAGCAAAAGTACACACAAAGTGGTGGCGTGAGGCCATTTGGTCTATCGACTTTAATCGTTGGCTTTGATCCATATACAAATGTTCCCTCGCTGTACCAGACAGACCCTTCAGGGACATTTTCAGCATGGAAAGCTAATGCTACAGGACGAAATTCAAACTCGATTAGAGAGTTCCTTGAGAAAAATTACAAGGAGACTTCTGGGCAAGAAACAGTGAAGCTTGCTATACGTGCATTGCTTGAAGTAAGTTTGCCTCTGTTTTTTTGCCAAAAGAAGTTTTCAAATGGCACTCAGTGAATACATTTTCTTCTACATTTTGTTCACGAATAAAGATTTCTGAAAACCTTACAAAAGGCAAACATAATCTGAGTTGTGAACTGATAATGAATGTATAGAAGTAAATGATGCTTGGGCTAGATGGAAAATTTTCTTTTGTGATACTATGTAATCTTAAAAGAGTGTCTCATTAAATTTACTAAAGAAGAAAATACCAACAAGTCGGTTGGGTAAGTATAATATATTGTTCTGCTTAAGATTCATTTGAGAAGTTAGGCATTGAAGTTTTCATATTTAAGGAACCACTTTGTACGTAGCTGCATTGTTATATATATAGTTGTTCATGACATCAATTTTCGTAGTGATTTATGTGGGGGCTGTTTGTTCATGGAAACATGTCTTGACCTGTAGGTGGTTGAAAGTGGAGGTAAGAACATAGAAGTTGCAGTTATGAGTAAGGAGCATGGTCTGCGGCAAATGGAGGAGGCTGAAATAGATGCACTTGTTGCAGAAATTGAAGCTGAGAAGGCAGCTGCTGATGCTGCAAAGAAGGGCCCTCCCAAAGACAAGTGATTTCATTTTAGTTTGCATGAACGTTCATTGGTTGTATGATCAGTGGATTGTATGAGATGTTGCTACAGTGTTTTTGGACCTTTTCATTTCTTTCTTTTTATCCCATAAACTTTCGGTTTGCATGATTAATTACTTCATACTTGATGCGACCCTCGATTGGTAGTGCTATCTGCTATGCATGAATTATTTCATTCCATTATTATCCTTTCCCCAAATAACCTGTACTTTACATTTGTGATAAGTATCTAAAAAGTAGATATGATAATAATAATAATAATAATAATAATAATATATTTACTACTCCTTACTTTACCTGTTACATTAGGACTGGTTTAAGATGCCACGTCTTTGTGTTTGTCTTGTCAGTGAATACACTTGTCTTTGTCTACCTACACATTGGTTATTGGTAAGAGATGTATTTAATTTGACTGTGTTTCACCTGCTGCAAAATCTCAACAACAATTCTAATTTTTCTTTTTATTATAAAGTTCATGCTTGCAAATTTGTAAAACATTCGAATTCGATAATTTAAATTCGTTTTCAGTGTTTTTTTATTGTGGGTTTATATCGAATAGTATTGGGTTTTGTGGGTATTTTTGGCCCATGAGAAAGAGCCCAACACCTAAACACATATATTTCTAGGTCGTTTTTCAAGCACATGATTTGAACTTTATCTTGATTCACGTTGAATCACTGTCTATCTTGTCACCTCTAACCCACGAGACACACCTCCAGGAAATAGAAAAACATGCGGGAAGAATGGAGGAAGATGTTGATAGCATATGTGGAACTAAAAAAAACTCACACAAAATGTGACAGAAAAATGATATGAGTGGGACTAGGCCACACAAATTAAAAATATGTTACTATTGCGTAGTGACACTCTGACCCGTGACCTTTTTTTTTTTTGATATAAAAGCTGTGAATAACAAGACAACGGCGAACCGAGGTCTTAAAGCTGGGACAAGTTAACCAGCTGGGAACATTACAGACAAAACAAATTAAAACGTGAATAAACGGGAGTATGCGGCTCCACTTCGCCGAGGCATAGCACATCATCCCGTCATTCACAGCTTGAAAAAAACAGGATCCCAACGGTAAGCATTTACGTTACGCCCTCCTGCCAAAACGACCAGTTTTACCCGGCCTACACTAAAAACCCGATTTAAGCTAACCGGTCCACAAGGACCCGCCACCTAGTCAACCGGCGAGTCCGGCCAATTCTGCACATCTCCGTCAGTCTGCCAGACGCACCGACTGAAGCCCCACAGCTCAACCTGAACCGCTGCCGACTAGCCCTTATTCACACACATATATATATATATATATATAGAAAATCAAAAAACCTATTTACAGGCCCCCCTTTGTTAGTGATTTTAAGGTTTTCATGCGACCGCATGAGAATATCATGCGACCGCATGAGATTCTCATGCCTCGGGTTGGGTCATGCGACCGCTCATGCAAACGCATGAGATTTCTATGCGACTGCTCAAGGTCATGCGACCGCATGAAATAATTCATGCGACCGCATGAAATAAGGCAAAAGATGCAACGTTTCATGGAGCATGCGAACGCATGCCATGGAGCATGCGAACGCATGAATGCAACAGATGTGCCTGTTGAGTCTATAGACGCATCTACTGTTCATACCCGAATGTTTCTCTATAAATTGAGATTGTTTTCTCAATCATGGGACACGAGAAAGATTGCTGTGCAATTGATAGAAACAATTATCCTCTTCTCTTGATTACAAAACACTCAAACCCTAAGTTTTCTTTGTTCTATTGCCGAAGAACAAAGTGTTAATCTCTTTTGGATTTAATCCCATATTCGAATTTCCTGTAACCCCAGGCACAGTGTAAGGGTGGAAATATTGAATTCGGACAGCGAATTTACGTGGTCCAATTAGCTATCCAAGGTACTATTTCATCACACAAGAAGATAGCACTACAAGACGACAATCTTGCCACCATCGAAGACCCTAACCGAGACTTGTTGCTGCGAATTTCAAGGAAGAAGACGACCCAGCAACTACAAACGAATTCAATATGTTCCTATGGATGGCGAGCATGAGATAAGATGGAAAATTTGAAGGAATGAAATTTTCAGAATTGTCAAAGTATTGCTGTAAGTTGGGGAAGGCGAAGTTGAAGAAGAGCGAATTCCAGAAATATACAGTGAAGAAAAATTGGGGTCTGCGGAGGCTAAGCCCCTTAGAGAAACGGCGGATGGAGACATTAAAAAGGGTTTTAATTCATTTAAATTTTATTTTGAACAATTTACTTGGTTATCTTTGTTATGTGATGCAGAAAAGCGGCAGATCGAAATCATAACATCTCAGATGCGGCGCGAAGACCACCGACAGTAGACTGCGAAGCGGAAATCCGAAACAGCGCCAATGATGTCGGGGATTATAACGCTGCGAATTGGGCTTTGGGAATTTTCGGATTTGCATCAGTGCATATTGATTACGCAATTTTGGGCAAAATTGCAGATAAATAGAAATCAGGATTCTATGTTTCAGCGGCTAAGTAGATGAAACAGTGTCTTGGGACATCATGATTCACTCAGAAAAGCAAATGATGGATTTGGATTCATTGGACAAAAATATAACTGCCATGTTTCAAATTGGGATGAATTCCCATGTTGGGTTACGACTGAATGAAGTGAATCAGTCTGGGCGCATTGTTTTAGTTCTAATCTTGTTGGTACTATTTATTTAATTGAATTTATTCAATTGGTTCTTAATGGCTTTGATACCAAGTGCAAGAAAGAACTTGATGCTGGAGCAATTATTGAATGAATAGAAACGAGACTGACCGATTCAAACTTGTTTGGGCCCCATTCAAACTGATTGGAAATAGATGATGAAAATTGGGGAGGATTCCAATGAACGGAGACACAGAAGAATAAGTGTTATCTTGTTTTACTTTGTCTTGTGTACTTCAATATGCATTTTCTGTAATCTTTGTGTTTAGGCTTCGCTGCGGAAGGTGGAAGATATATGAAGCAATGGAAGCCGAAAACGAGCAACTCTTAGAGCTTTTGGAAGGGAACGGGTGTCACAAAAGACTAGCTTTTGCTGGAGCACAAAAGGGTTATCTGTTTTCAATTAAAATTAAGTTGACTAATTTAATTATTTAACTTGGTTTTGTGTAGCAGAATCTCTGAATAATATATCAGGTGGATGTTGAGCGATGGTTGGGAATGAAATGGTTTTGATTCAGATGATTAATTCAAAGAGGCGGCTAATGGAATAAAAGTTGGATGCTGACATGATTTGTTTATTAAATCATTTGACAGCTTGTAAAGCCTTAGTTTGGTTGCTATTAAAATCCAAGTCGGATGTTGGTCAACGAGATGAACTCACTTTGTCTCTTTGAAATTGGTTAACTCTGATTCGGTGGAGGAATCTAACTGGACGAAACAATGCATATAGAATGTTGAGTGCCCTGGATTTATTCAAAGAGCTTGTCATGCTTTTGGTTATGTAGATTAATTCATCAAAGATGAATTAGACAGCCGATGTCATGATAATAGTCAAAGTGGAAAACCTAAGTTATTTGGGTCAACTTTGAACAGATCGGTTTGGGATGATTTATAATCAAAGGAGGAGCATGAACATCGAATATGCAAGTAAAAGTGATGGTGCCACCGTTGTTGATGATGAATCAAAGATATGAAAGACAAAGATGGATTACCGAGGCGATTTTCTATGATTGTCGTTAAGTGGATCCACTTCAGGCTAATTGAACTAATATATTCTGGTTCAATAAGGTACGTTTCTAATTTCATTGAATTTTAATATTTACTGCATTCAATTAACTATGGTTGATTTTAATTGGGATTGATTCTAGTTAAAATTGATTTTGATATTTTGATATATTATATGAGTATATGATTAGTTAGACCTTGATGATGCGTATGATTTTGAAGCATGTGATTTTTATGAATTTGACAGTGATTTTCATTAGATAAATTTTATGCTATGCTATTCTAGTCCATGAGTATGTATGTTTTTCACGAAAATGTAACTTGATGAGTGAAGTTCATGATTGCTTATTATCGCTGAATTCATAGTTATTTCTGTTTCTTAAGAGAAATTTGAGTGAAAGCATTACGTGCATGAAAATATCACTTTAGCCATATTTATGCATCTGCTCTTAGGTTGCACTTATAGTTTGTCTTGATTCATTTAAACATGTATATGTTTATTTCAATAAGTATTGAATCGAGTTATGCAATGCTGCTATTTTATGATTATGTTTTTGCTCTATGATGATATTACAATCATACTCGTTAAAGGCCTCAATCAAACTGATTTGAAAAATATGAGAACACGTTTCTCATATGAAGTTAAAGTTTCCAAGGAAAAAGTTAATTTAGACTGGAAATAAGTTTGACTGTTAATATTGAAGATTTATTTCCTTATGTGAAAAATCTGATATTATGAGTGGAGGCACACTTTAGGATAATATCTTGTTGTGTATGTGTTATGAATTATAATATATATGTGTGTTGATGGTTTCGGCCAGAATATAATCAAAAGAAATTTTGATATGTAACTCCGGTAAGTATACTTGTAAGTTTATCGGGTCGATAAACTTGATTGGTGGAGTTTGTGGTTCAAATATCACTAGGTTAGTGATTATTTGAGTTTCTGGATTTGAAATATTCACTAAGGGTTCATATTAGTGAAGAACACCTTAAGATAGGTATTGGATGATTACTATACTGAAAAGGGTGTTGTTTAACATGTCGGAAAACTGTGTATTTAAATCAAATACAAGTTTTGATATGGAATTCTGATTGTGATTCTCCATGTGTGACTTACATGTTGAATCTAGAATAACACATATATTTGTATAGTTCTTGTATTCACGTGTTACTTGGTGCATGCTTGCATATCATGGTTTGTTGATTGCATAAGTAACATTTGGTGCAAATTTCAAAGGTTGAATTTTGAAATAAGAACACTTTGATATTCAAGTTGCAAACTTGGAATATGTATTCTTCTCTTAGTTATTTCAAGTTTTATAGTAGAATTTATAAGAGTGGAACTCTTGATAAATTTGGGACTTATAAGAGTGATTTTGAAAGTTGAAAGAGAACGTTAATGAAAGTGTTGATTTATATTATGATATATGCTAGACCTGACATCGCACTTGCGGTGGGTAAGCTTAGTCGATATACTAGTAACCCTAGTATGTAACATTGACAAGCGGCTCATAGGGTATTTAGGTACCTTAAGAGAACAATGAATTTTGGTCTTGCATGTTCTTAATTTCCTTCGGTCATAAGAATGATTTTCTGATGCACGTTAGATTTAAATGAGGAAGGATATCTCTATACAAGTAGAAGGGTAATTTTACTTGGGGAAGATCATTTAATGGGAATCTAAGAAATAAACTTGCATCATAAGTTTAACAATGAAATATGAGTTTGTTGCTCTAGTCGGTGCTTCAAAAGAAGAGGGATGATTAGAGAACATGATATATGAAATTTCATTGGGGGAAAGACCGATATCACCAATATCGATACATTGTGACAGCGCTGATACATTGGCTAAAGGATTTGGCCATGTATACAATGTGGTCTAGACACTTAGGTGTTAGACATAGTGCAGTAAGTGAGCTCATTATGCATGTGGTGATGTCTATGAAGTTTGTTAGGTTTTAACAAAAAGTAAGCTAATCACTTGACGAAGGATTAGCTAGAGACTTATTTTCCGAGTCGATAAAGGGGATGGGACAAAACCCATATAATCGTCTAGTCGTGGGACACCCAATTCACATCTAACTAGCGTTAGAGCTGAATTCAATGCGGAAAGCCCATTCCTAGAAGATTGATGAACACAAATATGCATCCCCAAGTATGTGTTCAGTACCTACAAAGGTTTAGGCTGAAGATGAACTCTTCTTAATAGATTCTTTGAAAAAGTGCTAGGTGTAGGAGCACAATCGGGCGGTGTGACCCATTAAAGAATTTACCTATATAAACGTAAAGTTTCTGGTCGCTTTATGAGATATCGGGTTTAATCTCAATACGTTTATGAATGGATAGGGACTCAAGGACCATTAAGAGTCAAGTTAACTTAACGGTTTGTGAAGTAATACATGCGTGTGTCGCCGTCAAGTACCCAAATGAATTGATTGGTTCAATCCTTAGTGACACCATTTCAATTCGGGTATATTGTATGCGTGATTACACTATGCGGAAATTCAATCGTTTTCGACATTTCCGTTTATGCATGTTTTTACTTAAAAACAAGGTATTTTGTGATTCAAAAGAAAACCCAAAAATGGGGGAGGATTGTTAGTGATTTTCAGGTTTTCATGCGACCGCATGAGATTCTCATGCCTCGGGTTGGGTCATGCGACCGCTCATGCGAACGCATGAGATTTCTATGTGACTGCTCAAGGTCATGCGACCGCATGAAATAATTCATGCGACCGCATGAAATAAGGCAAAAGATGCAACGTTTCATGGAGCATGCGAACGCATGCCATGGAGCATGCGAACGCATGAATGCAACAGATGTACCTGTTGAGTCTATAGACGCATCTACTGTTCATACCCGAATGTTTCTCTATAAATTGAGATTGTTTTCTCAATCATGGGACACGAGAAAGATTGCTGTGCAATTGATAGAAACAATTATCCTCTTCTCTTGATTACAAAACACTCAAACCCTAAGTTTTCTTTGTTCTATTGCCGAAGAACAAAGTGTTAATCTCTTTTGGATTTAATCCCATATTCGAATTTCCTGTAACCCTAGGCACAGTGTAAGGGTGGAAATATTGAATTCGGACAGCGAATTTACGTGGTCCAATTAGCTATCCAAGGTACTATTTCATCACACAAGAAGATAGCACTACAAGACGACAATCTTGCCACCATCGAAGACCCTAACCGAGACTTGTTGCTGCGAATTTCAAGGAAGACGACGACCCATCAACTACACCCGGCCACCCACACACGAAAACCCAGCAACCCCACCCACCATATCCAAGCAGTCCACCGGCTCCACAACCCAAGCCAATTCACCCACCCACATGTTTGATGCATCAAATCTGGCGTCGAAGACAGCACAGCCAATCAGCAGCACCAAACCCAGATTCGAAAACCAAGACATCAGGAGGGAAATAGGGCTCTGGACCGGCAACCGACAGGAGGAAGGGGAAAAGTAGATCAAGTCGGGGTCGGAAGAAGGGAGGAAGGAGGAGAGGAACGCCGGCTGTAAAGGTTCCTGACCCGTGACCTTTGAAGTAACGCAAGAGTTCAAATTACTACTGTAGTATAAATTTGCCAAAAGGATTTTAAATCGAAAACCGACAAGAACCATTATATAAATCATAAATGTCGTCATCCTTGCATTTAGAAGTTTCTTCATCTTTCGGAAACCTTTCACATTCTCCCATCGCAGATCCTCTCCATATCCAGTTTCGTAGTCCGATTTCCGAGCGCGCGCCGACCTTCAATCTCGGTACGCTGCTTCATGCATTGCTGGATGCCGTGCGTTGCGGTTGAGACTATTTATTATTCGATCTCGCTTTCCACTTTTAAGTCGAAATGTTCAAGGATGGTGTTTTTGGAGAATCAGCCAGACACAGATGCCTCAGCTCAGGCTAGTTTTTCTCCCAACTTTAATTTCCTCATGTTTTTCAGGTATTTTTAAAAAAAAATAAAAATATGCTCTGGAAATGCTCTTCGATTTCAAATATGTGAGTGTCCATATGATATGTCTATATTTTAACTCTTTATCCTGATAGAAAGATGATTAATGAAATGCTTTAATTACTGGAGACAACAATATAATGTCCTTGTGTTAGAGTATGCTACAGGGGATTCGTTAAGTATATCATGTCGTGAAACAATCATTAGTGATGTTAAGATGCGCTGGTAAATCAAAAGTTTCACCGATGCCACTTTGGTGGAGAATGGTGATAGGAAAGAATCTGAGAGCATGTAATTTATCCCTTTGTGGACAATGTGATGAGTCAGTTTTTAATCACCCATATTTTTTTGGTCGTTGATGATTGCACAATGTTGAATAACAAAGTACCATTCGACTAGAAGAAACAGTTACATGTGGCAAGTGTTACTTCCTAACTTCAAAATTACAAGCACCAAACCCCCAACTCATAATTTGATAGGGGGAACATGGTGAATTCCATCTATTTAGATTCTGGTGCCAATAATAAAAATCAGATACGTACAAGTTTGGGTAGCCATAACAAACGTACTCTAACTAGCAAGGGATACTCTTCAAAACATTAGCCTCTCAAACCCTTTCGCAATGAAGTGCTACGTACACAACATTGGGCTTAATTTTTAAACTCATGGAGAAGTAAGGAGAAAGAAAGAACAAACATTCATAACTACAGTATGTAGGGAAGGTTCTTTCATTTCCTATTGAATAAACTTTTTGTTTTTGAAAGCTCCTATTTGTGTATTAAATGTTGATCCTAATAATTATTAAGGTTATATATGAAGTAGGAAATTATATGCTTAAAAGGGAAATGGGCCAGTCTGAAAACAGGTGTTAGCTGGCATACCTTTCGAATATGGCTTGCGCTTAAAGAATAATATGACGTTTTGTGCAGCCAGGTTTAGTTGTTGCATGTGTGCAAATTTCGTTAATTTCTACTAACAACATTATTTGGCCTTTTCACTATTTATATCTGACTTCAACATAAACTAGAGAGTTGTAGGCTATCTCATTACCTTTCAAATGGTTTGCAGCTCATCTCAGTCGGGCACTCGACATGTGCTGCATGACCTTCCAAAATAAATGAGGTTTTGTTCTCTTTGTGATGAAATATCTCAAGAAATGGGTATTTAAGCTTTAGTTCTCCCTTAGCATACAAATCCACCTGTGAATCAAGATGATGCGAAATGAATTGTATTTTCATCCTTAAACGTAAATGTATATCCTATATAAATTAGTAACATGGGCGTGCAAATAAGACTCGTCTGTAGGTATAAATGGAAATAAATCAATGCAATGAAAGAGCTCAAAAGTAATTTGACCACAATCCAAACATTCATATTATCAGTATTTTACTGTGGGTTTGGTACTTGGGTTCTATTTTTTCTAGCATGAATAAGGAAAAGTAAATAAATTTTAACTAAACAGTTATATAATGTTTTGAATATACATTTTGAAGTTTAGTCAGGTATGGATTTTTACTTGATTGCGTGATATTACTTAGGATATAACTTCTCAGTTGAAATTCAGTGAGCTGAACTGTAATAGATATTATATGAGTGCCCCTTTCAAAATAAATGTGTGTTAGATTTCAGTTCTTTGGTTCATTTCAAAAAATTTTCACATAAAAATTTGAAGTTCACTTCAGCTAGCTTAATGTTCAAACACATTTTGGCTTACGCAAATCTTTATTTAATTCATCTATGTTTAATTTAAATCTAAGAAAAGAGCACAATTGGAGACAATTAATACTTCATCCAAACTAGAATTGTGAAATATATATGATGTCATTTCAATATGAATCAAACATGCCCTTGGCTATGCAGCATACGCTCATGTGAGAGGTTACGGTGGAAAAAGTTCATGGCGATATGACAACTATTTCCATAGATTTATTTGCATTGGTTATTGTTGTGTGTATCTTTTGGCCTTTGTGACTTCATCCATTGTATCAGACCATGTTAGTATGGCTTACAACTTGTACTGTCCGAGAAGTATTTATTCTTATAGGTGCTCTTTTGAATAAGATGAATAAGGAGGTCTGAGGAGGATCTTGCCTCATTTTTATAATACGGGCTTAGCCTTTTAAAAACATTGTGAATTGGCTAGTTGTACTTGAAACAATTCCTTTTAAAAGGGTGATAACAAGTTTGACAAAGCCTTGGCATGGAATCGAAATTGGCTGCTTGGCTCTCCATATAGATTGTTATGAGATTTTGTTATGAAAAACAGTTTAAAACGAAAAAAAAGCACCTATGCTGATACCTAAGTTACAATGTTTGGTTGCCTGCAGTGTGCAGAAATTGTTATGAAGTTTGAAAAGCAGGGCTGGGAACTTGGTGTTCGTTGGCTTAATGCTCTCCTCATGTAGGTTCTTGTAAATGGGCTGTCTTGTGGTTTTCTATGGATCTACTGTCCTTGGGTTCCATATCTATTTGCCTCTTCACATATTTTGAGAAAACTTCATAGTCTTCTGTTTTGCATAAATTATTGTACACAAGTAGCACTTACATTACAGGTGTATTGCTTCTGTCACACAACAGTGTTTAGAAACAATCAGTAGGAATATGTTATTCACTCCTGTTGCATTTCAGTCGTTGCTGGCAGAAACCAAACATGAATGGTATATTAAATTCAATTGATAGCTATTTATTGAACTTTCATCAAATGCATGCCAAATGAACACGACTGGCCAACCTTTTAGATATGAGTCATGTGTTCTCCAGCCATGATAGCGTATCCAATACCTGTCACATATCTTCTAAATTTAAGTCCAACCTGCAATGTTTCCGAAAAATAAGCTACCATTACTGTAAGCTTTATTTTATACACATTAAAAGCACAGTTATTATTTACCCACATTATGCAATTTCTTGATGCTAATTCAGTGTTTCGTGGCTGTGGCAGACTTAGCTGGAGTTGGACATGCACTGGAATATCTTCCCTGCGCAGTTCATCTGTATGAAGTGAAGTTGTCATTACTTCATTGGGATCTCGAACACTATAAACCTGGGGAAAGTCGCAAACAGTTAGGATATTTTTCCAGTTTGAATTGGCTTCAATTTGTATTGCATTTTGGTTGACATGTACTTGTCTATTCTTGACTAGAAATGCAGCCTCATTGTGAAGGTTGAAGTTTTCTTGGTGAAGAAGGCTTCCCTGCCACGAAAAAAAAATAGTGTAATCTAACAGTAAGGTCAACAATCTGAAGAGGGAACAAAGATATATACAGAAGGGTTGCTACTTTTGAGCCACAGTTTAAATTGGTTAACCTTATGGCGGAGCTCTTCTATTTCAGCCAGCATGATTTTGTCCTATCACGCAGAAGGTAAATATCAGTGCCCAGATTCTATTATCATTATCGAAAAAGATTGCTACTTTTGAGCCACAGTTTAAAATGGTTAACCTTTTGGCGGAGCTCTTCTAATTCAGCCAGCATGATTTCGTCCTATCACGCAGAAAGTAAACATCAGTGCCTAAATTCTATGTCATTATATTGTTCCATAAAAAACAGGTAGCTTGCCTTCTTCATTCGGATACATTTAATATTCATTTCCAACTGGTTCTCCAAATGTTGTAGTTCTTGTATTGTCAGAATGGAAAGCTGTTCACCCAAAACTTTCCTGCCAGGTTGTAAAATTTTAAGGAGTTTATTTTGAAGCCTCATCCAGGTATGGACAGAGATGAAACCCTCTGCATTTACGTTCCTTCGACACTGATGTATTACGTTGACACTGTCTCTAGGAAATTTGTCGCTTATCATTTTTGTATCTATCGAGTAACTAATCCTTAAATTTGGCAGCTGTATATCATGCTTCGCCTCCACATGCATTTGTGGTGCAGTTTCATGATTGTATGACATCAATATGTGCTTCTGTAGCAGAAATTGCTGAGGAAGTCTGGACCTAGTGATGCTGCCCGGTTTGTCTGGGCATAAGTGAAGCAGTCCATCTACATCTCGAAGTTGAGGTACAAACATACGTCTCTCTTCAACTTTCTTAGAAGTTTTTTTTGGCTGATATTTTCTGCTTTCTTTAAAAGAAAGCAGAAAACATCTAAAATAATTGAATTATTACGTGTACATGCAGTAATTTTACTAGTCACTAGTCACAACCCCAGTTCTACCAAGCAGTATGTTACTAGTTAAAATCCTACATATACGAAGCACTAGTATTACGTGTACAAGCAGAATTGACTATTAGCACAGGAATCATACCACAACATGCGGAATCTGAATTATTCTTGTTAGGGTCAGTATGACTATCAGGACTAAACAGATATTTAGCATCACGTCTAGCTACATTCCCCATTAATCGTGGCTCGCGTTAGTTTAATTATTAGCTTATTTCGTTCTCTTGCCACATCATCATCTAATTTTGCAATGTAGTGCTTCAAAACGAAGACATGATTGTTTTAGAAGGTGGATTATGTGCACTTAGCCCTGATCCAATTATCGTTGAAAACAATCTGTACCATTCCAAAATCTGAGATAACACTCCACATCCCGGCTATCAACACGTAGCAGTATAGTCTATAATCTATATAAGTAGTATCCAGTAGATGCTTCAGCTAGAGTATTCATACTTTCCTGTATGACTTAAATTAGTGCATACCTTTAGATTTAGAGTAAATAGATATATTCAATTAAACTATTGAGCAGTGGAAATGCAATTTCTCAAGGTGTGGGCAGTGAGCATGAGTCATGACACTGCTGCCCCACAATAGAAAGAAACAAAAGACATTTTAAATTTATTCCTCAAAATAATCTATTCTGTATGACATGCCTTAATTTGCCACCTGGCGCCTAGCATAACGCCTATTACCAACTCGAACCTGTATCCTCAAGTATTACTTGCTCACAAAGTGGTCTTTTTTGGCTTAATAAATGTCAGCAATATTCCCAGGCAAAAATCATTTAGTGACATATTTCTTAATTGCTATGTTTTGCTGTACGATTTCCTAACAATAAATATAACAATATCCTACACTAACATACATGTTTGAGTTTGTGCCGTGTAGGATTGGAATCAGGAACACCTCTTCGGTTCATAATAGTCTTAGTCAGTAAAAGGGTTTCAAGAATAAACTTTGACAGCCAAGTCAATTAGAAATAAGATGTTATGTACCTTTGATCATCCAGTACACTATGCAGCTGGTGCTGTAAAGTAGACGCTTCGTTTTTCAAATGCTGTAAAGGAGACAGCAAGTTACCAAGGAACCAGGTACTTCAGATCTAAGTCTCTATAGGTGTTTCCATTTTTAGCACACAACACAAGATACCTATGAAATTCTTTTGTTCACATAACTTATGTTGTTTTGTTATTCAGCTTCGGACACCCTTAGACTGCATTTCATGGAAGTTTGAAGTAAAATTTTGCTAACTTGAATTTCCTCCAAAATTACACTTTAATTGGAGTAAATATAGCTAAAACTGCTGATACATTTAAAAAGATGGTAGCAAAATTGATAGTTCTATCATTAGTCGATGAAAAAAGGCAACTACTTTGCTTTTTAACTTGTAGGGGCTTCCCGCTTACATGGTTTCTTTGTAATCGTTCCTAACAACCATGCAGTTATCTAAAATGTTAAGTAATATTGTACTTGCAGCGCAGTCTTGCATTCACTAGTTGATACTTGATATGATTGTGAATGAGCAACATATGGTGTTCAGGATTTACTAATGGGATAGGAACACAGCTTATCAAGAGAAACCATCAATGTAAAATACCTTGACCTCAGAGCAGGGGCTTACCGGACGAGGTTGGTCACCCTTCAACTTTTTATATTGTTCAATAGTATCCTTGATGCTGGCAGAGAAATACAAAAGATATGTTGTTATGCCAATGTATGTTGAGTTTAGGCAATTTCCAGATTTCTGTTGCCTCTAGTTTTTTTTTTAAAATTTGTATTACAGTACCAACACAGCTACATTGAGGTTATAAAGCAAGATGGAGCAACTAAAGGTTTGAAAATAAAGGAGTATTATGGAGCTGCTTACAAGAATACAGCAATAGTGCTAAAACTCAGAGAAAGGTAAAACTGCTAGAGATGTAAATATGTTTGCCCAAGTTGACCAATTTTCTGTTGGCTTGTTATCATACTAAGCATCTTAAATACAATAATACATCATTGACTGACAACTGACATGTTCTCTTAGTAAGACATTAGAGGTGACAACTGACAACTGTATAAGTTTTGAATGCAAGGATCTGTTATCGCAAATGTACACCATTATTTTGATCAAGAATTCAAGTTGTTAACAAGACCACAAATAATTTACAGTAGAAGTCTGTGTTTTTAACAATCAGTCTGAAAATTTAGTTAATCCAAAAGCATTTAAAGCCTAGACCGTGATATGTTCCTATATAAGTTGATGAAGTCAGGTTTGAGTACCCTGTCCATTTGTCTAGGTTTTGAAATGCTAAGATTTTACTCTTGCTGTTTAGAGACTTGTTTTAATTTCTCCATTATTGGTTCCATATGTGAAACAAGGACTAAAAATAACACAAGCTTTGTGCTATGTTAGAACATAAAAAAGGTATGAAGCGCGCCTTTCTAAGCTATACAATAGGGATTTTGATCCTCTATTCTATGAGGTATTGTACCGTTTGGATGTTAGTTTTTTGATAATATGTTCATCAATCTAAGTCCAAAAGTGGCAAAAAGTACGTCAAAGTGGTTGCTTGGAATTAGGAGGGAACTAGATGAAGAAGAAAATAAATTAGGCCAACCACAACAGTGTCACGGAGTACTAAAGAATTTGAATCCCCATAAAATATAGCATTTAGTTGATAGTACCATGGAGTTTCTAGGGCTTCCTTTCCTTGAAGTAATGTTTGTTAGTTTGATGGTTATATTTACTGATTGCTATTGTTCCTATTTCATATCTTAAAACAAGCTCATATCCGATATCAAATGAGTTATGTTAGATCTTAGTTCACTAGCATTGCCAACAAATGTTAAAGCAAGCAATCAGCCTTCGGAATTTGAATGTCTTTCTATTAATATAATTCAAGACAGTAAAAAAAATTGATGTAAGAGACAGTAAATTTTTTTTATGTAAGAGACAAAAAAAAATTAAAATATATTTTGCCCAGTTTTAAATAAACTTAAAGCATAAGATAAAAATGATGATGGAGCATTAGTTTAATTTTTGTAATTGTTCACATTGAATTAAAAAATCTACATGCAATATCAACATGAGTTGAAGAATATCCAGCTTCTTTTATAATAAAGCTTACATATACATAGTTCATTATATTTTTGGCAGTGACTAGCGGGTGAAATTAGTAAGGGAAAATCACATTACAAATATGCGTGAGCTGTAAGTTGATATGTTGCAGTTGTAAACTGTACCTTCTGTTCCACGGAAAAGTTCTCTACTTCAGTTCCAATTTCTAAACTCAGGTGGTACTTTGTCCCTTTAAGTTTTAGACTTTCTTATTTTCCTTAACACAGACATGTAGGGGTCTCCTATGGTTCTATGGGCTCGAAAGCCTAATAGGGGCTGCAGGATTTAAGTCTAGCCCAGTTTATGTTTAAGTTTATTAACGGTCTAGCCTTAAGCTTAACGGATCGAATAAGGGTGCAATTTTTTTACCTGACCCGGCCTATAGGATCGACCTATCATGATCCACATCGGAAAGCTCAATTAAGCCTACTAAAAACAAAAGAGATTACATTTTGTTTAAAAGAACATACCCTTAATTAGATCAATTTATTACACTTAATGTTTAAAAAACAGCATACTATTTAGCTAAGGTTAATTTACTAAAAGGATTAACTTTGATTTAACTAGGTCAGTCAGTATTTAATGATTTATCAAATTTTTTACTTCGTCTCTTAATTGAAATTTTTAGAAGTTCAGACTAATAATTCAAATACATTTCCTAAAAAAAGAATCAATTACAAGTTGAAGTTCTGTCATGGGGCGCGCTCGGATGAGAACACGTGAATAGTGTGAGGACGTGAGGACAACCAACCACGACGCGTCACGTGCAGAGAATAGTGTTTTGCTTTTTACTGTTTGCTTTTTGTTTTTGAAGGATTTTGATAGTGGGACATGTGACGTGCCCATAAAGCACGAAAAGTTTAGATGTGTGGTGTGAAATGTATCCCTACGTCCTCACATTATTTACGTGTCCTCATTTGAGCGCTCCTCCTATTATATTGGTTGATACTTAGTAGTGGCAGTTTAATTAGGTTTAGGAGGTGTCTTAAGAACAGTTGGTTTTATACACGTGGACCATTGTTTGTTTTTAAATTTGAAAGTTGCTGATGCTACAAAGAGGAAAGTGGCTACAATAAGGCACGTGGAAATGCTGTGATGGATATTCCCCAAGTTGAGATGTCAGTGTCAAATGTCAATAAAGACAAAACTCTGGCAATCTTATTTGCTGAGAAAGATTCATGACCCAATTAAGATAAGTTCCTCCTACCAAAGGATAGGATATGCACAACCTCAACTCTGGCATTTTTCTACTCATCCAGCCCAGCAGCATATTAATACCAAAATCAATTCTTGTTAGGTATTCCACAAAGGCACAAAGCATTGGCCCAAGTCCAACTCATTTGTGTTTTTTTTTATTATAGGAACTCATTTGTGGTTTTAGATCATTCTGATTGGCTGTGCTATATATGGACCAGTGTCCATATTTTTGGCTCTTTCTATTTATGGCATCATATTTGAATCAACTCTTAGTTAGTAGAGAATAATCCAGTTTTTTTAATTATAGTTCATAAATTTATTGAGTTGATAACTTAAAGTATGTAAGAGCATTTGCAGCCTAGCACTTGCTACTTCAACAACTACCACTCTTGACTTATCAGCATGTTTCAAAATTGGGCATAAAACACAGACTGCTTAAATATTGCTAATGCACATACTCTAAGCTGTCAAAGCAGATTGGTTCAAATCTAAAGTCATTGAGTTAAGTGATAATGTAATCAAAATCTAGTATATAGTACAAAAGATTTGACTATATATGAAAATGTTTTGGATCAAACAAAAATCACATTTAAATATAAAAATTATAAATTATTTAAAAATTCGACACGGGTTATTCTCGACCAGTCATAATTCGGGACGCCTTTTGTAAATAAAAAAATTAAAACATATAAATTTAAACATACATAATAGATGCTATGGTATAAACGTCCTTTAAAAAAAAGTCAAAAGTTTAGACTCAATTTGACAATTTCAGTCTAAAAGGGAGATCTAGAGAGAGAAAGTAGACGGACCTGGAGTTGCTAGCGAATTCGTAGAGCTTTCCGGTGCTGGAAAAAATCATAACGCCGACCTGGACGTCGCAGAGGATCGACAGCTCCCTAGCCTTCTTCAGCAATCCTTTCCGGCGCTTGGAGAAGGTCACCTGCCTGCTCGTCGTGTTGTTGATCCTCTCAATCACAATCTTACCTCTCCCCATGCTCACAAATCAAATCAATCTTATCTGAGCACGGCCGTACAGTTGACGAAATCAATTAACAACACTGAAAGCGCGCATGAAAATCTGAACAAGTTCGAGAGCGAGTCCAGAAAGTCACTTACTTACTACGTACACGACTCGCTAGGTTTTCTTTTCTCCAAAGGCCGTCGCAGATCGCCGCGTCTTCGTCCTATCGCATCCACACAAATACTAGATAGAGTGAGCCATAAACGGAAAGAATTTACAGTCAAGTATTTTTGTGATAAAAACAAATTATGTAATTATCACATCATTTAACTTTAAGCTCATCGCCAACTTAATAGTGGTGGCGGTCTATTGATTAAGGAGTCCATCTTAAAATAGATGGATTCTTATGCTCTGAGTTCGAGTGTGCTATTCCTCTCTCGTGGAGGCTTTCCTCTTCACGCCTCGCGCGTAATGTGTTCTTCCTGTGAAGGTATTATTCGGTAAATGTGCCCAAGATGACCTTAGCTCCACGTGTCAGCGAATTCATGGTAAAGGTGGTGAACATAGTCTGCGCTTCAGAAATCGAAAAATATACCAGATGCTTACGGATACGATCAAAATATTTAACTGATTGTTCACTACAAAAATAAAAAATAAAAAACTTTAAACTCATCATCAAAATAATTAAATAAAAATTTACTTTAAGCTCTCCAA
Source organism: Rhodiola kirilowii (assembly GCA_033675215.1). Lineage (NCBI taxonomy): Eukaryota > Viridiplantae > Streptophyta > Magnoliopsida > Saxifragales > Crassulaceae > Rhodiola > Rhodiola kirilowii. Next base: position 1,249,188 of record CM066203.1, on the reverse strand, counting down.
AAACGTGCTAGTTTACGAGAGATGTACACGGGGGGACCAACGATATTGGTTGTTGAAAATGTTTTAAAAAACGACTAATACTCTGTCGATACGTGTCGGTTGATTATTTGTTACCATCGAGGAAATAAAATGATGACGTACCTGGTTTGAGAAATGGTTAAATATGATGGGTTCAAAATTGTGTGGTTTGTTGAAGCCAAATAAAAATAAAAATTGTGTGGTTTGTAATCTGAGTGCATCCGTTTAGAGGAGCTAAAGTGACATGGTGCTCTAAACTTTTCGTAAATGACGGCCCTCTAAGATATCCCTAGTTTGAATTATGGACACTGTTGGAAGAAAGTACTTATAAGTGCTTAAAATAGAGTAAATTATAAAAATATAGTTTGAACTATCATTCGATTTTAAATTGGGTACCGGATTTTTTCAATTTTCAATTTAGTGACTTTTGCATCAATTTGCATACATCTTGTCTTCGAATTCGATTTTTTTTTAGGAATTTTAAGGTCGACAACTTAAGAAATTGGTTACATTGTTAACTAATTTGGTCAAATTAATTTTTTATCGTGGTTGGAGATAAGATCAATTAAATGAAACATGTGTGAATTGATACAAAAGTCACTCAATTGAAAATTGAAAAAGTCCGGTACCTAATTTGAAATCGGCTGATAGTCCAGGCTATGTTTTTGTAATTTACCCTTAAAAAAACCAGACACGCCACACCTTTTCGGGGAAAATAATTAAAAATAAAAATTAATATTGAATTTTGATATATTTAATCATTTATTGCGGTATGAAGTTTGTTCAAAATGGATATTTTTGATCTTGTTTTGTTCAAATAAATCTCTACTATTTGGAAGTATCAAAAATTCCAATACGAGACTTTTGTATTAAATGACAAAGATTAAAAAAAATACAAAACTTTTATCTTCTATCTTAAAGACAAAAGAAAAGGTGTGACAATTTTGTAACTTACTTAAAAATTAAAAAAACAAATTTTTTTTAAATTTTGATAGTGGGTTGTTTTTCCACTCATATATATCAATCACCATTCGAATACATCTTATACATACTGTATGAGAACTTTTTATCGGATATATGTGATATTAGACTCTTGGAGCACAGACCACGCACGACACCACCCGCAATTGATACTTAAATTATGTGAATTGAAGCACCATCCACTTTGAAACCCTTTTGTAACTAGCTCCTCCATGCGCACATGGAAGGAATATACAAACCAGCAGCGCCAACCTGCAAGAACAATACGTCCACGATGGACGAATAATACCTCCGCGTGGGAGGGACAACACTCCCACGCCGAGGCGGGACATCCACAATGGATGAATAATATTCCTCACAAAATTGAAGAGAAATATACTACTCAAGGGGGGAAATCACATCTACTTTTTGAATTTTTTTTTCTAAGCATTTAAATTATTTGATTCAAAAATTGAAAGCAAGATATATATATAAATTTAGCAAGCAGTGAAAGCTCCAATTAAATACTTGTGTTTAGTGGTAGTGGTATAGATTAGTATATTACCATCTAAGCTGTTCAAACTCGAATGATGAAGGACTCGTCTACAACTTGGCAGTATTTCATTTGCCTTCAATTTGGGCGAGTTAGCATATATTTTTTTTTGCCTATAAGTTTAATTGCAGGCTGCAGCACTTGCACAATCCAAAACCAAAAACCGAATCATTAATAGACCACCACCCTAAACTAAAGTGATGCGTCTCTACTTTATTTTCGTAAAATTTCCATTAAAATTTCCATTAGAAGAAAAAAACAAAGCTAAGTGTCATGTGTCAGACATTTTAGGGTGGGAATACATGAACGTCCAAATCAGGTGCATAGTTGATTACGTCCAAATCAATCCGTGGATCGATCTGGTAAAGTCACTGGGTCAATGGGTCAGTGGTTCAATCGGTTGATCTGGATTGACCCGCACATATTAAAAAATAAAATAAAACACTGATATATGATATTATAATTTAACATATTTATCACTTAAATAAATATTACAAGTTAATGATCTGATTACAACAACATACCATAATAAATTGTCAAATTTAGAATTTGATAAAGTACAAATCAATAATACAATATTAATATAACTATAACAATTTTAATCTTAATTTGCAAGTCACAACAATAAGGAATTTCTAAGCTAATTGAATTTCTAGCTAAATTGATAATAAGTAATAAGTTTTATGGATTTGATAAATGAATATACATTATTGAAACAAATAATTAAACTAGAATCATGTTTAGCTTGGCGGAAGGAGAGTGAATAATTATAGAGGAAGACTAAGTTCGAGTCTTGTCCAAGTCAATTCTTTGGCAAACCATTTGTTTATTTTTTCCAGCATTGTACTATTTCATAATGGATCATGGATGTATCAACAATTTGGATTCTTAAGTAGCAAAATGTAAACAATCTGAAGTATATATTATTAGATAAAATATAAGGTGAAAATCATATTTTTGGTACAACAGTGGATTATAATTCGTTCCCGAAAAACTAAAAGTACAACATAATTTTTACATTTAGAGTGTTGTTCGAGTGAGAAGTGCAATTATTATGAGAAATATTATCAGCCCTTCATCTTGTTTGATTCACGACCATGATTAAATCGAATTAAAATTCAAAATCACATTAATCAGAAGACTAATATAAGAGTTAGGGGTAAATTAGTCTACTTAATAATCCTGAAAATCGAAATCCTATTGTTCGACGAATCGTAATCGTCCGAAGAATCGTAATCGTGATTCGTTGAAATGTACACAATTGATGGCACGCTTCAGCCTCGCTACAATCGGCAACGGCGACTCATCTCCAAATCATATATTTAGGGTTTTGGATTAAAGGTGCTTTCCGACTAAAATGCATAGCAATTATAAACAAATTTCGCAACAATCACTAAAATGCGTAGTTTCTAAATAAGAATTTGTAGTTTGTAACTGAGGGTGCTTTACGGCTAAAATGCGTAGCAACACTACTACAAACAGGAGATTATGCATCGGTTTTTTTGACATTATGCATCGGTTTTGGTTCCGATGCATAATGAAGCGTTGCATAATGTCAGACATTATGCATCGGTTCTGAAAAACCGTTGCATAATGTCTGACTTTATGCATCGGTTTTTTTAAAAAACCGTTGCATAATATCTGACATTATGCATCGGTTCTTAAAAAAACTGATGCATAATGTATGACATTATGCAACACTTTTCTAAAAACTGATGCATAAAGTATTTTTTTTTTTTTTGCATTTTTTTCTAAGAATTGCTCAAATCAACCTGAAAATTCATAAATAAATTTTATAAATACACTTGCTCATATCCAAATCTGAAAATACTTTTTATTCAACCAAAATATAACATTTCATACATGATGTCACTTTTAATGTACAACATTTATTTATTCAACAAAAGTTTCATTTATTTTTCTAGTAATGGAGAGCTTTCTTCTTCTTCCTTGAAGCTTTTCCACCCAATCATCTAATAATGTGTTAGAACGGAACTGCACCTGAAACACAAAGTGACTTTTGTGTAAGGTTTAACCAAAAGATTTGACATGGAAAGGTTAACAATTAATCGTTCAGGAATCCAACAAATAGTGTTAAAGGCTAAACAGCATAAATAGGTGAGTAAGCATTGAACTTAAACAGTTAATCATGCAAGTTTATAATAACCAAATGGCTAAGCAATTATAGCAGTATTACAATTTCAATTTACAACAGGCCCAACGCAAAGATAAAAGAACATGCAACAAAACCGCACTGCTTATTGAACATGGAAAAGAATAAATAGTTGCATCCCAATGATAACAGTCAGCTTTTTGTAGAGAATTAACTGGAAATGAGACAAAACATAAGATATGTAGTACGTAGCAGGTTGCTAAAGCATCATACCGGCAATGGGTAGTCGCTCCCAAAGGGGGATTGCAATTTTCCATAATGTTGGCATGCCACTTTCAGCAAAGCATACAGCATCATCATAGATTTGCCCTCTCTGAAATATGAGTTATCATAGTTCATAATCCTTTCATCTACCCATTTGTTCACATCCTTCATTTCAACACTGCCACCAACTAAAGGACCCGTGAAGGATTGCTGACACAGTGCAGCGAAATAATCTGTAGTGTCCATCCCAGTGCTTGGATTTTTTGTTTCATTCATGACTATGTCAGTCAAACTGAGAACTTCGATCAGGCGTCCTGCTGTGTTATTTTTATAGAAACACATATTCAGACGCATTTAATAGCAAACATACGACCAACATATTAAAAATACGCCTGCATTCAGTCCAAAATCTCACTCATTACCCATCCTCAGCTACCAGTTACCACACCACACTCCAACACAACACAACACAATACAACTCAACACAATACCATCGTCATATAAATCCTCAAAAACCATCAATCAGAGCTCACTGTGCATTTCAATTTTCCAAAAAACATATAAATTAACACAAATTTTGGATGAATAAATAAAAAACTAAGATAAATTTCACCTCCTCCAACTCCTCAAGCACGCGATCAGTATCAGCCAAATTCCAGTAGAGCAGAACCTCATCGATAACAGCAAGATTATCCCGCGTCTTGGTAAATCCAGAGAAGAGCTTGTCGACATCGCTCTTGGCCTTCTCCTTTATGAGTCTCCCGAGCCGCGTGAAGAACCCGGCCTGTCCCACCGAGCATTTGAATCGAGAACCGCACGGAGCCGCCGACTGCGTTGACGGAGTCAACATCTGTTGACGATTGGTCGAAAACATCAGAATTCGCGAAAGCCACGACGCCATTGAAGCTCTCTCACTCTCTCTTCGATCGATTCCAGATCTGAGAAATACATATCCAGCGACGATCTCGACCTCCTCTCGAAATCCGACAGCCCTCATCCCTGGATCTAACCTCCTCCCCACCCTCATCCTTCGATCTCTTCTCTCCAGATCCCATCCACCCTCGTCCCCGGATCTCAAGCTCCTCCGGGACTTCTTTCTGGAATCATGTCCCTCGCCTCTATATCGACGCCGGCGTGGCCAGCTCCATCAACTATCAGCGCATCGTCCGCGTGTCGCGTTCATGGTCGAGATTAGGGTTGCGATGGGGCTGATGAGCTGCGGAGGGGATGGAGAAGGAAATCGGGGAAAATCAGTGTGAAATCCAAATAAAAAGAGAAGAATGAATTCTTATGCATCGGTTATAAGAGAACCGATGTATAATATTTGTTTTATGCATCGGTTCAATGTTTGATTTATGCATCGGTTTAATAAAAATCGATATATAAATCAAACATTATGCATCGGTTCTTAAAAAAACCAATGCATAAGCTAAAACCGATGCTTAATCTATTTTTTCAAACCGATGCATAATATGTCTTCTGTAGTAGTGCAATTGCAAACAAAATGTAACATTCACTATGACTGCTACGCATTATACAACATTACATACAATATTATTTTTTGGTTCAAAGTTCGTAATTCACATAATACAACATCACATACAACTGCTGTACTCATAAAATTGGTAGCCTTGTATATAACATTCGTAACCTTGTGTATAAAATTCATAGCAATGTATATAAAATTGGTAGCCTTGTATAAAATATTCGTAGCACTGTTAATTGCCTCAAAAACTTCCTTAAACACGTCATCCTCTGAACTCTCCAACGAACTCCAACGCATCTTGATTTCTTCCTATTACCTCGCACCTGCTTGTTGACTCCCTCAAACTGAAATTCCTCAAACCATAATCCACTTGTACTCCGACCCGCATTCACAATTCTACCAAATCCAACCCTAATTAATCCATGGATGACAAAAAATTTAGAAACGTATTATATACAATTCGATTTTCCTACGTTCTTGGAGATTCACAAACTGTGTAACGATGCAATCGATTGTCTAGCTTAAGTGCACATAATTGCGTACGATCGAACATGCGATCTGAATTTACATTGGATCTAATCAACTTGACAAATTTGCCCTTACTAACATGTTAAATATATATTGATATACAAAAAAATTCAAAAATTGAGGACCATCCGATCTACAATTTCGTACATCTCCCATTTCTCATTAGAATTGTTACTTTTAATATGATCCTAACTCTTTACATTTGTCTATCAAAAAAAAAATATATGATCCTAACTCTTTACATTTGTCTATCAAAAATAAAAAAAAACTTGAACGTTGTAATTTTATGCTATTCAAATTTGTAAGATTCGAAAGCAATAAATTGATCAAAAACAATTTATAACCGGTAAGTACCGGGTCGTCCAAGGAGCAACTTTAAACTTATGAGCACTATTCGATTTCGTTCCGATAAGTCTATCCTAATTACGGAAGGTTTGATTGGTGAAGTTACTAAAGAGAATGAATATGAACAATGAGAACAAACTAAGGGAATCTAGAGATAATGTCACTACCAAGGCAAAAGGTGTACTCTAGGGAACTATTTCACTCATGTGTGTTTTTAGACTCCAAGAATTCAATTTTATGCAAAAACAATCATGTTAGATGATTAGATTAAGGCGTGCATCTATTAAACCAAATTCAATCGCTAGATGTTGTTACTTGATTTAAGGGAAAGGCACCTCGCACGTGAGCTTCAATCGCTAGATATTGTTAGCTCACGTCCTACTCAAAGGTTCTCAATCATCAACGCTAGTTGAGTGATCGATAGCCAATGAGCGGTTTAAGATCAAGCCTATCTCAATGCCAAGATGAGTCACGCTAGTGATCATCACTTAACAAGAGTGAATCTACCTCATTCTAGAACCATCAGTCTCGTTCGCTAGAACACTCAACCTCAAATTCATGTTTCTAGACCACTTAGGCATTTTATCAAACACTTGGTGGGCATAGAATTGACATTACATCCAAGTAGATTCACAATCATCCAAACATGTTATTCTAACATTGATTCATTATAGATAAGGAGTGTTAACACACATGAGGTCCATAGGACCCTAGAATACAAAACACTACTCACAAATCATGTTCATAGACAAACACAAATTGTATTGAGTACATAGATGAAAATACAATGGAAGGAATAAACCAAGGTGTAGATGATCTTCTTCCCCCTTTGGATCTTCAATCTTCAATGGATGATCCCCCTTGAAGCCTTGGTAGCTTGTTCTCTCTAGAAACCCTCAGTTTTTCTCCCCCCAAAATCAGCCTTTTTTCTCAAAAACCCTAAGTTTCAATTTATAGAAAGCAGCAAAAATCCTGTCTTTACGACTCAACCGGCCGGTTCAAATGCATGAAGGATCCTCAACCGGCCGGTTCAATTAGGGGAGGCTTGGGCGAGAACTTGCTGAGATTTTGAACCGGGCGGTTCAAATTGTGAAGGAAATTGAACCGGCCGGTTCAGATTGTGGCTGGCTTCCTCTGGAGTCTCTGACCATTTGAGCCGGGCGGCTCAGATTTGTGCACTAATTGAGCCGGCCGGTTCGGCTCCTCAGAGCCTCTTCCCGTCCGAATCTGATCTTGATGTAAACTACAAAGTTGTAGCCCTTTGAAATACCTTTCCAACAAGCTAAAGATCAGCCAAATCGGACATCGGATGAGCCCTATAGGTCCAAAACAAGGCGCAAAGGTCAATATGCTCGGAAATCCATATTTTTGCTCCGAAACTTCGGTTTTCTTCGAGAATTGATCTTTTTGAACTCGGGGACCATAAGGTTGGTTTCTAACCTGAAATGGCAATCAAGTGGGTCAAATGGCATCGAAATAGCATCGGGAATGGACCAAAACTCTTCGTAAATGGGTATGTAAATGAGTCGAGAATTCGACTCATCAAAACACTCCACACTTAGAGTTTGATCGTCCCGAGCAAACAATAAAATCAAGCCAAAGAGAAACAAATGGCGAATAGCTAAATCATTATGTTCAACGCCAATTTGCTCCTATCATTCATAATGTCTCAAACTTTTATTACTAACTACTCTAACACATATTTACAAGCTAACTCCTTTTCGTAGGTGTGACGAGTGCATTTAGCGTATGCACCAAGCCTTTAAACCCCTAGGCTACCCTAGTGGACGAGTTATAGTCTCGTGAGAGTTTTCAGAAAAGGGAATACTCACAAATCCCAAATGCACATATCCCATAAGAGTGAATGCAAGAGTGCTCAACCAAGGCTACGATTTATCAAGACTAATCCCACACCCCAAGCTAGACTATCGTCACAATATCATCAAAAGAGCTCTTGAACCATTTAAGTATCCTATGAGGTTGTGCATTCAAGATCATCAATACTAAAACTTTCAAATGCCTCATCCAAAAGTCTACTCATTTTCAAGGCAATACAATAGAAGTGCAGCTTTTAGTTTGCACAAAAAAAATGTCAATCGCTCGCCTATGCTAGCTAGGGCTAGTCCACGGGTTTGCGACATGGAACTCATTCCCCAGTTTTAGGCGCTTAAGCCGTAATCCATAAGGGAAGAGGAGTTCGACACAAGAGTTCTTATAAAACAAGCATAGACCAAATGATAGTTCCCGTGCAAGCACATGGGTCGTCCAAAAGTCATTCTAACTAGCACACATGCAAATGATGAATCCCGCACAAATGAAGAATGGAGGAAAAACATAGAGTCAAGTTTTAAGTGCTTCTTATTTTTTTGGAACGGCCTTTGGCCTACAAATGCTTTCGAGGGGGGACTTACCTCCCTAACCCCCGGCATTTGTATATTTTGGAGCGAAACTTCTCGGGTACCTCGAGAAAGTTTTTAGTCGGGGCTTTACCCTCTTTGACCTCAAAAATCTTTTCTTTTTCTTTTTTTTTTCTTTTTTTTTCTTTTTTTTTGAATGGGGCTTCGCCCTCTTTTGACTCCACACTTAAAACTTGACAATATGTTCAAAAAGTGTATGGAATGTGCGGGAGTCAAACATAAGCATGGCACTAAATTAGAGAACTCAAGTCACCAAGGAGCAAACAAAAGGTCTAAGTTTTTCGTGAAAATTTTAAAAATGCTTGCTAAAACTTGTTCCAAAGTATTTCAACGAAAATACTTAGAGATTTAGATAGACAAGGGATAGCAATGATATTGATTCCCAAGAATGCACATTCATAGGACTAGGTCGGTTCTAGGTTCAAGATCCAATAAATGTGACGAATAGGCTAGATGTGATTTATAGGGATTTAGAGTTGATGGTCACAAGCCTATGCGGTTAAAAACACTCTCATGATAGGGATAAGGCACAAAAGATGCAAGTGTCATTCAAAAAAAATGATATGCAAGGCATGAAAACATGTGAGCATGTGAACGACGTGCATAAATCCACTCCACACTTAAAATCAAGCTTAGTCCCTAAGCGCAAACAATAAAGAAAATGAAAATAAGACGCATAGGAACTCCCCTCGTTTGTAGATGTGCCCCACCAAAAGAAAAGACGTCATTGTGCAAAACGTGATCGAACATGATGTAAATAACTCCCTTGATGACAAGAAAAACATGAGAGGTTAAAAGTAACTAGTGACATACAAGGTCATGCAACGCAAGTATGAGCAAGAGAGCATCACAAGTTACATGATAACATCATGGCACAAGTTTCATAGACTTCAAGCAAGGAAAGTAATCTACATCCTTCATAGTTTGCACATGAGCCCTAAGGGCAACATCATTATTCATGGATAAATCAAAGGGAAAGTGGAGGGACTTGGAATTATGAAGTGGGATTGGAGTGAGTAGAACTCACTCCACACTTAAAATTTTACCCACTAATCACACATTTCACATTCCATATTTAAAGTCTAATCCACTCAAAATCATGCCAAACATTTAAATATAAAGAACGAGAATGAAACGACTTACAAATCGGGTTACCTCCCGCAAGGGCCTAGTTTTTCCCGTCTTGGCAAAGACGTAGCAAAGCGCCCCATAGAATCACTCGTGAGAAGTCCTTTGCTAGGATCCCTTCTCACGGGGCCTTGGATTTAGCGTGTCAATCCACCTTTAAGTCCCATTTGAATTTCTTCCCATCAAGTCTACAATGGACTTTCCTTTGGAAAGTTGACCCCTTCAAATATGAACATCCCTTTAGAGCTAAGGGGTCATGGGAGCTTCCTTCCAAAGATCTTGAAAAATAAGGCACGAAGCTCCCAAACTTGTCTCGAGACATCGGAATGAAGAAGGAGTCTTCAAAATTTGTCTCGAGCTTGATGGGCACACCCTCCTTTAATTTCTCAATAATTTCCTTGGGTGCCCACTCCTCAATATCGCTCATTAAACTTGTGTCTTCTTGTGTGCAAGGTGGCTCTCTAGTCACGTCCATATAAATCTCAACAAAGTCTTCATACCTTTGAACTTCTTTCGGCTCAATATCCTCTTCCTCAATCTTATCCTCATCAAGAATTCGGGATTCACATTTAGGCTCTTCTATAGCGGGAGGGAGGAGTTCTTCTTCATCGATAAAAGTTATTTCCTCTATGCAAGAGGCATCATCATTGAAGAATTCCTCGTCGGAGAGCCAAGGCGTTGATGGAATGATGAGCTCTTGTGTGTTCTCGTCTAAATGATCTTGAGATGTGCTAGTAGTGAAGGATGCTTCACTCTTGCATTCCACATCGTCTTCGTCACAAGATTCACCATCACACCCCTCATAAAAAGCTTGGAGAGCGGCTCTCTTGAACTCCTCCTCATTTAATTGATCCCATTCTTGCCTTGAGGCATTAGATTCAAGAACTTCCTCTTTGGACACCTCTTCTTCATCATCCAAGTCCCCATTTTCCATTGCTTGTCGCGCTAATGTGCTTTCCAACACTTTTCTTTGGGCTATAAGTTCATCCATGCGTTGGTTCAAAGCTTGGAAAGCTTGTTGTGTGTCTAGGCGATCTTGGGAGATCTTGGCATTAAGAGCTTCATAAGAGGCCATCCCTTCTTGTCTAACTCTCTCACCTTCATTCAAAGAGTTTAGCAATTCCTTGTAGAAGAGCTCCTTGTCCATAGGTTGTGGATTTTGAGGGTATGGAGGGTAGGAGTCTTCCTCTTGTTTACCCTTCTCATTTGCCTTCAAGGAGTTTAGCAATTCTTCGAGGGCGAGTTGAGGAGGTTGAGGATTCAATTGATATTGAGGGTAAGAGGCATCTTCAAACGAGTATTGGCTATCATTTCGATAAGAAGTGTATGAATGTGTCGGATAACCATGATCTTCCCAATAGGCATTTCGATGCTCCTCCTCTTGGTCATATTCTTCATTGTATGAGACTTGTTGGTTGTATGAGTACATCCTCGCAAAACAAAAGAACAAAGTTAGCAAGAGATATGAGTGTATAGAATGTACAAATGAAAAAGAAAAATATTTACAAGAATAGTCCAAATCTCACAAAATCTACTCTAGTGCTCTAGTTAATTCATTGCTCCCCGGCAACGGCGCCATTTTGAACGTTGTAATTTTATGCTATTCAAATTTGTAAGATTCGAAAGCAATAAATTGATCAAAAACAATTTATAACCGGTAAGTACCGGGTCGTCCAAGGAGCAACTTTAAACTTATGAGCACTATTCGATTTCGTTCCGATAAGTCTATCCTAATTACGGAAGGTTTGATTGGTGAAGTTACTAAAGAGAATGAATATGAACAATGAGAACAAACTAAGGGAATCTAGAGATAATGTCACTACCAAGGCAAAAGGTGTACTCTAGGGAACTATTTCACTCATGTGTGTTTTTAGACTCCAAGAATTCAATTTCATGCAAAAACAATCATGTTAGATGATTAGATTAAGGCGTGCATCTATTAAACCAAATTCAATCGCTAGATGTTGTTACTTGATTTAAGGGAAAGGCACCTCGCACGTGAGCTTCAATCGCTAGATATTGTTAGCTCACGTCCTACTCAAAGGTTCTCAATCATCAACGCTAGTTGAGTGATCGATAGCCAATGAGCGGTTTAAGATCAAGCCTATCTCAATGCCAAGATGAGTCACGCTAGTGATCATCACTTAACAAGAGTGAATCTACCTCATTCTAGAACCATCAGTCTCGTTCGCTAGAACACTCAACCTCAAATTCATGTTTCTAGACCACTTAGGCATTTTATCAAACACTTGGTGGGCATAGAATTGACATTACATCCAAGTAGATTCACAATCATCCAAACATGTTATTCTAACATTGATTCATTATAGATAAGGAGTGTTAACACACATGAGGTCCATAGGACCCTAGAATACAAAACACTACTCACAAATCATGTTCATAGACAAACACAAATTGTATTGAGTACATAGATGAAAATACAATGGAAGGAATAAACCAAGGTGTAGATGATCTTCTTCCCCCTTTGGATCTTCAATCTTCAATGGATGATCCCCCTTGAAGCCTTGGTAGCTTGTTCTCTCTAGAAACCCTCAGTTTTTCTCCCCCCAAAATCAGCCTTTTTTCTCAAAAACCCTAAGTTTCAATTTATAGAAAGCAGCAAAAATCCTGTCTTTACGACTCAACCGGCCGGTTCAAATGCATGAAGGATCCTCAACCGGCCGGTTCAATTAGGGGAGGCTTGGGCGAGAACTTGCTGAGATTTTGAACCGGGCGGTTCAAATTGTGAAGGAAATTGAACCGGCCGGTTCAGATTGTGGCTGGCTTCCTCTGGAGTCTCTGACCATTTGAGCCGGGCGGCTCAGATTTGTGCACTAATTGAGCCGGCCGGTTCGGCTCCTCAGAGCCTCTTCCCGTCCGAATCTGATCTTGATGTAAACTACAAAGTTGTAGCCCTTTGAAATACCTTTCCAACAAGCTAAAGATCAGCCAAATCGGACATTGGATGAGCCCTATAGGTCCAAAACAAGGCGCAAAGGTCAATATGCTCGGAAATCCATATTTTTGCTCCGAAACTTCGGTTTTCTTCGAGAATTGATCTTTTTGAACTCGGGGACCATAAGGTTGGTTTCTAACCTGAAATGGCAATCAAGTGGGTCAAATGGCATCGAAATAGCATCGGGAATGGACCAAAACTCTTCGTAAATGGGTATGTAAATGAGTCGAGAATTCGACTCATTAAAACTCTTTACATTTGATTTTAACTTTTACATTCACCATTCAGGCATTCACAGATGCTATGCTACCTTATTTTAAGTGATGCACATCTTGTATGAGAACCCAACCCACGTTCTCAACATTAAAGTGGTAGTTGGACATGGTTCTTCTATCAGGTGCTCTTTTAACTTTATTGAATGTGGTGCTCTTATTAAATGTTGGATTAACTTTTTATAAATAATGTTTTATATTCCAAAGCATATTCTCTGTCAAAATTATTGTCGTTTCCTATTATTATTATTATCAAATTGAGTATCTCGAATGGGAGTGCGGTACAGGTATAAACCTATTTATAAATAAAAATTACAAATCGTTTATTAAGTCGACACGTGTCCAATTTTAGTCGAAATCCCAGAGAAAACACGGAGGGGGTATAATAGTCATTTCACACGGAGGGTTATAAATCTAATAATATTATTTTCAATTTAGTCCAAGAGTTGTCAATGATCAGACTTAAAAACAGCAATGATCAGACTTAAAAACAGCAATGATCACACTTAAAAATAGCAATGACCAGACTTAAAAACAGCAATGATCACACTTAAAAACAGCAATGAACAAACTTAAAAACAGCAAATGACTATACTTAAAAACAGCAACGATCAGACTTAAAAAATAGCAATGATCAGACTTAAAAATACCAATGAACAGACTTAAAAACAGCAATGATCAGACTTAAAAACAGCAATGATCAGACTTAAAAACAGCAATGAACAGACTTAAAATCAGACTTAAAACCAGCAATGAACAGACTTAAAAACAGCAATGATCAGACTTAAAAATAGCAATGAACAGACTTAAAATCAGACTTAAAACCAGCAATGAACAGACTTAAAAACAGCAATGATCAGACTTAAAAATAGCAATGAACAGACTTAAAAACAGCAATGATCAGACTTAAAAACAGCAATGATCAGACTTAAAAACAGCAATGATCAGACTTAAAAACAGCAATGATCAGACTTAAAAACAGCAATGAACAGACTTAAAAACAGCAATGATCAGACTTAAAAACGGCAATGATCAGACTTAAAAACAGTAATGAACATACTTAAAAACATCAATGATCAGAATTAAAAATAGCAACGATCAGACTTAAAAAACAGCAACGATCAGACTTAAAAACAGCAATGAACAGACTCAAAAACAGCAATGATCAGACTTAAAAATAGCAATGATCAGACTTAAAACAGCAATGATCAGACTTAAAAACAGCAATGATCATACTTAAAAACAGCAATGAACATACTTAAAATTTAAAAATAGCAATGATCAGACTTAAAAACAGCAACGATCATACTTAAAAAAACAGCATTGATCAGATTTAAAAACAGCAATGAATAGACTTAAAAACAGTAATGATCAGACTTAAAAAACAACAATGAGGACCCTGTATTCCGCCCTCTGGTTGAAAAATATGCTCAGTTAAAAGAAAAAATAAAAAATCTTTATACACCCAGACCCAGCAGATTTATAAAAGAACTAGGAAATACTTGAAAACAGCTTTACTTACGAAGTAAGTGCTTCTAATGTAGGATGAAGATGCATTTTTTGATGATTATGCTGAAGCCCATGTGAAGCTATCGGAACTCGGGTAAGCTGAGTTTAACTAACCAGTCTAGCTTAACAGGATGCCTGAGCACTTGCAGAGGTCAAGCAGAAAAAACAGTATTTATCTTTCTTCTTTTTGTTGGTTACAACACATAATATGTGATCTGGTGTTTTGGCATCCATCTTCAGATGTGCGGATGCTGATTAGATGGGCTGCAGCCTAGCTGGTGGCCAGTTTTATCTCCATCGGTTTGCTTGGTGTCATCTACATCGTGCTCATTATATACATACATTAATTTTTTTACGTCTGATCATTGTTTTTTTAAGTCTGTTCATTATTGGTTTAACTCGGATCATTGTTTTTTTTAAGTGTGATCATTGTTTTTTTTAAGTCTGATCATTGTTTTTTTAAGTCTGATCATTACTGTAGCAAAAGTCAAAATTTATTCTAAATGATCAGACTTAACGCATGATGATCAGACTTAAAAACATACTGTAGCGAAAGTCGAATTTTACTGTAGCGAATTTTTGGACGATTATACCCCTCATATCTTTTATATATTTTTAAATACGTCCACGTGTGTTTTTCTTATTCACAAAAAGAACCCCGACGGGATGAAAGTTCGGATGAGTTTTGATTGGTTAATTTTGACACGTGTCAAATTTTTTATGCGTTTGTAGTTTTATTTATAATAATGGTTTGTATTTGATCCAATGGTTTAAGCATTCAACACCCTATTTTTTGTCTTCCCAATACTCCACATCATTTTCTCTCTCTTCCACCTAATAATTCAAGAAACATTCAACTTTTACACTCTACAATGATTTTGTTTAATAAAATTCAACACCCTTCCAATTATTGAAAATAGTCTTTATTTATAGAGTACAAAAAGAAACATTTTTTTTCTGTCTTAATCAAATGAAACTTGTCTATATTTATAGAGTATAAAAAATGATAAATTTTGGTATATAAAAATTTATTAAAAAAATTAGTTTACTATGGAATAATTGACCACAAATAATTAGGATGAGGATAAAAAACAAAAAATCACAACAACCAATCAAAAGGCGCCATGTGTCAGATTCAACTAGTTGAATTCTTTCAATACCCAATTAATCCAAGTGGATTCAACACCCATTTTAACTCATTATTGCAACAATTCAACAGTTGAATTTTTGTTTCAACACCCCCATTATAAGTAGTATTAGGGGAGAGCAAACGGTAATTTACCGTTTTACCGTTTACCGTTTTACCGTTTACCGATTTACCGACATGTAAAATTCTATTCCGTTTACCGTTACCGATTTACCAATTTACCGATATTTCGGTAAAACGGTAAATCGGTAAATTTCGGTAAATTTACCGAATTTACCGATTTTACCGAAAATTATTATTTTTCTAATTTTTTAAATATATATTATAAATCTTATAAATATATATGTTGATTTTTAATATATATAAATATTTTTGTAATTTTTTTCTTTATAATATATTATTTATTTATTTATATTTTTCGGTAAAACGGTAAAATGGTAAATTTACCGATTTCAGAATTTATTCCGTTTACCGACTTATTTTTACCGGTTTACCGTTGGTAAATTTACCGATTTACCGTTTTACCGATTTACCGAACCGAATTGATTCGGTAACGGTAAATTTACCGACGGTAAACGGTAATTACCGAATTTTGCTCTCCCCTAAGTAGTATAACGTTTATTCTGGTGTCGAAATCAATCTCGATAGACTATTTGATGTTGGATTAATAGTATGGACGGACTACAAATTTAACACGTATTGGCACTTTTGTTTCAATACGTATGTTCAATTTTCTAGATTGTGTAAATGTATATTACTTTAAAAGTTTAATTTTGTTAACCATGATTCTATGAATCTTTATAAATATGACTTGTTTATTTTTTTTATGAGCGCAATGTCACTCAGGGGCGAATATAGAAATTCCAAGTGACCGGACTGGATTTTTTTGGACCGACCAAATAAGATAATAATCATCTTGACCAAAAGTAGACAGCTTAATAGCTGTAGTCTAGTGGGAAATCAACTTAATATTGCTCAACATGAGCAGGGTTCGAATACCCAACAAAGAAAGCATATAGTTTTTTTAGTTCCCAGTTAAGGCTGTTTGGCAGTTCGAATAAAACTAACACAACTTCTGATGCAACCCCACATCCAAACAGCACAGCAACCCCACATCCAAACATGCATCTTCACCTTCCTCTGGTCTGGTGTCTGAATTTTTTTTCCGGTAAAGTCTGAATTGGTTACATGTACTTAAATGTACAACGGTGAATCAGTTATGTACAGTTTTATATGTAACCAATTCTGATTTAAATCAGTTATGGTGACTTTAGCTTGCTAAATGGACTCAAATCAGATTGGTTACATGTACTTCAATCAATTTCGGTAAATTCTAAATTTTTTTTTTGCTCAAATTTCTACCAGCCCGTGTAGCCCACCCTCTAGATCCGTCCGTGAATGTCGTTCAAGTAGCAAAAAAAAGTCCTTGCTTGTTGGTCACCTACATAATCTCTACAGCAATTCAAATGTTTCCTTGACAAAATCATGAGACGTGAAATTTATACCACTCTCGAAATGAACATTTATTGACCTTGAGTATTTTTTACCAATATGATTACATTTGATGTGATTTGTCCAGTAAAATATGAAATAGGATAAAAAAATCTGATGCAACGCAACTTAGTATTATTATTGTACATAATTTTACTCAATAAATTTAATTTTTTCGATTGCTTACTCAATAAAATTTTTAAAAATAGAAATTACATAGTAATACTAGATATGAATATTACTCCGTAGTATTTTATTTTAGGGAAAATTTCAAAAACATGCCCTGGACTAACGCTCCATTTCAAATCAAGGATCGGACTTTTTCAATTTTCAATTTAATAATTTTTGGACTAATATGCAAATTTAGTTTAACACCGTTAAAACCCACCGTTAGTTAACACCATTTATGATTATTTTTCAAATTTTAGAAATCAAAACTTTCAATCCAATTATATCACTTATTTGGTTTACAAAAATTAGAAAAGTATCATTATTAATTAATAATGCAGAATAAATTTCCAATCCTTTTTTTCTTTGCAAATTTTTGGACTAATATGCAAATTTAGTTTAACACCGTTAAAAACCTCCGTTTACTTTCTTTTTTATTTACTCTCCGTTTACTTTTAATAGAAAAAAATAAAATAGTGAAAAGTGAGTTTAGGGTTTAATGTCGATAATTGTGATTGACAGCCGAAATCCAGCTTCGGGTGAAATTACGAGTGAACACTGTTGGACCTTCGGTGTGTTCATGTTTAAATTGATTCCATCCTCGATTTTCATAGTTCAGATTGTTGGTAGTCGTTATTTTAAAAATCACAATAATGTTTTGTTACTATCAAAGTTGCAAAAATGTGATCCGACCACATTTGCCAGATATTGAATTTGCACAGAAAAAAAAGGATTGAAAATTTATTCTGCATTATTAATTAATAATTATACTTCTCTAATTTTTGTAAACCAAATAAGTGATATAATTGGAT
This sequence comes from Rhodiola kirilowii, assembly GCA_033675215.1. NCBI lineage: Eukaryota > Viridiplantae > Streptophyta > Magnoliopsida > Saxifragales > Crassulaceae > Rhodiola > Rhodiola kirilowii. The sequence goes on along the minus strand of CM066203.1, from coordinate 1,231,021 downwards.
TGAAAGTTTTGATTTCTAAATTTTGAAAAATAATCCTAAATGGTGTTAACTAACGGTGGTTTTTAACGGTGTTAAACTAAATTTGCATATTAGTTCAAAAATTATTAAATTAAAAATTAAAAAAGTTTGGTCCTTGATTTGAAAAGGAACGATAGTCCAGGACATGTTTTTGAAATTTTCCTTTTATTTTAAGCCCATTGCACTTAGGGGTCACAACATTCTGCCCTAGGGCTAGAAAGCCCTGCACAAAGCCCTATGACCTACGAGCCCTAGGGCCGGCCCTGCCCTATGTTGAAGCCCTTGAGCCCTGAGCCCTAAAGGCTTAAGGTTGAACATAAATCATGATTTTCAAGCCCTGTTCGACCCTCGAGCCCGACCTAACTCTGACCTAATTAAGCACTGCACTGTCCGCCCTAAAAAAGCCCGACCTAATTGTGACCTAATAATGTTCTACTCGGTTCGACCTAAAAAAGTCCGATCGTCAAAGACCTACTATATTTTATCTACTATAAATTAAGTCAATTTTTTTGAAATATACACTTAGACTCTATGAGATATGCAACTGCTTAAGAGGTAGGCTGAATTCAAATACATCAACTAATACTTCCGATTTGAACATGTATCTGGAATTGGCTGTAGTGGAGGTTCAAGATGAAACTTCATTTGATATTTTGTCATGGTTTTTTTAGATCATTGAATGCATCAGGGAGATTTTGTCATGGTTCAAGATCAAACTTCATTTGATATTCTGATTTTCCGATTTTTTTTGTACATGCTTGGTTGTTGCCTTGTTGGTTTACTATCCAAGTACGCCTTTGTAGTTTTTTGAATAGGCGGAAGTTGAAGATGTAGAATATTTTGCGCCTTTGTAACTTTTTGAATATGATCAAGTTGATAAATAATTATTTTAAATCCGGCCTTAAAGTTCAGCCCTAAAATTAAAGGCCGTTCGGTTCGGCCCTAAAAGCCCTTTCAATGTTCGGCCCTAAGGCCGGCCATAGGGTCAACATTTTTAACCAAGCCCGGCATTGCCCGGCCCTAATTATTTTGAAAGCCCTCCAAAAATGATATTTGTTCGGCCCTAAGCCCTTTCAGTAAGAGCAATACCGACCCTGCCCTACCCATTGTCGACCCTAATTGCACTCGCACCGGATCTTGACAAACACGTCCCATCCCACAAATATCTTTCCTTAAATCTTAAACGGCACCGTATGTACTGGTCAAACAAAATTTACCGTGTGCAGCAGCAGCGCCTAAATGGGGACTTTTAATGCACAGTAAAACCTTCTTTTTACACTATTCAAACACATTGACGACAAATATGGCCGTTGCCAATCTTTTATTACCGAAACTACCCTTCTTCAGGAGTGTCCGACCAATGCTTCACCGAAGCGTTCAAGCTAGACTGATCTGAAGGGTATTTTCGTCACAATAATTTCAAATATAGAAATATAAAGCAAACGGCACTCTGCTCGATGCTCAATGTCTCTATCTCTCTACAAGGTCTGCAAAGCCCCAAAATTGCTCTGTTTCTGCTCCACTCTAACTACCCACTCTTCTCTTGTCGTCAAACGAAACCCTAGATCAAGCAATTTGACTCAGAGATTCGGGGTTTTGACGAAATCGTGCTGATGTGTTAGATCTGGGATGATTCTGTAAACTAAACTGCTCTGTTTCTGCTACATTTGAAAAATGGGGTGTTGCTATTCGAGGATCGAGCGTGAAGAAATGGTAGCGAGATGCAAAGCGAGGAAGAGATACATGAAGCAGCTGGTCAGAGCTCGCCAATCGCTCTCGGCGTCACACTCTATGTACTTACGATCTCTGCGCAGCACCGGCTCTGCTCTGCTGCAATTTTCCAACGCTGAAACAGTGCTTCATTTGAAGAATCAACAAATCCACCACCGTCCTCCGCCTCCTCCGTCGCGTGACATGCCGGAGACGCCGATGTCGTCCGTCCACCCGCCGCCGCCTCCACCGCCTATGAGTTCTAGTAACGAGACGTGGACAACGACGACCTCGACCTCTGTCGCGGCTTCACCGCTCCCTCCGCCGCCGCCTCCACCAGCACCACCGCATGCAGCGCCGAGCTGGGATTTCTGGGACCCGTTCGCTGCGCCTCCGCCGCAGACAACGACTGAGGAGGAATGGGAGACGACGACTGTGTCTGAAACGGCGACTATGACGGCTGTTGATGTGAACGCGCCGCCGTCTATGGTGAGTGGTTACTCGAAGGAGGAAAGTACTGGGAGTGAGCTTGCTATGGTTGTCTCTCGAAACTCCAAGGACCTTTCCGAGATTTTCCGAGAATTGGACGAGTATTTTCTGAAAGCTGCTGATGCTGGTTGTGAGGTTTCTTCCATTCTGGAAGTTTCTGGATCCAGTTTCTCCTCTCATCCTCCCACAGGTCTCTAAATTTGATTTTCAAAATTTTAAATTTTTAAAGTAAAAATTTAACTGGTTTTCATGTTAAATAATATAGTTCAAAATTTGATCTTTGTTAGGTTCAGTTGAATTAGTATCAATTAGGGTTTTTGATGCAGGGAAGGAGCAGTACTACCAGAGATGCTTGAGCCCATTGTCGTGGACATGCAACTCTTATTCGAAGTTGAATGCTTTTGCAAAATGTGGTGATGAAGTTGTTGGGTTTGATGCGTCAGGTGGGAGTGTGCTTGGTATTTCGTCTAGCCATTCTTGTACATTGGAGAGGTTGTATGCTTGGGAGAAAAAGCTCTTCGCCGAGGTCAAGGTATATGTTTTAGGTCCATGGAAGTTGAAAAGTTGCCGAGTTCGTATCTATCATCTATATATGTTCAGTGTGCCTTTGTTTCATTCATTTTGCTACTTTGTTTTAGGTCCATGAGAGGCTAAGATCATATGTCAGTTGTACGAATAGTTCGAACTCTGTCTTTATTAATCTTCTTATCATCAAGTTGTCAAAACCTAAAATCTTTTCTATTCACAGAGTCTAGGCATTATCTTTGCGTACCTGTTTTTTTCGAGAATTGGTGGCTTATTTGCATTGTGGGAAGTTTATGACTTTGTTCATTGATGTGTACTAGACAGCTGAGATGACGAAAAGAGAGCATGAGAAAAAGGTGACGCTGCTAAGGAAGCTAGAGATGAAAAGAGCTGAGTACTTGAAGACTGCCAAGACCAAAAAGGAAGTTGAGAGTTTGGAGTCAAGGTTAATGGTTGCGACGCAAGCAATTGAGTCTACTTCATTGGAAATTATCAAGCTAAGGGAAACCGAGCTCTACCCACAATTGATTGAGCATGTGAAACGGTTAGTCATTTGTCAGTTTTTATCCAGAGTGTTGTGAATTTAGTGCATTTTTCTTTGGTTTTGCTGCGAGTATGGAGTTTTGTGCAGCTGACATGTTGTGATATTTTTGTACTTGCTACGACTTGATTTGAATTTGACTTTGGCTTCTTAACATTGTTTTTTTGTAGATCAATGTCTATGTGGAGAAGCATGTACGAGTGCCATCAGGTTCAGACGCACATTGTCAAGCAGCTCAAATATCTCAGCACTATTCCGTCAAATGAGCCCACTTCTGAAATTCATCGTCAGTCAACTCTACAGCTCGAACTCGAGGTTCAGCAATGGCATATGTCTTTTTGCAATTTGATGAAGGCGCAAAGAGACTACATTCAGTCCCTCACTGGCTGGTTACGACTTAGCCTCTTTCAGTTCAACCGAAACCCATTAACGAAAACCACACAGGATTCAAAGATTTACTCCTTATGCGAAGAATGGCAACTTGCCATTGATCGAATGCCGGACAAGGTAGCTTCGGATGGTATCAAGAGCTTGCTGACAGTGATCCATGCCATTGTTGTTCAACAAGTTGAAGAACAGAAGCAAAAGAAGAGATCGGAATCCGTTTTCAAGGAACTAGAAAAGAAAAGCAGCATTTTGAGAACGTTAGAGAGTAAGTATGGGCAATTTAGTATGCCCGAAATGTCTGGAAATAAAAGCCAAGTCAAGATTTCTGAGAAACGAGCCAAAGTGGAGATATTGAGAGTCAAAGCAGAGGATGAAAAGGCCAAGCACGAGAAATCTGTGAGTGTAACAAGAGCAGTGACACTGAACAACCTGCAAATGGGGTTCCCAAATGTCTTTGAGGCCATAACTGGGTTCACTAGTGTCTGCATGCACGCTTTCGAGTCTGTCTACAACCAGGCCAAGAGTGCTGGAGAAGAACACAATATGAAAATGTTATTACCGTAATTCGTTGCATCTTGGTTCATTAGAAGCTGTGAATGGTCAACATAAATCTCTGTATATAGATGGTGTCCCTGAAGCCGAATTAGATCCTTGTCCAAGGTGTGGCTGCAGACTTCGGAAATGTGACTTTTGAATCTACTGCTGATGCGGGGCTTCAGCGATTTTGTCCAAGTTATGCTTGTGAAAGTAGGAAGAGAGCAACTGCGCTGTTCCATTCCAAGTAGCCTAGTTATTCTTGATCTTTAATGTTAGAGATATTTATGCATTGACTTGGATTATTATCACCTGAATATTCCAATGGTCTCCAACAGCTTACATCTGCATTTTAATTCCCCTTCTGAAAATTTTCACCTGAAACCTGTTGTTGCACATTGACCCAAATGTAAGTTAATTATCAAAGTAAAACCGTAGGTGAAGTAAGTTCAGTGCCCAGCCTTTTACTCATACACAGAAAGAGCTGACCTGCAAAAACAGGTACACACATCAGCTACAGAACTGATAACCTACACATTTCCCTATCAACCAAGTTAATCGCTTGTCCACTTTCAGAGACAGAAACATCTCCCTAGCAACAGGGTTATCAAACAAATCCAAAGCCGCATAATAAATATGTTCATCAATGTCCTGCAGCTCATCTAGCTTCTTGATGCAATTTGATATGGAATATCTTGAGTTATGTAGCTTTATGGCATTCGTCCTAAGTTTTGAGGCTGAAGCCATCTCCAGTATAGCTGCTGCAATAGCTCCATCTACTCCTTTGCGTCCTCTCTTGCGACCACTAGGGGTCATGGAAGTATTATGATCATATTTGTCCTGACCATCAGCCGTGTCATGTTTTTCTGATTCTGAAGAGGATTCCTCGACTTTTACTGTGAGGTTATCAGGGAGTAGCAGCCTATTATACGTAAAATCATTGTTGTTTTGAGAATATTCAACATAGCTCCCATTCGATTTGGATATTGGATCGGTAAATATTATGCTCAACTCTCTGTAGAAGGGGCAACCGGAGCTTTTCAGGACCTCGGCATCAGGGTGTTCCTGGTAACCATTTTTAAGTGACTTTCATATAGAATTCAAAGAAAAAATAAGGAATTCACTGATATTATGGTGTGCAAAAAAATAAAATAAAAAAGGATTCCATTGATATAAATTGCAATCTCCATTTCTATTTTCATTCTTAGGCACAGCAACTATGTTTTACTAACTATGGTGTTTCAATTTGCAAATCACTATGACGTCTTGGCCATGTAAAATTTTCAAACTAAGAATGCAAGCTGAATTTATTCAACCACATATATGTGAATATGATTGAGCTGTACTCGGGGCTAAATGAAGTTCTATGTAGTATCGGAACCTCTGCTGTGCACGCAGAATTGACAAGATCTAAAAAAGTTCCATCTGACAAGATTCTCTATATGCTTTTACGTTCAGGCTGCTACCAATATTCATTCATTGGTAAGGTCTTTAAATTGTTTTCACAAAGAATATAAAACCTAGTACAGAAAATTCATTTATTTAATGATCCCTAGATGAGTTTCTAATTGACCTAGAGATCATAGTTTTACTCAAATGAACAAGCTAGAACATGTGTATTTCAACTCAAGGGGTTGTCAAGCAACATAAGAAAATACAAAAACATCAATCTAACCTTAATGTGCATATCCCAAGTTTCATCGGCAGCCAAGATGGCACCGGTGGATTCATCAAAGCTAAAATCACTTAGTGCAAGTAGTGAGCTCGCAAGTGTGTACTGCTTTCTCAAAACCGAATAGCGATTCTTAAGCTGCTCCTTGTCCCAGTTCAAACCAGTTTTCAACTGGAACTCATCACAGACAGATATCCATCCTCGTTTATGAAAGGAGGTTCTGTTTCTGTTTCCAAGTTGCGCCTGTTCAACCATGGAGTCTACGAGTATCTTTGTGAGGTAAGCCGTCCATTTAGCCCTCGCTTGTTGTTCCTGTTGCATAACAGGGTGTTTCCGTGACCGCATAGGACGGCTAGCCATCTAAATAATGAGCTGAATGTAATCGAAGTTGCTGTTGTCAATGTGGTTGTTGTTACCTCATTTCATGGGAAAATTGGTAACAGCAAAAAAATAAAATGAGAAACTAACAAAATTTGCATTATATTTATTATTCCTGCTAGCTACAACTATTTGAATTAACACTATATCACAGAAGAAAAGAAAACTATTTGAATAAGAATAACAAAATCGTAAGAAGCGAGAATGAGAACAGCAACCCTAAATTGCAAGAAAGATGCAAACAGGAAGCGGAAGCAGCTTGTAAACAAACAAAACCCTAAATTCAACACCGACGATAGAGAAATCTTTTTTACTTACTTGTAACCCTAAATTTCTTCGTTGAATAGAAGTGATGCGAACCAGGAAGAAAGACGGGTCAGTGTGACAGCGTTTCTCACGCATGTAAAATTTAAGGTAATGGCTGCCTCCAAAATCAACAAAAAAAATTAATAACAAAAATTAACAGCGTTTCCCAACCAGCCTCCAAACTCAACAAAAGATAAATTAATTATTTCTTTCGTGACTTGCATATTACGTAAAACTGAATGGTCGCTGCATTCCCAATCGGTGAACAATTTGTACCTACAATCAACCCTGATGGACACGGACGCCTAACCTCAATGTAGTGCGACAACTCAATTACTTTTCCATCTGAAAGAAGAAGATAAAAAGCCTTTTTTTATATAGGGAAAATGATAAAGAAGAGTATAAATTATTATTCATTAATAAATTACGGTTCGAACTATGAAAATTGACGCACAATTTTAAAATATGTTGATCCTCATATAACACTTAATTGATGAAATATCACTTCGTCAATTAACAAAGTTAACTAAACAAATGAATTGAAAATACCTCATTGCCCTTAATTGTGAAAATGAGAATTGATTTTTTTTTGAAATTACTCTTAATTGTCAGTTTTCAATAGTTCGGATCGTAATTTATCAATGGATATAGTTCATACCCCCTCTTTGTCATTTTCCTTTCTTTTTTTTTTAACAAAATGAATAATTTGGCCTCCCGTGACTAAAAAGTTCCAGGGAATTTTGCCATCACGGGCTATGAATTTGGTGACAGATATTTTTTTCGCTGTTTGGTATTTAGATACAAGGACTATAATGTTAATTAAAATTTAAACTCACGGCTTAATTTTAAAATTTCTTACGCTCACAAGCTACCGTGCCGTGTCGCTCAATCAACGGTGAGGATATGGTGCAGTTAGAGTTAGAAGACAGGTGACACGTGTAAGGCGCTTGACTTATTTAGTGATATCTGGGCCACAATTGCAGTAAGCAGAAAGGGAAATTTTCCAATTTGTTCAAAATTGAAACTTGAGTTCCGTTTATACTTAATTTTCAAATTTTATTCTCAATTCACACTATTTTTCTAAGTCGCCGTTGAGAACGGCGTCTTAGGTTTAGATCGTTCTTAGACACGGCGGTTTAAGCCTTGTGGCATATTTGAGCCCAAAAATACTGAGTCAGATAGCTAATTTGATAATTTACATTAAGACGCTGTTACATAGCGTCTTAGAGCAAAGTAATCCAACTGATCGTTGGTTATCATAGCGACCGCTGCACCTCCCGCTTCGCCCGCCGCCGTGTCTTAATATAAATTGTCAAATTAGCTATCTGATTCAGCATTTTTTGGCTCAAATATGCTACAGGGCTTAAACCGCCGTGTTCAATAGCGGTCTAAACCTAAGATGCCGTTCCCAACGGCGGCTTAGAAAAATCGTGTAAATTAGGAATGAAATTTGAAGATTGAGTATAATGGAAACTCAAATTTCAATTTTGAACAAATTGGGAAATTTTCCTAGCAGAAACCTAAACCAAACTTAATTAAAAAACGCATGGCATTATTATGATGGTTTGTATTTTTAATTGCCAAAAATGCCCCTTAATGAAATTATTATCTATTGTTCAAATGAGGCCAGATCTGGTGCAAAGCCCAGATCTGGTGCAAAATGCAAAACAATCTGCACCATTCATTTTGAAGATCTAAAGGCTGAAAAAAATTGATTTTTATTAGTAATTAACGGAATTTAATACGTGTATTCAAATCAGAAGGGTATAATTGACAAAAAAAAACCTTATCTCTCCTCTCCAATTCTCAAATCCAGAAACGCAGAAATGCAGAAGAACAAATCGGAAGAACTGAAACCTAAATCCCGAAATCAAGTCGCGATTCATCCACAATCGCTCCGCAAATCTGAAATTGATTGGGATGATGATCTTGATTGGGATGATTGGGAAAATCAGATTCGCAAATCGCAATTCAAGTAGCGATTCATCAGATCCGAAAATCAGATCTGAAATCAAGTCGCGATTCATCCACAAATCGCTCACAAATTGGAAATTGATTGGGAAAATCAGATCGGAAATTGATTGTATGATGAACTACAAAAAATCGTCGGTGTCCTCCTCCGACGAAATCGAAAACGCAGAAAAAATCATAACGAACTATAAATTGGTGAAAACGAATTATAAATTATCATGCCTAACTATCGATGATACTGCCGAATTGTTGACGAATTATAGTCCAAATGTGATGAATTATGTCATAATTCATCAAAAGTGCAGTATAATTCGTCGAAATCTTGACGAATATAGTCCAATTTGGACGAACTATAACATAATTCGTCCAAAATTTGAAAACGAACTATAAATTAGTGATAACGAACTATAAATTATCATGCCTAACTATCGATGATACTGCCGAATTGTTGACGAATTATAGTCCAAATGTGATGAATTATGTCATAATTCGTCAAAAGTGCACTATAATTCGCCGAAATCTTGACGAATATAGTCCAATTTGGACGAACTATGACATAACGAACTATAATTTGGCTGTGACGAATTATAAAATTCTTGACATATTATAGCATTGTACGTTGAAGTGTACTACAATATGTCGTAATTCATGACGAATTATGGTCAAATTTTGACGAACTATGATATAATTCGTCAAACTAAGATTATAATTCGTTAAGAATTCTGGAGAATATAACTGCTGAAAAACGTCCCGCCGGCGCTCAACCAACAAGCCAAACCAACCCTTGCCACCAGTCAAATTTTGAATCGCCGAATTATAACCAACCCTTGCGACGAAAACCGAAACCGAAACCCAGTCAAATTCGTCATAATTCGAAACCCAGTCAAATTGAATCGTCATCTCCTACCTTGAATCGCCGAAAACCGAAACCCAGTCAAATTTTCAAAGTTCAAACCCATTCCCATTCAATCCGCATCTTCATCTTTTAGCCCGATGACGATGCTGCAGCTGTTCTTCGCGGTGGCCTTCTCGGACGAGGGGAGAGAGAGAAACAGAGGATAGGGTTTTGAGCGGGCGTGAAATGGTAGAGAAGGACATGTATACAGTTTTGATTAGGTTAATTAAAAATAATATGTTAATGGTATACCATATTTGCCCCTGTTTATATTAAATTTTGAATTTAAATAAGTTTATACTCAATTAATCCTGATCATCCAAATAATAAATGAATGATTGAGATTAATTTGTATTTTTTACCATAATATGCACTTTGTACCTGATCCCTTCTCTTGTTCAAATTACTTTTAAAAGTTTCACAATTTTATATCAAAGGGTATGTGTCTGAACGATTAAACTCTTACGTGTGAGATGGTTATAAAAGATGACAATTTGGGATTTACTTCTCTCTTTTTTTTTAATTTATTTATTCTAAAAATAGAATATACAATCTCAAGTTCATATGTTTGGATACATTTAGTAAGATATGACCTATTCAAATCCTTGTTAATATATAAATATCATGGTCTCTAAATCACTACCGTGCTCGTAAATTTACTTATTAATCATGTAATTAATAAATAATTCGTTCGAAACAATTCATTAATTGAATGGGGCAAACATGGATGGTGGTCTACACATGAGAATTCGAATTTCGATCAAGCCACTACACATTACACTTTTTGGATAACTTTCTAGAATATAAAAAAATAAGAAGAAGCCCATACCTAATAAATAGGTAATTAGGCAAAAGGTGAAGTGGTTAATCAAGTGCGGAACAGAAATGCCATCACTACTCACCCACCCAACACCATCATTAACACATAAAACACGTACTATCGACACCTCTTAGTTTTATAATTCAGATTCAGTGTGCCAGTTATTTGGTGTTGCACATATTTGTTGTTGGTGTCAAAACGATGTATTTCTTTTTGTTAATTCATAGTCAGTGTTCTAGTTATTTGGTGTTGCGCATATTTGTTGTTGGTGTCAAAACGACGTATTTCGGTTTGTTTGAAAATGTGTGAATGCGATGGTGCCGATAAAAAAAATCCTATGCAGCGAAAATAGATATTGCGGAACTCAAAACGACGTCTTTTTAATAATATTTTTACTTTTTAAAGATGATAACATGACACCAATTTAATCGAAATGATATTATTTTAAAACTTAACAATAATTTGCTTCACTGCATCTTAATCAAATCTCAATTTAATTGAATAAATAGATGATCTCAATATATCCTCGCATGCTAAATATAAAATTCACACTTTACATTTTGCAGATTTACAAAGGATATTCATGCAAATAGGTAGGTGGTGTCCAATTATGGTGGACGTGCCACTTGTCCAATCCTACCCGTCAACTCTCTTCTTCAACGGCTTTATATGTGTTTTATTGGTACTCATTGAGTATTACGGAGTAATTGCTTCACCATTTTTAAGACAAAATTATTGTTTTTTTAATAAAGAAAAGCAAAATTATTCTTAGGAAAAAGTATAAAAAGGGGTAGCGAACTACTCCCTCTTTCCCATTTTGTTTGTCCACTTTTCTTTTTGGGTGTCCCCTAATGTTTGTCCTCTTTCCTTTTATATACAACCCAATAATTAAATCAATCATCTCTTTTCTATCAAAAAAAATTTATTTTATTAACAAAATTGTACTTTCAATGATAAATAACTACAGTAATAATTCGTGTACGGGATCCACCTCCACATACATTTTCCTCCTTTTTCTTCCATATTCTCTCTCTCATTGTCCTTTATTTACTTTTCTTAATTACCGTAAAAACTGTTCTTTTGGACAAACAAAATGGGACAGAGGGAGTACCAGTTATTTCTAAGTTTTTGTCAGAACTTTTAAATTTTCCAAAAAGGGTAGCGAATTACCACCTATTTCTAAATTTTTGTCAGAACTATTAAAATTTATAAAATGGGTACGAACTATATAAATTTTGTCCAAAATTGGGTAAAACCTATATAATTTAACGAAATTATAAACACCGTTAATGGTGTTATAACCCCGTATTATTTTTTCCCTTTTTCTAACAATTATTAGATTAGAGTACTAGAATTTTGTGTATAAGTGATTATCATAAGATTTGGTAATAATCAGTTATTTTCAATTACTCAACGAACATACCTTAATTGAATTACTTAACACGGCTTCATCTAGCCCATGAGTTATACTTGGTTGATCTGGGAATAAAAATGAATTTTCTCTTTTTACAGTTATTAGAATCAAAGGATTATATAAGTTTTACCCCATTTGGGAAAAAATTTATATAGTTTGCACCCATTTTGGGAAAAATTTATATAGTTCAAACCCATTTTGGAAATTTTAATAGTTCACAAAAAATTGGAAATGGGTGGTAGTTCGCTATCCCATTTTAGAAATATGTATAGTTATGACAAAAAATTGAAAATGAGTGGTAATTCAGTACCTCTTTTTGTACTTTTCCCTTATTATTATTATTATCCTTTAAAATGAACTTTTCTAGTAGTATACAGTATTATAAAAAAAATTACTTTGAAAATTATTACATACACTTGAAAAAATTTATTTATTTGTTGATGAAAACAGCATTAAATTTACAATAAACTCAATCTATGTAAATTGTAAAGTACTCAAAAAAAAAAAAACAATAGTATCCAGATGGCATTTGCGTAATTAACCCGAAAATTGAGGTCATTGAGACAAATGTGCCGTCGTCTTCCAGCTCGTTCGTCTGGCTTTTTCTTCTATGCGCATTTGCGGTGAGAGAAGAGAGAAAGCTCTCTGCAAAAAAATCCGAATAGCAGCGGCAGAGCAGAGACACGACGAGAAACGAACAACCAAATCGCATTCCTTCATCACATCAATTCGGCGTTTCGCGCATAGCAATGACTGTTTCCATTCGGAAATCTATGCGTCTCAATTTCTGAAACGTTTTTCGCTGTTTGTTCATCAAATCACTTTCACGCGTCGCCGCGGAAGAGAGCTTCAAAGATTAGTAGGTACTCTGAACACTCACTTTTTTAAGCGCTAGGCATTGTATTCTTACTTCGGTAACTTTGAGGTTGTGACTGGAATTCGCTGCGTTGATTTGATTTTCGGGTAGCTGACAGGAGCCGGAGCTTTCGGTGATTGTTGACGTGGCTGTGAATTGTGGTATCCACAGTGTTCATCTGCTTCTGCCATTTCTATATTTTTATTTTATTTAAAAAAATGTCTGGAAATGGTGGACTGAAGAGGACTTGACGTTATAGGATTTCGTCGTCTGTTTATGTTAACCGTGGTTTGTGGAATGTGATGGAATGGATATGAGCATGTTGTGTGGTTTAGTTGCTCTATTTTTATATTGTGGTTGACTGTAATTGATGTCTTAGTTTGAGATCTGTGAGGGTTTGTTTATTCATGTTTTTGGTGAATGAGCAGGAACTCCTGATCCAGTTCGATCTGTGCAATTAGTCAGAGTTGTTTGTTTTCCTGTTTCAACTCTGTTTATCCAAAGGGGAAGGATCTTAGACCTGGTTGAAAAGTGCAATTTGATGAAATAAAAGGTACGTGGAATTGCTGATCTAAGCATATCATGAATTTTCATTTGATTATGGGTATTATAGATTTTAATTGTATGGTGATCTAGATAGTGGATGATCATGTATCTATTTTCTGTTCGCAGATGGTAGCTGGGAAACCTGGAGATGCCGTGCTTAATTGGCAGTGAGGATTTCAATTTTAGTAGCCTATATTGAATAAGAAGAGGGGGGTAGATATGGCATCATGGGAACATTTTGGAGAGCTTGCAAATGTTGCCCAACTTACAGGAGTGGATGCCGTGAGGTTAATTGGAATGATTGTGAAAGCTGCTGGAACAGCAAAGATGCACAAGAAGAATTGCAGACAATTTGCACAGCATCTGAAGTTGATTGGGAATTTGTTGGAGCAGCTGAAAATCTCAGAGCTTAAGAGATACCCAGAGACCAGAGAACCATTGGAACACCTTGAGGATGCCCTCAGAAGATCTTATATGTTGGTCCACAGTTGCCAAGACAAGAGTTTCCTCTACTTGCTTGCCATGGGATGGAACATTGTTTATCAGTTCAGAAAGGCTCAAAATGAGATTGACCAGTATTTACAACTGGTCCCCTTGATCACCCTCGTGGATAATGCTAGAGTCAGGGTATGGCTACGGTCTTCAATTAATATGACTTTGTTGCCGTCTTATTTTATTTTACACTTTGTTGGAGCACTCATGTTTAAGCACTTCTAGCTCCCCTGATCACCCTTATGGATAACCCTAAAGTCAGGGTTTGGCTACGGCTTCCTTGAATAGGAAGTTGCTGCCTTATTGGTTCATTTTATAAAATACACACATGTCTAAGCACTTCAAGCATTACTTCGTACTACTACTAACATAGACTGCATAGATGGTGTACGATCTTTGTTTATGTGCTTATGTTCCATTGACTGCATAAGTTTTTTGGATGAGAACTGAATGGTGTTCTTGAACTCCACCTCACGTTGTAAACCACGAGCACTGTTATGTGTTATCCCTCATATTTAGTGTACTTTTGAATCGTCTCATATCTCGCATGCAATGGGATGGAAAAGTTTTGATGTAACACTCTGTCCACGCTATTGAAATGTTTTCTTGAATGAATCATGCACTAAATATTATCTGATCCCTGCATTTTTTGTTTAAATTGGCAGGAGCGAATTGAATATATCTCAATGGACCAGAGAGAGTACACACTTGATGATGAAGATCAAAAAGTACAGCATGTCATTTTTAATCCAGAGCAAACAGTAAGAGACGCTACTATGCTAAAGAAAACTCTCTCATGTTCCTACCCAAACTTGCCATTTAAGGATGCACTAAAGAAAGAAAGTCAGAAACTTCAACTTGAACTGCATCACTCGCAAGCTAACTTGGATGTTCAGCAGTGTCAAGTAATTCAACATTTGCTCGAAGTCACTGAAGCAATTTCTGCAAATTCATTAGCAGAAGAGGGATCTCCCCAAAAACCCTCCACAATGTTGGAGAAAACTTATTCTGATGTCACTAGTGATGAACACACTACTGATCGCTATCAGACAAAGACTAAATCTGACAGAACTTCAAGGTAACATCACCGTAATGGATTGTAATCTGAATTATTTTCTGAAACTGGCTTTTGTCTTGTCTAGTTGATAACTACTGCCTTAATTTATTTTATGATTTGAATTCTCTACAAAATAACAATCAAAATTTCTGTTTCAGGAATATTTCATCAGTTTCTTCAGGGCATGATTTGCTCTCGAGTAAAGGGTCACATCTACATGAAGAATGGCACGCTGACTTGCTTGGGTGTTGTTCAGAACCTGGTCTTTGTATGTCTATATGCATTGTTTTCACAATTTTCTGTGATTTTCCATCTACTCCATTGTCTACAAATAAATTTCTCAATGTATAACTGTGCTGCAACATGGGTTGCATCTTCATAACAACCTACTTATTTATATTCATGCGGGGTTTGATAGATAATTAGAATGTGCGTTGAAATAAATCCATGGTGTTGTGCAGGTTTGAAGACTCTGTTCTGTCCGTGCAGTACATTTTCAAAGATCGCTACTGTCGCCACTGGCAGACATGTGTGTGAGTATTCTGGGAATCTTCATATAACAACAGATTCCAAATGCTTTCAAAGGCACAAGTTTATGGGAAAACTGTCTTACTCAGAATTTCTTCTTTATGTTTGGTCAGCTACAGGCGATGCTTGTAATGAGTTGATGGCATATTCATTAGTTCTTTCATGCTGTTGCTACACTTGCTGCATCAGAAGGAAGCTTCGTAAGACCTTAAGCATCACGGTAACATACTCAGTCTGTGTTGCGTCATTAGTATTCTTTTGTGATGGTCATCCTAAGCGCTACTCCATCTAAGGGGACCATATCTAAGTCATTATTAGGATTCTCCCTACTTGCAGTTTGCTAAATATTCTTAGTCAGAAGTATGCCTCGGTGATAATGTCATGGACCTAACAAACAGTCTACTAATACCTAATGGTTGTTTTTAGCGGAAGTATTCTGTCCACTGTTTCGGATAGTACATGCATATGTGTGACTTTTACCCAAAGAAAATTATACGGTATGATGCTTATTGTCCCAACATTTTCAGGGTGGCTGTATTGATGATCTTCTTTCGCATGTGATGTGCTGTTGCTGTGCCCTTGTTCAAGAATGGAGAGAAATAGAGATTCGTGGGGTGGAAGGTATACTTAGGTTACAAATCAAATGTTGTCATTTGCACATATAAAGCTCAAAGTGATGTGTTTTTTCATATTACACAAAAATTGTTTTCAACTCAAATAAACTGATGTCTTTTGTGTACCATATAGGTTCCATAAAGACAAGAACAAGCCCTCCCCCATCCCAATACATGGAGTCGTAATCGTAAATGCTGACTGCACCTTGCAGTTTATCACAACTCCTTTGTGTCATAAAGATCTCGTTCATAGCACTATGCCAATTTCACAGGGAGTATCATGGTAGACATTACTGAAATGTTTCATCAAAGTGTGCTTATATTATGAAATGATAAAAACGTACATTTTAGAGATGTTTCATGACGTCAAGTGTAGTTGAAATGCTTAGTCTGTGATATCGTTTCTTTTGTTGTCCTTCGTTGAAACCTCAATCACCATCTCCTGGGAGAGCCAGCCTGTGATCGTATCTCCCTTTTAATGTCTTTTAAAGAAAAAACTCACTTTCAACCTCAAGAAGCACTCAGCAACATCTTATTACTCTTGTGAGTTCTTCCCCAATTATCTGCTTTATTTCAGACACACTAGTCCATGACTATCAAAGCTGTGACTCAGATTTATAAGGCCAGGACTATAACAGTAACTTTTGAATACCATAGGCAGTGTAGAAGCAGAAGCTGTAGGACTTGTGTAAAGAAATAATGTCTTGTATCTTCTACGTTTAAAGCAAGTCTGTTGACTAAAATTTCAATGCATCCAGAGTTTACGTCACCATTGTCTTTGCAGGTAGATTCATGCCACCACCTCGCAGGGATATCGAAGGCCCTTTCACTGAGCTCCCTTTGTTCACAAGGTTGTAATCCAGAAATACAACCACAACAGTAATGTCGTCATGAAAATGTCTACGAACCCCACGACCTATCTTTTTCAAGTCTGCATACCTCATCTCTCTTTTCTTAGCCGCTTCGAGTAAGGCAGTTTGTATTAGTCGTCGAGCACTCCCCTGCAAAATAAAATACAACTCTTGAGCAGTTTGTATCATCTCGTTTAAGTTCGACAACACACAAATAAGGTCACATGTTACTGCGTGCCAGCATAATACTTGGCAATTAGATTGAGTATGCAATGAGGGCAGAGTTGAGCATCTTACACTGTGTGGGTGATTCTGAACAATATCAACTGCTTCTTGATTGCTGAGGTGTTCCCACAGTCCATCAGACGCAAATATGACAAACTGGTCATGCGGCTGGAGTTCATGCTCGGATATTGATGGATCTGAGCTGAGTATTGGTCTTCTAAATGGCTCACGCAGGCGAAACTTTGCATACAAAGGCTCCCTGTTGAATTCAGCCTTTTTGAGATACACGTCCCCTATGGACCTTGAAATCTGCATCACAAAAATAAACGTATTCAAGTTGCCTAGCAATCCAAGCAACCTCAGCTGCAAGTCAAGATAACATAGCAACATAATGAATACGATTACTCGTGATAAAAATGTATCCATATATATAATATACTAAAGCTCGTAAGATGCAACCATTTAGAATGGTGGATATTTCCCAAATTGTACGCAACTCAAGAGCAACATCAAACCTAAACAAGAAAGAAACTACAGCGAACATGGCTAAAAAACAATCACTTGCCCAATAATACAATATAAATGTTATAAGGATAAGTCATGGTTTTGTTGCCATTTTCTGTATTGTAAATCATTTGCGGAAACTTGTAGTTGGAAACACCATCCGCAGCGGAAATGGTTTTCTGCTTTATTTTTTACATTCTAATATAGCTAACCAGCACACGCTAGTCCAAAGCCAAAGCCAAAGCCAAAGCCAAAGCACCTCAACAAATGTGAAGTTGCACGGTTAATTCCCTACAAATGCCAAATGCTAGTCTTTTGCAAATGAAGCTGGTATCTGCCAAAATTCGACATAAAATAGGCCCACTCATGCTTATAACGTCTAAACTTGCACCTATATACGAACTATGTCCCTATCAAACGTGAGAACCGAGAAGTACAAAAGACCAGTCCGGGCTACCTGACACATGAAACCATATAAAAACTGAAATCCACCATCATCTTTCTACCAACTTCACATTATTAGCTCTTGAATGTTGGTTCCATATGCTTCAATTACTCTTATGTTTTTTACATTTTACTACTTAGATGTTCACATATTGCAATGCACTCAATAAGACTTGAACTCTGAGTCGCTTAAGTATGGGAAAGGTCTCAGATCAACAAAAACGACACTTACCTGTATCAACCCCTTCACACGCCAAACATTGTGCTTTAAGACCACAATGTGCGAATCATCTGGATGCAAGGAATGCATTTCCTGCCTGACGGACTCAATGGCAACATTGTGCTCAGCTGACAGTTGGATGGCAATCACTTCTCCTGTGGCTTTGACAACCCTCCCTAAAACAGCACGAGAATCACCAACATTGGCAATATAAAGTATCTTGTCACAGATTACGCCAATCAGACAGCAAGTTCCGACGGCTGCAATCTGAGGCTTCACAGACCATTGTTTTGTAACCATAGAAAGGAAGCCTTCTTCTGTCGCTTGATAGGCTTTACGTATAACTTCGGCTGATACAGATTGTTGCTCTGAAGTAAATCCTGCAATATTCAGTTCCTTTCATAATCATGAAAAGCAGAAATACTAACAACTACGAGAACAAGTTGAAATAGGAAAAAGAATCAACTTTAGACAAAACTTACTTTTCAGGTGCTGGAAAAGCTGGTCATTAACAAACCGGGATGTCTCTGGCCCGCCGTGACCATCGTACACACCGACGAATGTGCCATAGGGCCCAGTTTCAAGCGAACTCAACGATCCCGATTCAATTTGACTTTGATCCTCCAGTAAATTGTTGGCCTGGATTACAGCCATGGAGAAATCGCCAGCCAAGTGCTTCCCGCTGTCTTTGTACCAAAGAAGCCCATCTTGGCAGCCAGTTGAATCCGAACTTATGTGACCAAAACCCCTCGACGAAGGGAGCCAACAGGCTTTCAAGAAGTTTATCAACTGTGATAACATCCCTCATTTCACCCTTGACCGTCCTGAATTCTTACACATCCGGAATGAATGTAATTTAATACACCCAACCCCAGCTGTCCTGCCCTGAAAAAAAAAATACAATAATTTAGATTCCAGTAAAGCAGTAATCAATAGTGGTAGAAACTAAAAGGGAAATAAATCACATCGGTGATCCGAAATGAGGCTCGTTGATTTTGAAAATTTTCATGAACCAAAGTTCAGCATCTTCCTAAACATTACTAAAAGCACAACAGCCTCCCATTACAACTACTGTGAAATTAAACAGTTGACTCAAATAATTAACCTAACAACAGAGAAAGCTCAACTGGAACCCTCATATCTAACAATTAAGCTACCCCATACATCATTAAAGAATGCTAGCAGTAACGTCGAAAACCTTACAGTACACAGCTGCGTAAAATGGCTCAAAAGGAAGGCTGGCAAGAAGCACAACAAGTATCCAAGAACGAACTCAGGTAGTCAATAGGCATATACAGATAGACAAAAGAAAGAAAGAAAGAAAAGCAGTTCAGCAAAGAAGATAAGTCAACCCCCAATGACCTAGCCCTCCACATTAGTTCCACATAGCAATCAATCACGAAAAAGTTGGAAACTTTAGAGCACCCAGATGATCCAGAATCATGGGAAGATAAGATAAAAAGTCTCAACAGTTTTAACAAAAACTCTCAGATATAAAGAAAGCAGATTTACTTTTTTTTTTCTTGTGCAAAAAGATTTGAGTTGTTGCTATCTGGACAGCTAGAGAGAGTCACAGCAGAGGAAAGCGACGGAAATCAGAAAGAAACGGAGTAGCGCATGTGGTCGTAGATATATAGATAGGATCTAACAAATCAAATCATCTTTTCAGTTCGGAGTTTAGTAAAGTTTGCTGCTTTGCCGTTTCTACTGGGTAATCATAAAATCATGATCACCAATTACTAGAAGACAAAAAGAGGTTCGAAACATTCATGTATTGATTTTAATATTTTATGAGGGGAAAAACCTATTTCAGGTTGCCTACAACTTTCAAGCTAGTACTTCATAAATGTAATGTTGAGTTATACCATTACCAAGTATAAAAAACTTATATCATTTATATCAGCGCTCAAATGAGATTCCCTTATTTTTTTTGAGAATTTGATATCTCAATCTTCACTTTTCAAAATGCAAGATGCATTTTGATGGTGACACGTATCTCATGTGTATTTTCCAAGATACATTTAATGCAAAATCAAAACCATTTTTTTATTATTTTGCTTTTTGGACATGTGTGCAGATGCAAAGATGTTGTATAAATGTTGTCTCGAATTTTTCCAAGATGTTGTTTCGTATTTTTATAGATTCTCAACCGAACGCTCCCTATACCAGCTAGTATAAATGTTGTATAGTCTTTCTGGCCAGAACAATACATTATTAAACTGATGAGGTGCATATGACTCAGAGCAGACTAGAAAAGTGTCAAAAACTGTTCTGGTTCAAGACATTACCTAAAGGTGCAATAGGCTTCAGAAGAGCAAAATAGTTTTAACCAGCTGACCAGGGCCCTGGAGTTGTAAATTGTAATGAATAGTCCTCCATGGCCAATTTTCATTTAGGCTCGTCATCTCTGAAGATGGGTTCACAACCAAGATTGCATCACTCTTTATATCAAAGATTGTGTTATGCCGACCCTAAGCCAGTATCATGTCTTACAAACTCCAGAAATAACAATGGATTTTCTGGAACCTAATCAGTTGACCATCTTCTTCCTGAATATATTATCCCCCATAGAATTATAAACTTTCTGTACATTGAACTTCACTCCATTGATCCATCTGCAATTTAATTCTGCA
This sequence comes from Rhodiola kirilowii, assembly GCA_033675215.1. Lineage (NCBI taxonomy): Eukaryota > Viridiplantae > Streptophyta > Magnoliopsida > Saxifragales > Crassulaceae > Rhodiola > Rhodiola kirilowii. The sequence goes on along the minus strand of CM066203.1, from coordinate 1,210,391 downwards.
AATAGTCCTCGCACCAAAAATGGCGTCCATCATCAGGAACCTTTCAATCGATTGATCAGTGTGGTGGATGGGCAGCTGAATTTGTTAAAAGTAGGCGCATGTGTCTATAAATCATAAATGTCTACCCGATATGCATGAAAAAGAGTTTTCTCAGTCGCAACATGTCCTGATGCACATAAGAGGTTAGTAATATGGACTAATCTCTTCCATTGTATCCAAGAAGGCTATATAACAGATTTGCGAGAGAATTGAACCTAACTAAGCAGAACATAAATAGGAAAACAAGTCACTTTAGTGAAACATTCATGAAATATATGTTTTAACACTTGCTTTAGTCTGCAATAAAAAAAATCTACATCACTGCAACCCATTATCAGTAAGCTGTATTTCTTTTTTTGATTGGAGTAAGCTGTATTTCTAAAAAGTATACATCTGTGAGATGCATTTAATAAAGCAAGTAAACCCAATATCGGATTAGCATGTTTCTGCAGATGTAAGTTTATTATTTCAGGCCATCTTGATCTTGAACATACTTCACCTCAAATTTATAAGGGTGGCAAATTAGTTTTCACATGAAAATCAACAGAGAAAGAGAAGTAAATTTACCTCAAACTTTTTTGGCTTTCCAAATTTGATGTGTTTCAGTGATGTCCGTTTATTTCATGAGCATACAATGACCAAGGCATGCTTATCTGAGCAGTCATCCTCTTTTCGGTACTCAGCTCATAGAGAAAAACTTGACAAATTTATAGCTAAAAACTCTGTACCACTTACCAACACTCCGTTTGGAATGAGAAAGGACAGTCACTGAAAAGCATGTCAACCTCCAACATATGATTATGTAACTTCATCTGTTCCGTAAGAAACTTCAAAATTGAGTGTATCTCAGGATACCTTTTATCTTTGACCATAAAACTATATGTCTCATTGGATATATCAATCCGACTGCAACCTGGTTCCTTAACGACTCCCCTTTGCCTCATTAACTTCCTGATCTTTCCAACATGAGCCCATCTTCCAAGCTCTGCATACATGTTTGACAGAAGGACATATGGTCCAGAATTTCCGGGGTCAATTTGCAAGAGCTTCTCAGCGACGTATTCACCTAATTCAATATTTCTATGAACTTTACAAGCTCCAAGTAAGGACCCCCAAATTACGGCATCAGGTTGCATTGGCATTGATTCTATTAACTTTTTAGCTTCCACAAGACAATTTGCTCGACCAAGTAAATCAACCATGCAGGTGTAATGATCCTTCGATGGTTGTATACCATATTCCTTGCTCATCGAATGGAAATAATGGCGTCCTTCTTCGACCATACCTGCATGACTACAAGCACATAAAACACCAATTAGAGTAACATCATCTGGGTTTTGTCCAGAATCCAACATTCTAGTGAACATTTCAAGAGCTTTTCTCCCCAATCCATTTTGTGCAAATCCCACTATCAAAGCGTTCCATGATACATAATCCCTTTCAACCATTTTCTCAAATAGTAGGTACCCGTCTTCAACAAGTCCGCACTTTACATACATGTCTATGAGGGAATTCCCTACAAAAATATCAGATTCCGGGCCAGATTCGAAGCGGAAACCATGCTTCACGACATGCGCATGAGCCTGCCTACCAAGCTGTAAATCCGCAATATTCGCACAAACATTGAGGAGATTTCCAAAGGTGTAGTGGGTTGGCCACACAGACTCTCTCTTTAGAAGAAGGAAAAGCCTCAAAGCCTCTTCATGCTCCCCCTTTTGTGTATATCCAGCAATTAGAGCATTCCAAGATACTATGTTTCGCTCTGCCATATTCATGAAAACCATCTTTGCATCTTTCACATTGTCTTCCTTTGCATACCCACTTATCAAAGAGGTTCCAGACACAACACTCCTGACCTTCATTCTATCAAAAATCCACCGGGCTTCCTTTATTCTTCCACATTTTGAATACATATCCACAAGCGCATTGCACAAAACAAGGTCATCACGAAACTTGTCAACCTTGAAAGCATGGGCATGAATCTGAAGGCCCTCGTTAATTGCTGACAAACTTGCACAAGCACTGACTACACTTGCCAGAGTAACCTCGTCCGGTATAAAGCCCCGCTCCATCATGATAACAAACAATTCAAGAGCTTCACCAGCTGGGCCATTTTGCTCATAACAAGTTATCAAACTGTTCCAAGATACAGTGTTCCTCACACTCATCTCATCAAAAAATATTCTAGCAGACTCCACACTCCCACATTTGGAGTACAAGTCAAGAAGAGCCGACCCTGCATAAACATCAAAAACATATCCAGTCTTTGACAACAATCCATGCACCTGAACACCTGGTTTCAAATCCATTAATCCAGCACACGAATTCAGCGCACTAGCAAACGAGAACTCATTCACCACAAAACCCTTCCTACGCATCTCAACGAAATACTCAAGCGCCTCCTGGTAATACCCATTCTGAGCGGAACCCGATATCATCAAGTTCCAAGAGCATTGATCAGGATCATGCATTGACCCAAACGCATCTCGAGCTTCAGATATAAACCCCGCTTTGGTCAGCCCACATAAGAAAGCATTCCAAGTGAAAGTATTCTTATGTGGCATTTTGTCGAACACTTGACGCGCATTATCCAAACAGTCACATTTAGCGTAGACATCAATGAGTCTGTTTAGAATAAAAATCTCTGACGAGAACCTGGACATGATAATGCGTGCATGGACGCTACGAACGCGGAGAAGGGATTTTGAAATGACGCATGCGTCGAGGAGCTTGGCGAAGAATGATGAGTTGGGGAGGAAAATGTCGCCCAAAAGATGCTTGCCCAATTCATGTTTGGCCATTCCATACCAAGGGATTGAATACTTGGTCGGTAGTTATATCAGTCATTTGATTTTTTTTTAAAACCCTCTCATATTATCCAGAGCAGAAAATTCACTCTGTTTACCTAATAGAATGATGTTAGAATTTTGTGTGTTAAATGAGTGTGAAGAAAATGGTTGCCCGCTCCATTTTGAGATCAAATTTGAGCATGGAGGACACCCCGAAAAGAGTTGATAAAATTATAATAAAATGCATTGCCACACGGGGTATGCAATCGAATGTAGAAATGACAAGATCGAATTGATAGGGAATGAGAAATCGATGTCCAAAGTTGGACCAAAACTAATGAAAACATGACTTTTGTAGGAATGGATTGATTTCACTTGAGTGAAACCAATTGTCCCACATTGAAAGTTATATGAGAGTGATTCTATGTTGGGAAAAGTACAAAAACATAACCTGAACTACCACGTCATTTCAAATCAAGTACCGAACTATCAAAAATTTCAATTTAAGTACTGAACTATTATCTCATTTCAAATCAAGTACTAAACTATCAACAGTTTCAATTTAAGTCCCGAACTATCAATTCTTTTCAGTCAAGTACCGAAACATAAAATTATTATTGTTAATTTAACATTTGAATTTAAGGGTTTGGATCAATTACAAACCAAAATTATAAATAAAAACTACAAATCCATAAAAAAATTGACACGTGTAAAAATCGACTAATTAGAATTCATCATGTTCGGGGTTCTTTTTGTAAATAAAAAAAACACGCGGACTTATTTAAAAGACATAAAAGATAGGAGGGGTATAATCGTCCTAAAATTCATTACAGTAAAATTCGACTTCGCTACAGTACGTTTTTAAGTCTGATCATTCTCTCTTTAAGTCTGATCATTTTGAATAAATTTTAACTTTTGCTACAGTAAAATTGAGTCTGATCATTTTGAATAAAATTTGACTTTTGCTACAGTAAAATTTTGAATAAAATTTTCTCTCTTTAAGTCTGATCAGCATGCATTAAGTCTGATCATTTTGAATAAAATTTGACTTTTGCTACCGTAAAATTTACTTAAAATAGATGATGATCAGACTTAAAATAGATGATGATCAGACTAAAAATAGATGATGATCAGACTTAAAATTGATGATGATCAGACTTAAAATAGATGATGATCAGACAAAAATAGATGATAATCAGACTTAAAACTGATGATGATCAGACTTAAAATAGATGATGACCAGACCAAAAATAGATGATGATCAGACTTAAAATTGATGATGATCAGATTTACAATAGATGATGATCAGACTAAAAATAGATGGTGATCAGACTTAAAATTGATGATGATCGGACTTAAAATAGATGATGGTCAGACTTAAAGTAGATGATGATCAATTTTAAAATAGATGATGATCAGACTTAAAATAGATGATGATTAGACATAAAATTTTAAGTCTGACCATTCTCTCTTTAAGTTTGATCATTCTCAATTTGTAGTCTTTTAGTTACCAATTTTAAGTCTGATCATTCTCTCTTTAAGTGTGATCATTCTCAATTTGTAGTTTTTTAGTTACCAATTTTAAGTCTGATAATTCTCTCTTTAAGTCTGATCATTCTCAATTTGTAGTCTTTTAGTTACCAATATTAAGTCTTATCATTCTCTCTTTAAGTCTGATCATTCTCAATTTTAAGTCTCATTATTACCAATTTTTAAGTCTGATCATTCTCTCTTTAAGTCTGATCATTCTTAATTTTAAGTTTGATTATTACTAATTTTTAAGTCTTATCATTCTCTCTTTAAGTCAGATCATTCTCAATTTGTAGTCTTATAGTTACCAATTTTAAGTCTGATCATTCTCTCTTTAAGTGTGATCATTCTTAATTTTAAGTCTGATTATTACTAATTTTTAAGTCTGATAATTCTCTCTTTAAGTCTGATCATTCTCAATTTTAAGTCAGATCATTACCAATTTTTATGTCTTATCATTCTCTCTTTAAGTCTGATCATTCTCAATTTTAAGTCTGATCATTAACACATTGTAAGTCTGATCATTCTCTCTTTAAGTCTGATCATTCTTAATTTTAAGTCTGATTATTACCAATTTTTAAGTCTGGTCACTCTCTCTTTAAGTCTGATCATTCTCAATTTTAAGTCCGATTATTACCAATTTTTATGTTTGATCATTCTCTCTTTAAGTCTGATCATTCTCAATTTTAAGTCTGATCATTAACAATTTTTAAGTCTGATCATTCTCTCTTTAAGTCTGATCATTCTTAATTTTAAGTCTGATTATTACCAATTTTTAAGTCTGGTCATTCTCAATTTTAAGTCTGATTATTACCAATTGTTATGTCTGATCATTCTCTCTTTAAGTCTGATCATTCTCAATTTTAAGTCTGATCATTAACAATTTTTAAGTCTGATCATTCTCTCTTTAAGTCTGATCATTCTTAATTTTAAGTCTGATTATTACCACTTTTTAAACTGATCATTCTCTGTTTAAGTCTGATCATTCTCAATTTTAAGTTTAAGTCTGATCATTAATATTTTTTAAGTTAAGTCTGATCATTCTCTCTTTAAGACTGATCATTCTCAATTTGTAGTCTTTTAGTTACCAGTTTTAAGTCTGATCATTCTCTCTTTAAGTCTGATCATTCTTAATTTGTAGTCTTTTAGTTACCAGTTTTAAGTCTGATCATTCTTTCTTTAAGTCTGGTCATTCTTTCTTTAAGTCTGATCATTCTCAACTTGAGGACTAAATTGAAAATAACATTATTATTTTTATACCCTTTAGTGTGGAATGACTATAATACCCTCCGCGTGTTGTTCGAGATTTCGACTTAATTGGGACATGTGTCAGCTTAAAATTAGGTTTGTAGTTTTTATATATAATTTGGTTTGTACCCGAACCGCACCCTATAAAAAAATAGTAATACAATATTACGTTATGTATTTTTAATGATGAGTATTTTTAGTTCACTTATCACTAATTGTATGGTATTACTTATATAATAACTATTCATTTTAATAAATATTTTAATTGATATAAATATATTTACTAAATTAAAAACTATTTATACGTTAAATTCATTAACATAATTTGGTGCCGAGGATCGTTTTATCCTGGGAGGCATATTGCCAGCGAGTCCCAGTATCTCCGGGCGGCAATCTTGCTTTAAGGATAGGGTCTGACGTGACTCGATCCAACTAGGGTTTGCTATTATTCTTCATTTATTCATATATGCATTTCAGCATGTGTTTGTAACTTCTGTTTAATCTACCGTTGTTAAAGCAATATTACCAACAAATGATACATAAGAAACTCTGAATTTTCATTAAGTCTACTGTCCCACATCGTCCACTAAAGCCTAAAGGTACAACTCTTGGTTGCTTCGTATAAACACAAGCTTATTGTACAGTCGAATTGTATAGTGGTCAGGCTGTTTTAGGTTGCTGGCTTCAAAGTCCATATCCTGCCCAAATTGCTCTCTTTGAGTTTTATGTTTATATTTATTTTCAGCAGGATTTGTTAATGAATAACATATCATTAAATAGAAATTCAACTGCCATGTAGCAGCTGTAACTCAAATATCTAATTCTTTTTCAAATTTTAAAGTCAAATAGTCACCGAAAATCATTAATTCAATTCTTTAGAGTATATGTAGCGGTGCCGAGAATTGGGGACGTCCGGTCACGAAATATTGTGCCTAAATGGCGTTCTTCATAAGCTTGCTTGGTGGGGGAGGATGTAGACCAACGGACGCGAGCTCCGTGAGGAAGGGAGAGCGTGATGTAGAACTGAACTGACCCAACTCATAGGCCCAGTTAATAAAAACCTAACGGATAAATAATTTGGGATCTGATCTAACGGTCCACGTTAATTTACAACACAATTAGATTAAAAAAATTCGAACAAATCTTTTCAAAATCGACATTCAGATAGGATCAAATCGGTTGTGTAATATGAACGGGGTGCAAATGCTCATGGTAGGTTAAATGTTTTTTTTTGATGTTAGTAGGTTAAATGTTTTAGTTCAGTTTCAAAACAACATCCTCTAAAGTCGAACTACATCATCACACAGCCTCGGGAAAGAGAGTCTGACATTTGCAAAAGAAGTAAGATTTGTAAGCAGAGATTTCCCTGCACAGAATAATACAGTACTAGGTCACCAAGTCAGTGTCAGTCAACCCAGCCATGATAAAATCCAAGAAAAGCTTTGCTGCAACAAAGACGCAAGAATCCAAAAAAAAAAAAACTCGTGGATTGACTACTCAATGAAGAATGAGACAAACATCCATCCATCCATCATCTCCACATCCACAGTCTCCATCTTTGCGAGTTTGCTAAAATGAAACTTATAAGTAGTTTCTGTTATAATTACCTTGAGAATATAGAGAACTTTTGAGACAAATTAGAACTCGAATGCACTGCAATATTATTGAAGATTTAGAGTGAAGGAGGAGGTGAAGGTGTAAGTTATCCTTCACCCGTACCTCTTCATTTATAGCACAATTCACTCGACACATATCCTGATTTCACTCAATTCACCTCTTAGTTTCTTTGGTGTGGGCCCCACATGTGGGACCCACATGACAAACTTTTCTTCAATGTGCAGACCACATTTATGACACTCCCCCTGGGATGCACATTAAGCGTTTTAGGCTGCCTCGTTAAAAACCTTAGTTGGAAAAATCCATTGGGATAAAAACCAACTTAAGGGAAAAAGAGTGCAGCGACGCGAAGCTCCCCCTCATATTGGCATGCGTTATGTGCTCATAAATTTTGCAGCTTTCGCATTCCTATGTCGTTGACATGTTTTCGGAATGTTGAGGTAGGGAGAGCCTTTGTAAAAAGATCTGCTGAGTTTTCATCAGAACGAACATATTGTATGCTGATAACTTTGTCTTTCTCCAGCTCTTGGGTGAACGAAAAGTATTTGGGATGGATATGCTTTGTTCTATCACTTTTGATAAATCCTTCCTTCATTTGAGCAACACATGCAGCATTATCTTCATACAGTGTGATTGGATCATTTGCTGGTAGAAGACCGCTTGTAGTTCTGATATGTTGTGTCATGGATCTCAGCCACACACATTCACGACTTGCTTCGTGTAATGCGATGATCTCAGCGTGGTTTGATGATGTTGCAACGAGTGTTTGTTTCTGAGAACGCCAAGAGATTGCAGTTCCTCCACATGTAAATACATAACCAGTCTGGGACTTCGCTTTATGTGGATCTGACAAGTAACCTGCATCTGCATAACCAATCAAAACTGGTTTTGTATTGTTAGGATAAAATAATCCTAAGTCAATCGTTCCTTGAAGATAACGAAGCACATGCTTGATTCCATTCCAGTGTCTTTTGGTAGGAGCTGAGCTAAACCTGGCTAATAAATTAACAGCAAAAGCTATGTCAGGTCGAGTACAATTAGTAAGGTACATAAGAGCTCCAATCGCACTGAAATATGGTACTTCTTGACCAAGAATCTCTTCAGATTCTTCACATGGACGAAATGGATCTTTGTCTACATCAAGGGATCTAACGACCATTGGGGTACTTAATGGATTTGATTTATCCATATTGAATCTCTTGATTATCTTTCTCGTGTAATTTGATTGATGCACAAGTATTCCACTTTGCATATGCTCAATCTGTAATCCGAGACAATATCCCGTTCTCCCAAGGTCTTTCATTTCAAATTCCCTTTTCAAGTAAGAGATTACTTCATGAATCTCTTCATTCGTTCCAATGATATTCAAATCATCGACATAGACAGCAATAATCACACACCCGGATGTTGTTTTCTTAATGAAAACGCAAGGGCAAAGAGGGTCATTGACATATCCCTTTTGCAACAGGTATTCACTTAACCGGTTGTACCACATGCGTCCGGATTGCTTTAACCCATATAAAGATCTTTCTAGTTTGACCGAATATCTTTCTCTGGGCATTGAACTTGATGCTGCAGGCATCTTGAATCCTTCAGGGATTTTCATGTAAATATTAGTATCAAGCGATCCATATAGGTAAGCAGTAACAACATCCATGAGGTGCATATTCAATTTCTCATGAACTGCTAGACTTATCAAGTATCTAAACGTAATTCCATCCATGACAGGAGAATACGTTTCCTCAAAATCGATTCCAGGCCTTTGAGAAAAACCTTGTGCAACAAGTCGAGCCTTGTATCTCGCAATTTCATTTTTCTCATTTCTTTTTCGTATGAAAACCCATTTGTATCCAACAGGTTTCACATCCTTAGGTGTGAGTACTATAGGCCCAAAGACTTTGCGTTTATTGAGCGAGTCTAGTTCAATTTCAATGGCCTTTTTCCACTCAAACCAATCGTGTCTATTTTTACACTCGGTAATAGACCGTGGTTCGGGATCACCATTATTTTCATCCATAATATCACATGCCAAATTATAAGAGAACGCATCATCAATGTTCTCTTTTCGATTCCACAGTATGCCTGTATTAGCATAATTAATCGAAATTTCTCGATCCTTTTCATTTTGTATTTCTGTAGGAATACTTTCCTCCATCATAGGATCGATTTGCTTTTCTTCCCCTTTTCTTTTCCGAGGATTTTTATTTTTGGAACCGGGTGGCCTTCCACGCTTTAAGCGTGTTGTGATATCATGAGTGACTTTATTTTCCGGCTTCCCTTTTGGAATTTCAATTTGTACGGGAGCATTCTCAGCCGGTATGTGAGATTTAGTCACTCTCTTTGTGTCTGTAAATGCATCAGGAAGTTGATTTGCCATCTCTTGCAAATGTAAAATCCTTTGTACTCTACCTTCACAATCTTTTGTGTAAGGATCAAGATGCAATAATGTTGGTACAGACCAAGTAATTTCTTTCTCAAACTGTTTTCTTTCTCCCCCTAAAGGTGGGAAATTTTCCTCATCAAAATGGCAATCAGCAAAACGTGCTGTGCAAATATTTCCAGTTTGAGGTTCAAGATATTTAACAATAGATGGACTTTCGAAGCCTATATAAATGCCAAGACTTCTCTGTGGTCCCATCTTTGTTCTTTGGGGTGGTGCAATAGGCACATAAATAGCACAACCAAAAATCCTTAGATGAGATATATTTGGCTCCTGACCGAATACAAGTTGTAGTGGGGAGTACTTATGATATGCACTCGGTCTGATGCGAATTAATGCCGCAGCATGTAATATTGCATGACCCCATACCGAAGTAGGTAGCATTGTTCTCATTACCAAAGGTCTAGCAATAAGCTGAAGGCGTTTGATCAGTGATTCGGCCAGACCATTCTGTGTATGGACATGAGCAACAGGATGCTTAACCGTAATCCCAACTGACATACAATAATCATCGAATGTCTGAGATGTGAATTCTCCGGCATTATCAAGTCTGATCTTCTTTATTGTATGATCAGGAAATTGAGCTCGTAATTTGATTATTTGAGCAAGCAATTTTGCAAATGCCATATTGCGGGTTGATAACAGACATACGTGTGACCATTTGCTAGAGGCATCTATCAATACTAAGAAGTATCGAAATGGTCCACATGGTGGGTGAATGGGCCCACATATATCACCTTGAATTCGTTCAAGAAATATAGGTGATTCTGCTTCAACCTTTCCCTGTGAAGGCCTTATGATCAACTTTCCTAGAGAACAAGCTTTGCATGGGAGAGCATTTCCTTGAGGGATCTTTTGATCCTTAAGTGGATGCCCTTGTGAATTTTCAAGTATTCTTCGCATCATAGTTGAACCAGGATGACCTAATCGGTCATGCCATGTGGTTAGTGCTGAAGGCTTGATAACTACCATATTTGACTCAATTGCATTCAAATATGTATAATGCAATCCGGTAGGGAGCATTGGTAGTTTTTCTAAAACACATTTGGTTCCAGATTTATATGTTGTGAGCAACATATATTTCATGTTATTTTCAGTTATAGACTGAGTATCAAATCCATGAGAATATATATCATTGAAACTTAACAAGTTTCGTTTGGACTTTGGTGAAAATAAGGCATCATTTATCGTAAACTTTGTGCCATTTGGCAATGTAAAGTTTGCCTTGCCAATTCCCTCAACCAGGTCTGCAGGACCTGATATTGTATTCACAACTGTTTGTGATGGTTTTATCCTTGAAAAATATCTTTTATTTTTTAGGATAGTGTGCGTTGTCCCACAATCAAGTATGCAAATTTCTTCAATGTTAATCCCTTTGTTGGCTTGATGATTATCTTTATCCATGTTAAAACTTGAGAATATAAAAACAAAGAATATGTTAAGAAAAGGTAATGGAATAAAACATAGTACAAGTTTATTTCAAATCTTAAAAGAAAAACATGCAGATAACATCGGACAACTTGGCTTCATTCCCAATAGGGGATTACATAGTCCCATTTTCTGTGTGCTCATTGGAGGTTTCACCCTGACTCACAAAGTCGGATGCATCAAAGTGGGTGGAGTCATTTATCGGGTTGTCAATGAAGTTGACTTCTTTCCCCTTCCCCTTTTCATATCTCTGATAGAGCTCGCATAAGTGCTTTGGAGCTCGACAGATTTTAGCCCAATGGCCTATGGTCCCGCATCTGAAACAAGCAGTTTCATGACCTTTCGAGGGGTTGGGGTCATTTTCCCTTTTGTAGGGATTCTCATGATTCCTCCCATCTTGATGGTTCTTGTGGACATATTTGGTGAACTTATAAGGTGAATTATGAAAATAACCACCTCGACCACGTCCTTGACCACGACCTCGACCTCGCCCACGCCCACGACCTCGGCTATGCCCTCGACCCTGAAGGTGGTCTCTATGTTCATTTCTGTTGAAACGAACAGCATTCGCTTCAGGGAATGCTTTTGAGCCAGTCGGGCGAGATTGATGGTTCCTAATGAGCAGCTCATTATTTTTCTCCGCGACGAGGAGACAAGCAATCAGTTCTGAATACGTTTGGAAACCCCGCACACGATATTGTTGTTGCAGGGTCACATTTGATGCATGGAATGTAGAAAAAGTCTTTTCCAGCATTTCCTCATCTGTTTTTTTATCTCCGCAAAACCTCAGATGGGTTACAATTTTGAACATTGCAGAGTTGTATTCACTGACTTTCTTAAAGTCCTGGAACCGTAAAGCGGTCCATTCATCGCGGTAGAGTGGGAGCATCACAGCCTTTTGATGGTCATATCTCTCTTTGAGATTCTTCCACAGTTCACATGGTTTTTTCACCGTGAGGTACTCATTTTTGAGATCCTCATGTAGATGGCGGCGAATAAAAATTAAAGATTTTGCCGCGTCTACTTTTGATGAGGTATTCCCCTCATTGATTGTTTCAGTAAGATCCATTGAGTCTAGATGTGTCTCAATGTCTATTTTCCACGGCATGTAATTTGTCCCAGCAATGTCAAGGGGACTGAAGTCTAGTTTCACCAAATTTGTCTCATGATGTTAACTAAAACAAAAACAAGTAAATTTTTATTAATTCAGGACATACAAGTCTACAAATAATGTAATGAAGAAAACGACATACATTGTTACAAGTATTTTTACACAAAAAGAAAATTCATCCGGTGTTAGATCTCCGGTGAAATCAAGAATAGTGAGTACTACAATAATTATTGCAACAAAGACAAGTAGTAATCTAGCCGACATTTTATTGCTTTGGAAATCTTTGAGTGTGTTTGTAGTGTGAAGTAGAAGAGGAAATGTGATTTAGTGTAGTTGAATGAAAACACATTTATAGGGGAAAAACTAGCCGTTTGTTACCGTTTTATTACCGTTTGAGCACAATGTTACCGTTGTGTATGGGTTAATTTATGCTAAGATTTGATTAGAAATGTAATGCAATTAATTAACATGTGAGGATAGACATGTATAGTATAAATGCCTTTTTTACCATAGGAGTGAAGTAGTAAAGTAATTGTAATTCACATCATATTATTTTTACGGTGGCTGAGCCTTCCTTGTAATAATATGATGTTATACAATAACAAGTGATAAACATAAAAGTTTATACATGAAGTAAGTAAATTTGTAGTTCACAACACCTTACTATGGGGCGGTAGTCCGCTCATCATAATAACATGTTGTTATACATTAAGAAAGTAAAATGAGTTACGTTGTAAGAAGTAATTAAAGTAAAGATAGTTACTTTGCAGATCACAACACTTTACTATGGGGCGGTAGTCCGCACATCATAATAACATGTTGTTATACATTAAGAAAATGAAACAAGTGGTAAGAAGTAGTAAAACATACATAACAGTTGCCGTAATAGAATTTAATTCCAAACAAAGGAAAAGTAAATGAATTCTTAGTTTTTTTTATCTAGGAAAACTCAGATATCAACACAATCAGAAAGTTGTGAAATAGGGAGAGTAGAGCTCCCTTTGAGGCAGTGAACCCCTTATGATATCCAAGTAGAACAGATGAAAAATATGATATCTCAGTTGGTTAGAACCTCGTGCTGATAACGTGTTATAATTACCTTGAGAATATAGAGAACTTTTGAGACAAATTAGAACTCGAATGCACTGCAATATTATTGAAGATTTAGAGTGAAGGAGGAGGTGAAGGTGTAAGTTATCCTTCACCCGTACCTCTTCATTTATAGCACAATTCACTCGACACATATCCTGATTTCACTCAATTCACCTCTTAGTTTCTTTGGTGTGGGCCCCACATGTGGGACCCACATGACAAACTTTTCTTCAATGTGCAGACCACATTTATGACAGTTTCTTCTTATTCAATTAAACAATTTTACTACTAAATGAAAAAGCTCTAGAACATGATTATGGTTGTTTTTAAATTAAGAGCATGTACACCCATGCATTTTGAAGAGGAGGTGTTAGCATTTATGAGACAAGGTGCAAGGCAAAATCAAGCTTAAATGTAGCACTTCCTCTTTAAAATATAGCACTTTCTCCATTGCACCTCCTCTTCAAAATGAATGGGTGTATATGTTCTAAGATGATCCAAAAGATAAGGAATCACTAATGGGTGTTGGATGTGGCTCAGTGGTGAGCACTCTCCCGATGTCAAAGAACCCGAAATCAAAGTCCCTCTAACACAATTAATACAACACTAACCCTAATAAAAAAAATATCATCAAAGAACGCCCACTATAAATAAATACAAAATCATCTAGGAACGAGGAGATATTTAATTGACAAAAAGTAGGATATTTTCTATTTTATTCCTAAGTAACTATATATCTTTTTCCTAATTTAATTTCGGTACAAGGAATGTCATTTACTTTTTTATTTAATTAAATAACAATAAAAAGTACATTTCGCTCTCTATCCCATAAATTAACATCAACAATTTGAATATTCAATTGAATGGTTGTAGTTGTACTAATTAGGAGTATTAATTAATAAATAATACAAAAAGTCATAGAGTACTATATCACTTCATCTGATCTCCCAGCTTCATCACCACACCAACAAAACAATATGGAGGATCTCTGGAAAGAAATCACTCTCTCCACTCTCTCCTCTGATCTCCACAACCGCCAAACTCCGATCCCCCTCCACCATTTCCAAGACTTCCTTGGCCGACCATTCCCGCTGGACCACACTAAAAACAGTCTTCTTTCAGCCTCATCTCCTGCGCCTCAAACCATATTTCTCAGCCTCAGCACAGACAGCTCCTCCGGCCACTCTCTTCCCAACTTTGACAACACTACTTTACAGAAAAGCGGAAGTGATGAGATGAGTTTGAGCAGCAGTCAGCTTCCAAGTGATCGGAGGTTTAAGAGGATGATCAAGAATAGAGAATCAGCTGCTCGATCCAGAGCCAGGAAGCAGGAAAGCTCTCTCTCTCTCTCTCTCTGGCTATTTAATTTGTTTTATAACGTTTTGAGTTTTTTTTTCAACAAAACACATGGGTAGAGTCCAATAATATTCGATCTAATTAGCATCATCAAATTATTCATAACACAAAGCGTGGAACTTTTTAGATTCTTCTCCCACTGAAGTCGTTACTGCAGTTTCTAAAAATAGAAATGGGGTTTAGGGTTTATGATAAAATGCAGGCTTTAACGAGTGAGCTGGAACTGGAAGTTGCCCACCTGAAGCAAGAAAATGCAAGATTGAGAAGGGAGCAACAGGTAATACAATACATAGAAAAGCCTCAGTGTGACTCGTCTTTGGCAAACTTTTTATCTCCAAATTCTTATATCAAATGGGCCCATCATCCTCTTACTTTCTTCATTATTCATTGCTCTGCCTCTACCTCTACCTACTTCACTTTTTTGTTCAAATATAATGCTTCCTTATAATCCAACCTACCCAGAACCAAATACTCTCATTTTGTTGACCTGAGTAATGGGATAATGAGTTTATGCATCACTATGGTTACAGCCATACACCCAATTTATATATTATATAAACAAAAATAGAGATATGAGTTGAATGATCAAAATTGTTTTGCAGAGCAGAGGCTATAAGAAGTAAATATTTTTTTCTTGGGTCTAAAAAGATTCTTTTCAATAGCTGATTAGCATATGCATCCAACACATTAAAGGACTGTATTATTTTGAGCATGAGCTGTCTGTACTATTTTGGACAGGTTGTTGATGGCAACAGTCCGAAATTACTTATTTGAAGATTGTAGAACTATCCTGTAAATTTGTCTGTTACGAATCAGGCTCAGTACTGAACTGATTTATATATTGCAGAATAGAACAGTTTTGGTTGATGGGTAATTCTTTAATTCAATTTGTGTGTGTGGTTTTTGGGGCAGATGCGCAACCAGACGGCATTGGATCGGTGTACTAAGAAGCACAAGCTCCATCGAACCTCAACTGCGCCATTTTGAAAATCCTCTGTACAAAACTAGTCGGGGAGAGTTGGAGATGCTGTTAGAGGAGGTTGGCCATAAGATTAAGATGGGTAATGTAGAGTAGTAGAATGAGAAGGTTGGAGAATTAGTGATGTAAAGCTAACGTGGGGTAAAGGCAAATGTTATCATATTTCCCTTTTTGGTGCCAAAATGCACAAATCCTTATTGGGATTCTGCTAGCTCCCCTGTTTTTGGTGCTTCACAAGTATTGTGGCACTTTTGTTTATACATGGCTAGTTTTGTGTAACATTCCACTTCTATTTTTTTCCAGGTTCGTATTGGCTGAAAGTTTCTTATTTGCCATTTTAATTAAGCATTGTGACGAATTTGTGTTGCATCAAAAAACATTTGTCCCAAGGCAAGGTACCATGTTAATGGATGCTTTGCTTGTATGTTTGACTAAAAAGTTTAAGCCTTACACTAGTTTACTTGTTGTAACTTGTAAGGGCATGTACAATGGGGGGGAGGAGGAGGATCTCCTCCTCTCATCTCACTTGTGATAGTACCTCCCACCAAATGTTGTTGTAGAGATTCGCACGCACCGGAATGCAATAATCAAACGAAAAACGAAGAACAAAGACACAGGAAATTATACTGGTTCGGATCCGGGTGATCCTACTCCAGTCGAGAAGAGGGGCGGCTCTTTATTGATTGAATTGATGATGATACAATACAGGAATCACACTCACGAAACTACTAATCAATTCTTGTCTCTCAATTTGAACTCAATCGAAAACTTGATTCAAATCTCTCCAAGAACCCTAGTTTTGCTTTCTGGTAATTTGGGGAAGAACAACTGTTTAACTCGGGCGAGTCGACTCCTTTTATAGCCGTTACTTGATTCAGCTTGAAGACCAATCCAAAACGCAGAGTCTCGTTCATTGCTTTCTACAAAACGTAACCGTTTCATTAACCTCAGGCGTGCACTCCATTGGCTCCAAAACGACGACGCTCCATCCCAACGAACTCCAACCGACTCTCGCGCTCAGCCGCTCGGGCATCCGAGGACGAACAAGGCAACCGACCGGCCAGCCGATCGGGCAGCCGACCGGCCAACCGACCGGGTATCCGCTCGGCTACCAAGCCCACCGATCGGGCATCCACTCGGCCAAAATCCAAATTCCGCGGACCCCTTCTGCATTATTCCCCGCGGAGGTCTGAAGCAATTCCCGATTAATCTTCAAACGTCCGCGCCTTATATCCTTCAGACGTCCGTGGTCTTGTCTCAGCCAAAACATACCCATTTGATCTTCAGCTCCTCCAGACCATACTGGTCTATTCAAGCACCTGCAAATCCTTTATACCATCATCATAAATCCTCAAGTAGATGACAACCAACACTTACAAATCTCCACCTTGGTTGTTAACTACTAATTCAGCCCTTGTGCCCCTCTCCTCTCATCCTGCCTTAGGGTTCATCCATCAACCCTACCAGCTCCAAGCAATACTCAAATTTCTCACTTGGGACTGGCTTTGTCAACATATCAGCAGGGTTATCCTTGGTTCCAATCTTTACCACTTGAACAACTCCAGAATCAGCAACATCCCTTACAAAATGCATCCTCACATCAATGTGCTTGGACCTCTCATGGAAGACATGATGCTTTGAAAGATGTATAGCTCCTTGACTGTCACTGTGGACCTTAACACAGCTCTGTCCATGTCCTAACTCAGTCATCAGACCCTTCATCCAAAGAGCCTCCTTAACCGCCTCAGTTATTGCCATGAACTCAGCTTCAGTTGTTGAGAGAGCCACCACTTTCTGCAAGTTTGCCTTCCAGGATACAGCAGTTCCAAAAACTGTGAACACTAACCCAGTTTGTGACTTCCTAGTGTCAATATTTCCTGCATAATCTGAATCCACAAATCCTTGTACAAGATCAGCACTAACTTGCCCTTTACCATAAACCAGTCCTTTGCCTAAAGTCCCCTTTATGTACCTCAGCAACCATTTTACTGCCTGCCAATGATACTTTCCAGGATTGGCCATATGTCTGCTCACCAAACTCACTCCATGAGCAATGTCAGGCCTTGTGCAGACCATTGCATACATCAAACACCCTACAGCATTTGAGTATGGAACATTCTCCATATAAGCCTTTTCTTCCTTGGTTTCTGGTTCTTGATCTTTACTCAGCTTGAAGTGACTTGCCACTGGAATTGCCACTGGTTTAGCATCCTTCATATCAAACTTCTCCACCACTTTTGTTAGATACTCAGTCTGACACAGAAATAGCCTTTTCTCTTTTCTATTCCTCTTGATCTGCATACCCAAAATTTTCTTGGCACTCCCAAAATCCTTCATTTCAAAGTTAGTTTTCAACTGCACTTTAAGATCATTAATAGCAGTAATATCATGGCTAGCTATAAGCATATCATCCACATATAACAGCAGATAAATTACAGATTGCCCTTTATCATGCTTATAATATATACATTAATCATAATCTGATCTCTTAAAGCCACAATTGAACATAAACTCATCAAATCTCCTATACCATCGTCTAGGTGATTGTTTAAGGCCATATAAGGATCTTTTAAGCAAACAAACTTGTTTTTCAGGATCACCTACTACAAAGCCTTCAGGCTGCCTCATATAAATTGTCTCATCAAGATTACCATGCAAGAATGCTGTTTTAACATCAAGTTGTTCTAGTTCATAATCAAAATAAGCCACTAGAGACAACATGATCCTAATTGACCTATGTTTCACAACAGGAGAGAATATTTCATTAAAATAATTACCTTCCTTTTGTGTGAAACCTCTTGCCACTAACCTTGCCTTCAATCTGGGAGGCTCAACCCCTGGAATTCCCTCCTTTCTGGTGAAGATCCACTTGCTTCCCACAAGTCTGGCTTTAGCAGGTCTGTCCACTATTTCCCAAGTTTTATTTTTCTTCAGAGAGTCCATCTCATCATGCATTGCTTTCAGCCATTGCTTTCCTTCAGTTCCACTCACTGCTTCTTGCACATTCTCAGGTTCATGATTAGAAATATTTTCAGCAACATTACATGCATAATTGATCATATCCTCAAAACCATACCTTATAGGTGCTTTAAGATTTCTTTTAGGCCTATCTCTAACAAGCACATAGTTATTACTTTCATTATGATCAATATTAGCATCTATCTCATCATCAATACCCTGAGTCTCAATTATTTCAGCAGGAATGTTATCATGTTCAAGCTCCTCCTCAGGTTCAACACCATCAGTTCTAGTTACCAAGTTATTATCATCTGTTTCCAGATTTAGCTCCACCTGACTAGCATTTTTCTTAAATGGAAAAGCAGACTCGTCAAACCTTACATCTTTACTAATAATGACCCTTTTATAACCATCTTCTAAACACCACAGTTTATATGCCTTAGTTCCATCAGGATAACCAATAAACACACATTTTAGAGCTCTAGGATCTAATTTACTCTGCTTCACTGTTGCATAAGCAGCACATCCAAAAATCCTAAGCCTATCATACTCATCTAAATGATCAGTCCACACTTGCATAGGAGTTTTAAAACTCAAAACAGATGAAGGACTTCTATTTATCAAGTAACATGCTGTGTGGGCAGCTTCAGCCCAAAATGTTTTTGGTAAACCAGATTGAATTAACATACATCTTACCCTTTCCAAGAGTGTTCTATTGAACCTCTCAGCCAAGCCATTATGCTGTTGCTTACCTGGTGCAGTGTGATGCTTCACAATGCCATTTTCCTTGCAGAAGCTCAGAAATGCACTGTCCAAATACTCCAGTCCATTATCAGTCCTTAGGTACTTCACCTTCTGTCCAGACAGGTTCTCTACCATCATTTTCCAGTTCTTGAAGGTCTCAAATGCTTCAGATTTCTGTGCTAAAAAATATACCCAAGATCTTCTGGTAAAATCATCAATTAAAGACATAAAGTATCTTTTACCCCCATGAGATTGAACTCTGGTTTGTCCCCAAAGATCAGAGTGAATGTAGTCTAGTTTGGACTTAGTAACATGTTTACCTTTCCCAAAACTCAACTTAGTGGATTTTCCTAGGACACATGATGAGCCGTATTTATACGACTCATAGAGTCATTAATTCCCACCATTTCATTCACTTTATTATGCGAACAGTTACTTTTTAGTGTTGTTTCGTATTTCAGGTGATTTGGAAGCTCTAGGAGGAATCGTGCTTAAAAGACGGCTTTTGAAGCCAAAAACATCGCAGTGGAAGAACGGAGCAAAAAGAGGGCCGTGAACAGTGTTTTTCGGCTCGTGAACAGTAACACAGTGTGAATAGTAAATCCGGGGTGAACAGTGATTTCGGGCCGTGAACAGTAACTTCGGGGAAAAATCCAAATTTCATGCTGAGTCCATTCGCACGTCCAAAGTCCAGCAGCCAACCCAATTTGCATGCGATGCTAGGGTTTCGTAGCTTTATCACCAAGTTAGGGTTTCTCAAACCCTATAAATACAAGAGATCCCGCAGTCTTCAAATCATCAGAAAATCAGAGAGAAATCTCATCACACAGTTCTCATTCGACTCCTCTCCTCTGCCCGCCACCATTGTTGCGCCGCCCTTGCTCGCCAGTCCATCCGCTCATTCAGCCGTGCCTTGCTCTATTGTTTACTCGGTCATCAGTGAAGTTGTTATTTCCCTTTTATTTCCCTGCATTATTTCCTTATGACTATGTGTAACTAAAACCCATATTCGGGTTAGGGTTAAATAATTGTGACTTATGTTTTTGAGATTTGAATCTTAATGCTTGTTTCGTTATTCGATTAAATCGTTTGTGCTCATTATTTGGATTGAATTGTGAAGTTAAGTGGAGGCTTGGAATGGCAAAGCTTAACTGATCAATTCAACTCCCCTATTTGCTATTTGTTGATACTAGAGAGCTATTAACAAGTAGTGCACTAATTCGATATATCTTGGAATGGAGTATTGAATTATTAGGTTTAATTGTGGTGTAGGCGTCCGGAAAGACACTACTTTAGGTTATAACTTGGAATGGAAGTAACCACACTTAGGAATTAGAAACACGATAATTAGAAATCAATGATAAAACCAAGTCACAATTGAATAATACCCTAACCTGAATATCTTCTCTGATTGATAAAACCCCAGCAATTTTCGTGCCTTCTTAGTGTTCACTAACCAATACTTTCACTCTAGTTTCTTGTTTTTCTCCATTACAGAACGAAGTAGTAACCATCTAGCTCCCTTGGGTTCGACCCTTGCTTACCGCTGTTCTAATCCACAGTTCGAAGTGAGGAAAATATAAATTGTTTTTGCGCAGGTACGACGACAAGCCTGTTCAACACAATTCTCACAAAATTCAATTTTGCTAACATGATCCTTACCAAAACAACCTTGATCATGCAATTTTTGTAGGCCTAACTGACCTAAATGTCCTAGTCTCAAATGCCACAAGACTGTTCTATCTTTCTCAGACTCACCATAGTTTACATCATTCAAGATCATAGTATTTCCTTCTAACACATAAATCCCATTTTGTCTATTTCCACTTAACTTCAACACATTCCCTTTAAAGACTTTTATCAAACCATTTTCAGCCTTAAAGTTACAGCCATGTGCTTCTAACATGCCCAAAGAAATTAAATTCCTTTTCAAGTCAGGCACATACCTCACACCTGAGAGTTTGAACTCAGGTCCATCAGTTGCCTTGATCCAAATGGTGCCAACTCCCACCATGTTACAGGCCTTGTTATTGCCCAAATGCACTGTGCCTTGATCCTTTTCAATATACTCCATGAGCCACTCTTTGTGTGGTGTCATATGATATGAACAACCACTGTCAAGGATCCATCTGCTGGTAGGACAGGTCTGAGCCACAACCAGAGCTTCTGCATTCCCATAAGCCTCTTCAGCCATGACAGCATCACCCTTTTCATGTTCCTTCTGGCCCAGATTTTTCTTCCTCTCAGGACAGTCCTTTCTCCAATGTCCAGTCTTATGACAAAAGAAACATTTGAACTTCTTTTGATCTGATTGTTGAGAATTGTTGGACCCTTGCTTATCTTTGGATTTCTGAAATCCAGACTTCTTTTGAAAGTTCCTTTTCTGAAAACCTCCATGAGCAACTAAGCCATCAGCAATTTCCTTCTTAGGCTTCTGCTCCATCTGTTTCTGTTTAAGGGCAGCCAACACATCCTCCATGGACAAAGTCTCTCTTGAGTATTTCATTGTATCAACAAAAGTAGAATATGAAGGAGGAAGTGCATTCAAGACCATGATGGCCTGATCCTCATCTTCAATCTTTTCTTTGATATTTTCAAGATCAATCACTATTTTTGCAAAATCATCAAGGTGCTCTTCAATGGATTTACTCCCATCCATTTTAAAACCGAAAAGCTTACCTTTCAAGTAGATTCTGTTGGTGAGAGTTGCAGTCATATACAGAGATTCCAGCTTAAGCCAAACTGCAGCTGCTGTCTTCTCCTTTGAGACTTCTCTAAGCACTTTATCTCCAAGATGCAAGATCAAAGTGGAGTAGGCCATTTCTTGCATTTCCTCCTTATCTGCAGCGGACACAGTATCAGGAATGCCTCCGGCCACCAGTGCTTTAGCCACCTTCATTTGTACCAAAATCGCTTTCATCCTTTGCTTCCATAAAGCAAAATCACCCTTGCCATCAAATCTTTCCAGTTCCACCTTCGTAGACACCATTGCAACGACCTTGCGGCTCTGATACCAGTTTGTAGAGATTCGCACGCACCGGAATGCAATAATCAAACGAAAAACGAAGAACAAAGACACAGGAAATTATACTGGTTCGGATCCGGGTGATCCTACTCCAGTCGAGAAGAGGGGCGGCTCTTTATTGATTGAATTGATGATGATACAATACAGGAATCACACTCACGAAACTACTAATCAATTCTTGTCTCTCAATTTGAACTCAATCGAAAACTTGATTCAAATCTCTCCAAGAACCCTAGTTTTGCTTTCTGGTAATTTGGGGAAGAACAACTGTTTAACTCGGGCGAGTCGACTCCTTTTATAGCCGTTACTTGATTCAGCTTGAAGACCAATCCAAAACGCAGAGTCTCGTTCATTGCTTTCTACAAAACGTAACCGTTTCATTAACCTCAGGCGTGCACTCCATTGGCTCCAAAACGACGACGCTCCATCCCAACGAACTCCAACCGACTCTCGCGCTCAGCCGCTCGGGCATCCGATGACGAACAAGGCAACCGACCGGCCAGCCGATCGGGCAGCCGACCGGCCAACCGACCGGGTATCCGCTCGGCTACCAAGCCCACCGATCGGGCATCCACTCGGCCAAAATCCAAATTCCGCGGACCCCTTCTGCATTATTCCCCGCGGAGGTCTGAAGCAATTCCCGATTAATCTTCAGACGTCCGCGCCTTATATCCTTCAGACGTCCGTGGTCTTGTCTCAGCCAAAACATACCCATTTGATCTTCAGCTCCTCCAGACCATACTGGTCTATTCAAGCACCTGCAAATCCTTTATACCATCATCATAAATCCTCAAGTAGATGACAACCAACAATTACAGTTGTGCTTGGTTTTAATAATCAAGAGAGGAGGTGCTACTCTCCTCATCGGTGTATATGAAACAGCACTTGTAATAACAGCTCCCACCAACTTTTATGTTTGGTTTTGAGAATCAAGCGAGGAGGTGCTGGATGAGAAGGTGCTACTCTCCTCACCGGTGTATATGCTCTAATAGGCCACATTGAGCCTTTCTAGTAAGCACGCAAAATCTTGAGTCATGTAAATAGTCATGTCTTTCTAGTAAGCACGCAAAGTAAATAGGCATGTTTTGAGTCCTGTAAATACGCAGTGTACTTTTAGTTCTCGTTTTGGGTCTGTAACTTGGGATTGGGTCACCCGGCGGCCCAGGCCCGATATAGGAAGAAAGGCAGCTGCATCTGGGCGAAACGCTGCGTTTTGAGTCAGTCTCGGAAGCGTGAATCTAGACTTTCATCGCATTCGGCTGATTTTTAGAAAGAGAGCGTCGATTGAGTTAAAGAGCGGCGAGGAACGTTGTAGTCCAAATTTGGCATCCAAACTTGCTTAGAAAACCTGGTCATTATGATGTGTTAGGCCAATAGACTAAAATATCGATCATGAATTGATGATTCACCAAGTTGTTGATGCAATCAAAGTCCTACTAGACCTACCACATCGTTATCAACTTGCCGCTTTATATGCATTTGTAGGGTCGTGTCATTAAATACCGATAATCAAATGAGGGATGCATCTTCCAAATATGAGGATTTAAATAATGACAATTTGTTTGTGATAGTGAAAATAACTACATCAAGCGTCACATTTTCACCATTAATATGCTCCCCGTTGTGTCTCAACTTGGACATTACCTTGCGCATTAAATTGAATATATACAATATTTTTGATAGACATTGTACTGAATTGTATTTAATACTCGTATTAAACTGAAGTTACATTGTCCTAATCAAACAGTGAATATGAGTTTGTTGGTTTGTTTGATTCTAACCTTTTTTTTTGTCTTTCTCTAAATTCAAAAATATGAATATGATATTTTGTCATTTGAACAAAAAGATCTATTTAGTCACATAACTTTTTACTTTTTACTTCTACTTTCTTAGTCCAAATATAGAATTAAGAAACCAGTACTCTCTAAGTTTTGAGTTGTGCTTTCCAAAAATCAATGCCTTTTTGCACACTTTATTTCCAATTATTATTTGTGTTTGAAATCAACAAAGTACAAAGCCACCAAAATAATAAGGGAGGAAAAAGATCAGGTACAAAGTTGATATTTTGGTACAAAATACATACTAATCATAGCCATTGATCTTGTTATTTGAATTGAGAAGATTAAATCTTGATTTTTTGGTGTATTTTTTTGTGACGAACTATAAAATGAAACTGACAAACTATGTCGTCTTTTCATTTTTCGGCTCGAATTTTGACGAACTATAAAATAAACTGACGAACTATAAAATGATTTTGACGAATTTTATATTTTGTACCAAAAATTAACTTTGTACCTGATGTTAACCCTAATAAGGGATAATCCATTCGATTATATACATAAATACATGTTTATCTAGAAGCGTCTCAACTCTTCTCACCATTTTCCACCGCCTATCTTCCCTTCGACGCTGCTCTTCTCCCCACCGCCCCTACTCATGGCATCATCTCTCCCCGCTTCCTTTTTCTCTCCATCTTTTTCTGAGGTTTTTGTCGATGTGTTGCTTTTCTCGGTTCGTTGGGGGATCTCGGTCGGTCAGAGCTGCAGGTGGTGGTGCGTTAGGAGGATGCCGGCATGGCGGTGTATGGGTGTGGGTGATGGTTACGGCGATTGGCGGATTGGAGGGACTGCAGGGGAGTCAGGCGGCGGGTGTTTCGGTTTGTAGTTTTTTGTTGTTTGCGGAGGGGTGAGGAGCAGCGCTCCAGTAGGGGTGGTTGTTTTTGGTGTACATATTTGTATGTACAGTTTTCTGTTTTGGCCGGGTACGCCCGGGTGCAGACGGTGGCGATCTCGAGGTTTTCCACCTGTTCGGTGGAGTGCTTCTGACAGCTTTGGCGGTCTATTTTCCTTGATAAGATGAAGTTTCTTGTGGTGGTTTCCAAGAACCTTAAGCTGTGCATGGTGGTCTTTTTGCCGTCGATTGAGTGTCGGCTTCTTTTGCCAACCAGCTTTGTTGTGCCATTCTCAAACGAGAACTTGTTGTAGATTGTTTGTCATTTCTTATCAAGTAAATAAATAAATATATATGTTTATCTATTGTTGATCATCACTGTGGTCAGTGGTGGATCATACTTTTTGTCCGATTAGCACAAAACGCCATAAAGGCTACAACGGGACATATCAACTGAAACGGCATAAACGTAAAGCGGTCCGATAACAAAGGTCGACACTCAACGCACAATTGAAAGCTCACTATGCTCAGTGAAACGTCCTTAAACAACAACACAACCGGCTCCATCACGGCACCGAAACAGCCAAGTGGTGGATCTTACTTGGAACTTAGATTTGGTGTCTTGCTTTTTTTCTTCATCTCAGGAATTGAGACAAGTTGCTTTCCAACTTGAGCTACACCATTATTATTTATAACTGATACATGAAAATGTCAATGATTGGTAAATTAATTGTCTGAGATTTGAAGTTACAAATTACAACAATAAATGTTTCAAATAAGTCAATTGGAAATCGGAATGATTAAACTAGCTAATTCTCAGCCGGTTGTCCGGTCTGAGCTATCTACTCTCAGCCGGTTACGGTCTGAGTTGTTTTTGCTTTTAGCCTCAGGAGCTCATCTCCTGTTTCTCTCAAAGGGCACGCGGTTCGTAATTCGTTTATTTATTATCGGCCACTGCAGTCGGTCCGGCCAGAACATTATGTTTGGTCGTGCCTTTTTAGGAGAGGTGCCCCTTCATGGGCAGCTTACTCCCTTTGTTGTAACACTTACAGTTATCGGGAAAAAAACTAGCTAATTATCGCATCCCCATTTAAATTTAAAATACAAACGAATTGATTCTATTATATAAAAAATGGGGACTATAATTTAAAGTGAATGAATGAGGGGTGCATGAATGATTGTGACGTAAGATAAATAGATCCAATATTTAATGTACTCCACTCTGCATAAGGTTCCATAAAAAAAGTACTCCACAAGGTATTGACTATGATTGAGCGACAGTGGTTGTAAGGAGATATTTGTATGCGGCGATTTTTTTTGTCCCGATGGAACAAGGCTAGTATAGACCAGGACACGATTATATATATGAAGAAAAAAATAACAACTTTGAAAGGACAACCAATTAACACATAAAATAGGGCAACGTGATTCGTGTTTAAACAATGCTATCCAGAAGCTGTTGCAACGTCTTCACACACGAGAGCCCAAAATCAGTATCACGCCACGGTGGCCAAACAGACGAAGCGGCACTACCACCAATCTTCTAATCTCCACTGAAGTCCCGGCCACATTTCTATAAAATTCCGACAATAAAAGCCTTGCAATCCAACTGCGGTTGTATCCACCGAAAACCGCTATACAACTTGTGAGGAATCGAGGCCTCATACTTGCCTGGTCATACTAGCATGTTTAGGCTTAGTGTCAGGTCCTGTAGGGACTCCTTTGGTTTGGTAATTCGCATTCTCTTATAGTACACATGTTGTAGTATATTTGTGTGGTTTGTGTCTGCTCATTATGTGCAGGTTTGATCGAGTTTGAAGGCCTGAAAGGTCGGAGGATGATCAGCAAACCAAAGGGACATTTTGAGTTTGGACAGAAGCAAACGGTGTCGTTTTGATGAAGCGCGAGATCAGTCTTTAATGGAACGACAGCGTTTAGCTTAGCGGGAGATTCGGTTACTTCAGTTACAAGCGGAGCAGCGTCGTTTTGACAAGGCGCGCGAGTTCAAAACAAAGGGCAACACGTCGTCGTTTAAGTCGTCTTCCACACTTCATTCAAATACGAGCTGGTTTCCAGATTTAGGGTATTCGACTAATCCAGAATCAATTGAGCAGTCTCAGGCGATTCTTGGAGCGACGAGCATTGGCGTTCGATCTTCGAAGGAGCAAGCATCTCGTTCGTGGAATCAATTGGAGCGACAGCGGCCTCCGCAGTGTTCTCTCACTGCTAGCCTCGTCGGAGTCCAGCCGGAGCGGTTCATCTCCTCCGGCAACGTCGAAGCCTCAGACTAGTCGCATTCTTCGATTCAGATATTAGGGAGTATTTCGCCCTTAATTACAACCATTATTATCGGTCAATTTGATTGTATTGATTGAATTAGGTCGATAGGTTGTTTTGGTGTTCTTGACTTGCTTGTACCGAACATTTACATTTTATAGTGGATTGATCCTCGCCTCCTCCCCTGGAGACACCCCCGTGGAGTAAGGGCATCCCCCCGAACCATGTTACATCTTGTTGTTATTTCCTTAAGTTCTCAAAGCACTAAATTGGACTTAAGATTATAAGATCATTGGAAATAAGACTTGATCATCCATATATCATTTACACAATTATATAGACACCCGGGCGTACCCGGCCTAACCTACACCCTGTACAGACACAGCTACAGCCAAAAACTGACAATCCCTATTCGAAGTCGCCGCTGATTTGTCATCGGACACCGCCACAGCGACACCACCATATCCCGCCGGTAGCAGCACAACCGTCCCTATCGGACCCAATCTATAAACAGCAACCAAAATCATTGACCCCCACCGCCCCTATCCCATCCACCCTGCACGACCGACAACACAGTCTGCCCCAAACCCGACCGAAAACGCCCCATGCAGCCAACCGTAGTCGGCCAGCGGGACAACGCTGCCGAGCCCAGACGAGGAGAGGGAAGGAGGACGTGGCAAGGCCCCACTTGAAACCAGAAAAGTTACCTCCGACTGAAGCTTCGCAAATCGCCTAGAGAGAGCCGAGAGAAAACCAGAAGCTTCTCGCGTATGCGGCGATTTTAACTGAGGATAGAAAAGAAACAAAAGAGTAGCAGCTGAAAATGATGATTTTGATAATAATAAAAAAAGTACAATACTTTTTTTATATAGAAAATATGGCATACAATAACCGGATCTGAAAACAAACAACCCCATCAATACCTAACACATAAAGTGAAACTGTTGAACCTGGGGAGATACATAAAGTAGAATGTGCAAGACTAGCCAAACCATCTACTGTACTCCCTTTACGCACGAACTCCAAGGACCTGTCCATGCCAAAGCGGCCCACACGGAAGAAGTAGCTCAGCAGGCAACTTCCAAGAATCAATTAAGCTCGGGCCACATTTCCATCAAAGAAAACCTTCAGGACTGAAGCCCGCCGCCACTCTAGTCGCATACATCCGTTCAACTTCATCCCAAGGCACACACACCAGCACTATGATAAGAATAAAGAGGACTTTCAACTAGGAAAACACGGTCTAGCTAGGAGCTGTACGGACAATAACAACTTCCGAAATAAGCGCAACAAACAGCTCCACTTCGCCTCACACCCATGGCAGTGAGCGTACTCCTTGAAAAGGAAGCAACAAACGACAAATCC
This sequence comes from Rhodiola kirilowii, assembly GCA_033675215.1. NCBI lineage: Eukaryota > Viridiplantae > Streptophyta > Magnoliopsida > Saxifragales > Crassulaceae > Rhodiola > Rhodiola kirilowii. Next base: position 1,181,723 of record CM066203.1, on the reverse strand, counting down.
ACAAAACTCCCAAAAGCAGTGAAAAGGAAAACAACAAACCCTTACAAGCGAAACCGCTTAGAGAAAAAGTGGCGTGTTTAGAAATATAAACATAAAAAGCGAACTACACCACAACCCCCAACCCGCCCAATCACCCCCCACCACCATCACCACACCATGAACCTACCAACTCCGCCACCACTCCTGAGGCCCGCAACCGCTGAGGGAGAAGAGTAGGAGGGAAGCATGATGAGGCGCGGCGGTGAGGGGTAGAAGGAGAAAGGAAGGGGTTTGTGGGTAGAGCAAAGCAAGCTTAGACTTGAAACACCGGCAAAGGCAAATTTGGTGAGGCGGTGAAATCAGGGAGAAACCGGAAAGCTTTTTGCTCCTGGAATAAGAAAAGTACAATACGAAATTAATACAACACGGTCCCTCTTTTATCAAATCCCAAAGCGCACACAAAACAACACCACTTTTCATTTTCGTCGATCAAATGTCCAACAACCTTCATATTCAAATCCAAGTTCAATTCATTTCATCAACAAAATGAGTGATTCATAATCTAAAATAAAAACCGTACACCTCTATTTTGATAAGTTTTTTTTTCCGATAGAACCTATAATTTGATAAGTTGAACCATAAAGAGTTAAATATGTATCCACATAGACAAGATATCAATTTTACAATGTTTCAGATGTCCGATTTGTTTTTTATGGTAATTTCACAAGTTTCCTTTTTTGATTTATATTTTCTTCTTTATTGCTCCCATTTGGTTCTGTTTGATTCATAAGTCTTATTTTGTAATACTGTTCAGGTGTGCCGCGTCAAAACTTTAATGCTGATAATAAGCTGTGTACTGCATATGTTGATATAAAAGACATCCACTTTAAATACTATAAAATTCATAGTGCTAATGTCTAAAGATACTCTATCGACTTACAACAAATACGTCAACCAAAATAAAATAGAGGTGCAGACCAAGATCGTGACCCATGGATGGTTTATTCGATCTCCGCCTGCAACTTAATCAACCGCGTGGTGTCCAATACGGGCATTGCGTTGGTAACTTGGTATTGTTGACTTTTAAATTTGTAACATTGTATAACTTTTGTTAAATTAGTATTTAATGTTCTTTAAATTATACTTTGAATTCAATTAATTTTTTCAATCTCTGACCCATGTGACCATGTCCTGCCAAGTCTTTTGTTGGGATATTTTGATCTCACTTTTGCACCGGACCAAGGTTGGATGGGCAACTTAACTTAGGGAAACGTACATTTTGAGCTTCCAACTATCACATGTTTTTTTTAAAATTTAAATATGTTCAAAATGGCGTAAGATATAAAGTTTTTTTGTTTTGTTTTTGATAAAGGGGCATAACTCAAAGCATTACAATGTACATTACTAACGTTTTTTTTTATCATCTAGTACACATAATTATTGATTTTTTAAAAGCTACATTAAGACATCTTGATCGGATCCGAAATTATCTAGTACACCTCTCTACTTTTGAAGCGCTGATCATGTTCGGCACATTTACCATGGATGCATACATCCACCCCATCGGTACACTCGTCGACACTTGGAGCACAAGTCACCTTGGGCACATTTACCGTTGCAAGACAGCTCCATGAGGGTGGAAGCAACATCCACGCGCGAGGCGGGACGAAGAAGGCATCCACGAGGGATGTAGGAAACATCCACACGCGAGGTTGGACGAGGAATAGGGAAAGCAAGAGGAAAATGTCAGGATTCGAATTCGGGGTGTAAGGATCCATGAGGGACTCCTTAACCAACAGATCACCACCCTTGTTGGCGGCATAAGATATAAGAGTTAACGAATATCTAAATGTCATTGGACTAAATTTACTCAATCATAACGTTCAGAAAACCATTAATTTGTTATAGTTTGCACCTTAATTAAAATTAATTTTTGAACATTTTAAAAGTCGGACACCATGTTAATAAATGGTGATAATTTAGATACCAAAATTGTACTTCTTTTTTTCTTAAATTAATAATATGATAGTTGAGCTTAACAGACATATAATCAAGAAAACACTACAATTTTATGATAAAATTGTTTCATTTAAATTTGACAATAAGGTAATGGTTATGATTAAACATCTTATATTATTAAGGGGTCAAGTCCTGCAGCGTCATATTATTTCCTAATTATTGAAAGTGTTCATTAGTCTCATATTTGCTACAGATTTATAGTTAATTCCGCTCAGACATGGATTTGTTATTTTTTTTTTCTATGGATGCGTTGTATTTGTAGGTTAAGTGCTTGTTTCAGCTGCGGTTTCTGATCTTAAATGATTTAGTGAATAAAGTCAGTTGCGCTAAATGGCTTGAATATACAGAGTTGTTTGATTAGATACACGCTTCAATGGTGGTTATATGGTGCTAAAAGACTTGCATGAAGATTGAGATATATTCTAAGACGTGTGCTTCAATTGTTAAAAAAGTATACTATACCATAGCTATATAAGCTTCAATCGTATACCGAATCAAATGCACCATTAATAAAAAGAAGTTTCATTTAGATATTATTAATTAAGTCAAATCTATAGAACACGCCATAAATGTACTAGATGATTTACTTATAAATGCATTGATCTGGTACAATATATAAAAATCCTCATCAAAAAAAATTTCAAGATTTGAACAACGTTAAAGGCAAAACTAATATTTGTATTCTCTATATAAAAAAAATAATTTGTATTCTCATAATTGTAATGGAATTTCAAAAAAAATGAGGAAGGAAGAGCTTTAATAGCATCTTCAACCATGATAAAAAAAATCATACCATCCATATTTCTCATTATTTTTCTCTCTCATCTAATCATTCCTCATAGTTTTTTCAATCACATGCACCCCACTCATGATCCAAAAAAAGTTTATAATCAATTTCTCATCACTACATAAATTATAGCTCATAAATGTTAAGATTAATAAAAATATATCAAAGTGTATCTCATTTTATAGAGCTCAAAAAATTATGAATATTGGTATTTATTTTGATTTTTTTTAATTTGTAATTTAGAAGATATATTTGTTGCAATATCAAAATAAAAACTGTACTGTTTCTTACACAGGACACGTGTCGCGTTGCAATTGGCTCATTCTCATGATCAAAACATAAAAAAAGATCATGGGATGATGTTTTTTAGAAAAAATCATGGGATGATCTTTTTTAGAAAAAATCATGGGATGATCTTTTTTATGATAAAAAAAATCATGATGAGAGATGCATGATTTTTTTAATCACCTACCATACTAAATTTTTTATAGTTCAAAAAAGCATGGTGGTAGTTTTAAAGGACATGTGATTTTGAGGTGAAAGCGAAAGATGGGTCCATCCATCAATTTCCTCTCCTCCCTTGGTCACGAAGTATACCCTTTAATTTTTTTTTCTTTCTTCGATAAATATTCAAAATAATAAATACATCGAATTGAAAATTCTGACACTACTCTCTCTATTTAAGCTGCTATCCATTCATTTTCCATTGGAGACGTTTTAGGGTTGTGTTGTTTGATTTGTTTTTGCTGAGAGAGAAAGAGAAAAATAAAGCTTTGAAAATGGAGTTTTATTCGTATCCGACTGCTCCTGCCTTTCGTCCTTCTTCGTCTTCTGCTTCTCCGAGCTCCATCTCCGGCTTGGTCACTAGAGTTCGAGAAGGATCCGGCTTGGCGTTTTCCGCTGTTGTCGGCACTTTCTTCTCCGCCATCTTCACCTTCTTTTTCGCTCTTGGTTCGTCTCTCCTTCATATAAATTTCGTTATGAATAAGGTGCTTTTATTGAAGATGAATTTGAAATATTTGATATGGATTTAAAGAAATTGTGTAGATCTGCAATGTGATGATTAGGGTTTCGATTGGGATTTGTTGGTATTTGATGATCTGTGGTGGTATTGCAGTGGGCACCTTGTTGGGAGCCATGACTGGAGCGTTGATTGGACAAGAGACTGAAAGCGGTTTCATTAGAGGATCTGCTGTTGGAGCGATTTCCGGGGCTGTATTCTCCATTGAGGTTTTTGAAGCCTCTCGTGTTTTGTGGCAATCTGATGAATCTGGAATTGGCTGCCTTCTTTACCTGGTAAGACTTAGTTTATTTATATTTAATGTTAAATTCCTTGGTAGTGTTTCTTCTGAAGATGGGACTAAAGTGAATTGTGTTGTGTCAATGTGCAGATTGATGTCATTGCAAGCCTTTTAAGCGGTAGACTTGTGCGCGAACGGATTGGTCCGGCAATGTTAAGCGCGGTTCAAAGCCAGGTACTAATTCAGGCTTCACAACTTAATTGCATTTTCCGTTTTGCTGTGTTTGTCTGCTGAAGATGCTGATTATGATTTTGCTACTTTTCTCAGATGGGCGCAGTGGAGGCAAGTTTTGAAGAGCTTCCTAACCTATTCGACACAGGAAGTTGCAAAGGCATGGCAGGAGATTCTGTGAAAAAGATTCCCACCGTCAAAATTACTAACAAGAACAATGTAGATACGTCCGGTGAAAGAGTATCCTGTTCTGTCTGCCTTCAGGTATATCCTAATTGCGGGGTACCCGTTTCTAATCTATCCTTTGCCACCACTTTTTCCAATGAGATTAATTTGATCTGATCTCAAATTTTGATTTTTACCAGGATTTCCAACTTGGAGAAACTGCTAGAAGCTTGCCTCACTGCCATCACATGTTCCACTTACCCTGCATCGATAAATGGCTCCTTCAGCATGGATCATGCCCACTGTGCAGAAGAGATCTTTAGCGACACTACTAGGATATAAAATGAGCTTCCTCTTTGTCTATTAGCATTAACCGTTAGAATGTTCTTGTGCTCTGTCCATATGTTTTACCTGCCAATTGTCCTTCGACTGCTGTGCTGCCTATGGGATAACCCAACTTGTCTGTAGATTGTGAATCTGGTCACTGTATGATACTCAGATCACGTCTGAAGACTTGTGTGTGTTTCCTATGTATAAAAGTTTTGAGCTATGAGTTTGTTAAATCCTCCTCACGACATTCCTTCACTTTGGCAGGCTTACTTGCTAGTCCCACTTGGAAATTTGGGCTACTTACTGCTGTAAAATCGTACTTATTCCCTGCCCCGGGTAGCTGTTGGTTTTTGAAATTAGTAGTTGGAGAGTCATTATTTTACCTTACTTTGTCGATGGATCAACCTCAGTGGCAAGCATTAAATTGCCACCAACTTGGTGTAGGGCTTATTTCCTGCTGTAAATGCAAGCAAGAAGTCTTTGGGATCTTATCTATTCTAGTGAAAGCCATTTTAATATCTGAACCTACCAGAACCCCCACTCCCTGCCCCGCCCTGCTGCCCTTTCATGGACACCAGCATTGGAAGAGATGCACTTATTCACTATCAAATATGTTAGTTAAAACATTAGGGCCGTCAACAAGTCAAGCACATATTTTCCGTTGGCCAACCTTGAAAATTTGAGTATTCTTCAGAGAAAGTCAGCACAGCGGAACTAAAATTTTGGTTCCACTAATTCAACCATTAGGAGGATACTGTCTGACCAACAATTTTCTAAAAATGCGGTGAGATCCAATTTTAAGTTTATTAATGTTATTCAATATGTATTATGCAACAGCCCAAGGCTTTTGACGTTTTACCAATTGGCAGCAAGAGTCATTTACCTCAGAATTCTCAGTCGTGAAACTTCTGGAAACGGAGCCACTTGGTTGCAGACCATTTAGTCCCTCTGATCACAGGGCATCCACCTACACAATGACACGTATGTGAGATTTGTACCATAAAATATGACCAACTCTTTCCGAACTGTTCATACGAAAATAGCAAAAACACTAAGAACTTCAGATCTACGGAAGGCTAAGCACACAACAGATTGTGAAAGAAAACTAACCATGCATACTAGCTTTATCAGGAGTAGCATCAGGCTTCATGCTCCAAAAAAGCAATGCATCACCCATCTTCGGTTTGACAACTAGTCCAGCTTTAAAACACTGTAGCAAATATTCTGATAGAGGTACGGAGAAGTTTCCTCCTGCAAAAGGAAAGACTGTCTCACCTCCTTCTTCAACATTTGAGCTGTAGCATAGAAGAGTAAACACCCAAGAATTAGTACATCAAGACACCAAATAGTCTGTTGATTGTATACTAAATAATTATCAAGTTCACTTACAGGTACATCAACACAGTAGCTATTCGCTGACCTCCATTCTTGATGTTGAACTCGTCATTAAAATAGTCTCGATGCGGCATATATTGTTGCCCAACCTCGTAACGCAGAACTTGAATACTTTCTCCATTCTCTGTAAATTACATTAAATCACATAACTTCAAGTTACAAGAGATCTATTTTCTGTAAGGATATATTTAATTACCCCACAATCCCCAAAGGCAAGTTAATCTTAACTAATCAAACTAATAGTTTAGAACAAGTACCCTCAGGAATAAAGGTAAATTCTGATATTCTCTTCTCAACAGTGCTGACAATTTCATCTCGATGTCTGCCAATGAATGTTCCATAGCTAGTCCGGGACCTACTCAGTAAATAACATGACTTAAGAAAATGGGAACTTACGACAACAACCGCATATGTACTCCATAACATGATAACATGTTATACTAACCTGCTGTCCACACCTTTGCCCGTTCGTTGATCCACAACGGACGACTTCTCCAAATGAGGCTCTGAAATATTGATTAGGTGTTCACATTCAGCCTTGGACTGCAAAAATGTAATGAATCGGCATTCTTAAATTTGTAGTTACATTCATCATCACCAGTTTAAGAATCAAATTTATAGTTACATTTGAGTCCATATCTTATATTAAATCGAACAGCATCTGGCCCAAATTGAATCAAACCAAAATTGGCCTTAAATTTAAATTTATAGCTATATTTCACATTTAATCTTTAAAAATTAAGGATTTGAAATTAGTGACTGACCAAGAAATTATGATAAATGATGGCTCGAGGCTCCCACGAAATGACTTCAGTCCACCTCTCCTGATCACTGCCATCTTCATTTTCGCTTCACAACCAAACACAACAATAATGTTATACAATCACAAATACGAAGCTAATGTGCGTCAATTTCAGAAGAGAAAAAAAACGTCACCAGTCCAAAAACGTACCTGATAATTAATTAATTTATAAAAATTGAGTCGATGCTGCGCGCTGTCGTGGCGGTCGGCGTATCGCCGTAGTAACGGATTAAGAAGAGAATCCCGAGAGCGAAAACAGAGAGAAGGAGAAGGAGTGAGATTAAGAGAATTCGGGTGAAGGCATGCGACGACGATTTTCTGGTTCTCGAATGTTTTGATTTCCCCATGAATTGAATGTTTTTGACTCGTCAGTTGTTTTTCCTTTTTTATAGTACTTTTTAATTGAAGAATGTTCCTGTCAAAAAAATAATAATATTCATTTTCCAAAAATAAAAAAGAATTTGCCAAAATGTTATTGGGCCATGAGATAACACATTATGGCCCAGGAACCGTAAAATGGAAACCAGACCTGCCCGACCCATTAACAACCCGAATTTCTACAAAGGTGAAAGTGACATCACAACCACACGCTCTTTGATCGTCGTGGCTTTTCAATTAAACAATCAATAATTCAAACACTACCAAATTACCAAAAAGCCCTCTTACGAACCACCATGTGAGATGTGACAGTCATCAGTCTCTTTGCGTGTTGTGTTGATGCTGATAATTCGAAAAACGACATCGTTTATGACGTTCTAATCTAATCGTACAAGCCCATAAACCGGAATCGACGAAAAATCTGCAGTCATCGCAACTCGCTTATTTCATCCAGATTCCATCGTTTGTCGTTTCTCCGACTGTCCAGTAGAATTCAAAATCTTGCAGTTTTCACCTAAAGCTCTGCTGCGGCTGTTGTCGAGATCTTGCGATGGCGGAAGGACAAGGTGAAGACGAGCCGATTTACCTCCACGGAGACTTAGACTTAACCATAGTCGAGGCACGCAACTTGCCGAACATGGATTTGGCCTCGGAGCATCTCCGGCGCTGCTTCACATGCCAAACTTTGAAATCCCGTCCTAAAGGTGAGACGAAGCCCGCTAAGAACGGGAAGAAGCTTCAACTCCATGGGAAAGGTATTCACAGCGATCCTTATGTTACTGTCAATGTGCCTGGATCCACTGTGGCGCGTACGCGCGTGATTGGTAATAATAAGAACCCTAAGTGGAATGAGCATTTTAATGTGCCGTTGGCGCATCCGGCTGTTAATGTGGAGTTTCAGATTAAGGATAATGATATGCTGGGAGCGCAGTTGATTGGGACTGTTTTGGTTCCAGCGCGGAGGATTGTGTCTGGGGAGTTGATTGATGAGGCGTTTTTAGTGAAAGGTTCAAGTGCGAAGCTGGAAAAGAGAAAGACTGAGCTTTATATTAAGATGAAGTTCACTCCTTGCGAGGAAAATTCCCTGTATCAGCATGGCATTGCAGGTGATCCGGAACATTTGGGAGTTAGACACACTTATTTTCCTTTGAGAAAAGGTGGGTCCGTGAGGCTGTATCAGGATGCACATGTGACTGAGGATTTGCTTCCCAAGATTGAGTTGGACGGTGGGAAGTATTTTGAGCATCAGAAATGTTGGGAGGATATGTGCCATGCTATAACTGAAGCTCATCATATGATCTACATTGTGGGGTGGTCTGTGTATCATAAGATTAAGCTTGTTAGAGAGCCAACACGGCCGCTGCCCAGGGGTGGTGATATGACGCTTGGTGAGCTGCTCAAGTATAAATCACAGGAAGGTGTGAGAGTGTTGCTGCTTGTTTGGGATGATAAAACCTCCCATGATAAACTTTATCTCAGGACGGTATGCAACTTATATTCTTGTCTGGGTTTAGATGTTGGCTAATTAATTGTGGTTGTCTTCATTCTTCAGTTACAGAATATAGATTTGTATCTGATAAAATTCATTTTGGTCTTGTTGGATGCCTTTTCTTTCGTGTGTAACGTTTTTTAGTACTTTTTGGTTAGCACTTTGCCTTGGTGTTTGTCCATGTAGGACAACTTTTTTCTTTAAAATGTTTTTATGCTTTTTGTTTCAAGTCTGACTTGCCTTCTTTATATTATTTTGCTTAGAATACTTAAACTGGTAACTTGGCAAATGGCTAAAGGGACTGATACATATAGAAATAATTGTTGGGCAGGGTATTTTAGCTGTAGGCTTCTATGGAAAATTTCCCCAATGAATACACTGGAATTTTTAGCAGCAATTAGGTTCAGAAGATCACACGCACAAAAAACAGTTCATTTTAGGACTAACCATGTCGGTATTATCTATTGCGTGACCATTTCAAATCGCTGAGAACCTTATATATCTCTGTGGGTTGTGACACCTGAAATGCAGTGTCCTTGAATCACCTTTCTTGAATATACATGCACTTCTAAATTCTAATGCCGCAATCTTTTCAGGAGGGAGTAATGGGAACTCATGACGAGGAACTTAAAAAGTATTTTAAGCATTCTTCAGTTAATTGTGTGTTGGCACCACGTTATGGAAGTTCCAAGTTAGGCTTTATCAAACAACAGGTACGTTCTTCCAGTTTCTTAATTGTCGTGGCCAATAATGTTGAATCTGAAATATATCCCCGCAAACATATATTATGTTCTTCACATTGTGATCGTGTTTGCTTCTTTTTAAAGCTTTATCAGCTACAATTATTAACTACTTTTGACTGCCTGTTGTCTTTACTGCTTTCGTTTATCCAGATTGTTGGAGGTATCTTTACACACCACCAGAAGTGTGTAATTGTAGACACACAGGCGACTGGTAACAACAGAAGGATAACATCTTTTATTGGAGGACTTGATCTATGTGATGGTCGTTATGACACACCCAAGCATCGCCTATTTCAAGACCTTGATACTGTATATCAGGGTGATTTTCATAATCCCACCTTCGCGGTGAGTAGTGAAATCCTCCTTTAGTTCTTAATTAATCATTTACTTCTTCATGAAATGGTTTTGCAGTCTCAAAATTTGATTTGCTTCTGGTACCATAGACAAGAGGCAAACTATGTTTGTCCAGTGCTATTTGTGTTCTTGTTCTGACAATATATAGCCGGATTCTCTTGAATATCTTAGGCGGGACTTAAGGTACCAAGGGAACCCTGGCATGATCTGCATTCAAGGTTAGAAGGTCCTGCAGCTTATGATGTCCTCATGAACTTTCAACAACGTTGGATGAAAGCGACAAGGTGGAAGGAATTCGGAATGCGGATTAAAAGTAAAACACATGGGCAAGATGACTCCTTGATCAAAATAGAGCGCATCTCGTGGATTCTTAGTCCCCCAATCCCTGACATGAAAGTTGATGACATAATCACACATATTCCAAAAGATGAACCATTAGTATGGGTTTCCAGGGAGGATGATCCTGAAACGTGGCATGTTCAGGTTGTTTGTGCAAGCTTTTTTTTTTGCAGCAGAATTAAATGTTCTATGGTTCCTTTTAATTTAGCTATGCATGTTTATTTGTGTTTTCATGATTTGCAGATCTTTCGATCCATCGACTCAGGATCACTTAGAGGCTTTCCAAAAGACGTTGATACCGCGAAGTCATTGGTTTGTTAAATTTTACTTGATCAATGGATATTATTCCTATTTCCACATTATTTGCCAGGCTATGAAAGCTGTGTTGCATCTAGTTTTTACTCTTGTACGGTTCAACTATAGTTTATACTTTACAGTGCTGTTCTGAGTTAATATTGGCAATATCTTGCGATGCAGAACCTTGTATGTTCAAAGAATATGGTGATTGATAAGAGCATTCAGACAGCATACATTCAAGCTATCCGATCTGCCAAGCATTTCATATATATTGAAAACCAATATTTTCTTGGGTCGTCATATGGGTGGCCATCATATAAAGATGCAGGTTTCTCTATCACTTTAAACAAGACTCAGTTTTGTATCTGTTTTTGTGGCTCCTCGTTATTTTAACCTATTCACGTGTTGGATGAACTTTGTCACAAAAAAGATCTGATCTTTTTGTTATCCTTGATGTCTTCTTTGTTTTACATTGTTTGAGGTTCTGCAATGTATATAGGGTGAAGCCAATAAAGTGTACAATACAACACTTTACAAAAAGTTGTTTCGGAACAATTTTGAGTTGTGATTTTATTATTTTACGAGGATAGTCAATCTCTCTAAAAATGTAGTGAAAGGGAGCTGTGTGCATGAGTGACGTTCTAAGTTCCCTTGTGTGGTCTTTGAGTACTACCATGTGTTTTTAGATTTATTTTTTATGCAGGTCAACGTAGCTTTAAAGTTTTTTCCGTTCCTGGTCATGCCGAATCAATTTTGTTGTTTCCTCTTTTGTATCATTCAGGAGCTGATCATTTGATCCCCATGGAGTTGGCTTTGAAGATTGCTAGTAAAATCAGAGCAAAGGAAAGATTTGCTGTCTACGTCGTTATACCAATGTGGCCTGAAGGTGATCCGAAAACGGCAACCGTGCAAGAAATCCTTTATTGGCAGGTTAATACTATTTTAGATATTATTGCTGAACAGCTGTGAGAGGAAAACATATTAATGTTAATGGTCGATAAACTTTCCAACTTATTGTATTGTGAAATGAAGGATAGCTAAGAGCCTAAAATATAATGGCTACCAGTTGTGGTTTAATTCACTTGACAAGTTTAGTTCAAATATTTGTTCTGCGAAACTGCAAGCTAAGTAACAAACAAACAGTTAAAAGAGATGCACGTATGTCACAATTAAACTGTAGTCTGCAATTGCTTGTGTTGTCAGTGATTTGTTTATGTCAGACGGGGTTACAATGCTTCAGCGATTCTGATATTGGCAAGGGCAGCTCATTAATAGTGTAGACTGTAACAGTTTTGGTGTCAACGCCATTTAATCTTGGCTCATTTCTTTAAGAAAATAATGTACTGTTTTAATCTCGTGCAGTCTCAGACCATGGAGATGATGTATCAGCTTGTTGCTCGGGAACTAAATGCTGCAGAGCTAGCAGATTTTCATCCACTGGATTATCTGAACTTCTATTGTCTTGGGAACCGAGAAGAAATACCCCCGAAGATGTTGGTTGAAACAGATCCAAATGCTCAAAATGGAAACAATAAGGCAAGTTAAAAAATAACTGATATATCAAATATTACCATTTCATTCTGCTATATCAAATATCATCAAAGGTCCAACAACAATTCAGCTACGATACATTTGAACTACTTCAATTAATTTATATATAGAAATTAAGATGTACATAATGAAGTATGATTTATAAAAAAAAAAAAACTGATTGAATGATCATTCAGGTTACGGATTCGTTCAAGTTTCAGCGATTCATGATCTATGTACATGCCAAGGGCATGATTGTGGACGATGAATATGTAATAATAGGATCTGCAAACATTAATCAACGATCCATGGCTGGTACAAAAGATACAGAAATAGCAATGGGTTCGTATCAACCCCATCATACCTGGGCTGCAAAAAAACGACATCCCCATGGCCAGGTCTACCTTTTTTTTCATTTCTTTCAATCATACTATAGTGCAGTATTTCATAACAACTGGCGATTTTATTTTTATTCCACTGTGTACATTTAATGATTTTGCATAGTTGTTGATATGATGGTCTCAAACATCTTTATATATTTCCTCGTTACATGTAGATATATGGATACAGAAAATCGCTCTGGGCAGAGCATCTTGGCATGTTAAGTGAAAGTTTCGAGAAACCAGAAAGCTTGAACTGCGTGCGAAAAGTAAACGAAATAGCGGTAGATAATTGGAAAAGATTTGCTGGTGAGAGTTTCTCAACCTTACAAGGGCATCTTCTCAAGTATCCTATAGAAGTGACAGCAGAAGGCAAGGTGTGCCCTCTATCGGGATATGAGAACTTTCCTGATGCAGGGGGTAGCGTCCTTGGTGCATATTCTGTAAAACTTCCTGATGTGTTGACAACTTGAGTGGGATAATGTGAATTATGGTAAATACTGATTGTTATGGATGGCAGGCAGTGTATGTACTTTTGTGAAAATTGTACGTACATGGTTGAAAAACCAAACATGTCATCCTCATCATTTGTGGTAAATACTGAAGTTTGATTTGTCCAGTGATGATATTTCATGCTGCGTATGTTTCAAAGAAATGTTATGATTCTTTCATGTTTGTCATTCTTTCCAATATCATACAAGTAAATTATTTAATATAATCTTCTTGTAGTCGGAATCTTTAAATTACATACAGGCAGAGTAGGAATGATCATCTGCAAAACTGGTGGAAATCATACTGAAATTGAAAAAATGCAAAAAAAAATTTGGACCATTTCTCGATTTGTGAGTGTCATCCTTGCGCAGGGGCCATGCTAATCTTCTCTGTATCATTCCAATTTTATCTGATGTCCCCGAAGGTACGAACTAAGCTGCAAGGCTTGCATACTTGAAAATAGCTATTAGTTCAATCCCAACCGGTGTGGGACGACAATAGTAGTACGCAGCGTTTGTGAGATAATGTTGGGCTTGGCCCAACTTCGTACATAAAAGTATTTTAAATAAATCGACTAAAAATAAAAATAAGGGAGAAGAGTTGCAGAACAACAATGGCGTCTCAGGCTCCGCTTGCAACTGAATCTAACTCGTCTTCCCATCGTAAGTCCCCAATTTCACAATCCCTGAATTTCCGGAATTTTTTTTCTTCCTGAATTCAATGGTGTCTTTTTCGTCCTCTTACTACTTTCATTACGTTCCGCCGCCACTGACTGGATTAGAGTCTGGATTTCATCAAATAAATCAATGCTAGGGCTTTGTTTCCGATTCAAGCAATAACTTATTTTCACACTGTTAAACACTTGTGTTTGTAAATTTAACATACATCACAAAGTATGACGAATAAAGCATATTACAAGAAACTTGGTAAAATATTAAGCTGCATCATCATCTTCAACTACACTGATGGATTCATCAGTTTTGCAGATTGATTCAGTACCGTAGTTTGACAGTCTTATTCACTGACGATGAAATACACTATTTTTTTTTCTAGGATCTTGGTCGACATGAAGTTCCGAATTTAGGAGTTCGCAGACGGAATGATTTTGGAACGTTATCCCCGTCTCCCCAAATTGCATAAGCCTCCTCGCCATGGGCAGCGTCATCTCCTATTTCAAGGTCTTCCAGATTCATTTTAAGGCACATAAACTGCCTAATAAACAAACATATCAAGCTTGTCATGACAATGTTCCACGCAATGATGAAGAGAGCTCCATATATTTGGTAAAGCATTTGTTGTAAGCCTCCATTGATCTTTCCCGAGTTCAGACAGTACAACAGACCTGACCTTTTGTCTTTTCTGCCGTAGAACATACGCGAAAGATCAGGATGCGCTAAGATGCCAGAAAGGATGCCTCCCAAAAGTCCGGCAACAGCATGAGTGTGAAAGACTCCAAGTGTGTCATCCACTTGCTGAAAAAAAGCTGATCTCTTGTGGAGAACCATCATGGTGAACCAAGGCACTGAGCCTGACATTACTCCCATTAAAATCGCTGCCCATGTCTCCACAACACCTGCACCAGGAGTGATGCACACCAGGCCGGTAATCATCCCTTGCACCGCACCAACTACTGAGCTTTTCTTGTAGACGATCATGTCTAAAGATAGCCACACCAAGAGGCTGGTGGCTGTGCAGACATGAGTGTTGAGAATAGCTTGAGCCGTAATCAGTCCAGCTGTGTATGGAGACCCACCGTTGAACCCCGTCCAACCCATCCAAAGAAACCCTGCTCCTCCCAACATGTGGATGATGTTGTTTGGCGGGAAGCTGTGCCTGTCGTCAGGGATCCTCGGACCCACCTGAGAACACCACAAGAAGTCAGGTCAGACGTCAGAATACTACTTCATAAGATATGCTGAAGTAATTTTTCAATATAGGAGTATAACATCTTCATGTTTATATAACTTGTAGCTATGCTTGCTAAAAGTGCAGTTATATTATATATCCAGTTTACCCAGTAAGCAGCCGTGAAGCCAGCCACGCCTGAAGAAAGGTGAATAACATAGCCACCGGAGAAATCAATGATGTGTTTTTGTAGAAACCCATCCTCTCCCCAGATGGTGAACGCCCCTATAGTGTAAGAAAAAGTAATCCACAGCGGCACAAACGCCATCCAAGCATAGAAGTTCATCCTTCCCAGCAACGATCCCCCGAGTAGTATAACAGTTATGGCAGCAAATGCAAATTGATAGAACACTATATCAGCTTGTGGCAAGTAGCCTTTATCACGTCCGAGCAAATCCTTATGTTCTAGAGCTGGCTTTGGAGTGCCAATAACACTGATGAGAGATGAGCCAAACGACATGTTATGGCCCCAACAGACCCAACAAATCAAGGCTGCTGCAAATCCATAGAGTGCCATGAAAGCTGAGTTTACAGCCCACTTTTTCTTCACCATGCTTCCGTAGAGAATTACAAGCCCTGGAACACTCTGCAACCCAACCATGGTTGCAGCTGTTAGTTGCCATGCGTTATCGCCCTTGTTTAGCCAATCAGGTGAACCCTCGTCCAGCGTCAACCCTGCTGGCAAATTTGGGTAGGTTGCAGTGTAATTAACAGCCATAGTTGCAGAGATGGGGGAGGAGGAAGATGGAAAATTATGAAGAGGACAAAGATTGAAAATGATGAAGAGGACTTGCAAGAAGCATTGAAACTAAGCAAATATATATTCACATTGGTACATGCTCCAAAATGCAAGATTCCAGAGATTCAGGGGGTGTCTGTAATGCAGATTCTTGTTTTCACTTGGTGAAACCGAAGATACAACAAGTATGTCCAAGATTATTATTCAAATTCAGTTATGGCTGATGAATCAAATTATCCGAAGAAAACCACGTGTGTCTGGCAGAAGATGATTGTGTAGGATTTACAAGGCTAAAGGATTATATGCTGTTGCATAACTACTGAAGAACGCCAGCCATTTGATGACAGGTAATTTGTGTTAGCTGGGTGATGAAATCTATGTATCATTTTTGTTTTGTGATTTTGTAGTTATAGCCGGTTTCAGAGGTCAGCAACATTTTTTTTTTCTTGTTAAATATAAACAATGGTAAACAAGAAAAATTGGACTTTTTCAGATATGAATAGTTCCTGGACTCGCCTGAATCCATTTGAATTTCTCAGGCCATGTCGACAATTCTGAAAATGAAGAGTTTTTCAGTACCAAGATAAAAAATAAAAAATAGAAAAAGTCCCATAGATACTGTAAAGTTGAATCTCTAATGGATATCATATTTGTGTATTTGGTTATCCTATTTGGACAGTAAGAAGAGAATCAATCAATGCACTTATAATTTCTAAACTTGTATGATGTTTGAAAATTATGAAATGGATGACTCTTATTTTTATTTTTTTCTGATCTTTATCTATTCAAGGATCCCTTATCATTATCCAAAACTCTGTCGAAGAATATTTCTCCAATGCCAATCAAGAAATGAGTCGATTTTGTGGATTTCAAAGGAATCATTGTGATATAGTTTGAGAATTTCTTCAAAATGAAACGATGCCCAAATGTGTCAATTTGGCTTGGATTGTTCTCTGCGATACTATTTATATGCCAAACATATAAGCAAGCATGCCTCAATGCATCACAAAAATATACTGTAGTTGGTGAAGTATGTATGTCCATCTTTCATTTGTAGTTGATGCAAACTTTAATTATTTAATTTAATTTTCTTTAAAGAAAAAAGTGAACTTTAATTACTTGGCTTGGTGCGAAGTAGAAGAGGCACGTATAGCGAAACTCAGAACGACGTCGTAACATATTCTTCTACCCGGATCGGATGTCTCACTTGAGAAAGCTTTCAGTTCAGTCGGAAAACCACCAAAACCTCTCTCTCTCTCGCTCGCTCGCTCAATCCCTCTCTCTCGATTCTCTGACTTCAGATTTAGTTTCGACAAGATTAACTTCGAAATTCAGCGAGAATTTCAACTTCGGAAAGAGAAGCGATTTCGTAATCCACAAGATTAACTTTTTGATGGCGATGGATGATGATGCCGGCAGCTGCAGTAGCCGTCTAGTTGATTCCACGGCGAAGCAACCGCGCCATCACCGACAGAAGCTGGAGGCCTATCACGAAGTGCTTCGACGGGTTCAGGAGTGGAACTATGAAGAGGCAAACCTTCCTGGTTTTGACGATCAGCTCTGGCACCATTTTGATCGTCTTCCCGCCGGGTTCCTCTCTTGCTTTGTCAACTGACTCGTTCTTGATTCATTGAATCTTTCTTGCTTTACGGATTTTGGAATCTGACTCCTTAGTGAAATGCGCTGTTAGTTGCTTAATTGGATTTCTGACATTTTGAATTTTGGTTTTATTTAATCTTTAATGATTTGAAGTTGTATAACCTCTTTTAACAGGTTGTATAGTTATTTATTCTGATTTTTTTTAGAATTACTCAAGTCTTTGTTTGAAAGTAGTTGTTTGTTACGTATAGATATGCCTTTGACGTGAATGTGGAGCGGGCAGAGGATGTTCTTGCACATAAGAGATTACTAGCGTTAGCCAAAGATTCAGCTAATGGACCAGTATTTGACATTAGACCAGTTCAGGTACATGTTATGTTAACAACACCCACAGCTATTTTTATCCATTTTGTCATTGTTGGCCTCTGCTGAGGGACCTAAGTGATTCACATTCTGAATGACATGTACATACTATGTGCAGGTTCATTCTGCTTTCGATTCAAATCATTGGGATCCTTCAGTAAAAGATGATGCACAAAGTTCAGCTAATCACTCTGCGAAACACAGGTTTTGATATTTAGATTACCCCTTTGATGGCAACGAGGAAGTGAAGTTACTACTACATTCAAATTCAGTCCTCATTGAACTTTTATTTTACTCTGACTTTAGTGGTCGAGTACTGTCTGTTTATAATGATGTTCACCTGCTCAGCCAATTAATTCTTCTCTTTTACAGTGTACATCCTCCACCTACTTTTGGTTCAGCGCATAATCTTGAAGCCTTAGCACAAGCTAATAGGGTCGACACTGGAGTAGAAGGGAGTGATGCCAATTCAAATAATTTCATTCCTAGGTACATAAACAATTTGAATAATTTAAGTGAAGTCCAAGGCATGGGTCTGTTTTTATCATGGGTATTGAGATATTTTTTCAATACATATCACGCCAGGCTAAGCATTTTCATAGCTATTTTGTTTTCCATGCAGGCCTATGCATGAGATCACATTTTCTACTATCGATAGACCAAAGCTACTTGCTACGGTAGATGTTTTTTATGCTTTCAGTCACACTAACAATTGTCTTGAATAGTTTGGCAGCTATGGATTAGGAGAATAGAAACAGATTAATTGGGGGTTTAGATGGATGAAACAATCCCTCTTTTGCTGGATACAATATTCCTCCAATTAATAGAATTGGCTGGAACATAATAGAGTGGATATGGTTGTACAAACTCTTGAATGTACTGGAAATGCATCATGAATATTTAACTACTTTATTTTCAACTTTCAGTTAACTTCATTACTCTCGGACCTCGGACTGAACATTCAGGAGGCTCATGCATTTTCCACCACTGATGGCTACTCCTTGGATGTATTTGTAGTTGATGGTTGGTCCCAAGAGGTGTGTTTGGCATCTATATTAGTCACTGATTGGTGCTGTAGAATTTTTGGTTGTAAGGCCATTGATTTTTGAAAGCTTCTAAAAGTTTCAACTTGCAACACTGTTTTGTGCTGTCAATCAAGTTCATCTTGATTGGAATGGAAATGCATCATGAATATTTAACTATTAGTCATTGTTGTACTATCAGAAAGGATTGTATGTTGTTAACTTGCAACACTGTTTTGTGCTGTCAATCAGAGCCTCAGCTGTAGACCTTGAGTGTTTAGTTCAACATGCACCTCGTTGGTGGCTTCATAACATTATTACTTACCATGTGATGATTGGATGCTATGTAGGGGACTGAGGAACTTAAAATCGCAGTTGAAAGCCAACTCTTAAAAACCAAGGTAGTTGTCCTGCTTAGTTGATCCTTTTTTTCCCTACAGGGTTTGATTCATGATTGTATGTGGTTAACTATTTATGTGGTTTGGGCCGTTTGGCATTCTCTTTGATTTTAATAGAATGAAATTCACTTTTTAATGGAGGGCCTTGTCACACAACTCACTCATAATTAAATTCAATTTACTTGTCTCTTAATGGGGAAAACAGACGTTTATCAATGACTATTCATCTTGTGCATTTTGTATGAGCAGTTACCAAGTGTCTTGATAAATTTTCATCTATTTGAACCGTAGCCATTTAGATATTGAATCAGGTTATTCTATTTACCCAAAGTTCCATTTTTTCCACCATAATAAGCAAATCCGCGAGGCTAATACTGCACTTAGTTTGGTTAGAACAGTTATATAAATAATGAGTTGTAAATAAGGAACTTTCTTGATCATTTTGCAAAATGTTCCCAGGACAAACTAGTACCAACTCAACCATTGCAGGCATTGGTTGATCAGCATAGCACTTTAACATACCACTTACCTAGCGTTGTGGATATACCCAATGACGGTGTTGATGTTTGGGAAATTAATAGCAAGCAATTAAAAGTTGGAGATAAGGTTGCCGCTGGCTCATTTGGTGACCTGTAAGTTCCTTTTCCCTTGATCCGAATTCCTTCCATTATGCTTCTCTTTTTAACTACATACACATTTTGCCATTTATAGGTACAAAGGGACCTACTGCAGTCAAGAAGTCGCGGTAAAAATTCTCAAACCCGAGCGTGTCAATGCAGATATGCTGAGGGAATTCTCTCAGGAAGTTTTTATAATGAGGTAGTCAAAGCTCTCCACTGAGTTCCTGCTAACGTATGATTTTTAGATTTGCAACTACATGCCTTATTGTGATTACTGCGCAATAACAATCATTATAACCTGATACTGGCCAGTGGCCAGTGATTTCTTATGCTCTTTTAATTGTTGGTAAAGTGTAGTTACTGTCATACAAGCTTATAAATCTTTTAATTTTTTACTAAGAGCTTTAGATTGGGCCCATGCCCTTGAAAGACCTGTTTTCACTCATATTCTTATAAGTTATAACTACTTTTTTTCTTCTGTTTGTCACATGGATAAGTAGATTCATCATTCTTGTAAGTTATCTTCTTTCAAGAGGTGGTTAGTTGTATATACTTTTTCCCGTCCATAACTTTGTTTAACTATCACTGCTTCTTCAGGAAAATTCGCCACAAAAATGTTGTGCAATTCATTGGTGCATGCACACAGTCCCCTAATTTGTGCATCGTGACTGGTATTAATCTGTGGTTCTTTTCACAGTTCATTTTTTCTTTGACATTTTGCTGATGTTGTGTTACTGAATAAGAGAATCTAACTAGGGACAGACCTTTGCCATTTATCACTAAAAAATTCAATGAATTTATTTACAAACAACCCCCTATTTACCAGTGACGCAGACACAATGTCATCCAGTAAGATACAATAAAGAACCCAGCTAATCTCAAATAGGAAGCCAGATGAAACTCAGGTCCACATCAGTTGGATTTAAAATGAACAGGGTTCAAAATGAATAATGGCATTTGATTGCTTACTTTCTGGTATAGTTATATTTAGCAATATGCACTTTATTTACCCCTAGAGTAGTTCTCTTGCATGACTAGCGTCCTCTTGTTCTGTTAATTAACCCTTCCAATGATTCATTTTTTTTAAAATTTGCATATGTTGTTTACTATTTTCAGAGTTCATGTCCAGAGGAAGTTTGTATGACTTTCTTCATAAGCAAAAGGGTAAGTTTGATCTTCCAACTCTCCTCAAAGTGGCCATTGATGCTTCCAAGGGCATGAACTATCTCCACCAGAATAATATAATCCATAGGGACTTGAAAACTGCAAATCTACTAATGGATGAGTATGAAGTAAGTGGTAAACTTGGGTATTCTTCAAAGCTGTATTATCAAATTCAATTCCTTCCCGCAGTTGCCATCGTAAAATTGGCACTCGTGTTACTCCACCATCTGAGCTGATATTCGTTGATCTTAATAAAATTATTTCTTGCATAGGTTGTTAAGGTTGCTGATTTTGGGGTTGCCCGAGTCCAGGTTCAATCTGGAGTGATGACTGCAGAAACGGGAACATACAGATGGATGGCACCAGAGGTATACTGTAGTCCGCCTCAAACCCTGAACTATTTGGTTGCATTTTGTTCAGTTTGGCTGATTCGTGGTATATGTGTGAACTGTTAGTGGAAATTCGTGATGCGCGTGTTTTGGGCCTTACTTGGTCTTGCTCAAGTTTAATTTAATTTTTGTTGCTTATAATTTAGCACGCCATAGTAAGCACTCAGAATGTCTGTGAATTGGTCCCACATAATAATGGGTAAACACTTGGCTTCCTAACCCTTGGTCCATCATCCTCACCAGAGCGCCATCGTGCCCAGGATATATAATTGTTAATACACGCTGTTCAATTTTCTTCTTCTAGCTGTTAGATTCATACATCAACCACTTTGTTCTCCGTTCTGTTCACATGCAATCTTCTTTACAATGGTAGGAATTGTATATTAACATGATGTTGACTACCTTGTTATTATGAAATTTAAGATGTGTTTGGTTAACCTACCGGTTGCAATATGCCGGATGCAGTTAAGTGAGCTACTAATGGTCCAATTTGTAGAACAGAGGAACCATAAACTAGGACCAAAGTAATGGTCATTCTAAAAAAACTCTTTCACTGTCATTCTTAGTGGTTCATCCTTGGTCTTGAGCTTGTTAAAATCTGAAAACATTTTAGGATTCTCCATTTTTGTGAAGTTTGAGTCACCGCACACCTCTGTTATGTGTATAATCCTTTTCTGAGTCTGCTTTATGAATTTTACTATAGGGATTCACTTGTGTGGTCTCCCCTGTTCTAATAATAGTGTTTATTAATTGAAGGTCATCGAACACAGGGCATATAATCATAAAGCGGACATTTTTAGTTTCGGAATACTTCTGTGGGAGCTTTTGACGGGAGAGGTATGCTTCTCACCAAGATGGAATGAGATGACAATAGGTCAATAGTATGAGATATCACTGACAGCAGCTGCATGTTCTAATCTTATTTTGCAAAATTATCAGCTTCCTTATTCGCAATTGACACCATTGCAAGCTGCAGTTGGGGTAGTCCAAAAGGTATTGAACCTGATTGGATAAACATACAACCAATTGAAATTCTGAGCCCCTAATTTACTTGGCCAGAACAGTTATTAGACTCTGATTATGCTTTAACATTTTGTGTGGTGGTGTAGTGTTTACGGCCTGCAATTCCCAAGGATACTCATCCAAAACTTGCGGCACTACTTGAGGAATGTTGGCAGCAAGATCCAGCCTTGAGACCAAATTTCTCTGAGATCATACAGGTTCTACAAGACATAGCTAAAGAGGTATTACCCGAACTGATCTTGAATCACTTGGGTTTTAGCATCTAGGCGTGTTTTGATTCTTCTGATTTGTTGACCAGGCTGGACCCAGAAAAGGAACTCAGCTTAAACAGGAGTCCTAAGTTGGAATTTTCTCAGCCATTGGATCATCTGATTTTTGTGATATGTGTCATCTTTGTTAACATGCACTGACTGCGCTTAAGTCATGAATCAGTTTTTGGTCGAGCTTACATGACAAAGTAAATCTACTGTGAACGGTGAACCTAATCACTTTCATCTTTCAGTTTTCAAGGTGTATACAGACATTTGGTCACACATTAATCAAAATCTGCAGTGAGATTAAAGTTGTGACTTACAAGAATTTCCAAACAACACAAAGCTGAACATTCAGAAAAACAAGGCAAACTAGTTAACAGCAGTGACAGAGAAGTGCTAGTTTTGATGGCTGTTTTTTTTCCATTAGTTGATGTGCTGGATGAGGAGCTGCCTTGCTCGAACCCTGACCTGCAACCGCACCATGGCATGCATGCAATGGAACGCCATCCGACTTTGTCGCCTCACCGACGCCCCTCTGACCAGCGCCTGCAGCTTAACCAGACTCCTCAGTGCCCCAAATGCCCTTCTTGCCTGTAATAAATGCCAGAAAAACTCAAATTGTCAAGATTCATCCTCACTGATATGTTATTACTTATTATATGATCTTTGATATGTTACTGCTTTGTATCATCTATTATAGCCTGTAGGATTTTACCAAATGGCCTCGGAACGCGGCTTGGATCTTGACAGCAGCCGCCTCCTCAGCCGTCCGTTTCTTCTTTACACCACCTGATAATGGAGCCCTCATTGCCTTGTGAACTGTTATAGCACCTCCATCCTTGATCTCTTCAGCAACAAAGTCCTCCATCATAGCTGATCCAATCAAATTGACATTACTAGCGTCGCTGTGGCGAATGACAATAGTATTACTGGCAGCCACTCGTCCGGTAGATGGTGCACCCAGAAACTTGCCTCTGGTCCATTTCTTGGGGAGGAGTCTCATTTTGTGTGTGTGTTTCGGTTTATCTGTTGTGGTTGTTAAATTTTGGCAGAAGAGAAAGAGATGGGGTTCTCATCTGGTTGTCTTGGAACGTGGCGGGATGAATGATGAACTGGTGAAAGCTGTAGTGAGAGCTTGGTCTAGCATAGTCTGTGCTTTGAAGCATTCTCAAAGCTGATTCATGATTTCATATTGTGCTGGGGCCACAATCTTCTTATATTAAAACTATGGACTTGATGTAGACTAATAAGACAGCTTTTGGCTGAAGAGAGGAAATGTTCTGGCATTTTGCAACATTAAAGTTAATCTCAGAGCATGGAGCTAAAACAGCTAAATGGTCGGGTCCGGAGAGAGTATGTAAGCAATCAGCAAAGAACCTCGTCCATGCACTAGTAAACAATTCAGTATTCGCCCCGTGGCGCCAGCAGCTAGAAAGGAAGCAAAGACTGGAGATACAATCGCCGGGTGGATTAAAATCATGAAAAGCGTTGACAGCAGAATAATTATGCCACCATTAATAACCTACACCACATAAGAAAATTTTAACATGTTCAAATAGTCGAACTTAAAGCACAACAAGCTACTAGATTACATAAAGAAAGTAAAAACGAACTGTATCCATATCTGTATGCGATAGAGTATATTCTTCAGCAACCGAGTTAGCATTTCCGCTAAAAATATGAATGCTGTATCTGTATTCATCATATTGAAGTTCAGGTGAGATAAAAATCCCGAAGTTGCAAACTTTTTCTTCAGGCTACCATCATCAAACTCAGAAACACTAAACTAAACAACAATCCCATCATTTCGGAGCACAGCTATTCCTCTCACATATAATCCTCTCAGCCGAAACAGCAACAAATATGCAATGGTGTAAATTCTTCAACAACCGAGTAAAGATCTACAATAGAAAGATGAACAATGTGCTTATCGTATCGAAGTTCATGTAGGTTAAAAATCCAAAAGTTGAGAACTTTTTTCCTCAGGCAACCATCATTAAACTCCAAACACTACACCAACAAACGATTCCATCATTTTGACTACATCCATCAAAATGTGATACTTTATTTTCTGAGGATTTGTCTGATACCTGATTATTTTTTGTAGGTTTGCATCTTGTTATCTCTTCAGTTTTGCTTTGTCAATTTGTTTTCGGGAGTTTTTTTTTCATCATAAAGGGAAGCTGTCTTATACATACAATACAGGTATGTGTATCCTTATCTATTCAGTTTGGAGCTCCTATATCTGTTTCTTGAAAACTTTAAAACTGCTGATATGAATAATTCCTGTCAGCACATCAGATGACACAATTAACTTGGTCTATTATTCAGTATTGCAACTTATCATATCCATAATCTTCACTTTTCATGTACTGAATTCAGATCACATAACTCATGACTACTTTGGTACCTTTCTCCAATAAAAATACCATAGTGATATTATGCAGATTATAGACAGCTTTTTTTTTTGGAGTAGGTGAGAAAGCATGTCATGCCAAGACCATGACCCCAAACGTTATAGAATGTTTAGTCTATACTCTCTTTCACATTCAGGAAGTACAAGTAAAGGCAAAGTTACATCTTACAATCAGAATAAAAACCTACTTGATTATGTGTCAAAACTTGATAATTCTTGTTAAGAAAAAGCAATAAATGTATGTAGAGAGCCAGATAAGTGAATTTTAAGGTTTTCTTTTCAAGGGCTAAATTTGCCTAAACTACAATTAATGGCACTTGAAGTTATGAAATACAATTTAAACCGTAATTACCTGCACTGCATGCTAGCCTACTTAAAAGATTCGCCGCCCGCCAGTGCACTCTTATCAGCCATACGTAAGCCACGACTTAAAGTGTCGTAAGTAATCGTATCTGGCTTTTCACCTCTTTCAATCATGAACTCCAACAATCGATATGCATCTGCTCCCTTTCCATCCTTGATTAGTGCACTTATGAGGACATTATATGTTATCGCATCGGGTGGAACTCCTTTTTCCATCATGTCGAAAAAGATACATTCAGCCTCCTCCCAATAGCCAATATTGCAAAAACCATGAATCAATGTGGTAAAAGTAATAACATCAAGGGCGATACCCTTGCTCTTCATCTCAGAAACAATACTCTTGGCCTCTTTGATTTTCCCAACAAGAAACATGCCACGAGTCATCGAATTATAAGTAACCACATTCGGGAAGATTCCCTTGTTGTTCATGTCATGATATATCTCAACTGCATCCTCCCAACTGCCGATAGCGAACAAATGATGAATCATTTTGTTGTAAATAACTACATTCGGGCATATTCCCTGATCCATCATCTCATTAAGAATATTCTCAGCCTCCTTCAAATTCCTAACATGTAGCAAGCCACAAACCATCATTATACTATAAGTAAATACTGTAGAGTGGATTCCCTCTCTCTTCATCTCCAAAAGAATGCGCTTGGCGTCTTCCTGTTTGCCAGCCTTAGAAAGACCAAGAATGATAGAATTGAAAGTAATCACATCCGGGCTTATTCCATTGTTCCACATTTCACGAAGTATACTTTTTGCCTCCTCCAATTTACCAGCATTTAAGAGGCCATGTATGATTGAATTATAAGTAACCAAATTTGGGGTAACGCCACCCACTATCATTTTACAAAAAACACCTTTGGCCTTTCCCAACTTGCTAGTTTGGCACAACCCATGTATTAAGGAGTTTTATGTCACCACATTTGGGGAAAAGCCATTCCTAATCATCTCTTGAAGCATAGCCTCAGCCTCCTCCCATTTACCACCAACAAATAAACCATGGATGAATGTGTTATACGTAACCACGTTTGGAATAAACCTGTTAATAATCAATTTACAAAATATCCCTTTGGCCTCCTTCAAATTATCTGACTTGCACAAGCCATCAATTACCGAATTGTAGGTTACCAAATCTGGGGAAATACCATTGTTTTTCATTTCAGAAAAAATTTGTTTAGCATCTTCTGACTCTCCAGCCTGGAAGAGACCATGAATAAGGGAACTACAGGTTACCAAATCTGGGGAAATACCACTGTTTTTCATTTCAGACAAAATTCGTTTAGCATCTTCTGACTCTCCAGCCTGAAAGAGACCATGAATAGGTGAATTATAGGTTACCACATTTGGAGAAACTCCATTCTTCTTCATCTCAACATACATTTCCTTGGCCTCCTCCAACTTAACAGCTTGGCACAAACCACGTATCAACGCACTATAGATTACCACATTAGGAGCAACTCCTTCTCTCTTCATTTGAGCAAATAGGAACTCGGCCTTCTCCCACTCCCCGGCACAACATAACCAATGAATCAATGCACTATAAGTAACAACATTCGGCAAGTAACCAATTTTCATAACCATCGCCAATATTCCAAAACCATAACCAGTGCAACCCACATTACAATAGCAGTTCATCAAAATGTTCAACGTAGGCAAATCCGGAACTACCTCATCACGAAAGCTCCTGTACATGACAATCGCATCACGGTACTTCTTATCTCTAACAATCCCAGTTAACAATTGATTGAAATCCAATATGTGACAAGCTTGGCCTGACTGGCGCGTTTTGTCGAACATATGGAGAGCGTTGTTGACACTCATACACTCAACGCCACCAGCTGTGTCCTGACATGTTGTTTCTTTGAAATTGGTCAAGCTTACCGCATCATACACTGTGTGCATCAATGATGAAGACGACGACCGAGCTCGGCAAAATGATCGACTGAGTGTTCCTCGTACCATTGTCCGGTAGGTGTTAGTGAGAGAGCTGAATCTGAAAAAAAAAACCCTAGAATGTCGGGTAGCTTCGAGAGTCCTAGCGAGAGAGATTGACGAGTTTTTATGGAGGTGCTGCCCGACGCTGCAAAACACGGAATGCGGCGAGGGGGACGACGTGCTCAGCGAGGATCTGCAACCAGGAGTGCTCGAAGACGAAGCGTGAGAGGCTGATGGATGTTATCAATTTGGGGCTTTGGCACGTGAAAGACACGAGCTGCTAGTATTTGTGTAAAGTTTGGGCTTAAATTGGGTTTTGGGCAATTAATTTTGTTCATTTTTTACTAATTTTTGGTCAAACTTTATATTAATGTGCAAAGTTGATTTTTTGGTACAAAATACAAATTAATCATCTTGTTATTTGAATGGATGAGATTAAATCTTGATTTTTTGATGTTTTTATTGGTGACGAATTATAAAATGAAACTAACGAACTGAATTAAATTAAATTTTCTTTAATTATGTATTTTAAAATTAATGGATTTTTTTAAATTTGGGAATTTCCAATTTAATAATTTAAATTTAAATTCACATTGAAATCGAAAAAAAATTTAAATTCACATTTATATATGACAAGAAATAAAATGTTTTCATACGGTGCTCAAATTATCAACCGCTGCATGGTGCATATGCTCTCAAGCTTGTAGCAGAAGTGCCATTACAGTACATCAATCACATGACATGATGAAATAATAAGCTACTGGAGTACTGGTATAGGTTTGTGATACATTGATATATCAATGATTCAGCTCATCCGAAACCAAAAGCTATGATCAAGTTTCACTTCACAAAATTCTCAAGCGAAGAAGCAAAAGCTCATAGCTGAGGTTCAATTACATTATTACAGTAGATAAATCCTTTTCAAAACAAAAATTCAGTACATAAATCACATCACATACTGAAAGATAAAAAGCTATGTCTCGTGTGATCTACTGAAAGATAAAAAGCGAAGAAGATAAAAAGCTCATAGCTGAGGTTCAATTACATTATTACAGTAGATAAATCCTTTTCAAAAAAAAAAATTCAGTACATAACTTACTGGCCCAGCGTGTGATCTACTGAAAGATAAATTATTCAGCTCATCCAAGATCAAAAGCTATGTCTCGTGTCAGTATGTCACTTCACAAATTCCCGCATTTTTTCATGTATTTATGTTTTAGATGTAGGATTTTACGGCACCCATCCATCGGATATACTCAGATTTTTCCTTCTTCTTCACAGTGTCGTGAAGGAAAATGGCAAGATCATCTGTTACACCTCTTTCTTCCAAGAAGTAATAAAATGCATCCTGCAGCTGGTCGTCTAGGTCTTTAAATAGAGGGCCCATGTAAGTTTGAGATGGAAATCTTTTTGGATTATGCATAGCAACATTTCGTATCTCAATGCTGTCTGGCCAAGCTGAGCATAGGAACTCTATCTTTTCACCGTCTAATCCTTTGGATATGCTGACGACAAAAGTGATGTGACGCTGCACATCTTCTCCTAGTTTATCCTTGGCTACTTTTGGAGCAGGAGGGGATCCATCAAACATAGTGACTTCAATTTTTATATTTTCCTTATCACCAAACCTGCTTCTTAGGCATATCCATTGCTCTCCAGGCCTTTCATCAACAGCATAAGAATAGTATTTGGCCACGGCCTACAGGAAACAAATCCACAAATCAATCGAATTTTTGAAATAATGTATCCAGGAATACGGAAAGATAGCAAATTGGTGAGATTATGACTACATTGGGCAGCTGAAACAAAAAAGATGACCGGAGTAGACTTTTAAGCAATTTCCAAGAAAACAACCGAGTGTATTCGGGTTTTATTAGGAAACAAAAAATACTGTCAGAAAATTTGACTTTTCTCTCTCATATGCTATTAATTGAATATATGAAAATCTCTAGTGAACCAGCAACTATTTCGGGGCGTTACGGGACAAACTCAAGGTTCAAAAGAATTCTGATCTCAGGTTAGTTTGACTCTTTAGTCTTTACACATTGTTTGCATCTTGGAAAGATTGGTGGAAAAGAATGGAACTGAAAATTTTGGGGGAAATGATTTTCCCATGAAGTCCTTACAACTTCATTTGTGCATGGTTAATTATGGAACACTATCACAAAATAAAAGCAAAGGATCCATGAAAACCCGACACATTTCCAATAAATTTTCTTTTCAATTTCATTCCTCAAATGTTCAAAGATCCAAATGGGATCAAGAAACCACCAACTAGGGTTCAATAAATTCTCCATCCATGTTCATAAACAACTGGCACCCCGAAAGAAAACGAATAACTCAAAAATCCAGTTGCCGTAATGCATAAAAGATACTCAAAGATCCAAATGGGATCAATAAACCACCAAAATGAAGCATATCATTCTATCCATAGATACAAGTTACATCACAAACACCACCAGCACTACAAGAGAATATTTTCACAAGTAAGTTCGGAGTTCGCCCAGTTCGGAATGCCAACCAAGAGTATATCACTGAACCTTGAGACCCATTACCACTGAAAGACATCTTAGCCTAACCAAGACTAAATCCGAGGCCATCTCAACCTATATTCAATTCTATCAACCAAATTCACTAAAAAATCAAAACTTTTGACAGGTAAAATTAAACATTTAGTCTTCAAGTCCAGAAATCATAATCAGAGAACAGCGTGTAATTCAACATCAAGGGAGTGATAAACACCTTATGAGGAGCAGACCGATGAAGCTCGTATTCGATTTCGCTGTCAAGGCGTTGAAGAATGTCTTCCTCCAAGGCCGATTTAGGCACTTCGGAAATGTATGTACGAGCTGGAATAAGCACCGAGTTTCGCTCGATCGTGAAAGCAGCAGATTGATGCGACAGCCTGGCTAGGGTTTTCGACCAGAATGGCCGCGTCCTCGACAAGCGCCCCAGCAGGCGCGCAGCTGCCATAGAAATTACGAAACCGAAAGCTGACTCAATCTACCGATTTCGCCTAATTGACCACCTCACTCGGGCCTGGGCCTGCCCCACCAATCAGCCCAGCTTGGTTTTCTCTTCTTCTTTTTTTATTTTTATTTTTATTTTATTTTAAATAAGCACATTTGTTGTCGTTGTTGTTGTTGAAATGAGTATATAATTGAACAATTTAAATTAATTTAATGTGTTTACGGCTAGCTATAACTATAAGATAACCTACAAGTCAATAAATTTGCACTACAAAGAATGGAACTGACGACTGTACATATGTGTGTGCTAACTTCAATCATCAGGAAGTTCACTCATAGAGCTTCTTTGCTGAATGACCAAAATGGAACCACCAGCATACAAATCAGAGGAAGCCAAGAGGTCTCCGATTTTACCAAGCTCCGGACATTCTTCCCAGTCGCTCATCCCTGTTGTCATCGGACAATTGTCTCTCCCTCCTTTCCCTACTATGAATAATGAGTACATATCTCCCATGTCCTTGAGGACATTCACCGTGTCTGCTCCGTGATTTACATACTTCTCTACAAATCCAATTTGACCTGAAGTCACATACCTAAATGGTAAAAAAAGAAAAAAAAGATTTAAACAAGGGAGGCAGGCAATTCACTTCAACAATATAAAGAAAGTTATTCGATGATTTTAGATTTATAGACTCATCTGATAATTTTTGAAAAGTTCCTGCAGAGACTATAATGTTAGTACTTTCAGAGATCATTTAGATGCGAGGGTACCTGTTGAAAAATTCAGATATGAAGGCACTGTCTATATCACGTTCGTCAGCATCAGTTGAAATGGACATGAAATCTTCATCATCTTTACCAGTTGCCATATTTATTGCTGAATCACGTTCCCTTGTCGGTGCATGAACAAATCTAATAACTGCCAAATTCACATGTGGATGCATGCCGATTCTCCTACTGTATGCTAATGCTTCACGATCATCTGGACCACCAAAAAACAGGGTAGCTACATGTTGTACAAAGTCTTGAACAGGTACTTGTAAACTCCCAGAAGCCCCTCCTTTATCAACAAGTATTGCAACGGAGCAGGGAGCATGGCGAAGGATTTTCTGGTTTGTTGTTCGAATTCCCTCCCTTTTATCACTTTCCATCCTTCCATCAATTCGTTGGTGCTTATGAAAAGACAAGATTATGATAGATGAATGCAAGTCCTCTGCAAGGTTGCATATATCCTCATCCATACTTTTGTAAGGTGCTATAATCTTTCCTTCACGCAACGTGACTCCTGTTTTGGCTACAAAATCATCAACAGCATCGTTGATCTCCACCGCGTCATGCCCGTAAGGACCTTTCAAAAATTCTTCATCTTCATCATCTTGTTCATGAAATGTCAAATCATAACTACTCGCTGGAAGTTCGATAAGCTGCACTAAGCTTGGTAGAATTGGTGTTTTTTCATTTCCAGTAAGAGTACCAATAAGGCCAACCATAGTCCAAACATGACGAGGATTATGCACGCAAGACAAAATTATCAACTCACTCTCAGGATTTTGCATCTCGATAGCTATATGCCTAAAACCAAATGCTCGGCCATTCGTCTTCAAGATGAAGGTTGCAATGAATCCTGCTAAAAGCGTGTTGATCACTATGGCTGCCAAAAACAACCGATAAATCTCAGCATACCATAGTGCCTGCAGTATTAAATAAGTTCATTAACGAAAATTTACACAGAAGAAATCTCACCACGCGATAAACATGGCAGTACAAATACATTTAGAGGATAGACAGACAAGTAACCTTACTCGTTCTCCTCTTGGCGACGTGAAGTCTATGACGAGAAGATCAGTAAAGCCTTTAATACAAAGTAGGAGAGCAAGGACAACGCCTTCAAGTAAAGGGATATTTAGTTGACGACACGCGACAAGCGTGCCACAAAGTTTTCCCCCTACGATGGCAAAA
This sequence comes from Rhodiola kirilowii, assembly GCA_033675215.1. NCBI lineage: Eukaryota > Viridiplantae > Streptophyta > Magnoliopsida > Saxifragales > Crassulaceae > Rhodiola > Rhodiola kirilowii. The sequence goes on along the minus strand of CM066203.1, from coordinate 1,149,645 downwards.
CTAATAGCAACCAGCATAGCTGCACTTCGGAGGTTCCACAAATTTTTAAGGTCCGCTTGGAAACCAATGTACCCAAAGTAAATTGGAAGCACAAAAACATAAACAGGATAAAAGAGTTTTAGGAGCAACGTGCGAGTAGTTTTTCCATCCCTAGGTAGCATGAGGCCGACGAAAAAGCAAGGGACCATGCTGTTCTGTCCGAGTGATTCATTTACATTGGCATACACAATGAATGCTGCCAAGGCAAGCAGAACTTCCGTGTTTGTCAGGTAACTCCTCTCTCTGTGACTATTGTTTATGATTATAGCTGCCCTGTTAAATAGCCAAGTTGCTATCAGATCCAATAGAATAACACCAATTAACTCCGCGACACTCCCACTGCTACCTCTTACGTTGGCAACCGCACTCCACAGGGCCAACATGATAAGACAAAACATGTCATTGCTTAGAGAAGAATAAGTGGCTAATTGGCCAATTCTAGTAGACGTCAGCTTCAATTCAGACACCATCCGTACAACAAGAGGAGAAGCCGTGTTAGCTATGATCAGCATGAATATGACTGGAGTACTGAAATGAAAAACAGATAAGCCAACAACTTGACTAACTATATAGGGGGATATAGCTGCACCCAAGATGCCAGATGCCATGATGGAACCCAATGTAATCTTCAATGACGGTTTTAAATGACGCCTCATAGAAGGGATGTCCATCTGCAGGCCCATCATCAACATGATAATTTGGCGGGCAACCAATGTTGCTGTTTTGTAATATTCTGCAGAGGACTTCATGAGGAAGAAATCACGGACAAAACCAATATTCGACAGAGCCGTTGGGCCTAGTACCACACCCGCCTGTAATTTCACGTATAGCCATTAATACAGGAACAACCTTAGAAACTGTAAAAATTTAGTCCTCAACCCAAACAGGTTTCAGGCCATTTAGCATATTTTTCCTCAAACTAAAAAAAACCGAAAAGTTACATTCATTTTTGTTAGATTGAAGTGTGAAAAGTAATAAAACGATATAACAAAAAGAAATAAATAAATGGGATTCTCTTGGGAATTTTCACAAACAGATAAATGGCAGAATGCAGACACGGAAGGTGTGAAGTCAAGGGACGTACTTACGAGGATCTGAGCAATGGGTCCAGGCTGTCCGAGGGGTTTCAAGACAAGCTGAAAAAGCAGAGCAATAACGAGCAGGCAGAACATCTGTGTTCCCATGGAGAACACCGGATTGAAGGTATCCTCATCCCCACAAATCTCAGTTTCATGTGGTGGCGGATGTGCCGCCATGATCCTTACGTAAAAAAGCCCAAGTAATCAAAAATCTAAATTGAGAATCTAAATCATGAAAAGGATGAAACTTGGACGAACAAAATGTTCAAGGCTTTTGTCGCTCCACGTCAGGTAATTAAAAATGAATCGTAGGATGCCAACGCTAAGCGAGGCGGTGGAGACAAGACGAACGAAGAATTCGAAGAAGATGATGATGAAAAAAAAATGGTGTAGTTGCAGTTGCAGGTCGCTCATTTTCGAAGCTTCAATGGCGTAACGCCTCTTTCGGTGACGACGTGAAATGCAGAACAACGTCTCCCAACGAGCAAACTGCCAACTGGGGCTTTCATATGTAATACCATAAACTATGAGGGTCCGAGTGTAAATTGATAAAAAAAAAATTGACTGAGCGGTTACTTTGCTTCCGCCCAAAAAGCTCAGAGCTATCAAAAAGAACAAACGTTCCAAATTCTCTGTTTAGATGTTTACTCTACTCCTATCTTTTACTTAGTTTAAAAATAAATATTTAAATTGATAATGACTGTACGACCCCATATTCCTATCATAAATATGTCACGGGAGGCTCGAAGCCTTAACTATGTTGTCACTTTTAAATTGATGTTGCAACATGTAAAAGCACATCCAACTTCATTTGCAATCATATATAAGATATACAACATTACATATTAAGTCGAAAGCCCTATAAAAAAAATCCTGTAAAAAGCGGATTGTGAGGCGACTTGTAGTTGCCATACTGTAAGTTGTTCCTACTGAGAACAAATATTTAAGTAAGTTACCCTCATGTAAATCAAATGCTTAAACAAGCTTTCCAGTCCATTTTCAAAGCCTTTCATACTCATATCCAGACTCTCTAATTTTCCCAGTGCAGAATTGACAATGTGATCATCCTTGTTTATAACTTGTGCTGAACTTTTAACAGGCAGGTTCATAACTTCAACATCCACATCCTCAAATTCATTCTTGATGCACTCGGCCTGCTCGTTGTCGGTGCCTTTGGTGATCACTAGTTTCGCCAAAAACCATCTTGAAGCTGAAGCCTTGGGTTTTATAATAGGCATGGATAGGAAGAGTAAAAGTTTTTGTAACATTACAACAGTAGCTAAACTCGCTTTCCTCAAAACTCGAACCACGTCGATACAATTACTATTCGTTTCGTTAAAAATAAAGGAACCAAATTTGTTCTCCAGTTGCTTCAATTCTGCTAGAGACCTTTCCATATCCTTCTTCATATTTTTCCTGAACACTGTGTAAGCTTCAACATTACTTTCTATATCAATTCCATTGCCTTTTTTTCGCCTCAGCGCAGACTGAAGCTCAGTAGTGCACTCTCTCATCTGACATATTGCATCCCTAGCTTTACCGCATATGTCTATGTAAACCATCGATCCTTCGATCATTTCCATAACCCATTTCTCATGCTGAGAATTGGAAAGAGCTTGTAATGTTTGCGGAGAAGTGAGGAGCTGCCGAATGCTACTGTAGAGTTGATTTAGACCCTGTAGACCGTAGCAAACTGTATCTGCTAGTGGAGGAGAGGATGCTAGCCAGGATTTAAGCTTTTTGAGCTCTTCTGATATTGTAAGTGTGCCTAGCTGCTGTCCTCTTGCTGGAAAACTGATGGATCTGACTTTGTAATAACACTTACTGTAATTCATAGAAATGCCAGCCATTTTTTCAGAACTAAAAGATTGTTGAAGGATAATGTTCTGATGCCGGTTATTCAGTTCAACATACTACTGAATATATACCACAAAACGATGAATTTTAAAATCAAATTTTTTTTATAAATAAAAAAGTAGAGAGGTCGTTTTGATCGAATTTAGAGGGAATGGGAGAGATCTGATGGGGCTATGTGTCAATGTGATCAGCATGTGAAGACGTATGGGTTGCTGGTGTAGTCTGTCTTAATTTCCACCAGCCAAGGCATTAATGTTCCTTGTTCTGCACATTGCATAGGAATAGTAATCTAGTATTTTGTCCCCACTTTTCCGAAACCAAAAGATTTTTTTTTATATCTTCACCGATGTATCTCTTCCACGTATCACCGCCACTGCCGACCTTTTCATGATATGTGACTAGGTTCATCAATACATTTCATTTTATCAGCTTGATTGATGTGATGGAGTTCCACAGAAGACACTTGAATCTTAACTGATTTTGAGAATTAGTTTCTTGGTAACGGTTAGTACTCATTCTTAATATAAAAAAAAACCAATTAGTACTCATTCTTATTGCAAGTTTTATTCAGTTAAGTATGCGCGTGTCATGTTTCCCGTAATCTGCAATTGTTTCGCTTAATGAGGCTTTAGAAAAGTCCTCAAGATAGAATTGAACTAGTTTTCCCCAAATGTCTCATATACAAAAATTAACAGCTTATGAAGTCTCTGTACAAAAAATGTTTAGCAAAGCCACTCTCCGATTTTACCAAGCGTCTAAACACGCAGTAGAAACTGTTCTCAATCCTCTTGACGCTTGGTTCTAGCAGTGCTAGTCTTTCAAGTAAGACTTGCTGAATGAGCCTCCAATGATCTTACATTGTTGAGTTCACAATCAAGCCTGATACCAATCTGGTGGGATCTTGCAGGTAAACTTACTGATCTAATTTGGTATTTTATTCTTTTTATTATTGTAAGACAACAAAACTTTGAAGCTCGAATTCTCTTGTGGATGGCTTCTAGTTGTAGAGCTGTCGTGGCGTGAAGATCTGTATGAGTATGAGATGCATGTGAATGAAGATTGGGATATTCCTTAGAAATATTGACAAAAGGTCATGAAATTCACTGACACCGGCACCCAATCATGTGTCCATACTCTCCACTTATTATGTGTTTTCTTTCGTCATTCATGCATTTGACACCTTTAGTCGCGACATGCAGCATGTGGACTGATCTTGTTCACTGCCATATTTATACAGAAACTGACCCTGCAGATCCTCATGGATTTAAGAATCAATGTCTTCAAAACGTCAACTTGTTCAGTTAGTCTTTTTGTATTGACATGAACGATCGATGCGTGCCTAGAGCAAAGCCATTCATTCTCGCCAATATCAACAGTTAACAAGTGCAAGAATCTTTATCACCAACTCGGGTTGTATTATCTTGCTATTACTTTTGCTTCAAGTTTCAAGAACCATGGAGCAACTTATTTAACAGTTTTGAACTTTGGTTTTGAATTACCTTTAATTCACTTTTACATTATTTCATTGATTGCTTTTAGTCAGTGTTCTAAAAAACGGCCGCCTAGGCAGCGCTTAGGCGGCCTTTTTTTAGAACTCGTTTCGTTTTATTCAATTAGGCGGATGGGCGGTCCTGGGCGGTGCCTAGGCGGTCCTGAGCGGTCTAAATTGGCTTCTGGACGGAATGGTCAATTTCTGAGTTAATGACTCTATTTTGAGCTGCAGAAATTTTTTGGTGCATGCTTCACTGATGCAGTTTCATATAAGCCATGGATTTCTTCAATTTGAATTGTTTCTGCTGCATGGTTCTTATTTTTCGAAATTTGGATTTGATTAAATGTTCATATTTCTTTGCAATGGCCAATGTGCATGAAGTCATGAACCCATGAACTGATTAGAAGTCTACATTCTGGAGAATATGGAAGAAAAAATTTGTATATTATAATATTAATTAATGTATATATAATTATATATTAAAAAATTCAAAACCGATTAATCCCCGCCTAGGCCCCGATTAATCCCCGATTAATCCTTGAAGACCTTCTCCGCCCGATGCCCGCCGTTTTTTGCAACAATTGCTTTTAGTCATGTGGGATAACATCTTCCAACTGGTTTATAGATTTTAGTCATTGTGAAACCAGAGACAGCCGTGCCAGATCAAGGTTCATGTTATGTGGATTTAGTCCCACAATCATTTGCCAATAAGTACGTACAAGCCGTATTTTGGAATCCTTTATAACACCCATGTTCCGTATGTTTCAAAACTATCGAGCATGTTCCTCGAGTACTTAACTGATCTAAACAGTATGCCGCTGCACTATAAAAACCTTACCGAGATTCTTAATCAATTGGTATATGTTTGATTAGAGGCGTACACAGCATAATTATGTCTACCGAATTTGTCAATAAACTGATATTGCTGTGACAAATAGGCTGAGGATAATAATAATTGACCTGTTTGGTGCCAGACAGTCTCTGGGCATGACAATATTTTAAAAAATGTTTGTCTGGTCAGTCGGAGAATAAGGCAATGGGGGCATCTCTGAGCATTATGCATCCGAAGGACCTCATTTATGCAGAGAACTGATCCAGACACTGTAGTATGGCTTAGACAAAGTTGGTTTCGCTCCATTTATTCCGGTCTTCGATCATTTTCTACATGGTCCGTAGTAGCGAATTCTATCTTGAATACTGGCAACAGCTCCTACACTGCAGACATAGAAATTAAAATAAAAAAGATTGTCATTGTATGATGGGCAATAAAAATGCAGCCATAATCGATGTATTTTATATGCATACTTTGTGACTGAAGCAAGGATCGATGAATAGGCTTCGTTGTGATGGACTTGGCATAACTACGGTATAAATCAATAGTTACTGTTGTTAAGAAAATATTCAATTGAGATTATCTCACCTCGACGATAACTTAGTGAATTACAGTAACATGACTTATGAGTCCTGCCTTTTAAGTAAGAACTATGCTTTAAAGCTATTGGAACAGAATGTAGCAAATAATTTGCTTTTATAATGAGTTAAGTACTGGTGATGAGCAAAATATATTTGTGAGAAGGTAACAAATTTTTTCTGCATCTATAATGATTTCATTTACAAAAATGTTGAGTTGGACTAGAGAAACCAACTTCAAAATCTCCAATGAAGTCTTGCTAATGGGACATAATATTTAGCATACAAACTCTAGATCTGAGCAAACATCGGAACACGTTCTCCAGACAATCCTCTAAACCTCCAAGACTCATTTCGAGGGTTGCGAGTTTGTCAAGTGCATCGGAGCTCACTTCACTGGAAGCAGATTTAACCAGGGCTGCATCTGCGTTCAAGAACTCATTTAAAATTTCTTTGTCACATGCTGCAACTCTTTTGTTCATCAGTCTTGGGACAAATGACCACTTTGTTGTCGTTGTGCACGACAAAGAGGTTCCGAGGAATATCATCAGTAGTGACTCAAAGATGGAGATGGTTATTGTTGTAGCTTCTGTTAGCACTCTGATGATTCTTAAGCGGTCAATGTCTGCACTGGTCACTGCAGAGGCTCTAATTTTAATATCGGTTTTTTTAAGCGCTGCAATCATTTTTGTGGCATCCCTTTTTAGGCTTTTTCTAAAAGACTTGTAACTTGATATGCTTCTTTCAACGCCTGAATCACCCTTTCGCCTACGAATAGCAGATTGGATCTCTTGTACATGTCTCTTAACCTCCAACACCGTGTCTCTCGAGGTACAACACACATCCAAAATCTTCACAGACGCGTCAAAAAGGTCACCAGCCCATTGCTCACTTTGGTGGGTCAAAAGGCTTTCTTCAGTTGTATGCATAGCTAAAAGCTCATCCACACAATTATACAACTTCTCCAATCCTGATAAACCAGAACAGATCACGGTCGCTGAATCTGATGATGAAGCATGGTGCATCTTGAGGCTGTTGAGCTCTTGTTCAACCCTTACGCTCGTAGGATGTGATGTTGCTGGTAAGCTTATTGACCTCACATGGTATTTTCCAGCCATTGTTTCTAAAATTACTCTGAAGATTTTGTTTGTATAGGAACTTCTTCTGCAGGCGAATGAAGCTCGAAATGTTGGATGTGATTAAGTATCTCTCAGAGCTTTTCTCTTTATATATGAAGATATGTAGAGTGCATGTGAAGGCTGGCAGAATATGGTGGCCTATTGTTTTTCCATTGTCTGCACTGTCGTCTTAAATTGGGTAACAAGGCCTCAATCATTGGATTTTTTTTAAATTCGTCGATTTGATTCGTTACAGTTTTATAGGTATTAGTTGTCATTGTTTCTTTGTCCGTTTTGTGTTTTTATTTCTTTATATCCCCATGCTCATGGAGTTTTTTTAATATCAAAGTTATGATCTCATGGAGGTTTTTTATTAGTCTAGATTTCCTTTTGGACTCTAGAAAGTTTGAAGAAAATGAAGTCAAAAGGAAAGTGGAAAATGAGTTTCCAAAGGAAAGTGAGTTTTTTTTATAAAAATAGCCCAAACGAGTTTCGGGATTTCAGAACTGACCCATGCGAGTTTCACATTTCAAAACTGACTCATTTTTAATGAAACCGGATCCTCAGGAATAGGTTTTATGTATTTTTCAAAACATCGGATCCCCAGGATCTGGTTTTCTGTATTTTTTACAAAACCGGATCCCAGGATCCAGTGTTATGTGCAAACTCAACACGTGGAGTTCTCTCTCATTCGAACGCGCACATAACACCGGATCCCGAGGATCCAGTTTTGTAAAAAACACAGAAAACAGGATCCCTGGGGATCCGGTATCATTAAAAATGGGTCAGTTTTGAAATATGAAATTCGCATGAGTTAGTTTTGAAATCCCGAAACTCGTTTGAGTCATTTTTAAAAAAAAACTCAAAGGAAAGTATAGTGAAGAACCTTTGTACAGTTATAGATAAGTTTGTTTGTACTTTTCATGTTGAATCACAAACTAACAATTTTATATTTGCATCCTAGTTTTCAAGATCTAGAGGGAGTGTAAAAATGTACGAAGAAAAACTTTCAAATTCTGAAACTTAAATTAAAATAAATTAAACTAAATTAAGCTAAGTTAAACTAGGTTTAATTTGATTTAAGTTCATCATCATCATCATCGTCATCGTCATCGTCATCGTCATCGTCATCGTCATCGTCATCGTCATCGTCATCGTCATCGTCATCGTCATCGTCATCGTCATCGTCATCGTCATCGTCATCGTCATCGTCATCGTCATCGTCATCGTCATCGTCATCGTCATCGTCATCGTCATCGTCATCGTCATCGTCATCGTCATCGTCATCGTCATCGTCATCGTCATCGTCATCGTCATCGTCATCGTCATCGTCATCGTCATCGTCATCATCATCATCATCATCATCATCATCATCATCATCATCATCATCATCATCATCATCATCCTTTTTTAAAAAGTTCCATTTCAAATTAAAATCTGTAAAAAATTATTAAATTTAAATATTTTCAACAAGCCTTCAATTCGGGGACAATTAAAAATTTTACTTTTCTAATTTTTATTTATCAAATAATTTATATTTCTTTTTATTAAAAATTAAAATTTTTATTTTTTATAATCTTTATAAAATTGTTTAATTTTTTTACCATTTTTTTTACATGTTTAAAAATTTTGGCATTTTTATTTTTATTTTTTATTTTTTGTAAATACATAAACAGATTTTCAATAATTAAAATCTTTCCCTCACAAAAGATACCCTTCGTTGCTAAAGTTGTCGTTCGATCTCTCCACGCAGCATCTTCGTCTTCGACGACTTCGATAGTTCCGATCGTCGTCTTTGTTCACTCCCGCAGCTCGGTCGACTACGACTTACAGCCGTCCTTCCTCATTGCAAAATGGTCAATGCAAGGCTTCCATAGTACATGAAGTGCACCTTGTGCAGCCATACCATAAAATCTCAGAGCGGGTTGAGCCAACATTTGTCTGACAAACATGGGAACGACCGACGGCACAAATGTCCCAAGTGTCCTTTAACATTCAATAACAACGCTGAGCTGGAGACCCACAAGAAAGCTGCTACTTGCAGTAAAACTATGAAGTAAAGAAGTATAGAAGTGTAGCTGTATATTAGGGTTCTTTTTTGAAGTTGTCAGAGTAGAGTAGGGTAGCTGTAGACTAGAGTCTTTAGAACCTGAAGTTGTAGAACCTCTTTCAACAGGTTTTTAGAGGGTTTTTGTTTGGTTGTTTTCTGATATATATTTTTGAATTACATGTATAGATATATATATATGCATTTGATGTGAATGTGGAGCAAGAAGAGGATGTTCTTGTTGTTTAGTTGTGCAGCGTACAAAACAACAATTTTATTACTGGATGGAGAAACTCTTACAATATAATTTTCTCACACCTCACATTTTACTCGTACTTTCTTACTTAAGTGCTTACAACTCTTACACTCACTCCTATTTATAGTATATTTCTCTTTAAATGAAGGGCTATGATCATTTTGATCCAATGACTAAAATTAAATACTCTAGATGTTTCTCCATAAATATCTTCCATCCATACTTCTCCATCATCCTCTAGATTTCTCCATACTTCTTCATTTATTGGGCTCATTTTATCTTCTTGTATTATGTTGGGCTTCAATCTTTTTATTGACCCAATTAGACATTGGTAACTCAATACTTGCACATAATTAAAGAGATTACTAACGTTAGCCAAATATTCAGCTAATGGAGTAGTATTTGACGTTAGACCCAAAGCTATTATTATCCATCTTGTCATTGTTATCCTCTGCTGAGAGAGACCCAAGTGTTTGACATTCTATATACATGTTCATTCTGCTTTCTATTCAAATCATTGGGAGTTGGGACCCTTCAGTGAAATATGATGCACAAAGTTCAAGCTAATAATCACTCTGCGAACAGTTGTTTTGATATTTAGATTTTAGATTACTCCTTTGATGGCAACAAGGAAGTGAAGTTACTAATATACATTCAAATACACAGTCTCTGTTTGTAATGATGTTTACATGCTCGATCAGCCACTTAATTCTTCTCTTTCACAGTGTACATCCTCCACCTACTAATTTTGGTTCAAAGCATAATCTGCTTGAAGCCTTAGCACAAGCTAATTAGGTCGACACTGGAGTAGAAGGGACTGATGACAAATCAAATAATTTCACTAGAGTGTTTTTGGCTAGAGGGGGGCATCTGAAAAAATCTGGGGAGAAAAAATTATACGACATACATAGACAACTAATGTGGCATAAGCAGAGACAAATCCCATAAGCCTAAGGATAAATCCAAGGAAACTGAAAAATCAAAAGAGAATGTAAAGTGTTTTTATTGCAAGGAAATGGGACATTACATGAATAGCTGCCCTAAGAAAAAGAAGGATAACCCTCAAAATAAGCCTAGTGGATCTAAAACTGATTTTACAAATGTGTGTGAAACAATTTATGATCATGAAGTACTTGTTGTTGCTGGTTCTAAAAATGTCAATGCTTGGATTCTTGATTCTGGATGTACAATGCATGCTACACCTAATAAATCTCTATTTGATTCTTTGAAAACATGTAATGGGGGTGAGGTAAAATTGGGTGACCTCACAGTTTTGCATGTTAAGGGTATGGGCAATGTTTCTTTAAGAATGTATGATGGAAAAATCAAAGTTTTGTAAAATGTTGCTTGGGATCCTAATCTTAGAAGAAACTTGATTTCTGAATCTGCATTAGAACTGAAAGGATGCCATATAATATCTAAGAATGGAATTAGAGAAGTTATTAAAGGAGACCGTACTGTTATTAGAAGCATGAGGATAGGTGGACTATATCATGTTTCTTTGGTTCCTGAACTTAATGTGATGCATGCTAGTACTGAAAATCTGGAAGAAATAAAATTATGGCATGCTAGGCTGGGTCATATAGGAAACAATGGCTTGCAATATTTGTTTAAAAATGGTTTGCTGAAACATAAGCCTTGTGATATTGACTTTTGCGAAATCTGTGTACTTGGGAAGAAAACTGCACATTCATTCACTAAATCTAAAATGACTGTTAAGGCTAGACTTGAATATGTGCATTGTGATCTTTGGGGCCCTGCCCAAATACAAACTGTTGGTGGTAGGAATTATTTCATCTCTTTTGTTGATCATTACTCTAGAAAGGTTTGGGTTTATCTGCTGAAATCAAAAACTGAAGTGTTTGATTGCTTTGAATCCTGGAAATTGTCTGTTGAACATGAAACTGATCTGAAACTGAAATGTTTAAGAACTGACAATGGCCTTGAGTTCTGTAACAAAGTGTTTGATGATTTTTGTGCTGAATGTGGTATTAAAAGGCACCTGACTGTTCCTGGTACACCTCAACAGAATGGGATAGCTGAAAGAATGAATAGAACACTCTTAGATAGAGCTAGATGCATGTTGTTTAGTTCAGGACTAAAGAGTTCTATGTGGGGAGAGGCTGTAATGACTGCTGCATATCTTGTTAATAGATCCCCTTGTTCTGCTATCAATTTTAAATTGCCCCAAGAAATGTGGTTAGATAAGAAAATAAATCTAGATCACTTAAGGCCTTTTGGATGCACTGCCTATGCAAAAACTTCTGATGGGAAACTTGAACCAAGGGCTATTAAATCTGTAATGCTTGGATATCCTAGTAGTGTTAAAGGCTATAAACTATTAGTTGTTCAGCCTGGTGGTTACAAAGTGATTAAGTCTAGATCAGTTACCTTCAATGAGAAGGAATTTCATTTTAAGACTTTACTCACATCTGCTCCTGTTGTTTCAGGAAATGCCACTGAAAGCACTACAAGTTTCATCCCTTCTGGATACTTTATGGGAAGACCAGGAGATGATGGAGCAGGGGATGATCCTCCAGCAGACTCACATGAATCAGGAGGGCACATGGACTTAAAAACTCCACCACAACTCAGCTTGGAAAACCAAGAAGAAGGGGGGAGTGATGAGTTTGGAGAAGGAGGTTCTTCTCCCCATCAACAAACTGATGGGGACTAGATAAGCTCTTCTTCTCCTTTAACTAGTAGAGTTAATAATTCTGCTAGTCATAATATTAGTCCTGTGCAAGGTGCCTCTATAAGCAACAGTGATAGAGGCACAAATGTTGTTTTTCCTGCTGATGTTGGAAGTTCTGATGTGTCTGCTAATGATGGTGTAATTGATAACACTGATTTGTCAAACTATCAATTAGTAAGAGATAGGCCTATTAGACAAAAGTTTCCAAATAAAAGATATGCAAGTGTGGCTGAATTTGCTAATGTTCTTGAATATGCCTTGATTGTTGCTGAAAATGTTAAATACATTGTGCCTGAAACTTATTCTGATGCTATGAAAAGTAAAGAATGTGATAAATGGAAACTTGCCATGTGTGAGGAAATAGAGTCTATGTATAATAATGGCACTTGGGTATTAGTACCAAAACCTGCAGGGGCCAAGGTAATTGGTTCTAAATGGGTATTTAGGATAAAAGAAGGAAATAATCTAGATGATCCTCCTAGGTTTAAGGCCAGGTTTTGTGCCAAGGGCTTTAAACAAAGGGAGGGGATAGACTACAATGAGATTTTTGCCCCTGTAGTGAAATACAAAACATTAAGACTCTTGCTTGCAATGACAACTGTTAATGATTGGCATTTACAACAAATGGATGTAAAAACTGCTTTTCTTCATGGAAACCTTAATGAAACAATTTATATGTCTCAACTTGTGGGTTTTGAAGATAGTAGTAAACCCAATCATGTTTGTCTATTGAAGAAATCCATTTATGGCTTGAAACAATCACCAAGACAGTGGAACATTAAGTTTAATGAGTGCATGATGTCTCTTGGTTTTATTAGAAGCAAGTTTGATACTTGTCTATACTTTAAGAGACCTAAATCTGGCCTGTGTTTGTATTTGCTCTTGTATGTTGATGACATTCTGATAATGAGCAATGCTGAATCTGAAATTGAAAAGATAAAGAAAGAGCTGAGCAGAAACTTTGATATGAAAGATCTGGGAAATGCTAAGAAAATCTTAGGCATAAACATAATCAGAGATAGAAAAAATAAGAGGATGATTCTGTCACAAGCTGAATACATTGATAAGGTTGTTAAGAAGTTCAATATGGAACATAGCAAACCTGCAGTAATACCCTTAGGAGGGCACTTAGTGCTTAGTAAACAAGACTGCCCTGAAACAGTAGAAGATAAGAAGAAAATGGCTGATATTCCATATGATGTTGCTGTTGGGTCTGTCATGTATTGTATGCTATGTACTAGGCCTGATTTGGCTTTTGCAATAAGTGTGTTAAGTAGGTTTATGGCCAACCCTGGTGAGACCCATTGGCATGCTATGAAATTCTTATTGAAATACTTGAATAATACTAAGAACTTAGGCCTTGTGTATGCTTGTAATGGACAGAAATCTGATTTATTTGGTTATGTGGATTCAGACTATGCTAGTAATAGGGACAACAGAAAATCTACAACTGGTTTATTCTTTACATGGTTTAGTAATTGTATTTCATGGAAATCACAACTACAATCTGTTGTAGCTCTGTCTTCTACTGAAGCAGAGTTTATTGCCGCAACTGAGGCAGCAAAGGAGGCTGTCTGGTTGAAGGGCTTATTGTCTGAAATCACTTTAACTGATTATGTCCCTTTGATCCATTCTGATAGTCAAAGTGCTCTGCATTTATGCCGTGATCCTGTTTATCATGAACGTAGTAAACATATTGATGTTAAACTACATTTTATAAGGGATATGGTAGAAAAGGGTATGATTAGAATTGAGAAAATTCTAGGCGATATCAACCCTGCTGATTTTGGCACTAAGGTGGTACCTTATGTTAAGTTTGAGTTTTGCAGGAAAGCATTACACATTGACAAGGTGACCTGAAGCCTGGATGATGTCTGAAAAAAGGCTGGTGAATTGTTAGAAGATCAAGCTCATAGAAGATCAAGCAAAGATGGCAAGTGCAAGTAGATTAGGAGGGCAAATTGTAAGTATGTTAATCTACTTATTAAGTTTAAGCAAGCTCCATTTAAGGTGTTAGAACATGTCTAGAAGTTAGGATCAAAGCAGCAATCAGATCAGCTGTTGAAGACTGGGCTGTAACGAGAGTTCGGGTCGTGACAAAGAAAGGGTAACGGGTGTAACGGAGCATGGTGATTTCTCTGATGGATGTGGCCGCCGTTACAGCCGTGACAAGCCAGTGTCACAAGCTGTGTTGATCTGTCACGGCGCTAACAGAAGGAAGCAGCTTTAGGAGGAAACGACGGCGTAAAGGTAAGGCGCGTGTTTCAGTTAAGTTCGTTACTTAATGGAACGGTAGCGTTTTGTGAAACGGATAAAAGGAAACGCTGCGTTTTGACAAAGCTGCAGCTGGGGTTTATAAGTCTTCTTCGATTTGGGATTTAGGGTTCATCAAAAAATCTCCAGAGCGAATACGACTGTGCGATTTTCTCCAAGAAATCAAATTGTGAGTGTTCTGTGCGAGGCAATTCGTTCGATCTGGAAGGCGTGCGTGACTCAATTGTTCACTGGAGGCGCGTCGATTGACGAGTGGTGCTGGTCGCTAAGAGCTTTGGTGGTCTTCTTCAGGGGATTCGTCTGAGCAACAATCCAGGGGCTTTCGGAGGGGGCTTTAATCCCTCCAATCTTTCTTTCCGCATATTGTGATTGCAGCTTTGGTTGATTTCTGTATAAGACTTTGTTTGTCAATTTTGAGGCTTGCTTTGAACACTTGTGCCGATTTGTGCTTGAGTGCTTGTATCATTTGCTTTGATCTATAAAATCTAACATTTACCTAAGTCAAATATATAACAGTGAGTTTTACTATTTGCTACATGGTGCGCCCACAATGCACGGGGTTGATGGATGGCTGAGATCGTGTCTCACATGCTACATTCTACCAAGCCTTGCCTCATTTGACCGCTTCTCATGTGCATATATTCATATGTTTTTTGAGATTTGTGCAAATGCTCTAACTCCTCTCTGAATATATTAGCATGTTTTCAAGTCCGCTAGACACTTCATTCACTAATCCGTCGTTTTCCTAACGTCGGAATTTTTTCATAAGTTAGTAGTGTCTGTTGTTGCCATCAACAGTGTTGGCTCCTCATCTTCTACTTGTGCTAAGGTAGCATCCTCGTCACATTTCTTATTCCGACACTCGGATGAATAGTGACCATACATGTCACAATTAAAGCAATGTATTTTTGACTTGTTATGTTTTCCATTTTGGCCATTCTCGCATTCCCGACAAACTTGTGTTGGACAAGGTCTGGCCTCGTCGATCACGTTTTCGGCTACTTGATAGCACTAAAATATATGCATTTTAGGCAACCTCTATGCTTATTGTTTCGATCACTCCTTTACGATTTCACTTGCTATTTGATACTTTGTGGTTCATTTCAGGCCTATTACAGAGATTTAGCCGAGAACACAAGTGAGCAATGATTTTGGAGCAAACCGAGCATTCTGGAGCGAAAGAGAGCAAAATGGAAGCCGGAGCACAAACTTCTCAAGGGCGTGCGCTCGCATGAATAGATCATGCGCTCGCATGAATAGATCATGCGCTCGCATGAACTTGACCAGTCACATGAGAATCTCATGTGGTCGCATGCCTCAAGCCCAAGCTCGCATGACCAACTTTTAGGCATTCATGCGTTTGCATGACGTCGTAAAGTTGTGATTTTTACTGAACGAGTATAAATAGAAGCTAGGGTTTTCAAGCCCAATACTCTTGGATTTTCTGAGTTTTTGGAGAGCAGCTAGCTTGGAGGAGAAGTCAGATTTTCTAGAGCCATCAATAACAGAAGGATTGGATCATCCATTTGTTCTAGATTCCTAAACCCCTTCTTTTCTACATGTTTTTCTACTCATCCATGGTTGTTTTTGCTTGTAATCTCACCATGAGTGAGTAGTGACCTTGGTTGGGGATCTACGAATCCCCTAGACATGTTTGTGACTTTGTAAATATTATGGATGTTATTGATGAATGATTTTGCACATGATTCATCTTCATTTGAACTAAATGTTTCGGATTGCCTATAAGGTGTTTGTGAGAAGTCCTCAATAGCAATTCTGCTTGATTTCATGTTTGATGTAACTTGCGTTGAAAAGCATGATTTCAAATGAACTAAATGAAGAAGCATTAGTGTTTTGTGTTACATGGCGACACTCTAATTTTAATGAGAATGGCATGGATTTAACAAGTGTACGATTATCTAGTCAATAGAGCTAGGGTTTGAGGCTAGGTAATCCTCTTCTATAGTGCCAATAGAGCAAGAGTGTGAGGCATTATGCGAGATGTGACCCCTTTGTATTAAGTTGTGGCGAGAGTTGAACTTAGTATTAATGTCGCATGGCTAAATTCTAATTGTGTGCATGGGATTTCATCAATGGTGTCCTATTTTACCGTCACAATAATTGTTTAGTAGGAGGATTAGATCCCTAGTCATCTTTTATTGATTGTTAACCTCTTTTCGTTAATCAAACCTCTCTTTGGATAGTGAAATTCTTGCTATCAACCTCTTTAGAGGAACAAACCCCCCCACCATAGACATCCTAGTTATATCTTTAGCATCATTAGTTTAAACTTCTATCCTCTGGGTTCGACCTCGGATTCCCGAGTCTTTATAAATGTTTTGATCACGTGACTAGCATAAGTATTTGAATCTTATTTGAATATTTACGCTATATTGCAACAGATCAAATGGCGCCATTGTCGGGGATATGTTAATTAACTAGGTGCTAATAGATTGTTTAGTTTGTCTATTCTTGTAAATATTTTTCCTTTTTCTTTTGTACATTCTATTCACACATATCTCTTGCTAACTGTTGTTCTATTGTTTTGCGAGGATGGACCCCTACAACCAACAAGTCATGCACAATGGAGATTATTATGAAGATGATCAACCAAATGCCCATTGTGAAGATTATTGGATGAACAACCACAACCAACAAGTCTCATACAACGAAGAATATGACCAAGAGGAGGAGCAACGAAATGCCTATTGGGAAGATCATGGCTATCCGACTAGTTATAACACTCCGAATTGGGATGATAGCCAATGCTTTAAAGTTCGAGACTCCTACCCTCCATACCCTCCACCTCCTCAACCTTCAAGCGAGCCCTCTAATATAAAAGCATTGCTTGCCACACTCCTTGCATCCCAAGAGAAGTCGCTACAAAATTTCCAAGCTTTTGATCAACGTTTAGATGAACTTGATGCCCAAAGAAAAGTGTTGGAAAACACATTAGCGCGACAAGCAATGGAAAATGGGGACTTGGATGATGAGGAAGAGGTTTCAAAAGAAGAAGTTCATGAATCTAATGCCTCAAGACAAAATTGGGATCAAGCAATGGAGGATGAGTTCAAGGGAGCGGCTCCCCAAATTTTTCATGAGGCGTGTGATGGCGAATCTTGCACCGAGGATGAATTGGAACATGAAAGTGCATCATATTCTACTACAAGCATGTTTCAAGATCATTGGGTTAAGAACACACAAGATTTCACCACTCCATCAACGTCTTGGCTCTCCGACGAGGAATTCTTCAAGGATGATGCCTCTTGCATAGAGGAAATGACTTTTATTGATGAAGAAGAACTCCTCCCTCTCGCTATAGAAGAGTCTAAATGTGAATCCCGAATTCTTGATGAGGATAAGATTGAGGAAGAGGATATTGAGCCACAAGAACTTCAAAAGTATGAAGACTTTGTTGAGGTATTCATGGACGTGACTAAAGAGCCACCTCGCATTCAAGAAGACGAAAGTTTAAGGAGGGAGATTGAGAATTGGGCACCCAATGAAATAATTGAAAACCTTAAGGAGGGTGTGCCCATCAAGCTCGAGACAAATTTTGAAAGACTCTTTCTTCATTACGACGTCTCGAGACAAGTTTGGAAGCTCCGTGCCTTATTTTGCAAGATCTTTGGAAGGAAGCTCCCGTGACCCCTTTGCACTAAAGGGATCATCATACTTGAAGGGGTCAAAATCCCAAAGGAAAGTCCATTATAGGCTTGATGGGAGGAAATTCAAATGGGATTTGAAGGTGGTTTGACACGATCAAGTCCAATGCCCCGCTTGAGGAGGGATCTTAGCAAAAGACTCCTCAAGCGTGCTTCTTATTTCCTAAGAGGAGAATCAGCTCCGTCTTAGCCAAGACGTTAAACTAGGCTTGTGAGTGTTTTCTCTCCCGATCTTTAAGTATATCTATTTTGATTGGATTTCTATTTGCTTCGTGCAAGAATTTGAGGATATGAACTATGCATGTGTGAATGCCTATATTTGATGATTTATTAACATGTGCTTAGTTAACTAGATGTCTTGATAGGGCATAAGTGTGGGGTGTTGAAATTCTTCGCCAAGCTCGCATGAGCTCATGCGCTCGCATGAGAATCTTATGCGACTGCCCAATGTTGTGCGTTCGCATGAATTCATTCATGCGCTCGCATGAACGTTTAAATTCCCTTTGTGCCGCGGTCACATGAACTCATGCGTTCGCATGAGAAACTCATGCGACTGCCTTCAGTCATGCGAACGCACAAACCAATTCATGCGATCGCATGAACCCCTAACCTGTGTTCGCATGTTCATCTGGGGCATTCTTGTGATAATTTTTTTTGAGTTGACTTGTGTTACACTGACATGTTTACAATGATGAATTCCCTACCTAGTGTGCTTAACATTCTCATTTTCAGTTTCGTATCTTATAAAGAGAAAAAGGGGAACCATCAATCGAATCTTTTGAGCTAGTTCAACTCGACAAGCAAAGCAACATCTCTTAATATGAAAGGGCTACCTCCAAACGAGAGAAGTTTCTCTTAACTCTTTTTTTGCTTTACATTCTACTCATTGCTTAGAGACTATGCAATTGCTAAGTGTGGGGTGACCTATGTTTGACATTGTCTTGACTACATGAGATGTTTGTGTTTGCTTGATATGCCTTCATGTTTAGAATCTAATCAACATGTGTTAAGGGAAAACACTTGCAATACTGCACAATTCATCCAAAATTTTGAAATATTAATGAAAACAAAAAGTCTAGGCAAGGCTACATTTTCGAAATATTTTGTTCCTAATTCAACTAGTCGTGCATGATTTCACTTGATTGATCCTTTAGATGACTAATGGATTGGATTGTTGACTTTCATTCTTAAGGATCAAAGCATCTACTAGCACTTCTTTATCTTTTATTCTAAGCTTTTTCTCATTGAGACTAAAGAGTTGATCTTTGAAAGCATAAAATCGAAAAAAAATTTAACTCCAAAACCCTTGTATGCCATGATTGCCTTTAGGTGACCTTAGTGACCTTGTTTATTTAGTGGATTTGTCTTGTTGGTTTGTCATGTTCCATTGTTAACACTTAGCCATTTGTCAAAGTTCTAAGTGTGGGGTCAAAAGAGGGCGAAAAATGGGCCCCAACAAAAAAATATATATACTTCATTCTTATGGTCAAAAGAGGGTAAAGCCCCGACTAAAAACTTTCTCAAAGTACAAGAGAAGTTTTGATCAAAATATACAAATGCCGGGGGTTAGGAAGAAAAGTTCCCACTCGAAAGCATTTGTAGGCCAAAGGCCATTTGAAAGAAAAAAAGAAAAAAAGATGCACTTAGACTTGACAATTGGCTATTCCATCATTCTCTAGCATGAAAACCAATGAGGCAATTGATACTTACTAGCAAAAATTCACTAAGGGACGAACCTCGTATTCTTTTATACTTAGGCATGATTTGACTTGCAAGTGTATACAAAAACATTAATGTTGGAACTCCTCTTCTCTTATGACTATGTGACCTTTGCGTCCTAGGCTTGAGAATGAGTTCAAAGCTCCGAGCCAATGGACTAGCCTCCTTGCTAGCATTGGTGAGTGATCCAACAAGATTTCCTTGCAACTATTAGATTGTTTTCTTGAAGTCGCTAACATAGAAAATGACTAGAATCCTTGATTAAAGATTTATTAGTCTTTGCTTTGATTTGCTTGAATGTCCTAATTCATGAATTTCCATAAGGATTCGAAGAGGACTCATGTAGTGATTGAAATGCACATATCTAGTTGAATACATTGTGAACTTCATGAAGAATTCCTTGCCTAGTTCTTTGACAATTGTGAACTGAAAATGCCTAATTGGATGATTGTTGTCTTTGTGGGATTTGTGAGTATTCCTGTGTCTGAAAACTCTCAGGAGACTACAACTCCTCCACTAGGGTAGCCTAGGGGTTTAAAGGCTTGGTGCATTCGCTAAATGCACTCGTGTCACCTACAAAGTGGTTTATCATAAGTAATAATTGTTTCTTAGTGTTTTTAGGTAGTTTTCGTAACCGTATGGAGTTTTCTTCGAACCAATGATGAGCGAGTAAAATGCATTATTGTTGTTGATCTCTATGATTAGTTTGCTCGGGACGATCAAACGTTAAGTGTTGGGTGATTTGATAGCACTAAAATATATGCATTTTAGGCAACCTCTATGCTTATTGTTTCGATCATTCCTTTACGATTTCACTTGCTATTTGATACTTTGTGGTTCATTTCAGGCCTATTACAAAGATTTAGCCGAGAACACAAGTGAGCAGTGATTTTGGAGCAAACCGAGCATTCTGGAGCGAAAGAGAGCAAAATAGAAGTCGGAGCACAAACTTCTCAAGGGCATGCGCTCGCATGAATAGATCATGCGCTCGCATGAGCTTGACCAGTCGCATGAGAATCTCATGCGGTCGCATGCCTCAAAGCCAAGCTCGCATGACCAACTTTTAGGCATTCATGCGTTCGCATGACGTCGTAAAGTTGCGATTTTTACTGAACGAGTATAAATAGAAGCTAGGGTTTTCAAGCCCAATACTCTTGGATTTTCTGGGTTTTTGGAGAGCAGCTAGCTTGGAGGAGAAGTCAGATTTTCTAGAGCCATCAACAACAGAAGGATTGGATCATCCATTGGTTCTATTGCTCCATATTGGTTCTAGATTCCTAAACCCCTTCTTTTCTACATGTTGTTCTGCTCATCCATGGTTGTTTTTGCTTGTAATCTCACCATGAGTGAGTAGTGACCTTGGTTGGGGATCTACGAATCCCCTAGACATGTTTGTGACTTTGTAAATATTATGGATGTTATTGATGAATGATTTTGCACATTATTCATCTTCATTTGAACTAAATGTTCCGGATTGCCTATAAGGTGTTTGTGAGAAGTCCTCAATAGCAATTCTGCTTGATTTCATGTTTGATGTAACTTGCGTTGAAAAGCATGATTTCAAATGAACTAAATGAAGAAGCATTAGGGTTTTTGTGTTACATGGCGACACTCTAATTTTAATGAGAATGGCATGGATTTAACAAGTGTACGATTATCTAGTCAATAGAGCTAGGGTTTGAGGCTAGGTAATCCTCTTCTATAGTGCCAATAGAGCGAGAGTGTGAGGCATTATGTGAGATGTGACCCCTTTGTATTAAGTTGTGGCGAGAGTTGAACTTAGTATTAATGTCGCATGACTAAATTCTAATTGTGTGCATGAGATTTCATCAATGGTGTCCTATTTTACCGTCACAATAATTGTTTAATTGGAGGATTAGATCCCTAGTCATCTTTTATTGATTGTTAACCTCTTTTCGTTAATCAAACCTCTCTTTGGATAGTAAAATTTTTGATATCAACCTCTTTAGAGGAACAAACCCTCCCCCACCATAGACATCCTAGTTATATCTTTAGCATCATTAGTTTAAACTTCTATCCTCTGGGTTCGACCTCGGATTCCCGAGTCTTAATAAATGTTTGATCACGTGACTAGCATAAGTATTTGAATCTTATTTGAATATTTACAATATATTGCAACCGATCACTACTACACATATTGACTTTGTTGTCTCCATCACGCTACCCCATGCGAGACATCCATTGTGAGTGGGTTGGAAAAAGTTGCTCTCCTTTGTTATCTTCTGCTGAGCGTGTATGCTCCTCATGCGCATTCAGTATTGCTTCATGTAGGGGATGATTTTCCAATTTTTTTGTATTATATATATAGTTAAATTGTAATTTAAATCATGAAATCAGTTTAGTTTAAAACTTATATGTTGAAATTAGTTTAATATTTAAAAGTGTGTTATGGAGCCACATGTGGTGGCTTTTGAGAATATGTTATTTCATGGCTATTGCACATGCGACAACTGTAAGGAAACTCCGCAACACAAATGCGCTATCGCGCGTTAGAATAATAAAAAAATGCAGTGTTTGAGACCTACATTAACATGAGCATAATTGATGATTTCTATTTCACAAGTCCAAATATATTCCAAGGCTCTAGCACTAAGAATTCCTAACTCAGTGGCTTGTAAACTTCCTTCTGACAAAAATATAGGTGAACAGTAGGCGAAAATCCCTGCTTACTGCTGAATGAACTCCGGTCCAAACAAGAAACTTTTATAAGCAAGAGCAACCTCTAATCAGGCGGATGAAGGAGCGATGCACCATGACATCAACCAAATTGAGCTCTGGGAAATAAGGAGGTACCAACAACAAATGCCAATTTCTTAAAAGAACTTTCTGCTCGGCTAATTCTTTTATCTTCTCATCCTGACTATGTCTAGAATCCCTATATATCTTTTAAAAAAATTGAGAGGCATAAAAATGACCGTTGTGCATCTCCAAATCAGAAGGCACGCAAATGAACCAAAGATATCTCAAACAAGCATGAATAACCATTGTCCAATGGGTACTGAGTTTAAGATGATTCGCTACGACTAGACCCGCAGCCGCGCTAGTAGCCCCACCTGCACACAAGGAATTTAAGTATCAGTCAATTAAAAAAAAACCTCATGTTGCAGGTTTGATGAGTTTACTACAGAACATGTTGTCAAATAAAATGAGCTAATGGTTACTGACAATGACCGCACAGGCCGGTATTACATTAGTAAACAGTAATAAAGTAAGGAATAAACACATGGAAAGAAAGTCGATGATTGTGACTACATGTTAAATATGCTGGATTAGTTAAACAGTTGGTGTCAGCTGCCGAATGCCTTCATCAAAACTCAACTATCAAATAAACCAAGTGGTCGCACAGATCATGGATATTTTTAAGCAATAATACATCTTGCTAAGGTGATCTGTTAAGTATGCTGAAATGTTCATCGTCGATAATTGTATTATATTAGGCATTTCCAAAACACTGGCAACATAAGATAATTATTAATTAACAACTAGCTTATATGAAAGTATAAAAGAAAACCAGTTCAGACAATATATATGTGAGAAGAAATGAAGTGGTATAGTTGAGTTTATCAAAGTCCATAGGTTCAGACAACTGTTAATCTGACAATCAATAATTTTTCAAATAGGAGACATATTCCAGTCTTAAATACAAAAGGATTGCAAAGAAATAGAAAGGATGGTAATGCAAAAGCATTTCAGGGCCTTACACTCGCACGATGTATATGCAGTGGTGACTCCTGAAGAGACAAACTTTTATCTAAACTTGTAATCTTTTGAAGATCCTGGGCTTGATAGTTTAGTACTGAATATTTCATGGACAAACAAACTTTTATCTACCAATTCTTTCAAAGATCCCAGCAATTAGCTTTATTGGAACTAGGTTATGATAGGTCAACACTCCCAACACACATAGAAAGGGTAGTTAACTAAACCAGTACCCAGTTGTAAAAAACCAACAAACATGCCTATATTTTGAATGCATAATTCTTTTCCACATGTATTTCATTTTTCATCTGTATACAAACGTGACAAATTGAATCACAAGCAGTTGCCTAACATTGTATCCTACGTTTTGCAAAATAAAGTCGTTTCACAATTATATGCAGGATGAAGCTAAATAAATATTATTAATGATATCACCATCTATAAACATCTTGACACAGTCATCGACAATGTACAGTACTGGATAAATTATTCCTTTGATCCTTTCTGATTGAGACAAGTTCAAAACAGCTACTGGTGAAATTTATACATCGGTATTAGGTATAAATTATAATATAGATATGTATCTAACATGTTGGGTGACGTGTGCGATTTTCTATCCTGTGACCAAATCGATAACTATGTGTTTTATAAAAGTAAAGCCAAGTCTTTGGAGGCATTTTAATATTCAAGGTCATCCGAAATGTCAGAATGACTAATTGCTAGTAAAAAATAATATTTTTTTGCTTCTATATGAGGCTATGACCAGACAAGCATATAGCTGTTATCTAATACTTGAAAATACACGGGCAAGATATAGCCACCAATATTGAGATTCTTACAAGAAAAATAAAATTAGATGGCGGAAATTGCACTTGCCTGTCTACTAGGCAAGCTTGAATCACTGCGCCCTGAAGAGGTGGCGGTCCTTAAGAAAATGGATGCTGATGTTTTTTCCATCAAAGCAGAGTTGGAGGAACTACAACACCTCCAGAGACAGACTGATGTAGTTGAAGAGAACAGTTTAGAACTGGAAATTTTCGTTAAGGACTTGAGGGAGGCTGCTCAAGAATCAGAAGATGCGGTAGATAATTTTTTGTTTCATTTGGCCAACCTAAGATCATACAGCGAGGCTGGTGGTAGCAGAATGTATGCCTTTATTAAGAGATTCCTGATGTTGACAAGGAATTCTGCAGCTCCAAATATTCCCGGCTCTGGTGGATACTTGAAAAGATTTAGCAATCGCTGGTTCCCCAGTAAAGACATATATTCTCCCCTAAGGGAAATCAAACCAAAGTTTCTCAAGATAATTGAGAAAAATCAAAAGTTGGAGTTCACAGAAGAAGGTGATTCATATCCTTCAACTTCCAGATATAAATATCAAGAAGATGCTCTTTTCCTTGAAGAAGCGGATTTGGTAGGGATAGCCGAGCCAAAAAAGAAGCTAATCAAACTACTGGTCAACAGTGATGATGCGGAACTAAGAGTAATTCCAGTGGTTGGTATGGCGGGTTTAGGGAAGACTGCTCTTGTCAAGAACATTTATGATGATATCAAGGTCAAGATGCACTTTAAGAGCCACGCTTGGATAAGTGTCTGTCAAACATTCAAGATAGAGGAGCTTCTCATAGACCTGATACAGCAGCTCTACGGAGAAAACCGGTCATTGGTTCCACCAGATATAGATAGCATGAACGTTAAAGAGCTGATAAAGCAAATCCAGACTCTGCTCAACAGGACCAGGTATCTCGTTGTTTTAGATGATGTGTGGAGCATTGATGTATGGATCTCTATCAAAATTGCATTTCCAGGGAACAATAAAAGCAGCCGCGTCATGCTTACAACAAATAGGGCTGATGTTGCATTTTCGAGCAGTCAATCAGCAGCATACATATATAACTTGCAACCTTTAACTGAGGACCACTCATGGGACATGTTTTGCAAGAAGGTATATAATGGCCCATGCCCGGAAAATCTGGTCGAAACTTCAGAAGCTATCCTGAAGAAATGTGGTGGGCTGCCCCTCGCAATCGTGGCAATCAGTGGAGTGTTGACTACCAAGAATCAAGCTGAACCTTACAGCTGGATGAAAGTAGATAGAAGCCTTGGGGCTGAATTGGAAGATAATCGCAGACTCAGGAGCACATATAAACTTCTTGCTTTAAGCTATAATGATTTGCCTTATTATCTGAAAGCTTGTTTTCTGTACATGAGCATCTTTCCCGAAGACCATCTCATTGAACGTCTGAAACTGATCCGCTTATGGATGGCTGAAGGATTTCTGACAGAAATAAAAGACATGGCCCCAGAAGACGTTGGACAAAGCTATCTCACTGAACTTATCAACCGAAACCTGGTCCAAGTAGTTGAGACATCAAGTGATGGAAGAATGAAAACATGCCATGTCCATGGCCTTCTCAGGGAGATTATAACAGTGAAGTCAAGAGCTCAGAACTTCGTCGCGATTGCTAAAAACGGAGAAATCTATCCGAAAAATGTAAGGCGCCTGTCATTGCAGAACAGCTTATCACATTTCCAAGAAGATCAGAACCTTTGTCAGCTTCGCTCGTTACTCATGTTCGAGGTGGAAGAATCGCTGACCACTTCATCGGCACCCTCACTTTTTTCTGGGGGTTTGAAGCTGCTCACTGTCTTAGATCTGCAAGGTGCAACTTTAGAGAAATTCCCATCATCTATTATCGAGCTGCTCAACTTGAGGTATCTGAGCTTGAAAGACACTCGGGTCAAATCAATACCAAACTCCATTGGTATGCTTCAGAAACTCCAGACCTTGGACCTTAAACATACTCTCATTTCAAAAGTACCAGTTGAGATCTTAAAGCTCCAACAACTTAGAAACCTACTCATCTATCGCTATGAGTTTGAAACATATGCGGATTTCCCTTCCAGATATGGTTTCAAGGCACCAAATGGAATTCATAATTTAATTCATCTTCGAAGACTATGTTCTGTGGAGGGCGGTCAGGGTTGCAATAGAGTACTCAGAGAGCTGGAGGCACTTACACATTTGCAAAGGTTGGCAATCATAGAATTAAGCGAAACAAATGGTCCTCTGCTATGCTCTTCGGTAGAAAAGTTGAAAAATCTCCATGCATTGTCGATTAGTGCTGCTAAAGACGACAGACTTGACTTGCAGTACCTAAGATATCCTCCAGAGAACCTTCGGCGCCTTTATTTGACTGGCCATTTAAAGTCATTACCAGGTTGGATAGGCTCATTAGTGAATCTTGCAAAAATCTTTCTGAAGTCAAGCAGGTTGCAGGTGGATGAGAACCCATTGAAACATATTGAAGACTTGCCCAATTTAGTTCATGTGGAATTTCTTCAAGTATACACAGGGACCACACTTCATTTCAAGGCTGGTAAGTTTAAGAAGTTGAGGATTTTGGGTCTTCATGAACTTGAGTCACTCGAAACAGTAATAATCGAGGAAACAGCCATGCCAAATCTTGAAAGATTTGTAATCAAAAGCTGTGGTCTTCTGAAGACATTGCCGAAGGGTATTCACAACCTCTCAATACTTAAAGTTCTGGATTTCATAAACATGCCTGGGGAAATGATCTCAACAGTGCAGCTACTATTAACAACCAAGGGCGCAGATAGTGGGATCATCCACAAGATCCCCGAAGTGAATCACATTGAAAAGGTGGACCTTATCTGGGAAACAAGACGATTGAATGTTATAAATATTGAAGACGAAAATCCAAGTCCAATAAAAAGTCCACATGAAGACCCGATGAAGAATCTTGAAGACTTCAATAAGAAATAAGCAAAAGAAACTACAATGTAAATACTTCAGGCTGATTAGTGCTTGCTTCTATATAAACGTGAAGTGGCCTCGTAAGGTTTTGATGATAAATTTAATTAGGCCACCACCATATACTCATACCTAGGAGACGCCTTTAATTTCCTTTCAATTTACATGTAATGTTGTAAGATGTCACTTTACTGTAAAACAAGGTCATAGGCATCAAACTTTCAAATCCAACAATAGCTAAGCATTGCTTACAAGCAAATGGTATCTAACAATATGAAAATTCAGAAAAACAAAGGAGACGGTATTGAGAGAGTCACTGAGAATATTACCTCTGTACACCTTTTCTGAGAATATATTCTCCATCTCTCCCTTTCCATCGGATTGAGAGAGTCACTGAGAATCCAATCCGAACCCAGACTTGTGCAACTTTCATCGGATTTTCTAAGCACCGAAACCCTCAATTTGTAGTATGAACTCCTTTTTTTTTCTTTCAATCTTGTCTCATACGATTATTTTCAAAAATGGCTTATGATAAAAAAATATAAACTAATTAACACCTTGATTGTGATATTTGAATGGATCAAATTAATTGGAACTAAATCATTTTAAATTTAAATATCAATTAAAATAAGGGTAATTATGTCTATACATCATATTCAGTCTGTCTACTTTTTAGGTTTCCTCCCGTTCATCCCCGCTCCTCCTGCACCCGGTGCTCCACCCTGGCTTCGTGGAAGCACTATAGGCAGTCGGAAATCGCTTTGTCCTCTTCAATTATCAAGTTCCCACTTCCTCCTGTTGAGATCGTGTTGAGATCATCGCCAATGACCAGTGAAATAGGACCACGCCGTCGTATGTGGCGTTTACCGATTCCGAGAGGTAGATCGGTGATGCTGCTAAGAACCAGGTCGCCATGAATCCAATCAACACTGTCTTCGGTAAGCTCCGTTCATATCTCGAATTCTGTTAGATTGATTGGATCTGGAGGTTGCTACACTGCCCAGATTTGTTGGTGAGTAAAATATTCAAGGCCAGGTATTTCACTGACAGCAGTTTATTAGAATCAGTTGTTGGTAGAAAGGGGTCATACACTTGGAGAAGCATTTTCCGTAGTCTAGAGTTCCTCAGATATGGGATAATTATGACCAAGTAAGGGAAGAGTGGATATGGCGATGTGCAAGCTCAAGTGTATTTTCCATCTCTTCTGCATATGAAGTAATCAGATTATTGAATAGTAAGAATAATTATTATATGGGAAGAGGGATTAACAGAGGAGATATTGGTCAAGTACTGGAAGGTGTTTTGGAAGTTCAATATTGGAGGAAAATTCTGATCTGAGGTTCAATATTTCCTTATACCGTGACAGTGAGAGTGAGTACCAGCCATCAGAGATGACTTCTGTTACTGATGGCGAGCATTTGTCTTCTGTACCATTAGATGAGTTGATTGGTGATCTTCATATCAGCGACGTGGAGTATGACGCAACAGAAGATGTCATCAAAGAATAATCGTACACCTACCCGATGCTTCATCATCCTCTTCATGGTTGCCTGCGAGTTATCATATGTGAAAACTTTATTGGTCCCATCTGAGATCACTTTATCCACACCAGTATTTGCTTCAATAGTGTCTCTGGTCCTGTGTGTTGCAAAAATAAAAGGTTGTACTCTCAATCTGATGTACTTACTAGTCACAGGTTTTATGAGTTTTGAGGCTCCTTATATACTCCATTGTATGGTTGAATGCAAAGTCTCATGTAATAGTTGGTGTTTGCAAGTTTTATAAATTCTACTCTACAATACTGCCCATGGAAAGCTATGATGTTTTTGGTATCTTGTATTCATAAACACAGACCCATGCACTTCTTAAAAATTCAACATAGTCAGGAAGTAGCTTGACGATTTCTTAACGCATTATAGTCCAAGTTTGACGAATTATGTCATAATTTGTCAAAAGTGGACTATAATTCGTTAAGATTTCGGACGAATTGTAGTGCACTTCAACGAATTATGCTATAATTCATCAAAAGTAAACTAAAATTCGTCAGAATTCGACAGTTGATGAGTCGAATTCTCGACTCATTTACATACCCATTTACGAAGAGTTTTGGTCCATTCCCGATGCTATTTCGATGCCATTTGACTCTTTTCCTTGCATTTCAGGCTTGGAGCATCCATACATTGAGCTCAGGACCTTGACACGAGAATTTGGGGAAAATCGAAGACTTGAGCAATTTTGGACTAAAAGGTGCACCAGTCGACCGACTGGGAAATTTCCCCTGCCCCAGTCGGTCGAGTCAGACGAAGCCTCAGGTGGCCTTCCAATCACACTTATCGAGTCGGTCGACTGAAGAAAAGCTTAGCAGAGCACAAGGCACGAGTCGGTCGACTGGGACCTCCAGTCGTTCGAGTTGCTCAGCACCTCAGATGGACTTGCAAGCGCCTCAATCGAGTCGGTCGACTGGACCAGCCATTCGACCGACTGGCAAATCCCTTATCAACCACATTTCCAGCCCCAGTCGACTGACTGAGAAAACCAGCTCCCACCAGTCGACTGACTGGAGCTACAGTACCGGAAAACCCTAACTTGGGCTATAAATAGAAAGGTTGAAATCCATTTTTTGGGGCGGACTTTTGGGGATTTTTGCACTGATTTTGAGGAGGATCAAGCACGAATTCCAAGGAGGATTGAGTGAAGAAGAAGATCAACAACAAGGATTCTCATACTTTTCAATCTCAATTTGGTTTTGGATTCCTAAACTTCATCTCCTTCATTTGTCTTTGCTTGTAAACTCACTATGAGTGAGTAGTGACTTTGATTGGGGATTATGGATCCCCTAGACATGATTGTGATGATATAAATACTTTTGATGTCAATATTGGATGAGTTTGCACATTAATCTTCTTCATTTGAACCAAATGTTTAGAGTTGCCCATAAGGTGTTTGTGAAATGTCCTCAATGAGAACTTAGCTTAATCTCATGCTTGATGTAGCTCACGTTGATCAACATGACTTTAATGAAATGAATGAAGAAGCATTAGAGTCTTTGTGTTACATGGCGACACCTAAATTCTAATGAGAATAGCTTGAGTTTAACAAGAATGTGTTTATCTAGTCAATAGAGCACGAGTGTGAGACTAGAAACGCATGTTCTATAGGGCTAATAGAGCGCGAGTGTGAGGTCCTATGCGAGGTGTAACCTCTTTATCCTAAGTTATAGCGCGAGTTGAACTTAGTATGAATGTTACATGGCTAAATTCTACTAATGTGCATGCAAATTCATGATTGACATCCAATATCATCGTCACGATAATTGTCTAGGTGGGGAAGTAATCCCTAGTCATCTTTGATTGATTGTTTACATGTTCATTGTTAAAATTTCCCCTTTTGGACCTCTTTTGAGGTACAAATCCCCCCCCAAAACCATAAACATTCTAGATTTAATCTTTAGCATTATTAGTTTAAACACCTATCTTTTGGGTACGACCTTGGGTTTCCCAAGTCAATACAAATCGTTTTGATTAACCGTGATTAGCATAAGTATTCGATATTCTTATTGAGTATTTACACTATATTATCGAGCGATCAAATGGCGCCGTTGCCGGGGAAGGTTAATTAACTAGGTGCTAATAGATTGTTTAGTTTGTCTATTCTTGTAAATATTTTTCTTTCTCATATGCTTGTATATTCTTCTTTTTCTCTCATATCCCTTACTAACTTCGTTAATCTTGTTTTGCGAGGATGGATAACTATAACCAACAAGTCATGCACGATGAAGATTATTATGAAGAGGATTTTTCCAGTTATGCACTTAAAGATCAAATGGCGGATTTGACAAAGAAAGTGGATAGCATGATGAGTATGGTTAAGGCTTGGGTTGACAAAAGGAAGTATGAAGACAATGAAGATTATTATGAAGATGATCAACCAAATGCCCATTGTGAAGACTATTGGATGAACAACCACAACCAACAAGTCTATTCTAACGAGGAATACTATCAAGAGGAGGAGCAACCATATTGGAATTACCAAGAGCATGACTATCAAACTAATCGTTATAATTTGGATGGGGATGACCAAGAAGAGGAGCAACCAAACGGCTATTGGGAAAACTCTTGGAATCCATCACATACTCACGCTCAAAATTGGAATGATAGTCAATGTTTTGATATTAAAGGCTCCTACCCTCCATACCCTCAACCTCCTCAACCTTCAAGTGAGCCCTCCGGTTTTGAAGTCATGTTTGCCACATTTCTTGAAAACCAAAAGGAGATGGATGCTCGCATGGATAAGCTTCAAGCTAAGATGGCACAACACGCAATTGACATTAAGAACTTGGGTGAGGAAGAGGAGGTCTTCGAAGAAGAAGAAGTCCTTGAATCTAATGCCTTAAGAGAAGAATGGGATCAAGAAAGAGAAGATGAATTTTGGAGAGTCGGCACCGTAACTCATTACAACCAAAGGGATGGTGAATCTTGTGACAAAGACGAAGTGGAATGCAAGAGTGAAGCATCCTTCACTACTCGCCAATTGGACGAAAACACACAAGAGCTCACCATTTCATTAATGCCTTGGCTCTCCAATGAGGAATTCTTCAAGGATGATGCCTCTTGCATAGAGGAAATGACTTTTATTGATGAAGAGGAACTCCTCCCTCCCGATATAGAAGAGCCTAAATGTGAATCCCAATTCTTTGATGAGGATAAGATAGAGGAAGGGCGTATAGAGACTAAAATTCTCCAAGGATATGAAGATTTTGTTGAGGTTTTCATGGAAGAGACTAAAGACCGACCTCGCATGCAAGAAGAAACAAGTCTAATAAGGGATATTGAGGAGTGGGCACCCATGGACGTCAATGATAAACTCAAGAAAGGGATGCCCATCATTCTCGAGACAAGTTATGAAGACCCCTTCTTCACTACAAAGTCTCGAGACAAGTTTTGGAGCTTCTTGTCATATTTTCCAAGATTATTCGGAAAAAACTACCATGGCCCCTTAATTTTTAAGGGATCTTCATATTTGAAGGGGTCAACTTCTCAAAGGAAGGTCCATTGTAGGCTTGATGGGAGGAAATTCAAATGGGATTTGAAGGTGGTTTGACACAATCAAGTGCAAGGCCCAGCTTGAGGAGGGATCTTAGCAAAAGACTCCTCAAGTGTGCTTCCTATCTCCTAAGAGGAGAATCGGCTCCGTCTTAGCCAAGACGTTAAACTAGGCTTGTGAGTGTCTTTCCCATGTTCTTCAAAATGTCTATGTTGATTAGATTTCCATTTGCCTCGTTGATTGAGCTATTCATGAGAAATAGTGAAAATTTGAACTATGAATGTGCGTGTGCATATATTCGATGATTGATGAAGTTTGGGGCGTCCTTATGATAGTGTGCTTGATGGATTGGATGTTTTAATAGGACATAAGTGTGGGGTGGCCTAAATTAGACATGTCGACTACATGAGATGTTTGTGTTTGCTTGACATGCCTTCATGTGTGAATTCCAATCAACTTATGCTTAAGGGAAAACACTTGCACTACCGCACAATTCATCCAAAACTTTCAAATTATTAATGAAAACAAAAAGTCTAGGCAAGGACACATTTTCGAAAAATCCCATTCCTAATTCAACTAGTCATGCATAATTTCACTTGATTGATCCTTTAGATGACTAATAGATTGGATTGTTGACTTTCATTCTTGAGGATCAAAGCATCTACTAGCACTTCTTTATCATTTATTCTAAGCTTTTTCTTGTTGAGACTAAAGAGTTGATCTTTGAAAGTATAAAATCGAAAATTTTCAATTCCAAAACCCTTGCATGCCACGTTTGCCTTTAGGTGACCTTAGTGACCTTGCTTATCTCGTGGATTTGTCTTGTTGGTTTGTCATGCTCCATTTTTAACACTTATCCCTTTGTCAAGTTCTAAGTGTGGAGTCAAAAGAGGGCGAAAAATAGGCCCCAACAAAAAATTTATGTATGTACTTCATTCTTATGGTCAAAAGAGGGAAAAGCCCCGACTAAAAACTCTCTCGATGATCACGGGAAGTTTTGTTTCAAAAATGATACAAATGCCAGGGGTTAGGGAGGTAAGTCCCCCCTCGAAAGCATTTGTAGGCCAAAGGCCATTTGAAAGAAAAAAAGAAAAAGAAAATAAGAAGCACTTAGACTTGACAATCGGCTATTCCACCATTCTCTAGCATAAAAACCAATGAGAAAATTGATACTTCCTAGCAAGAATTCACTAAGGGACAAGCCTCGTATTCTTTTATACTTAGGCATGATATGATTTGCAAGGGTATACAAAAACTTTATTGTAGGAACTCCTCTTCTCTTATGACTAAGTGACCTTTGCGTCCTAGGCTTGAGAATGAGTTCAAAGCCCACAAGCCAATGGACTAGCCTCCTTGCTAGCATTTGTGAGTGAGCCAACAAGATTTCTTTGCGACTATTAGATTGGTTTCTTGAAGTCACTAATATAGAAAATGACTAGAATCCTTGATTAAAGATTTATTAGTCTTTGCTTTGATTTGCTTGAATGTCCTAATTCATGAATTTCCACAAGGATTCGAAGAGGTTTCATGTAGTGATTGAAATGCACATATCTAGTTGAATACATTACGAACTTCATGAAAAACACCTTGCCTAGTACTTTGAAAATTGTGAGCTTAAAATGCCTATTTGGATGGTTGTTCTCATTTGGGATTTGTGAGTATTCCCTTTTCTGAAAACTCTCACGAGACTATAACTCGTCCACTAGGGTAGCCTAGGGGTTTAAAGGCTTAATGCATACGCTAAATGCATTCGTAACGCCTACGAAAAGGAGTTATTTAGATTGTACATACTTGTCATTTTTCTTTCAATAACATGTTTAGAAATAATGATCGAGACCTTGTGAAATCTAGTGAGGCAAATACATGAAAAACATAGCGCCACTAGCATTTCGGCATTTGCATGACCTTGACATATTCTCATACTTTGTTCGGGGCGAACAAAACTTAAGTGTGGGGTGTTGATGAGTCGAGTTTTCGACTCATTTATGGTCATTCTTCACTATAGTTTTGAATCGTTTCCGACATTATTTTGATGTCATTTGACCTATATCTCTACATTTCAGGTAGAAAACAAGTTTCCCCCATGGTCAAGGCCTAAATATGAAGATTGGTTGAGTTTTGGTGCAAAATATGGAGTTTCGGGGCCAATACCGAGCATATTGACATTTGCGTCATGTTTTGGACCTATAGGGCGGATCCGATGTCCGATTTGGCTGATCTTTAGCTTGTTGGAAAGGTATTTCAAAGGGCTACAACTTTGTAGTTTACACCAAGACCAAGTTCGGACGGGAAGACTACCAAAAAGGCCCCAGTCGGTCGACTGAGACTCCAGTCGGTCGAGTTGATTGAGCTTCAGCAGCTCATCAGATCTTGCACATCCCAGTCGACCGACTGGGAAAACCAGCTCACGCCAGTCGACCGACTGGATGGAAACTCAGATTTCTGCACCCAGATTTCAGCCGAAGCTATAAATAGAAAGAGGACTTTTGACCTAAAGAGCAGAGACTTTTGGGTGATTTTGGGAGGCTTTGAGCAGAGATTTTGGTGTCAACAACAACAAGAAGATTGAATCATCTAGTGCTATTGAATCTCCATATTGGTTTTGAAATTCTAAACTCTACTTTCTACATGGTTGTTTGCACTTCTATTGTGGATTTTGTTTGTAAACTCACTATGAGTGAGTAGTGACCTTGATTGGGGATTATGGATCCCCTAGATATGATTGTGATGATATAAATACTTTTGATGTCAATATTGGATGAGTTTGCACATTAATCTTCTTCATTTGAACTAAATGTTTAGAGTTGCCCATAAGGTGTTTGTGAAATGTCCTCAATGGGAACTTAGCTTAATCTCATGCTTGATGTAGCTCACGTTGATCAACATGACTTTAATGAAATAAATGAAGAAGCATTAGAGTCTTTGTGTTACATGGCGACGCCTAAATTCTAATGAGAATAGCTTGAGTTTAACAAGAATGTGTTTATCTAGTTAATAGAACGCGAGTGTGAGACTAGAAACGCATGTTCTATAGGGCTAATAGAGCGCGAGTGTGAGGTCCTATGCGAGGTGTAACCTCTTTATCCTAAGTTGTAGCGCGAGTTGAACTTAGTATGAATGTTACATGGCTAAATTCTACTAATGTGCATGCAAATTCATGATTGACATCCAATATCATCGTCACGATAATTGTCTAGGTGGGGAAGTAATCCCTAGTCATCTTTGATTGATTGTTTACTTGTTCATTGTTAAAATTTTCCCTTTTGGATAGTAAATCATTGCTATCAACCTCTTTTGAGGAACAAATCCCCCCCAAAACCATAAACATTCTAGATTTAATCTTTAGCATTATTAGTTTAAACACCTATCTTTTGGGTACGACCTTGGGTTTCCCAAGTCAATACAAATCGTTTTGATTAACCGTGATTATCATAAGTATTCGATATTCTTATTGAGTATTTACACTATATTATCGAGCGATCAACAGTATCATTGTATAATTAGTCATGACATTTTATAGTTCGTCATGAATATTTTATAGTTCGTCATGACAATTTTATAGTTCGTCATGTTATCAATAGAGTTTTGGGATTCTTTTCCTAAGTGGCAAAATTTATAGTTTGTCATGTTTTGGAATAAATAGAATCCCATTCAATTTCCTGACTGTAATCCTTCAGTAGTGCCTAAGTCTATAAATTCTATAGAAAACAACAAACTGGTCACTTTGTGGAATTACACATAAATTTAGCACAAATTATATACATTATCAATGATACACATAACTGCTCTTCAACAACTAACTTGATATACATTACCAATGATACACACTACTCGAGAAGCTTATTCAATGTCCCAACGCTAATAGACGCAGCAAGATGCCAACCAACGTGAAGAATATGGCCATTGTGGGATCACTAGCGAAGATCACAGCTGATAGAATCAATACCATGATGGAAGCTCTTTTCAGAAATGTAACGAGCTTCCTTATGAGGAATTGGCCCCAAAATCCCGCCATGATGGAAATTGATGTCAGATACAGTGCTGCACAATTAACAATATTGATCAGTTTAGTAGTTAGTAAACATTGACGAACTATAAATAGCTTCTGACGAACTATAAATAGCTTCTGACGAACTATAAATAGTATTGATGAACTATGTCACTATCAGACTCAAATGCAAACAATATTGATCAATTTATTAGGTGGTAAACATTGACGACGAACTATAAATAATAAGTGACGAACTATGTCACTACCAGACTCAAATGTCAACAATATTGATAAGTTTATTAGGTAGTAAACATTGACGAACTATAAATATTAACTGACGAATTATATCACTACCAGACTCAAATGACAGCAATATTGATCAGTTTATTAGGTAGTAAACATTGACAACGAACTATAAATAGTAAGTGACGAACTATGTTACTACCAGACTCTAATGCCATTAATATTGATCAGTTTATTAGGTAGTAAACATTGACGAACTATAAATATCTGTTGACGAATTATAAGTAGTACATGATAAACTATAAAGACAGTTGACAAATTATAAATAGTAATAGATGACAATTGATGAATTATAAACAGTTGACGAACTGTTTACGATTGATGAACTATAAACAATTGACGAACTATAAACAATTGGCGAACTATAAACAGTTGACGAACTATAAATATTTGACGAACTATAAACAGTTGACGCACTAAAATGACAAGTGACGAACTATATACAGTATTGACGAACTATAAAGGAAGATGACGAATTATAACTAATCATGGCAGGAAATTGGAATTATATGATAATAGTAAACGAACTATAAAAGAGAAGACGAATTATAAGTGACTGATGATGAATAACGTACTCTTGGAGTACTTTTAGCATTTTCTTCTTGTGGTTTGTTCTCTGACATTTTGTTTGGGGCCTGTACAAACGTGTGTATGTTAGTATATTTGATATTAATAGATGTAATGTAATCCAGCAGTTGAAGCTTACTGTTTCTTCTTCTGGTTCATCATTGAATGTCGGTAAACGTGTTTCAATAGCTCTAAATCACTAATGGACATTCATCGTCGACCAAATTACAGGATATTCGTACGGTAATAAAACAAACCGAATACAACTTACCTTTGTTCGTCATTTGCCGTAACCCTAAAATCGATTTCGAAGGATTCGAACGACGATCCCTATAGAACGTTGCGAAGTGCGGAGAGATTCGTGAGGGAATGCGATTCGCTTTCGAAAAACCCTAAATCGGTTTCCGTAATCGTCGGTCGGTTGAGTTACGGAGGAGAGATACTGGAGAGTTTTGTATTGTTATGGTCGATTTTACCCTTTTTGTCATGTTAAATTCAGTTTTCAATTATTTAAATATAATATTCCTAGCCTTTGGATTGTTAAAATGAATGGAGAGGATGACTTTGTATTTTGCACCAGATCTGGGCTTTGTACCAGATCTGGCCTCTCCTGAGAAAATATAATATTTCATTACTTTTGATTTTTTTTGTTGTTGAAATAATATTGGTTTTTAGAGTTGTGGAAAATATCTAGTTAATTTGTTTTTGCTGGGATCTACGGCGGCAGAGAGTGGTGGTTGTTATTGGGCTAGTCGAGTAGGCTCTCGTTTAATGTTTTGACCTGTTTGCTTTGCTGAAAGCTAAAGCATTAATTCAGCTTGTGAATTTCACTTAAGTATCGTATTTTAATTTTAAAAAAAGTCTAATTGGACTAATCCAAAAGAAGAATGAAGCACGAAATAACATAAAAAAAATTTTATGCTCAACCCAATAAAAATTTATTAGAGAAATAAAGTAATGCGTGGATGAATATATAGTGTTTTTAGATAGACTAATTTTGTTCATTTTAAAAATTTATTAGAGAAGTAAAGTAATCAGGGACGGACGCAGTAATGAAATCTTTGTTGGGCAAAAATTTTTTTTTGAGGTTTGGAACCTAATGGGAGGTTCATCCTCACGCCTTTTTTCAAAATATATTATAGGGAGACATAAACCAAAACCCTATAAATGTACAAAATGCGAAACTAAAGAATATTGGTTCGATCGTCCTAATAAAACATAAGCTCTTCGGACATAGTCACGCTCATTAAAAGGATACTTGCCTATTGGTTGACGTTTTCCAGGATCTCTTTCAAGTGAAGTAGTATCATAAATTGCTTCATCTTCCATTATTTTGTTTTGATCATCATTTGATAGTATCAAC